>CAJQZP010000810.1:1890000-4290000 GCA_907164705.1 Parnassius apollo
ACGATGTATATTTTGTATGCCTACTGGCGGGACATAGAGAACCTACCTTGTATTTTACTATGTTTATATTGAGATCTGTAAATTAACTTATGTTCACAAAATAAACTGATTCGATTTGATTTGTTTTTCTCTTTTTTTATTTCCTTTTTGTAGGTTGTCTGGAACAAATTGCTGTATTGTAGCAATAAAACCACTTTTTGTTTTCTGTGTAATTTGTTTTCATAGGTATTGTATTGTTATATGATACTCTCCAATTATGCTGTATCCCTCTATCATTTTTCAATGCGCTTTTATTGGGTGTGTTTACGAGCCGAATTGTCTGTCCACTTTTCCTGATATAGACTAAGCTAGCCAGCTATCATATTATATATGTTTCATATTAATAGAAAACAGTAAGGAAGATCTTTACTGCTTACTAGTATAATTACAAGGACAGATTGTTTCAGCTACGTACAACTGCTTACTAATCCATACTCGTACAGTCGGAAGGTCGTGTGACACGCAGACTAACGCTATTTATTTGAGAAGGTGCTGCATGTTTGATGTAAATTGCTTTGCCAAGAAGCGAATGTCTCGCATTTACGACACCGTTTCAGATGTCGTCAGAATATAATATGAACGTTTTTATTTGCTTGTTTTTTGTTTCAGGTGCCGACGGGTTTATTCATAAAATTTTCTTTAAAGTAAAATGACTTTCTAAAATTGAATTTCGGTTTAACCTTTAAATTCAATTTGTTTACACATCGTAAAAATCTTTAAATTTAGTAGAAATCTTTAAAAGTAGCATTTGTACTATGCAAAGGCTCTATCGTAATAGCTGATTACACAGTTCTTTCACATAATTATATGATTTTTTTACAAGTACAAACAGAATGAACATAAGTAAATAACAAAAATAAATAACAAATACAAAAATAACACAAAGACCGCGACAAAGGAGCCTAAGTGACAATCGAGTATAGGTGACAAACGAATATAAATGTATGTGTAGTTATCAGGAACACATGTTATTGCTTATCCCCTGTTTCATTTCTCTGCGTCGCCTCTTAAGATACCCACGAGATGATATGGGCCAGTGGTTTCTTACGGCACCATAACACGGCGCTATATAATGCATTATTTTACCAGTTTAAGCCCCCCCCCCGGTTTTCGTCACTCACCAAACAACTAAATTACGATCGTCTTTATTAATGTTTTAAAGTAAATATGAGCAGTTCCGCTTACTACCTGGATCACTTCTTCGTTTTAGGACATATAAGAGCATTATCGCATATGGTTTGTTTTAATAATTTTTTACCAATTCATAAGTTTAAAATTTATTGAGAGCGATTGTAACAAATGTTTATAACGAGTAAGCTTCACAAAGGATCAAATCGTGCATAATTAACACTTAGAAACCTTAATCAAGACGGCGACACCGCGTTTATTCAGTTTTTATAACTTTATGAATGTTTGAGTTGGTTTTGAAAATGATGGTTTTGTCGTAAATACATAAATTGTCTTTTGAATATTAAAGTATTTTGAGAACTTTAACAAACACAAAACTTAAGTCATGACGGGTGAGAGTTCTTTCATTTCTTCCATCAATGTTTGATTGAAATCATATGTTTTAGCCGACTTCAATACGAGTACAAGGAGGTGAGAACCTCGACTGTAGGGTTCGTAGAACACTATATATTCATAGAATACTATATTATAACTATAATACACAATAGAATGGCTACCGACCTTATTTTGTGCGAGAACTATTGTCGCTGGGAGCACACAGACAAGCGGTTACATCCTATAATCACTACTAGAAACCCAATTGGCTCATTGATCATACAAATTTTTAATAAATAAATTTTGCAAACGCATTTTGATATTACATAAATCAGACTTTATTCTAAGGCAATAACAATGAGCTTTTACAGATTGTCTCTTTCCAAAAAGAAAGAGAAGGAGTAACTGTGTTGTCAGACCGGGCGAATTTACACAATTTAGACTTTTGATGATGCTCACAATCATCATTAGAAAAAGAAATCGTTTAAATTTTAATGCATATTTATCATACATATAAATAGTGTAGTAGTGCAAACTAATTGCAAATACAATCAAAGTTTGGCGGTGGAAAGAAAAGGGAAGATCTCCCGCCGGGCAAGGTGTTCTGCCCGGGGAGCGGCCAACGCTCCGTATGATAGTTCGGAGCTATTCTATATATACTGTTTTATTTCGGAACTTAGATATTGTGATTTAGTCTTCGATGTGTTTCGCTTATAAAGTAAGTAATATTTCCTATTGTAAATAAAAAGTTTTTGAACACGTTTAAAATGTGTAGCATTATATTAGTCTGTGCGTTAAGGCAAACTGTAGTATATAATGGTATCACAGCTCCGTAGCTACGTAGTACGTTCGTACGTACATCCCTATGTAGTCTTGTTTAGTGATTCACCATAATCGGTAACCACGGGTAAAACTTGAGTTCACTTTGTAATTTAAATACAATAAAAAATGTTTTGTATGCTCCAAATACACGTATTCTTTTTAAATTTTACGATTAAAAGGTCAAAAATTGGGTTCAACACGTATATATATATACATACATAATATATATATATATATATATATATATATATATATATATATATATAAATATATATATATATATATATATATATATATATATATATATATATATATATATATATATTGTAAAAAGTTTTTTGTTAACCTTGGAAAAATATTTATTTATTTAAAATTGTGTTTAGCAATTGCCGTTTGGTATTTTAGCAACTCGGTTTTCCAACAAGAAATGATTTCGAATAGATATTGATATATTTTCCAAATATGTATTTTACATGGGATTTCTTATAAGATATTCTTATAAGATTTCTTATATTCCTTTTGGTTAAATAATATAATTTCAAGAAAGAGTTAATACATATAGCCTATGAGTGATTATTCCACGTTTCGAGCTTAGTACAATTTTAAAAGGGACAATATTTCCCGGTTAACCGTTATCAGTAAAATTTTGTTAGATCCCTATTACTGTAGTTTTTACACATTAATATTTCTTTTTTTTTTTGATTCCAATATTCACAAAATATAAATAGTTTCGACTTATTGGTTAAAGGATATACCACTTTTATACAAATCCGGTTCTTTTCCCGACACATAATTGTCGCACAAATCGGTGTTTTTGAAATAAATTGTACCTAGCAACGTTTGACACAAAAATTAAGACAAAAATTGGCTCAAAAGACATTTGTTGACATTTATAGGTGTGAATTGACATTTTAGTGGCTACACGAGCACCGCTCTCTTTTTTATAGAATAAAGGTGACAACGACGAGCACACAGTCAACCTGATGGTAAGTGGATGCTGTGGCCCATAGACATCTACATTTTTTATCCTCGATTAAGAATCAAAACCGCATATGATTTTCCCAGATTTTTCACTTTCCAGTAAAAATGGGTTTCCGGAGCTCTACTCTCACCATACGAAACACAGCAGCGTTATTCCTCTATTTTACGCTGGTATTCTGTGAGAGCGTGGTCCTTCCCCGGTCGAGACGAACCATTCGTGCTACAACCATAATATAGCTGCAGCGTGACTGTACCACGTATAAAATTCCTCGTTCTATTGTGTATGTAATATAGTATTCTTCGGTAGGAAACATACCGGGTCTAAAAAGTAAACTGTACCGAAAAGGTCTTTACCGTCTCACCTTATAATTACAAAAATGTTAGTCTTAGAGACATAAGTGAAGTGTCATTATTTAACTCATATAATCAGCACGCAATACCGTGATACCAAGAGCTAAGATATTAAGGTCGTAATAACGACCTTGATATCTTGGCTGGATTGATATCTGCCCTGTTGTGTTGGTGAGGAAGAAGTAACGCGATGATGGACCAAAACCGGCGCTCTTTCTTTTTTAATACTAAGAAGCGACTCGCTGACATAGACGTTTCACGTTAAATCAACGGTCTTGTGCCCCGACACCGCCGCACTATAATTTTTTTTGTATTTATGTACGCGATATTTTCGTCAATTGTACACTTTTTTCAATTCAATTGTAAATTTTCGGCAATTGCAATTTAAAGATTTTTTTTTTTTAAATTAAATTGGTTATCTTCTCGGTCCAAAGTATATATCATAAAAGATGATTTTTTATTTAAAAACTAGCTGATGCCCGCAACTTCGTTCGCATGAATTATCTTCTGTTTCTCGAAAAATTTGGGGAGTGAGGATTCAAATTAGTATTTACATGTCCACATTAACTTTATTTCTTATTCATCGTCACGTTAAAATGGACCTCACACGTTGTAGAAGGATTTGTTTATCTGTCACGCTTGGAAGGCGGATTTATGGCTCCATTACCAGACGTTTCGTACCTTCAACGCTGCTGTCCGTTGCCGGTTTGGGTACTTACTTGCGTAAACGAGATGGTGTACTATTAGTAACGAAGCCAACATTTTCTAGCATTTTCAAAAGTCGCCACTTACAATACCCACTGGGCGAAATGGGTGGATGGATTTTCTTTCTACGACACCAACATATTTGACGAAATGCCCGCTGTAGAAGCTAAGGCCACCATAATCAAGTTCCGCGATTTACATGTTCAAATTTATGAGTTCGTTCAAAAACATAAAATACAACTAAATCGGCCAGATGAATGTTGCAGCGTTGTTCCTACTCTGACGCAATAACTTTCGACGCGACAGTCTCACCAAAGCTGGCCTCCGTCCAAATTGGCGTTAGGCGCGTTAGGGACATAAAAAGTCAGGCCGATTGCCAAACCTAGCTATCTGGTGGAGATAAGTGCATTACGAGTATAAAGAAATAGTTGCCACGTACTTCTTTCTTTCCTTTATCGTGAAAGCGATTTTCATACATAAATATGGACGTGGACGTTGGACAAATGTCCACATCCAGATGTGTAAGTAAAATTTAATTCAAATGTCGGTCATGCTTATGTTTCCCTCATTTTTGTTTGTTGATAAAATTGTTTATTCGAATACGAATACATTACATAATTAAATTTAACAATCGAAAACTGAAAACATTTACAAAAAGAAAGTGTCTCAAAATATTTGGCAGTGCATCACTTGTAAATTTGTTTTTTCTTGTAGTAAAAAAATTATCTTGTTCAATAAACGTTTTTAACTTATAAAAATTTACATAATGTTAATTAATTATAATAAATATTATAATATCAAAAATTATTTTTTTTTCTATTTTCGTGACAATCCTTAGCATAGGTACACGCTGCCGCGTAAATATCTACGCGAGCGGCGGCATCGCCGGATATCAAAGGCGTTTCAGAACTGTAAGGTCTTAAAACTGTGACCCTACTAAATGCCATAAAATTTTGAGACATTGCACTGAAACGAAAATTGGTTCTCAGAAACCGAACACTTTTAACAAAAAGAAAACAAATTATAATTAATGAAATCAGGCGTTACGTTAGCTGAGATCCATTATATTGAAAATGTTAAAAAGTAATTAGATAAGGTTCACATAAAAAATTAATATGATGTGTCTTGACCTAGTCTCAAGAGCACCTCCCTCTCTCCACCGCTGCTCTTCAAACTGGGTAAGACACATCATTGTTATTTTTTACGCGGATCTTAGTAAATTATTTTTTTACATCTTAAAAAAGAAATAACAAAAAATATTAACTTAATGGTATTATAATAGGCAACATTTTTTGTAAGTTACAAATCAGGTAAATACGTAAATTAAATTTAAAAATACGAATAACACTTTTGTTTAAAATTCTTACCACGAAAGAAGTTTAGTAGTTCTAAGATATAAATATTTCTGTTTCTTGTTACGGCATACTTCTTACTTCTGTTGTGCTCATGTGAGCACAGTGCTACGTGTACAGCCCTCGAGTGACGTTCTCTAGCTCTTGATGGAAGCAGACCGAGCATGTCTCACGTAAATCTTACAAAGAGATAAGTCGCATAACATCCAGTTGTAAACGTTGAAAATCTCAAACTTCGCTTAGCGTGTAAATTACAAAATATAATATAGTTTACCATTTGTGAGTTGAGTCGTTACGGACTCAACTCACAAATGGCCGCTTTCTAGACCGATACTACCAAATAGAATTGGGACCTCAACAATTTACCAAGTTCTTTTTCCTATTATTTTTTTTCCTAAGGTATAAACTATACCCCTCCCCCACACTGTGGTTTCCTGTATCGTGGAGGCGCTTTACATACTTAAACTACAAAGGACACACATCGCGGAAAATTATTTGTCAGCCAACAAACACTTGTTTCGTGCAGGATTAGAACTCGCGGTCCTGCATCATCACGGTCAAACTTTTACTCGCAGTTAGTTACTGCGCTACGGAGTCATGCATGTATTGCTATTTCGCGACAGAAATAGTTGAGATAGATTGGCATCACCCTTGCTTCTAGAAAAAAAGAGGTCCTACCCAGTTTAATTTATAACAAAATGATAATTTTAACTTGTGTTACATGTAGTTAATATTCTCATTTAATGAAAACGATAGCAAATTAGTTAAATTAGTGATGTTCGTGTTTAAAAACATTTTACGTTATACAGATTTTTTAATCTTTAAAACTTAATAAATGATTGACTTATTTTATACGGTAAATAATTGTGATTTTTTAGCAAGCAAATGAGCCATGAGCAATTGTTGTTAGATAAAATATAAGACAGAGATAATATTCATATGTGATTTACTTTGGTTAATGATTCGTTCATCAGTTGTCCTTGCAAAAATAATACAGGAGCTAAAGATGTAAGAGTAAAGTAATATTATAAATACATAATATGTTCAACTACTGAGCTCGGGATTTCTGTTTCTGAGAGAGTATTTGTGTAGGCAAAGTCCGCTGTTCTAGGCTATTCTTCACGGCGGACTTCATGTCGTTCTCTTATTTTTCCTTCATCACTGACAGAGTACGTGCTAAAACAACAACCAAATTTGCAATCAATAATTGCGTTGGTGATTGCTCGCGTTGTGTAAAATATAATGGGTATGTAATTATTAATAATAATGTCCGCCAGACCGAATTTCGGTCCCGGCGGCCAGTTTCAACGAAGACTAGCCGTCGGCACAGGACAGGATTATATGCGCATACACTTGGGTATTTAATTATTATCTCAATATCGGAGCTAAGCTTTTTTAGATGAGAGCATAAAGAAGGCGAGTAAAATAACTTTATAAATGGGGAAACTCAAGTAAATAATTATTTATACAAAAATACCACATTGTTGAAACGGGATTAAAAGATATGAAATAATTTCTTCTAGCTTCTTAAAGTTATAGAGCCATAATCGAAAAACTCAAGGTACATGCATTTAAATTGATGGATGAATAGTTTACCTAGGTCATTAACAATTTTATTTCACTGACAATGAACTGTGGTGTTAGTTTTATCTCTCTATAGTATATTCTCTTTGCTATTACGCTATTGAATGCGCCACACGTTTTTCGTTACTGTATGAAAAGAATAAAGTTTTATTATACTTACGAATTAAATCGTTTTAAAATTGAATATTTTTTTTATTTAACTAATTTCTTCTTAGTCTACCATCCAAACCATCCTGAAAACCTGAAACTTCAAATATAGCTTAGAAAATAGAGATATTTGAAGTTTCAGGTTTTCAGCGAAAATTAGTTTAAATTCGATTGCAAAATTTGTACCAAACAGACTGATGTACAAGAAAGCGATTTTTTAAAAACATGTTAATAATTATTCTAAACAAATATTGTTTTGTTTCATAAAACACGTTTTTTTGATATCCCCCATCTATCCAATGCAGCCTATAAAAGTCCACATCCAAACACAGGCCTACCCCATATTTTACCTTATAGGGGGTATTTTGCTATAGAGGTTACTCTTAGCACACGAGCTGTCAACTGCAGTTTTTATAATTTTGAGATATTATCAGGAAGGTGCTACTGCCCATCTCCCGCCTCAGTTTCCCACCGTCGTCTCGTACGACACTCACGAGACACATATAGGCAAAGGTATAGGTTCTACACAGCATTTTTTAATTCTATCATACTATTTCATTTACAAACAGTTTTAACAAGCAAACCAGCTTGTTTTGTTCGTTAAGCTTACAAAATTGAATTTCATTGTAATTTCATGTCTGTTATACTATGTTTCTGGATTTACAACACCTATAACTCTTTTTAACTTCAATGCAAACATGTCTCTATCCGCAAATATGGTTTATTGCAAAGATTTCGCGACGACAATAAGAAAATGAGATCCTCCACGAGAATCGCTCCGTTGTGTGAAAATGTGTCGACGAGCGATGTTTATTCTGCTGCTTTTCTTATATTTACGACCTCAAATATTATACTTTACGCACCTGAACGTTTCCGCCATTATGCATTGCCATACTATAACGACACGGAAAAAAGGATGATGCGATAAATAAACGATACTAATAAAACAACGGTGTTCGCAAATGTCACAACATAATCCTTAATGATTTATATATTTATGCATATGGCAAAACATTTGATTACGCAAAGAATAAAAATTTATATTTTCAATAATCTAGTGAGTGTGTAAAGTTCTGTTGTTAACAAATACACTTTCGCGATACATCTGACATTTGACTAAGTAACATATATTTATTGTCTGACTCTTATGTACATATTATAAGTTAGTAAATACTTCAAAACACTAACATAATGAGGTTTATTCGTAATTAAAATTATCGAATCAAACTCAAGCGCAAAAGGAACACGTTTTTGCAGAATAATAACGAAAAATAAGAGCATAATTAATTAATTATATGTTTTGTAGAATGAGTGACAAGAACGGAATACCCTTTTAAAGGTAACGAGCCATTAACCAGCCAGCCAACCAAGTAAACGAGCCATTGCATTTTAGTCCGTAGAAGTAACATTGCATCCGTATTTTAATCGATATAGGTCTAAATGCCACTACATTTGTCACACGGTTGTAAAAAAAACCGCTCTAATGACGAGCAATGAATTAGCTAGCGATCAGATGCATTACACCATGCTTTCTCTCGTCATTCATCTGATATATTTTATATCAGATGAGTGACGATGTGCCGTCATATTTGTGTTGTCATGCTGACGGTATAATTTGTAATCAAACGCCATCAGAAAGTACGGTTTTAAGTCACCTGCTTCCATCGATTTTTCTTTACCAGGTCGTCTCTCCATCCTGGAGGAGCTACCCTTTCACCTTATCGAGTTACTAATTTATTGCAAATACGTCAGTTCTACGTCGCCACGGAAATGGAAAATGAGAAATTATTTCGTTTTCCTTTCGCCTGCGGTACACAAAATAACTGTTTTTATTAATAATTTCTCGGAAAATCACCTTATTTCGCTTCACCTAATTTGAGTTTATTTATATTGAATTCATTCATTCATGCCGTGGGTTTCGTTACACTTGGCCTAGTGTAATGATTAATATATTCGAATTGTAATTTTAAATGTGACAGGCACAGTATTTAGGTTTTGAACAATCGTTTAAACAATCGATATAGTTTTGATATTTCAGGGAGTATTTCATAAACATATATTGGGCATAAAGTATCAACCGTCCCCAACACAGTCACAATCTTTAAAGTTTTTGTACACTGGCACCGCCTCGGCGTCTCGTTTTGAAATTATTTATGTGACATTAAAGCATGTTAGAGTTCGGGATCTCCATCAAACTCATCAGCATTTTGTTACTAGGTTACATAACAGGGGTTTATACTTCAACATCAAATTCCCTGTGCTGAGTGTAGGCCTCCTCCGTAGATTTCCTCATAGGAGGGATATTTACCACAGTTGTCACGCTTGGCAGGCGGCTTTGCAATCGTATTCTATAAGGAAGACGCTGCAGCCTATCTCTTTGTTGGTTTCCCTCTGTATTTTCTTACGACATCCACGACGATATGGGATAGTGAATTTTCTTGCTCCTCCGCTACACGCTAATTAAGACGTCATAAGAGACGTTTGAGAGGTAAAAAAATAATAACTAAAACATTTAAATTGGTTGTTTCTAACACATACACTACACTGTCAAATATTTCTATTGTAATTTTACTAACTACTAAAAATTTTTTACGCACTAGCAAATAAAGTAAAGTAAAGTTACAGCCTATATACGTCCCACTGCTGGGCTCAGGCCTCCCCTCATTTCTGAGAGGGTTTAGGGCAAGGAAATGTCCGCCGCGCTGCCCAAATGCGTGTTGACGAACTTCACATGTCATCGAAATATTTTTTTTTCTTATTCCTCAGACATGCAGGTTTCCTCACGATGTTTTCCTTCACCGCCGAGCACGTGGTAAATCCGCACTTAAAATTGCAATTAACAATTTCATTGGTGCCGGCGGGGATCGAACCCGGGTTACTCGCGTTCTGTTATATTTACAGCGAGCGTTAACCACTGAGCTACCACGGCTCTTCACTAGCAAATAAATAGCAATAATGATTGCACTAGCAAATAGCAATCATTATTGCTATTTATTATATAATTCAGTTGCATAAATAATATATAGTTGTAAATTTACTACACAACTTATTCCAACTTCGGTAAGGAAAATTACAAAACATTTATTGTAATTTTTAAAACATTTATTGTATTTTTACTAACCACATTTCGTAAAATTGTTTAGTAATATTACAATACAAATTTTGTAATTTTATCAAACAAATTATATTGCAAATGTTTTGTAATTTTAGCCTGCTGCATTGTAAATTTACTATACAATTCAATTCAACATTGTTTTGAGAAAATATAATATATTTGTTGTATTATTACTAAACATCTGTCGATTATGATTTTACAAAACAAGTTTTTTTAGTTTTTACACACAAATTCTGTTGATAATGTTGACTAATTTCGATATGAAATGTTGGAAATTTTCAATACAATACATTTTAAGTAAACTAATGAAAATTATGCCATATGCTTAAAGACTAATAATTTTAACTCAGCTTTGAGAAATTTAAAAATATTTGATTTATCTTTCACTAAGCATTCCTTTGCTACAAGGATTCTTCCCATCCTGAAAATACTGCATTGAATATCTCAAATTCTATCGGACTTTAGTTGGAGACTTTTATTATAATTAATTTTTTAATTCGAAGGCTCATCTTGGCTCCAAAATACAAATATACATAGATGAGATTTATTTTGATGAAGCTGTTCAAATTTATTTCTTTACCAGAGAAACTATGTTAATTTTATAATATTAAAAACATTTGGTGAACTGAGATCTTCAAATACCTTCAAATATTTAGCGATAACAGACGGGAAATGAGATCCTCCGCAAGCGCCAACTCTTTGTGTGAAAACGTCACCCTGGCTGTGTCCCACCTTCGAGCTTTTTTCCTTATATCTGTGAACTCGATTGTTTCCTTTAAACACCTGAATGTTTGTGACATTACGAATTGTTATTTTCAGGATATAAAGATTATTCGAGTTGCTTTATTATTCAAGAAGAATATTACGAAGTTTTATATTTTCAATATTATTTTATACAAATAACTTCTTCTTATATAAATAATATGTAGTATACTATGCGTATATGTGACGTTATAATTCAGGTCGTGTCAGTAAGTAACACTATTTTTTATTTTATACTCGCTGTGCCCGGCATTTGTTACAATGTCTCTTGTCAGAAATCTAGTGGGCGTGCACACAACAAGTCACCTAAGTTCTATCGTAAGTGGATAAATTTTATAGGAACACATAAAAGTTAAACCAAAATAATCAATGCAATTGATTAAAACTACTTATACGGATTTTATCTTCCTTCCTTTTACCTTCAGCTTTTTAATTATTATCCGATCTACGCGGAATGAACTTACTGTGTCTTGAAGTCGAACCATCTACATTATATCTACATCTAACCATTACATCAGATTTGATAAAACACAAATGCTCGCGAAAGTCTTGAGATCTTAAGTGATTTATTGTGATAAAGAGTTTCGAGGGTCAATCGGGCTAGGCTTCTTGAGATTCCACGAAATGGCTCAGGTCCAAATTGTGTGCACTTTGAGCCCTCCCGTGCAAGTTTGTCGGCAAATTCGTTGCCTACAATACCCTCGTGACACGGAACCCATACTAAAACGACCCTGTTGTTACATCCCAGGGTGTTTAAACGGTTCACGCAATCGCCAATTAGCTCCGAGTTCACTAAGTTTGACTTCAGCGCTAGCAGTGCTCATAGATAAATAAATATGTAGCAAGCTAGCAGTGCTGCTTAACTATCAGAGTTTATATTTTTATATTTGAGTTGACGTAGTGTTTTTGCTGATTGATTTCCGCACACTGAAGTATGGCGAAAATTTCTGCCTGGAAGATAGAGGTGAATCTACCCGAATTCATACTAAGTTTGAATTTAGGGCTTGGTTAATAAAAACTAAGTTTTAACTTTTATAAAAAATATTTAATTATTCTTATTTTAGTTTATTCATGATATATTTTAAATATATTTTATTACCTATTTTATACTAATAATTTTATATTAATTATAATTTTATATAAATTTTATATTAATTATATTTTATTACTTATTTTACATTGTTTGATTTATTAGTACAATAAAAAATACTTTAAAAAATTCATCTGATACGAAAATATACTTCTTTTTAAATAAAAACAATTAACTGCTTAAAAATACTCCTTTTTATTGTGTATTTTGGGTTAAATTTCATATAGTAAGCCACACCAACCCGCCATTGCATATTTGTGTCTATCTTTATCTAATCTTAGCGACGGTATTGTTTTCGCAACTTGTGTAAGTGAGACAGATATATGTTTATTTAAAATGTTTAGTAATTTCAAAGGTAAGTCGTCGCGGTTGGATAGTGGTTACACTTTTTTCGGACGCGCGGTAATGTGGTTTGCTCCTCTAGTTATGTATAACTCAATGCTTTCTCGTCTGTCTTTTGTTTGTTTGCCTGTTCCGTACAATTTTAACAATCGTTTTTAAACTAACTTCCCTATGAGTTCGGGATTTGAAAATTTAAATATTGCTCCGCACTCTATACGTTGTAAAAATGGTGGCCATGTAAAATTACAATTATTTTATAATCTGATATTAATGTTATCTTTAGTTTTATGTAACAACAGCTAAGAAATGTCTTAGATTAACAATATAAAAATATCGCCAGTCGTGAAAGTACGAAAATAACAAAAGTTATGTGAGAAAAAAATATATCAAGATTAGTCACACGTCTCCCAACTGTATAAGGAAGTGCTTGTTTTATGTGTATAATCATCATATGAAATCTGATTTAACCTTTTACTTTCAGAGATTTTTTTACAATATTTCTTTGTAATATTTAATGGTTTTATTGGTCTAACACTTATCTGCCGGGCAAAAGTATGGCGTCTATAAATTCATAAGATACTTCTAGTAGCAACCTGTTTGCAGGCTAATAACGATGGCAAAAATACAATGATAAGCGTTATCTACAAGCCACGGGGCCAAGGTTTGTGTTTACACGGTAAAAAAAGTCCAGTTTTCACCTTTTTTACTTTGGCAACAAACATAGATCAATATAAGTAGTTACTTTCGGAATATTATTTGCTAAGCTAGATACCTATTTGTTTAATAGGTATGCACGCTACAACTTTATAATGGTTACAGCACGAATGGATCGACTATATCGGGGGGACCATGCTCTCAAAGAAGTATTTTGTATGGTGCGTGTAGAGAATCGGAAACTTTTTTTACTGGTAACGATGCAATTCAGCTTAGTCCTCAAGAGGAACAACGCATCTGGATGTTAAATATTAGACGAGGATAGACGTAGATATCTATGGGCCACATCATCCACTTCCATTAGTCAGACTACGTATTTTAAGTTTAACGAAGTATTTTAAGATGAGGATAGATAAAAATGTCTATGGAGCATCTCATCCACTTACAATTCTTAATCAATTCTTCTTCTGTAAAAAAAATTGTACTTGTATATATACATATTGGGCTGCGGGATGCCTTAAAGGATTTTATGTTTTTATGCTTATATCACTGGTAAAACTATGATAGTTGATTTATGCATAATATAGTAATATGACGACGAATAATATAGTAATATGTGTCATAAAATAATACCAACTTATTATGGCTTAATCTTAGCCTAGCCACTCGGTACGTAAATTCATTGTCGTGCTACTGTTTCCACACACGGTCACAACGGGCGATTTATATTACGTACCTATTACAAACAAGTGCCGTTAGAGACAGGGACGTAGATTTAAGACCTCCTCACATGTAAATAATTAAGAAGCGAAAGGTTGCGTCACGTGCCGGCTAATGCGATTTATTTGAACCTTCGCGTGCATATTTAATCTAAATTGCTACACTGAAGTGCCATCGTGTTACTCGGAGCACGCTCGTGTGGACGTAATCTAATACAAGATCCTTATCTTAAAATAACAGCTTTTTGCTTATTGTAACTACTGATTACTGCGTTGTAAGTAAAATCCACACACTTGACTCACGATTAAAATATTTTAATAATGCTATAGTAATATTAATTATTAACTGAGTTACTTTATAATTTAGCGTTTAATACACAAATACTAATTACATTAAATACATGTTAGGGCCGATTTTTCAATTATGTATAATCAGACCCATTATCTCACATAGTTGACTTTAAAATTATTACAAAGATTTTTTTTCTAGACGGTTAACTAGTTTTTATAGACATATGGCATCCTGACTCTGAAAGTAAAAATCGTTTTCATCTATCAGCTTTAGTTTTTGGGATATGACATATGTGTGATTTTTTAGAAGAATACAATACCATAAAAATATTTAATTTTTGTAAGCCGCCAAAATGATTTTTTAATGATTTTCTTGCACATGATACTTGTGGTAGGTCTCGTTTCAAACTCCAGCAATAATCTACCATCATATGCACATCCCATCTGCCCTTATATCGTTCCTCCATGGTGCGAATTTCTTGATGGAATTTTTCTCCTTGTTCATCACTAAAGTGCCCAAGATCTTCAGGAAATTGGTTCAGATGGGAGTGTAAATAATGAAGTTTTACGCTCATGTTACAACCAAGATCCTTCAGACATAATAAGATATGTCGGACCAAGTCTTAGTAGTTTGGTGCTTTAGTTTAAGAGTTCCAAAAAAGTTTTTCATTACTGGCACAAATTATTTCCACTCTTTGGACTCTTTTTCGTTCATTGTTTTAACAAAATTTTCATCATTACCTAGCAGACGTATTTGTGATCCATCAAATATTCCAGCTTTTAATTTTTCTGTAGTTCTCTCTGTGCAACATACCTAAAACAGTCGCCATTTGTATCTAGCGCCTTGACAAACTGCTTCATTATACCAAGTTTTAAGATGTCGAAGGTAAAACTGGTTGTATAGGCTCTTGAGCTAGAATAGGTATCAAAGTTGGTCGTTTAGCAGACGGTAAATCAGGATCTCTTCGGAAGGCAGGCGGGAGAGTCGTCCTTGGCTTTAAAATGATAACTTTTAGAGTCAGGGGAGGCTCTGACGTGGCAATGGAGCCTGAACTGCCCCAACTGCGATCCCCCCAGCCCTCCAGCTCGAGGTGAGACTGAAACGCCATCAGTGAAAGTGACGAAGACCCAAGGCCCTGATCTCGCCTCGGTCCGACGGCCTCCGCTGGTGTCGTCCAGGAGTGTGGGGAGGGGAGGTAGGAGCGATACAACGAAAGGTAAGGCGGGGGTCAAGAGTGCCGGTCAAGGACGTTTTCTTCCTCAACTGGATGAAAAGACCCCTGCCCCTCCCATGCCCATAAATGGCTAACCCAAAGGGTAAGAAGAGGGTCCTCCAGGCAAATCTTCACCATGCAGCAGCTGCTTCTGCCGTGGTGGAGGTTTGCTTTGCAGAGGACAATATTGACCTCGCCCTCGAAGAGCCTTGGATGTCCAACGATCAAGTTCTGGGATGGTCGGCTGCCGGTAAGATTACTGTCAATACTAAAGGCAGTAAACCTAGAGCTTGTATAATTTACAATAAATATATTGAACTTTTAGCTGTTCCAGAGTACTGCAATGATGACCTGGTTACAGCCTTCATAAATGTCAAGGGATGCACAGGGGCCAGAGTAATCATTTGCTCAGCCTATCTTCCCGGAGAGAACTCAGATCCTACCATCGAGTTAGAGCGAGTGGCGCAGTTCGCCCGAAAACACAACGCCAAACTTGTGGTGGGTTGTGATGCTAATGCTGACCACACAGCCTGGGGAAGCACTAACATCAACGAAAGAGGTGAGCTACTCTATGATTTTCTCATCTCCAACCGCCTGGTAAGCCTAAACTTAGGGTGTACACCAACCTTTGTTATGCGAGCTAGGCAAGAAGTGTTAGACATAACTTTCTCTACTAATAACATATCCAGGCGGATAAATGACTGGCATGTTAGTAGTGAAAACTCGATGTCTGATCACAAGCACATTAAGTTTGTGATTGGAGCATCACCAACCTATAAAACCGTTACTTTTAGGGATCCAAAAGCGACCTCCTGGGATATCTATAGAGATAACCTAAGGAGGAATTTGGAAACGTTTCCTAAAAGCATCAAAACGATTGAAGGTCTGAAGTTAGTGACGGAGACAGTAACCGTAGGTATTCGTGAAGCCTTCGAGGACAGTTGTCCCGTCAAAACCAAGACCTCAACACGAAAAGTTCCTTGGTGGAATACTAAGCTAAAAGAACTTAGGGAAAAGACCAGGAAACTATTTAATAGGGCTAAGAAAACCAAAAAGTGGGATATTTATAATGCAGCCCTAACTGAATATAATAAAGAAATTAGGAAAGCCAAGAGAGCATCGTGGAGGAAGCTATGCGAGGAAGTTGAGTCTTTGCCTCGCAGTGCAAGACTACACAAAATGCTATCGAAAGCGAAACCTAACCAGATCGGGCTTCTTAAAAAGCCTGATGGTAACTTCACTAATAGTGAAACAGAAACATTGGAGTTACTAGCGTCAACCCATTTCCCAGGGTCACTCAAGACCTCAGCCTTAAATTCTTTCAGAGCCCTACGAAGGCCTTGTAATGAGGACTGGTGTAGGGCTGCAAAGATAATAAGGCCAAACCTGGTGCAATGGGCTGTTCCTCCTGACTTGACTTGACCCTTTAAATCATTTAAAACAAGCGGGGAGGATGGAACAATTCCCATCCAACTACAGATGGGTATTGACATCCTTCTTCCCTATCTGGTGTAAATCTTCAGAGCAAGTTTTGCTTGGGGATATATTCCAGAACGATGGACAATTGTCAAAGTTTTATATAAGCCTTAAGACATTAGAAAAGACTTTTCTCTTTGTAGATATGTAGGTAAATCTACGGAAACAACCCTTATCAGTGTTATTGACAGGGTCGAAAAAGCGCTGGAGGATAAAGAAATAGCTCTTTGTGCCTTTCTAGATATTGATGGCGCTTTCGACAGTAGCCCCACATCACTGCTGATTGGGGGTCTAACATCTAAAAATGTTGACCCCACAACCATCAGATGAAGTCGATGCTCTCAAACAGAACGGCAAAATAAGCGCTGTTTCAAACTTCGATTGAGGTTGCAACTTCAAGAAGCTGCCCACAAGGAGGTGTTTTGTCACCCCTTCTTTGGACTCTTGCGGTTGACCAACTATTGTACAAAATGGCAGACCTACGCATTGGCACACTGGGTTATGCTGATGACCTTGTGATCATTGCGAGGGGCTTTTACCAAAGTAATTTATCGTCAATAATACAAAGAGTCCTAAACAACATAAATAACTGGTGTAGGGATAACAGTTTCAGTTAATGCTGATAAAACTGTTATAATACCTTTTACCAAAAAGAGACGGTTGGACAAGTTAGTCCAACCAAAACTTAATGGTAAAGAAGTACCATTTTCCACGGAAGTTAAGTACTTGGGCGTAACAATCGACCAAAAACTAACGTGAACTCTCACCTTAGCAACGTATGCCGTATATAAATTGCTATAGGTACGTGCAGTCGTTTGGTCGGGAACAACAGGGGCTTGCGACCCAGTATGGTCATATGGCTGTACAGCAGCATAGTAAGGCCGATTCTCACCTAAGCCTCTATTGTCTGGTGTAACAAGGCCAACCAAAAGACGACTGCGGACAGACTAAATAGTCTACAATGGATTGCCTGCTTAATGGCGACTAGAGCTATGCGATCATCGCCTGGAGCGGATCTTAATGCACTTCTATGCCTAAACGCCCCTTGATCTCTATCTAGACAAGGAGGCGAGGGCTAGTTTGTTTAGGATTAACGCCCAGGGCGGTCTGAGCTTGCTCTCCTACAGATTGAGATCCATGCTCGACTCAATTAAGGAATCACCGGTCTTATGCATGATCTCAGATATCATGCGTCCACTACACACTTTTGATAAAAAGTATGTAGTGGAATTACCCTCCAGAGAAGACTGGCTGAATGGCCAGGTTATCTGTGAGGTCGGTAGCCTCATATGGTATACCTATGGGTCTAAAATGGGCATCGACGTAGGCTTTGGACTTTACGGGGAACGCCCCAAATTCAAACTTAGCATGAATTTGCACCTCTATCTTCCAGGCAGAAATTTTCGCCATACTTCGGTGTGCGGAAATCAATCTGCAAAAACACTACGTCAACTATATAATTTACATAAACTCTGATAGTCAAGCAGCACTGCTAGCGATGAGGTCAAACTTAGTGAACTCGAAGCTAGTTGTAGAATGCATGAACCGTTTAAACGCCCTGGGATGTAACAACAGGGTCGTTTTAAGATGGGTTCCGGGTCACGAGGGTATTGTAAGCAACGAATTTGCCGACAAACTTGCACGGGAGGGCTCAAAGTGCACACAATTTGGACCTGAGCCATTTTGTGGAATCTCAAGAAGCCTAGCCCGATTGACTCTTGAAACTCTTTATTACAATAAATCTTAAGATCTGGTCTGACACACCAGGCTTAAAACATTCTAAAACCTTAATCCGGGCTTTTGATCGTAAATTCGCTTCAGAAGCCTTGGGATTAAGTAAAAATAAATTGCTCATTCTGGCAAGAGCCCGAACTGGACACTGTTGTCTTAAAAAGCACATGTCCATCCTGGAACTAAGCAACTCAAGGATGTGTCGATTCTGTTCCATAACGGTAGAAACGCCTCTACACATCCTAACTGATTGCGGACCCTTAATGCGCAAACGTAACACTCATCTGGGAAACTATGTACTCCGCCCAGAAGAAGTGAAATTGCTCACGGCTACGCAATTCCTTCTATTCATTGAAGACATAGGGCTTAGCCGTGAACTATAGCCATAGCAGCGATCACAATAGATCTTCTAGGTCGCAGTGATACTGGTCTCTTTCCCTAGACCTGCATAGCTGCTCGCACTTAATAAAAAATCGGGATAAATCCGTGCGTTACTGCGGTTATTTGAATTACTGCCGTTTACATTAACGACGCAAAAACAGCAATCGTCATAGTGATTTTTCGGTTCTCGTCAAATCATGGAGGTTGTGAACTTCAAGGAACTTGGTTTTTCCGCTTGACCATTGTCGCAAACTAACAACACAATTTTGGCAAACAGTTTTAGGCACTTACAGCTTGTCCAAATTACACGCTTGTACTTTAAAATAGTCGGTATACGTGATTTTTACTGAATCTGTCACCGATTTTCTATAATTTTTAAAAACTTATTCTCATAATTAAAAACATATGTATAATTTTTAAAAATATATATTTCCATATTCTTGCAGAGTATGGAGGTAATTGAAATTGGGCGATAGGTGGCAGAGCCGGCACGGCTACCATTTTTAGACACAGGCTGCACGTTTGCCAGCTTCCAAGATTTGGGCACTATTCCAGTCCTGAATGAGAGGTGGAACAAGTGCGTCAACACTGGAGACAACTCAGGAGCACAGACCTTTAGAACTACAGCCGGTATAACATCAGGTTCACTAGCTTTGTTCACGTCTAAACGTCCAGGCCTGATGAATGGTGTGGCAGGGCATAAAATATAAACAAACAAACATTAAGATTTAACCGACTTCAAAAAAAGGAAAAGGTACTCAACTCGACCTGAGAATTTTTTCTAGGTGAACCGATTTTGATGACTCTTTTTTTTATTAGAAAGTTGATGCTTCTCAATTGGTCCCATATAAATTTGATCAAGATCTGACAAGTATTTTTTGAGTTATCCTTAATAATTAATTAAATATTTAATTGACTTCGACAACAATGATGATGTTCTTATTTTATTTATATTGAAGTCGGTTGTACAAATTTTGTAATTTTACTACTTGTTATATATATTAAAGATATGACGTTTATACGTTGGACTAATTGCTCTTTGGCATTATCAGAAATAAGAGAAGTTCAGTGTAATTAGTTCTTCCCTCGTCTTTATCAGCCACTGCTGGACGTAGGCCTCTACCATTGCAAGGAGTATTAATCGTTCCACTTGGTTGGACGATTGGCGAACGCAGTACTGGACGTCTCGTACCTTTGCTGCAGCTTTCGGTCGCCAGGCTGGGCAATTTACATGTAATGTGTACAATATTGTTATATCGCCAACTATAGGAGGTTATAAGGTCTGGCGTTTCCATAGTCGGCTCTTACGACGTTTCTCCGAAGGGACGATAGGGCTCTAGGGTGATTGATTCTCTGACGCTCACATACTGCACCATATTTTTTCTTCTAGTCTTCTTTTTAGTTTTAGTCTTTTTTTTTTTAGTTTTCTTCTTCATCAGCCCCTAAAATTTGTTGTTCTTTTTCCGATTTTGCCATATTTTCTTATGTTTTTAGATTTCCTTAGTTTTTATGTTTATTCTTCGTTCTTTTTTTATATTCGGTAGTTTGTGTACACGTATTAAGCAGCAAGCAAATCATTCCTGCATAACGGATCTGGTTATACTAAAAAAATGAATTGTTAAATTTATAAGTAAGCTGTTAGTATAATTGTTTGTTGTTCTAAATAAAGAGATAAAACGTCCAAACGTACAGATGGGTCCTTCCCGGTGTAGAGAGGGTTTTCTTTATCAAACGGTGTCTACGGAATGGGCATTGAGGATCACAGACCAGACCGCTCGTTGCCGCCTTAAATATTTTACGCCCGTAAATGCAATAGCTATACCATTAAATGGTGGTAAGAAGGAAATCATTCTAGTATTTCCCGTAGATGTTTCTTACGACACGCGTAAAAATATTTTTTTACCTAGAATACGGGTCACTAATAAGCACACAATCCAGGTGATGGTATGTATGATGTGATGGTGGTGGTCCATAGAAAAGTGCTTCTTTTCCGGTAAAAAGAGTCCGGTACATACATCATACGAAACACAGCTGCTATTTCACGTTAGTATTCTCTGAGAGCGTGGTCCTTAAATAGTCGAGCCGACTCACTTATGCTGCAACTATAATATATCTGTAGTATGACTACTACCACTTTTAATGTGTGACGTAAAGAAGTTATTGATTCTCTTTCGCCGTCACCACACATAGCTATTCATAAGATTGTGGAAAATATATGTTTGGCATCTTTTGCGTTACATCTTTTTTTTATTAACTTTTCATGTTATTGTATCTATATCTTTTATTGACATAAACGACAATTACGGATGTTTCCGTTGTGTACAAACAATATTAAAAGGCAAAGGAAATTGTGAGCTGAGGTCACGAATGTTTTTGTTATTGTTGTGTTTTGTGCACACTCGTGTTTGTCTCATATTTGAAGCCGAGTTACGAGTGACGTCCTTGAGTTAGGCGCTCCAGATGAGGACCGTGAATCTTAAGAGAAACACAAAGTAGAAAAGTTTTTGTTTTAATAGAATAAGAGTGACAAACGAGCACACAGTCTACCGGATAGTAAGTGTATGCTGTGTCCCATAAACATCTACATTTATCCTCGATTAATAATCAAATTGTCGATGCGTGGTCACCCTTGAGGACTAAGATGGAATGACTCGTTTCCAGTAAAAGGGTACATATCTGGTTGTTTACACTCACCATACGAAACGAATCAGCATAAGCTGCTATTTTACGCTGGTATTCATATTTTTATTATGTCAGCTGTAAATGTAGTTTTGTTTAGGAATTGTGACAATGTCTGTACTCTGATAGATACGGTATACACATTTATTTAATGCTTTATTTATAATGCCTGTATACATATAATATAGGCATAGAAGGTAGCGTTAAAGGATACGAGACGTACGGTTACTGCCATAAACAAAATTACGTCAGTATATTATAAGTCTGTGGTTACTTAATCCACTTCCAAAGCGTTGCGATACCCCGTGGACTGGGCGGCAAAGAAATGAGCTGAGTTGGTTATGACAAAATATTTCTATTGTAAAAAGGAAAAAAAATAAAGAAAAGGGATTTGCAGACTGGCGCGCTTAACTCTAACTTAGCAGAGGCTCAACAGTTATGTACGCAAGATGATTTTAACGCAACTTATGATTAAGGCTTGGGTAAAGAATATATATATATATATATATATATATATCGATATTTTCTCACAATATTATCGATATTTATCGTTGATTTTACATCGATATTCGATATTCATTCTGGAGTATCGAATTCGTATCAGTTTTGAAATGTTTAAAATGTTATATTTTAAAACATTAAGCAACAAAAGCAACTATAAACACAATTATGTGCTTTTTTTCGTCAAAACGAAATATATCCAGTAATAAAAATTTGGCCCTCATCCTACTACATCATGCAAAACATGACGATAAATCGATATATCGATATTTATCACACGATAATTTTCGATAATGTTCGATACTGTTTAAAAAGATCGATACGATAAATATCGATATATTTTTTCACTTGCCCATCCCTAAATATATTAGGTTTCTAGGGAACAATGTAATTGTTATGTATGTTATTATTGTAGTGTATTTATTTATTTCGATGCTTATATAAATACATTTATGTATAAGTCTAATATGTACAAAAATATTAGACATACATAAATACCTTTATTTAATTACTGTCAAAGTGAATAAAAATAAAAATTAGTAATAATTTTTATCCACTTCACTTTTAATTTTATTGTAATGTTTTTGCTGATGTTTTTCGATTGAGATGATAATAATAGAAGCGACATATTGATATATAAACCATGATACTGTTGAAATTCTCATGCGATTTAAGTGAATAAAAACATAATATCATAAATGAATCGACACTTACATACTCAAAACTTTTCTTCCCAATTTTGTAATACTTATACTTTATGATATAAATTAACATTTAATTTTTTTCCCTTGTTTCAGGTAAAAACCATGCCGTCTACTTCGATTGATTACTCCGTACACTCTGCACAGTATAAATAAATGACTTGTCAGGTAGCAATAAAATATACTCGTATAATGGAAGGTCAGGGCCTTGGTGCTTGCTTATTATTGCATAGCAGGTACGCGGGCTGGATGCAACTGATTCTGATTCATAGTACTTGTTTCAATTAAATGTGGGAAACACAAGTCTGCCAAAACTGTTTCTAAATATTATGTTCCTTTAATTAATATAAGGTCGTCGCACATATCGATTCGACACTAGACCAACACCAGTTCTCAAGCCAGCCTTTGATTGAACGGCCACGAACAGAAATGTCTTCAGTCTGCGATACAGGTATGGCAGTGAGAGTGCGCGTGCAACTCCTTGACTAGAAGTCATAAACGCGCATTCCTTCAACTAACTACCCTTAAACTCGATAACATCGCATAGTGATTATGTGTCATTCATTACTTTTTAAATTAAGTAAACTGATACTTCTTCATACATCACACTTAATTGGGTTAGGTTTGTGTCGTACGTAAAAGGTGTAGATTCCTGGTACGTAGGATTTGGGCCGGCTCCAACCCCATCCTAGTGATGTTCTCGAATAGAGAAGATTTTATTATTGACGGAAGACAATGCCGTAGATATTAGCGTTTTACCATATATGTAGTTACATTTTAAAATTGATGGAAGACGATGTCGTAGGTGTTGGCCTTTTACCATATTAATTTTAACTGTCTGTACTATAATACGTTTTGTTCTTTACCGACTACATTCTCTCTTGGGTTAAATCATTTTGATGAGTAAGATTTTTTTAGTAATAGTGTAGAAGAGATTGTATAGATGAAATGAAAATGCATAGTAGTTTGGTTAAAATGTCAGCCAGTTTACAGAAAAATCTTACACCGTGGTATAGTTCAAAATCTTTAAAGAAAAACCCACAACCAGTGATAGTGCCAGTGAAGACTTACGGAACATTTCATACATCAGTCAATCGTTTACTACAGCCTATCAAAAGCCACTGCTAAGCAGACGCCTCACCATGGATTGCCATAAGCGGGAGGGATATTTGCCAAAGTTGGCACGCTTGGCAGGCGAGTCGGCAACCGCAGTTATTTATTTTCTTGTAATTATTAAGACGACGTTGCCGCCCATCTCCTGGTTTGTTTCCCTTAACGACATCCACGGGACGATATGGGGTAGTGGATATTTCTACACTGCCACTTTCACACACATTTTAAATGAAATTCCATAGTAGATCGCAGTTGTTTTGTTTTTATTTTATAGGTTGTTATTTCTAAAGTACCGAGATGTTAACGTAACTAATTAATCAACTCGTCATTTAATTAATACCTCCTCATAATAAGGTTTCTGGGAAGTCTTGTTTATTGAATATAGGCTGTATTCGAAATTCGAAATATAGGCTGTATTTTAAACATTGTGTCTTTTTTTAATTATTATATTTTTTTAAATATTTAAATCCAGTGCTTGAGTACTATCCCCCCTGATAGAAAGTGGTGATGCAGCCGAAGATTTTAAAGTATTAAAATATGTCATATTATCTAGGAGTAAATTTTAAAATTATGACTTATAAATATTCGTGAACAGCGTGAAATTTCAAACGATTATGTATGGGCAGTGGCCTGATATTATTCGCCGCTCTTTTATAAAAATATAATGGCAGGCATCGCGTAATCGAAAAACGATATCGTTTTCAACCGTGTCGAGAGTAATATTTATCAAGCTCTACATGACAAAATTTAATTTAGCAATGGAAGGGTAGATTTTGTTGATAAAAATTGTAAAGCTGACTTTTGTGCGAAAATCAAAGTACAAAAAAGGTATTGTATCGTATTTTTTTAAAAATTGAATAGTCATTGTGGTTCAGAGGTTAAGTATTGGCCTTAAATTTTGGGGTACGCGAGTACAGTTTAGGTTCGAGACTTGTCAGAACCAAAGAAATTGTTTATAGTTGATTTTTCTTGTACTGAAGTGAAAGTGAAGAAGTCTGCATATCAGAGAAATAAAGCGAAAGAAATTCGTGAGTTTAGCCCTGGGGAATATAAAATGTATAATAATAGTAATAATAATTTCCTCCAGACCGAATTTCGGTCACAGCCAGCCTCACCGGAAACTGGCCATCGGCGCAGGACATGAGTATAGTGCCCAAGTGTATACGTAAGCACAGGTGCGCTCTCTATTTCCCTTACTCTCATAGTGCAATGGGACAGTAAACCGCCACAACCGGAGAAAGATCTGACAGAATCAACGGCTTTACGTGCTTTTCGAGGCACGGGTGAGACACCGCCAACATCCTGATTCCGGGTAGCTGCTAAGAATTTCTTTATGGAAATTCTCAATAACTGTCATTATTTCATTTATTAGGTCAGAGCACATCAAACGTTACTCGTGACATGTGTAGGTGTTTTTTGCGACACCACATGTAAGACGATATCACACCGCCTAAGAATAAGAATCAATTACTTTAAAAAAATCAAAACTGTGTACCTTATACTCATGAAACTATTTGTACCTATTTTAATTAGTCTTAAAACTGCTGTTCATGACACGAACGTTATAATGTGCTTGCTGTAAAATTTAATGTAGTGTGTAATTTTTACCCCACTACCAAGGAAGGGTTATGTGTTTTACGCGTATCTTTGCCGTATCTTCCAAACGGCTGGATGGTTTTCGACGGTCTTAAAATCCAAGTGTTCTTAGGTGACTGAATGAAAAAAAAAATGTAGCGAAGTTTTGGTGCGAAACAGTAATACGTTAATAAAAAAAAAACCACACCTATCGAGTAGGGTATCAAAACAAAGGAAATGAAAAGGGGCTTACAAAAATATATATAAGGTATATGTTTAAATTCTATTAGAAATAATAAATTGGTTTCAAATGTTTTTGATAGCGTAAGAATAGGCTATCTTTGTGTCGGACCTCGTGCTATATCATATAAAATTTAGTTCATAAGAGTACGTCGGGAGACTAATAAGTTTAAAATAAAATAAATAATTTAAAAAAATCAAAAACCCGACTGCAAAAGAGACAATTAAAAAATAATGCACTTAAAACACCGAAACAAGATTAATTTTCTCTCGGTTTATAATTTGCAATTGGATTCAATCTGCTACTAAACTTAGTGCATTGTATTTACCTTAGACTTTCTGCTCATAATATAGTCTGTTAAACCGAAGTAGAGTTAACTTTGTTTATAGTTTATTTTAATTTTGTTTTCTATTATCAATCTTGTTATGATAACCGTTGCAAAAGTTTGAATCTATAGAGTTCTAACCATGTAACAGTTGAGAAATAAATGTAATTACTAATAATTCCTAACTACAGCAATTTAATTTTCAACTTAATTTTAAGGGTTTGATTTTTTTATATAAAGATGGTAAGTGGTTACTGCAGTCATTGGATACCTGCCACCAACTTCAAACGAGGAAGGCTACTGAAGCGTTGCCACATCTGAAGACGGAGTGGCTCATAACCTGATATTGTAATGGGTCTCTATACCCTTCAGATCAGGACACAGCAGTCAGTACCTACCCAAACGTACTCATAAGGAGAAAACGAGTCCTGCCATCTACACCTGATATTAAAAACTATTACTATCTTTGGATATTTTTTTATAGTATAAGGTTAACAAACGAGCACACAGTCCACCTGATGTTAAGTGGATGCTGTGGCCCATAGACATCTACTCGTACATTTATCTTCAATTAAAAATCAAAATGCTAATGCGTTGCCAGCCCTGAGGACTGATATGGAATGCCTCATTTCCAGTAAAAGGGTCTCCGGTTCTCTACACTCACCATACGAAACACAGCACCATTAAGCTGCTATTTTACGCTGGTATTCTGTGAGAGCGTGGTCCTGCCTTGATCGAGCTTACTCATTCGTGCTGCAACCACAAAACAGCTGCAGTATGGCTCTACCACGTAAGGAATAGTTTATTTTTTATTTTTTTTAAAGATGCTATAAACATTACTAATATTCCCCTTAACCACTCGTGGTTAGCTTAAATTGCTTGTGTTACGAGTGGTTCACGCCAGTAGTCGAATGGCGGATTCGAACCTACGACCTTTTTGAGTTCGCAGTCCGCGCCCTGCCATTAGGTAACTGTCGCTTTAATAGTGTATGATCAAGGTTAAATAAATTTATTTATTTATTTAACATTTATTATACCTAATACTAAGGAATAAAGGGCGGACTTAATGCCTTATGAGCATTCTCTGCCAGTCAACCCTGGATGTTATGAATACATATTAAAATACATTATAAATATCATATTTTAATCGTGGACTTTGTTTAGAAATATATCGTTTCTTCATTCATCGATAATGTATTTCAAATTGAGGATAAAGTATCATTGTTTCACATTCAAAGTTTAAAGTTGAGTACAATTTGCGTCTAGACGAACACTTGTACAAAGAATGCAAAACCTAAGAGCATGAACTTTCCCTGTGACGATTTTAACGAATTTGGCATCTGGCCAAATTGCTATTAATCTCGCACTGCACTTAAAAATCTAGGCCGATTGCCAAACCGAGATAAGTGGCAGGGAGGAGCGATAGGATAACGGTATCCTTGTAACATTCTCTAAAAGTTTCTTCATATTCGTGCGAATACTTACATCCTGTAGTTTTTACCTTTAATACTTCTTTGGTAGTTAACATCTTCCGATGATCTAGTATCTAATTAAAATATTTCTTCTTTGAATATGATATGATTATTTGTTTTACCTTGATCTCTTTGGGATCTTACTTTGGCGGTTGGCTCTTTCCAGTGAGGATAACATTTCCATAACCGCCATGCTTTGCCATACCCATTAGCGATTAAAAAGACCTCCCGCGTCTCTCTAACGAACGGCCAGAGCACATCAAAAGTATGCGCGTGACGTGTGCAGACGATTTGTATTGCAACACCACTTGTATAATATTAAACTGTGAGGAAGATGTCGTACTGCCTATATTCTGTGTGCAGCGCATGTAAACGCAGGCGGTGTGTAATCTACCATATTGAAATAATTATAGCAATATTACTGATATCAAAAAAACATCAGCTACATTTATTTTTCATAATTGTTTATAGCTGTATGGTTGACAAACGAAATAAAATAGCTGAAGTGGTTGCCGCGGCTGATAGACACCTTCGTTTGTTTTCGATTAAGAAAAAAAAAGGATCTTCACTCGCCATAAGAAACCGCAGCTTACGAGATATCAGCCACAGTACATTGCAGCGTAGCTTCACTATACGGTCTTCATAATGTTTAAAGAGCTAAGTTCTTTTTGTTTATGTAAACAAATGGGTGTAACTGCGATATTTAGCCGACTTCAAAATGTGTAAGAGGTTCTCGATTCGACTGTATTGTTTTTTTTTCTACAAATGTTACGCGATATCTTTGGCATTTGTGCACCGATTTTAACGAAAGCTTTTTCTATTCAAGTTTCAACAAATTGCGCACTTTGGGGTATGTGAAGGTCTTAATGTAATTATTTAGAAGACATTCTTCTAGTTGTAACCTTGAGCTTCTGCTATTTAATTATTTCTTATATTTACGCGAACACTGTACATTTATTAAAATTACTTTTACGGATTTTATCGCGTTTTATTTATTTTATTTTTAATACCCGACGCTTCGGGTGCTTTCCAGCACCCATGGTCACGGGGGACTGAGGTGACTGACGTCCCGATGTCAAAGTTAACCCGGAGTACCTTCAGCTATTTTAATTATTGTCTTTGGTCCGATCTACGCAGAATGAACTAACTGTGTTTTGAAGTCTTGCAGTGGTATGCTTGGGTTTAGTTTTAATTTTATTAATTATAGGATCCCAAGCAGGTGGTAGTACCCAGCCTCCTTCTCTATTGAAATTAGGATGTTTTTTAATTTCAATAGCCTCACGTATCATCCTCGGTAAGAATCGATGTTCTGTCGCGAGGATTTGTGGTCTATCAAATCTGATGTAATCGTTGGGGCCATCTAGGATATGATCGCAAACTGCAGACTTCCCGGAACGTTGATGCTTCACGTCAGCAATGTGTTCTTTTAGGCGGGTTCTAATTGATCTCTTTGTTTGCCCTATATATGAGAGACCATAATCACAATCACTTTTGTACACTCCTGCATCTTGTACAGGAATATGACACTTGTCGGATGGTAAGAACTGGCTAATCTTCTTCGGCGGCTTGTAGAATGTTCTAATAGAAGCTCGCAGTGGTATGCTTGGGTTTGGGTTTAATTTTGTTAATTTAACGGGTTTTTATGGATCTTTTTGTTTGACCTATCCATAAAAACCCGCGTGAAAGAACATATAGCTGACGTGAAGCACCGACGCTCCGTGAAGTCTGCAGTCTGTGAACATGTTCAGGATCGTCGCCACCATTACATCAGATTTGATAAATCACAAATCCTCTCAAAAGAATACCGATTCCTACCAAGGATGATACGCGAGGCTATTGAAATTAAAAAACATCCTAATTTCAATAGAGAAGATGGTTGGGTGCTGCCATCTGCTTGGGATCCTATAATTAACAAAATTAAACCCAAACCCAAGCATACTATTGCAATACTTCAAGATACTGTAAGTTCGTTTTGCGTAAATCGGATCAAAAATTAATATTTAAAAACTGAAGGTAGCCGGACTAACAATGATATTGGGACGTCAAACATCTCAGTTCCCCCAAGTGACCATAGTTGCTGTAAAGCACCCGAAACGTCGGGAATTAAAAATAAGTAAAATCAGTTAAATAAACGCGATAGAATCCGTAAATTTAATTTTATTCAATTGAATTTTAGAAGTTTATGGAATTAAGATGTTCTAAAAATGCAGTTACTTTGTCTGATGGTAAAATTATGAAAGTATCGTGTACATACCGCTTGTAGAACCTTGGAGTGACAGGTGCAGTAAGGAGGGCTTTCTCCTCAAAGTCTTCCATGAACATATCGGCGACAATGGGAGATACAGGTGAACCCATCGCAACACCATCTACTTGCTTGTGAAACTCTTCCTTCCACAATAGATAGCCAGATGTAAGGCAATGTCTTAGTAGTACTGCATATTCTGGTGGCATGTTATTTTCATCTAGTTTCCTAGTTATAATTGAGATGCAGTCTTCAACAGATAGGCATGTAAATAGAGACCGAACATCAAAACTGACCATGGTTTCATTGTCAGCAAGACGTAGGTCTTTTATCTCACTGACAAAATGGTATGAATCCTTAGTATGTGCCCTTGTGTGTCCTCTGAGTGGTGATAATATTTTGGCTAAGTGTTGAGACAATCTGTAAGTTGGCGAATCGATTTGACTCACTATTGGACGAAGTCTGCAGTTTGCGATCATATCCTAGATGGCCCCAACCATTACATCAGATTTGATAGACCACAAATCCTCGCGAAAGAACATCGATTCCTACCAATGATGAGACGTGAGGCTATTGAAATTAAAAAAAAATCCTGATTTCAATAGAGAAGGAGGCTGGGTACTACCACCTGCTTGGGATCCTATAATTAATAAAATTAAAACTAAACCCAAGCATACCACTGCAAGACTTCAAAACACAGTTAGTTCATTCTGCGTAGATCGGACCAAAGAAAATAATTAAAAAAGCTGAAGGTACTCCGGGTTAACTTTGACATCGGGACGTCAGTCACCTCAGTCCCCCGTGATCGTGACGTGGGTGCCGGAAAGCACCCGAAACGTCGGGTATTAAAAATAAAATAAAAAAATCCGTAAAATTAGTTTTAATCTTCTGCTATTTCTTAGTCTACTCAAAAGGTTCACAACAGGCCTTTAATTTAATTAATAGAATCAGGCGTTACTTTGCGAAAATCCACTAGGTATATTAAAGTTGTTAAGAATTAATTCGCACACATCCGCTCAATTAAATAAAATGATGTGTCTTACCTAGTTTGAAGAGCACCTCCCGCCCTCCCTCTAATGCGTGCACTAATCCCGTCACCACTAATCCCGTCACCACTGATCCCAGCACCACTACTCCCATCACCATTACAATAGGAAAGACACACCATCGACGATAATACGACACGTGTTTCGTCTCTACACGAGGCATCCAAAAAAATGGATGTATATGTATAATGGATAGTGGTGTTGGGATTAGTAGTGACGAGATTAGTGCACGCTATTAAGGGAGGGCGGGAGGTGCTTTTCAAACCAGGTAAGACACAACATTTTATTTTATTGAGTGGATTTGTGTGAATTAACTCTTTACAACTTTAAGATATTTAATTATTATTCTATACGCTATATATGATATTTTTAGTTCTTTGAAGTCAGCTCCTTTTATTAAAAGTTATTTTTTTTAAATAAGGGATTGATTTTAATGAAAAATCAATCAGGTATATTAATCTCCATTCTTGATACCTAAACAGGAATAGATGTATAAGTGTCCATAGGCCATAGATTCCATTTACGATTGTAAACTCGTTAGTTAGAATACTTCTCTAAAATGTATTTTTATTCAACATAATGTGGGCAACTTACAATCTCACTTAAACTTTCGTTACCAATAATATAAAAGATGACAAGATTTACCCATTATATTATAATTTTACATAAAATAGCTGAGAGAACGTGTATGTATTGCAAAATAACATAAACAGTCTTTTCGGGTACTACGTTTATATTAAGGTTTTATGTAACACATTTTGTGGGATGGGACGGGAAATGAGATTCTCGCTCGTCTCCTTATGCGAAGTGTGTGCACTTGCGATGCTTGGAGATTTGCATGCATTTACTCTCATAAATGTTCACCTGACACTTTTTAGTATTATATATTCATTCATTATTTTAGGTGGCCAATCTTGAGTCCATGGTTTAAATTCTCACCAATATCCATTACTAGTTTACTTTACACAGATATCCGAAAAACTAACACATCAGCCCCGTGTTGAGCTATGCTAATAAAGTCCTTTTTTCTCATGGTGACATGCTTACGCATACTCGCCTCGCGGGAGCAAGGAAGGTTTCCACCTTCCACCACTGGCAGCGCCATGGGAACACTTTCGCATACATCCCCGGCCCTACCAGCGGCGGCCGCCCCATGGCAGCCTCTCCTGGATGGAACAACTTCTTCCCCTTCATGCTTATAAAACTTTTAATGTAGTTCGTAGGTCGTCTAATTATTTTCTATCTTACTTTAACTAGTTCTTTTAATTTTAATACACCATAAGTTAATCTGTTTACGTTGTTTATTACTTTATGCTATGACAACATCTTGCACAATGAAAAGTAGTAGGAGCTCTCACACAAAACCGTTTCAAATTTCGTGTGTTGAGAACCGGAGACCCATTTTTCTGGTAACGAGGCATTTCATCTTAGTCCTCAGAGTGACAAGCATCTGTATTTTGGTTCTTAATCGCGGATTGATCTCGATGTTTTTGAGTCACAGCATTCATATACCATCAGGTGAACTGTATGCTGTGTACTGTACTGTATGGACTGTCGCTTGGCATCCTCATTCTATTAAATATGAGTAATTAGAGTTCCGTAATAATAAATTGTGCTGTGGTAACTCAGGTGCTGCAACCAGAGTTCGATCCCCGTCAATACTAATTAAATTTTTAATGCCCTTTTTTAACATGTATCACGTTTCTGAGGAAATAAAACCCTGTATTCTCACTCCTAACTTGATTTGATAAAATTATTAATTTTGTAACGTATAGATAGATGGTTCACGGTCGAAACGAACTAAGCAAATACTTATTAAAACACCATCTGGATAAATTTGCGGTCCACCATTTTGATTTGCTTGTGAATTTGTGAAGTTTTCTTACTCGCATAACATCTTTGTATAATCGGCTACCAAACGCGATTCTTCCGGAACGATACGACTTAGCGACCTTTAAGAGAAAAGAGGCTCCTCCTTTTTCAAAGGCTGGCAACGAAGCTGCAATTACCGCATGCTCATTCGCCCCCTCCTCTACGTATTTTCTTTTATTTGTATCGATTAGTAAAAATAACATAACTGATATAATATCTTCGCCGCTGCCCTGGTTTGATTTATGCACAAGCAGTCCTTCAAACACTTTATCGTAAACATGCTTATACGGCAAACCATTTATTGTTCCGCGTCCGCTTTTTACTAAAGCAGCCACGTTTTCTTATCCCATTTTATTGATCTATGAATATGCTAGTCGTTTTTTAAAATATTCTGCGGAACCTTACGGGAATCTCGTGACCTAATTTACGCATGATTTACAAAATATATTTTATATATATTACAGCATTTTCTATATTATATAATACTGATTAAATACGAAAGTAGTGTCTTTGTTGAGTAGGGGAAAGAACATATCAAGCGGATCATAGAATACAATTTATACTTACGATTGTTTTCACTCGGTGAAAGTCCAGCATAACTTTTGTAATTTGAATAAACACTTGTATATGTTTTACAATATTTATTTGAAATTATTAAATTACTAACTTTATAAACCGATCAATTTCGCCTCACGGCATCATCAGGTCTGTTCAGGCATGTCCGTATTCTTATGTACTCGTACCTTGTTGATATCCAAATCACAAAAATGGATTATAGGATTTTACTCTATTCCCCTAGATACGTGGTAGAGCCATGCTGCAGCTATATTGTGGTTGCAGCACAAATGGGTCGGCTCGACCGGGGTAGTAGGACTACGGTCTCACAGAATACCAGCGTAAAATAGATGCATAATGTTGCTGTGTTTCGTATGGTGAGTGTAGAGAACCGGAGCATAATTGAAGTTAAATATAGATGTCTATGGGCATATACATACATCCGTACAGACGCCCACGTGAAATCAGTTAGAATAGCTTCCTGGGATCTCAGAACGCCGAGATCTGATGAAATTTCGATTTTCGAAAATCGAGGTGAAACCAATAACTTCCCTATTTTTGAAAATTTTCGATTTTCTTAGCGGGAAGTTAAAAATCATTGAGATGTAAAAGTAAAGTAACGTTACAGCATATATGCGTCCCACTGCTGGGCACAGGCCTCCTCTCGCTTCTGAGAAGAATCCTCTCTGAAGTAAACATTGCGATGTACGGGCAATTTTTACAAACGCCTACCTAAATTTGTAATTTATTCTCCATTCTATTATTCATTCGATTTCTACTTTTGCTATAAAAACAAAGGAACCGCATATAGATTCAGAGGTACATGGAAAATTCAAAAATCAAATTACAGACATTTGGATGTAGCAACAAAAATGGAACCACTTTCAAAAATGAAAGAGAAAAGGTGTGCTTGATAGACATGTGTAAGTTGTTACGAAATGCTTTTCTTATCGTGCATCATTTACTTAAAAAGCGTGTATCCACTATTCAAATGTACCCACCGCATCTAATATCACCTGATGTTCTCATTTAATATTCATTTATCTTATGAATATTAAAAAATCTCTTTGAAAATTGATACGGCCTTCAGATCACTCTGCATTTTGTTATTCCCTGTTGAATTGATGCTGGAGCCGCGATAACGAGCTCTTATTGCGAGATGGAGCCTCGACTGAAGAAATAACTTATTATTTTTTTTTTAATAAGTTTCTATTTCTTCGTAGATTATTTTGTATTTAATGATATTTAAAACGGCGAAAAATTGAAATGTTTCAACATTAGTTACTTTTCATATCACAAACATAAAGTTTGAATTGTAATTTTTGTTACACAACTGTTTTTTGTCCTTAATAATATAAAAAAGTTTGCCATGTAATAGTATTTTAATAATAGATTTCCCTTAAAGATTCGTAATACGAACAAAATACGATTCTTCTCATATCCTTAGGTTATAATAAAAGTTCAACTTTTTATCTTAATAGGTATATAAAAAGGTGACAACTTAAAAATACATACCGTAAATATTAAACATCTTAAATATTTAGTATCTATGTTTAAAAAAAAATTCACCATTAGCTGTAAATAACCATAGAAAAGCGCTTTACTTGTTACGAGCCTTTGGGGAGCCATTGAGCAGCTTTTTATGGATACGAGATAAAATTTCGGACATTTTATCTTTATATTTGCAGTGGATATAATTCTAATAACGAAGATAGAGGAGCTTAAGTATTAGTCATAATTTTAAAATTATAACATTAAGGGGAAATAGTGGAAAAAATTTCTATTAAATAATTCTAATCATTACCGTAATATTTTAAAGGAAAACAGTTTGCAGAAGATAAGTTATAAAAACTGTCGTTAGCGCAGTGACGGGCCAAAGAATAAAATTTTTGAGAAAGCGTTTCCGTAACCGTGCCGATATGCTTCGAAAGCTTATCATCATCATCATCATTACAGCCCTTCACAAGTACACTGCTGAACATAGGCCTCCCCCAAGGTATGCCACAAAGCACGGTCCTGAGCCACCTACATCCATCGAATTCCTGCGTGTATTACCAGGTCGTCACTCCATCTAGTGGGTGGTCGCCCTACACTTCGCCTACCGGTACGAGGCTGCCACTTGAGAACCTTTTTTCCGCAACGGTTATCGGTTTTTCGAGCCGGCCCATTGCCACTTCAGCTTACTAATCGAATGTTTATCGTCAAGGAGTTTTAGTCAGTGCCAATCCGCCGTAGTCGCACTCAGTACGCTCATTTTAAATTATACTTGAGTTATACTTGACGAGATTTGCCTGAAACGTGTAATCTCCCGAAAGCTGCCCACTAGAGTAGAATCCGCTTTATAGTGTTCATTAAAATAAATGTCGTCTTTTCAAATACCCACATGTTTGACGTCATGCCTATTGAGTGGGTTTACATCGGTTTACCTAACCTGCATGAAATCGATAACCCTTGCCCCTCAATGCTATCACCGTAGATGTCAAAGTCAACTCGACATAAAACTGATTAAATACTGGGCCACGGATTGTTTACGTAAGCGCTGTAATTGATGGAAAAATATTATACAAAATCTTAACACAAGCTAATGCTTGATATGAATGAACTGTTAATTATAATGTTCTAATTATAAATATTTCTATATATTTTGTTAACATAACCGTGTAGTGGCGGTGTAACGGTGTAACAATATCCACTACACCGTATAATCCCGTGGGTGCTTGTAAGAGGCAGCAGAGGGAAATTGATGCGCAGCAGCATATTACTGATGACAACTCGAAATAATAAAAACTGCGGTTGCAGTCACCTATCTACCTCAAGCGTGATAATTATAGCAAAATATCTCGTGAGGTACACCCACGATTAGGAGCAGTGAACTTTATAGGCTGTAACGGGTGAATGTATAACATAATTTGTAATTACAATCTTCTTCGTCCCCCTATTGTGTGCGTGCGTGCGTGCGTGCGTGAGTGCGTGCGTGCGTTCGTGTATGCGTGCATGCGTGCGTGCCTACGTGCGTGCGTTCGTGTATGCGTGCGTGCGTGCGTGCCTACGTGCGTGCGTTCGTGTATGCGTGCATGCGTGCGTGCCTACGTGCGTGCCTACGTGCGTGCGTACGTGCGTGCGTACGTGGTGCGAGCGTGCGTGCGAGCGTGCGTGCGAGCGTGCGTGTGAGCGTGCGTGTGAGCGTGCGTGCGAGCGTGCGTGCGTGCGTGCGTGCGTGCGTACGTGCTTGCGAGCGTGCGTGCGAGCGTGCGTGCGTGCGTGCTTTCGTGCGTGCGTGCGGCGCGTGCATACCTGCGTGCGTGCGTGCGTGTGTGCGTGTGTGCGTGTGTGCATGTGTGTGTGTGCGTGTGTGCGTGTGTGCGTGTGTGTGTGTGTGTGTGCGTGTGTGTGTGTACATGTATTATATAAAGCTTCTCTTGCTCTTTTGGAATTATGATCATAAGCTAAATAAAAGACCGAAATATAAAAATGCTAGATTGTGTTATAGTTCTAGTACAACAGGCGAAATACCTAGTCTGCACATAATACCATTGTAAATGAATTAGACCTTTTACTTTGGTGTTACCTATGTCTAAAGGTAAATAAAACCGCTGTGTCCCAGCTGGATATAGAGAACCAGTGTTACTACAGGCTGTGAAGCATTCCACCTTAGTCCTCAGAATTGACAAAAAAGTTAACACTACTTTTTAGATAATATGTCAATCGCTGGAACTCGCCAGCCATCTTAGTAATACATAGTTACTGTTTCATATTATTATATACATACATAAACACTCACGCCTGTTACCCAGAGGGGTAGGCAGAGACTACAGACTTCCATTTGGCACGATCCTGACACACCTCTCTCGCCTCCTTACATGCTCGTCGGTTAAGGGTACTCCTAATTTGGCCCGTTTTCGTAAATAAATCGCCAATTTGGTCGATAAATTTTCGCCTAGGACGTCCCTTTCCGACTCTGCCATTCACTTCTGCAACATAAATTTTCTTTATCACTCTTTCCTCATCCATTCTTACCACATGACCAAACCACCGAAGCATTCCTTTCTTAATCCTGGTCACTACATCGTCTTGCAAACCACACTCTTCTCTTATTACACAATTTCTTACCCTTGAGGCGGGTGATGTATAAAATAAGGCAACAACCAGTCATAAAAAAAATTTATATATTGGTAAAAGAAAAGGTCGTGGGCGTGGTTCCGATAATTTAAAAAAAAGTGCCCGGCTGGCTTCACTGGCAGGGTCAGGTACTCCCCTATGTGGCCGCGAGGTGGTCGAGCAGGGCCGGGGGGTTGGACTGTTCACGGGGAGCGCCGTGGGCAGCTGGCTGTGGCGGTGGCGGCGTCGAGGGGAGGCCTAGACCCTCTTAAGAAGGACGACCGCCACGGTTGTAGTCGTAAAATTGCACCCTGGAAACAACGTCGTCCACATTTAGGTCCAGGTAATAAAATGCCGCCGATTATGAACCCCCCGGTATATCGCAGGCTAGCAGTAGATGGGAGCACAGAGAGTAGCTGGCGGGTGTTCATAATCAGAACGGAGTTACAAGGCGGAATGGAAGGCAAGCGTCATAGCGGTGAGGCGCAAATTAAAATACACATGAATTAAAATTACGGCAAGTGTAAAATACTGTTTAAATGTACCAGGATAACTAATTTAGGCTGTGCATTGGTTGAAACATGATGGTGACTTGCGATATTTGATCGCGGTGCGAAATGTATGAGACGCCATTTTGTAACGGTACTTTTGCCAACGCACACAGCGGCTACATACATTACTTACATGCAAATAACACTAATAACGTGGCAATTAAATAGCTAAAAGCAAACAGCCTGGCATGATCAAATTACATTACCTATAAAACACTTTCACTACTTAAAACTAGGTAACGTTTCAACACTTACCCTTACGGGGTGCAAGACGATACGGAGGTCTCGGTGACGAGAATTAACGAAAAAACTATACGGCCACAGTGCCGGAATTATTATATTATTTTAAACTTTTTCCAAAATGGGATTAAAATTTGCAAGCGCGTACGAGGACACAAAGCAGAGCTTGTGAACGCGGCTGCAGTGGTAGTGTGCGCCTCCCAGGGCGCTCGGGCGGAGAATGACCGGGAGCGCGACGCCGTGGAATGATACCGGCCGGGTAAAACTCTGACGCGAGAGTTGCAAAGCGCATAGAGTAACGAAGCGTCAGAGTGTTTGTTCGAAATACAATATTTTAATATTTGATTTATTATTTAATTCGTTCTTTTAGTTTACTGATTTGTTTTATTAATAGGATACCTAAGTTAATTATAGAATTATTTTTGTTAATAACTTTTATTTTATTTTTATTTAGTTTATTAAATGTTTATTTAATTTTAATAAACCGTTTAATTATAATTATGCATACATGTACGTGCAACGTTACAGTACCCCGCGCGCTACATAAGGATTTTATTATTCTTAATTAATAAAATCCGCTCTAAATTGTTATGTATTCGCATTATCCTTTTATACAACATCTCTCATACTTCACGCGATTATATCAGCGTCAACGAACATCAATAGGGTAGTTGACGCATCCTGTCATTTGGCAAGGTGTTCCAGCATCGGTTAGACTGGAAGACCCATACGAATACCTAGAGCTAAAGATGTAAAAGTGTGACCAGGGTAAAACGAGCACCATGTATATATATAAATATAACGCTAGTGTATTCCTAAGTAACAAGCAGAACACATGCAACTTAATTAAGTGTACTTGTAGGTGTAACATGGAGATCTTGTGATATTGCAGTGATGGTTGCTAGCCCATCTCCCACAACACACTACTACCCTATCCCTTAGTCGACTTTTACGACACCCACAGGAAGAAATGGGGTGGTGCTATTCTAACCCGACACCACACGGGGAAGTACCACTTTAAAAAAAAAGTGTATACATATATGACTAAGTATTGTGTCCTGTTAATTTCAAATCCTTGATGTGCCAGGTGCCAATATCTTTCCCAGACATGTCAGCCAGGATGTAAACTAGGGGTGACTTTTTACCGATGACGCGACATTTAATAAATTTTGGCGCAAGTTTTTTACTAAAGAACTTATCCTTATCACTTAAAACATATGCGCGTTTCATTACAGTGTCACCAATGTTAAATTCCATAGGCTTGCGCCGAAGGTTATAGTGGGTTGAGTTTTTAGCATGAGCATGCCACAATTTGGCCTTTACAGTATCGAAAACTTCCTTAAGACAACCCAAATCCTCCGCGTAGATGTCACGGGGGAAGGAATAAAACCTCATCGCCTAAATCGTTATCTAAATAATGCGAGCCACATGTAACGAGCTCCCTGCCGAACACCAGGAAGGATGGAGTGAAACCAGTCGCCTCACTCACCGAATTGTTGAGGGCGAACTGAACCTTCGGAATATATGTATCCCAACTGCGATGATCGTTGTCCACGAAAGTTGAGATACACGTGATAATTGAACGATTATGTCGTTCTACCAAATTAATTTGAGGGGTGTACTTTGGCGTGAAGAACACGTTAGGGACCTTATAACGATGGAAAAGTGACTCAGTGACCTTCGAAATAAACTGGCCGCCATTGTCCAAAAATATGGTCTGAGGGACACCATGGACGAGGAAAACAGACTCTTCCAGTAACTTCGTGACTGTAGTGGCAGTAGCACTTCTTAATGGGAAAATTAGGCAATATTTCGAGAAGCAGCATGTGACTACGAAGATATAAGTGTTCTGCTTCCTAGTGACAGGCAAGGGGCCCATCAAATCAATTGAAATCATTTGAAATGGCCTAGAACACTGCTTCGGGCGGCCCATTGCTCCCAAGGTTTGGTGATTTTGAGCCTTGTAAGACAAGCACTTCTCGCAGGAGGCAACGAACTTCACCACGTCCTGGTGCATACCAGGCCAAAAGTAGCGCAAGGCAATACGATGGTATGTTTTAAAAACGCCGAGATGTCCAGCCGTGGGTTCCGCATGATTCTCGTTGATCACCTGCTCGCGTAGCTCAAAAGGTACAACCTCCTTCCATAAGAACTCGGATGAAAGTGAGTGATTATTCTTGGCACGCCTGAATAACTTGCCATCCTTGATAATGAAATTCGGGAAAGTTTGCGGCTTAGAAAGGCAAGAATTATAAATATTTTTGTACCAAGAATCCGATGTCACCATGTTCGAACCGGAAGTACTAATCGCCGAGACGGGAAGAGCTCTAGAGAGGGCATCGGGGATCACATTGTCCACACCCTTACGATGCTTGAATTCTAAATGAAATGAGGACAATCTTACACCCCAGCGAGCTAATCTACCGGTAGGGTTCCTGAGAGACAGAAACCATTTTAACGCACTGTGATCAGTATAGACAGTGAATGGCCTACCGTTCTCCAAGTAACACCTCCAGTGCTCCAGGGCGATGACGACAGCTAATGTCTCACGCTCCGTTATACTGTAGTTCCTCTCTGCTGCTGACAACGACTTGCTCATATAAGCAACGGGGTGCTCCTTACCATCTATAGTCTGCGTCAGCATCGCACCCACGCCGTAATTGCTGGCATCGGTGTGTACTTCGAATGGCTTATCGTAGTCAGGGCAGGAAAGAACAGGAGCGGAAACTAAACACTCCTTAAGTTTCTTGAAGGCAGCATCAGCTTCGGCAGACCAGGCAAAAGGTGGTCCACCCTTCTTACTCGAAGTTAACTTGTTTAAGGGGCCTGCAATGGTACTAAAATTGGGGACGAAACGACGATACCAAGTAGCAGTCCCGAGGAAGCGCTTAACGTCCTTACGACATGTAGGTGTCGGGTAATTGAGGATTGCTTCCACCTTCTCAGGATCGGTACGTAAACCACTACTATCAACGACGTAACCCAGGTATTTGAGCTGACTGCGGAAGAATTGACATTTCTCTAGGTTTACAGTGAGGTTGGCCTGTTTCAGCTTATTAAGAACCCGAAGTAACAGGGAAACATGGGAATTGAAGTCGTTTGAGACGATAATAATGTCGTCTAGGTATGCAAAGACTTTGAGGTCAAATTCCCTAAATAACAGATCAACCAACCTTTGCTGTGTAGCCGGGGCGTTAGTTAAACCAAAAGCAGTGCGCTTAAAACGATAGGTACCGCGATTAGGCACATAAAAAGCAGTCTTGTCCCGGTCCTCCTGTGCTATAGGTATCTGCCAAAAGGCTTTGGATAAATCGATACTAGATAAGTAGCGAGCATCGCGAAGATTATCCAAGATCTCGGAAATGTAGGGTAGACTATAGGCGTCGCGCTTCGTGATGGAATTGAGCTTGCGGCTGTCGAGGCAAAACCGAGGCTGACCGTTTTTCTTCGTAACAATGAGAACTGGTGATGACCAAGCACTTTCGCACTGCTCAATCACGTCCAGAGCCAGCATCTCGTCGACCTGCTCGGCAAGGATCCGCTGCTTCTCTGGAGACAACCTATAGTACCTTTGACGAACTGGCTCAGCATCTCCCGTATCAATACGGTGAGTGACCAAACTCGTCTCGCCCAAACCCCGACGTTCGGCGGAAATGTCGCTAAATTGAGAAATGATGTCATCCGCCACTGATCTCTCCGAAACAGTTAAGTGGTCATACGCTTGTATGAAAGTGGTAGAATCGGTACTAAGGCTAGCATTCAATACTGCGGCATTAGAAAATGTAATGCTTGAGAAATGTCTAGGAAAAATGTTAAACTCGCGCCAAAAATCGATCCCCAACACGAGATCAAAATTGATGTCTGGCACAACAAATGACTTAATTATATGGTACTCATTCTCAAAGTTTATAGGGAGAAACATATAGCCAATGCTGGTCATAGATTGACCCCCAGCAGCCGTGACTGTAATTAAGTTGTCCCTATGCAGCTGTAAACCCCGTTCCTCTAGCTTCCTATAAGCTTTATCACCTAAAATGGACACAGCTGAGCCTGAATCTAAGAGGCCAAATAGCTTAAAATCATTGATTTGTACACAAGCGTAAGGTCTAGGATCATGCAATGGTTTGTCCAGCAGAATTGTATCAACTTTATAAGAATTGAAGAAAACATTAACAGTGTTAAGCCAGCTCTGCCAATCCTCTTGGTCAAACTTGGGTGGCAGGACTTCAGTACAATTCTGCTGGTCTATCAGTTTTTTGAAGTGCTCGGTTTATCCTTGCCACACTTCGGACAGTCTGGTGACTTGACGCCTTCCTGGCCACAAACAAAACAAAATATTCTATCCCTATTTGCTTTGCATTGACGAAGGTTGTGGGTGTTATTACGACACCTAGGACAATAAGGAGACTTTTGGTACTGCTGTTGCACCGCATGCACATAATTATTATTTTTAGTATAAGTTTTATTACCTGTATTGTAATTATTGTTGCTTCTATTGTAAAAGTTATTGTAAGGTCTTTTATTGAAACTTTGGCCGCTGCCTTGATTAAACCTACTTGCAGACTGACCAGCGTAAGCAAACTCTGGCGCCAGTGTTCCTGAAGAGACCTTCGGAGGTTCGTGGAATCCCACTAGGCGAGCCTGAATGTTCTCGTAATTACGACAGAGCGAACGCAAGGTGTCGAGGTCTGAGATCTTCGGGACAGAAGCTAAGGTGCTGGCGTAGCATGGGCGGATGTTATGTAAAATGATCTCAAGTTTGTCTTCGTTAGACAGGCTCTTGGACAAACGTGAGAATAGCCCAGTCATAATAGAAATGTAAATAGTTATATTTTCAGACTCGCCCTGAGTTCTGGCCCGAATCTCCGACAAGAGTCTGTAATCATAATCGGCCTGGTCGAAATCTTCTCTAAGAAGGGAAACTAACTCGTCCCAATTAGATACCTGGTCCCGAATGGCACGATACCAATGCAAGGCATCGCCGGTAAAAATCTCAGCGCAGTAAGACAGCAGTTTTTCCCCCGGTATATTCCTCGACTGGCTGTATTCATTGATGCGCTGGATAAATGCACGAACGCAAGATTTGCCGTCGAACTTAAACTTAGTGAACTCACTAGCCACGCCGCGCTCACAAGTTACGTTAACGTTGAGAGGTAAAGCAGCAGTAGACTGAGGGTCTCTAGATGCCAGAGAAGGGGTGGAATCAGTAGCAGTAATAGCATTATAGCGTTCCAAAAGTTGCCTGTATTCCGAAACACACGTATCCACCACCCCTTGCTGGGTCGTGCTATCACAAACTATACGGTTGAGTCGATGATGGAGGTGGTTAATGAGGTTGCGAGCACGAAGCAACGCATTCCCATCGCTAGGCGCCTCGATATATGCTCTTAGCTTAATTAAAGCATCGCTGACTCCCTTTAAATCATCGCCGACAGACAAAACGCTCTCGAGAATGTCCTCCGAAGGAAAGAGTGGACCTAATTTAGCAATCTGCTCGCGTAACTCTCTGACTGTGTCAGCCGGGGTGGCACCTCTAATGGCAACTTCGTATTCTAACTCCGACTTTTGCAACGATAGGAATTTAACCGAGTGCGCCATTATAACACGCGTATAACCGCAAAGAGGTAAGTGTTGAGTCGTTACTGACTTAATCTACTCCGTTCCGTTACAATTATAATATCAGGTACTAAGAACGTTCTGGTTGACTAAAACGATTGGCGTATAAAAGAAGCAGTAAAAAGAATAAAGCAACTGCCACCAAAATAAAAGAAGCAGCGCAACAAAAAATTAAAATACGCAACTAATGTGTACTCGAACAATTAAATAAAACAACAACAAGATAATAATAATATGCCTAAGAATTAAAATAAAAAACAATTGATTGAATAATTTAAAATACTACCAACGCATGCGTGACTCAACTGAACTAGAGTTCTGCAGCAACAATAGGGAATAGTTACAATTCATAAAATTTCAATAATAATAATATCACAGAAAAAAAAACCACGAGAAAAAAAACCTACTGCAGAATAGAATAGTAATACCTCGGAACAATATTAAATTTACCCTATCACAGATTACACAGTGACCACTCTGCACGCTAACTACTCTGTACAATGATAGAACGTAAACAACATAGGGTAGTGCACGGCATAGAGTGATTACGAAAAGTTATTCGAAACTAAACAAATTCTTAGTTAGGGATTAAAGTTTATGATCTCTCAAATAATACAAGTAAATAAATAAATCAATTGAAATTCAATAAAATTCCTAAAACAAACACAATAATGAAATTCGTACACATTAGTTGCTGCAACCAAAAAACAAAAAAAACAAAAACGTTTCACAAACACAAAACGACACAAACACCAACTACTCCTACGCAGTGAAACCAGACCTTTTTTTACCACGTTTATGGGCGCCAGTGAGGCGGGTGATGTTTAAAATAAGGCAACAACCAGTCATAAAAAAAAATTATATATTGGTAAAAGAAAAGGTCGTGGGCGTGGTTCCGATAATTTAAAAAAAAGTGCCCGTCTGGCTTCACTGGCAGGGTCAGGTACTCCCCTATGTGGCCGCGAGGTGGTCGAGCAGGGCCGGGGGGGTTGGACTGTTCACGGGGAGCGCCGTGGGCAGCTGGCTGTGGCGGTGGCGGCGTCGAGGGGAGGCCTAGGCCCTCTTAAGAAGGACGACCGCCACGGTTGTAGTCGTAAAATTGCACCCTGGAAACAACGTCGTCCACATTTAGGTCCAGGTAATAAAATGCCGCCGATTATGAACCCCCGGTATATCGCAGGCTAGCAGTAGATGGGAGCACAGAGAGTAGCTGGCGGGTGTTCATAATCAGAACGGAGTTACAAGGCGGAATGGAAGGCAAGCGTCATAGCGGTGAGGCGCAAATTAAAATACACATGAATTAAAATTACGGCAAGTGTAAAATACTGTTTAAATGTACCAGGATAACTAATTTAGGCTGTGCATTGGTTGAAACATGATGGTGACTTGCGATATTTGATCGCGGTGCGAAATGTATGAGACGCCATTTTGTAACGGTACTTTTGCCAACGCACACAGCGGCTACATACATTACTTACATGCAAATAACACTAATAACGTGGCAATTAAATAGCTAAAAGCAAACAGCCTGGCATGATCAAATTACACTACCTATAAAACACTTTCACTACTTAAAACTAGGTAACGTTTCAACACTTACCCTTACGGGGTGCAAGACGATACGGAGGTCTCGGTGACGAGAATTAACGAAAAAACTATACGGCCACAGTGCCGGAATTATTATATTATTTTAAACTTTTTCCAAAATGGGATTAAAATTTGCAAGCGCGTACGAGGACACAAAGCAGAGCTTGTGAACGCGGCTGCAGTGGTAGTGTGCGCCTCCCAGGGCGCTCGGGCGGAGAATGACCGGGAGCGCGACGCCGTGGAATGATACCGGCCGGGTAAAACTCTGACGCGAGAGTTGCAAAGCGCATAGAGTAACGAAGCGTCAGAGTGTTTGTTCGAAATACAATATTTTAATATTTGATTTATTATTTAATTCGTTCTTTTAGTTTACTGATTTGTTTTATTAATAGGATACCTAAGTTAATTATAGAATTATTTTTGTTAATAACTTTTATTTTATTTTTATTTAGTTTATTAAATGTTTATTTAATTTTAATAAACCGTTTAATTATAATTATGCATACATGTACGTGCAACGTTACACCCTGTCATTCAGATTCAGCTCTAACATACTCCTTAACGACCGCATTTCTACTGCGTTCATTCTACTCTCTTGCTTCTTCCGCCACACCCATCTTTCACTACCATACGTTAAAGTAGGGACCAACACAGCATTGTGAATTGCCATACGTGCCTTTTTCGACACATTTTGACTCTTCACAATAGAGTGTAGGGCCCCATTTATTCTATTTCTTGCATTCCCTCATCGTTCTATATCCTTATCACATCTCCCATCCATGCTAAATACGCAACCCAGATATACAAACTCATCTACTTGCTCGATCAACTTCCCTTCTATTCTTATTTCACATATCGTCTTACTTTCTTCTCTTTCAAATACCATAACTTTCGTCTTACTTGCGTTCACTTTCATACCCCTTTCTTTTAATGATCTGTTCATTAATGTAACCATCATTTGCAGCTCGGCCACCGACGACGCAAGAATAACTTGATCATCGGCGTACAAAAGGCATTTGACGGTTAACTCACCCATTCTTAATCCGCATTCTTCAACTTTCAAATTTTGCAAGCAACTGTCCATAAATAGGTTGAACAGCCACGGGGAAGCCACACAGCCCTGTCTGACACCTTTATGGATGCCAAACCAGTCCGAGTAGACCCCGTTGATCCTAACACAAGCACTAGAGTCCCTATAAAGCGACTGCAATGCCTGTATCAAGCCAGCGTTCAACCCAAATGAATTCAGTGTTTGCCGTAGCACATCCCTATCCACTCTGTCATAGGCCTTTTCCAGGTCCATGAACGCACAAAAAACCTTTTGGTTTTTGGCCAAAAACTTTTCCACGATCATGCGCAAGGAAAAGACTTGATCTGTACATCCCATTCCCCTTCTAAATGCCGCTTGCACATCCCAAATTTTTTCATCAGTTTCTTTCATGACCCTTTCAATCAGTACCTTAGCATACAGTTTTCCCACAATGCTAAGAAGGGTGATACCACGGTAATTTATACAGTCCTGCTGCGACCTTTTTCCTTTATATACTGGGACTATCACGGCTTTGCACCAGTCTACCGGTACCCGCTTCAGTTCCCAGCATAAATTAAACAAGGTGTGCAGTAGGCCTGCCACCACTTTCTCTCCAGCCCTTAGCATTTCGAGTGAAACTCTATCATATCCGGCAGCCTTGCCTGCTTTCATGCTTTTCATTATTTCATCTATACTTATCTCGCTACCTCTTTCCTCTTCTTTCGTAGTTTCTACTTCATTTATTTTATACGTTGTTTCCTCACTCATAAAAACGCTTTCAAAATATTCCTTCCATCTCTTTAAACTCAAAACTTCATCATTCGGAATATAGCCATTCTCATCTCTTATAGCATTCATTATAGGCTGTTTTGAATGTCCCCTGGTAGTTCTTACGAGTTTTCAGAACATTTTAATATTTGCCTGGAAGTTATCCGATATTCTTCTATCATTCTTACCCGTTCTTTCTTGCTTTTTCCTTTCAACTACTTCTTTTACTCTCTTATTTAGATGTCTAAAGACTGCCTTTTTTCTTTCAATATCATCATTCGTACCGCTAGAATTAGCAGCCTTTGTTGCTAGTAAATCTAGCCATGCTCTCTTCTTTGCTTCAACTTCCATACGTATCTCATCGTCCCACCATAACGTATTATTTTTCCTTTCATTCTTTCTCTTACTAACACCACATACTTCGGTAGCTGCATCCACTAAACCTTTCTTAACATTTTGCCATATATTCTCCAAGTCTAACTCATTCATACATAATTCATCCAAACCACTTATATTTTCTTTCAGTCACATGAACTTGTTTTTCTCACCTTCCTCTTGTAACCTTTCAGTTCTAATACGCTGTAACGCAGTGGTAGACACAGATGACCGATGGCGCCAATGCCTGAATAGACCATTAATTTGGCATAAAACCAAATAATGATCCGTTCCTACGTTAGACCCCCGGTAAACCCTTGTATCTACCACTGCGTCCCTCATTCTTTCATCCACAATTACGAAATCTATCATGCTTCTATCATCACCTCTTTCCCAAGTATACGTGTGAATCCTCTTGTGGCGAAAACAAGTGTTCGTCACAAAAAGATACTTTTCCATACATACGACGTGAGGAGGCTTTCACCATTCTCATTTATACTTTCATCACCAAACGTTACCAATATCCTTTCATAACCAAGCCTCCTTACCTCAACCCTTCCATTAAAAGCTTCTAGCATAATAATATTTTCATTTCACTTACATTTCATTAACACCATCCTTACCATTTCCCAAAACTGCTCTCGGATATAAGTGGGCTTAGACATGTCTGGGCCGTAGACCCCTAGCACAAACAACTTCTTTAAGCCCACTTTCATTCGTATCCATAGCAGTCTTGGGCTTACACATTCACACTCTTTCACACATTGGCCCATTCTTTCTGAAAGGATGATACCTACCCCCTGGCATGCCCGCTCAATCTCGTCTACACCAGACCAGTATGCGGTATACATGCCATGTGTAGTGACATCCTTACCCTTCCTTTTCGTCTCATTTACACATAATACATCTATTCCTCTATCATACATCATATCGCATACTTCATCCATTTTATCATTCATTGCCCCACATACATTCAACGTAGCAAGACGGGCCTCTGCAATCCACTTTTCGCCCCTCCGGGAGACAGAACGTGACGGGTGGCGAACCTCGTCGCCGGTTTTCCTCGAGATTGCAGCAAAAGGGCCGGGAACTCGGGGCAATTTCTTTTGTTTGCTTCCTCATGGTGCGAAATATGGGGTAGTATATTTTACGCCGCTACCACGGCTCTGCTCTTCATATAAATAAATTAAAGTTTTTGATTGTGCTGTCAAAATAGCAGTATTTCACTTAATGCGTATTAAGTATATACGGTACTAATAACAAAAATTAAAATTTTACTCTGTCTGTTTGTTGCGGCTAATCTCCAAAACGTCTGAACCAGTTTTGACGGGACTCTCACTGGCGAATAGCTGATGTTATAAAATACTTAGACTACTTTTATTTAAAAACAATAATTAGGGTTTCGCGCGAAAAATTAAATTCAACCGTAATAAATTCCACGAAGGGCGAAGTCGCGTGGGACAGCTAATCTTATATAAATCTTCTAGGTTCTTTTGCCCTTACTACTCTGATCAAAATGAATTCATTTTGAAATCGTAGTGTAGTTTTACAGTGACGCTTACCGTCAGCGCGAGTGGTAAGCGCGGCCCGTAGGCGCGAGGATGAACCGCTTTTTGATAGGCTTTCAATAAGATGAATGTACGACAATAATTCTTTTAAAAATGACTCACATACATTGCATTATGATTTATGACTTAATTAATTGATTTAGAATTATTTTTAGAGAATAAGGGTGTCGAACAAGCACACAGTCCACCTGATGGTAAGTGGATGCTGTGTCCCATAGACGTGTACATTTAACCTCGATTAAGAATTAAAATGCAGATGAGCTGTCACTCCTGAGGACTAAAATGGAATTGTCGCGATTCCAGTAAAAACGGGTCTCCGATTCTCTACACTCACCTTACGAAACACAGCACCATTAAGCTGCTATGTCACACTGTTATTCTGTGAGAGCGTGGTCCTTCCCCGGTCGAGCCGACCTATTCATGCTACAACCATAATATAGCTGCAGCGTGGCCCTACCACGCATGATCATGAGATATAAATAAATCATTGTTTATTATTTATTTTATTCGTCCATCTCGCGAAGTTAACATAAACCTAGTATTTATATCCTACAAATGCATAGCTACATTAGAACTATTTACGCGCGCATTGAAGAGCTTGCATTCTACTCGACTTGACTTCTGTTGTACTCATATAATATGGGGAACTGCACTATGAGTGCAGCACTTGAGTGGCGGCTCTAGTAGAGACGAGAAGCGCCGACGAAACCGACGAGATGGTCGTAGACAACAAAGAGATAAGTCGTAGACAATCGAAATGTCAACACCGGCAACCATATAATACTAAATAAAAAATTAAACCAGTAAAGGCATCTATCACTTTAATTTACCTTTGTTTTTCTGCATTTGAATGTATTAGATACTATTATTTCTAATGCATTCGAATACAGAAATACAATTTTGCATGTAATAACCTAGCAAAAACATAAACGTCAAAAGAGGGCAAAGTTCGATTCGGGGTTGTCGACTTTTCCGATAAAAGAATTTAGATCTGAATCAGTGCCAAGCTCCATAACAGTACCTCAACCTTAAAATCTAGCTTTAGGAATGTACATCGTTCTTCAATTGATTTCAAAAAATTTCCGAAATTCTAAAACTATGTTAATTAAAAATACTTATTTGAATTTTAATAAATTAAGAAAAAATAAAAGCAATTGAAACTTTAAACCTGTTACAACGTCAGCGATATTACTGCAATTTTGCTCGTTGTGGGTATACCGTGGCTCACCGGTGATTATATTCTCTTTGGAGCGGACGAACTTCACGTTTTGGAGGTAATAACAAAATATCACAGTAAAGCTGCCTGTATTATGTGCTTCATTGATATTTTTTGTGACAGAAATACATAAATGTCATTGCTTTTAAAGAACTAACTTAAGACTTAAGGGCTGATTGGAGAAAATATGTTATTTTAGACGCGATTATAACGCGCGATAGTTGATACTTCGAATAGTTAATGCTTAGAATCAATATGCGCATGTATGAAATACTGTATTATTTTCTTAATTGAGTGGATTTTTATAATACTTTATATTAATTGAGTTAAAAAAAATTATAATTTAAACGCTGAAAAAAAAAACTTCAACGTTCGAGTTCTCGTTTTTTAAACGACAACCATAATAAAGTATATCGAACGATAATATAAAGGCGTGCTATATAATTATAAAAATTAAAGAAATATTCTTGTAGATTAATGAAAATATTTTAAGAAAATTAAATACACTTGTCTTTTCACAGTACATGTCTATTAGTTCTGTATTGTATAGAACGTGTATATGTTACTGGCAATGCATATAATTTAGTTATTGTATAGAATACCTAGTCGTTCCATGTAATGCCGGGTTTGCTTAATAAAGTAAAGTAAAGTTACAGCCTATATACGTCCCACTGCTGGGCATAGGCCTTCCCTCATTTCTGAGAGGGTTTTAGGGCAAGGAAGTGTCCGCCACGCAGCCCCAAAGCGTGTTGGCGAACTTCACATTTCTTCGAAATATTTTTTTCCTTATTTCTCAGACATGCAGGTTTCCTCACGATGTTTTCAGCGCCGAGCACGTGGTAAATCAGCACTTAAAATTGCAATTCACAATTTCATTGGTGCCGGCGGGGTCGAACCCGGGTTACTCGCGTTCTGTTATATTTACAGCGAGCGCTAACCATCTGAGCTCGGGGTTTACCATTACATACTTTTCCTAGGTATTGTATGTAGTCCCTAGATAATGTATAGAATGCCATGAGGAGATCAGGAAAAGTATAAAATGTAAACAAATGAAACATATTTTCTTTACTCAAAATCAATTTCTAACTGAGAATTACTACAGTCAAATTAGACTTTTTTTTAAATAAAGGAATTACAAATAAGTAGTTTAATTAAATGTCAATCAAGTATTAATTTAGAATCGTTTAGCAGAGAGGGAGAAGGAGAGAGAAAGAGATAAAAAATAAGTAGGTTGGGTTAGGTTTAGTTTAATAGGTAGTTTATTAGACTGGGGACTTCATTTTCATTAATTAGCATCTTACAACAAATACCCTGAAAGGTACTACCGCTATTCCGTTACCTCTTATTCAAAACATTGCCTGTTAAACATTCGGTGTTGTATAAAATGCTGAGATAAAGTATGAAATAAAATATATATATATATATATATATATATATATATATATATATATATATATATATATATATATACAGGGTTACAAGAAAAATCGTGCTAGATCCGTTAACGGCGTGGAGTACCCTTCTTTTGTGAGTTTTTTCACTATGAAAGACCCTACCCTAAACTTAACCCTTTTCGAGATATTCGACTTTTAATTTTTTTATTGAAAATTGCCGATTTTTAGGCTACTACATTTATTTTTGTTTATTTTGTGTATCTTATTATTATTATTATTGCATTTTTACATGTGTAATTAGATGCTTTAGGACGTCAATCATTAAAATAGTGCATAAGTTAATTGAATAGACCGTAGTAGACAAGTGAAAGTAAAGAAATAAAAAAATATATTAGAAAGTTTATTTTTCTCGAAGGGATTTCTAAAAAAATTATTATGGCAATTGTTCGGCAGATGTTTTTTTAAATATCTACGTTTCATCAGCTATCTAACGGAGTATAATAATCTAAGGTTTTATTCAAATGCATTGAAAAATCTTTAGTTTCATAGGCGAAAAAAGTAAAATAAAACAATAGTTAAGCATGAAATGTCATTTATTAAAGGTTTTCACAAAACTTTTTCTTATTCTACATTTCATGTTCAACATGGCCGCCTCTATTTCTGATAAATTGTCGCATCCTTCTGCGGAGACCAGTCTTCACTACTCCAGTGGTCAACGTGGTCCTAATTTTATTTGCTGCATCCACAATCCTTTCTCTTAAGTCTTCCACAGATGAAACTGGATTCGGCTTGCTGTATACAAGACTTTTCATACACCCCCACACATGAAAATCCATGGGGATTAGGTCTGGACTTCTTGCTGGCCATGGCAACGGCCCACCTCGTCCTATCCAATTGTTTGGATAATTTGTGTCCAGCCAATCCCTGATACTTCTCCTGAAATGGGCAGGGCAGCCATCGTGTTGGAACCACATGTCTCTGATCAGATTGAGTGGCAGATCATCCAGGAAATCACTCAAGTCTGCTCTCAGGAAATTTTCGTAGCTTTCCGCATTTAGATTATCCGGTAGAAAGTAAGGTCCAATCAAATGATTGGAGATAATGCCCATCCACACATTCACGCTGAATCTTCGTTGGGACCCCTTCACTCTTTTCTTATTGGGATTCCTTAGTTCTTTTGGGGCCCAGTAATGGGCGTTGTGATAGTTAGTTATGCCATCTTTATCAAATTTGGACTCATCCGTCCACAAGATATTTCTTAGAAAATCTGGGTCTTCTACTTCAGCATTTAGCATAAACCTGCAAAAGTCCAATCTTCTCGCGGGGTCTCCTTCTTCAATAACGTGTACCGGCGTGTAATGGTACGGGTATAGGCCAGCAGTATGCACCGTAAACCACACTCTCCATTGCGAAAGTCCCAGATCACGGGCAACAATATTAGTGGAAGTAGTCGGATCCGCTCGAAAGCGGTGCACTATCTCATTGTCCTGTTCTTCGTCGTCAATTCGTGGTCTTCCCATGTCTGTATTTCGTCTCAAAACAGAGCCAGTTTCTCGAAGTCTTCGATAAACTCTGTCAAACACGGCCACATCCGGCACTCGACGACCGGGGTAGCGAGTTATGTATTCGTCGCGAGCTTGCGCAGACACACAATCGCAGTATCCGTAACAAATAAGCATATCAGCATATTCCTCAGATGTGTAGGACGTCATCTTCAACACTTCCGTATCACAGGTACAAATCAGAGTCTGGTTAACAAGCACAGTAGTCACAAATCAGAAGAAATAGTCTAGAATCGCAGCCAAGTCGAGAAAAAGAGCAAAACGATATCGCATCTACTATGTACGAAGCACAAAAACAGACTGACAACCAAACAATACCCCCTGTTGTATTCCCAGCCCTAACCGGTCTCTACACATTTTTTCTTTCATTCGCACCTACATAAATCGTCACTTGTCTCGCCGCTTGGTGCGTCTTAACTTGAAGGACAATAGGCGCGGGACCGTTAGAACTGCTACCTGGATCGTCCCAACTACTTTTTTTCGACGAAATGTAATACAAACCCTAGATTGTTATACCTCATTAGATAGCTGATGAAACGTAGATATTTAAAAAAACATCTGCCAAACAATTGCCGTAATATTTTTTTAGATATCCCTTCGAGAAAAATAAACTTTCTAATATTTTTTTATTTCTTTACTTTCACTTGTCTACTACGGTCTATTCAATTAACTTATGCACTATTTTAATGATTGACGTCCTAAAGCATCTAATTACACATGTAAAAATGCAATAATAATAATAATAAGATACACAAAATAAAAAAAAATAAATGTAGTAGCCTAAAAATCGGCAATTTTCAATAAAAAAATTAAAAGTCGAATATCTCGAAAAGGGTTAAGTTTAGGGTAGGGTGTTTCATAGTAAAAGTCAGAAATGATGGGTACTCCACGCCCTTAACGGATCTAGCACGATTTTTCTTGTAACCCTGTATATATATATATATAAATATATATATATATATATATATATATATATATATATATATATATATATATATATATATATATATACATATACATATATACTCGACTCGACCGGAGAGAGATCAGCGAATTTACAAACCAATTTATGTGTTTTCCGAGAACATCCCCAACTTCCTGACTCCGAGCTGCTTCTGAGAATTTTTGAACAGAAAATCCCAATAACTGATTTTGAACCGAACTCGGATTCAAACGCGGGACCTTATGATCAGCAATCGCGTTTTCGACCAACTAAACCGAGACTAAGAATATGCTATGCTCGACCACGGACGTAAAACAATATTTGTGCTCAACTTATTTTTATAACCAACAAAAACAACAAGTCATTGTTAAATTATCTGATAGAGTAGAATTGCCCAAAAACCAGGAGTCTGTTCTAAAATGTATAACGATGGTTAGGTGTAAGTAGCTCGCATAAAAACACGTTCATAATAATCATCACAGCTCTTCACAAGGTCACTGCTGAGCATAGGCCTCCCCCAAATAATACCAAAAAGCCCGGTCCTGAGTCACCTGTATCCATCGAATTCCTGCATGTCTTACCAGGTCGTCACTGGATCTAGTGGGGGGCCGCCCTGAACTTAGTTCAATCATTCATTAACAACACGATTCTATGTTATGATGTGGTTACAAACGATCGTTCATTGACGACCGTCAAAATCATAGACTGGTTTTTGTTTTGACAGATTCAATTGAACAACAGTTCGTTGAGTATTAAGAAGCTTGATTAAATTTCAATTTTTACTAATAATTTTAAATATTTAGTGCAAGAAACTTCAATCAGCCAGTCTGCTGAAAACGCTACAAACTGACGGTCGTAATTTGGCCAGTATTTTTTCACTTATGTTGGAACTCTTACAATTACAATCATTTTTATACAATAAGAGTGATCAAATATGCAGAGTCCATCTGGTAGTAAAGTGGATGGTGTGGCCCATAGACATTTACGTCTATCCTCGCTAAGAACCAAAATGCAGATGCGTTATCACACCTGAGGACTAAGATGAAATGCAACGTTTCCAATAAAAAGAATTGCTGCTATTTAACTTATAATACTATTTAAAAAAAGGTATTATGTAAGAGAAATAGTAAAACTTGGCTCTACAACTTAGAAAGTTAGTTTCCAGAATATCCGATATATACATTTTATGCTAGTTAAATAATTGACGTTTGTTGGTCGTTCAGATTTCAACTATGCATTTAGTCGGCACAGCAAATAAACCAGAACGATGTTTTTTCTAAACTTCGTCCCTTTTTATATCTAGGTTTTTTGTTGGAATAATATCTACTTAAATATATATTTTAAAACGTTGGTTGAGGGAATCGCTCACCAAAATGTCATTCTTACCTCGTCCGATAACCTCTGGTGCGCTGTATCCAACTTTAAGCTATTTGCGTTGTTGACATCGCCAATTTGCCTTTAACCAGATAAAATTCTAGGGCATGAGATAAGTGCGCCTGGCCTGTATAACTGATAGCCGATATAAAGTTTAGCACAGTTTCAAAATTAAATCTGTTTAGTGTACATTATGTCCTTTTTTGATTATTTCATATTATATTCATTGTTTTTTTTTGCAGTATGAGCATGGTAAAGTGTAAGACTTGCAAAGGTCACAATATGTATTCAAAGATAATATTGTGTCATTATTTCTATCGCCCTATTGTCTTTACATACGTTTTATACTTATGTATACTTATATTATATTTTCATAGTTTTCCCACACAAAGTAAGCGATAGTATACACTGGCTTTAACCTACGTCGGTTCGAATAGGCTAGGCATATAAAAATATATTTTGCAAATTAAGCTTGGACAAAAGGAATGGCCAATAGAAGAACGCGTCCTGTACCCTCACAGATGTCGTTTAAAGAGGGTCGGGTCGTTAGACTGAGTGTTTCAGCTATTCATTTTCTGTCCAGTAGCGCTTTCATAAAATTATAGGTTAATGTACAATATTTAGAAGCAATTTTAATACTGATATTACGTTTAAGCGGCCTAAGTAAATATTTAATGATTCCAGTAAGAAACGAAATTCTGAAATTATCATGAAAAAGAAATTATATAAAGAATTAAACGAATGAAATTTATTGTTTTTTTATAGTATGGGGTGACAAAAGAGCACACAGTCCACCTGATGGTAAGTGGTTGCTGTGACCCATAGACATCTACATCTTTCCTCGATTACGAATCAAAATTCAAATGCGTTGTCACCTGTGAGGACTATGATGGAACGTAAAAACGGTCTCCGGTTCTCTACACTCACCATAAAAAACACAGCAGCATTGAGCTAGTATTTTACGCTGGTATTCTGTGAGAGCGTGGTCCTTCCCCGGTCGAGTCGACTCATTCGGGCTACAACTATACTATTAATATAATTGCAGCATGGCTCTATTTTATGAATGTACTTGATGTTTCATAAAGAATCATATTATATATATATATATATATATATATATATATATATATATATATATAAGCTATGTTGGTTTCTTATATTTACACGAACACTAAACATTAAATAAAACTAATTTTATGGATTTTGTCGCGCTTATTTTAAGAAAAAACAAAACCAAAAAATAAAAAAAAAAAAAAAAAAAAAAAAAAATTACAAAGTATAAAAAAAAAAAAAACAAACTTTTTTTTAAAAAAAAAAGACCACAAACCCAACATTTTGTTACCTTCCCGCATCCGATGTGACAATTATGCGGAAGTCAATTTGAAGTGCAGTAGGTGAATAAATCTTTGTTTAATATCCTTGGTTGCTGGGTAGCACAGCCAAGTATTGAGCTGCGGCGCTGATGTTCGAGATCAGACTGGCCGCATGACACAAGTATTTGTATGGCCTTCAAATAAATGTTCAGTTTTACAAATTTATTAGCATTTATACAACAGTAATAACAAATCGGAGGTTAAATTCCTTCTGAAGAAAGAGTGGAAGACACAAATTTACGTAATCTGGCTATTGAATACGGTCTTACCTCAGTCGTTTGATAAATTAATCCGTCGCTAAAATCATTTATATAAGTTATAATTTTCTGAACTGTAACTTAGCCGATGTCTTTTGCAAGTATGAATGCTATCTATAGCAATCGGATACCTTTAGCAGTGTAGATTTAATTGTATTAAAGAGATTAACAATGGATAAGTACATAATGTAATTATAATTTTATTAAAGAACCGTGCTCTTCTCGGAAAGATTTTAAATTAAATTAATTTGTCCCTATTCCATTAGTATAATCAGTTGGTTGCTTATTAATTCCCTTTGCTCGTGAAAAAGTGAAATTCCAAGTTAAAATTATTTTATTCAAAAATTGACCTTTTTAAAGCGCTTTTCGAAAATAAAATAAGCTAAGACATCGCTTTCGTAAGTCCATACTGGGTGTGAGAACTTATCTTTGAGATGAAGCGAATCTAACAAGTATACTACACAAGTCAAAAAAGGCTTAGGAAGTTAATTATAATTGTGTCCACGCTCTTAATTTTTTACTATCACTTCAATGCCTATTATTTTAAAGAAATCGCAGCTTTTACGAATATAACGTTTTTGATAATTTTATAAGATTGAACTTAAGCATTCGCTGCCATTTTGAAGTTTATTAGATATTAATATTTATTCTTACCTTACCTTATCTTAGTTTTATCTTACCTTATCTTAGTTTACCTTAAGTTTAAAACGTTTAAGTTTAAAGAATTAGGCTGACAAACGAACGCACAGTCCACCCGATGGTAAGTGGATGATGTGGCTTATAGACATCTAAATATATCCTCGATTAAGGATAAAAATGCAGATGTGATGTCACCCCTGACAAGATGGAATGCCTGGTTTAAAATTGAAGTGGTCTCCGGTTCTCCACACTTCCCATAAGAAACACAGCAGCATTAAGCTGTTATTTTACGCTGGTATTCTCAGAGAGCGTAATCACACCCCGGTCGAGCCGATCCATTCGTTCTACAACTATAATATAGTTCCAGCGTAGCTCTACAACGTTAAAAACTACTCATAAATGTCAAACTGCAGTTTTTAACTTCAGATTTTATGCTTTCGGTATACTGCAATTTAATTTATTCTATTCAGTGTGTTCCACTCAAATGCAATCGATGTGCGTAGTGGTGTACACTGTGCATTCTCGCGTTCAGAGTGATGTAGCTGTTTTCATATTACCTATGCACATGAGCACTCCCCATTACGTATTGCGGTTGTGGTCGCGCCCCACCTGAAGGGTTGCATCTTTACTAGTTACGTTTATTACAAATAGATGGTATTAATATATAATGCATCTCAAGTAAGCATAAAGGATTGATGTTTCCTAAAGATACTCGTACTCCCATATATTGACAATTTAAAATTTCGTCTGTTAAAAAGGGCAAACGGATCTTAACATTTTTTTATAGAATAAGAATATGTTTATAGAAGGAGGAATGCTGTGGCCCTCTCAAAAAAAAAAAATAACAATAAATGCTTTCGAATTGAATAGCTCCTCCTTTTTTAAGTCGGCTATAAATACTATTTTTAGGCATTTCGCATTGTCTTTTGTAGTATGTATTTTATCTGTAGAAATTTAATTTAAATTAGTGGAATACTATCAAAGGTTAACGTGATTTTCACGGTATTTGGTTTGTGAAGTCTTCAAATATTATAGATTTTAATAAATTCGTTTTGGCTTACATAAATTATTTATAATTGATCTGGCACAAAGTTACTCCTTTAGCAAGATACTTTTATAAGTATAGAACTGCATATTGAAGAGGTACGCACTAAAAATTGACTTATAGCTTTTATTTTGTTTCAATTTATCCTTTACAAAGATGAAATTTTTCAATACAATTTATCCTTTACGGAAAGTCGTAAAACCAATGTTTTATTTTTATTATTGGGCGTTGTATCTTGTTCGGGAATGTAGAAAATAAGAAAAGTTTTTCGATGTTACTTCCTCCTTTATAAACACGAAATGCTTTACACACCACCTTATCGGGAAGGTTTATCCGCTACAGTATCTTTAACTACTACTTAAATTTCCGTGTAGTGACGGTGTAAACATATACACTAACTGTCATCCCGTGGGTGTCGTAAGAGGCGACAGAGGGAAACAGATCAGAAGCTGGGCAGCAGCGTCTAATAACGACTAAAAATAAAACACTGCTGTAGCCAACCCGCTTGATAAGCGTGGCAACCGTAACGAACATCCCTCTTATGAGATCTTTTTCAGCAGTGGACTTTAGTAGACTGTAACGGTAAAGGAGACAGAGACAGAGTTCAGAACCTAAATGTTAAGTTGGAGAGGTCTCGTCTAATGAAGTCAACGCTCCGTCCCCCTCGTGCTCTAATCCAGAATCCCGAAACCTTTCAGCTCGAGTTACACAACCGCTTTCAGTGCCTACAAGATTGCAATGCAGTGGACGATATGAATGACAAGCTCGTGTAAACTGTCCATGCGGTCGGAGCTAAGTTCTGCAAGACCCGCCGCAGAAGAACACGAAAACTCTCCGATCACACTCTTAATCTCATGGCTGTTAGACGGGAGATGAGGCTGCAATCGTCAACAGATTTGACAGCATACAGGCAACTGAACAGACAGATCTCCAAATGCATGCGGCGAGACTTACGCAACTTTAATACTGCTCGTATTAAAGAAGCGATCGAGCGGAACCAGGGCTCCAAAGTCTTTGCCAGAGATCTGTCTGCCAGAAAGAGCCAACTGTCAAGGCTGAAGACTGAGTGTGGCAACATCGTTTCCGGGACACCTGAGATTCTGAGTGAGATTGAGAGGTTCTATGGGCAGCTATCATATCATCGTTGGAGCCACACGCAAGTGTGAGTAACGATCCAAGAGCAAGTCTTATCCGACACTATTCCGATGATATCCCGGACGTCAGTCTGAGCGAGATTAGAATGGCTCTCCACCACCTTAAAAACGGCAAGGCCTCGGGCGAGGATGGAATTACAGCGGAGCTTCTAAAAGCGGGTGGAACACCGGTACTTGAAGTCCTTCAGAAGCTCTTCAATTCCGTCCTCCATGGTGGCACTACTCCGGAGGCGTGGAGCAGAAGCGCGGTGGTCTTGTTCTTTAAGAAAGGCGACAACGCTCTCTTGAAGAACTACAGACCGATTTCCCTCCTGAGCCGCGACTACGTGCTGTTTTCGAGAGTCATTACGAATCGTCTCGCACGCAGACTCGACGACTTCCAGCCTCCCGAACAAGCCGGTTTCCGAAAAGGCTTCAGTACCATAGACCACATACATACCCTTCGGCAAATTGTACAGAAGTCCGAAGAGTACAATCTGCCACTTTGCCTGGCGTATGTGGACTATGAGAAAGCCTTTGATTCCGTCGAAATTTGGGCGGTGCTACAGTCTCTTCAGCGGTGCCTAGTTGACTGTCGGTATATTGAAGTGCTGAAGTGTTTGTACAGTAGGGCTACGATGGCTATCCGAGTACAGAACCAGAGTACGAAACCTATCCAACTGCAGAGAGGTGTAAGACAGGGTGATGTTATATCCCCGAAACTCTTCACCGCTGCGTTGGAAGACGTTTTCAAGCTACTGGACTGGAAAGGATACGGTATTAACATCACTGGCGAGTACATCACTCACCTTCGATTTGCCGACGATATAGTCCTTATGGCAGAATCGCTGGAGGACCTTAGCACTATGCTCAATGACCTCAATGGTGTCTCCCAACGGATAGGTCTTAAGATGAACATGGACAAAACAAAGATCATGTTTAATGTCCATGTCACACCTATGCCGGTAGTTGTTGGGAGCACTGTTCTCGAAGTTGTTGACGAGTACGTTTACCTGGGACAAATAGTCCGACTAGGTAAGTTCAACTTCGACCGAGAGGTCAATCGACGGATTCAACTCGGCTGGGCAGCGTTCGGGAAATTACGACACATCTTCTCGTCGGGTATACCTCAATCTCTGAAAACTAAAGTGTATAACCAGTGCGTGTTGCCAGTGATGACTTACGGATCTGAGACGTGGTCCTTCACCGCTGGCCGTATGAGGACGCTCAAGGTCGCTCAGCGAGCTATGGAGAGGACTATGCTCGGAGTTTCACTGCGTGATAGACTCAGAAATGAGGATATCCGCAGTAAAACCAGAGTGACCGACATAGCCCAACGGATTAGTAAGCTGAAGTGGCAATGGGCCGGCCATATAGCTCGAAGAACCGAACCGATGGGGAAGAAAGGTTCTCGAGTGGCGGCCTCGTACCGGTAGCCGTAGTGTAGGGCGACCCTCCATTAGATGGAGTGACGACCTGGTAAGACATGCAGGAAGTCGATGGATGCAGGTGGCTCAGGACCGTGCTTTGTGGCATTACTTGGGGGAGGCCTATGTTCAGCAGTGGACTTGTGAAGGGCTGTAATGATGAGTGATGATGAACGGTAAAGGTGTCTTAAACTCATCTTGCTATTTGATTACTCTATCTTACTGATATTTTTTTTATTAATAATTATGAATGGATATAGAGGATGCTGTATAACGCTAGTAAGTGGATGCTGTAGCTAATAGATTCACCATAGAAACCATTTATCTTATATATTAAACATTTATCTAAAACAAAACAAATAACTTAAAGAATTTACGCACGTAATAGTATACCCGAAGGTTATGATGGAATGCCTATTTATACGAAGTACATAAGCATTACACTTATAAAACTTATTAGTGTTTTGAATAATACAATAAAGTAATTTTCAAGGAGTAATATTAATTAGAAAACCTACGATATATTTTTTTTTTGTTTAGGAATTGAACCCAGTACCTTCAAATTAACAATCAGATACTCTAATCGTTAAATTGCGCTACGATTGTGAATTATAAAGTGCATAGACTTTATTAAGTATTTGAAAACCTACAACATATGTATAAAAGAATCGAACACAGTACCTACGAATTAGTAATCAGGTACTCTAACCGCTAAGCTACGCTACGATGGATTGGAAAAGTATATTGACTTAATGAGGAACTTGAAAAGATGCACCTTGAAATTACTTTAATGAGGAAAACCTACAATATATTATATATATTGTAGGTTTTAATTAATTATCGTTCGATGATCACGGCACTTAGGTTAGAGTACCTGATAACTATAATATTTCACAGGTTCAATATAATAGAATCAAACCTAGTACCTGTGAAATATTATAGTTATCAGGTACTCTAACCTAAGTGCCGTGATCATCGAACGATAATTAATTGGAAAAGTGTATAAGGAATATGTATAGACCTATTGACAAGCTACTCTGTACATTATTAAAGCATCTAGTCGCCCACACCGTAGTTTCATTCATAGTAGCCTTGTCACGTCGCTTGTCGCCATGTTTATGGCCATTTCCCCACACTCACTGATCTAGCTCGCTTCATAAACGCCTCTACGCTCACGCATCGTATATGTTCAATGTTCAAGCCCACCGCTTATTTATACAGTCGTATTTTTCTTCCAAGACTTTTATGGAGCTATGAATATGATAGACGCTGGAACGTTGTGTTTATGGCGTATTTTATTTTGATTTTAGTATAAGGTTCTAATTTTCTTAAATTATATTCTTTACATAATAGTACTTGATTGTAAGTAACTTTAATTATATTATCAGGCCGTTATTTTAATGTTTATTGATGTTTTTAGGTTATTTTGTATAAAACTTTAGGTTCTGCGAAGTTTTGATTATTTATAGTTATTTCACAACGCTAGTACACAGAACAATGTTACATAAATCCTTTTAAAAATTGTTTGTTTCGTATTGTTCATTCTTGTTAATAATATGTAATGGAGCCAAGCGTTCGCTTCATTTTATTCCGTGAGTGTACTAAGAGTCGACTCTGGAAAATATTAAAAAGTTCCAAAAGTTAATGGTGTGATCATCTCGTTTATTTCAAACGTTTGTGAGACAACATAACTCAGCCAAAACAAAAGACAAAAAAAAACGGAATAAACAAAAAAAAAAAAAAAAAAAAACAATGTTTCCATTAGTATGATGTTTGCATTAACACGTGTATTATGGTGGCGGCATGGGAGAATCCATTCTTTTCGCTGGTGTCAATAAGTCGACTTAAGGAAATACTTCTTAGAACACCTTTTTAGTACCCAGACAGAGCTGAGTTTTAAAGTCAAAGGTAAGGTTTTTTTTTAAATGTAACCTCCGCACTAGGTTTTCTTTGGGTGCAGTTTACATACATTAAACAACAGTAGGCTAATGGCAGAATGCGGACCGCGAAGTCAAAAGGTCGTGGGTTCGAACTCACCATTCGACCACTGTCGTGAACCACTCCTATCTCAAGCGTTTAAAGCTTACCAGGAGTGGTTACAGGGAATATTAGTAATGTGAATAGCAATACATTTCGCAAGGACAAACATACAGGATTGGAATCCGCGGCCCTTAGCACTGCAACTCATTGCTAAGACACTGCGTCACAGAGCCGTTAGGATGATCCACGATCTCAATACCTTTGCTAAGCGTGGCGGAAAAGGTAAATTAATGGACAGTTTACGGATTATGGATGGAAGAGCTCTTAGTGTATGACTAATTAGCTAGGAAAAAAAACATTATATCATCTTTGCAGCCCATCACAAGTCTACTGCTGAACACCCAAGACTGCTGGACTCCTCCAAGTAATGTCACTAAGCTCGTTTCTCCTGCATCCATCGACTATTATTGCATGTTTTAGCAGGTCAACACTACATTTGGTACAAGGCCGCCATTACTCCGCTAGCCAGTACGGGGCTAACACTCAAGAAACTTTTCCCCCATCCTTTGTAGGTTCTTCGAGCTATATGGCCAATCCATTGTCACTTCAGCTTACTGATCCATTCTAATTATATTAATATTAAATGTGAGAAAAAAGTGATACTGATATAAATGTCCTAAGATTCGAGTAACACAAGTGAAATTTCATATTTTTACTTTGTCATCCATATCTGAGCAATGTTCAAAATTTCAAGCATAAAGCTCGTTGAAAAGTTAGTTCAAAATCAATTACTAAATTCGACCCGACCAGATATACACGAAAGCGAGTTAATAAAGATGTGGTAATAAAAAAATACAACCTAGTTTAATGAGCTCGTATTTTTAATTGATGTTTTAATCTCCTTATCAAATTAACAGTATTTTCCACCTTTAATATCTTAATAGTGTAAGGAGAGTTAATCAATGTTTGATAACGTAGGATTTAATGGAGGGCTTTGTAAGAGGTCTATATTATGTTTTAATGAAATTTATTCCGTCGATATTTTATAAAAATTCATTTAGGTTTTCATAATAAGGCAAATAATAAAAAGATTCGACCTTTTTATTTTGCTTTAGCTGGAACAAAGCGTGTAAACTGAACCGGGAATATTTGTTAAAGCTAGTTTTGTCTGTAGATCGCTTTACACTCAATTAATTTCGATAGATGCTCGTTGTGAAGTGCGCTCTCGACTTTTGGGTTATACAAGTAAGTATGTTTCAATATCAACTATACACCTCGGTCAACGCTTATTAAGTCCAGTGGTTGTGATCTGTATGGATGACTTCGACAGTATTTAGATTCACAAAAAAGAATTAAAAGCCTAATTAACGTTTCCTGCCACAAATACATTTACACAAGAACTAATTACACATAAAATACGTTACATTAAAACTGTTTGTAGCACCGTGTAGTGGTAATCCACTACCTCTTATCATCCTATCCTGTGGGCGTTGTAAGACGCGACAAGAGAAATTAAATAGGAGGCAGCACTACCTTCCTGATAACAACTCGAAAGAATAAAGAATTGCGGTTGCCTACCTGCTTGCCAAAAGTAGAAATTATTGCAAATAGCTCGGCTTAGTAGTGAATTTTAAATATGTATAATGTAATAATTAAATGAATGAATAGATGAACGAATATCAGGTAGTCGAACCGAACAACCCACGTCTTCTCGTAAACATCTTTGTGTAACTAGGTACAAGAGAAAATGAATAATGTTTAAGTTATATTATATCCTTCCCCTTAAATGCATGCACATTCTGTTGATTAAATTCTGAATGTACAGATTCCCTCGGGATTACCGGTATTGTTCTACGTTTGTGTTGTGGTTGCATTACTTACACTGCAGTAGATATTTCTGCAGTTAAATATTTCCGCTTCCTCTTACGTTACAGTTACAATATATAGGGACATAGCCGAACTGTATGTAATTGATGGTGACGATCCTTTTGTCGATAGCGACTACGGTAATGACGCACGAGTAAAAATTAAACAAAATTAAAATTTCCAACGTCGAAAAAATTTACTCAATTTCATTTATTTTCAATTCAGGCGTAGTAAGTTTACAAGCCGGCTCGCAAAGCCATCTATATCAATCAATCAACCATTGGACAATCAGTTGGAAAACGAATGTAGAACTATCATAGAATAAATTTTATTTGGTATAGATTGCAAGCATATTTAGTGGAAGTTATTTGCACTTTCATCACTGTTTCTAAAACAAACTTTTGTCCTGAGAAAAAACCGACTAGAAACCCAAGTGGAGGTTTTTTAATATAAATATGTTTAACATTGTACATTACATATGAAAAAAAAAACTGAAATAGCATGCGATCACTATTCCCAGGAGTTATTATCAATCATATATTTTAAATGTTATATCAAAACAATTTTTGTTTCATAAAAATTTTTTGATTGATGAGCTCTGCATACTTGCATACTTTGTCCCATGAAGAAATTATTGTGTCGAGTAACTGCTATTACTATCATGTGCTTGTTCCCAGTATATACAAAATGTACATCACTATTTTTAATTAATCTATTTTTTTGTTTTTGCCTACATACATACATACATAAGTGTAAGTTATACCAGATAAGAGCCTTGTATTCTTGGGTCTCCTTTTTGTATCTTTGCAATTTACAAACTTTTATCTTCAACGCAGGTAATCTGGGTGTTACAGTTGCGAGTTGTGACGCAGAAAAATGTTATATAAATCCTTTTAAAAATTGTTTGTTCAGTTTCGTACATTCTTGTTGATAATATGTAACGGCGTGGCGCCAAGCCCTCGCTCCATTTTATTCCATGGGTGTACTAAGAGTTCTCATGGCTTCCAAAAGATGATGGTTTAACCATCTTGTTTACTCCATATGTTTGTAATTTAATCCTTTCGCTGTCCCGTGCACTACATACAAGTATAGGTCATTACTAATGTCTTACTGTTGTGTTTCTGAAAACCGGACAGTGAAAGTGTTGAAATATCCAGACGAGTGAGGGCAGTAAAGTGTGAAATTTTCTGAAGTTGTGACTATAAGAAATGCCGAGATATGTTATGGCTTCCGATATGTGACGATACCATCCTGTTAGTTCTAGACCCAGAATGGAACCGGCGGTGGACAGTAGCGTGAAAGGTCTGACACGTCGGATACCATGTCCAGCTGCGAACCGCTATGGGCTGATGAAAGAAGAGAGAAAGAAGAAAATATAAAATTATTAAATGAATAAATGAAAATTTCTTTGAAACTTAGCTTTAATTTTAGAAATTCTGTTTTTTGTTCACTGGTTTAATATATTTTGTCTAGACTCAAATTTGTTTTGTGTTTGTTATTCAAAGTAGATATAAACAGTTATTAATTTTTCTGTTTGCTTATGCTTATGATCTGAATAAATAACATTTTATAAAATAAATTTATTATTTATATTAAAGTTAGCAAATTGTAACCTACATAATTTAATATTTTAACGTGATGTGTTGATTCAAATTAAAGATAAGTTATTTTTTATTATTATTTATTATGGTATCAGCTTTATACTTGTAATTAAGCTAATGCGATCCATATCCGAGTCTGAAAATATTTAGACATGCTTTAAAAACCGTGTTAACTTTGAAAACCCCAAATTAATCCCTGTTGTTAAATTCATCGAATTTGTTAATTGTAATGCTAAGTTTACACGCTTGCCAAGTCATAACCAGTTTCCATAAGCTCCAAGACTATACAAATGCTAGGTTTAGGAGTCATTCACATGCTTGTGAATACGTCATTGTGCGGACACCGAAGTTGTTCCGGCTATTGCTTTTGGTTTCTTTCAATGTTTGCTGAAAGTTGTCGTCAATATTTCTTTTTTAGCTCTTAATCCCTTTACTGGTTTTTGCATTACCTTGGGAATCTATCACTTTCTTTTTATCGTTAATGTTGACATCTTTCGGAATCCAGATGCACGGTTCACGAACCTGTAAAATGCGTTGCAAGCGCTTGTCACAAGCAATATTTAATATGTGTTCAAAAACCGACACTATCGGAACAGTGACTAGCTTCTCCAAGTTCACGCAAGCCTAGGCAAACATATCCCGAGACTAGGCAAGCGTGTATACCCGACATAATTTTATGAGCTAGTTTATCCACAGCGAAAGAAAAATCATCACGAAGAAACTTGTATGCCAGAAATTTAAAATAATATTTTATAGCCTATCAAAGTCTACTGCGGAAAATAGGCCTCCCCATAGATTTTATTTTTTAGTTTTTCTTTTTGTCGCCGTTTACGATGCCTACGGGACGGTGTTGGGTAGTAGATATTCTTACACCGCCACAAGACGGTCAAAATACTATTTAAACATGCAAACTTTAGCGAACCGCTTAATTTTTTTTCTCCTTTTCATACTTGAAAAATCCATCCCGGATATTGTTTTTTTTTCAGGTATGCGCTCTATAAAAAGAAATCATGCTGAGAGAAACAAAATACATCATAAGTTGACGAGCCGACGGAATTTTAAGCCAATATTCAAGTTTTATTACCTCGTAAAATACTTAGCGAAAAGTAGAATTTTATACACCATCATACAAGACAGTGTGAGACGTTTTATTCTTTAATTTAATTAAAATAAAATGTGTTATTATACAGCGTTTAATGCAAATCGTTGTCTTTTCTTGCTAATGCCCGAGACAAAATGTCGCGAAAATTGGCGCTCTTCCAAAATAGTGAGAGGCTCATATTGGCGGTAAAAACTGCCAAACACGGCTTTCTAAGCACACTATCGTGTCTTAGTTTCGTAGTAAACACGTGGTGTATTATTTTCGATTTGATAAGTAGTTATTATTTCATTAATAATAATCAGCAAATATTTAATATTATAATAATTTAGAAATGTGTGTATAAAAAGTTTTCAGGCGTAAGGCGTAATAATTTTCACAATTTTTAATGTAATAAGATTGGTAAACGAGCACATCATCATCTAATGATAAGCGGATACTATGGGTTATTATTCTTTCTTTTTACACTATATTATATACGCACGCACGCACGCACACACGCCTGCGGATTAAGACATAATGCCACGTTACAAGTGAAAAGGAGACTCTTTTTTCTTGTATGCGTGACAACGCATTTGCATTATGATTCGTAATCATTATGATACATATTGATTTCTAGGTATGACCAACATGATTCTCTTACCATCAGGTGAACTATGCGCTCGTTAAGGGTATAATACCTTATTCCATAAAAAGAAATATCAATAAATTAAACCATTATTACATTTTTATAAGAAGTGTCTGTTTTCTTATTTTCTAATAAAGGTGACCAACGGGCACAGTCTACTTGATTCTCCATTAAAAATCAAAAATATGACTTTCATGCTAAGAGGTCTAGAATAGACTTGAATAAAATGTCTCATTATTAGTTAAAGGAAAGCCTTTTCTCCGTTCTGGTTCTTTTAACACTCCATAAAAAACACCAGTAACATTAAGCTGCTCTTTTATTGTGACTCTGCAACGTAAAACTTTACCACACTTCAAAAGATTTAATATAATCTGCCATATTGTTCCAAACAACTGGTCGAGAATTTTGATGTCGGTTACAAGATATTTAGATGTTAAATGTTATATACCTATGTACCATTGACATCGTCCATTAGATACTGCGGTTTCGGTCTCGCCCAAGCATCGTTACTTGAATGTCCGATTGCGATTAAATTGTGATTAAATTTAGACGTTTGGAATAATGAATTGATTGTTTTTAAAGGTTAAATGTATACAGTGAGATGACATATCTATACGATATATTTGGGTTGCGGCCTGTTATCAATCCCGAGAGTGGAATGAACAGGAAATAGAACACCACGTCTCTTCGATCAGCATTCGAAATTGTTATTAACAATCACATTGTTGCCGGCATCGTCTACTCGTATCGAGCTAAGGTTGCTCGCACACGTAAATTTAAAATGTCTTCTGCCCTTGAGCTACCAAGATGCTACATATTTTTATTAGCGACCGCTTTTTCGGATGTATCGCACCTGTTGTAATAAAAATTTGCGCCTTCTATAATCTGTGCTCTTGTATATTATTATATACTCTATGATAAAAAACCACTCTCTCTAGTCTGTGGTCATTACTAGTATAAAGTGTTGCATTTTGTCACTAATAAATGTTTGTTTAAATTCTATAGAAAAGGATATTATTTTCATTTAATAATAACAGGTTATGGGCCCAGAAAGCCCGATAAATAAAATCAGTGCATAAAATCTACTAAATCAGTGTCAAAAACAGTTTTTAAAAGACCTAACCTACAAAGGACAACGTGCTCAGTTTTCAGAATAAATTTTGAGTTTTATTTCGAATTCAGCATGTCATCAAGTAATCAAATGGCATTAATTAAGAAATTAACCGGCCGTGATAACAATGCCACATGGCGTTTTGCTGTTAAAACGTACTTGCAACATGAGGAATTATGGGATTGCGTGGAATGTGTAAATTCAAGCGCAATTGACACAAAGCGTAATACTGAAAATAATACTGCTTGTCGATCCTGTTAACTATGTTCATATTCAAGAATCACGCATTGCGAAAGAAGTTTGGGAAAATTTATCTCACGCTTTCGACGACTCCGGGCTAACACGCCGAGTTGGTCTGCTGCGTGACTTATGCAATACTACACTAGCTGGATGTTTAAATGTAGAGGAGTATGTCAGTAAAATAATGACAACAGCTCCATAAGTTAAGGAACATTGGCTTTAATGTGAACGGTGAGTGGCTAGGCACACTTTTGCTGTACGGCCTTCCAGAAAGTTACAAACCAATGATAATGGCCATTGAAAGCTCTTGAAGGTATGAAGATTTCCTCTGACTAAGTGAAATCAAAATTATTTCAAGATGTTAAACAAAATGAAAGTGATTCTTCAGCTCTTGCTACAAGTCAGAAGTTCCACAACAAAAATAAAAGATTTTCTAAAGGCCCTCGCTGCTATACGTGCAACAAATATGGGCATAAAAGTCCTGAGTGCAAATCATCAAAATCCAATAAGGATCAGAAGAATACAAATAAACAAAACAGTATGTCTTATGCTGCCGTCTTTATAGCTTCTTTTGAATACTCCGATGCCTGGTATTTTGATTCTGGTGCTTCTGTACACATGACCAAACACAATAATTTGTTTATAGAAGAAACAACTCCACACATTAAAAACATTAAAGTTGCAAATAAAAACTTCTGTCCTAGCTCTGAAAATTAGCTTGAGTGTTTATGATGGAAGAGGCCAACAAAATGATATATTGTTTACAAATGTATTATATGTACCTGATCTAGCTACAAACCTGTTGTCAGTAAGTCAGATTATTAATAAAGGTGGCCAAGGTAAGTTTAATAAGAGTGGCTGTGTTATTCTTAATAGAAAGAATGTCATAGTAGCAACAGCGAGTTTAATAAATAATATGTACCGACTATGGCTATGCATGCATATCAGATATTATTGAACAAGATTCTTACCTGTAGCACCAGAGGATGGGTCATCTGAATTCTCAGAGCATGAAGAAGTTGACCGAGAACACTGCAGATTTAAAGTTAAGTCAAGTCAAAGAAAATGTTAAGTGTATAACATGTCAGAAAGGAAAACAAATACGTTTATTTTTTAAAAGTCAAGGGTCTCAGAGCAAAGATCTACTTGAATTGATACACTCAGATGTCTGCGGACCGATGGAAACTCAGTCTTTGGGCAAATGCAGATATTTTGTAACATTCCTCGATGACTACTCAAAGAAAATATTTGTGTATACCATGTACAACAAGTCAGAAGTCCTAGAAAAGTTTAAAGAATTTAAAAAACAAGTTGAGAATCAGTTAAACCGCAGCATTGAAATTCTCAGATCTGACAATGGACTTGAATATGTCAATGAAAAATTTTCAAATTTTCTCAAAGACGCCGGAATAATACATCAGACAACTACACCTTATACACCAGAAAAAAATGGTACAGCCGAAAGCATGAACAGAACTTTAGTAGAAAGAGCAAGATGTATGATGTTAAATGCTAACTTACCTAAAATCTATTGGGCTGGAGCAATTCATACAGCTGCCTACATTGTAAACCGCTCTCCAACAAAATATCTGTTTTATAAAACCCCAGAAGAGATGTGGACCGGTCAGAAACCTAAGGTTAGCCACATGCGTACATTTGGTTGTGAGGCAATGGTCCACTTACCAAGAGAAAAAAGAAAGAAGTTTGATTCAAAATTACAAAAATTAATTTTTATTGGCTACTGTGAAAATTCACAAGGATATCGATTCATATTACCTAATTCAAGAACAGCAATAAAAAGTAGAGATGCTTTATATAATATTTTTAGAGTCAACAGTTAAAAGAGATTTTGTACCGATTGAATTAATTACAAATGAAAGCTGTATTAAAAGTAACAATTTAGAAGAAATTTCAAGTGATGACTCATTAGACACTGTGAGTGAACATAAATCACAGTCAGACAGCGAGTACATCCCCGATGAAAGTGTAGAACCTTCACTTGAAAGAAATATAACAGTAAGAACAAGAAGACAATTTTTAAATGCACAGAAACAAGAAGAGAGTTCTTATCTGCGCTGTGAAAACCAATTATCAGAAAATGAAGTTCCTGATGACTATGAAAAGGCATTAAAGTCTATTGATGCCACAAAATGGATAAAATCAATAAATGAAGAGCTTGATTCTCATCATAAAAATAATACTTGGACATTAGAAAAACTCCCAATATGCGAATAATTGGATGTAAATGGGTTTTACGCATCAAAGAAGAACCTTCAGGTCCACGTTATAAGTCCCGACTTTGTGCGAAAGGATACTCACAAATCAAAGGTATTGATTATTAAGATACATTTACTCCAACTGTCAGGTACGATTCCATACGTATATTATTCTCAGAAGCTGCTCAACACAATCTTCAGATAATTCAGCTAGATATTAAAACAGCTTTTCTATATGGTGAGTTTGAAGAAGATATATACATGACTATACCCGAGGGCTTAACATACGATGCTAATAAGGTGTGTAAACTCAATAAATCTTTATATGGTTTAAAACAGGCTCTCAGATGCTGGAATTCAAAATTTGATGCTGTTTTAAAGAAGTTTGGGCTAGCCAATAGTAAAGCTGATCAGTGTGTGTATGTTGGCACTATTAATGGAGCAAAATGTTACCTGTGTTTGTATGTTGATGATGGACTGTTATTTGCGAAAAATACATCAACTTTAAAGGAGTTAATTAATGACTTACAGTCAATATTTGAAGTGAAAATCTGTTCACTCAAAAATTTTGTTGGTATGGAGATACAGAAGTGTGACAAATACATTTTTATACATCAGTCAAACTATATTGAGTTATTAAATAAATTTAATTTGTATAATTGTAGACCAAACTGTATTCCAGTTGAGCCACATATGAAGTTGGAGAAAGGAGAAGGAGAAACAGAAAAGAACACCCATATCGGGAAGCAGTTGGATCATTGATGCACCTAGCTACAGTAAGCCGACCTGATATTTCATTCGCAGTAAGCCTGGTGAGTCGATTTTTAAACTCTTACAATGAAACACACTGGAATGCTGTGAAAAAAAAACTTAAAGTATCTAAAAGAGACTAAAGGTTATGGTCTCTGCTTCACACCAATGTCAGAGCCTAATGTAGTAGTTGGCTACAGTGATGCAGATTTCGCTAATGACCCTAGCACAAGATGTTCAGTCACGGGATATGTCTTTATTAAAAATGAAGCAGCAGTGACTTGGGCTTGTCAGAAACAACAAACAGTGGCCCTGTCAACCACTGAAGCAGAATTCATGGCAGCCTGTGCCGCCACTAATGAGGCTATGTGCGTCAAACAACTGTTATGTGACATCGGTGAATTTAATCAAAAATCAGTGTGCTTAAATCTAGATAATCAAAGTGCTATAAATGTAATTAAAAACATAAACTTTCACAAACGGTGTAAACATATAGACATTAAGTTTCATTTTATAAAAGAAAAATATTATGATAAAATTATTGAGCTAAACTACGTATGCAGTGATGAGCAATATGCTGATATTTTTACCAAACCTTTGTGTAAAATAAAATTTTGTTATCTTAGAGATAAAATTGGAATTAAATCTTGCCATGTAGTCAAGATGAAGCTTTATGTCTGAAATGTAAAAATTAACAACTAGAAGGCATTAATTTAGGGGTGTGTTGTAATAAAAATTTGCGCTTTCTATAATCTGTGCTCTTGTATATTATTATATACTCTATGATAAAAAGCACTCTCTCTACTCTGTGGTCATTACTAGTATAAAGTGTTGTATTTTGTCACAACTAAAATTAATAAATGTTTGTTTAAATTCTTTAGAAAAGGATATTATTTTCATTTAATAATAACGGCACCTTTGAAGCCGCTTCCTTCTATATTGGCGTAAACATTTTTTTTACTTTAAGTAAGTTATTTTATTTTTAAGTTATTGTTTTGTATTGTTACAGGTAAATTACCAGGATGTGGATCAGTTTTTTGAGATGTCAAGCATCGTGTACAAAATAACCATTAAAACACGCTTATGTTTATAGATCAGAGAATCATAGAGTCATAGAGGATCGCGCAAATATACTCAGAATAAAATACCAGCCAAATGTTGGTCGCTATCTGCCACATGTTTATGTCTATTAATGTTTCTACTTTTAGGAATATCTTTTGTTTGATTCATTCGTTTCTGATCTATTTAAAATAACCTATATTTCAGAAAGGAACATTAACACTTATATTTTGCTAAAAAAAAGCTTCCACGCCATGAAATCTGTCAAATATTTCATCTCATTTCTAAGTAGCGCTGCCCTGGTCGAAAAAGTCGTGGATCTTATACGTGGTAGAGCCATGCTGCAGTTATATTAGTAGTGTAGTTGTAGTACGAATGGCTCGGCTCGACCGGGGAACGTCCACGCTCTCACAGAATACCAGCGTAAAATATGTAGTAGCTTAATGCTGCTGTGTTTCGTGTACTGAGTGAAGAGTTTTTTACTGGAAACGAGCCATTCCATCTAAGTCCTCACGGGTGAACGCATTTTGATTCGTAATCCAGGATAGATGTAGGTGTCTATGGGCGATATCAACCACTTACCATCAGATGGACTGTGTGATCGTTTGTCACTCTATCGTACAAAAAAAATTCATTGTGACCGTGTTGAGAGATGATACGAGAGATTTACCCCCTTATTCATAAAAAAAATTAAATGCTTGATTAGTTAAATAGTGTTTTGTCTCATTTTGACATTTCCGAGACACTTGTTGCTAGAAAGTGACAAAACATTATTTAACTGAAAAAATGTACTAAAAATGTTTATGAATGAGAGGGTAAAAATACAAAACGACGAATTGCGCCATTAAATCGTACACATATTCACCTATAAAACTATGTTGGTAGCAAATAATTTTAGAAGCACAATTATGTGTACCCGAGTTTGAGTATGGTTTTGGCTTAGTGTCTGCCTTACTTGAAATTTTTTCTCTTTCTTACTTTACACTCTTTCTCTCTTTCTTTGTTGGTCTGAGGCTTTGCAAATTGTATTAGTATTTTAATACCGTTAGTCCGTTACCTTTATAGCCTATTCAAGTCCACAGCTGAATATAGGCCTTTCCCATTGATTACCACATAGGGGGGATATTTGCCATATTTGTCACATATTTGGCAAGCGGGTTGGTAACCACAGTTTTTTTATTTTAGTCGTTAATAGGAAGGGCCTGCTGCCCATCTCCTGATTTGTTTCCCTCTGTCGACTCTTACGACACCCACGGGATGATATGGGGTAGTGGATATACTTACACCACCACTACATGGTACGATTATTTTAATAGCGGTGTATTTATGCACCTTTATATACTATTTTGAAAATGTATTCAAGGATACCCATTGCCTTATTTCGTATCATACATAAAAAATACGTGTGGCACTCGGTGACTGCCGCGGTAAAGCTATTGCATAGCATTTTTTATCAACTTATGCAATTATAATTATTTATTTATTTTATTTATGCAGTTAAGTCTTTGATATTAAATCAAGTTACACTTTTTGAGCGTGGTGACCGATAAGAAAACAATTTTTTTCTCTTATTGAATAAATGAGAAGTTAATATTGTTTAAAATATTTTTAATATCTTACAATACATGTAGGTTATTCAGGAATTTTTATCATTGAGTTAGCAGCTAGTGTACACGCATACGTCTAGTCGCACGCACACAAACACCGTGCCGAAGTCTGCCGAGTGCCGAAGTCTGCCGAACTGAAACGACGTTAGACGATGCACATCTTTCAACGCCACACCTCCGTGCCCGTCGGAGTGGGGTGCGTGAGGTTTTTTTTCGTTACGGAATTTCTGGATTCGGTCCCCGCGCTCAAGGCCCGCGATAGAAGCTATGCAATAGCTTAAAAAAAACTGACGGCACATAAAGAATCATCATCATCGTCATCATTACAGCCCTTCACAAGTCCATAGCTGAACATAGGCCTCCCCCAAGCAATGCCACAAAGCACGGTCCTAATAATAAATTAATATATTTTATTGCAGTATTTGTATGTTTCTTGCACTATTACATAGGTACCTATTTATGAATAGATGTGACAAGAAAATTTACATAATGATATTTTTCTTACAAGTCAGTATTTTTTTTAAATTCCTAAAATATAAAATACTGGCTTGTAAGAAATTATTTAATTTGTAGTAGTATTAAGTAGCGCACCTGAAAATGAAAACAGAGCTCTATAATATTTAATTCACACGCTTTTTCTAGCACATGCACTCTCTCCGCTGATTAAATTTAGAGCGCATTCCAAGACTGCGCTGCACGGATTCCCGCGAGTATACGAGTAGCGACATTGTTGCTAGCTGGCCTTCCCTAAGGAGAGATATCTCTTGCGTTTTTATGCTATTGTCTTTCGACGCCCATTTTCTTCGGTGCGAACGGTTTGCATTTTGCTTGCTTTTGATTTTTTCCCATCTAATCTTTTACATGATTATCGTAATTACGCACAGATGTATGAAATATATGGAACACAGAATTTTTTTCGTAACAAAAAACGTTTTATTTAAAGCATTTCACATTTGGTAGTTTGCCATTCTTAATTGATGCCCGTCAAAGTGAAAAAGCTAGTTATTAAAACCCCCCTGATCGCTTCACTTTGTCTGCTTTCTGTGATGTTAGTGATGTTAACCAATTGGATTTTATAGCTTCATCGTACCTAGGATAAGTTTAAGATTTATTACCAGTAATAATGTCGTAATCACCAATAATGTTGTAAACAACAACATCGCCGGCACCAGCCTGCTTCTAATTTAGTAATCGGGGAGTTTCATACAGAACTTTTGCTTGGCGTAGAATGCAAATGACGTCGTCAGAATCGGGCTGCACACCGTATGCACCAATTTTGATGACGTCATTCTCGCAGCAGTATTTTAATGTTTACATGAGCGTAAGGTTACAATCACTATACAAAGAATTTCAAAATTTTTTTTTAAACGTTACCCCTACACTAGGATTTTCTCCTGTATCGCGGGGGCAGTTTACAAACATAGATTGCACAAGGACAAACATCCAGACCCGGAACAATTATTTATAGGCCATACAAATACTTGTTCCGTGCGGGATTCGAACCCGCGACCACCAGCGCAGCCGGTCATTGCTAAGCCACTGCGCCACGGAGACGTCAAAATTCGATGACTCTAATCCGTAGCGACGGTCAAATGGTGTGTCAAACGGTTGCAATTGGTGCATTGGTCAAAAAAGCCAGAAGGAAATAATTTGCATGTTCCCTCTTATAATAAAACATTTCGTATGACTTGAATATATTCCGCTATTTTAAATCTCAAAGAAACATTTTAGGAGTGTATACAATTTAATGCATTCTGTATTGAATTTTCGCTGCGTTGAGTTTTTCTTCGTTCCGTTTCCCGTTTTGTTCGGATGTCCGTCTTTCCATACCTTTTCCAAACATTACCTATAGCGTAGTATTATATAAGCGAACAATGTAAGGCCAAGTCTGAACTCATCCAACATTTCCTCGCTTAATATTATGTGAATGAAACTTCCGACGCGTTAAATAGCCGCCGAAAACTTGTTCGGACGTCCGATATGCGATTTAAGCATAAAAATATGTTACCCATCTACGTGCTCGTACGTATTATGTATGTACCACATGATCGATGCAGTTATGGTAATGCATGGATTCGGCGGGATTATTATCGAACTCAATTTGTGAATACATTACTGATGCTGTTCATGAATATATTTGCATGTTTATGGATGTCGAAGTCTGTAGTTACTGTTGTATCTGATGCGCCTGTAGTAATTTATAAAACTAGTAATATGGTTTTTTTTTTGCTTTTCACGTTAAACATTCTTTATGGTTTTACAATTTGTAGACATTACGTGAAATTATGTAATGTTGTTTCCACTTCTTAATATATTTTTTGATGTTGTCATTGCAATAAATGCACTATATAGCGCCGATATAGGAATATTCACTACCTTTTGTCGACCTGTGTATGTCGTAAAAGTGACAGAGGGTAACTGAAAAAGGAGATGGGCAGAAGCATCTCTGTGTTAAGGGCTCAAAAAACTCTATGAAGCAATGTTTGGGGAAGCTTCGGATCAGTAATAACTAATTCTAAGTTTTCGTTGTATAGAATAAGGATTACAAACTAGCACACAGTCCACCTAATGGTAAGTGGATGCTGTGGTCCATAGACATCTACATTTATCCTCGATTAAGACTCAAAATGCAGACGCGTTCTTACTCTTGAGGACTAAAATGCAATGCTTCGATTACAGTAAAAAGGGTGCCCGGTAACAGATTAATAAATAGCCCGGTTCTAAGAGAACACTTGAGACACAGAGTGTAGACAGTCACCATGCGAAACAGCAGAATTAAGTTGGTATTTTACGCTGGTATTCTGTGAGAGCGTGGTCCTACCCAGATCGAGCCAGCTCATTCGTGCTAAAACAATAATATAGCTGCAGCGTGACTCTACCACGTATAAGAAAGTTTTTAGTTATTAAAACGTAATGTTGTTTGCACTTACTAATACGAATTTTAGGCTGTAGGTAATACTAACCATAAAAGATGTGAGTTAAACAATTTTTTTAAATTACGTTAAATCATATATAAATATTATTATGAAATAATTGGTTGTCAGAATGCGTTTTACGTGCGAGCGTACGAGTACGTATGGTATACCCTTAGACCATTTACCTATCCCTATGCAATCGCCTAAGATTGATAACCTAAGGCGATTAGCAGAATACCTCTCCACAGTAAAGAAGTTCAGTCGCCAACGTCCATACCACGATACCTTAAATTCCAATTAAAATTAAATTATACTATGATTATACTACCCACTTTCTAAAATGATTTTTATTTCTTTCGATTATTTGCTATTGCAGCAACCATTTTGTTTCGAAATACGAGTGGCTAGCAAAATTATAATAATTGTAACTTGCCATAATTTTTTTGTCATTACGTACCTAAATAACTAACTTAATTGCGATGACTATAATAAATAGTGTATCGTAAAATGTTAAATATTTCATTCATTCTAGAGCGTAGACGTTTCTACGCTGATCACCCGCGGCCGTGTTGATGACACCACCAAAGAGTATTGGGGGGAACTTGACCGCCAGGGTATTGCTGCTCCTGCATTATTGTTTAAATAATAAATAGAAGTTTGTTATAAGTTGAAGTTTTGATATGTACAAGTGGTGCGATTTTGTATATTAAATATCTGCGCATGTGAACTGTTAATGGAAACGGTGAAAAAAATTCTCCGATGGTGTTGTGAACCTCAAGATAACGTGTCTGCTTAGACACCCAGTGACACTATCACTGTCTGTTGGATCTAGCTGCCGTTAGTATCTCCTGAAATTTCGCAATGTGACGCATCAACACACTGTGAAGTGTCTAAAGGATAATTTCTTTTTACTTGATACTGAAAAAAGTACAATCGTACGTACGTATCGTACGTGTCCATTACCAAAGTAAGAAAGACACTGCCAATCTAAAGCGTATTGTTCGATACCTACATGGTACAATAGTATCGATTTGGTTAGTTGTACCTGTTTATGTTGACGTTACGGCACACATCGGTCTGCTAATCTAATTAAGACTTGCGTGAACAGAAGACTTAGGTTTACTTGCGTGCAATTTTTTTTTGTCCTCCAAAGTGCGCCTGTACTCTGTGTGTTCACAATAGACTACAGAACAACTAGATCGAGTGGTGGCGGCGTACAAAATCCGTTACTCAATATCGTCCTGTGAAAAACGGACAAGGTGACTATAGTCCGATCGGAAAAGTCCGATGTAAATCTTTTCAAATGGTATAATATTTTTAAGCTATTGCATAGCTTCTATCGCGGGCCTTGTGCGCGGGGACCGAATCCAGAAATTCCGTAACGAAAAAACCTCACGCTCCCCACTCCGACGGGCACGGAGGTGTGGCGTTGAAAGCCGTGCATCATCTAACGTCGTTTCAGTTCGGCGGACTTCGGAACGGTGTTTGTGTGCGTGCGACTAGACGTTTGCGTGTACACTAGCTGCTAACTTAATGATAAAAATTCCAGAATAACCTCCATGTATTGTAAGATATTAAAAATATTTTAAACAATATTAACTTCTCATTTATTCAATAAGAGAAAAAAAATTGTTTTCTTATCGGTCACCACGCTCAAAAAGTGTAACTTGATTTAATATCAAAGACTTAACTGCATAAATAAAATAAATAAATAATTATAATTGCATATGTTGATAAAAAATGCTATGCAATAGCTTTACCGCGGCAGTCACCGAGTGCCACACGTATTTTTTTTTTAAATTTTCGTATACAGAATGGTTGCGCCGCCTTAGATGGCGTCAGAACGCTCTGGTGTTTCTCAAACGAACGAAAAGAGGTGGTGGATTCTCATAACACGGCACTGCAAGACCGAGAATACTTTTAGTCAAAGAAAAATGCCCTACACCTGTTATTTTTACTTAAGGACTGAGATAACCTTCTTAACAAGAATACAACACGTAAGTGAGTGTGTGTGAAGTGTAGTGTACCTACTATATACTCTCCTACTCTACCTCCTTGGCAGGAAAAGCTAGCCTTTATCAACTCAGCAATACAATTGAATTTTTCAACTGACGAAAAGCAGTACACAATTTTTTGGCATATTTTAGAACAGTAGATGAAACATTTAAAGAGAAATATGCGGATAGGGTATAATAATAATACTGATGGAAAAGTAAGTTTTACGAGAAACAGTCTTGTAGTCTAAGCTTAGGTCACCTCCCCCATCCCACGGACGGGTTCCCGCCTTTTCGTTGCGGTGGCGGGGCTAGATAGCCGTGGCTAAGTCACATACGGCGAACAAAGAGGAACCCATTTGCTAGGCCCGAGCCGACTTTCACCGCACCGTTGATGTAGTGATGGTAGGGCCGTCGGGAGAGAGGAGTATCGGTATTGCAAGGCGCTGTTCTATTTGCCCTTACGGCTGAAACTTGGTTGGCGGCGGAGCCACAGACCAGATCAGGAGAGCTGGTGCTTCCGAGTGGTTGGTTTTTTCAGGCTCCATGGCCTCCACCCACCGTACGCCTCGAGGGCTTCCGTTACGCAGGAGGAGATAGGGGCCGCGGCTGCTATGGGGCGACTAGCGCCGGTGGGGCCGCCGATGTGTGCGAAAGCGTTCCCGTGGCCGGGCAATATGAGGCAAAGTTGGAACACCGTGTGGTTTTAGTAGGTGCGATTCCGCATAATGCTCCATCCTTGCCCCTGTGAGGCGAGTATGCGTAGGTCGGCAAATCTCCATGGAAAAAAGCCCCCCCCCCTCTACTAGATGGTCTGACAATCCGGTAATACATGCGGGAAGTCGATGGATGCAGGTGGTTCAGCACCATGCTTTGCGATGGTGAGATGTATAAAACAAATAAAATACTAAAATACTATTACAATTCATGTAAAAAGCTGCTATTTTTCTAAAATACTGGCTATTTATTCAAAATTATCGAAGGGGTTGGCGTTGGTCAATATGTTATTAATATTTAAACCAAGTTATTCGGGACAAAAACGTTTATGTGCCTTTAGATGAATTATTGGAAAGGGACTAATGAAACAAATGAAGCTCATGAAAGGTCCATTCCAGCTACCGATACTTAATTTATTACTGTAATCGATATAGATGGACTATAAGTTGCCGCTAGAAAGCATTTCAGTGTAAATACCTTTACTAACTTTTGAAATACGTTAACTAACTAAGTAAACTAAAGAAGTTAGTATATACAAATTAAACCTATAATTATCTTTTATGTAAAGCAATATTTTTAACTATTCTAAGACAGCGCTGTACTACTTACTATCCCACCTGATGGTGAGTGGTGATGCCGTTGAATATGGTAGACTTAGCGAAAGCCTATTTGCTCTTACCTTGAAGACATTGTGATCGGATGAATCGACAGAAGTTGGCAACTTATTCCAATTCTTCGCTGTACGCATGACGAACGAAGAAGCCGACCGTTAGGTTCGTAAGTCGACAATGAAAGTGTGCATAACCGAGCACCTGGTTGTCCGATGGTGGAAGTGAGACGATGGAATTAAATTATGCAATTTCTGCGCACACTCTCAGATATGAATAATGTAGAAAACTGAAATAAAATATTTGGTAAATATAAACCAATGTAATAAATGTTCACAATATTATCTTCCGCATAGTGGCGGCGTAAGAGATTCCACTACCTAAAATCAACCCGTGGGTGTCTAAAGAGATGATAGAAAGAAATTGCAGCAGAAGATGGGCAGTCTCCTAATAACAACTCAAAATAATAACAAAAAAGCGATTGCCTGCCAACTGTGGCAAATATCCTTATAAGACAATCTATTGGGGAGGCCCACGTCTAGCAGTGAGCTTTTGACAGGCGGTACTTCAAAAGTGCACTGTTGAACATAGGCTTCCCCCGGTGTAAAAGTGTGCAGTAAAAGTTTCTTTCTTTCTTTCTATTTCTTCCTTTTTGTATTAAAGGCTCGCTCTTTTAATAAAAACATCGATAGCTTGGAAAACAAGAAGTAATAACTCCAGCGTTTCAATATTTGCAGTTAGTAATATCGCGAACTCTGAACAACTGCAATTCACGTTCATTGTTTCTTTAAGATGAGTTCCTCTGAGGAATATGAAACGGTACTAATGATATATAAATAGTTAGTAAATTTTAGTTAAAATTTAATAAATAGTAGTAGCGGCACGTTGCTTGAGAAGTAGGTAACAAACCTAACTAGAACGACTTTTTTGCAGAAAAGGAGTCCACCAAGTTTTTTTTAAAATTAATTTTCACATAATTTTTCGGCGTTGAAATTTATTTAAATTATTTTGCTGCTTCATGCTCGGTCACTTGTATGCATACTAAGAAGATTTGATCTTTCTAAGCCCACTGAGTAGACAGGTTGTATTCAACGTTGTCGTAATAGCATTGTTAACTTAAGCTACACTCAGCTTTAATTATTAAAAGAATGAACTTACAATACCTTGAGTTTTGGAGTAGTATGATTGGATTTGGAATTGGTAATTTGAACACAAGCAGATAGTTCTCTATTGAAATCAGGATGTTCATCATCATCATCATTTTTGTTAATAATCGTTGAGATATTTAATAGAATAAAGGTGATAAACGAGCGCACAGTCCATCTGATGATAAGTAGATGCTGTTGCCCATAGAGATCAATCTCAATTACGAATTAAAATGCAGATGAGTTGTTACCCTCTAACACGTCATTTTTTTTAAATAAAATTTGTGCCCTACAAAATCTAATTATTTGTCTGGGAAGAGATCCATCAACATGTTTACAGACTGCAAATTTGATCGGTCCTTTACGTCAGCTATATTATTTTCTTTTGCCCGGGTTTTATTTAATCTTTTAGTTTGTCCTTTGAAATCAAATTTGTATGTCACTCCTTCATATAGTTAAAGGTAATTTTTTTAACTTCCCGCTAAGAAAATTGATTATTTTCAAAAATAGGAAAGTTATTGGTTTCACCCCAATTGTCGAAAATCGAGTTTTCATCAGATCTCGACGTTTTGTGATCCCATGTAGCTATTCTGACTAATTTCACGTGAACATCCGTACGGATGAGTATGTCTGTGCGTGTGCGTGCGCGCGCGCGCGCGCTCGTGTGTGTGTGTATGTGTGTGTGTGTGTGGGTGTGTGGGTGTGTGAGTGGTGTTGGTGTGTGTGTGAGTGCGTGCGCGCGCGTGTGTGCGTAAGTATGTAAACCTTTCATAATTTTTGAACGTATTGATCGATTGAGATGCGGTTTAAAGAATTCGGTTCGGCGTTCTAAAGATCTCAATGTGGAATATATTTGGTGATAATATGAACTGATTCGGACGAGTAGATTTTGAGAAACTCAAAAGTAAAAATTTTGAAAAACTGTTTTTTAAAATAACTTTTAAACGGCTTTACCAATCGATTTCAAAAACTAATCAGCTCTTAACCTCAAAAAATGACATCGAATGGCGATTGGAAAATAAAAATCGGTGCATTCGTTCGTGAGATATCGAAGGTGTAAGAATTTGAAAAAAACTTTTTTTTTTATCATATCTTCGAGATTTCGCAACATAATTTGGTAAATTTAAATTTGAAATTAGCGGGGCTTCCATGGATGGCCTGCAGGGTCAACCGATTTTTTTTATAGGAGAGGGGGCAAACGGGTATACGGTTCACTTGATGTTAAGTGACTACCGCCGCCCATGAACAACTGCAACACCAGGGGAATTGCAAGTGCTTTGCCGGTCTTTTAGAAAGGAGTAAGCTCTTTTCTTGAAGGTACCCTAGGTGGTATCGGTCCGGAAAAATCGCCGGTGGTAAACTATTCCACAGAGAGATCGTACGCGGAACAATAGTTGAAGGCGGCTGGAATTAATCCAAACAATTTTTTAGTGCACTCACCGTGATAGATGAGATAAAATACGCAAAGAGATGCAACACCTCTTCGCAGCGCCAGTGAATCGAGCCGATCGGAAGCACTCGGTCGTCGACGATTCTTGCCGTTCTGCGTTGGATGTGGTCAAGTGGAAGCAGCTGGCACTGGGGAGCCTCAGCCCAGAGATGGGAACATCCATGTTAGAAATTGCCTAAATACCGTTGTGCGATTCTTTGATTCTGTCTAAATTTAATTATGTGGATATTGTATATGGCCCTCGTCTGCTTGTGCGTAGCAAGAAACTTGTCCAGAGGGTGCAGAATGCTTGTGCAAGATTTTGTTTTAAAATACCTCCCCGCGCTCACGTCACGCCGTACATAAACGAGCACAATATTTTAAAAATGCAGTATCGGCGAGAACACCACCTAGCCACATTTCTATTTGGATTAATTAAATATAATGTACCACCTTATCTTTATCACAAATTAGTGTGGTCTCGCGACGTACAATCAAAGATCACTCGCTCGTCATGTTACTCTTTGGTTGTTCCCTACCATCGTACCATCGCCTTTCGTGGAAGTTTCAAATATTCTGCCTCTAAATGCTGGAATAACCTGCCGCCACCGCTTCGTAGTCTGAAAACATTAAATACATTTAAAATAAAATATAAAACTCACCTAATTATTGTTCAAAAAGCTATTTTGCTTGATATTTACCTACCTAAATAATTACAGACACTTAACGCTGTCCGGCGGGGTCATACGGAAAGCATATGAGTGCATAGTACTTTTTTTTTGATACTTAAAGGCTGAAATAAAAGTGTTTTTCATGCTATTAATTATAACTATGATACAAGTATATGTTTAACGTGCAATCATTATTGACTTTATTAAAATATTGTTTCTAATGATAATATTGTTGCTTAAGATTATGGTTATGATTACATACCTGTGAGAAGATATTTTTGTGGGGTACCATCATTTAGTGTTTCTTCTTTTATATTATTTCCAACTAATACCTCATAGTTACATGACTCTTATGGTGATAACAATACTTTTCAAAATATTTCGGACATTCTTTGTATTAGATCCAGTTAGTTCATTCATGTAATCTATGTTAATTATTATTATTCTACCAATGACGGTGTGAACGTCCGCACGTCACTTAATTCACAGGCCCACTGAAAACCAGCGTTGTAGTCTCGTATCAACTGAGTTGACGAATAATTTGACGTATATATTTAACGTTCTAATAAAGAAACAAGAAACAGCCGCAAATATCATTCAGCGCCACATCGTCTTCACACGCCGCTATCGTCATGTATCGTCATTCGTCGACCATTTTTGAGCCGTTTCTTCAACGCCGCAGCTCGCTTCTTCTTGCTGTTCCGGAGCTGCGTCCCACGCCGCCGCCGTCGCCGACTACGCGCGCGCGCTGGCCTGCACAACTTTTATAGCCCAGTCCAGCGACGTAGCTACGAGAAGAGTAGGAGTACCGGAAAAGACGCGTTAGAACCGGTGCCAACTGGTGCCAACAAAAAAAGCATACGTCCTCAGCATAATTGGAGGGATTCGACTCGACTTGTGGATGTCAAGGGAGAGCAGTGCTTTGCGAATCGAGCGCTGTGTGACTGCACCTCCGGCATGGAGCGCTTACACCGCGGGATGGTCGGCGGCGTGCTCCTCCCGTCATCGAGAGTCGAGTTGGACGCAAAGGAAATGCCTCGGCTTTCTCTTGTGCGGCACGGGCCAGTGAGTCGCCCTCACTATGCAGAGATGGAAGAAATAGCTGACAGAAATTAACTTAGACAGCCTTGGCGAGAGACCAGAATGCCCGTGCATTCTGGTCTCTTGCCCAGAAGGAAGGCGATCTAGTTTCTCGCCAATTCTGCCTGTGTGCTCTGACTTTTTTTGCCTTGGCAATGACTCTTTTGAAGGACCTGGAAGCGGAATTAAACTTCTTTTTTAGGACACTGATGTCTACATCTCAGGACGTTGATGCGTCAGGCCAGGCCCGGTAGTACTCCTGCTTATAGCATGATTCTATTTTACAGGAGTGACTAAACTATGGCTACGATCTGCCTCCAATGTGTACCACAGAGGAACGAATAAACAGTTCCATACCCTGAAGTACCACATCAGCGATAGAGTCAGCAACAGCTTTGGGATCGTCCGGCGAGAAGCAAGTAGTAATTATAATGTAATATTCATAAATTTATTAGTACAATACAATATTTATAAAATTTTTGTGTAAATTGACTTGGATGTGGACCTGCAGGTCTGCTCGTTAACTTTGTTGACATCAAAATGATAGTCGCTATAAGGCACATTGCGTCACATGTTTTATGAGCCATGTTAGTTTAAAAAAATTCATATAGCTTAAGATGCAATGTACTAAAAAGTGATAACATTTGGATTTTAAAGAAGTCGTGGAAGAGGCCTGAAGAACTTTGTGCTGTGACTAATTTCACTGAAAATTGAGGTAAGATTCTTTATGAAATAATAGATGTAGGCATCTAGGACGCAGTAGCCAATTACCATCAAGTGAACTGTGTGCTCTCTTGTCGTAGATATTTTCCTGAATTTTAAAAACAAATCAAAGAGTCATTGTGCATTGCTCACAAACCGAACTTAAAATCATTTCAACGTATGGCTTCGACATGTGAAAGTAAAAAGTAAAGTTACAGCCTATATACGTCCCACTGCTGGGCTCAGGCCTCCCCTCATTTCTGAGAGGGTTTAGGGCAAGGAAGTGTCCGCCGCGCTGCCCAAATGCGTGTTGACGAACTTCACATGTCTTCGAAATATTTTTTTTTTTCTTATTCCTCAGACATGCAGGTTTCCTCACGATGTTTTCCTTCACCGCCGAGCACGTGGTAAATCAGCACTTAAAATGGCAATTAACAATTTCATTGGTGCCGGCGGGGATCGAACCCGGGATACTCGCGTTCTGTTATATTTACAGCGAGCGTTAACCACTGAGCTACCACGGCTCTTCGACATGTGAAGTAATAGACAAATTCTTGGCTTGTACCTTGGAAATATATCACTAGAAATATTGCACTCTTACATCGACATAAGCTCTATCCCTTTTTTAATTATATGCTATGGCTTGTAAATCCCACTACACACATGTTCAAGAAACCTATATTGGGATCGGACGAAAAGACTAATGCTGGCAAATTAATTTTATCTGTACGCATTACTTGGAGTATATTGTTTGTATGATTTAAGATGCATTATTAATACGACGAAGCAAAATTTTTCGATAAACGCTTGGGATATATACATAATAAAAGATTGGAAAGTAGTAAAATAGTAGACGTACTAGTCGCACGTCTTGTCCGAAAATGGCAGTAATTAAATAATGAAATTGCTTCGCACATTATCAAAAATGTACTCGTGATGTAAAATACAGAGAGACTGGTGTTAGTCACCTTAAAAAGTTTAGTTATACCTTGATTTGTTAATGAGTCGCCAGAAAGCCTCTTGGCACGTCTTTCCACTGTGCTTGTATCCGCCGGACCATATGTGACAGCAGTACTCATTCGCCGACCGGACCTTATGCTTTGTAGTGTCAGAAGGTGTCACTTTCACATCGACTCCTAGTTTCGTTCCTGTATTTACTATTATATAAATAAAATATTTTACCTATTTAAAGAACTGGGTGATTAGTGAAGCATATGGATTGCTAATTTAAAAAAAATTTGATTTTAGAAGTCGAAAAGTTGTAATTCACTATTCGACTTCTGTCATGAATTTGCAACACCCGCGTTCCTATTGGCGCCATCCAGTAACCCTAAGTCTGATATTGTTGCTACAATATGTATAAATGCTAAGCGTAATTAATGTATTAGTTAGAATTTTATTACAAGGATATGACAGAACTGGTTTATATTTATAGGTTTAAAATGTATATGTTCCGTATTTGTCCCCTTTAATAGATATTCTCTTTCAAATTTGTTTCATGAACTTTTTTTCTAGGTGTAGATTTAATATTCGTTATCAAATCTGGAAAACCATGAAGCTATTTCGTAGTAGGAAGCAATCTTTTAATGAAAATTCGGCAAAGCTCAGCAAAACAAATATCAATTTTGCTGAGCTTTGCTGTTTGTGGTTGTGATGATATTGATTTGAACTCAAGAAATGAACACTACCCTGTGTATATGCTTTTCAGACGACCGTACATCTAAATGGGCAGAGTAACGCCGTGGGTCCTCGGTGTGAATCCCAGCCAGAGGCAACATTTGCGCAAAAATACAAATTATAGCTATTAGAGTTTTTTTTATATAGAATAGGGGTGACAAACTAGCACACAGTCCACCTGAGGGTAATTGGATGCTGTAGCCCATTGACACCTATATTCGATTAAGAATCAAAATGCAGAGAAACTTGTCACTCCTGAGGCCTAAGAAAGCCTCGTTTCCGGTAAAAATGATACGAAACAGCAGCATTAAGCTGTTATTTTACTCTGGTATTGTGTGAGAGTGTACTCTTTCCCTGATACAACCATAATATAGCTGTATCCTGGCTCTACCAAGTATATCAGGTTATGAGCGTCTCTCTGTGTCTCTGACATTGCATCTTAATCTGACTCCGACCTTCATAACACATAAGGAGTTTAAGGCAAATTCACGTGTAAATACCCTTCAATACAGAACGTGACCGTCGATATTAAAGATAATAATGACAATAAATCCAGAATTATAACCGACACTTATTAAAAACGCATTTGTCACGAGCTGTTATGATCCTTGTGAGATTATAAGATTATAGTCGTGAAACGTCAGCATACACCATTCGTCAGCAATATTACAGATTACTGGACGGCCGGATGTAGGTGAAAAGGGGATTATTTTTATTAGCTCGTGTTTATACCGTTACAGCCTATAAGTGTAGACTGTCTCATAGAGGGATGTTTGCCATAGTTGCCACACTTAGCAAGCGGGTTGATTAACCCTGTTTATTTTTATTTTTAGTCGTTATTTGAAAGACCTTGTAGCCCATCTTCTAGATTGTTTCCCTCCGTCGCCTCTTACGGTACACCCACGGGATGATATTCTTAAACCGCCACTACACGGCTGATGTTTATTATAAATACAAAAACCATCTTTTGTCTGAGAACATTAAAACCTTATCAAAGAATCTCGAAAACATCTGCTCCGGAATTTCCTAGCTTATGAAGTTAAAACAAAATGGCATTTTTATTGAGAAATATGTGCACGAAATTTTAACAGTGAAAAAGTACCGTAATAATATCGTAGACTCGAATCGTTCCCTGGTGCGGCATCAGCCAGCTGAGTGGCTTTATTGTATCTCCGCTGCAGTTGAAATGAAAATTCATTCGATGCTTCTTGTGCGACGTTTTTCGCATCTAGATTTCGGATATTGCATGCAACGTTTCGTCTAGACTTGATAATGCGTAGCTATAGTTTTTTAGAATCTTATGAAGTAGTTTCGAGTAACAATCTATTTTACTAATAGAATACTTTATTACTTTATATTGTGTCTTTAATTAGATAGGAGTAACGTTAATTTTTCACATAAACATTAAAAATCTTGCGTTAGCCGGGAATCCAACTCGCAGACCACGTCGCCACAGATAAATGTTTAGTCCATGTGCTACCGAATCGTTAAATGTTTGAAAAAATATATACGTATGAATAGGTATATGCATACATAAACTCTTACGGCTCTCACTTAGAGATGCCTCTACTAGGCAGAAACTACGGACTTCCATCACATAAGTAGATAAAGTGCTTCCATTAGGCACGATACTGACACGTCTCTCGCTTCTTTCGCATCCATATTAAGGGCATATCTACGAATAAACGACCATTAGTTACGGGTAAACTTGTCTTAATTTGACCAATCTTTAATATATTTCCAATTTGGTCGATAAAGTCTTTTAAGGCGTCCTTTGTCGAATAGAATGTGAATAAGGTGGTTTTCTGCTCTATTATGAAATTACTAACATTTAGAACATATATTAAAAATAAAATTATGTATACTGGCTGACTTTTTTATCGTCTGAAAAAAGTAGGATGTAACATGTGAACGTAGTAAAAGCCTATGAAATTTTGAATTAAATAAATAAGTTAATTAAAATCTATCGAAATTCAAATCATATCCACCTTACTATTTACCTACTGATTTAGTAGGCCTTCCTTCCTTCCTTCCTATCCTGGACCTTGTCACTTTGCAGCGTCACAGGCTCAAGGTCAAAAGGGCAAAGTAATTGTTAAAAAAAATTCAAACAATTAATTCAAAATTTTTATATCAGTGCCATAGGTTTTTTTTCCAGACGGTAAAAAAGATCATTCAGTATTGCTTAACAATATGATTTTACGCTTTTTATTGACACTATTTTAAAACCCATTCTTTGTATCTACTAAGTTAAATCCAAACATATGAATTTCTTTTATTTTAGAGCTATAATTGTGTACTCTATTTTGTGTAAAGTAAAGCAATGTATAAATCTCTCACAGCAGGGCATAAGCCTCCTGTCTTTTCTTAGAAGTGTTTGGAGCAGTGCAGAGTTTACCGCACTGCCCCAATACGTGTTAGCGAACTTCAAATGTTCTTGAAGTTTTCTTAATTTCTCGGATGCTCAGGTCAAACACCACGTTTATATCTAACGCCCATGGAAACGAGACATTCCATCTTAGTCATCGAACTATATTACTAACGTAGTAGTAATACCTCCTTGATCTTAGTCACAGAAATAGTAATATTATTACGATTTCTGTGATCTTAGTCCACGTACCTGTATTTTCATTCTCAAGTGAGGAAAAATTTAAATGTCTATGAGCCACAGCATCCATTTACTATCGGCTCGACCGTGTGTTCGACTGTCACCTTAGTCGATATAAAAGTGTTAAGTCCTACAAAACAAACCTTAACCTTCATACCGTCATACAACCGTCATACCTTTGTGTCTGTTATTTAGCTATTAGCTGCTATTAGTTTACCAATCACGCCTAACAAGCGTGGCAACTATAGCAAATATCCCTTATATTTGGCAAATGGAAATGTATGGAGGTCTATGGTTAGTTACTTCTTGTTATAGTGTTTTTATATTAAATAAGTATCAAGATAATAATATCATGACTCGTTATGAATGGAGCAAACCTGGTCAATACGTCAAGTTTAAATATATCGAAGAATATTTAAATTTCATGTTGTTTTAAAAACAAAACCGAAAAAATTTATCCTTCGAAAAATCATATTAATAACATTTCATGACAATGGAATGAGTAATTAAACGGCCTCTTCCCATCGCAGCAGCTTTTTTCCGTAATTTTTTAAACCGTAAAGGTAATATTTCTGGGAACGCTGCACAGTGTTTAAATTCCTTTGACCTCATCTCTACGAATTGCTAACATTCACGCAAGGACAAAGCATTCGACTAAAATGGGGAAAGCGTCTCATATATTTTCGGGTCGTTTCTAAGAATTTGATGCTATTGTAATATGTTTCCGGGAAGCGTTTTCTCATTCCCAGATTGTCATGGATAATAGAAATTTCTCCTACTTCGTGCAAGCGTTTTACATCTATAAATTGAACATAAAAAGACCCGGACTTGAAACAATTATTTATAGGCCATACTAATAAATGTTCCGTGTGAGAATCGAACATGCAGTTCTCATAACCACTTACTTAGCCACTGTTATACTTCCTGATAACAGTGGTGTACTGAGACCTAGATAAGATCTTCTTTATAAGTAATTATACTTCAGTGGCTGGTTCCATATAAATTTTTAATGTTGCTATTTAAACGACATTTTAGTTGTTATCTTGAGACAGTATATCCTTAGTCCACTTGAGTTTGATAGTCACCGTGCCGCGTCCGCCTTATCCTCGGCCGCTGCTACCAGCGCGCTCTCTAGCTTTCCGCCACTTCCCCATCTTCACCCATCTCGCTCGCCTCGCTTGCCTCACTGACTTCGTCGCTGCTTCGTCTCTAACCGCCGCCGTAAAATAATAAAATAATTTCCACGTAATATTTTCTGAAGTCGGCGCTATAATTCTTCTATGAACTACGTTTTGGAAGCGACTTCAGAAGCTGTTTAATGTGGAAACTATTTCACTCTTTTTAGATATTTTTATTAAAAGCTTACTTTTGTTTATATAAATTATGTATTACATTAGTCCTTACCTACGACCCCAACTGATAGTAACTGGTGCAGTCTTGGATGTAAAATCGTACTAGTTTAGAGAAAGCTTATTCGCTCCTCTCTTCCGTCGAAGATGAGCTCATTGTATTCGGACTACTTTCTATTATTTACAATTTTTTAAAATCTTATGCTAATATTTGTTTTCTGAATTGTGTTTCACGTTTATTTACTTCTTCTATATTTATCAGCCCGAAAGTTCCTACTGCTGGATGTATGTAGGATTTGCATAGCAATTGAAGGTTTTGTTGTTATCGTCATGTCTATAGTACCAGCCGACTCACTGATGCTAGACCCCATCGCTAGCTATTGTTTTAGATCTGGCAATTAACCTCATTTCAGCCCTTCAAAAGTCCACGGCTGAACGTAGGCACCTCCCCCAAAGAATGCCAAAAAAACACGGCCCTGAGCCACCTTCGACTTCCTTCATAACTTGCTATGTGGTCACGTCGGTTCTTCGAGCTATGTGGCCGACCCATTGACACTTCATTTTACTAATCTGTTGAGATATATCGGTCACTCTGGTGCTACAGCGGATATCCTCATTTCTAAGTTTATCACGCGGGGCAACCCCGAGCATATCTCTCTCCTTCCTTGAGCTTCCACATACGGCCAGCAGCAAAGGACCACGTCTCAGGTCCAAAAGTCATCACTGGCAACACGCACTGGTTGTAAAATCGCGTTCTCAATAACAAATACTATCAATTATACGGGATGTTTATACCGCTGTCTATCGAAGGCCTTGAGATTTTTCCAATATTTCCCATACTCGCCTTTACGAAACTCAGGAGACGAAGCCCCACTTCGTTTTGTAATTCAAATACTTATTACTAGGGTGTAAGAAACCTATCTGCTGAGCGGTCCGTCTGGTAAGTCACCTTTATCTTACCTTTTAACGCCGCCGAGCATCAGTGCGTGAACCGCTGTGTTTCGGTCTGAAAAGTATAAACAGTATGATTGCAGGCTGAGAGGCATTTCGTCTTAGTTCTCAGAGGTGAAACAGCATCTATAACGTTCTTCGTTTAAAGTTGTCTGCAAGTGTCCATGGGCTACAGTAGCCATTTACCATCAGTCGGACTGTTAGTTGGTAAAGTACGACAGTTAATATTTTTGAAAAAATCCTTTACCAGTGGCATTTTATATCCATTTATATGTTTTAAATGTATCAATATTGTTAGGAATAATACGAGGGTATAGAATATACAGCGTTATTTTGCAATAACCGTCCAAATTTGCAGAGAAGGTTCAGTATAAGTAATATAAGCAAATGATGAAGAAAATATATTTAAAATATTTCAAGTATTATGTACTTTTTATCTTTTACATTCAAAATGCGTGGTAATGCATTATTTTACCTGATTTTATTGCGCACGCACACGTTTGTAAGGGTCGATCGGTAGGCAAAAACGTTTTTGCCCATAAATCATACTCAATTAGATAGGAAAAGTGGAAGTCTTATTTATTCGTATTTTCAAAAACTGCAATAATGTTATATCATTATTTATATATTTGAAATTAATTTTAAAATTTGGCTACTCTTTAAAAAATAACCCTGTATAACATGAAGGATTTTCCCATACCACTGAGTAATATACACCAGAAAGTCCATACTAACCATGCAGGGCGAGTGGTTTGCTGATGTGACGATACCTTTGCACTTGTTAGCACAACGGATATAACCACTCTGAACAATTTAGATACATTTATGAATAAATTTGTCCTTATATTCAATCACAAATCACAGAGTGCACCGCGTGCAGACTGTTGAATACAACTCTGCCTACTCAGTAAGATGTGTAAGAGTAAATCTTTTAATTATGCATGACAGCTGACGCGAATAGGCTTGCAGGATTTTGTGCTCTGTGCATATAACGACCTGCTGCCCTATTCACTAATGTCCTTGACATAAAAGTAATATTAACTGTAGTACATTGGTATCGTATCCTATACCTTTAAAAAGTAATAACGAAGAGTTTCGGGGGCAATAAATCGATCTAGCTAGGGTTTATTTTTAGAAAATGTCTTTTTGTCCGTGTTTTTAGGCAATGAAAAACTGCTACAATATCGTTAGAATGAGAAGGTAAATTTTGACAGTTTAGTAATGATTACAAATAGCAATAGGTATAATGGGCGGTCACAAAATTGTAATACCATGGTTCGAGCCCAGACCGACCGACTTTTTTTATTTCTTTTTTCAAGTTCCTTTCTTTTTTGAGAAAATCTATTTTTTCGTGCCCTTTTTTTTAGTATTTTTTAAAAACACGAAAATTTTAATTAAACTAATTGCACTCATGATTTTTTATTCAAATAACCAGTTCAGTTTTTTCTATTATGTCGCTACGATCAAAAAATATTATTCGTATTTCATCAGTATGTAATTTGTATCTAAATATAATTTCCAAAACACATGAATTATAAAAAAAAACCGAGTGAAAAATACCGAGCAAAGCTCGGTCAACCGGGTACTGTTTTTTCTATTAGAGCTACCACGGCTCATAGAACATATGACGCAATATACTACAAAGTAATTATCATTTTGATGTCAACTAAGTTAGCAAATAGGTTTACCGTTCAGGTTGCCACAAAAATTTTTGTATATACTCTTTACACCCATTGACACATTTTTAGATAAACCGTTGATCAGCATTGGACTTAAATATGCCGAAAAGAAGAGTAGTAACCATTATTACTTATTATCAGGTTTTTAAGTTTAATTTAATGAATGTGTTGTACCGATATATTCCATGTTGCGCTCACGCGAAACATACATGTAATAATAAATTTATAAAAAAGCATGCACAAAGCCAATCCAATTAATCTCTATAGGAACTTGTATATTCTACATTGAAAGTCGACAGTAATCTCAGGGCCATGACCCTTAACAGTTCACTCACTTGGAATGTCTGGAGTTTGCTAGTATTTTCTTATAGCGTGTACTCACTTTTTCTAAGGGCGTATTTTATCGGTTAGAAATCTTTGACCTGGTTATACTGGCAGTAAAACAAATTTGACTCATGCGTCTAACTCTACATAATATTATAAATGTTAAATTTTTCATTAATATAAAGTTGTTCTCAGAAGCCAACTTTTCATCTATTGTTTTTACGGTCATGATAGCGTTTTTGGTATTCCGTATCAGATTAAACAAAAATAACACTTATGGCTTCACCCCGCTGTGTCTGTCTGTATATCTGTTTCAAAGATTTTTCATTGTAGTGTAGTGTTCACTCGTACCCACGTGAAAATGTTTAAATATATTCATTGATAATTCTGCGTAGATCGGGCCGAAATTTGAAATTAAATCCAAAGATAGCTCGGCCTAACTATGGCATCGGTTGGTCACCTCATTTTAAACCCGTGATCTTGGGAGCTGCAAAGCACACGAAACGTTGTGAATTTTCAAATATGCTAAATAAACGCAATAAATTTTGTAAACATAATTTTCATTTAAAATATATGTATTGTTTATTTTAAATTATCTTGTACAAAATTTTGAAGTAACTATGTTTTAGGGTTTAATTGTTAATTTTGTTAACAAATATTTGAATGTAATATAATATTTAAAATAAAGGTATTAAATAACATTTAAGTTCGTTAGAGTTTAGTTCGTTTATTTTTAAAAAAAGTTATGAAAAGGTTTTTCATTTTAAATAAATTATTGTTAAATGATTTTTAAAACCTTTGCCATTTGCATTACTATAAGCGAGCATTCGTGCAGCTCAGGGCCGCCATGTATTGTCAGGTGTCAATGTATGGACGTCACGACATTGGATTACATTATAATGCAATAATATTGTGTAGAATATATAACTGCGTCATAAAAAGAGATTGTCTCTTATTATTTTATAATGTAACTGCAACTGACTTTAAAAAAGAAAGCTGCAGATAAGTCGTTTCCTCCATTAAGGAGGAAGTAAGGTTTGCCTTACGATCTGTAATCGTACTTGCAATTTCCAGAATACGACATAACGAAGAGATTTTAAAATTATATTAGGATGACAAAGGAAGTGACAGTTATGGCTGCAGCCCATGGACACTTGAAACCAACTTTAAACAAAAAGGACTGTAGATGCGTTGTTACCTCTGAGGCTCTGGCTTTCCTCGTAGTTCAAAAAGAAACACAACAGTGGATGCACTATTGATAAGCAGTAGAAATAAGTACGACCACCCAGGTAGAATATAAGTAGGTAAGTAGAAAGTGAAAACTTTTTTAGCCGCGTTGAGCGATTTTTGGTAGACGATAAACTTATGGGTTCGCGTCACCGATGACCTCAACATACTCGTGAAGTATTGCGCTTGCATCAGACTACTGACGCGTAGAATAGCTGCCTCTGTACATGCATACGCATGTATACACTAATAAATTGTATATACTCGACTGTATCATATGCGTATTTGACTTTTCGGATGTGTAAAATCTTGTGATCACGGCTAATCCATTGTTTTGAGTTTTCACTTCTGTCGGCAGTCCTTATGACTGCCTCTGTTTTTTTTTTTTTAAATTAAAGCAAGGGTGTTAACGAGAACACAGTCCACTAGATGGCAAGTGGATATTGTGACACATGGCCATCTAGTAGGTAAGCCGTACATCTCCTAGGTACAATCTATCATCAAGTATATCTACTGTCGATTAAGAATCATAATGCAGATGCGTTATCACACCTGAGGACTCTCATCAAACCCTTATTAGTGGAAACGTGGGATTCCATCTTTGCCCTCAGGGGTGACAGCGCATCTGCGTCTGCGAGAATAAATGTATACCACAGCATCCACTTACCATCAGGTGGACTGTGTCCTCGTTTGTCACCCTTATCCTATATAAAAAATATGGAACTCCTCGTTACCAGTAAAAAGCATCTCCGGTTCTCTACAGTCTACGCTCACAATACAAAGCACAGTAGCAACCAAGTTGAAATGAAATCTCTATGACACCTAGATACTTACTTCAATGTATAGTTAATAAAACGATGGCTAGGACAACACCGAACAGAGCGTTTTCTTCATTCCGGAGTATAGGTAAAAATATATAACCTTCATATTTTTCATTGCTGGGTACCGGCCTCCTCTTTTTTCTGAATATTTCGTCTCCATAACCCTTATAGAGCCTTAGGTACCACAAGTTGCTGCGATATCAAGCCGTCAATACAATTACACGGTTATTTTACAATAGATCTAGTTAATATTAAACTAACACGTAAATGTTAATGTAATTTCATTATGTTAATATCAAAAGCAATTGTATTAAAGCTAAGTTTTAATTAGAATAGAAGTATAATGGTAAAGGATATTTTCATCTCTGAAATCAACATTCTAATGTTGATTTTAACAACGACCTACCTAAAGAGATTCTGTTTGGTGGTAAGATGTTTGTTGTAGTATGATTTGCATATTGTAAAAGAACGGGGAATTAGACTTTTAAGTAAAACATGCTTCCATTGCTCACGTACAGCCCTTCTCAAGTCCACTGCTGGACATAGGACTCCCCCAAGGAATGCCATAAAACAAGTCCCTAAACCACCTGCATTCATCGATTCCCGCTTGTCTTCTTTCTTCGCTTTGGGGCCGCCCTACACTTTGCTTGTCTTTACGAGGCTGCTATTAGACTCAGACGAGAATCTTTCTTCCCCATTGGTTGTTGGTTCTTCATGCTATCTGGCCTCTGTTGATTCAGCCATACTTTCGTTCTTCAGCTACAAATCCTTTGGGCTATGTCGGTTCACGAATCAGGTGAACGAATATTCTGTCATCCAGATAAACTCCAAATACTGCCGTCTTCTCCATAGGTCGTTGAGTGACCTTAAGCTTCCTCATACAGCAGTGAAGAATCACTTCTCAGATTTATATACCTCAGGCAACACTGCTTGTACACTGCGGTTGCCAACCCATTTGCCATTAGTGACAACTATGGCAAATTGTTCCCCTTGAGGCAATCTATAGGGGAGGCTTATATTCACCAGTGGAATTTTAACCCCTCAAGTGCCATAAAAATCCCATGCAGTCGCATGCGCCCGGCAAAACCCGAGCTTTCGCATACGACCGCACCCACCCACAGCACTTAAAACCATTAAAACGTATATTTAGAGACTACTTTTCTATGAAGAGTTTTATCATTATAAAATCTATACAAAATTCTCTATCCTGTAATTTAAACAAAAGTCAGGCTCAGGTTTTACTTCATTACAAAAATATTTAATTGTATTTTGATAACAAAAAAAAACATACCAAGCGAATGCCGGCAGCGTGAAAATCATTATTATTTCAATATACCAAAATTATTTACGTAAAAATATTCCAAAACAACAAAACAAAAAAATCAACACAATAACATTCACGCGAAAATGGCGTACGAAATGAACGTAGGTTATAAATAAATATTCATAGGATAACAGTTTTTTTTATTGCACTAGAAGATAGAGTATTTCATATTAATTATATAATGCCAAACTTCTTCATAGAAAAGTAGTCTCTATAATTAAGGTTTATGGGTTAAAGTACTGTGGGGTTAAAGTACACCGACCTCATGAGACCGCTAGGGATTTGACGGTATATTGCCGCGGTCTCATGAGACCTGAGAGGTTGAGAGGTTAAGAGGGTTTTGATATACTTACACGACAAGGTTATCGCTATATATTTAAATTATTTCGATATTATATCGCAATGAAAGTTGTTAACAAAGAAATAAACGAAATTATGAAATACATTACAGACCCAACAAAAGCTAAAAAGTGTTTTCACTGCAATATATATGAAAAGTTATAACTGTAATGGCTGTGCCAGCGCGTGGAGCAGAACCACTTGCGCCGTAGTTCCAATGCATATGTTGCATCTTATATCGTTTTGGAGATAGCGCGGGATCGTTACAGAATTCAGTTTCAGAACTGTATTGTAGTTAGATATCTAAGCATCCTTAATACTTAGTGAAACTATGTGTACAATTTTCAAGTTACCTACGAAATGTGCGACTGAATTCGGTTTTGTTTTGTTTCTTATGTTTAACTTACTTCTGTAGTGTTCCAAGCAAAAGAGCAATCATGAATAATTTAACAATGCAGGCTTTCCTTGCTGAAAATAAGTTGTAACATTACTTTGAGAACGTTATTTGTAATACAACTTTTCTTTTTATTTCAGGTAAGCAACCACTTCACGCAAACATCGATCCCGATGGAATATAATCCTTTCTATTATTAAAGTGGCCCATACCCGTGGTAATCTGGTAATTGGCACTGGTGAGTGGTAGTGGACTTATATAGGCTTAGGGGTAAAAAAATAACTTTCTCTAAACGTCTCTCTGTTGAGCTTAAGGTACTCTGGATTCAGAGAAGAAAATGGAGCTGAGAGCCTGAATTAGCACAACGCCCTATATTTAACTTCTTGTATATAAAAGTTGTTTCACATTTTCGTTCACCATTGAATAATTATTAAACAGTACAGTGCCGGCACTAGGATTAAATATACGTTGCTCGCTTACTATGAGATTAACTTGAAGCACCTGAGCTGAAACAGTCCGGCCACAGACTAATTAATTAGTTAAAAGTAAACCTACACTCGTTAAGTTTAAGGCATTAAACTTTGGGACTTTGGTTTAACTAACGCGTCCCGAACTTAAGTTCTCAGACATTTTTGGAGAGGTAAGTCATAATGTAATTATATTGTATTACCCATGTTATTAATGCGGTTTTGAAAATTAATGTTAATTGCACGAAAAGTGGAAGACAACCGCAAATGAGTTCTTATCATCTTTGTGGTTAAGGGGATATAGTAAGTCAGCTCAAATTCTAATTTCGCTCCCACTTCCCCGCGCGTCGTATGCTATGTACCGACATGTTTGTAATCACTAATACTGTAAGTAGATAAGTCGTTAGACACTTATTTCATTAGGTTTATCATATTTATGCCTGTTTCTTAACGCCAAGCCAGTCGCTTCTTATTTTTATTACGGTTATTTCCCATTTTAATTTTACGTCGTTCTGTTGCGTAATGTGTATTCTGATCGTAAGCGACACAACCTCCCCCTTCAAAGGCCGAAGCGAAACTGACCGGACGGCAGGAATCACGCTTCAAGATAATTGATAGAATCAGGCGTTACTTTGCGGAAATCCATTATAATAAAAAATTAAAATATAAATTTATATTTTTATGTTTTATCACGCTTCAAGAGTCAAGAGGCCGATAGTTTACGTAATTTCTTTTTACAGTGAAAATAATGGTATTTTAAAAAAATTAAATAACATAAGCACTGCTTTATAGTTAGTTCAGTTAGTATGCAGTTTCACGATCTTATTTAAAGTATTTTATGAATAACAGCGGTTTATTGTTTATTTTGGAGGTAACTTTGGATTTCTTTTCTATCGAGAAAATTTTGCGGAATCGTGTTTTCGTCTAACATAATCCTTAACATTAATCCTCAACTTTACCATATATTTATTTCAAAATTAATGCTGCAATATTTTCGGCATAACGGAGGATCTTGCTAAGCCATTTGAGGTTATATTTCCCCTTAACTACAATAATTATGTTGCATATTTGTATGACGCCGCCAAGCCAACGTGTTCATTGTAAAAGTATTTTGTATCAGGAGAGGGGAGTGTAAGAGAAAGGTGTATGCGATGTCACACAAGCGCCGAAAAAAATCTTTAACCGGCTTTCGACTCTGCTACCGATATCTTTTAACCGGGAGATATTTTGTATTTAAGTAGGCGTGACAAACAAGCGCTTAGTTCTCCTGATGATGATTGTATGCTCTGTTCTGTAGACACCTACATTAACACTCCATTTCGAATCTAAAGTAGATGCTTTGTCATCCGTGAGGACTAGCTAATATGGGATGTCTCGTAACCAGTCAAAAGAGAATACGATTATTTATTCTCTCTAGCAACATAATCTGTGAAACTGCGTCACATTTTAAAATATTATACGTATTTAAATAAAACTAGTTTTTACGGATTCTATAACTTATATTCCCAACGTTTCGAGGACTTTACAGGTCATGGATGTTCGACTTCCCATTATCATATTAGATCACGGCTACTTTCAGATTAAAATAAAATATAAATTAAGTGAATATACGCGTTAAAATCCCTAAAACCTAGTTTTATTAATTAAATGTGCTATATAATGCTAATAAATTTCATACGTAGAACCACGCTGCAGCTATGTTATGATTTTAGCACGAATGGGTCAGCGCGACTGGGGAAAGACCACGCTCTCACAGAATACCAGCGTAAAACTACTGTGTTTCGCGTGATGGTGTAGAGATCCGGAGACCCTATTTTACTAGAAACGGGGCATTCCATCTTAGTCCGATTTTGATGATTCTTTTTTATCTGAAAGCTGGTGTTTCTCGTGTGATCCCATATATTATTAAGATGTGACCAGTGGTTTTTGAGTTATCTTCAATAATGCGTATTTAATTGACTTCTAATACATTTATGATAGTCACATTTTATTTACATTGAAGTCGGTTGTATCAAACTTTTAATTTTATCACTTTTTATATTGAGAGGGTTATCTATAAGATTTAAATTATCAGACGTGCAAAGTCCTTTAAAATTGCGATGTACAACTTCGTTCATTAGTTGGTGCTAGCGGAGAACGACTTGAAATTGCCTCTCCATTAAGAAATTCTAAACGAGCACTAATCTACAGACTTGCTACGGATGAAATGTTCTGCAATAATAGATTAAATGTTTAGTTATAACATTTCATAACCTTTCTTATCTTCAGTGTATTTTCCACGATAGCGATAGTACCCATTTAATGTTACGTTATAAATGTTGGTGATATTTACTTTACAGCCCAGTTGATTGTATATTAACAATAAATGATAGTCGTTAGTTGTTGTGTATTAAGGAAATTAAATTCGCCCTTGCCTAACTCAAAATGGCGGTCTTATTGTTTTCTTAAGGTATTAATTTAAAAAAAAGTAAAATATTTTGAAATATATGGAACAAAATTGAAATTCTAAACTTGTTCTTTATTAGACAGAAGGCAGTTTTTCAATACAAGTTCCAAATTCTTTCGCCGTAGGAACAATGCTCGTGGTTCTAACCCTAGATTCGTTACTGTTGCTGAAAACACAAAGTACAATAGGTACATCATACATCATATACGTGTTAGAGTCAAGCTGTAGCTATATTATGGTTGTAGCACGAATTTGTCGGCTCAACCGGGGTAGGACCACGACCTCACAGAATACCGGCGTAAAATAGCAGCTTAATTTTTTTATAGAATAAGGGTGACAAACGAGTCATACAGTCCACCTGATAGTAAGTGCTGTAGCCCATAGATATCTACATTTATCCTCGATTAACGTAGATGCATTGTCACCCCTGAGGAACAAAATGGAATGCCTAGTTTTCAGTAAAAAGGATCTCCGGATCTCCACACTCACCATACAAAACACAGCAGTAATTTTACGCTGGTATTCTGTGAGAGCGTGGTCCTTCCATGCTGCCGTGTTTCGTATGGTGAATGTAAAGAATCAGATACTTTTTTTTACCCAAAACGAGATATAAGTCTTAGTCGTCACGGTTAACTATGTATCTTTATTTTTCCTATGGACCACAGAATCAGGTGGAATGTGTGCTTGATTGCCACCCTTATTCTCTATAGAGGATTAATGTAGATTTCTATGGGCCACAGCATCCAATAACCATCAGACTGTGTGCTAATTTATCATCCTACTCCATATTATAAAATAAAACAATATATACCTACAGTTTATAATAGACATCATGATGATGCTGAAAAAAGTAATTAAATTATATTTTGGAAAAAATTATGTTTATTTTTTAACGATATACACACTAACCACATGTTACCCTCATTATGCAAAATAAAATTTGATGAGAGCGTGTAGGGTGACTCTGTCAAGTCGACAGTAGTAAGCCCAACACGCCTTTCCCTTCGCGTTCGTGTGCAATTACGAAAGCAGGATATCAATTATATGTCTAAAATGTCACATCTCGTGCATATACAGCCATGATATAGAAATGACAGGGGAAAATAGGGTGCTGGATGAGATTAGAAATTAGAATGCCGACAGCTGTCGCGACGGCCGGACGCGATTGATTGATGCGGCTCCGGAAACTGCTGCAATTGTAGCAGTTTGTTAGGTATATGTATGCATAGCCATTCATACATAACAGTCTACAAAAATACACTGCTGAAAAAAGGTCTTCCTCCTAGATTGCATTAAATGGGGGGATTTTTCCATAGGTGCTACGCTTGGCAGGTGGGTTGACAGCCGCAGTTTTTTATAATTTTGATTTGTTATCAGGAACTTGCTGACGACACCCATGTAACGTTAATTGTTGATAGTTATTAATAGGTTAGTAGATATTCTGACAACACCACTACGCGGTTTGTAGTATGAATACAGACATCAAATAAATACATTTGTTTTGCAAGGATTACTAAGTAATTCCCTAATTATAATACTATTTAAAATAGTAAATGACGAATTTGTGGCGACCTAAAAGAATCCATAGATCTCCCTATTTCATCTCGTGGGTAAGAAGCGACGGGCATTATTTCAAATGCCAATAAGCCGTTATGGATTTGGATAAATGAAGGTTTGTTACGACAGATGTAAAAAAAAACAGTCCAGCTACGAAGAGTAGCATCTTAGGCGCCAGACGTCTGGTACTAAGATAGTTAACCAATACAAGCGTGAAGAAGACAAATCTTCCTTGCAGCAGGAGAAGCCCAACTCCAGCTGTGAACTTATATGAGCTGATAAAGAATAAGACTTGAATAATTTATAATTAATGAATAAATTATAATTGATAAACATGTGACATAAATGTTATTTTAACTCTTCCTTTCTTACTCAAATAATGTTGATTGCGTATTTTAATTAAATAGTATTTTTCTTTTCATTTTAGTGATAGAAAAATTAAACTTCACGGGATGCTAACATATTGTAACAAAATATACGTTGACGCCTTGCGGAATATCACGAGCCAAGTCAACACTTGTGCTGTCTCGTCGGCGCCAAGGATGTTGCACTCTTGTCAAGGGTAAAGAAACACTCTACGTCGAGCCATTCTTGATTCTTGAACAATAAAAGGAATCGTCTTTGTTTATTGTTCAATATAAAACGGTTCATTATTATTTTAACACTGCTCATTGATGTAAAAATATACAGCAGGTGTATGTATGATTGCTGATTTTTTTTATGTTTCACACGTAGTATGCAACTATAGTTGTATCACGTATGGGTCGACTCGATCTAAAAAGTAAATTGCAAGGCTAGTATTTGGTATTGGTTCTTCTGGCGTAAATTAGCAACTTAATTCTGCTGTGTTTCGTAACACGAGTGTAGAGAACCGAAGACCTTTTTTTACTGGAAACGAGGCATTCCATACCCGAAAATATCAGCTTAAAAAAAAAAAAAAAAAAAACAAAAACCCCAGTTTAAAAAAAAAAAAAAAAAAAAATCTTAAGTCCTCGGAGGCGACAGCGCATCTGTATTTTGATTCATACCCGAAGATAGTTGTAGATCTGCCTGCATGGGACACAGCATCCGCTTACCGTCAGGTGAATTGCGTGCTCGTTTATCGTTCTTATTCTAAATTTAAAAAAATTACCACGTTATCCTCAACACAATACCTATATAAAGTTCCGATTCGACGAAATTACAGGTCACAAATATACAGAAGACTAATGATTTCCAATGTTTGGACTAAATACAATAACTGCGCGAGAAATGAGATTTGGAAAAATTTACAAAATTTTGCTGCATCGTGTTATTAGAGCCAATTCAGAGTATGTTCGTCGCAAAAAATCTGTTTGTCAACTATTATCAAATAAATGGTAGAAATCTCAGCTTATCCTTGTGCTAAAAAAAAGGTTTTTACCGCGAACAATTTTTCCCGTATCGAGGAGGTGTTTTACTAACATAAATTGTATGTGCCTAAATAACCAGACCGGAAAGCCGTACCAAATTTGTGCTGCATTTGAACCCAATACTTAACCACTGCTCTAATACATCACTTAATATGAGTGAAGGAAATAACGACCAACCTCCGAACTGCAAACGTAAAACTTGTTACGACTTAGCTTGAACAAGTTAGACTTACGGCTGCATTCGAAACTTGCATACAACTTTAGATATGCATAACACACTCCATACAGTTATGCTAGCTGTGAGTAGTATATGGACATATTATGTATACATATTTTACGTGGTCATTAGATTATTTAATTAGATAGACCCCTGTCGCATTAAACATCAATAGAAATCTCCTTAGTTAGATCTCAATACGACTGTATATTTTTTAAAGTGAAAACTTCTTTAGAATCATTGTGATTTCAAACTCGATGAAACGAAAAAGCAACACTAAAAAGAGTTAAACATATACATCTATAGGATTTAGCCTGCGAGAGAATGAGATAGAATACAGCTTTATTTTTCTTAAAAAACTATTGCTAGTATTTTTTATATAGTGTTTTCTATTATCTTGGTCTCTTCTTTGAACATTGCTTTAAAGATAGTTAAAAAAATTTTAACTATTAAAATAAATAATATAAAAGTTAACAGATTGATTAATTAAATAAAATAAACCACATTAAATAATATTATCTGAATATACCAATCCATTTATCCACCGTATCCTATTTTCAGGCCATCTAGCGTCTACCTTGAGTCAATCAATTTTTGTTGGATAAAATGACATTACCTATAGAATGAAGTAGACAGCGCTATTACGAAGGAGTTTTACTCAAAATAAAATATTCTTTTGATTTATTTGCTATAAAATGAAGATTTATCTAATATTTTATGCCGCACTCGTGGTTGCAAATGAGGATATTAAATAAGTGCCGTGTAATGTTTTTATTTTATTTTACATTTCATTTGAACATGATTTTTTTACAAGCAACATCTTCGTCAATCGTTAACAGATTTTAATTATTCTTTTTTAATAAATTGAACGAAAAGAAAAAAATCTACATATGAGGATAAAAAAATATGTGACGAAGTTTTTAATATAACGTTTCAAAGAAGATTCTAGTCGTTATCTTCAGCTTGAAATATTCCTAAGTTCACTCAAAAGGTTAAAACGTAAATTACCTTTGACATCAAAGAAAAGAACGATATCCACATAATAGCTTAAAAAGCCGGAGTTTATCTTCTTCTATACATTGTGTCTTAGCACCATACACACGGTTATTTTTCAAATAGTAGCCAAATTTTAAACTTGAGTTAAAATAAATAATGATATACCGTTATTTCAGTTTTTGAAAATACGAATAAATAAGGCTTCTACTTTTATTTGAAATTATCCCAAATTTAATGAGATTTATGGGCAGCAACTACGCGTACGCGCGCTCCTTTGTGTGCGATTCAATCCTCAACTTTTTGCCTAAGAGTAATTACTTGTATAGAGAGAGTTCTAAAATAGGAACAAAATTCTTATAGCTGAACTTTTATACATATTATGACGTTTAACATTGTACAAAATAAGATAGCTATATTGTACTCACCGTAGACAGAGAATGCTAGTTCTCACTTTCTTTCTTTTACATGGTTGTGACGTTTTTCCATTCCATAGATACCTCTTTTGATATGCTATAACAAAAAACGTTGTCTATGACTTAGTAAAATTAAAGATTTTTACTAATCCACTTCGTAATATTTATTCATATCAATGAAAGCTTTATCTGACATCTTATCTTGAATAATGCGGAATTTCGTACTATCGTTGCATAATTTGAAATATATCGCGAAAAGGTCATTATGAAATCTACTTAAGTTCGGGCAATGTATTTTCGCCAAATTATTCTTAGACTTAGTATGGGTTGTACAAGAGGTAAATGTGTTTGTTTAATCGCCCCTGGGTTTGTATCACAGAACGTAAACAGAGACACAGTTCACCTGATGGTAATTCGATGTTGTGATATATAGATATCTATATTTATCCTCGATTAAGAGTCAAAATGCAGAAGCGTTGTCACCCCTGAGGACTAAGATGGAATGCCTCGTTTCCATTAAAAGGAGTCACCGGCTCTCTACACTCACCATATGAAACGCTGCCTTAACGCTGGTAACGCTGGTATTCTGTGAGAGCGTTATCCTATCCCGGTCGAGCCGTCCCATTCGTGCTACAATTATTATAGCTGCAACATGGCTCTACCACGTAAAGTAGTATAGTAATAGAACAGTGGCACGACCGCAGTCTACCTTCTCTTTTGTCGCTAGATCACAACTACCTCATCATCACTTCATTAAATACATCCAATCGAAAGTCCACTGACGAACATAGGGGGAATATTTGCCATAGTCCCTACTCTTAGCAAGTGTAACCGCTATTTTTTATTATTTTGAGTTGTATCACGAAGATACTGTTGCCTCTCTCCTGTTTCATTTTTCTCTCTCGTTTTTCCGATACTCACGGGATGGTATGGGCTCTTAGAGCTTCTGAGTAATAATATGTATTATTTAGTAGGAGGTAGTGCATTCTTTTTTGCTACCACTACACAGCATTATCAAGATCCTGCTATAACTTCATTATTTAGAAATATTTTCATCCAAGCAGATAAAGTTTTGTTGAATATAGTTGATGTTTCATTTTCCGTTAAGTGAGTGTTAAATCTTTTTAAATAAAAATCAATTGCCGCATGTTTAAAATATCACCCCTTAAGAAACGCTGGATAGATTTTGATGACTCACTATTGGACCAGGAAAGTGGAGCTGTTGTCGAGATCTAGAAAACAGTCATGCGAAGCGGGAGCGGGTCGTTATTCAGCATTATAAAATTGGGATTACAAATTAGATCCAAGCCTGTCAAGACTTAGTATTGATACCTCTTTAATTATTAGGTTTTAAAGTTTGCGAAACGAATATCTGAAATCTAATATAAAAATCATCATCACGTGATTTAGAAAACAGTTTACTTGATCGTTCGAATAATAAAAAGACTATAATAGTCCTTTTTTTAAATATTCTTAGACATTATAAAGTAATAAAAATAAATAACTAAGCAAAAACGAGTATTATATATCGATGTCGCTTGTTGCTAACATTGCGAACGAAATCACTATAGATTATAGACATCACACACGTCTTGAAAAGTAACGTAACGCACATGTAATACTATTACAACGGGGACGTCATTTTGCTAGCAAATCAAAACATATGAGTGCACTTACTCTCATTGTTGGCAATATAAAGAGACCATAGGAGAATATATATATATATATATATATATATATATATATTAACGCATTTTGAATTTAAAAGATAAAAAGGACTAAATGCTTGAGATATTTAAAAAAAAATTCTATATTTAAAAAATCAAATAACATTTGCCTATATTATTTATTTTGAACCTTCTCTGTAAATTTGGCCGGTTAAACCCTGTAAGTACATATCATGAAAAAATTATAGTTGGTTTAGTTCAAAATAAATAGAAAAGAATATCAAGGAGCTAAAAATTTATTCCAAAGAAAAATTTATTATCATTGTTTTTAGAGTGCCACCAACTATTGTTCAAGTGGAAAAATTGGAACTCATTATAAACATTTCTCCGTAAGCTATTATTTATTCCTTTTAAGAGATCTTTGTTTGATTTCATTGTGAAAAGTGCAAATAAATGTGTATATGTAGTCACCTATTTCCTCGGTAAATTTCTTAAATGGCAGTGGTAAGCTTTCCACTAGCTACTCTGTCAACTGAACAATAAAGTTGATGGCACTATAACTCTATTACCCATATACTTCTGTGTATTCACGTAGTTATATATCATTGCAAATTAAATTATAGTCATTCTAAAAGTAGATTTGTCACTTAGTTACACATATAAAAAGAAAAGGAATTATAAATTATTCCTATCCTTGTCCGTGCCACTTTCGGTTTCGCGCTATAACACCAGGCCGCAGGGCATTATAAATAGCGAGACGTAAGGGCACTAATTTTAGATTAAAACCACGCTGTCTCTATTATGCAGACGTATCTGAAAGAACGTATCTCAACATCTTTTAGGTCAAGTATCACTTCAGCTTTTTTAACGTTGATAGCGAAGGATTTTATTTTTAAGTAGTGAAAGCATAGTGTAATTAATGTACGTTATAAAATTTATTAGTTAAGTAAAGTTACAGCGTATACAGATTACGTCCCACTGCTGGGATCAGGTCCCTTCACATTTCTGAGGGGGACGAATTGAACGATAAGTTAGGCGCGCTATTCATATGCGTGATATAATGTTGTGTTATATTCTTCATACATTCCTCACCACGTTTTCCTTCACCGCAGAGAATGTGCTAAATCAGAACTTAAAATCATCATCATCATCATTACAGTCCTTCACAGGTCCAATGCTGAACATAGGCCTTCCCCAAGATATACCACAAAGCACGGTCCTGAGCCACCTGCATCCATCGACTTCCTGCATGTCTTACCAGGTCGTAGGTCGTCGAACTTAAAATAAAGCACTTGAAATAAATAAAACTGTTATGTTTAGTGTGTATAGATATGTGATCGTGGTAGTTCTAGGATAAGCGCTCGCCCTAAATCTTCATGATACGCAAGCAAATGGAATTCAAACTCAGTCGAAAATTTTGGTTACAATTTTATATGTTGATTGAACAAGTTCGGAAGTGAAAAAAGTCAATATACATGCCTAAGATTTTATTAAACATTTTGCGGTAATGTAAAGCCTGCAAATATGGATTGGAGCAGTGCGGTGGACTTTTCCTTGCACCTAAACCCTATCTATCTAGAACAACAAGACGGCTGTACTGACGATGACGACTGTAAGTTCCGTGTATAGGTTTTTTGTTTTAATTAACTTTTGTATATTTTATTAATTAGTCCGTAAAATTAAAATTACACAGCTAGACCTGGAACATGGACTGACAATCGCAGTTCCAGACGTCACGTTCCTCTGACACTACTCCACGTCATTGATCTTGATATTTATACTTAGCGTAATGAAATTGAGATACCGCCATCCATCAAGATCCACGGAACAAATTGGGTTTGGATAGTCTTACACCGCCACTACGTACTATATAAGTATAATATCTAAAAATATGTTAAGTCAATGTATATCCGAGCAGCTTGTTATATTATATTTTATATTATTTGGTATGCGCGATAATATAATCTATTATAAGGACAAACTCCTACACACGAACAATAATTTTTAGGTCAATCAATTACTCGAAGCCGCCACGACCCTGCTGACTCGTCTTTTTAATAGGTGACAAGCGAGCACACAGTCCACCTGATGGTAAGCATATGCTGTGGCACATAAACATTATCATCATTCTTCGATTTAGAATTAAAATGCAGATGTGTAGTCACCCATTTAGACGAAGATGAAATGCCTCGTTTCCAGTAGAAAAGGTTTCCGGTTTCTACATTCACCATACGAAACGCAGCAGCATTCAGCTACTATTTTACGATGATGTTCTGTAAGAGCACACAACCATAATATAGTTGCAACGTAGCTCTAACACGTAGTCTAATCACCGTTTCATTTATAACAAAATTACTGAGTGTAAAAAGCTGATGGTGATAATAATCTTTGTTTCATTTGAATAAATGCAATGGAGACAGTAACCTAATTATTGCTAAAAATAATATTAAATATAAGTACCAGCACGTGAAATATAAATATATTCAAAGAATTCAGCCAATCACAAAACATTCGCGATGACACATTCAATATTAGTTTACAAAAGCTGTAATGTACCGTATGTATGGAAAAGAATCTTTTTGTGACGAACACTTGCTTTCGCCACAAGAGGATTCACATGTATACTTGGGAAAGAGGTGACGATAGAAGCATGATAGATTTAATAATTGTGGATGAAAGATTGAGGGGCGCAGTTGTAGATACAAGGGTTTACCGGGGTTCTAACGTAGGAACGGATCATTATTTGGTTCTATGCCGAATTAATGGTCTATTCAGGCGTTGGCGCCATCGGTCATCTGTGTCTACCACTGCGTTACAGCGTATTAGAACAGAAAGGTTACAAGATGAAGGTGAGAAAAAGAAGTTCAAATGTAGACTGAAAGAAAATATAAGTGGTTTGGATGAATTATGTATGAAGGAGTTAGACTTGGAGAATGTATGGCAAAATGTAAAGAAAGGTTTAGTGGATGCAGCTACCGAAGTATGTGGTGTTAGTAAGAGAAAGAATGAAAGGAAAAATAATACGTTATGGTGGGATGATGAGGTACGTATGGAAGTTGAAGCAAAGAAGAGAGCATGGCTAGATTTACTAGCAACAAAGGCTGGTAATTCTAGCGGTACGAATGATGATATTGAAAGAAAAAAGGCAGTCTTTAGACATCTTAATAAGAGAGTAAAAGAAGTAGTTGAAAGAAAAAAGCAAGAAAGAACGGATAAGAATGATAGAAGAATATCGGATAATTTCCAGGCAAATATTAAAATGTTCTGGAAACTTGTAAGAACTGCCAGGGGACATTCAAAACAGCCTATGATGAATGCTATAAGAGACGAGAATGGCTATATTCTGAATGATGAAGTTTTGAGTTTAAAGAGATGGAAGGAATATTTTGAAAGCGTGTTTATGAGTGAGGAGACAACGTGTGTACTAAGTGAAGTAGAAATTCCGAAAGAAGAGGAAAGAGGTAGCGAGATTAGTGTAGGTGAAATAATGAAAGCAATGAAAAGCATGAAAGCAGGTAAGGCTGCCGGATATGATAGAGTTTCACTCGAAATGCTAAGGGCTGGAGAGGAAGTGGTGGCAGGCCTGCTGCACACCTTGTTTAATTTATGCTGGGAACTGAAGCGGGTACCGGTAGACTGGTGCAAAGCCGTGATAGTCCCAGTATATAAGGGAAAAGGGTCGCAGCAGGACTGTAAAAACTACCGTGGCATCAGCCTTCTTAGCATTGTGGGAAAACTGTATGCTAAGGTACTGATTGAAAGGGTCATGAAAGAAACTGATGAAAAAATTTGGGATGTGCAAGCAGGATTTAGAAAGGGAATGGGATGTACAGATCAAGTCTTTTCCATGCGCATGATCGCGGAGAAGTTTTTGGCCAAAAACCAAAAGGTTTTTTGTGCGTTCATGGACTTGGAAAAGGCCTATGACAGAGTGAATAGGGATGTGCTATGGCAAACACTGAATTCATTTGGGTTGAGCGCTGGCTTGATACGGGCATTGGAGTCCCTTTATAGGGACTCTAGTGCTTGTGTTAGGATCAACGGGGTCTACTCGGACTGGTTTGACATCCATAAAGGTGTCAGACAGGGCTGTGTAGCTTCCCCGTGGCTGTTCAACCTATTTATGGACAGTTGTTTGCAAAATTTGAAAGTTGAAGAATGCGGATTAAGAATGGGTGAGTTAACCGTCAAATGCCTTTTGTACGCCGATGATCAAGTTATACTTGCGTCGTCGGCGGCCGAGTTGCAAATGATGGTTACATTAATGAACAGATCATTAAAAGAAAGGGGTATGAAAGTGAACGCAAGTAAGACGAAGGTTATGGTTTTTGAAAGAGAAGAAAGTAAAACGATTTGTGAAATAAGAATAGAAGGGGAGTTGATCGAGCAAGTAGATGAGTTTGTATATTTGGGCTGCGTATTTAGCAGGGATGGGAGATATGATAAGGATATAGAACGACGAGTGAATGCGGGAAATAGAGTAAATGGGGCCCTGCACTCTATTGTGAAGAGTCAAAATGTGTCGAAAAAGGCACGTATGGCAATTCACAATGCTGTGTTGGTCCCTACTTTAACATATGGTAGTGAAAGTTGGGTGTGGCAGAAGAAGCACGAGAGTAGAATGAACGCAGTAGAAATGCGGTCGTTAAGGAGTATGTTAGGGCTGAATCTTAATGACAGGGTAAGAAATTGTGTAATAAGAGAAGAGTGTGGTTTGCAAGATGATGTTGTGACCAGGATTAAGAAAGGAATGCTTCGGTGGTTTGGTCATGTGGAAAGAATGAATGAGGAAAGAGTGACAAAGAAAATTTATGTTGCAGAAGTGAATGGCAGAGTCGGAAAGGGACGTCCTAGGCGAAAATTTATCGACCAAATTGGCGATTTATTGAAAACGGGCCAAATTAGGAGTACCCTTAACCGACGAGCATGTATGCGGAGGTGTATGGATGTGAAGGAGGCGAGAGAGGTGTGTCAGGATCGTGCCAAATGGAAGTCTGTAGTCTCTGCCTACCCCTCTGGGTGACAGGCGTGAGTGTTTATGTATGTATTATGTATAAAAGCTGTAATTGCCTTTGTTACGATGCGTATACATAGGTAACTCATTATTAATTATTTTTATTCAATTACCCAACCCAAATGAGAGCTTAACAACACACCGACTGGTAATTAAATTACAAGTTTAAATGGCACAAATGTCTCACGGCGACGCTCAGTAGAACACCTGAAAAAACATTACCTGTTACACCATATATTATGATGTGGTAAATTAGTAGTAAAGTATTTACATTTTGAACAGTTTTCTTATTTTTGTATGGAATAGTCTAGGTGCCAGGACTAAACTAAACGAAAATAAAAAAAAAATGGTTACTGAATCTCAATGGTCATGGTATGTAAATATTTTATACAAAAATATTAACAAACAAAAAACTTATGAAAGTAAAACTTAGAATTCGTGGTAACTCACAAATTAGCAAAACCGGACTGATTTTTTTTGTAGTTTATGGCCTTGAACGAATTAACCACTTATGGCATTTTGTTATCATTGATTCCAATGACAAGTTGGACTGAAGTTATAGAACGTACGAAAAACGCATGTCGCACTGTATTTTTTTGCAGTCTTTACCGGTGGGTATGAGTATAAACAGCGATAGTTTGTGAGAGGTGAATAGAGGCGACGCCATATCCAATCCCATTCTTTAACCGCACCGGGTATTAGATTGTAATTTCGTTTCTCACTTAAATTTTATAGAAAACAATACCGCCGAAAAAAAAACCCAACTGGGGGGGGGTGGGTAATACTATCTTCAATCCTTCTGCTAAACGTGACGATTAAGCCATGTCCATAATAGACAACTTTTCCTCTTCTGCACTAATGATTATTAGATACAATTGGTTTTTTTTTTTAATAAGCTGTACCACATATTGCACGTTGATAAAGTAAAGCTACAAAATTGTACGAATTTCTAGAAAATGTTTGAATGCAAATTAATACTCTCTCATCCGGTATATGCGGAAAGGTACTGCTGTAAAGTCTTAGCCAGCGACAGGAGCAAAACTACTTGCGCCGTAGTTCCAATGCAAATGTTGCATCTCGTTGTGTAGATATCTCGGGATCGTTGCACAGGTTTCAGTTTCTGAATTGCATCATAGTCAGATTCTCTAAGCATAATACTTAGCGAAATGAACATCGTTTACTCCAAATCAGTTTGCATCTATTTTTGCTGATTATTATGTTTAGTGAGCGAAGCGAGTTATTCAATTACACTGTATTTTTTATGTCCTCAGAACTTTCTAGATGAACCAATTTTAATGATTATTTTTTTATTTAAAATCTGATGCTTCTCGTGTGGTCCCATATAAATTTTATCAAAATCTGATTAATAGTTGGGACTTATCCTTAATAATACGTATTTAATTGACTTTGACTAAATTGATGATATTTGTACTTTATTTATATTGAAGTCGGTTGTATAAATTTTTTGATTTTACTACTTGTTCTATTTAGCGCCTAGTTTTTTATACACTTTATTAGAAACATTTCTAGTGGATGGTCTCTCCAAGTAGAGATTCAACTAGGTCAGAGGCCTATCCATGTCCAGGTGTGGTCTTAACAGGCACAGTTATAAGAGCTTACAGTTGTGAAACGCTTTTGATGTCCGGCGTGTATGGCAGGAGTTGTCACGAAAATGGAAATAAAATGATTTTGGATATTGTAATATTCATTATCATTTATTAAAATTATATTCATTTTTATAACTCAAAAACGTTTTTTGAACAACATAATTTTTTTACAACAAGAAAAAACAAATTTACAAGTGATGCACTGCCAAATATTTTGTGACACTTTCTTTTTTTAAATGTTTTCAGTTTTCAATCGTTAAATTTATTTATGTAATGTATTCGCATTCGGATAAACAATTTTATCAACAAAAAATGAGGGTAACTTAAGCATGGCCGTCATTTGAATTAAATTTTACTTAGTGGCTGTTCAACCTATTTATGGACAGTTCTTTGTAAATTTTGAAAGGTGAAGAATGAATGGGCGAGTTATCCGTCAAATGCATTTAACTCTCTTATGCCGATATCTCATCGGCTGAGATTTGTACACAAATCTAAATAGCATCATTGACAAAATTGTGGCAACAGCTTGTTTAAAGCGAAACAGGGTCAATCGTTTTAACGTAATTACGTTTGCAGCCTGAGCGTTTAAGCTTGGTTTAATACTCGACCCTAATTTGTAAATTCTATCTAAGAACCTTATATTCGCTTGTAATATGCTTCTGATTCCGTTTGTCAGAAAATTTAATTTAAAGCAGGTATTACTTTACTTATTTTTTTTCAAATATTTGGACGTAGTACGACCATAAAGGTATGAACCGTATTCAGTGGATTTGACCATGTATGTAGCTCCTTGATAAAGCTAGTTTCAAGACCCTTCCTTTTTCCAAAATCACGTGAAAATGATTTACATCAAGTAAAACTTTTCCCTGTAGATAAATCCTATAATAATCTGTACCTGCGGTAATTGAGATGTAGTATTTGTATAAATAACTGTAAATTGGAACATTCACTTCATTAATATATAAATGCATAAACTGAACGGAATTGACGAAATATAAGTCCACGTGTGATTTATATTTGCGTAATATTTGTATTCAATTATGAACCCAGCTCATAGTTTATCGGCACGGTCCCAGATTCATATATCGTAAACAAACGCTATCGTAATCGCCTGTTCATTCTCATTTAGCCTAACGAACGGAGTGTGATGTTTTTAATTACAAAATGTGTGCATGCGTTGATTCTGTGCGGACCGTTTTAATTTATTGTATAATAAAAGATAAGTATTGTTGATAATAATATAGTAGATTCATTGGTACTGTGTTGTTAGAAATCAAAAATTTGTGAATACGGATTTCATTTCTAATATATTAATTTTTTTTTAAATTAAAACTATGTGTAGCTTACTGCCTGAACTAGGTTGAGTACCTGTGTTTCAGACCATCACTTACACTATGGGTTTAATAATGTAGGACACAAGTTAATTTGAATAATTAAACTATATTATATAATACTTAAATAAAATAACTAAATAACAATTGTTTGTAACCTACAATTAATACAAAATTATTTTAGAATTTCTAACAACTTCTCTGTGTCTTCGTAATTCAATTTATTCAGAAATTCCCTTACAATTTATATTACATTTCTTATTACTTTCTCTATATATCTTTAGTGACTTATTGAGCTTGTTGAGTTTATTAAATGGTCCTAAAAATACGTAAAATCTGTTCACAAATGCTTGTTTGGTTTGAGGGTTTACACAAACTAAGTCCATTCTTCTCCTGTCTATAGATTTTAAGTTAAATGATAAATCTTTGGTTAAATGGAAGTTCGGTATGCTGTTTTAATATGATGTTCAGAATAAACAACCGACGGACAATTAGTACACTACTGTTGTTGATAAGCTATTAACCGTGCACTGCTGAACATAGGCCATGTTGAACTTTCTCCCCATACATTGCCTCTTGGGGGAATTTTGCCCTAGTCGCCACGCTTGGCAAGCGGTTTTGCAACCACCGTTTTTGAATTTTTAGCTAAGTTTATTTTTGTAGGAATATGCTGTTCCACCTTCTGTTTGTTTCCCTCTGTCTCATCTTACGAAACGTACCCACGGGACAATATGGGGTTGTAGATATTCTTACACCGCCACTACACGGCCATTGCACATTTAAAGAAAGACAAAGGCAAAATCTTATCTGAGTGTTTCATTAAATGTCTGATATTTTTTATCAATTTCTTGGGCAATTCTAAACTACTATCTCACCTGATGGTTACGTCGCTAAAGATTGTACAGCGCCCTGGCTTACTTTACAAAAGCATGTTAAATCTCTTCATGGAGTCACCCACGTAGTAGTAGAATGTAAAGAGAGACAATGAAAAAATTATTCCATCTTCCTGTATTTACTCTGAATGACAAAGCAGTTTGTATGGAACGCGTGATATATGTAAAGGACCTTTGGTTTTTTTTGCGCCCGAAGCAAATATGGGCAACCCTCCGGAAAGCGGGGGAGGGAGGCGGTGAATGCTCATAGCATACCACGCAGCCGGCTGCGTGGTTATGTGGAGACTTTTACCCCCTAAACCCCGCCTTTATGCATTGGCTTACCGATCTGTCGAGAGATCACTAAGCCGTATACGAACGCGACCCTCCTTGGCAGAAAGGAGGGCGCACCTTTGGTTGGAGTCTTTGATTATATACCTGTCTAGGTAGAGTGTTGCGCTACAATCGCAATAAAAATAACGGGCCCGATTTGGAGCGCTGGTGTGCTTATTACGCACACAAGTATGCGTAACTACTATTGTTTAACAAGCGCGTTACGTCACTCGGGGGCGAGCTGAGTGATACCAGCTCTTGAATATTTTAACATTAGATTAAGTTCTTATTTGACATTTTAATTTTATTATATTTATACTTATTTTTATTTGCCTAGTTATAAAGTAATAGTGATTGCCATGACAATTACATTTTTATTTTTTTTCAATTTTATTTGAGATTAATTATCATTTACACCAACAGTTGGTGTTGTCTTGTCTTGTGTAATATCATCTGGTATTGTCTTAACTGACAAACTTCCTAGGTTTCAGGTCCTTAGCAGAGTTATCCAAATGTTTGTTATCTTTTAAAATATTAGTTATATTATTTCCTTGAGGTTTTAATTGACAACAGGTAAAATTACTGCTCTTCTAGTTTAATTACTGTCATAAGGTGTTATAAGAGTTTCCTATACATTCTGTTACTGTATTCTTTTCTAACACATTGGTTAATACTTCTGTGAGGCCACAAATTACAGACCCAATAATATTTTGTGTTCATCTCTTTTTAACGCCTAGTGCGACAGAGTAATCTTTATTTCCGTATTGAGGTTTGGAGGTAACGTAAAGCAATCTTTAATTATTGGGAATGTTTTTAAAATTTCATCGCTTGATTTTTCCTCTAACCCTTGCGTAAGAAATGTGTTCCACATATTTCTTAGTTAACTATTCATACCAATAGCTTTATCAACTTTTCCACATGGCCCACTTTTTAAAGAAAATTTGGAATATTGTATTATATATTTGAATATTGATATTGTTACTACTACTATACTTTCGAAATCCTCTTCAGAGTCGCTTTCCATAATTATTATCTTTCCCTTTTTAATGGTTGTTTCAGCTTCATCTGCGAAAATATTGTAAATTTAATTTATCACAATGTAATGTACTCACTACTCACGCGTAGTATCGTATGATGTTAATAAAACTTTATAGCAATATTTTGTGAGAAAGTACGAAATAAGTAGGTATCAAATGTATTCGCTCGTCGTACCGTTATTAGATATATTTTCATACAATAATGAAATCACATGTGCTCCGCGGCGTATTACCGTATGACATATCTACATAATATGAAATAAACTGCTTATGGTAAACAAAACAGTTCTTGAATAAGTATAGGCGCTCGTCCTATCGCTAAGGCCAATATTTTTATCTTTAGGATATTATTTGTTCTAAAAAAACGCACGAGGCATTTAACATTTTAAAATTGCAGCGCTCAAGCACAACTTATTCTTAAAAATAAAACTAATATATATATATATATATATATATATATATATATATATATATATATATATATATATATATATATATATATATATATATATATATATATATATATATCTTCTGGTGAAGAAAATAAAAGATCCATAAGCTTCCTTTTTAATTTTTCTTTCTTACTCTCCATTTTTAACTTAAAACACTTAATTTTTCCTTGGTAAATATATTTTCCACAATTTGTTTACAGATACGACGCGGATTATTTGACACGAAACAATGATTGGTCGCACGCCAGCCAGCGTTGCCTTGAAATCATTGGTGACCATCGCAAATTAATTTTTATTTTTTGGTTTATTTTAATCAAATCTTTGAGCGTGTGTTTGTTGATGCGAAAAGTGTATAAACTGCATAGTCATATCAGACAAGGCGTTAATAAGTATGATATACACAGCAGTAGATGCACTGCTATTTGAATTTGAGAAATAGGTAAAAAGGTGGTTACCTGCATAGGTTGATAGAGTCCTATGTAGAAAAAAAGTTCTACCACCTAGGCTACCGCTTTGCGACAGAAATCAAAAGTTTCAACGGTGGTCTTCAGTGATGACATTACTAAATATGTTAAAATTGGATTTTATACATTTTTGTATTTCAACTTTCTTTGCTTTGAATTCTTGATTTTGATTCGTTTATACGATACAGATGTTCTAATATATGTATGTATTAAAAAGATCAGATATATTATTGTAGAAATAAATAAACCTTTTTACTTTATGATTCAACCCTGTAATTTGTAGAACAGGATACGTTGTACCCGCTGTCCGAAGGTTTCGGATTTCTCGAACAATCAAGCAGGAGTCCCATGAATTGTGTTTCCAACTCATTATAAAACTTGTATAATGTACCTGCGACCCGGGGCGGGCCCTTGGGACTTGTAAGTACATACACAGACTATGCCCTTGTAGATATTCGTATGTACGTACTTTGCATTATAGTATCAGTAGGAAATATAAGAACCATAATGACGGTTATCTACATAATGTACGAGCCTAATAGACGCACAATATAATATTATGTAAGTATTCTTTTCATTTAGCACCCACATTATTTAATGTTGTAATTTAAGGTAAAATGAAATGAAATTGAGTAATGTTTTTTTTAATAGGTGAGGGGGCACATGAGCACACGGCTCACCTGATGGTGATTACCGCCGCGCATGAACAACTGCAACACCAGGGGAATTGCGGATGCGTTGTTGGCCTTTAAAAAAGGAGTAGGCTCTTTTCTTGAAGGTTCCTAATTCGTATCGGTAAGGAAAAATCTCTGGTTGTAATCGATTCCACAAGGAAGTTGTGCGAGGAAGAAAACTTTTTTAAATCGCACAGTGGTGGACCGCTAGTCATCCAGATGGTATTGATGGTATGGTTTTGTCGCGATGCGCGATGGTGAAATTGTGCGGCTGGAATTAGTCCGATCAATTCCTCAGAGCACTCCTCGTGGTGTATACGATAAAATACATAACTAGATGCAACCTCTCTTCGCAGTGCCAGTAAGTCAAGCCGGTCGGAAAGAGCTCGGTCGCCGACGATTCGAAAAGCTCTGCGCTGGATGCGATTAAATAGAAGGAGCTGGCACTGAGGAGCCCCAGCCCAGAGATGGGAACAGTATTCCATGTGCGGCCGAACGTGCGCCTTGTTAAGTTGCAAGCGGTGTAAAGTTGCTGGCGGTAATGTATTGGCTTTATAGTGGTGGTGAAAGTATATCCACTATATATTTCATATCGTACCGTGGGTACTGTAATAGGCGACAGAGGGAAACTAAAACAGAAGATGGGCAGAAGTATCTTTCTGATAGCAACTTAATAAAATAATAAAAGAACTTAATAATAACTTAATAACAACTTAATAATAAAAGAACTGCGATTGCCAACCCGCCTGCCAAGCTTGGCAAAATCCTCCCTATGAAGCAATCGTATTTTGTATGGGAGGCCTATGTTTAGTAGTAAGGCTCAACCTAAATTTAGGTCGATATACAGTACATTACGACCCAACGTACTAAAAATAGGTGCAAGTAGTTGCGGCCCAGAACTTTAGTTAAGTACAAAAGTGTGTAAATGTATTACTTTTGGTCAAATTATTTTAAGGGGTATTTCCTATATCTAAATTTACCTATTTCACGCAAAAAATATGTTGAAATAGCTTGTCCTTATTTTAGGTCACTGGGCCACTGTTTAATATATAACATTAGTTTGAATCAATCAAATCTATTCAGTTATTTATCATGGAATAGCAAATTATACCAGAAATAAAAATAAACTTTGTAAAAAAAATATTTATTATTTTCTTCCTTCATTTTAAACCTTATTAATTAATAATTTTATGTAACAAAATTACAAAATTTTCTAAATCAGTCTCATTTTTAGCAAACAATGTATCTTCGCATTACACATGTTAATCATATTACTAAAATAATGTTCTTACTTACTATAATCAATGGCAATATTTCAAATAATAATATTTAAGTTGTCGTATCACACACAATACTAATTAGAAATATAGATACTTAAAAAAGAAAAATTTAAACAAATGTATCAATCAATAAATCTCATAAAGTGAATGTTGCACTTCTTGCATATAATTGTGCTTTTCTTGTTGCATCCTGGTCTTCTTTGCCGACGGCAAATGGAGTGCACCATGAGTTCTTGAACTGGCGCTGGGAAGCGGTACAGCTGATCTAGAGCGTTTAGGTCGAGACTGTTCTTCGTCTTCTGTTTCGGAACTAGTGGTGATATTAGCAGTTACTAAAGTTTCGGCTATTTCCATTTTAAAACTCCTCAGTTGCTGAATTTTTTTCACCGGGACATTTTTGCGTAACTCTTTTGCTTTATAATTTAACCATGAATTAGTTGTAGCCAAATCAAACATGTGTGCGATAAATCGCGTTGTCCATTTTCTTGTTCGATCACAGCTAAGAGACGATCAGCAAGATCGACTCCTCCCATATTAGAATTATATTGTTTTACTACTTCCGGTCTTGGTACAGTAACATACACTTTATTCTGTTTACACCATCTTTGGCAGGTGTCGGAAGTTTGGGCAGCATGCACAGTAGACAGGAAAGTGACAGGTTTGTTATCAAACCATTTAGGTATATATTCTTCTCATCGTTGACCAATACCTGACAACTCCCTCTCCCTGCTTTCTTTAAGTCTTTGTCCTCTTTGAGTATTAATCTTGCGGACTTAGGTACTCTATTCTTCATCAATGTACCAGCGCACATCAGGCCTCTGTTTTTTAATTCCAAAATCGGTGTCTCGGTGGTAAAGTACCTATCACAGTAAATTATATGTCCCGGCAACAAATACTGCGTTAAGGCAAGGACTGCCTTCTATCCCAACTCGAATGATGTATCAGCATAAGAAGGATATGTAGTCGCCCCTTATATATATCAAAATCACACACTTCTCCTGTGGGATTCGCCAAGACAAAAATTTTTAAACCTGTAGGATTAGGTTTACCTGTGCAATATTGCTTCATCCCACAGGCGCCCGTAAAAGGAATTGTCATTTCGTCAATTGACAGTTTTTGATCCTTTGGTATGGAATGACAACCCTTAAGAATTTCTTTGATTAGAGGGTGAACTTTCCAGAGCTTGTCTTTACTTTTATCTTCGGCAGAAAAGTCGTTGTCATTAACGAGTTTTAAAGAATTCCGAAGAATGAAAAATCTGTTTCGAGACATATGATCAGCTACAAAAGCGACACGAAATTTGTGTTGCCAGTACATTCGGAGAATTGGATATCCAATACAAGCATAGCATAAACACTCACGCCTGTCACCCAGAGGGGTAGGCAGAGACCACGGACTTCCATTTGACACGATCCTGACATACCTCTTTCGCCTCCTTTACATCCATATATCTACGCATACATGCTCGTCGGTTAAGGGTACTTTTAACGTGGGCCATTTTCAAAATATCGCCAATTTGGTCGATAAACTTTTTTCTAGGGCGTCCCTTCCCGACTCTGCCGTTCACATCTGCCATATAAATTTGTTTTGTCACTCTTTCCTCATTCATTCTTTCTACATGACCAAACCACCGAAGCATTCCTTTCTTAATTCTGGTCACAACATCATCTTGCATACCACATTTATCTCTTATCATGCAATTTCTCATCCTGTCATTCAGATTCTGTCTAAATTAATTGCAATAAAAATGTAGCACTCGGGAAGTTTCAAATTTAAAAACTGGCCGTTTCTTGATAGCTACATCTCATTGGATCTATCTACGATAATTTGCGTCAGCTCAACATTTACGTATCGACGAAAATAATCAATTTTACAGAATTCTTCGTCATTAAGAGGTAAATACGATGGCTGCATAAAAGGAATTATATCAGGATTAAAATCTTTTTCTTTCCAACCTCCAAATTGTCCATCGTCATTGCCAATATCCTCGTTATCTTCAACTTTCACTTGCTGTTACAATCTCCCACGAGATGAACTTCCTCTTCTACTACTTGCTCGAGAAATCGAAGAAATTCTTCGACCACGACGGCCACCTCGACGCTGTAAACTCCTCCCTCGCGTAACAGAAGAATTAGAAATCGCAGGACTTAAAACTGTAAGCTCACCTTCAGAATCATAAGACGATTCTGCTGAATTGTCCGATTGACGATTTCGGCCCTGAGGTCGGTAATCCACATCATCGATATCATCATCGCCGTCATCATCTTCGAACTCGAATACGTCCAGATTAAGCTGCTGATGCTTTCTATAGCTTCGTCGTCCATGGCTTAAACAAAAGAAAATAAATTAAACACCCAATGTCCTAAAATCATGACATAGAAAATAGGCTAACTTTTACAATAAAAACCCACCGACTTTATTTTGGGACATAGTTTTTATCTTTCGAATATTACGGAATTAAAATGACTTTGCTACGAAAAAAACATGTCGGAACAAAATATAATATATCCGCAACTGTTTGCAATACATTTTAGACATCGCCATGTTATGATTATAAAGATATGAATAGATTTACTTACCAATCTTCACGAGACTTCCGTTCACATGAGCTGAAATGTCAAAAAGACAGATTCTTGGTTCTTAAATGTCAAGTTGACATTGCCAAAATTAGAGATGGGTTCATAGGTAATAGTTTTTTGATGGCAGATTTAAAATGGCGGGATTATTTAAACCAAAAATTACGTTCAAATATCATGTCATAAGTTTAGGTCGCGGGCCGCAATTCGACAATTTTAAAAGCTGTGTTGGGCCGGAATGCCAAAATATTTTTGTCATTAAATTAGGTCATTGGGCCTTACGAGGTTATACAAAAATATTATAACCCTCAATGGTTCCTTATATTTACGTGAATGTGTATACTACAAACTGAATTGAATAAAACTAATTTTACGGGTTTTAAGTTAACCCGTTAACCAAGCCATGCTAAGCGATTACGATACCGGAAAAATAATTTTAATTACGTAACAAAAACCGTAAAATTTAGAGAATTAAAAATAAGTTCAATTAAACATGATAAAATCTTTAAAATTACTTGTATTTAATTTATTTGTGTTGTATTTATTTGAGTCTAATATACTCGTAATACGTACTCTCATACGCACCAAGCTGGCTATTGCGGGCTATATATTGGTAACGCAGAGACGATAACTCTTGCACTATTATGTTTCTTCTTACCACCAATCACTGAAATTTGAGTTGAGTGATTTTGGATAGATTTTTCGCATTGACGGCTCGGTAATGCAGTGTACAATTGTCGTTTGACTGCAATCTCTCTGAAAAAGTAAGTATGGCCTACAATTTGTTCTGTCAGTGAAGTTATATAGTACCTGTTAAACACCCCCACGATACCACAGTAGGTGTTAGTTAGTTAGTTAGTTACAGCCTATATACGTCCCACTGCTGGGTACAGGCCTCCCCTCATTTCTCAGAGGGTTTAGGGCAAGGTAGTGTCCGCCGCGCTGCCCCAATGCGTGTTGGCGAACTTCACATGCCTTCGAAAATATTTTTTTTCTTATTCCTCAGACATGCAGGTTTCCTCACGATGTTTTCCTTCACCGTCGATCACGTGGTAAATCAGCACTTAACATTGCAATTAACAATTTCATTGGTGCCGGCGGGGATCGAACTCGGGTTACTCGCGTTCTGTTATATTTACAGCGAGCGTTAACTATCTGAGCTACCACGGCTATACAGTAGGTGTAACGACAGAAAACATTTGGAGAAAAAGCTATCCCATTACATCGTATACATATAAATTTAATGGAAAACATAAAGCCAAATATCCCATTGTAACCCTAAATGTTAGAACAATTTGAATCTATTTAAATACTTTGAAAAACTAAAATAGATTTTATTTCATAATTATTATTCTATTCCAACAAACACTACGAACAAGTAATACAGTATAGACGTAGATAAGCTGTGGGGTGGCAGGGGACAACCCAAAAGCAAATTAAGGGTGCTTTCTGCCGCGAAAGATTCTCGGCGCAGTACAACTAAGGTGCCAGATAGGGTTGCCTTTAAACCTTTACATTTAAAATTTCTATCTCTAAAATAGTATTATTTAAATTTCAAGTGGATAATATATGATGGCGCATATATCGCCGTATGATGGCGGCCTATGAGAATTCATCATCCCAAATAGTCGTCGTAGAAGGTCGTCTTTTGAAAATGTCCTAATACCTCAGGGTTGCCGATAGATGGCAGCATAATCGTATTATTTAGACCAACCGTAAATATCCTGACCGATGATGTCACGAGGGTGCGTAATGCAAAGCGTCTGGTTAGACTGTTGTCAACCGCCTGCAAGCATATCGAGTCTATGAGCCTATAAATCTTGATGTGTTACACAGTAGTAAAGTTTCAAATTACTTGCGCATTACATTTTTTGAAATCTTTATCATATTAAAAGTAAATTCATTACATTTAATAGTAAAGATAAGTATAGATTATAAGGAAATACAAAAAATAAGATATTCCCTCTGATTTCACAGAGTGTACATATTTCTTTTGACCCGAACCATGTCATCATCACTACGATTGATGCACTTATGTAAAGACTGGGTGTTATTTTTGTCTAATGAGCGAGTTCGTACTCAACTATAGTACAAAGTTTTTTTACAATGCAGTTTTTTTACACTGAAATTAATAGCAAAGCCTGTAGTTCTATTCATTACATTTAAGACTTTCTTCATACTGCACAAATAAACACCATGATTGACTTGAACAGACAAATTATGCACACTTGTCTAACACTGTATCTGTAACTAACACACTCAATAGACATATTACTGTATGTGTTTTTTTGTCCCTATACTGCATATTTATTCATTCTTTCATTACAGTCCATTAAAAGTCCACTGCAGAACATAGGCCTTCCTAACAGATCACCTCAAACGTTAGATATTTATCTTAATAATCGCGCTTGATATGCGTGCGGGTTTCAGTATACTGGCACCATATTATACATATTACGAAATTATAAACATATTATGTATTTAACATCCTAGGTGTATTTTATTCGATTAAAGTTGCCAACCCTGTCAGATTGCGAAGGATACTTGGGGTGTGAGTGTGACATGTGTGGGGCACAGCACAGAAGAAGGGTGGCTGTTGTGAAGACACTACTCGAAAGTGAGCGGCGCGACGTTGTCTTGTTGTCTTGAGGCTTCATCTTGGGAAAATCGTAAATAAATGACACATCAATTGCGTGTTAAAAAAAGTTTTATGGTGTAAATACTTTGTTAAGAAAAAAAACTTGGTGGGCTTGAAATAAGTATTTTCTGATGATTATATAATATATCTGGTCGTATTGTTTTAAAGGTATAATTATTTTTTAGCTATAATGGTTTTAACTACTATTTTTTTTATTATTTATTAATGAATTTATAATACAGTGGTGTTACTTAATTCTAAACTCGCCAAACTTTTACGTTTGATGGCGAGAGGCGCTCTTTTACATAGCATTGAACCACCTTATGTACTTGATTAAAACTACTTTTACGGATTTTATCGCGTTTATTTTTACTTTTTATTTTTTAATTCCCGACGTTATAAGAAATCATTACACCTTATGTACTCCTAGTATTGGACACAAAAATACATAATTATATAGATAACACTGTAATATATAAATCTATGACATCTTGTTGTTATGTTAACTTTATAATCTTATATAATATATTTAACTTTATTTATATAAATTAAATACCTTATAATTATATATTGTATTGTATGTTTTAATATACTAAAATGAACCGTTTTTAGATCTACTAGCCATCCTATATAATGTTTTTTTTTAATTTTCTCTTAAGTGATCTTTTTGATTTTCACTTTTTGATTTTAGATCTATTTTGTTAAACACTTTAGCTACCAAATACTTAGATGTTCTCTTACCATAATATTTTGTTATTTTTGGTTGGACAAGTTTGTTTTCTCTAACGCTATGTGTGTTGTACTTGTGTTTAACATTAACTTTATATTCATCATTATAATAATATTCCAGACCTACCAAATAATCAATGTTTTTATCTATTGGATCTATGAGAGGATAATTTTACAAATGGGAAACAACTTATCATAGTCTTTGTTGCAATTATCTTTAACATTTTTACTAACTAGAAACTTAATCAGTCTTATTTGTATGTCTTTGATATTTTAGATATGTAAATGTAATATAAAGGTTCGAGTCGGCAAGTGCAAAGTATACTATTCTTAACGTTTGTTTGTTCAATACATTTTTTTAGCACTAATATTTAATTTATTATTGTATGCTGCCAGTGTCAAAGGTATGTCTATTGCGGTCGCCACGTATGACGATTACAGCAAGGCCTCCCTATAATGGCAGAAGGTTTTTAACGGGGTGATGATGATGACGGATAAGATTTTTTTGTTACACAAAACTATGGACTTCAACTATGTAGGATTTCAACCAAGGACGCATTAAGCAATTAGCAAATGCGCTGCGTGACGCCATTTTCTGTATGCGTGTCAAATAATATCTTGAAGCTGGTTTGTAACTAATTAATTTCTATTTTATTATATAGCCAAGCCGTGGTGGTTTAGGGCCTGGATAAAATGTCATAGAACGTGAGTGACCCGAGCTTTGTTCCCGCGGGGACTTCTGATATTCCTAATCACAGTTTTAATTGTTGATTGATTAAGTATTTGCCGACGAGTAATATATTTCGAGAGCGTGTGATGTCAGTCAAGATGCTTTGAGGCACCGTGACGAATTCTTTTCTATTAAAGAGTCGGCAAACGAGCTCGGCTTACTTAAGGTAACTGAAGACCGCCGTCCATGAGCAATTGCTACACTAGGGGAATTGCCGGCCATTTAAAAAGTTTTGTGGAAAACACTGTCAGAAATAAAAGGAGGCAAGTGCCTAGCTATGAGATGTATGTGGAAAGTATTACATGGGTTTTTCAACAAGATAAATGCCAGACATACTTTATTACGCGGCCGGCAATGCGGAGCGGAGTTATTATTACATATTTGTCGTTCGGACAAACTCTTTGTGGATTTACTGCCGAGAATGAAAAAGTTCGCCGTCGTTAAGCAAAATAACTGTAGCTTATTGCTTAGTTCTATATGAGCTGTATCCTTATAAATTACGTACGAGCACATTCGAAGTTTTGTTAAAGCTCACGGAAATATCGTTCAGTAATCTATCGAATTTGCAATTTTTGACAACATATATTTATATTAACTAGACAGGTAATATGAATACCGTGTTTGCATTCATGCAATTAAATAAATCCCTGAGATCAATAGATGCCGGTATCAGACTATATAGGGTGCCGCGTAGGCGAGGTTTAAGAATATTCACTATCTTATATCATCCTGTGGGTGTCGCGACAGATGGAAACAAATCAGAAGTAACGACTAAAAGTAAAAAGCTACGTTTACCAACCCGCTTGCCAAACGTGGCAACTATGGCACATATTCCCCCTATGAGGAAATCTATGGGGAAGGCCTTTGTTTAGTAGTGGCCTTTAATGGGCTATAAGGGTAGTCAGGTGACAAACGTCCAAATTACTAAGCCTGCGATTAAAGCAAATCTCCCAACTTTGAAGACCTTCAGCTGTGAACTGTAGATAGACGATGAAATGTACATGTTGGTACCCAAAAAACTCCTTTCGGGGGTTTAATCAATTTTCAATGAGAAGATGATTAAATAGATATTTTAAAACTAGTAGGACTATATTTTTTTAAATACAGTATCTCCCACTTATTCGATATTTTTGTTGATGAATTTATCGAATACATTACCAAACAAGGGGCGTCCCAAAAGGAGTTACATACTCTTTACTCATTTTTTGATACTAACATGTGTAATACCTCATCTGAAATTCTGGATGGTTCGAATCCCGAGTCGGGTCCAAATCTTATTAATCATTAGGAATTTCTTAGTAGCAGACCGGAGTCAGGAAGTTTTCGGTGTTTCACCTCGTGTGCCTCAAATATCACGCAAAGCCGTTGGACCTGCGTCTGATCAATTTTCGGTCGTGTGGGTTTTATGTTTCGTCTGAATAGAGAGTGCACCTGACACTCTTGCACTATAATCCAGTCCTGCAGATGGCTAGTCTCCGTTAGGACTGGCCCTCGTGACAGAAATTCGGTCTGGAAGACATCAACTTCATAACAAGTAGTTAATAAATTCAACCAGATGAAATGACAATTTCAAGTCGTTTATATATGCCTTTTACCAACCATTTTCTTAGATTATGATACATATATATTATTTTAGATCGGTGCTTTTATAGTTTATGTGTGACTCTAATAAATTGATTAAGTACGGTCTCTTTGAATTCGGTATTTAAAACATCATGAAGGTGTTTAAATAATACAAATTTTTATGGATTTTATCGCGTTTATTAATTTTTTTAAATACCAGACGTTTTAATCTATGGTAGCCGCGGTCAACTATGACATCTGAACGTTGAACATCTCAGTCTTCCCCGTGACCATGGGTGCTGTGAAGTGCTCGAAACGTCGGGTATATAAAAAAGGTTATTGTACGCGATAAAATCCGTAAAAACTAGTATTATTTAAATGTGTAGCGTTCGCGTAAATGTAAGAAATAATTACCATGAAGGTGTATAACATTAAACAGCTGAGGCCCGTAATATCAACTGTCATTTATGTTACAGTTTAAGGGGAGACAAATGGCTTAGCAAGATCCTCCGTTATGCCGAAAATATTGCAGCGTTAATTTTGATATAAATATGTGGTGAAGTTGAGGATTAATGTTAAGTACTATGTTAGACGAAAACACGAATCCGTAAAATTTTCTCGATAGAAAAAATCCAAGTTACCTCCAAAATAAACAATAAACCGCTGTTATTCGTAAAATACTTTAAATAAGATCATGAAACTTTGCATACTAACTGAACTAACTATAAAGCGGTGCTTATGTTATTTACTTTTTTTTTAATACCATTATTTTCACTGTAAAAAGAAATTACCTAAACTATCGGCGTAATGAAACTTGATTCCTGCCGCCCGGTCAGTTTCGCTGCGGCCTTTGAAGGGGGAGGTTGTGTCGCTTACGATCAGAATACACATTACGCAACAGGACGACGTAAAATTAAAATGGGAAATAACCGTAATAAAAATAAGAAGCGACTGGGTTGGCGTTAAGAAACAGGCATAAATATGATAAACCTAATGAAATAAGTATCCAACGACCTCTCTACTTACAGTATTAGTGATTACAAACATGTCGGTACATAGCATACGACGCGCAGGGAAGTGGGGGCGAAATTAGAATTTGAGCTGACTTACTATATCCCCTTAACTGATTAACCTGATAATTGAATCTATCGATTAAATTGCTCATGTAATATCAATGACAAAACATTAAAAAATGGTTTAAACTTAAAATAATGGATTCAACTGCTTTAAATATTACTGACCTTATTCCTATTATGAGATCTTACATTCACCCATTTCTGTGTGTAAATATAATTAACGTTAAAACGAAAGGGGTTAATTAAAAAAAAAAACAATAAAACAACAAATATGTAAGTACTCCAAGTGTGTATATAAAACACAATGTCGTGAATTCATTTTATTTTGAGTGATGACGGAACAATATTTGTTTTGCTGACTTATTATGAACATAACAAAAATATTTTAAATGTAAACCGAAGCTTAATAAATCGTCGCCTTGGAGGGCAATGGAGCTAACCCACAATTTTTGCGAAATGGAGTTAAGTGCATTAACGTACTGAGAAAGAACCATAGTTTATATTAGTCAATACATGTAACTGATATCATAACTGTAAGCAGGTTTTTTTTAAAATTGCCAATAAATTTAAGTGTAGTTTCAATAAGAGTCAAAAATTCTATGCCGCTTAGATTTATTGTGATGACAAGGTTACAAGTCATAGTTAAAGTAATAATTCAGTGGTCAATAGTTGTAAGAGCTCATAGAACTCTTGACCACCAAAATTATGTCTTCATAATATCTATGTATGTTATGTCATTTTTTATCCAATCCCGATTTTATTTGGGAACATTTTAATTGGCAGAGAAAAATCATGTTTATTCCTGTTAACCAATCCACATTCTGTATTTCTACGAGTTTGTGCGTGCATTGTTTAGTTTGCTTTGATAGTGAGTCGGTGATTTGTGCAAAATAACAATAATGATCTATTATATTAATAATATAAACTACTTAAATAATTGAGAGTTCATTATGATTTCTAGCAATTGATGTGCATATAATATAAATATATATATTATTTTGCGCCGTGTAGTGGCGGTTAAGAATATCCACTACCCCATATCTTCCCGTGGGTGTCGTAAGAGGCGACAGAGGGAGACAGGCAGGAGATGGGCAGCAGCATCTTCCTGATAACAGCAACTGTACGACAAAAAAAAACTGCGGTTGCCAACCCGCTCGCCAAGCGTGGCAACTATGGCAATATACCCCCCATGAACAATTACACAAATAGACGGCCCCCAGTCCCCGGCGGCCCCGCTATTCCTGGCTACGGTGGCGACCATGGTAACGGCGGGGCAGGGGGTGCTAAGAATCTCCGGTGGAGGTTCGGTTGCCACCTACGACGACTCGACCTGGCAACATTTAACGCACGCACACTGAGGACTGACGAGAAGATCCTGGAGCTGGAAGAAGAGATAGACAAGTTGCGCTGGAGTATTATAGGATTATCCGAGGTCCGAAGAGAGGGGGAGGACACGGTGATTCTCGAATCCGGCAACTTGTTCTATCACCGGGAGGGCGACCATCTGTCTCAAGGAGGTGTCGGATTTATCGTCCACAAGTCTCTCGTCAACAACGTTGTACAGATTGAGAGTGTGTCGACGAGGGTCGCGTACCTGATACTCAGAATCACCAAACGGTATTCGCTGAAGGTCATACAGGTTTACGCACCAACGTCGGCACATTCCGATGAGGAGGTGGAGGAAATGTATGAGGATATTTCCAAAGCCATACATTCCTCCAAAACCCACTACACGGTGTTGATGGGAGACTTCAACGCAAAACTAGGCACAAGAGAAAGCGGTGAGCTGAAGTTAGGGAAATTTGGAGTAGGGCAACGGAACCGAAGGGGCCAGCAGCTGGCCGACTTTATGGAGAAAGAGGGACTCTTTATGATGAACTCTTTCTTCCAGAAGCGGCCCCACAGGAAGTGGACCTGGTCGAGCCCCGACGGTTCGACAAAAAATGAGATTGACTTCATTATGACGACCAGACGCCAACTGTTCAGTGATGTCTCAGTGATCGCAAGGGTGAAAACTGGCAGCGATCACCGAATGGTTAGAGGCACACTGAACCTAAACGTTAAGTTGGAGAGGTCTCGTCTAATGAAGTCAACGCTCCGTCCCCCTCGTGCTCTGATCCAAAATCCCGCAAACTTTCAGCTCGAGTTACACAACCGCTTTCAGTGCCTACAAGATTGCAATGCAGTGGACGATATGAATGACAAGCTCGTGGAAACTGTCCATGCGGTCGGAGCTAAGTTCTGCAAGACCCGCCGCAGAAGAACACAAAAACTCTCCGATCACACTCTTAATCTCATGGCTGTTAGACGGGAGATGAGGCTGCAATCGTCAACAGATTTGACAGCATACAGGCAACTGAACAGACAGATCTCCAAATGCATGCGGCGAGACTTACGCAACTTTAATACTGCTCGTATTAAAGAAGCGATCGAGCGGAACCAGGGCTCCAAAGTCTTTGCCAGAGATCTGTCTGCCAGAAAGAGCCAACTGTCAAGGCTGAAGACTGAGTGTGGCAGCATCGTTTCCGGGACACCTGAGATTTTGAGTGAGATTGAGAGGTTCTATGGGCAGCTGTACACATCATCGTTGGAGCCACACGCAAGTGTGAGTAACGATCCAAGAGCAAGTCTTATCCGACACTATTCCGATGATATCCCGGACGTCAGTCTAAGCGAGATTAGAATGGCTCTCCAGCACCTTAAAAACGGCAGGGCCCCAGGCGAGGATGGAATTACAGCGGAGCTTCTGAAAGCGGGTGGAACACCGGTACTTGAAGTCCTTCAGAAGCTCTTCAATTCCGTCCTCCATGGTGGCACTACTCCAGAGGCGTGGAGCAGAAGTGCGGTGGTCTTGTTCTTTAAGAAAGGCGACAACGCTCTCTTGAAGAACTACAGACCGATTTCCCTTCTGAGCCGCGTCTACGTGCTGTTTTCGAGAGTCATTACGAATCGTCTCGCACGCAGACTCGACGACTTCCAGCCTCCCGAACAAGCCGGTTTCCGAAAAGGCTTCAGTACCATAGACCACATACATACCCTGCGGCAGATTGTACAGAAGACTGAAGAGTACAATTTGCCACTTTGCCTGGCGTATGTGGACTATGAGAAAGCCTTTGATTCCGTCGAAATTTGGGCGGTGCTGCAGTCCCTTCAGCGGTGCCAAGTTGACTGTCGGTATATCGAAGTGCTGAAGTGTTTGTACAGTAGGGCTACGATGACTATCCGAGTACAGAACCAGAGCTCGAAACCTATCCAACTGCAGAGAGGTGTAAGACAGGGTGACGTTATATCCCCGAAACTCTTCACCGCTGCTTTGGAAGACGTTTTCAAGCTACTGGACTGGAAAGGATACGGTATTAACATCAATGGCGAGTACATCACTCACCTTCGATTTGCCGACGATATAGTCCTTATGGCAGAATCGCTGGAGGACTTAAGCACTATGCTCAATGACCTCAATAGTGCCTCCCAACGGATAGGTCTTAAGATGAACATGGACAAAACAAAGATTATGTTTAATGTCCATGTCACACCTATGCCGGTAGTTGTTGGGAGCACTATGCTCGAAGTTGTTGACGAGTACGTTTACCTGGGACAAATAGTCCGACTAGGTAAGTCCAACTTCGACCGAGAGGTCAATCGACGGATTCAACTCGGCTGGGCAGCGTTCGGGAAATTACGACATATCTTCTCGTCAGGTATACCTCAATCTCTGAAAACTAAAGTGTACAACCAGTGCGTGTTGCCAGTGATGACTTACGGATCAGAGACGTGGTCCTTCACTGCTGGCCGTATGAGGACGCTCAAGGTCGCTCAGCGAGCTATGGAGAGGGCTATGCTCGGAGTTTCTCTGCGTGATAGACTCAGAAATGAGGATATCCGCAATAAAACCAGATTGACCGACATAGCCCAACGGATTAGTAAGCTGAAGTGGCAATGGGCCGGCCATATAGCTCGAAGAACCGATAACCGATGGGGAAGAAAGGTTCTCGAGTGGCACCCTCGTACCGGTAGGCGTAGTGTAGGGCGACCCCCCACTAGATGGAGTGACGACCTGGTAAGATATGCAGGAAGTCGATGGATGCAGGTGGCTCAGGACCGTGCTTTGTGGCATTACTTGGGGGAGGCCTATGTTCAGCAGTGGACTTGTGAAGGGCTGTGATGATGATGATGATGATATATATTATTTTATCAGTATTCAGTGTGTGGTTAATATTATTATCATGAATTTATCGCGAGGACAGAAGATGGTTGCGGCGGTTTTTGATCTATACAAACAAAACAATCAAGGTATGTACATACTTATGTTTTTATTAATATACATCTAATTATTTTAAAATACTACTAGGTGACATTTAAACATAACACAACTTTCATAATTCGTTTTCGATCAATCAATCTAAAAGACATTCCAAACGATTTATGCGGGGCGGGGTGTCGGGCGCGACTCACGTGTTTCTTACTTATCTGCTTTTTTTTGTATTAAATGTAACTTTCTAGATGATTATAATATGGAACCATTCTAGAAGATTTTAAATATCAGAGTAGAGGTTTTTTTTTTTGATTAAATTGAAGGATTAAACCCAATTTTGTCAGGTGTATAGTGTACAAACTTGTACTATCAACAAAAAGGTACTGGGGTGTTATTTAGCGCGGTCTCGTGGTAGATATTGGAGCAACTTAGTGCTACCTGCATTTAATTTTAATTTTATTGTTTTAGTTCTTGAAGAAAATGAAGAAAATTCGTATCATGTACTTCAAACTGTGCCTCCAGCAGTTGAGACAACCGATGGTTCTAGTGTTTCACTCACAGAACAAACACGTAAATATACTTACAACTTTATTGTTTTTATTTAGGTAATTTAGCCATAAAGATTCTTTTAATTTAGAATTGTATCAACTGCCCTCGTCTTGCTGCCCTAGGCAAGCGCTCATGACGAGTGAAGCGGTTGGTGACCCTGCGCATTGTGTCCCTTGTACCCTTGATAGTCACTGGCGCTTTAACGTTGAATTCACAAACGAGATATTGTAAAATATTGCTATATTTATATAGATATACATACCCAAATTTGATTTTAATTTTTATTGTTTTAGTATTTGAAGACAATGACGAAAACTCGTATCATGTACTTCAAACTGTGCCTCCAGCAGTTGAGACAACAGATGGTTCTAGTACACTCAGAGAACAAACAGGTTAATATAGTTATGTAATACGATCTAGGGTAATCTAGCCATAAATTTTCTTTCAAATCTAGAATTTTAGTAACTGTATTTATTTGTTGTAGAATTTACAAAGTTTGTAGGAATTTTTGAATCTTGGTGTAGCTCAAACGTGGTAGAGCCATGCTACAGCTATATTATTAGTATAGTTGTAGCACGAATGGGTCGGCTCGACCGGGTAAGGACCACGCTCTCATAGAATACCAGCTTAAAATAGCAGCTTAACACTGCTGTGTTTCGTGTGGTGAGTGGAGAGAACCGGAGACCCTTTTTACTGGAAACGAGGCATCTTAGTCCTAACGGGTGATAACGCATCTGCATTTTGATTCGCAAACGAGGATAGATGATGTCTATGGGCCACAGCAATCACTTACCATCAGGTGGACTGTGTGCTCGTTTGTCACCCTATCCTATATAAAAAAGCTTGCCAGACTTATTTTCAGGTAAAAATAATAATGCTCTTTCTGGACATGGTTATAATTTTTCTTGTTTATACTTTCAGGTTCTATAGTTGATCGCAATCCTTACTTTACCTCTGATTCTGAAAACGATACAATGTACCACCCTGTAACGAGAGTTTCGGAGACCTCTACCTCTGAAAATATATCTAACAGTTCTGAAGAAGACAATGAAGTCCTATGGAGTAAATACATTCGAAAACACGTCACCTCTACAAGTAAAAAAGTAGACTCCGACACTTTGACAAGAAAACGTCAAAGAAATCCACTTAAGTGGAAACGTAATACTCAAAAAACTTTAAGGCTAGCTGGAAAGGAATATACAACAAGATCAGGAAATAAAATAGGTATTAAAAAAGTTAAAGATATATCGTGTAAGTGCCATTACAATTGTAACTTTAAATTTTCATTACAAGAAAGAGAAAATCTTCTACAAGAATATTTATCTTTGAAATCTGAACATGCAAGATGGTGTTTCATAGGTAAGTGTGTGCAACGTGTACCTGTCAAACGAACCTACAAAGAAAATCAAAGTAGACGTAAAAACACGTTGGTATATAGCCTGTTTAGAGATAGCCAAAGTTTCCAAGTATGCAAGTCATTTTTTTTGACTACTTTTAATATATCTGCGAAGAAAGTTGAGACAGCTTTAAGTAAATTGACACCATCTGGAGTTACTGAACCAGATATGAGAGGGAAGAAAGAACCACCCAACAAGAAATCAGATGTAGTTAAAGATATAATTAGAGACCACATTAAGTCTTTACCTACTGTGTCTTCACATTATTGTCGTAGTACGACGAAGAGAAAATATTTGCCTTCAGGTTTAAGCGAAAACCGTTTGTACTTAGACTATGTAGAGTATTGTAAAGAACGTCAAGTTGTACCTGAAAAGGCCAGTTTTTACAAATTTATTTTTACCAACGAATTTAATTATGGTTTCCATCGCCCTAAGAAGGATCAATGTGACCATTGTATTCAATTTAAGAATAGGCCAGAGCATGAGCAGCAACTTCATAAAGAAGAGTATGATTTGCATATTATTCGTAAAAACGAAGCAAGAAAGCATAAAGTTCTTGACAAAAATCGTACCAAAGTAGATCCTGGCTTTATTGCCTTTGCTATGGACCTGGAAAAACTACTATTAGCTCCAAACTTACAGGCTGGTCAGGTGTATTATAAAAGAAAGTTAAAGATTTACAATTTTACATTGTATAATTTAGGAGATTCTGAGGCTACAAATTATATGTGGCATGAAGGAGTAGGTACTAAAGGTGCATCGGAGATAGCCACTTGCATTTGGATGCATTTATCGTCATTGGCTCCTGAGATAAAAGAAATAACTTTATTTTCTGATACTGCTTCTGGCCAGAATCGGAACACTATTATTGCCGCAATGTTTTTACATGCAGTAACAGTTTTGCCAATCCAAACCATTAATCAAAAGTTTATGGAGTCTGGACATTCAGAGATGGAATGCGATAGTGTACACTCTGCAGTTGAAAACAGAGGGAGGCATGTAGATATCTATACACCAGAAGGCTGGTACACTGTCGCACGTACGGCTAAAACAACAAAGCCATATTACAAGATCAAAGAGTTGACATATTCAGATTTTATTGACTTTAAGTCGTACAGTAACAAAGTTATCACAAATAAAAATAAAACAGATACTGGTGACAATATGAACTGGCTGTTATTAAAATGGATACAATATCGAAAAGAAAGTCCTAAAATTATATTTTTCAAGAACCAATTATCAGAAGAAAATTTTAAATCTTTACCTATACAGCGCAAAGCTCTACGCAAATCTACTATGACACCATGTTGCGATTTACAGAAGCTCTATAACAAAAAGCTTAAGATCTCTGCCAATAAACTTAAAGATCTGAAGGATCTCTGCGCAAAAGGTACCATACCTTCGGTGTATCATGATTTTTATAACGATCTGGAAGAAGGACTAATTAGTGACAACTCAGAAAGTGAATAATTTATTTTAACTTCCTCATTTTTCTACATTACTTTTTAATTGTTAATTTGATTTATTTTCCTTTAATAAAAGTAAATGAACAATTAATTATTATGTATTTATTTTTAAACACTCCACTCCGCTTGCGCGTTTTTATCTATTTAGATTGATATGTCATCGGAATAAAAAGTCAATAAGGCAAGAGAGTTAAGTGACATACACCTCGTAATATGAGTATTACATTGTAAATAAAATGGTAGTCAATAGGTCTAAGCCACATAACTTTTAAACCATGATGTTTTGATATTTTTTAATTATAGCATTCAATGGTAACACGTTTTAATAATCTAAGGTAAAAATTTGAACTCTCTACTAAAATATGACGCTGATTTATGTTAAAATAACTGTTCTTACTCGCATCATTTAGTTTTTAAACGTCCATAACTCAGAAGTGTAGTTCTGTGGAATAGCTCCATTACCTTCCAAGGCGACGAAATGAAGGAGTTGCGTATACATCGTGATCGAAGCAATTGTTTATTGTTTACTCATCGCCCTTTACAACGTATTATTTCTTTTTTTTTTTTTGGCTAATGAGGATATCCGCAGTAGAACCATATTTACCGATATAGTCCACAACACATCAGTAAATTGAAGTTGTTAGGGCCGTTCATCAAGCTCGATGAACAGCTTACCGATCTAACCGATGGAGAAGAAAGTTGTTAGATTGGCAGCCTCATGCTAAGCAAATGATAAAGTGAGCGAAGGTAAGATATGTACGAAGTCGATAGATGCGAGTGGTTCGGGAACGTGCTTGTTGCCTCCCCCAAGCCGATGAGCCGTGGTATCTCAGATGGTTAACGCTCGCTGTAAATATAACAAAACGCGAGTAACCCGGATTCGATCCCCGCCGTCACCAATGAAATTATTAATTGCATATGAATTGGCTTAGTTCCCTTCCCGAATATAATCCGTGTCAAAATGGGGTCTATAATCTCCCCTGTTTGTCACTATTATTGTATTTAGTTAGCGAGCGATAGAGATTGACTAATAGTTTAATGTCACTAGCAGTTTATACGATGAGTTGTTAACCCATTGTTAAGAACGCTAGGAAATGCAACCGTACTATCACAGTTATCATTTATCATAAGTGTCCTAAAACAGGACAAAGGATATTAAATTTTCATTCTTCGATTATATCTTGATTATATCTGACACCGTGAATTGGCTGACGCACAAAGCACACATTCTATTGTGCTTTGTGTTTGATTAAATGGTGTAAATTAGACTTTAATGTCAGTGTTATATGTTCCTTTATTCTTTGAGAACAATGCGTGCTTACCGGTGCATAAGGATGGTAATCTATTTAGGCTCATAAGCAAGCCCTGGTAGAGAAATACTTTGCACGTTTCCATTATAAATGGAGGTTTGTTTATTGCGTCAATATTAATCTATCGTTTTAAAAAGTTTACCTTTCTTTAGTTATGGACTCGCACTGTTTACTTTTGCTAATATAAAATTAAAAAAAATCCTTTATAAAGATTTTTATAAAAAACTTCTTAACAATATATTGATGCGCCACATCCCGATCAGGATACTAGGATAAAGTTATTAAACTATTGTCGGTCGGTCTTTGAAACGAGTGCAAATTGTCAAGTCAATCGGCCGTGTACAAAAGTTAAAGCTGCATCCTATATATATATACGTCCCACTGGGCACAGGTCTTCTCCCATTTCTGAAAGGGGCGTCTACAAATTCGTGAAAATCACATTAAATATAATATTAAATATAAAAATATAAATATAAATAAAAGCGATTCTAATAAAAGCCTTTTAATAAACTAAATATAATGAATTGTTCAAACCCTTTGAACTTGTCAAGTAGATTTCGTATTACACACCTCTTTATTAACAAAATTGTTTGTAATTTGAAGTGTTATTTTCACTGACGCATTTTAGCGTTTAGTGCTTCGTAAACAAGCAGAATTACTCTATTCAGAGTCAGGGCAGATGTTATGATAATGAAACAATTCGCATGATGTCGGTAATAACGTTCGTGGCTTATACATCACGTTTCGTTGTTCTAGAATTCTTCCGTAAAGCGTTCGTTTGAATTTATATCAATATTCGGGACCGGGCTGGCTCTGAATAAATACAACTGTGGATGCTTTGTTCCATTGATCATGTAACGACGCGGAAAATAGCGATTATGTACTACATTTTTTAATAGAATAAGGGTGGCGAACGAGCACAAAGTCCTCCAGATGGTAAGTGGATGCTGTGACTCATAGACATGTACATCTATCATCAATTAAGAGTCAAAATGTAAATGCGTTGTCACCCAAAAGTGTTTCCTGTTCGCTACACTCACCATACGAAACACAGTAGCACTATTCCACTGTTTCATGCTTGTATTCTGTGAAAATGTGTGAAGTCAGTTGCAGCATGACTCTTTCACGTGAAAAATATAACACTTACTCAAATATCAAAAAAAATAAATAATATGTCCTTTGCAGATTTTCCTTCAAGCCCTCGTAAACTAAACCACCCTAGAGAACCACCCTTCGAGAACTAATATAGAATACCTAGTTACCAGTTAGGGGTAGGGGTATCTTTGTGAGAATGTGGCCCTTTCTCGCTTTAACTGATCGATTGGTACTGCAACTATAATATGCTGCATCTCATTCATCATCATCATCATTACGGTCTATCAAAAGTCAATAGCCCATAACATAGGCTCCTCCATTGACATCGTCATAAATATTTGCCACGCAAGCGGGTTGGCAAGCGCACTTATGTTATTCGGAAAGCGCTGATGTCCATGCCCTGGTCTATTTTCTTCTGTCACCTATCACAACACCTGAGGGATGAAATGGGGTTGTGGATTGTTACTCCGCCACTACATGGTACACCTATTAAGTATAACTTAATGAATTTGATGTATTAGAGTTGACAACGCATCTGCATTTTTTTAAATTAAGGATAGACACAGGTGTCTATGGAGTACGGCACTAACTTACTGTGAACTGTGAGATTGTTTTTTAACCTTACTTGCCGTGCATTTAATTATGAAATATGTATTATAACAGGTAATATAATAGGTAATAGGTATAATAGGTCGCCGTCGGACTTTTCTTTGACATCATTTCATGTCTTCGTGTTTCATCACTGAGTGATTGTATAGAATATGTACGTCTTGTAAAGTTAAGTAAGTAGTTATTGAAAAGTAAACAAATTTAGATCATTAATAGACACTGCGTTACAATTTATCTCATTAAGTTAAAATAAATGTTATTAACGAAAAATTAAGCGAAAACTTCCACCGACATTTATTATTTATTACATATTAAGAAAGCCTTCCATCTCACAGCGTTTAACTTTTCTGACTCATAGAATTACGTCCGGACAACTTCACGAAAAATCTAAAAGTGTGAAAACGTGCGTAACGTGTTAGTGATTCGACTGAAGCACAAATTGGTTGACTTGACCAGAGAGAGAATACCAATTTCGGCATAATGTCTATATATAGTGACTTGAACCATAGACTCTTTTTAACCGTTTGATGAGAAATTCCGTTTTATGTATTAGGGTGACAGAACATCTGCATTTTGATTCTCAATGGAAAATCGATATAGGTGTCAATGGGCCACGGTATTCACTTACCATTACCTTGGGCTGTGTGCTCATTTATCGCTCTTGTTAAAACAAAAAATACTTTTAAATTCTTCAATAATTTCGAGTCAAATAGGAATGTTTATTAAAACCTTAACGAAATCGATAGTGATAAAGGACAACTTCTATATTTATTTTACCTTTAAGAAGTTAAGTTTTCGAAATATATTTTGTTTAAAACTGAGATAAGTGATGCTCAAGCGATCTAATATTTTGCATATTTTAATGAGCAAAGATGATAATATTCAAAACAATTACACGATTCAAAATCGATAGGAACATAACTCTATGTATCTAATATTTTAAAATTGTAAGTATTTGTTTCAATGTCTTAAGTTGCCCCAAGCAACGAGTTCATTTTGTATTTCGCCATTCTGAGTACATATTCACTATGAACTCTAAGAAAAGCATCAGTAGAAAGCTTATCCTTCTAAGAATAATTATAGTCAAGGGAATGTATCCGTAGTGAATGCGAGTAGCTGTCCACGTTTCAATACCCTTTCGTAACGAGAAGGGGCCTGTGTGCATACAAACCTGCTGTAGCATTTCATTTCCACTAGAAACACATAACAAATGTCCTTGTATGTACACACGCTTGCCTAACCACTGTAAAGTAAATGAATCTACCACATATATATTTATACAATATCACTCTGCTTTGTTCGATTGTAATAGGCTTCAGTTTAACCTTGCCGACCTTATTGATTTGTTATGGCTTCCTCGACTCGTATTACTTTTTACAGCATGCCGTAAAAGCTAAGAAGTAACATTTGGTGGGAGTATAAGTTGCATAAATTGCGGAAGTATTCACGTTCATGATTGGGCGAAACAATATATTATGGCCTTTTTAGAGTTTCGTTTCCCAAAAGGAAACATCCCGGAACATAAGAAACTTACTCAGGAACGGTAAGAGGTATCAATTTAAAAGTCTTTTTAGGCCGAATAACTGTATGTTTATTATAAAGATATTAATAGTTAATTCGCAACCATCCGCTTAATTAAATACAATGATGTGTCTCACCTGGATTGAAGAGCACCTAAAGCCCTCCCTCAATTGTGTGTTTTAATCCCGTCACCACTAATTCCAGCACCACTACTCCCAACACCACTATTCCAGGAAAGACACACCATCGACGATAATACGACACGAGTTTCGCCTCTACACGAGGCATCTTCCGGTATGTTTATTGTATGATAATATTTTTATTTAACACATATAAACTGTAATGAGGGTTACTATTAATACATAATTAAGTACGATGTGCGTGCGACCAAAATATACCCAAAACAGCTGGGACTGGTTGAAAACCAGTGCTGAACATAATTCCCAGCGAATACTGAGCCTGTTCTCGTTGCCTCACTTTATACTCGTATATTTTGTAACAGTAGTTAATTTGTTAATCTTAATTGATTTTTTTTAAGTCTATACTCACGTATGTGTTTAATCACTTTGTTTTCATTTGTAAACCTTTTATTGTATGGCAATAAATACTATTATTATTACTATTACATTGAAAAAAAAACCATCTAAGGTTCTGTTCATACACAACTCGTAATTATGAACGTCATATTAGCAAACTGAAATGTGATTTTATATAATTGACAGTGAAAATGACGTTTTAGCTTGCAGGCGGTTCCATAATGTTTCACAATTTGTGAACTTGGGACTTCTATTATAAGTTTTCATGAGACACTAAACAATTAAAACGATTCGATGTAAATTACGATGCTTAAATATATCAAAGGAAACTGGGTAAACCACCTCGATTATCTGATCATTGGTCAACAACTGATTAAGAAAAAACCGGCCAAGAACGTGTCGGGCCACGCTCAGTGTAGGGTTCCGTAGTTTCCCGTCCGTCACAATAAGTGCTCCCACTTATGAGTTTAAAGGTAACTGCTCAACTAAACCTGCAACTGCTCCCGGTAGTGGGTACTGTTGTTTCCATCCAAGTTCAAAATGATTTTCCTAGAAAGTCCTTATAAAGTTCTACTTTTCAGATTTTTTTCATATTTTCTAAACTTATGGTTCAAAAGTTAGAGGGGGGGGTGGCACATTGTTTTTTACTTTTGGAGCGATTATTTCCGAAATTATTGATATTATCATTAAAAATGATTTTAGTAAACCCCTATTCATTTTTAAATACCTTTCCAACAATATATCACACGTTAGGGTTGAAATTAAAAAAAAATCACTTCCCACTTTACATATAGGGGGGCTACCCTAATAAAACATTTTTTTTCCTTTTCCACTTTGTCGGCGTGATTGATACACATATTGGTACCAAATTTCAGCTTTCTAGTGCTAACGGTGACAGAGATTAAGCGAGGACGGACAGACGGACAGACAGACATGGCGAAACTATAAGGGTTCCTAGTTGACTACGGAACCCTAAAAACGGGTATTGTAATATGAACTTTTTTTAAATGGTTGAATCATATTTCTCAGTGTAATTAAAAATATCCGTATATAAAATCTGATATGAAACCGGATAAAGGAAGGCCATCCGCTTTGTTGGACACTGCTAAAGACGCGATTAGACTTTTAATGACCTGCATTTTGTTCATCAAATATCAGCAGCCGAATTAGACAGTTCTCAATGGGGGAGGGGGGGTTATTGCTTACCTTTTACAGCAACATAAACCCAGCACTTATTATTATAACGTTTTAGTTTTGATTTTTTAATTAATTCATCATCATCAAAATCAATTTTACATTATTAATACAACTGATAATAAAGAAAGGTTATCGTGTGACGGCTTCGTACAGGTAAGCGATTTGTATGGCGACCCCTACACGATGCAGTGACGGCAGATAAGAGATGCAAGAAGTCGATAGAAGCAAGTGGCTTAAGAGCGTGCTTTGTGACATTTTGTAGGGGAGAGCTAAGTTTAGCAGTGGACTGCGTTGGGCTGAAACGATAATGATTGAGACCGGAGGCTTTTACGCTTTTTTTGATAGATCACGGGCCATTTGATCACAAAGGTGTATACGTATTTTATTGCGAATATACAAACCTTCGTTTATATATATTACGTGGTAGAGCCACGCTGTAGCTATATTAGATCTGTAGCACGAATGGGTCGGCTCGACCGGGGAAGGACCACGCTCTCACGGAATTCCAGCGTAAATAGTAGCGTAATGCTGCTGTGTTTCGTGTGGTGAGTGTAGAGAACCGGAGACCCTTCTTTACTGGAATCGAGACATTCCATCTTAGTCCTCAGGGATGACTACGCATTTGCATTTTGATACTTAGTTAAGAATAAGTGTAGAAGTCTATGGGCCACAGCATCCACTTACCATCAGGTAGACTGTGTGCTCGTTTGTCACCCAGTACTTTAAAAAATGTAGCATTTTCGCGATAAATGTGGATGTCTATGGGCCACAGCACCCATTTACTATCAGGTAGACTGTGTGCTCGTTTGTCATCCAATGCTATAAAAATATAACTATATAATATTTTCGCATCAACACTTCTTAGCCTATCATTATAACTTACAATCATTCATTTATAACTTACAAACTACGTCTGGGCTATTGCTAATTTGTACACCAGCAGTGCTGCATGTGTCGGTTGGCAGGGTAACAGAACTAATATGATGGAAGTTCATTTTAGTTTTCGAAGATGACAACACATCTGCGGTCAATATACAATTGCAACAGACTTAAACCTATTATTTTTGTGTCTGTTGCATTTACAGGTAAGCGCACTGCTAGCTTTATGTCACTAAAAGTCAGCTAGGTGGATCATTCATCATCAATATTGTTATTTTGGAAGATGCACGACCAAATGTTTATATTATTTGTTATTTAAAATTACACATAGCAGGCTTATTATGAACGAAATATCTACATATATGTTTTTTCTACTTGTTACGTCTCTGTAAACGCATTGAAATTATCTAGAGAAAGGGAACAACCCTCTTCCTATTTCTCAATCTCCCCGCCCCGTTTGTTAAAGTAATGAAGTATACCAGTTTTCTACACCAATTATTCTTAGTTATTTTGCGTTTTAGATAAGCAATTAGAGTTTTAATTCCTGTCGACTACTTTGTCATATTTTCGATAAATAAAGAGTTCAAAAGTGAACAAACCATCTGTTGTCTACAATAAACTCGGCATGGTTAACTGATATTTTAAAATAATATTATGTCGACAATCGATCCGTCAAGTCCAGCGATATTGGATATTGCTCAATTGTAAAAAATTTGTATGTGTACCGATGCGTATGATTTATAATACATATGTTTTTGCTAATGATCATAAACTAGTAATAAGCGATATAAGACGAATAAATGAAGTTGTTTTCGTAATTAATGCTTCAATAAATTAATAAAAAGAATTTATGCTTCAAACTTTAGCATGTTTCACACTATATACAATGTTCAGACAAGCCGACAAGTAGGCTAATAGCTCATAGTACTATGATGGATGCGGGCCCAATAACGTAAACTTTCTCAAACACCAGAGTAATGGTTTACCAACTCTTCCGATGACCTCATAACTTAGTAGTAGTCAATACTCCCTGGCACTTTGAAAGATATGTTATTTTCGATATAATGGAAGTTATAAAGTTTATCGTATTTTATCAAGTTTTTTTTTTTACAAAATATACATGCGTATTAACTGATAACCCATGTTAGTGTGACAATCGAGTGTTTAAGATATTTATATTGTAACTTAAAATAGGAGTCGTCGTTTTTCGGTTATATTTGAGATGGCTTGCTCGGACTCAGGGGTATATTGTAAAGGCGACTAATATGAATGATAATGGTCGGAATACCAGGTATCCGGTGGCGTGATTAGGTGTACGGTTGAGTTATCTAACTGCCGTCGGAAAGGGATGTGGGGACCCTTAAAAGAGGAGTGGCATGAATGAAGACGCTTACCATTTAAGTTTTATTTTCCAAAATAAAGTCAGCACTAACAGCACGAAAAACTGATTACCGATGAGGCAGAAAAGTTCTCGAGTGGCAGTCTCGTATCGGTAGACGAAGTGTAGGGCGTCCCCCGCTACATGGAATGACAACCTGGTAAGACATGCAGGAAGTCAATAGATGCAGGCGGCTCAGGACCGTTCTTTATGTCATTCTTTGGGGGAAGCATATGTTGAGTAGTGGACTTTTGAAAGGCTGTAATGACGACGAATAATAACAAACTTCACTCAAAATTAAGCACAAAGCGTTGAAAATAACTGTCATAAAATAACTTTTACTGCCAATATCAATAAACTTGACATCCAATTTCACTATAGCGTTGTATTTCAAGACGGTAAAAGCATTTAGAAGTTACTGTTTTCGTTTATTGTTTAACTTTAGTACTGCAGGTGTACTCTCTCTTGAAGACTCGATTAATTCGTATTTTAGAACAACTGTTAGCAAATTGAGATCTAAAATTTAAATCGCATCGCCGTCGGAAAGCCCATCGTCAATGCATATTTATGAGTGGAGGAAAAATCTCGACACACAGTCATTAGTAAAACATTACTGAAGATGCGATCCAATTTAAAAGATATAACGATTCATAAACAATATAGAGATTGACGGTAAAATATTACAATTTATTTTTTTGCTAAAAAGACCCAATCTAACAGAATGAAAACTTAGATTACATATTAATTGTGCTATTAAAAGTCGTATAAAATTGATTTGGAGATATATTAATATTTTTATTTTTTTAAAACCAAGTTGACAAAGAATTTGTAGTCCACCTGATGGTAAGGGGCTACTGCAGTTTGTGGGAACCTGCATCCAACTTTGAACAAAGAAGGCTACGGATGAGCTATCACCTCTAAAGCCTTGGATATACTTGGGGACAAAAGGAGCGGCATGTTGCGCAACATGTCGCTAAACAACTGCGTGGAGTGTACCGAGACATATGTCGCAGAACATTTTGCAGGCCACGCTAGTCAGTGTTGATAGAAATGTAACCCGAGGAGATTGTTGCAATAAGTGCTGCTTACATAGTACTTCGGGATTGAAACGTAAGCGAAAGAGAAGGTGGTAGATGCGGAATTTCTTACTATAACGAGAAGAAAGAAGAATTAATATTTTAAGTGATCTCCGAATGTATGATAGATCTTTTGTGAATTTTACTCGAATGTCAACATTTGATTTTGAAACTTTATTACAAATGATCGGACCTTCCATAGCCAAACAGGATACAATACTACGGAACGCTGCTGGTCTATATATCAGACTTGCCATTGCATTAACAAAATGGCGCGAAATTGACGCGGGACACGTGCGCTAGCTCTCGGAGCGGGAACATGGAACATGTCCCACACCACGTAAAATGTTGCGGGCCATGTTGCGGGTCACTGTGCAACGTTGCATCGTCACGTAGATTGGATGTTCCGCTTCAATTTGCGGGACAAAACGTCCTCTAGTGTATCCGGGGCTACTAAGATGTAATTATACCGGCTTTTTTTACCCTTCAGACCTGATCGCAGCAGCGTAAGACGGATTCCTAGACGGAAAAATCCTACCACCATCAATATAATATGTAATAATGTATATTAAAGCATTATTACGGTACTATCACGTAATATTATTTTTTTTGTCATTAAGAAATCGTGGTGGCGGCGTAAGTGGACACCAAATATCATCCCGTGGGTGTGGTTAGTGGCGACACTGAAAAGTGTCACATAGACCTTCGAACCATCTCGTTTACATGAAATATATATATCTAGATCTGCGACCGGAGCAACATCAAAGGTGAGAGATGTCTGTTACTGCGATCGTTCTTTCACCCTTTAAACGTGGCGATTATTACAAATACTTTCTGTTATGGAATCCTTGTCTAGCATTAGGGGCTGATAGAAATAAAAACATAAAGTATAAAAACATTAAATAATATAGAAAATAATATATACAAAATAAGTAGTACTTATTGAAAGTCACTCTTCAGTTTAATTTACCATTGGTTCCGAAAATTCCTAAACAAGAAACCCAGCGGAACTTTTTTTAACAGAACAGTTTACAATCACGAAAGTTACACTATAATTGACAATTTAAAACAAATAAGAAATAACATGGTAGCGATCACCTTATTCCCGGGGGGTATATCATCAATTAATATTATAATTTTTGTTTAATAAAGTTTTTAATCTTTAGAATGTGAATGGATAATGATTTTATGTATATTTATTTTTAGGTTATGTTATTTATTGTCCACGTAATATTATGCCGCTACAGCTTATAACTTCAACCACGTAACTACTTGGCGGGTAGCGTAATGGGCGCGTGCTTTTGACGGGGGCACGCCCCGTCGGGCTCACTTCGTTGTAAATGTATTGGATATTGTGCTTTATTTTTTGTTATCATTGTTTCCACGTAATTTAACATCGCCATGCTACGAACTAATTACTGAACCCAAAATACATATCTGTCTACATTGATCACGGCTACTATTAACGTAACAAATTAATGGGACAATGTATTAATTTGGCCTTAATACTCTGGCTTTGCTACGTATACGGCAATTATTACTGTTAATAATTATAAAATAATAATTACAATGCTACCGTTACCGTCACCGTTATAATCTATAAAAGTCCACTGCTGAACATAGGCCTCCCTCGTAGATCCTCATACGGGGGATATTTGTCATAGTTCAGTCAAAAATTGTGGTTGTCAACCTGACAGCCTAGAGTGGTAACTCTAGCCTGCTAGGTTGACAACCGCAATTTTTATTTTTTTTAATTTTTAGTCGTTATTAGGAAGATACTGATGTCCGTCTCCTGATTTCTTTCCCTCTGTCGTCTTACGACACTCACGAGATGATATGGAGTAGTGGATATTCGTACACCGCTACTACACGGTAAAATTACAATGTGAGAATACAAAATTGTTATAAAGATGTCAAAAATATAAAATCTTTTAACTTAGCGTTCATATATCTTTGATGTACCTTGTTATTTCATCAACATATGATAATACAAAAAGTCAAGCTATACTTGCACAATTAGTGAAGAATCGCTATGTGGGGAGCGAAACTGCTAACTGTAAAGATCGGATCAATCAGCGAAAACACCCCTTACGCGAGCATTCTTTAAATTACATACGTGGGTCTTATTTAAATTATGCAATTGACATATTTACACACCTTGAATACAAATACTAATATTATGAGATTACTAATATTATGAGATTACGATTAATGATAATTTTTTGGTATTATATCTTAAAATTCACCTAAATTATTAAGTTAGTTTTAATTTCAATTCGTTTGTTTACATTAAGACTCAGGTTAGTAAAGAGATGTTAGTAGCGTTTATTAATTACCGAATAAACATCAATAAACACTATGAAAACTTTTACCATTAATTTATAGGAGAGGATCATCAGTGGACTTTTGATTGGTTGTAGCTGGAACATTGGAGGAGGCATGTTGTACCCCTATATACCTACTTCACAGTTAGTTTTTTTATTGAATAAGGGTGACAAACGAGCACTCAGACGACCTGATGGTAAATGGATGCTGTAGGCCATAGTCATTTACAACTATAAAAAATTAAGGATCACAATGCAGACGCATTGTCACCTCTGAAAATATCTCGTTTATAGTACAGTAAAAAGGGCCTCCGGTTCTCTACACTCACCTAACGAAACACAGCACAGGGTTAAGCTGCTATTTTACGCTGGTATTCTATAAGAGCGTGGTCCTTCCCCGGTCGAGCCGACCAATTAGTGCTACAATCATAATAACGCTGCAGCGTGGGTTTACCACATATAAAATATTTTAAGGTTTACAAAATAATATAAATAATTACTAAATTATTTCAAATAAACACGGGCATATTATTATTGTTACGGGCATAATATTATTGTGTAGTTAAACGATTGATGATCTAGTAAAATAAGAGCGAGTGTTGCTAAGATTTGGACACAAGATAAATCCGTATTAATTTCATGCAGTGACGTACAGTAAATGGAGGTCGATTCAAAGCGCCACAGTGATTCACAAATAAACAGCCTGAGCTAGCGGGTCAATGCGAGCTTGAACAAGACTAACAAGACCCTTTGTCGTGAAATGTAGTCGTATAAGCCCTCCTGATTGATGCGCGTGCATTCAGCCCTAATACAGTAAAACGTGACAATTGTCTAAATATACTTACTATAATAATTTTCCCCAGGCTGAAATGTCAAGGATGCTATCAGGTTGTTTTATAAAGTACCTAGTTTACAGATCATATGCATCGCAGGCACACGCCTCTTCTAATTTCTAAGGGTTATGGAGCTATTATACATATATATTATATACTCGTACCTATATAATATGTATTCGAAAAATATTTTTATTCCATAGTCATGCAGGTTTTCTTCCGATGTTTTCTCTCACGTCGTGATTAAGCGGCACTCAAAATTGCAATTAACAATTTCCTTGTTGCCTGCGAGGATCAAACCCGAGGTGCTGTAAACCCATGTCACGGCTCTTTATGCATTAATAAAAATTTTATTTCTTTCTTTATTCTTTGTATTCGCTAATCTTATGATATCATTTAGGATATATTTATCTATCTTGCAAAGAACGGGCTAAGTGCCTTGTTACGCTGTGGCAGCCTTTGCCAATCAACTCTTAGTGGTAGAGCCATGTTGGAAATTTATAGTTGTAGCACGAATGGGTCGGCTCGACCGGGGAGGGACCACGCTCTCACAGAATATCAGCGTAAAATAGCTGATCAATGCTGCAGTCTCGTACGCTATGTGTAAAGAACCGGTGACCTTTTTTTTCTGGAAACGAGGCATTCGATCTTAGTTCTCTAGTGTGGGAACGCATCTGCGTTTTGACCCTCATTCGAGAATAGATGTAGATGTCTATGAGGCACAGCACCCACTTACCATCAGGTGGACTGCGTGCTTGCTTATCACCATTATTCTATAAAAAAAGAACTTGGAAAAGAAGAATTGACAGGTATAAACTTTCATAGGTCATCATTCTATAAAAAAATGTGCATGCCATTGAGAAATGATGTTTGAATTTTTTACCTGTCTGTTTATCCGGGCTACTCTTCGGAGAGACTGGACCGATTGCGGAGAGCAGTGCCACGAGTGGTCTAGGTCTCTATTTTAACTCAAATACTTGTAGCCGGGCGGGTTGCTGTCTGTAAATGTGATTTTTCATTCAGCAAAATAGGACTCTGATAAATTTAATATCAGACCCCTATTCTATTTGAATCCTGTTTGTATTTCCGCACGAATAATGTATTTAATATTATCGGCCTAAGTTATACAAAACTTACTAACTTATGTTAAATAGAATATTATTACAAATTATTACAAATTATGAACACTAATAATACTCGTATACTTTGTGAAGACCAGACACCCTTGTTTGAACAGTTGGGAGGCTAGGCGACGAAGACGTGATGGATTTAAGATCAAGCGTGGCTTTAATATTCATTGTACACGAGTAAACGATTTTTTCCAACACATTCATTAATAAAATCTAGAGAAATAATTCTATGGTAGTGTCTGTTTGTTGTTTAGTAATTTTCAGCTTCTAAGCGGTTTTTGATTCGTATATTCGATTTGTAGAATGTAAAATATATTTAATTTCTCATTATGTACAGACAGATTAACTTTTTCTTTTTGTTTCAGTCAAAATATTAGTGTGTACTATCAATTTTGTGATATCAACATATAAAAGTAAATTATTTTTGTTACAGGTAAATTTGCAATTATTGTGCAGGGCGTGATGAAAATTGTATTAAGTATTCCAAAGAATACTTACCTTAAAGTAAAAAAAGAATTTACAATTGCATGATGCAGGTATTTGATATTGTTATTATTGTAAGGTTAACTCATGACTATTTTAAAGCATGTGCACACCAAGTGCGTGTGTGTTCCAGCGCCAGCTTTTTATATTTGAAACTGTGGACATTGTTACGTGTGCAGTGTGCGCTGTGTGTACAAACGGTCTTAAAAAGCGCTGCGGATATTTTCTTGCCTTAAAACGCTCTCAGAAATGAGAGGAGGCCTGTGCCCAGGAGTGGGACGATATTGGCTTTACTTTACCGCTCTTTCTTAATACTCATTTTCATACGATTGGATGACTAACATCAAAATAAAAAATAACTAGGTGTATAATACAAATTAAATTTGTTACTTTTATTAATGTCTCAAAATATGGTCGGCTTTCGTCTTTAACTGATCTTCCCATACAATTTCAATTAAAAATTTTCGTTTTGACATAAAAAGTAAAGTAGAAGAAGTAAAATTGATATGAGTGTAAAGTACCTTACGACGGGCGAAGCTAATAATAATTACTAATATCAGTGTAAGTATAAGACGTTATTAGTCCTGTATACACAATTAACCCGGTCATAAGTGTGTCGCCACACAATTAATTATGTCCAGCCGCATTAACTCAGATTAATGGCGGCCATGTTGTGTAAACGTAACAACGCCCACTACAGACTTCTGAGAACTCTAAATTATCGCTCGCAGAAAATGAAAAAGAAATATATTGTGACTCGTACATTTATTTATACTATATTTCATAATGATATGTGATAATTATTAGAAGTCTAGAGAGTTGCGCTATATTTATCGTTTAGGAGAATTTCCTCAAGGGCGCATTTCATACAAACGAATTTTGGTCCTATTTTGGATCCTACTTTGTATTATATGATGAACTTCGATTGTTGATCGAAGATGATGAAGCACTAAAATATTCTTAAAATTTACTTTTGATTTAGATTCTAAATCCTAATGAACTTTAACTTAGATTGTATATATCGTCGACATAAATATGCTATGTTTGATTTTCCAAGACAATAATTCAAGAAAAAGAAGAAGTATAATCGTCGTCATCATCATTATGTATTATTTTCACTATCATTGTATTATTTTACCGAATTAAACGAAATAGTTACCGTTATAGTCTATCAAGCGCGTAGCGCAAAGCGCGTAGCTATGTTCTACGAGTGCCTAAACACCAAGAACCCAACGTTTTGTCGCAATCTGATCGTATCTAACAATCAAATTGAACATATAAATGATATAAAAAGCGCATGGTCAGAAAAATAAATGATTGTTGAACTTTATTTTTTTTTAATCGGTTTGCTTACAGCAGCTTGTGATGAAAAATATCGATCGCTGTAGAAATACAAAATCTAAAATTTTTACAAAACGAAATAAAGTTAACGGAAAAAAAATCCTATTAACGAGTCAGGTAATAAAGACTAGTTTTTACGTTAATGCCAGAGTACAAATATCTAAAAATTAAAGTAATATTAAGGTTGATTTCTGATCGTTTTAACATAGTTCTGTTAAAAAAATTTCAATTAATAACAATAAAATAAAAACCTTGTGAATTTCAATAATAATAAAATAGTAAAATTAAAAAAATATTTTCTATTGTTGAATGGAATTTTTTTTTCACATTTTTCTTTTTCCAAACTTTTATTTATTGACTTGACATAAAATTATCGGAAAATTATTTTATGTTATGATAGTTAAGGTTATTTGTTAAAACTTGTGTGTATTTAAAATACTTAAAAATTACGTGTAACACGAGCGCTTAAGGCATGCACATTTGAATTAACCAAAATTTATTTTTTAATTTTTTGTTTATTGGGAGGACGCTGCGGTCCATCTCCTAGTTCGTTTTCACTTTCTCGTCTTGCGAAACCCACGGGACGATATGGGTATGAGGTAGTGAATATCCTTTCAGTGCTAGTACACTGTGAGAAAACGAAATACCGAAATTGCGTGAATTATTGCTGTATGTTGAAACGCGTTGTATTCGCACTTATTTGATCGTCGCCACCGTCGATATTGCGGCTTCACACCGGACGGGCTTCCCACTGGTATGCGAATTATGCGATGCAATAAGGGGTGCCTAGCCTGTTTCCGTGTGGCTTCGGCTTCCTGTATTTTCTTCCTAACTAACCGTGTAGTGGCGGTGTAGGAATATTAACTACCCCATATCGACCCGTGGGTGTCGGAGATGGCCAGCAGCATTTTCCTGTTCTTGTTAACAACTACCCTATGGCAAAATTCCCCCATGAGGTCAATCTATGACGGAGACCTCCGATCAGCAATGGACTTTTATAGACTGTAACGGATAGATGGATAATTGTTCTTTATAGTCCGAAAATAAATAGACATTTTTATTTTGTCTGTCGAACCGAATTTGACTTAGACTTATTCAATCCATGTTTAAGGAACGAATATAGTTCAGAGCGACAACTGATTCTTGATAAAATGACTAATTAAATATAGGAGAATAAATTACAGTACATAAGTTTCTTTTTATAAGATAAGAGCAACAAAGGACTCAACAGACGTCCTGATGGCAATGGACACGTGGTACTTTACGTGGTAGAGCCACACTGCAGTTATATTGAATAAAGCAAAGCGAGAGAGGAGTCCCAGTTGAGTTCCGAACGAAGATCCCGGCACCCCTAGTATTCGCTGAACCGGGGGGCTTAGGCCGGTAGGAAAACGGTATAACCTTTCTGTTACTCTCGCAATCTAATATATTATATGAGGATTTTCCAACGATTAAAAATAATAATAAACAAGCTTGGCTTAGTAACCCTGCTAGTAAGCCTTCCCACCTTGAGAATCACCAGCTAATTAGTAATCGCCAACACGGTTTTCGTCGTGGTCGATCAGCTGGTGATCTTCTCGTCTACCTGACTCATAGATGGGCGGCGGCAGTAGAGTCCAAAGCGGTGGCATTGGCCTTTAGTTTGGACATGGCGAAGGCCTTCGATCGGGTTTGGCACAAAGCCTTCTTTCAAAGCTCCCTTCCTATGGGCTTCCCGAGAAATTGTGCAATTGGATCACCAGCTTTCTTGCAGATCGGAGCATCACGGTCGTTGTAGACGGTGCAAGCTCCGATTACAAGCCTATTAATGCTGGTGTTCCACAAGGCTGTGTGCTATCAAAAACTTGCAAACCCGCAATATTCATTGCTATACGGGTGACAGCACTGGTGATGCTCTGTACACTGGCCATGCCAAAATTTCTCGAGAAAACGTCTCCGAGTACCGGAACAAACTTGTGTCTGAAGCCGAGTCTTTGCTTAACAAAGTCTCGGGCTGGGGGCGACTAAATCTAGTCCAGTTTAACCCTCAGAACACAAGATTGCGCGTTAAACGTTAAAAAGAACCCCTTTGTCGTATCTCGTCAGTTTCAAGGCACTCCCCTTGATGCCTCAGCCAGTATCGGAATCCTCGGCGTCTACATATTGAGTGACGTGCAGTTTTGTGATCACTTGGAAGAGAAAGCCAAATTGGCCTCTAAAAGCAATAAATACGTTTTTAAATAGTAATGTTGTGTACTAGCTTGGCGTGCTCAGCAGAGCGGTACACATTTCATGCCGGCACACCGCCTGCAACTTTACAAGGCGCAGGTTCGCAGTGCAGGCGCATCTCTGGGCTGGGGCTTCCCAGTACCAGCTTCCTTCCACTTGACCGCATCCAGCGCAGAGCGGCTCGAATCGTCGACGATCGAGTGCTTTCCGATCGGCTTGATTCACTGGCGCTGCGAAGAGATATTGCATCTCTTTGCGTATTTGCGATACATCTATCACGGGGAGTGCTCTGAGGAATTGTTCGGGTTAATCCCAGCCGCCAAATTTCATGAACGCTTTACGAGGCAAAACCTCCCGATACCATCCGTACCATCTGAATGCTTGGCGGTCCACCACTGTACGTTTCACTAGGAGTTTTCTTCTGCGTACGACCTCTCTGTTGAATAATATACCACCGGCGATTTTTCTGACCTGGGGACCTTCAAGAAAAGAGCTTACTCCTTTCTAAAGGGCCGGCAACGCATCTGCAATTCCCCTGGTGTTGGGGATGTTCATGGGTGGTGGTAGTCACTTAACATTAGGTGAACCGTATGCTCGTTTGACCCCTCCTCTATAAAAAAAAACCCACGACGTAACAGGTGTTATTGTGTACCTAACTAGACCCTATAACGGTATGAGTTTTTTGTTTCCACAATTCAAGCCTAAGCTTGCTTAATCCGGCCTTAATCCTTTTAACGCGCAGGATAACACCCTATTTACGGATTCTATCCATTTTTTGTTTAGAGGATTATGCGTACGTAACAATTACTTTTCCTCTAGAGAAATAACAGGTCTTACTGAGAGTATCTTCATAGTATTAAATTATTGTATCATATATAATATGTGATTGAAAAAATGTTTTTCTCTGCGGCCTATCAAAAATATATTAGGATGTCTCTTCTACCTAAGCCGGTAAACGGCCCAATGCTTGACAAATGGTTTTCCTACAGTAAGGACGATTTGTAGTGAGAGCCTAGGGTTGGTGTAAACAAAAACTCTTGCGATTCAAGTGCTGCTCTACACCACCAGTCTCTAAGAATTTGGTATGACACTTAAAATTATTCATCATCATCAATACAACCCGTCACCATTCCACTACTAGACAAAGACCAAGAAATGCCACTTAGCGTGGTCCTGAGTCCTACATCCAACGACTTACTCCATGTCTTACCTGTCATCACTCCGTCTAACGCGCGACCACCTTACACTTTACTTACCGGTAGGAAGCTGCCATTCGAGTATCCTTCCCTCCTCATCGGTTGTTAGCTCTTCGTGCTATATGGCCGGCTCTGTGCCACTTCATTGTAATGATTCGTTGGGCTTTGTCAGATAAGTGATTACTTCTGTTATTTCGCCTAACATGAACTTCTTGTGACCACCGTTCACATAACGCTCCTAAAAAAAAATTTTTAATTTATTTAGACTCTCGATCGGAGCTGAGGATAAATGAATTCTTTTACGTTACTATTGACATAATAACATCAATGATTTTCTTTAATAACGACATCGTATGGTAATTGTAGAGAATCGGATACCCTTTTCATATGATAATGATAGTATGATAACTAGGCATTCCATCTTAGTCCTCAAGGATTTTTTTTTTTTTTTTAAAAGGTTACCCCTACACTAAGATTTTCTCTTGTATCGTGGGGGCAGTTTACAAACATAAATTGCACAAGTACAAACATCCAGACCCGGAACAACTATATGTAGGCCATACAAATACTTGTTCCGTGCGGGATTCGAACCCACGACCCCCAGCGCAGCTACTCATTGCTAAGCCACTGCGCCACGGAGTCGTCAGGGATGTGTATTTTGCTAATAGTAATCTTATTTGATAATAAATTGATGTAGGTGTCTATGGTCCACAGCATCTTAGAACGATCAGGTGGACTGTGTGCTAATTTGTCACCTTTATTCTATAAAAAAAAAATATTAATATAAAAGTACTAATTACGTGAAAAATCTTTTCATTTTTTATACGTACACATATAGAGAACCACACAGGAAACTAGTTATCAAGTCATGGAAGAGGCGGCTCCGGCGGCAGGAGCGTCGATGAGGCATTTTTATCGACATTCTGCTCTATCAAGCGAGATAAGCCGGATCGAGCGCGGTTACTACTCAGGCACGTTGATAGCCTCCTTGATAACTTTTTCTTTTTCTATATTGAAGATTTTTCTTAGATTTATAAAGGTTAAAGGTAATTTGTAATTTTATTACATTATTTGGTTAAAACTTGGTCAATAACAAACGAAGTGTTCCTAGGATATATAATTCAAAGCACATTCTTGTCATTTTAATAATATTAGGGTGAAAAACAAGCTAACAGTCCGCCGCCATAGGAATATTTCCGGCTGTTCTTTTAACAATCACATTTTGTTGATTTACAATGAGAGATGCTGTAGCCAATTTTATATTTATATAAATGTAACATCAAATTTATTCCATTTATAATGCTATTGCACTTGCTTCAGCAGTACATATACTAAAATTGAAATAATATAGATAGAAAAAGTATGATGCGTGTGCGTGTACAACACTCAATTTCTTTACCATAAAACCGAAGTGACCATCGAACTTAGAGCCTATTTGTAGCCCAAGGACACCTGCAACCAACTGCAGCCTGTAAGTAATTTACTGGTTCTGTATATCCTTCAAACTGAACAACGACAGTGTATGCTCTGCTGTCTGGCTGCAGAAAAACGTAAGAGTGTGATATGTGCCCAGACGACGGACTCCAATGCCGAATAGTCGTACCACTATAAGCAACCATTAGTTTAGTGTAGTTTAAAAGTCGGTGAGGGTTCCAATTTTTTTTTTAAGAACAACGTAATAATTATGTCCTTATCAACGAATTACGGTCACGGCGGCCCGCCTCAACGGAGACTAGCCATCGGCCCACAGGATTATAGTGCCCAAGTGTATGCGCAAGCACAGGTGTATCTCTATTCCCTCACTCTGATAATCCGACACCTAAACTGACACGACCGGAGAAAGATCGGGCACAGGACTAACGGCTTTACGTGCTTTCCTGGGCACGGGGATGAGACACCGCCAACTTCTTGACACCGAGCAGCTACTGAGAATTTTTGACGAAAAAAGCTCAAGAATTTATTTTTGGCCCGACCCGGGATTCGAACCCAGGACCACCTCATCAGCAGTCGCACTACTACCACCATTAGACCAACGAAACAGTCAACATAATAATACTGCTATATATCTATTCCCTGCAGTAGATAATTAGAACCGAAGATTTACTGGTAACGAGGCATTACATCCTAGTCATGAAGGGTGTGAACGTAACTGAATTTCGATTCTTAATCGAGGATAGTTCTTGTTGTTGGTGCCTATAAGCCGCTGCGTCTACTTACCATCAGGTGAATTGTGTGCTCGCTTATCTCCCTTACTTAAATATAGAAACGCGATGAACGTACGTAGAGTTCAGATGGTTCCCCGCCGTCGCTACCACGACTAGGACGTGTGACATGTAAAATATTACTACAGATATGTGTGGCAATGTTGAATAACATGTATAATACATTAAAACGACGTAATAAAGTGATTGTAATTAATTACAGTCACCTTAAGACAGTCGTAATCCTAACAATTCCACCATGTGCAATGAGCATAAGTGCACGTAACATAACAGACTTAGTAGTTTAATGCCTCTATAGTAAAGTGCTGCAGTCGTTTGACTACGTCATTGCAAGGCTACGTGTTCAAATCCCGTGCGTAAAAAGTGCTTGTATAGCCTGCAAATAATTGCATGCCTAAACGATACAATTTAAAAAAGTATGGGACTATATTTTTAAATTGTATAATCCTTTTTTCATATAGTAAGTTTGCGTACTATCATGCGATCTACAGTGTATCTTATTGCATAGCGCATATATTAAGGTTGGCAGATAGGAAACGCAGGATCGATGGTATACCATGATGAAGTACGTGCGGCGAGTGCTAACGTATTGCAATAGCTTTTGAACGCTCGGCTCGAAATTGATTTAGAGTGATATTTTGATTATCAGAATCGTGTAATCAGGAATAAGTGTGATGTACGAAATATTAATATTGTATAATTTACTTCATCAACAACTCTAAATACTTCCTTTCTTTGTTATATATTTATATATATATATATATATATATATATATATATATATATATATATATATATGGATATATATATATATATATATATTTCATAATTATAAATAGACTACAAAAATTATTATATTATGTACATAAGTATTAGCAGTGTCTATTGTTTTAATGCGGCGGTCGCGACGGAGGTGCGACGTCACCAACAAACCGGTTCTCCGCTGGCCATCCTTGCTCCGATCGCTCGCAGCTCGCATTGCGCCACCAGTACGTTTTCGTATGCCATACTGTTCGCTTATTTACTCGTGATAAGAGATTATTATTGTGGTTAATACGTTAGCATATGAATTATTATTTTTAAACAAAAATTTTGAATTAATTAGAATCTATCCAAATTCAAATCATATCCACCCTACTTCCCTGAAGGCAATAAAACAATAATTTTTGTTAGCATCTTTGACCTTGTCACTTCGCATCGTCACTGGATAGGGTGGATATGATTTGAATTTCGATAGATTTTAATTAATTAATTTACTTTATTCAAAATTTTTGTTTTTATTTTTTGTAAAATATCAGTGCCATAGGCTTCTACTCCGTCCAGTTGTTGAAATGAAATGAAATGAAATGAAGAAATGAAATGAAGAAGAAGATTTATTTGCTTTGAAAAAAGGTTACATTAAGGTGGTTATTACAAAGTGTAGTACAGCTTTTTCAGCCATCTATGGATAGCATGCAAATACATTTTTTATAATTAAGTTTACTGTATTAAAATAGCGAATTAAATTAAAATATTCATCATAAAATAGTCATCGTTTACAAATTACCAATACATAATACAAACAAATTTAAAAATAATTAAAATTGAAAATGCAATTAAAAATATATAACTACTATTGTGTCACATCATGTCAAATTTAGGTAGTCATTCACATTATAAAAACAATGATCATTTAGCCACCTGTAAAGAGCGCCTTTAAGTCTATTACGGGGCAAGTCTTTGATATTTTGGGGTATTTTATTAAATATGAGCATACACATCCAGTAAAATTTTTTTTTAAACCGAGCACTCTTGGGTATAATTTCAGCAGTAAGTCTATTGCCATTTCTGGTATTTTGCGTATATCTCTTTCTGTCTAAACATTACAAACTTTGCAAATTTCAAAAATGTACAAGCATGGGAGTGGTAGTATTTTTTAGAGATACAAATAGCGGCCTGCAAGGCTCATCAGGTGCAGTGCCACATATTGCTCTAATACATTTTTTTTGGGCAATGAATGCCTTTTTTGCATCTGTGCTATTGCCCCATATAATAAGCCCGTATCGCAGTACGGATTCCACATATGCAAAGTACGCAGTAAGTGCTGTATTTTTGAGGCTACTATGCTTAGTTTATAAAGTGCGTACGAAAATCTATTTACTTTTTTACGTACATGTTCAACTTGACATTTCCAATTTAGTTTTTGATCAAACCATATGCCTAGGAATTTTGTCATATTTGTACTTTTTAGTGTTACACCCTATTGTTTTCGAGACGGTATAAAAGGTCATCCAGTATACATAGGAATGCCGCAAGTCACGGTCCGGATGTGATTATCCTGCATGTGTTACCAGGTTGTCACTCCATCTAGAGGGAACTGCCCTACACTTCGCCTTCTGGTACGAGGCGGCCACTTAAGAACCTTTCTTCCCCATCGGTTGTGTACCCTATATGGCCGGCGCATCTATCTAATATACAAAATATAAATATAAAATGAAAGCTTTTAGCAATGACATACTATTGAACAGGCAGACTATTGAAAAAGGCACATTAGAAATCTTATAGAATACACATCTCATTCAGTCAAACGAAACGGACAATTTCGTATGGTGAGTGTAGAGAACCAGAGACCTTTTTTACTAGAAACGAGGCATTTAATCTTAGTCCTCAGGGGTGACAACGCATCTGCATTTTGATACTTTATTGAGAATAAATGTAGATATCTATGGACCATAGTATCCACTTATCACCTGGTGGACTGTGTGATCGTCTGTCACCCTATACTATAAAAAAGTGGTTACTGGCGCTGATGAGCACTTGCATCTAACATCAAACAAAAAAGACACGGTCACCTCTGAGAACTATGATGTAATGCCTTACAGTGTGTATACAATACAGCGGCGCTGCACTTCTGGTGGTTTAGGTAAGAGGCTGATATCTCCAAGTTTCGTAATCAAAAGAGCAGTCCTACCACCTGGTATAAAAATTTAATCTGTGCGTATGAAAATAAACATGTACATTTATTGCTCCGCCACAACTGCATATGTTGTTCTACTAACGAACTTAACAGAAATATGGAGGAGTGTGATTTTTTGCGACGGCGTGGAGTCTTATTGAGAGTATTTCAGTATTCTAGGTACTAAGGTGACTAAGTACTTCAGACCAAGACCTAGAATACTGTGGAGTCAGTGTCCTCAGTGGTGGCCACTCAAAATACAAGTAGAACGCATCACTACGTCGTACGTACCGCCAACATAAATTTAGTTAGGGCAGTATTTCGACTTGCCTTTTGTCGAAGTTACCTGTTAAACATTTCACTGAATCGTTAGGGTTGTTTACTCTTAATTTGCGTAACATTGGAAAAGTTTTCTTATATTTATTAAACATTGATGGGATCTAAGATGCTTAAACGAATGAAATTAACTAGTTTTAATGGTAAATTATACTTAACGAAACTAGTTGTTATTTTAATAGCGTAGATATATAACTAGCAGACGTTGTACGACCTTTTCGAAAGGCTGCGCGATGAACTTAACTCCGAAATCATCCTGGGCTTTTCACAGTAAATATATTTATTACTAGCTGCCCCCGTAACTTCGTCTGCGTGGACTTCATTTCGTTTGGATTTTTGGGCATTATTTTTTTATAAAATAAAAGTAGCCTAAGTTACTTCTTATAATATCAGCTATCTGTCTATCTCTGTCTGTGTAAGTGTCCTCAAAATCGGTCCAGCGGTTTCGGAAACTAGCCAAAACAGTTTGTCTGTTACACAGACAGATATTGTAAAAATTGTGTTTTTTTATAAGTGCCATATATACTTTCATATGCATTTATTAAAAAGCTGTTATTTTGACATTACCAACAGACACTTCAGTTTTATTGATCGGCAATGGCGAAGATTGTTGCGTGACAGTATGATGTGTCGATTTTGACGTTGAGATACTGTTTTTTATTTACTTTGACTGAAGTTTTATACTTAGGTTAGAAAGCACTCTCACCATTAGAAATCTCTCTCACCTTACAACATCGGCTATCTGCCCGTGAAAGTCCCGTCAAAATCGGTCCAGCCATTTACGGGATTAGCCGGAACAAACAGACAGACTGACTGACAAAAATTTTAAAAATTGTGTTTTTGTTATACTTAAGGGGATAGAGAAAGTCAGCTCAAATTCTAATTTCGTCCCCACTTGCCCGCGCGTCGTATGCTATGTACCGACATGTTTGTAATCACTAATACTGTAAGTAGATAGGTCGTTAGATACTTATTTCATTAGGTTTATCATATTTATGCCTGTTTCTTAACGCCAAGCCAGTCGCTTCTTATTTTTATTACGTTTATTTCCCATTTTAATTTTACGTCGTCCTGTTGCGTAATGTATATTCTGATCGTAAGCGACACAACCCCCCCCGTTCAAAGGCCGAAGCGAAACTGACCGGGCGGGCAGGAATCACGCTTCAAAAGGCCGATAGTTTAGGTAATTTCTTTTTACATTGAAGTTAATGGTATTTTAAAAAAGTAAATAACATAAGCACTGCTTTATAGTTAGTTCAGTTAGTATGCAAAGTTTCATGATCTTATTTAAAGTATTTTATGAATAACAGCGGTTTATTGTTTATTTTAGAGGTAACGTTGGATTTTTTTTCTATCGAGAAAATTTTACGAAATCGTGTTTTCGTCTAACATAATCCTTAACATTAATCCTCAACTTTACCATGTATATTTATTTCGAAATTAATGCTGCAATATTTTCGGCATAACGAAGGATCTTGCTAAGCCATTTGAGATTAACCCTAATATCTACCGTATTTTATAATGTGCATTTATTAAAAATATGTTATTATGAGATTACAAAAAGACATCAATTTTATTTATTTGTTTAGATGTTAGATATCAATGAAAAACTCGTACTTGATTTACTCCTTATATTTTTTATATGCGCGTCATACCAGATCGTCACTCCATGTCGATCGCCTTAAGTATCTCTTCTACATGAAATTACGATTGCGTTCATTTGGAATCGATTTCTGAACTCGGTGAGCGATAGTTTTGGCACCACTGAGGCATATTCATTAGATCGTAAGTTAATTGACCCACATGGCAGCATTCTACAATCAAGAACGCCACTACAGTAAAATTCTGAAATTTTCAGTGCATTTCAAACTTCAAACAAACATAATATTGAGTATTGTTTACAACCCTTACAGAATCCTTACAGAATCGAGCTGTAAGAAAATTGAAGCCTTCTAAATGTGGGTATACGGGATAATGTTAAGGATATCCTGGAGAGACATAATAAAGAACGTAACCGTGCTAAGTCGCATAAAGAAAAAACTAGAAGTTGTATATTTAGTAAAGAAAAGAAAGCTTGAATATCTCGGCCACATAATGAGAAAACGAAAATACGATCTACTACAACTCATCATATAGGGCAAGATCCAAGGAAAACGAAGTATGGGTCGAAGAAGAAAATCTTGGCTGAAAAACCTACGCCAATGGTTTGGAAAGAGCATCCGTTCCTTATTCAGAGCCGCGGCATCAAAGATTCAAGTTGCCTTAATGATTGTCGACCTTCGAAAGAAGATGGCACTTTAAGAAGAAAGATTGTTTACAAGCACCACAATTAAAACAGATGTCGTTTTATCGATGACTTAATATCTAATGAATTAAAATATGTAAAAAGTTAATTCTTTAAAAAAAATGTCTGTTTAATTTTTCGCTCCAACTCGTATGATTTTTCTGCGAAGGACTTTGCACTGTGTTTCCCGGTACATAGCTGCCCCTCGAAAACCTTTCTCTCCGATGTTGAAACAAATTGTAGGATTCCCTTTTGTGAAAGGATATCCTTATATGATAAAATCGCGTCAAGGTAACTAAGAGCGAGTATCTCCACGTTTATACGATTACGTCGCCTCGGTCGTAATCACCCGGGTATTTTAATGTACCTACTTTGACTTAAGACATCAAATGTTTTTGACATGATTATTGTCCCCACGTCACACATACCATAACACTGATCTGATCTAACATCCCATGATCATCTGAATACAATTAGCATTGAATTCCTTAACAATCACACGCAAATATAGTAAACCCAAATAGAAGATCAGTAGTAATTTAAGAAATTAATTAATTAAATTGCAAATTGCACATCAGTTCCATGGAGTTCGCTTCACTTCTCGTGAATGGAAAGTTTCACATATTAGCTATGCGATGCGTTGGATCTTGGAATAAACTTCTCACTGAGGTTTCGAGAACTAATGCGGTACATTCGTACGCGGCGCACGTGTTGCATCTACGCCCGCTTCGATATTGCACCTTCATACCAACTAACAATTTATGCTATAAATAGTGAAAATAACTCAATTATAACTCCGTTTGAAACATCTATTATGTTCATTTAATTTAACACTGCACCGTGTGATTGTGGTGTAAAAATATCCACCGTCTTATATCAACTGGTGAGTGTCGTTAAGAGGCGATAGAGGGAGACTGAAACAGGAGATGGGCAGCAGCATCTTCCTGATAACAACTTAAAACTATAAAAAATTATGGCAAGGACCTTTTAGGGCAGTCTATGATCTATGGGGAGGCCTATGTCCAACAGTGGACTTTTGTAGGCTGCGATTGACTAAACAATGTCTTTAAGAATACATATTTTGGTGTTATAGATTTTTAGTGTTACCTAACCGATTACAAAGATGATGCAATCAAAAAATTATTCGTTTTTGACAGATATTACATACTGTTGTTTTAAATAAAATGAAAAATGGTGATGAGTCGGTCAATCGATACGCGCGCTTTATAGAAGTTTTGACAAAAGTGACGATGTGGTTTTTAGACCGTATATCGAGCGCGGTGACCAACTAACAATAATCGGAAGCTAACAACTGCGCAGGAGATATAACACCTACTTATTAATAAGCTTAACCCTTCAAGCGCCATAAAAATCTCATGCAGCCGCATGTGCCCGGCAAATCCCGAGCAGTCGCATGCGACCGCACCCACCCACAGCACTTAAAACCATTAAAACTTATATTTAGAGACTACTTTTCTACGGAGAATTTGAATTATATAACCTATACAAAATTCTCTATCTTGTGGTCTAAACAAAAGTGAGGTTTTAGTTCATTACAAAAAGACTATTGTATTTTGATAACAAAAAACAAACATTCCAAGCGAATGTCGGCAGCGTGAAAATCACAATTATTTCAATATATATATATATATATATATATATATATATATATATATATATATATATATATATATATATATATATACTCGAAATTATTTACGTAAAAAGATAAATTATATTCACACAAAAACTTTCATTACAATTTTATAATAAAACACTACACTAAAACATTAATGAAACACTAGAATAATCCAAAAATCAACACAATAACATTCACACGAAAATGGCGTACGAAATAAACGTAGATTATAAATAAATATTATAGGATGACAGTTTTTTTATTGCACTAGAGGATAGAGCATTTCATATTGATTATATAATGCCAAACTTCTTCATAGAAAAGTAGTCTCTATATATAAGTTTTTATGGGTTAAAGTGCTGTGGGTGGGTGCGATCTCGTGAGACCGCTAGGATTTGACGGAATATGGCCAGGAGGTTGGGAGGTTAGGTGGCAATGGGCCGGCCATATAGTTCGAAGAACTGACAATTGTTTAGGTGGGAAAGGTTCTCGAGAGGCAGTCTCGTACCGGTAAGCTAAGTTTAAGGCGTAATGCCTTAAGAATGAAGTGACGACCTGTTAAGGGTTGCAGGAAGTCGATGGGTGCATGTGTCTCAGGACCGTGCGTTGTGGCATTTCTTATTGGAGGCCCATGTTTAGCAGATTAATTGTGAAGGACTGTAATGATGATTATGATAAAGCGTACCTACGCGCCAACTCTGTATTATTGCACGCACTTATCGTAACCTACCTGTGCCCGATGTAACTCTATGCGATACGGTCTTAGAAGGAATACAGGCTAGAAAGTAATGTTAGAGACACAGGGACCATCAAGAAGCCACTAGTAATGCGTGGTACCTTCTTGTCTAACTTTGGTGGGAATCACTCCGTAACTGCGTGTTTTTATATAAGGGTTATAATCTGTAATCTAAAATAAGATATTATTATAAAAATACATCAAATTATATCCATAATTATGTGTTTACATCATATAACTTAGCAATGGTCAAACGTCAAAACGAAGACAAGTACGTTTTTTACTAGAATAACACAATCGCACTGGTCGGTCGGTGCCGTGGTAGCTCAGTGGTTAACGCTCGCTGTAAATATAATAGAACGCGAGTAACCCGGGTTCGATCCCCGCCGGCACCAATGAAATTGTTAATTGCAATTTTAAGTGCTGATTTACCACGTGCTCGGCGGTGAAGGAAAACATCGTGAGGAAACCTGCATGTCTGAGGAATAAGAAAAAAAAATATTTCGAAGACATGTGAAGTTCGTCAACACGCATTTGGGCAGCGCGGCGGACACTTCCTTGCCCTAAACCCTCTCAGAAATGAGGGGAGGCCTGAGCCCAGCAGTGGGACGTATATAGGCTGTAACTTTACTTTTTTTTACTTTTACTGGTCGGTTCCGGCTTGAAATACCAGTTTAATGCGGTTGTGTTTAAAATCAGTCATTCGTACACACATACGTATATAAACACTCACGTCTGTCACCCAGAGAAGTAGGCAGAGACTACAGACTTCCATTTGGCACAATCCTGAAACACCTCTCTCGCCTTCTACATGACCAAACCACCGAAGCATTCCTTTCTTAATCCGGGCCACATCATCTTGCACACCACATTTTTTCTTATCACACAATTTTCTATAACATAAATATAAACTATATATATGTATATATATATATATGTATATGTGTGTATATATATGCATGGGTATATATATATATATATATATATATAACTTATATATAACATAACATAACAGAGTCATTACGACTTAGTCCTCAGGCATGACAACGCATCTATGTTGTGATTGTTTTTTTTATACAGAAGAGGGGTCAAACGAGCATGCGGCTCACCTGATGTTAAGTGACTACCACGGCCCATGATCAACCGCAACGCCAGGGGAATTGCAGGTGCGTTGCCGGCCTTTTAGAAAGGAGTAAGCTCTTTTCTTTAAGGTCCCCAGATCGTATCGGTCCGGAAATATCGCCGGCGGTAAACTATTCCATAGAGAGGTCGTACGCGGAAGAAGCGGCGGTCCACCACTGTACGCTTCACAAGGAGTTGTGAAACGTACAGTGGTGGACCGCCAAGCATCCAGATGGTGTGGATGACATCGGGGCGTTTGCAGCGTAGTGCGTTCACGAAATTTGGCGGCTGGGATTATTCCGAACAATTCCTCGGAGCACTCCCCATGGTATATGCGAAAGAAAATGCAAAGAGATGCAACATTTCTTCACAGCGCCAGTGATTCGAGCCGATCGGAAAGCACTCGGTCGTCGACGATTCGAGCCGCTCTGCGCTAGATGCGGTCAAGTGGAAGGAGCTGGTACTGGGGAGCCCCAGCCCAGAGATGGGAACAGTATTCCATGTGCGGCCGAACCTGCGCCTTGTAAAGTTGCAGGCGGTGTGCCGGCATGAAATACTGTCCTGCTCTGCTGAGCATGCCAAGCTTTTTAGAGGCCAATTTCGCCTTCTGTTCCAAGTGACCACGAAACTGCACGTCACTCGATATGTCGACGCCGAGGATACCGATACTGGCTGAGGCAACAAGGGGAGTGCCTTGAAACTGGGGAGATACGACAAAGGGGTTCTTTTTAACGGTTAACGCGCAAACTTGTGTCTTCTGAGGGTTAAACTGGACTATATTTAGTCGCCCCCAATCCGAGACTCTGTTCAGCATAGACTCGACTTCAGACACAAGTTTGTTCCGGTACTCGGAGACGTTTGTTAACCGAGTTGGTTGGCAAGTAGAGAATGACATAAGGCGTTAAGTCTTCTAAGTTTCTTCATAAGTTCTTATTATAAGGTGTGTAATAAATAAAAGTAAATAAATATATGTGTCTTACGAGCTACAGTATCTTTTTACCTTCAAGTGGATTGTGTGCTCGTTTTAAATTCGAAGTCGAATTGAAAGCTCATAAACGTAAGGTGCTGCGTGGGGGCGGCGAGAATTTGTAACCTCGTTTTATCCCAGAGTGTCCTAAGAATCGAGTACGAGAAATGCTATAAAAAACTTAAGCCTCTAATAAATGGCAGTAAGCATTTAAAAAAAGTAAGTGGTGTAAAGTAAGATGAAAATAAAAATACATAGATCGATGAAAGGAAGCATTTACAAAAAGAGCGATACACCTGGTGCTGCGATTTCTAAGCGTGACAATGATACCTAATTCTCCTTGCAAAATAGGTTGAATAAACAAGAAAAAGAGAAGAAATACTATCACGATCTTTCATTGCCGACGTTGTATAGGAAGCTAAAGCAATAAAAGCAGACAGAATTTTAAGAGATATTTTACTTAGATTTATGTCTTTCACACTACACACAAACAATTGTCATTCGTCAAATTGGATCAATCATTTAGAAATAAAATAATTTCAATGCAGCCCTGTACTCCCGTTTCTGAAAATTTGAATATTATTCGCAACAATTTAATCGCGTTAGCCCTGGCCTGTTATAGTTAAAAAAAACAAACGGATTAAAACAATATCCTTTATTCCTATCAAAGCCATGCACAATTAATCGACGTCGATGCCAACATTTTTTTATAGTAATTTAATGCGTGGTTTGTTCAAAAGAATTGTGCTGCATAAAAAGGCAACGAGGGATCCACCATGAGGAAACCTCCTTTAAGTGTTACAGATAACAGTTTCGACACAAGGTGCACTGAACACACGCCGAAATTCTCTGCTCCATTACCATATTTGAAATGACAGGTATGTGTTTTACAGTAAGACGTACTTGCATATATTGGCAGTTGCTTCACTTACAAAATGTTAAAAGACTGGATATGTCTTAGATATGGCTTAGATTTGGAAAAAATGTGGCTCTTCCAAAAACCATTATATACTTGTGTAATTTACCAAAATTTTGTAAATACCGATAGTTAAAAAACGCTCATTTGAAATGTCTTAATATTTTCAACTAACTTATACAAGGTTTTATATTTTTTCATAGTTTCTGATCTATTATAAATGTTGTTGACATCGACAAAAATTCGGCCAAGTGTGGGTCGAGAACGTAATGCACAGAGTTCCATGGACCTTTTGTTACGAGGGTGGATTGAAAAGTACTCGGCCTAACCGAGAAAATAAACACATACTAAATCAGTTATATTTTTATTTTTCTACATAATCACCATCAAGTTCAATACACTTTTGCCACAAAACTTTTGAAAAAAAAAATGATTCTTCCTTAGAGTCAAAATATGCGTCTACAGCTGCTTTGACCTCGTCGTTTGTCGAAAATCTTTGACCTCCCAAGTGCTTTTTTAGGTTAGGGAACAGAAAGAAGTCTGATGGTGCCAGATCAGGTGAATACGGCGGATGCGGTAACAGTTCAAAGCCACAGTTGTGAATTTCAGCCATTGACTGTACTGACGTGAGAACACGGGCGTTATCTTGATGAAACAGGACTTTTCTTCTGAGCATTCCTCGACGTTTTTCTTTTATTTCCTCTCGTAAACGACGTAGTAAGGTGCAGTAGTAATCAGAGTTTATAGTCTGACCCCTTTCAAGCTAATCAATCATAATCACACCTTTCGAGTCCCAGAATACTGAAGCCATCACCTTATTTGCCGACAAAATCGACTTAGCCGTTTTAGGGGGTGGTGTGCCAGGTCTTCTCCACTGTTTTGATTGTTGTTTTGTTTCCGGTGTACAGTAATGAACCCATGTTTCGTCCATAGTAACAAAACGATTCAAAAAATCATCTGCATCGGCTTCAAATAACTCCAAACAGTCGCGTGAAATAGTCAATCGCGTCCTTTTTTGTTCAACTGAAAGCAGTCGCGGAACCCACCTCGCAGACACCTTGTGGAAACCCAACTCGTTGACAATGATGTTTTGAGTTCGTTCATAAGAGATGCCTATAATCTCGGCTATCTCTCTAATTTTTAATCTGCGGTCTCCCATTATTAAATCAAGTACTTTTTTAATATTTTCGTCAGTAGTTGACGTCGAAGGCCTTCCAGAGCGGGGTTTATCTTTCACACTCTCTCTACGACGCTTAAATTCTGCTATCCATTTTTTGACGGATGAATATGACAGAGCACAATCGCCTAATGTACTGACCATGTCATCATGGATGGCTTTTGATGATAGCCCCTTCTTATGGAGGTACTTAATGACGGCACGCTGCTCGATTTGCTCCATTCGCGGAAATTATGTCCGATTACTTTGTTAATAAATTTATAAAATCACAACTAATTATCGCACACGTTTCGAACTTCACACAATGAACTAGTCTGAACTGAACTAAATAATGTGGGTAGATTTGATTTTTAGAATTGAATGGATCTGTGTTAGGCCGAGTACTTTTCAATCCACCCTCGTAAAACCGTAAATTTTTAAAGCACTGCAACGTAAAATGTTATTTTAAAGAAAATTATTATAATAGTAAAAACACATTTTTTAAAATAAGCTTTTATTTAAATGAAAAAGAAGAAAATGAGCTTTAAATTAAACAAAACCCATCAATTTATTGATCAAAATCTGACTGAAATTCAGTATGTAACAATGTCTGAAACTCCTTTATTTTATTACTGCAATAATCGACATCGACTTGTGATTTTTGTAAAATATTTTACAAGCAGTCGGTTTTTTTCTAACACCCAGTGGAAAATTGAAAGCAAAAAATTTACAATAAACAATCGCAGTTATATTTCACTATAGAATATTTTGCCACAGGTTAGAAAGGGACCGATCGTCTCGAAAGCCCGGTAAAAAGCCTACGCGTGCGAGAGCGACGACTAATCGCTCAAGCTTTGAGACAAAGAGAACAGGAATCCAAGCCAAGTGTTGACGTTACATAATAAGGCTAAGAGGTCATGAACTGTGTAGAAGAGCGCGCGGGAAATTTGCAATAGTTTGAAACAATTTACGAGTAATTTTATTTGTTGATATTATTGATTGAGCACTTTGATAGGGCAAGCCCGGCTTCTCGGCTTCTATGGAAGCTTCGCTACTGCTCTCATAGTCCATTGGGCGGCATTCCGACTTGACCCGGTAGAGGCATAGGAATTTTTGTGTATACATGTACGTGTTTTCTATGGCTCGGAGATAAAACAGCGCCAACTTCCTGACTCCAGGTAGTTCCTGAAAATTTCTTCACAAAAAACAAAATAACTGATTTTTGGACCCGATCAGTCTCGCTTTTGACCACAAGACCAAAGGAGCAGTCATATATCCCACAAATTGCATTTCGACCACCCAGACCCATCATAAATCTCTAAAAACAATCAAAGCAACCGACGGCGGAGTACACAGATAAAATCCCAAGGACAAATCTCACAATGAAATTATATTCCATTCGCAATCTATCTTTGGTTTCCTAAACTCGAAAAGGTACACCAAGCCCCGGCACATTTATTTCTAGGTGATACGAATAATTTTCGTTTAGTGTATGTAAATTTAGTGAGTTATCACTGCTATACGTCGCCATTTAAAAATTTTATAAGTTCAAAATTACGGTCGTTTTAAACGGCTTTTACTATTATACCCGATAGGTACATTATAACTTTGAATGCGCACGCAATAACAGACAGCACCTAACTACAACTCCCAACTTTTTTTGATTGGTCTGTAAAATTAGTTTTATTCAATACACTAGAAATGCTGTGACATTTCTATGGCATGCTTAAAGGGATCATTCGAATATCCATTTATTGATTAGATCTGCCGTTGAATATGGGTAGTTATTTCGGATGCAAGTTTTTTCCCTGGGGTGGTAGACGCAGGCGAAGTGCCTATGTTCCAGCGCGCCTTCCTACGGCCTTAATCTTTTCTACTCTACTCAATCTACCTGAGGATCAAGTATTTTAGCTTTCTGATTTTTCGTATAAAATAAGAAATTATACGATTATTTGGCATGTGTTAGATATAAGTCGTAGGTGCGTAGATTTGAGGTCGGTTTGGGTTCAACGTATTATCGTAATGTTTTAGACAGCGATCGTTTTTAACGACGGCGACAATAATGTTCTTTACAGCATAGTTCACTTTACTATGTATATATACTAGCTATGGGCCACGTTGTAAAAAAATATATATATATATATTATGCCTATATATATCCTTTGTCATTTCCATTCCATGAAAAATCCTTAATTCGCAACAAAAAAAATTGTGGGTCACTCATGTGCAAAAAAACTATCCTATCTCTCAAGTTGGACCAAACTACACATGGTGTGCAAATTACATTAAAATCGGTTAAGTAGTTTAGGAGTCCATCGCGGACAAACAACGTGACACGTAATTTATATATATTAAGAGATATATATATATATATATATACATATATATATATATATATATATATATATATATATATAATATATATATATAATATATATTTATAAACGCTTTCTCGAACATAGCTCCGACAAATTCGTTAAAATTTGCAATATTGGGGGAAAAAAATCGATGCCTTATTTTTAGGAAAATTCGTTTTTCTGTATTTTCACATACAAAGCAATCAGATTGACTTGCCTACGTCATAGATAATATTATTCTTTATCTCAATGGCTAGAGCGTGGGTCTGCTACGACAGAGTACTCTAGTTCTGCTTCTGCAATGTGGTGAGACTTTTTTTTCATTAGTATTATGCTAGATATTACATATTTTTATAATATAAACCCTACACCGCCTAACAGCTGGGCAAAAATAATATAACAGAGTGATAAAATGTTTTGTTTGCGTAGTTATGTCCATAATATGGCGCTGTGCATACTTTATGACCGCAATAAGGTCAAAGGTTTACTTTAAAATGTTTGGTTCCAGTATTTTTATGGAATGTCATTGTTTTCAATCTCTGTTTATAATATTATAAAAGGCATATCCAGTTTTGAAGTTAATATTGTTGTTGGCGTAAAATAATTCCATCACATCTATCAGGCATTTCATCCCAGTCCTCAGGTGTGACAACGAATTTTGATTCTAAATCAATATGAGATATATATGGAATGCAATTTCTACTTACCATTAGGTGGACTGGTATGTGCGTTTGTCACCCTTATTCTATAAAAATAAAAATAAATTATTCTATAAAAAAAACATCGTTTCGTCCTTAGAGATACCTAACCATCGACTTTAAAAGAGCTATAGTTTTATAACCTTTTAACTTCTAACAGATAGATTAATACTTTCAAAGTTGTCCATGGTACAATTTTCGCCAGAGCACGTGCTAAGGCGATGCTTATGTATCCTACCAAATTGTTAGAGGTTATGTCGAATGTGGAGGTTTTACACACTGATAATAAACACTGTGACTCACCTGTGTACCTGTGTATAACAAGCTGTATATAAAACGCTAAAGCATTTTAAAATCCGCCAAAATTGAGAAGCGTAGTAATTCTACATTGAGTATATGTGACACGAGTTGTTTATTCTGAAGCGGCATGGCTTCTGCATTTCTTTCCATTCTCTCCGCCAGCTGCTTATTTTCCGGAAATCCCTTTTGGGACATGAAGCTTCGTACTGTTTCACCTCAATAATATTGCCCTTACAGTCATCTTTTGTTATTAAAACATTGAGAAATAGAATTGGTAAAAGCTATTTCTTTTAGTTATAACATATAGGTATGCAATTTAACGTGAATTTTTATACAAATGAGAGAGACGAACGAACAAATTGTTCATCGAACATACTGCTTGGTAGGTATTTTTCGTTATAGAAGTAAGGCAATTACAGTGAAAATGGGCACACAGTCCACCAGAGATATCGAGATTTGGATTAATTAAAACTAAAATTTTAATAAAAAGTGTACGCAGCTTCGAAGAACTAAGAAGATTAAAATAATGTCTGTATAATAGCTTCTGAAGTCAATACTAGATAGCGTAGGAAGTGTTAAAGCCCCGACATCTAAAACGAAAGTGGGAATTATTTTATTTTTCTTAGTTCCTAAAGACAGTTCCGTTTTATTAAAAGGTCATTTTATTTAGCGAACTAAGGAATATCACAAGCTCAAGGTAGCAACTAAAATATTTATAGAATTTTATAGTGGTAGCTCAGCTGGTTAGCGTTTGCTGTAGCTTTCACAGTACGCGAGCAAACCGGGTTCCCCGCCGACACCAATGAAATTGTTAATAGCAGTTTTATATGCTGATTTACCACTTACTCAGCGTTGAAGGAAAACATCATGATGAAGCCTGCATGTCTGAGAAATATGAAAAAAAAATATATTTCGTATAAATCAAAGTTCACAAACGCGCATTGGGGCAGCGCGGCGGACATTTCCTTACCTTAAAACTCTCTCAGAAAGTAGAGGAAGCCCTTGTCCAGCTGTGGGACGCATAAAGGCTATAGCTTTTTAACTTTAACACCTATTTTATAAAATAAGGGTGGCAAACGAACAAACACACCTTATGGTTGATTTCTCCAAATTTATATGTAAACACACCTGAAATTTTATTTAAAAAATAATAATTAGAATGTTGTTCGAATCAAGCAAAAAGAAAACGATTTGTTTTTGTTACACTGTGTAGTCAGGACATAACACGTAACACCTACTGCTGTATACCGTCCCGCGGGTGTCGTAAGAGGCGACGACGGAGAGCACCGAACGAGGGTAGCAGAATCTTCCTTATAGTATTTAAAAAATAAAAACTACGCTTGCAAATATCCCTACGCGGAAATCTATAGGAGAATATGTTAAGAAGTACACTATTCATAGGCTGTTACAGTAATCGCAACGGTTTTTTGTTAAGCCGCGTATCGATTATGCGCTCCAAGAGGTCGAACATTGGCGCGTGTTCCAACCGCGTGAAATGGATACCCCCTTGGAACGCCAAATTGTTCGTTGGAACGCTTAAGACCGATTTACACTTCGACAAGTACAGTAGCGAGTTTAGTTACAGGGCAGTTGACAGTAAACGGTTAAGTGGGCAGTAGCGTTCAAACAATGTCTTCGTGGCGAGTTTAGTTAAGGACATTAGTTCATAAAGTTCATTGGAGTATGACGTTTCAAGACTACAGAATTTTTCTGGTTTTCGTTTATGATGGTTTTAGGATTATGTCAAGAATTAAATGATCCAGTCAGAGAATTTTTAATGGTTGTTGTTAAAGAAGTTTTTAAGAATTTTCATAAGTGCGACATCTCGAGCAGATTTAATTTTACAATTTGAACTTCTACTATTATATAAACATTCGTTTTCTAAATACTCCTGTACAAATTTATACGTGATATCTTCCATCCATTTTATTATTAAAACTCAATATAAATCGTATAAAAATTCAATAAACAGTATCGTACAAACTTTGTGGCGAGTTTAATTACAAAAGTATAATTGCACGTTCTGGCGCGTAAACGTTGCGTCCGGTCAACTTATGCACAGAACTAAACTCGCTCGTTTATACGAAGTCGCGAGTTTAGTTGCGGGTGGCGGGAGATGCGCAGGAGGGCAGCACTTTGCACTTAACTCGCCGAAAAATAGCTCGGCCGGCTATCCCGTTCAACTTAATTGTTAACTTGCTACTTAACTCGCTTATTGCCGTTCAAACGAGGTTCAAACTTAACTCGCTACTGTACTTGTCGAAGTGTAAATCGGTCTTTAAACGTGGAGCGGGCCGTACCATCTGGTGTCGATTTTATAACGCGTAACAAAGTAGTTCCAACCGGCGCGCGCGCGGTTGGAACTGCCTAAAGGAAAAACAAAACGGTTGTTTTCAAAAAATAAGTTACTGTAAATTGATGAAATTATATGGTTCAAAAGAACTGCTAAAAAAAGCAGCTGCAAAAGTTGTTATTTTCATAAAAAAAGAGCTCAGGGAAGATGCATTGAAACAAACTATGAAAGCAGCAGCTGCTCGTACAGGACCGACATCCATGTTGACTGCCAAACACTGGAAGAGCTGCCGCGCACCAGGCGCCCTTATTTCATATGTACATACATACTCGAACATTTGGAACGCGTTCTGTGGAACGTACTGGTCGGCGCGGTCATTCATAGCGCGGGTGCCAGGAGCACGTAATCGATAGACGGCTTTACTTGGGTCGTAACGTAATTATTACCATGAAATGTGTCCTATGACACTTTAAATATGAAGAAAGATCTAACGACACCGCACACAAAAAAACTCAAATATGTCTAGCTATTAAGGCTACAAACGGTTACAAAAATATATAAATACCAATACATATACATAATCAACAATGAATACTTACACCCAAAAAATGTTATCCTCATGGCGCAATCGTGTAATAATAAATTGCCAGTAATCATTTTCATATTTTATACCGTTAACAACTCATTGACGGCCTCCCTTATTATTGCATGCTTAAATTAAGTATATGTAAATTATTTCTATACCTGTTCTGCTTTTGTCATTTAGTAAAAGGAGAAAGCATTTTTGAACATTTCTTAAATTAATGTCGAATTTATAAGTAAGGTCATTATAATTACTTAAATATTCCGTACGCATTGCACTCTTCTTTCATTCTTGAAATTCAGTTGCGAGTCCGACTTCGGTCTTCAATGCCTTGAAAATTAATATAGCAATAAGTACGCAATGTACGTAATGAAGCCGACAGTGAAATATTAGGCGCGGCTGTCGAACGCACGGGGTTAGTTAACGGGGAGTCGAATCCCAAAGGAGTAATTTCAAGGCCTTCTGAGCTATGGGCTACGTGACAGGACTTCCTAGACCGCATCGTAATTCTTGAAGCATTACTATCGGTACTTTACTTACCGAAGCTCGGGTTTGTAGAGATAAGTGAGATCTGATGTATTTTGGCCTCCATAGTCTACTTATTTAAAATGAAAAAAGAACTGTTTATTTTTCAAAGTTAAAAATCAGTATTTCGTTTGCCAAATATAACACACTATATAGACATTATTGAAGAATAGAAACTAAACTGTTATCATTATACTTAGCCCTAATCACCGCGATAAAATTTTACTGTTCCGTGATGTTGTTTATTAATTAATTATTAAATATAGTTTTAGATTTACAAACTAAGTTATATTTCGTTCATTCACGAGTATTTTAATTTTTGTTTGCACATCTACAAAAAAGCAAACTTAATTTCACAATAAATTCTCCGCTTATCAAAGAAGCGTAATTGATAGTGGTTGCAATGTATAAAACAAATAAGTACTCTTTTATTTACAAATATAGTAGCGTTCCCAAATACATACTTATTTCTTGCCTAAAGTATAGAAAAAGTATGCAGATTATCGTTGATATTTATAAAGCTTAATAAATAACATGTTATTTGACATTATTTTCAAAAAATTTAATGCATTCAAATCGGATAATATTGGGATTGTAAGGTCAGTATAGCACGAGTGGGCTCGACCGGGAAATGACCACGATCTCACAGAAAGTTCATGTGATTCGTTTGGTAAGTGAAGAAAACCGCAGATCCCTCTTACTAAAAATGAGGTATTCCACCTTAGTCCTCAGTGACGACGCATCTGCATTTTGATTCTCAACCGAGTATGGATGTAGACCACAGCATTCACTTACCATCCGGTAGACTTTGTGCTCGTTTGTCACCCTTATTTTATAAAAATATATTATTGATTGCGAAGTCATCGCTCGCTATAAATTTGGCGTACTTAACGACCGTCCATTTAATAGCTCATGCGAATATAACTTCTACGAGCGCCCCCAAACATAAATGAAAGTAATGATAGCTGTAGACATATTAGTGTTTACTATTTGACGTTTAACGATCGAAGTTCTAAAGATCTCTCTTATTTTGCAAGTATAATGTTATGGCAGTATTTAACTTTACTCTATTGTGGTATTAAACTAGAACATAATACGGTTTTCACGTGAAATATGTTAGAATAGTTTACGGTATTTACTATAACTTCTGAACTTGAGATAATGTGGCAATATAACTTGAATATTTAAATTTATCTTAAATTTCCTAAAAAACATACTTATTATATTTCTTAGACTACCACATTTCATATTATCGCTCTATCAAATAGATTGTTTTTTAAGAAATTTAGGATAAATTTATATATTCAAGTTTTTATTTACTATAAAAAACTACAAATGTGTTGGTATAATAGTTTTTGATTATGAAGGGAACAAAAGAGTCTCTAAATGGTGTGCTTGTGTAAATATACACACCGCCTGAATTTGGCTGACGTACTAACGTGATTCTGCTATTAAAGTTGACTGCTGACGTAAGCCTCCTCATACATTGTTTCCTAGGTAGAACATTTACCATAGTTGCCACGCTTGGCTGGCGTGTTTGCAACCGCAGTTTTGTATAGTATTGAGTTGTTGTCACGAAGATGTTGCTGCCCATATCATGTTTCATTTCCTTCTTTCGTGTCTTACGACACGGGATGATATATTGTAGTGGATTTTCTTAGACCGACGTGTTGCCGTTACAGTCTATTAAAGTCTACTACTGAACATAGGCCTGCCCGATAGATTGTCTCATAGGGGATTCCCCCTGTTTTCCATAGTTGCCACGTTTGGAAAACGTCTTGGCAACCGTAGCTTTTTAACTTTAGTCGTTATAAGGAGGACGCTGCTGCTCATCTTCTGATGTGTTTTCCTCTGTCGCCTCTTACGATATCCAGGGGTGATATGGGGTAGTGGATATTCTTTCAACGCCAACGGTAGACATTATACTATACTAAACGCGTGTTTATAGTACAGCTATACAACAATGCATGCATCGAACGCCTGTTTGAACTAGAATTTAAGCTAGATTTCTTGAATTTGAATTGAAGTCTCTACTTTTCTGTTGGAAATTGCAGATACATTTTCATTTTAGTCGTATCATTATTTTATGAAACCAAACTCGGATCGCTTGTGTTTTATATTATGCCGGAAACGTGGAGTAGATGCGACATTTATTTTCATTTAATATAGCACCTGCACGGTGCACGTGGCGCGGGAGCTCGCGTTTCCTGCACAGGCAGTGAATTTTAAAACAATCACTCTCACGTACCGTTAAAGTATATTTTTTGGCATCGACGTAGGTACATATGGTGTATCCTGTTTCATACATTAATATATTCGCAAGGTATATTTTATAATATTTAATATAGTATTGGCTTAGTTCTTACCGACCCGTTTGGCCAGCACGATTAACATCATAATGTCCTCTAGACTTAATCGGTCGCCACGATCAGTCATTACGAAAACTAGCCGTCGGTGCAGGAGAGGATTATAGTGCACGAGTGTAAGTTCTCATAGTCATGGTCTTTACTGTTTAGGATTCAGTCGTCACCATTGCAGTCTAGCACAAGGCCCTTATAGATTACGCTCCTAAGGCACTTGCATCCATCGAATAACTTCATGTTTCATCAGTTTGTCAGTCCTCACTCCTTTTAGTGGGAGAGGAGGGGAGGGGTCACTTAACAATTTGCTTGCCATTATGTGACCGTTACTCAGGTCACTTTCTTCCCCATCAGTCCTCGATTATTTAAGTTAATTGGCCAGCACGTTACCGTTAGAACTCTATAATTAATAAAAAATATACCTCACACGTGCATGTTTCCTCACGTTGTTTTCCTTCACTGTTCACGATTTCATTGGTGCCGGCGGGACTCGAATCCGGGTAACCTGCGTATTGCGAAATTGACTTACAAACCTAACTTACGAACCCTACGAACCACAGTAGAAAGCCTTCTACGAAATGAGAGGAGGTTTGTACCCAACCGCGGGACGTACTAGTATACAGGCTGTAACTACATAATTAATAAAATTAAACCCAAGCAGGTTACTGTAAGACTTCATGTTATTGTAAGTTCATTCTGCATACATTGGATTGAGAGCTCCTTATAAAAACCGGTTGAAATTAGTTCAAAAAAAAAAGTAATAAGTAGTAGAAAAATAGAAAGTAGTTTAATAAATTGCGTAAACAAAATTTCTTTTTTTATTTAAAGAGCTTACATCCGCTAGACCGAATCTACATATACATACAGCTTAAATATTAAAAAAAATCACATATATGACGGCGATAAAATGCGTAAACAAATTTTCTTTTTTTATTTAAAGAGCTTACGTCCGCTAGACTGAATCTACATATACATACAGCTTAAATATTAAAAACATCAAAGAACATCCACTATGGAACAGATTATACATTGCTTTGAGTGAACATAAATTGTCGCAATATTGTCCTTTGAGAGTACTGTACTGCAATTCGCTTCATTTCAATAAAATTTGAATAAAACTGGATGTTAACGCATGAATAAAGTGAAATTGTAGTTGCACTCGCTAGGAGAGTGTGTTTATTTCTTTGCGGAGTGCAAAGTGACATTTACATTGCTGATTTTGTATCTTTGTACTACGCAGAAAGAGGTCGTAAAGTTTATGAATACTGTTTCCTCTCGGAGGTAATATAAAAAAGCTATTTGATTTTACGCTGCGTTCAGACGATGAGGGTACAACTATGCAATATGCACTTACACTTTTACTTGCTAAGAGTATATTATGAAATTTGAGTCTCAGTACTAGCACTTGCACAAGCTACACCCCATGCAGGGGCTAAAATACTAACTTGACACTTTGTGAAACTAAAATTCTTAACAATTTATTATTTAACGTTTCTGTATCCTTGCCATAAAACTTTCAGAACCTTATACAATACTAAATCAACATATAACATAATCATGGTTAGAGTGACAGGATTTTATTGCGCTAAGACAGTATAATTTACCGTTTAGGCCTTCATCACCATTTACCACTTACCCGGGTTTATAATAAGTAAAATAAATCGCATTATTTTGCATGCCTTATGCGCAGTGCGCAGAGCGCGTAGGTATGTTCTACTATCGCCTAAAAACCAAGAATCTAACGTTTTGTCGCATGCAATTGTATCTAACAATAATATTAAACAAATAAATGATATAAAAAGCACATTGTCAGAACGATAAATGATTTTTGAACTTATTAATATTTTTTTTAATCGATTAATTGCTATTTAAAAGGTAATAAAAAATTAAAAGGTATTAAAGGTTTTAGTGGCTTATGGTGTAGATATATCACGTCCGCATGGGGGGTAAACACGATAACTTTTGAAAATATCAATTGTTCAACTCAATCTATTTTTTAATCTATTCATCTATCTTGTGGGAAGCCATGGAATGTAAATGGCTGGTTAATTTTATTTTGTTTAGTTATAATTAATTTTTTACGGCTGAGAAAGTCCGAAACTTTCGGTGCTTGAACTGCCTTGTAAAAATATATTTTACTAAATACAGACACATTTTGACTCAATGAGTCATGAGTGGGTTACTATGTCGTTTGTTTACAGCGAATGATGCAATATATCGATAACTGTATTTTTAAATATTGCCGTTGTTTAATTAGAGAAAGAGCGAAAAGAACGACAATTATATTGGAGGAAATTTGGACAAAACATAATACGTCCAAGTAGCGTTAAATTAATGATCCCCGATTCATCGGCACGTAGCTGCGGTCGTCGTCGGACAGCAAAAGTGCCCTTAACGAGGAATTACGTTTGCATTATTTCGGAATCTATTTCGGAACCGAATGTGCGATGATTTGCGCAACACTCGTAGCGGTGGTATTGCGCTGAATAAGATTGATAGTTTACGTTTATTCGATAATTTGGCGTGCTTTTCGTGCGTTTTACAACAGTCATCCTTACAATGTGATTATAGTATTTTAAGATTTGCCATAAAAGCCGCCGAAGTGGCGCTGTACCGGAAGGACGTTTACTGCGGTTCCTTGCTCAATAGCTATAGTTAATTATTGGGCGGAAAAAAAATCAGTCCCAAGTACCACAGTGTTTGTGTATGTTTAATTGAAATAAGGATGATAAACGAGAACACAGTAAGGAGATGCTGTGGCCTAATAGATGCCTACACTAGATCTATTTCATTATCTATAAGGAACCAAAATGCGGATATAGCGTCACCCCTGAGTCCTCAGTATTTATTGATTTCCTTGTTACCAGTAAAAAGGATCTCCGGTTGCCGTCGTTTACCATACGAAACACTAATTCGAAAATTCGTCAATTCCAAGCCTCTATTCGACTGCTGTCATAGACCATTCAATCATCTAAAAGGATTGTGAAGTGCCGATACGCGGCGCGAGGAGGTATTTTTGAAAATGCTTTCTATCTCTTACCACTTGCTCCGAATCGCCGTATCGTGCGATAGAGACAGTTGCAAGTATTGGAGACTATTTCCATATTTGCTTTTGAAACCTTTACTACATGAGACGAATCTGGTTTCATTACATTCAGTACACCTTAGTCTAGGTCTGTATTTTTTTAGTAATTCAGTTTAGTTTATTTAAAAAAAATAAAAACCTAAATTTAAGAGAAAAAACGTGACGCTTGCCGACGCCCCCTTTCTTATGCCCCCTCCCCTCTTCCCCGGCACTCCCCAAACTACGCCACTGAGCCCAAAGACAACCGTAACGCATTTATAACAAACAAGCTCAGATGGTTAGCGCTCATTGTAAATTTCACGGTACTCGAGCAAACCTGGTTCGATCCCCGCCGGAACCAATGAAATTGTTAATTGCAATTTTAAGTGCTGATATATCACGTGCTCGGCGGTGAAGGAAAACATCGTGAGGAAACCTGCATATCTGAGAAATAAGAAAAAAAATACACACGCATTGGAGCAGCGCGGCGGACAATTCTTTGCCCTAAAACCCTCTTAGAAATGAGCGGAGGCTTATGCCCAGGAGTGGGACATATATGGGCTTGTGGACGTAGATGCGCTGTCTCCCTCAAGGATAGAGTAAAATGGAGTGATAAACAAGCAGCACAGCTCACCTGCTGGTAAATGGATGCTATAGCCTATAGACATATCCTCGATTAAGAATCAAAATTTAGATGCGTTGTCACACCCACAAATGAGGATATCCGCAGTAGAACCAGTGACCGACATAGCCCAACGGATTAGTAAGCTGAAGTGGCAATGGGCCGGCCATATAGCTCGAAGAACCGATAACCGATGGGGAAAAAAGGTTCTCGAGTGGCAGCCTCGTACCGGTAGGCGTAGTGTAGGGCGACTGGGGGGGGGGGGGCACTAGATGTAGTGACGACCTGGTAAGACATGCAGGAAGTCGATGGATGCAGGTGGCTTAGGACAGTGCTTTGTGGCATTACTTGGGGGAGGCCTATGTTCAGCAGTGGACTTGTGAAGGGCTGTAATGATGATGATGATGATGTCACCCCTGAGTACTAAAATGAAATTTCACTGTATACTATTGGCTTTGGTGACTTACCGCTACAATCTCTCTCCAACCACGAATCCAAGAGTTGGCCAAAAGAGCACGTTGCAGGTGGTTCGATGGTAGTAATATGATATATAATAGTTCACAAACAATTACGCAACACTTTCAAGGTGAAAGGAATATTGACAGACGGGTTTAAGTGACACGAAAAATATATGTATGCGCGCGCGGCGTTGGATTTAATTTAATTCAGAATTACCGCCAATCGATTTGGCGCTAGTGTCGCGAGTGGTAGCCACAACCCGTAGGAATATGGCTGCGTTTAGACTGTAATTGAAAAATTGATATCTTTAAAATTGTGTTGCCTTGTACTTATATACGAAATTAGAAACGGAAATTGTAATATTCAAATATTCTGTTCCATTATTGAACAGCCTCGTTCCCAGTAAACTCACCATAAGAAACACATCACGCTTCACGTTTAGAAGCACGTTTTACGCTGGTATTCTGTGAGAGCGTGGTCCTAACCCGGCCGAGCCGACCCGTTCGTGCTGCAGTTATGTATTACAAGCATAGCTGGAGCGTGTATATTATTAAGTGTATTATAAACATCAATCACGCGAATTCACACTTAATTAGCCAACGCGTGTAGAGCACGTTCCCGAGTAAAATTAAATTATTAGTGATTGGATTCTGTAAATTTGATTGAATTTAACAAATTATTAACGCAATAGTAGTGATGTAGATTAGATTCATTTTGCGTACGCTTAATTATTTGTTCTAAATAAAAAGTGTAGATAAAGTCAACTAGCTATCGGAGGTGTATCTGAATGGTAAAGCATCTACTCTAAGCCCCCCCCCCCCCAATAGTGGTTGTTACATACTAGTCTAGTAGTATATACTGAATGACCTTCTTTACGAGGGCGGCACTGAAAATTTCGGGAATCAAGGAAAGTGACACAACATTACTATTTAAAAATATATTTATTGCTTTTCGAAGTATTCTCCGCGAAATTTGACATATTTTTCCATACGATGGAACCGATCATTGAAGCAACCATTCCATTCGGAAGTTGGGGTCTCCAAAATGGCCGTTTTGTAGGCGTCCACAGCTTCTTCAGGTGATGAAAATCTCTGTCCACGCAATTTATTCTTTATTTTAGGGAAAGTATAGAAATTATTAGGGCTTAGGTCGGGCTGTACGGCGGATGGTCTAATAATTCTATGTTTTCTTGCTCTAAAAACTCTTTTGTTCTGTGTGCGGTGTGAGAACTCGCATTGTCGTGATGGAGGATGATGCGGCGGTTGCAGTTCTCTTTACGGAATTCAGAAACGACCTGTGGCAAACAAACGCTAGCATACCATTCTGCATTAACCGTTCTTTGTCCCTCAAGAGGAATAGTCGTAACATGACCAGTTTTGGAGACAAACGTGGCCGCACTTTTTTTTACAACTTTCCGTGAACGAACAAACCCAAACTCGTGACTGGTTTTTTGTTTCGGGTTCGTACGCATATATCCAGGATTCGTCACCGGATACGATGTTGTATACAGCATTTGAGGATCCTGCGTGGAATCTTTCGAGAGTTCTGACGCACCAAGTAACGCGAGCCGCTTTTTGCTTTTCACAGAGCGAATGCGGTATCCATCGGGAAAACAACTTTTTTACACCTAATTGTTCATGCAAGATTATTTGTATTTGACTCATGCCAATGTCTAAAGTTGCGTGAATTTCGCGGTATGTCACATGTCGATCTTCCTCAATTAGCATACGCACAGCATCAACGTTTTCTTGGGTGACTGCAGTTTTTGGACGACCTTGACGGGGATTTTTACGTGGTAGAGCCATGCTGCAGTTATATTATTAGTATAGTTGTAGCACGAATGGGTCGGCTCGACCGGGGAAGGACCACGCTCTCACAGAATACCAGCGTGAAATAGTAGCTTAATGCTGCTGTATTTCGTATGGTGAGTGTAGAGAACCGGAGACCCTTTTTACTGGAAATGAGGCATTCCATCTCAGTCCTCGCGGGTGACAACGCATCTGCAATTTTGATTTGTAATGGAAGATAGATGTAGATGTCTATGGGCCGCAGCAACCACTTACCATCAGGTGGACTGTGCGCTCGTTTGTCACCCTATTCTATAAAAAAAAAATCATCGCTGAGCTTGACACGTTCACGTTGAAATTCAGCAAACCAGCGATAAATTGTGGTTTTGGATGGGACTTCATCACCAAATGCAGAAATCATCCGGTCAACACACTGTTTTTGTGTTAAACCACTTCGAAAGTCATAATAAATCATCGCTCTTGAATTTTCTCGAGTCAATTCCAATTTCTCAACGACTAAACAAGTTTGACAAAACCTTGTGACAAGACCGAGAATCTTTTTTTAAATAAATAAATGGTATTCGATTTTTAAAAACAAGGAGTTTTCAATTAAAAAAGATTTTAATATGGCAGGAACAACGGAAATATTCCATTCCCGATACTTTTAGTGCAGCCTAGTACCGTCTGGAAAAAAAATAGGATGTAACAAAAAATAAAACCTTTATTTTTGAATTAAACGTTTGCCTATGTATATACACCATTTTTTTCCAGACGATAAAAAAGGTCTCCAGTATATGTCATATACTACCAGACAGCTACTTCTAACTGTACAGTCTATTAAAGTGTCACTGTATAGTGTTGTCTATTAAAGTGTTACACGGGGCGTGTTTTAATAAAGCAAAGCGAGAGAAGGGGCCCGGTGACCACCGTGGGGTTTTAGTAGGACTCCGGCATATTTTTGTTGCCCCCGTAGCGGAAGATATTTAAACAGGGTGGTTTTTTAGGGTTCTGTAGTTGAACAACAAGGAACCCGTATAGAATCGCCATGTCCCTTCGTCCGACCGCGGATTACACAGAGACTCAAGGTACAGGGTACAAATCAGTAATTTGGCACAGTTATAGATATATAATCATTTTCATTGTCGTTAAAAAATGTTTTTATTTTGGGTACCTGCAGGTAAATACAGGTAAATAGAGGGGATTTTTTTACCCGTCTATTCCATCGTGTGGGGTATCGTTGGGCAGGTCTTTCAAAAATATTATAGTAGTATATATAATGAAATTAAAAGGGAAACTGTCACAGCTAAGTAGAATTTACAAGTTAACAGGTAATAGTCGAACAACTTATAAAATTATGCACGTGGAATATTAAAAATTTCGTTACAACTCCATAAAAAATGATCTAAACCTAGCTGCATTATAACTTTGTGGTGTTATTGTAAACTGTACGAAATAAACATTTTATGAAGAAAACGACTTATATGCATTACTGCTACTTTATTTTAGGCAGGGTAGATCTCTCTTACTCACTTACTACTTTAGCATATTTTTTAGTTTATAGTTATTGTAGGTAGTTGTCACCACTTACTGCAAACGGAACGTAGGCGGCGTAACGTCTTCTATAAATTTTTGTATATTACAAGACTCACAATCACGCGCGTGTGATAAATATGCTACTACATAAAATTTACGTTTCAAAGTCCTAAAACCATTTTATCCAATAATGTTCCTAATATACGGTCGAAAGCTGTGTATATCTTTTACCCTATTTTCTTCTCGAAACATACCCCTTCAATACGGGTTACGAGATAAGCTCTCCAACTATATTGGTTCTCTAAAAAACTTCAACTTCGGGAAAATGCAAAATGTATTACGTTTTAACGAAATAAATTGGTTTCATTTTCCATATTTTTGAAGGGGATAAAATGTTCATGTTGAAAAATAGACTACACGCATACTTACATACACACGCGCACTCATCGACGGCCTTATTGAATACACAGTTGATCAAATCAAAATTCGTTTATTGGTGTGCGAAATATGATTTAACATAAACTTTTTACGTTACGTTTCACGTTAACATAAAATTATTAAAAAAAAAAAGAATTACAAACGAGCACACAGATTGGACGCTTTGGCGCATAGACGCTTCCATTTGCATTATCTTCGATTAAGAATAAAAACGCGGATACCTTGTCACCACTGAGAACTAAGATTGAATTCTTTGTTACCATTGTTACTAATAAAAAGGTTCTCCTGTTCTCACACTCTATACGAAATTGGCGACATTAGAAAAGAAAAAAAAGTGTCCAAATTTGGCTTAGCAGCGTAGTGCAGTAGTTATACCTGAATTCAAATTTGTTAGTCAATCTTGCCAGCCTCGAGCACAGGCACAGAGATGCCAGCGTCTGGAATTTAAGTCCTTTCTTTCTTTTTCCCTTATAGGTATGTACCGTGCATTCGAGCTAAATGGTTTGCTTCGTCATTCGTGAGGAGCACAGTGAATTAGGGGATCAATGTGATAAAAGCCTAACCTTAAGCGCTTTACCACCTTCGGCTACACCATCTACCATCAGGAAGAATAATATTCAAGCACTGGCTTTTAATAAGTATAAAATGTTATTTACATTCCTTACAACCTGTATTTATTATTTCTTATTATATAAGAGGTATAGATGAATGATAATGTATTTTTAATTTTCTAAAAGTTTTTAGTTGTTCTTGAATATGTATCTGTGCATAACGTCTCATCTATTAAAATAATTTTTTATACCGTTTCATATACATCATGGTCCATTTATTATATAGTAACATCATGTAGCAAGGGTACAAAATGAATCGGCATCCTAATATCCGATATCAGAAAGGGCAACGGGTTTGTAAATAAATCATCGTACACGAACGTAATGGGCTTGTGCCCCATTGAAGTCACCGCTTTATAAATTATATTTTTGTCCATTGTCTATTAACCAAGTAAACTTTTTAATGTAATAAATATAAACCATTTTAATTTATCAACGGATTCGTTTCGAATTTATATGTAAAACGTCCTCGCGTGTTTGAAAAAATATTAGCAAAAACGGATAACTAATTTCGGCGATACTGTGTGATGTCTAATTGGGGATATCTATGCCACGCTTAACCTACTAGTTGTCAACGTTGATTCGAAAATGTCAGTTAAAACTACTATGGTACTTATTCATGGATAGAGCATCAATTATACAATTTTTTCGAGATTCCGACTGTTTAGGCCTAATCGTAACGATTTAAAACTTGCAAAGGCTATCGTCTCGGGGGGGCTCGCGGTATTTCCATGAGTCTAGAATATTCGTTCGTTTACGCGACGGCCGTGCCGGTTATATGTCGGGAGTTACGTAAGAATCGTTACGTCGCATTACAACGGCCTCCTTTGTGTTGTTTTATTTTGTACGTCTACGTGACAACGAGGCTTTCCTTGAGTTTGAGTGACTAATGTAACTTCGATTATCATTAATTTGCGTTGACGTGTGGCTTGTGTAGTATTTTAATATCGTACGAAGGAATTTTGCTTTGTCGGTTGAACGCTAAACTTTGTGATCCGGGAGGAGATCGCGTTCTCTTCGATTATAAGTCTAAGTGACGTTGGACTTGAGTTCCGATAACGGCGAACGCCCTCTGGAGTGATTGCACCTTGTGGAGCTGGGCATCGAATGTGGTTCTGCTATCCGATTACATCGGTGACGTCAGGTTACATTACACACCTTCCTACGCCACTCACACATACCATTTACTTGCCCCTGACGGCACCTTATGGTCGACACTACATCCGGAACTCGGTAAGTTTGTGTTTGCTTATTCAGCAATTATAAATTAATTATCCATAGGCCATTTGGGCTCGACCCTCGGTTACTCGTCGAATTGGGTTACTGATGGGCCCTAGCCCAGCCCAGTTTTGTCGGGGCAACTGAGGGCCGTAACATTTTCTGGTAGCAGAGCGTGTTTGGTTGTTTTTACAATCACGCCCGGCCGTAATATAATAATTTTTTTTGTATTGTTAGCGGATGGGTGGTTAGAACCACGCCGTTAGGATGCGCAAACAGGAGTGTAGTTTAGGGTTGGGTACCTACGCGTCACGTATTTCGGGTAAGTAGAATAAATTGCCGAAGGGAAGGGGGTGCTTCACCTGCAGGCGGAGCTACGCTGGGCCGCGAATGCCCATACCTTGATAGGGCGACCCGATCGGGTCCATAGTTTAGAGAAGCGGCTCGAGCAAGTCATGGCCCGAAGGGCCGTAATGGAGGAGGCTTGCACTGAGCTTTTGGCCTCGGATGCAGAACAGGGAGTCCTAGGCTCCCGCCTCGCGGACTACGAGCAATTCTTTTCGCTCACGGACGACTTGATCGAGGCGGGAGCCAAGTATGCTAGTGAAGCGCGTGAAGCTCGGCTGAGTGGCCTGCTCGAGTCCCCTCGGAAGCATCCTACTCAGCCGGAGCTGTTGGGACGACTCCCAACTCTGGACCTGCCAAGGTTCTCCGGGGTCCTCTCCGACTGGCTGACCTTTGTTGGACTTTTTGATAGCCTAGTGGACGCCCGGAGGGACTTGACACCAAGACAGAAGATGGCGTACCTCCTGGCCTCAATGGAGGGAGAGGCCCTGGGGCGTCGTCGGCCATTTGAAATTGTCGGACGACGCCTACCGGATCGCTCGGGACCTCCTCGCAGGAAGGTACGCCAACGTCCGGCGAATTGCGGACAAATATGTTAGGCAGCTTCTAAACCTCCCGCTGCTTAAGGAACGGGCCAGATTAAGTCCGGACATCGTAAATCCAGTCGTGGTGGCCTGTAATTCGCCTCCTATATTCTGCCCTTCAGGGACCTGCTGCGGTTCTTGGAGGAGCAGTGCCGGCAAATTGAGAATGCGGCGGGCACCGTCGATGACCTACGGGTTGCCAACCGAGCCGTGCCCAGGGAGAGGCGAAGTCCACCGGGCAAATCGTCGCCAACCCCCCTAAGACTGAGCGGAGCTCCCGCGAGAGGGCGTCGCTCCCTACCATCTTATAGCGGCCTAGCGGCCAGGGAGGCGCCTCCCTGCTCCTATTGTCGAGCATCCGATCACCGGGTGACATTGTACCCGAAGGTAAGCTGGTCACGGCGAGGCGAACCATCGCCAAGGAGCGCCGCTGGTGCTACTCGTGCTTGGAAAGGCATCTCCAACGGGACTGCCCGCACCAGCGGCCCTGTACGCACTGCCAGGGCAACCACCATGCCATTTTGTGCCTGGGTGCGAACGGCGCTTCCTCTCGGGGCTCTGTCGGACCCTCAACTCCCACGGGCGGTGGCGCTCAGCCACGCCCCCTGTCGGGCAACGTTCGACGCTCCCCTGCCGGCCACCGTGCCCCTGTGTTTGAAGGGGCGGGGGGTTCGTCGCCCCCCCTCAGCGTGTTGAGAGGAACTTCACGCCCACTCAGCGGTCAGCTAGACCCTTCTCACCCCCGTTAGCTGAGGGGCCACGACTGGAGTACCACCCTCCCCCCTTTGGTCGGTACTGGTACTATGGGGTTCCTGCGACCTCGAATCTGTCCCGGGCCTCAAGGCCGAGGTTCCCTGAAGCTCTCCAGGTCGGTCCGTTCGGTGATTTCCAACCACGGATCATTGAGAGGCCGCCGGAATGCCGCTTTCGGGACTCCCGGCTCGGATGCCGGTCCGATGGGGGCAGCTCCAGCTAAGTAGCGGCCGCCCTAGCTCCCACCACGGCCGCCTCCACTGATCTTTTGAGCCGTCAACAGTCTACTTGTCAAACTGTTCTATTGACGACGGCCTCAGTGAAGGTATACAATCCGAGTGGCGACTGTTTAACGGTTCGCGCTCTATTGGATTCGGGTTCACAACGCTGTGTGGCCTCCACTTGATTGGTGGGAAGACTAGGGCTTCCCTGGAGCATTTTGAGCCCGTGATTGAAACCTTGAAGCGGGGCTCCGTTGTCAAGGGCGCTCTGGCCCGCCTGAACCTCTTCCTGGACGACGCTGGGATGCTGCGCGTTGGTGGACGTTTGAAAAATTCTCAACTGCCGTACGGGGCTCGACATCCGTTACTGCTCCCTAAGGACGGCGCCTTTGTTCGGTTGCTGGTAACTCACTATCATGTTCAGAATGCCCACGCTGGGTGTAACGCTCTTTCGGCTAATTTGCAGCGGGAGTTTTGGATTTTGGCTGGCCGACGCACCATTTGGAGCGTCCTCTTTAAGTGCATACCTTATTATAAACTGAAGTCCACCATATCGCAGCCGATGATGGGTGAATTACCACCCGCCCCCGCGTCAGGGTCATCCGACCATTCGCTGGAGTTGGAACCGACTTTGCTGGCCCCTTCCTCGTCAAGTACTCCAACCTTCGTAACGCGCGTTTACATAAGGCCTATCTGTGCGTTTTCGTGTGCCTCGCCACTAAGTCCCTTTACTTAGAACTTGTAAGTGCCCTCAGCACTGAAGCCTTTGTGGCCACGCTGGGCCGCTTCGTATCGCGTCGCGGTTTGCCGGACCTGATCCGGTCGGATTGCGGAACGAATTATAAGGGCACGGATAGATACTTGAAAGAGGTCGTCGAATTTCTGTCCAGCAACAGGACTTATATATAGATACTGCGATGTCCAAGAAGGGCATCCAGTGGAAATTCGCCCCTTCGGCTTGCCCACACTGGGGCGGTATTTTTGAGGCGGTGGTTAAGGTTGCAAAAACGCATCTCCGTCGCTTTATTGGCGAAACTATTTTAACATTTGAGGAGCTTACCACTTTATTCTGTAAAATTGAGGCGGTACTCAACTCTCGGCCCCTCTGTCCCCTCTCGTCCGATCCGAATGATTTGGAGGTTCTAACCCCGGGCCACTTCCTGATTGGCCAGCCGCTTAACGCCCTGCCCGAGTACCCCTTCAGGGAAATAAGCTCTTCGTGGTTGAGCAGATTTGACCTGCTGCAACAAATGACTCAGAGTTTTTGGCACCGATGTTCTCTGGAGTACTACATCTTTTGCAGCAGCGCGTTAAGTGGTCTGACAAGACGGATCCTCCTCGGGTTCGGAGACCGATTACATCGGTGACGTCAGGTTACATTACACACCTTCCTACACCACTCACACATACCATTTACTTGCCCCTGACGGCACCTTGTGGTTGACCCTACCTCCGGAACTCGGTAAGTTTGTGTTTGCTTATCCAGCCATTATAAATTAATTATCCATAGGCCATTTGTGCCCGACCCTCGGTTGCTCGTCGAATTGGGTTACTGATGGTCCCTAGCCCAGTCGACTTTTGTCTGGGCAACTGAGGGCCGTAACACCGACAATGCCAGTCTGTTGTCTTATTTATATATTATCTTTGTATTTTTAACTTTTAAACTAAAAAACGAAATTTTTTATGTGGTTTTATTTTAATGATTTCTTATATTTACGCGAACACTACACATTGATTAAAACTACTTTTACGGATTTTATCGCGTTTGTTTTACTTTTTATTACTTTATTTTTAATTCCCGACGTTACGGGTGCTTTCCAGCACCCATGGTCACGGGGGACTTAGATGACTGACGTCCCGATGTCATTGTTAAACCCGGAGTACCTACGTCCGTGTCCAGTAATTAAAAGTAAAATAAACGCGATAAAATCCGTAAAAGTAGTTTTAATCAATGGTTTTATTTTATTACATAATAAGAATTATTTTTAATAATTATGAGTGTGTCTAATATGTAAAACTCGTTACCAAAAGGAAAGTGATAATGTAATATTCCACAAGTAGGTGAATTTACAGCTAATATTAAAGAAATTAAAAAGTATTTGATAATACAGGTACTTAAAAATTTGTTACTAATCTCAATATCGTAATTACCCACAAGTTTGGCTTTATATTACTGAGTTTTGATAAACAGTAAAATTCAATAGGGTTGCCAAGTTCCTTGTATATAACACTTATCGATGTTCTTTCATACCCATATCTGTTAACAACCAATGTCGCCGACAACAGATTATTATCAAATGCTTATTAATTAATAGGTTTTCAACTGAACATAGACTAAAATTATAGCTTAAGGGCATAAATATTTTGAATATACGTCCGAAACAAAATTATCATCTCTTTTCTAAACATGTCACAGGCGACTGTTTTACGAGACATGAAAAACGCACCACTTTGAAAAAGTGGAGTATACCAACAATGTTTTCTAGTAGCACCAGTAGCAGTAAGTATAAAACTATTAGTTTTTTATTTCTTCTCTTCTCATTTTCCCTCACATTCAAGGGCAATAGCCAAGTGTAGAAAGGTTACCTGATGATGACTTTATATTTACAAGACGTAAATTTGTTAAATCTGTTTAAATATGACCGATTTATTATATCAAGGAAATCAATTTATATTGGGACTGCAAAATTATTAATGTCCCTAGTGAGTTTGGGTCAGTTTAGGTGCGAAAAAGCTCCTCCCTGAACGGGTTCCCGCCTTGTCATGGCGGGGCAGGAGATCGTTAGTAGCCGTGGCTTGGTAACCCATGCTAAAAGTACTAAGGGACGCACATGGCTGGTCCGAGGTGGTCACTGAGTGGGCTTGTCGAGCCCTTGGATGTGTGTTAATAGGCTGCTGCTAGAGGAGATTCCTCTCCCTGTAGCGTTGCGGTCGAGGTGGAATCGCAAGGGAAGAGGAATGTTGGTATGGTGATTGGCGATGCGCCACTCGGCTATTCTCAGATATGGTCCTTCACTGCTGGCTGTATGAGAAAGTTCAAAGTCGCTTAGCGAGCTATGGAGAGGGCTATGCTCAGGGTTTCTACGCGTGATAAACTTAGGTATGAGGATATCCGCAGAAGAACCCAAGAGCTTAGTAAGCTGAAGTGACAAGTTCTACCTTCAAGGTATATGGCATAGGTATAGGTATAAATATAGGTAGGGTATAGAATTTTTGTCAATATTTTTGTCACACTGTCTTATCTTTATTGTTAGTTCCGTGTACGTTCACTATTGCTGTCAGTGCCAAAATGGCGCAAATCTAATCGCGTCGTTACATTACGGTGTTAGTCAGTCGGCCAGTCCATATATAGAGGTCAGTGGCTGGAAATAATTGTTCCGGATCTGGTTGTGTTTCTTGCGCAATTTATGTGTGTTAAACGTTTCCACGGCACAGAAGAAAACCCTACTATGGAAGTAACGTTCACTATATAAGACAAAAAAAAAATAGAAAAATCTGTTACTTTGTTCTGGATCTATTAAAATTAAGAAAGTACTTTAGACTTTATCAGAAGTTTATTTAGCCCTCCAGATGAAAAGTGGCTTCTGCAGCCCATGGAACCTGCATGTACAGAGATACTAAATGTTTTTTTTTCATTAGTGAGTCGGATATGGAATGTTATTCAATCAATTCTTAATGGCAAGTTTTTGATTTGTATGACGCAACTGCAATCCCTCTGGTGTTGCAGTTGTTCGTGGGCGACGGTCACCATCGATCACTAATAAAAAACTTCTTTATTAGTGATCGATGGTCGACACTCGACACTTACCATCAGTTGAGCCGCACGCTCGTTTGCTCCCTCTTCTACAATAAGTAATAATAACATATCGCGGATAAAAAGTTCGCGTAGGGTCGATGCGCCGGTAAGCCGGCCGGGTCTAGATTTCGGCCTTTGCCACGAGCTGATGCAGTAAATTTGATTTAATAACAATTTTAATAAATATTATCGTAAGAAATACAGTTTAATGCATTTGTAAATAGTTTCACTATATCTGGTAGCATTAATTAATCAGGTAAACACAACACGCGATTTATAATAAATAGTTTAGTTTGACGCCGACACTGAAGCTATCAAAACGGGTAAGATCGAGCAAAAAAAATAGTGGCGAGCTTTCCATTCAAAAGTAAGTTTCGTGCTGTATTTCATATAATTAGTTAATATTGTGCTTATATTTCACTGTATAAATAACCTAATATAGTTATTTGACACTGATTATTATAATAATTTATTGATAAAGTTAATAAATTAAGTGGGCGAAAAGTGACACATAAAATTGTCCCATTATTTGGTTGTCGGCCATGCGGCCGAAAAGTAGCCTGAGTTTAGCCTAAATACTTTGTCTCTTTCGTTTATTTGGTTACGTACTATAACTCATCTTTCTTACTTATATTGAATCGTAGCATGCGTAGACACTAACTTTCAGTTTTCGGCCACCAAGTACTGCAATTTGAACAGTTAGTGATGAAACAAAATACCCATTTCAGTCGTGGCCGAAAACTGGATTGACTCTAAAATATATACAATTTAGTTTTCGGCCAACTTAAAATTGTATGAAAGAATACGGCGGCGGAAAATGGAATGCTGTCTTAGTTTACGTTTACGGCCATTTCATCTTATCATATCAAATATTTTATTCACATTGCGTTTTAGGAAGAAGATTCAAAAAGAATTTTTTTTCTTCAGATGGCTCCTCTTGGTTAGAGATGAGAATGGTTAGATATGGTAACAGATTTTGTTAAACTAAAATACTTATGAGGAAGTACAAAATACTCGTAAATGAGAATATTTGATTGCTATATTTAAAAGATTTTATTATTAGATTATGATTCAAAGAGAAATAATTAATCATGGTTATTATTTTATATCAAAAACACACCCAAAAAGAAAATAAATAACGTCACGGTTAAAAAATCGCAATCACCGATTGAGAAAACTAAATACACCGATTTCCCAAACCGTTTTGCCATTTTCTGATTTTACAAAAACACTTTTAAGTTTATAGTACCTCTTCTAATACAGTGGCCGAAAACTAAAATTCTTGTAGGCCGAAATCTAAAATTTGGGGCCGAAAACTAGCGTTTTGCATATTTTTCACATCAAAATTTATTATAAAAAATAGATTTCTTTTGTAGCATTAATGAGTTATCAAAATGAAAACTACATTATATAAGCTATAAATTAACATTAACAACACTAGGTCAACATAATCGCTATTATTTTTTATAGTACCTTAAAGTTGACAACTCCACTAAAAGGCCGAAAACCAGCGCAACGACCCTATTGTTGAATAAAAGTCGCAGTGATTTGTTGTACATAAGTCACTGATATATTATGTAGTAAAGCTTAGTTTATAGCTTTGCATTAAGATTGGTATCATGTGAGTTATTGAAGCAAATTTCCATTTCGACGTAGCCGCTTAGGTCTGCACGGGGGAAATGTGTCTTTGAATGAATAGTTACAATATTGTACTCTGAGATTTAATTGCGGGCTGACGTCATATGGAATTTGAAATAACATAAAGTTTTCAATTAATTGACTCTTGCGAGTTCTCTTTTACTACTGTGGAAGAGCTATAATGATATGATGATATGAGATATGTACAGCAAAAAACTGGATAGTGTTGTTTTTAAATCATGACCCATAAATGGACGTTTATCTTATGTTATTTTCTTTCTGTAAATAAATGCTTTCTGATATTTTAATTTACCATTGACCATGTCGGCACTAAACCCCAAAAGTTACAACTAACATATTTTTTAAGACTCCTTTCATTTCTAAGCAGGTTTTGAGTTAAGGAACAGTCAGGCACTGTAATGATTGTTGTTGGTGTTTTAATTCATAATCAGACACATCATACAAGTAGGTTTTCTCCGCGATGTTTTGAACTCAAAATTATGATAAAGTAATATATGAAGTGGAAGACAGGCTCCACTGCTAAATAAATAATAATTACCGACATTATCCTGTAATCGAAGTCCAGTTAAAATTAAAATCTAGGCTTTATTTGTTCCACACACTGTAGTGGCACTTTTTTTAGTCCTTTGATAACGATTTATTAAAAATTTAAGTTTTCAATCTTAAATGGACTAAGCAATATCACGAGCTCATGTGTCGTTGCTTTTTTTATAAAATTTAAGTGACGAACTGACTTACAGTTTACTTGATGGTAACTGACTACGCACGACAATTTGATGGCGAAGATAGAATAAAAAGGTGGAATAAAAAGATAGAATAAAAAGGGCTTACCCAGACGGACTTCTATGGAGAAAAGAAGTGTATATTAGCACCTATTAAAAATAGGTACTTTAAAAACTTCCCCTGTTTTTCACCCTTTGTTTTATTTTGGGACTACTGCTCTATTATTATTATTAACAATATAATGAAAAATATTCTCTAAAATCAGTAAACATTTTTAATAAAGATATTGCGTAAAGTTACAGCCTATATACGTCCCACTACTGGGCACAGGCCTCCCCTCATTTTTGACAGGGTTTTAGGGCAAGGAAGTGTCCGCAGCGCTACCCCAATGCGTGTTGGCGAACTTCACATGTTTTCGAAATATTTTTATCTTATTCCTCTGACACCGTTTTCGTTCACCGCCGAGCACGTGGTAAATCAGCACTTAAAATTACAAATAAAAAAATTTATTGACAAAATTGTATTATGTCAATTAATTTACGCAAGTATATTAATTAATAATATGGATATCTTTGTTTCAGGTAAAACAACACTATAATATATATATAAATATATATATATATATATATATATATATATATATATATATATAATTTAGGTAGGTGGGATAGAGATTAGTAAATGCGCATTTTAAGTCATCTAACTTAACTTAATCATTACAAGCCTATTTAAAAGGCGTTGAGATTCGACTGAAGATTTTTTATAGAATAGCGGGTACATACGAGCACACAGTTCACCACACAGATTATAAGTGGATGCTGGGGCCTATAGACATATACATATATCCTCGATTAAGAATCAAAATACAAATATCTTGTCAACCCTGAGAATTAAAATGATTTCCAGTTAAATGGACTCCGGTTCTCTACACTCACCATACGACATATCAACATTGAATTACAATGACTCATTTGACCTACAAACATAATATTTACTACTACTACACTGTTACTTAATACTAAAAGGATATTGTAGCCTTAGATATATGTCAATTATTATCTGCCCTACATTGAGTGCACCTGGAAAGTAGGCAGTCTGTTGTTTTAAAAACATACGTTACACAAACGTGCTCTGACCTGCGCAGCGTTCATTGTACTCATTAACAGACAAAACGGATAATATGATAACTATTTTAAATGTTTTATATTTGCCCTATCTTTTTATATTTTAGGTGAATCAGGGCCGTGTTTTATGGCATTCTTTGGTGTAGACATATGTTCAGTAGACATGTGAAAGTCCACCGAACATACGCGAGCCGTTATGATGATGATGATGATATTAGCCGAAGTGTTAAAGTGTAACCATGTGGTGACGATGTGAGAAAATCTATTCCCCCATTTCTCTTTGTTGGTGTCGCAAGAGGTGTGGCAACTTTACATGGAGAAATACAATAAAACGCTTTAAAAAAACTATAAATCATAAATATATTTTGAGTAGCGATCAGTTGTGACATGTCAGTCCAATTTAACGTTAAGCAACAAACAAGCAATAAAGAAAAATCGAGCGTCAAAATATTGTTATTGGAATTAGGCAGCTAAAATTCGCTCAGCGAGATATGTAGAGGGCTACGCTCAAAATTTCTCTGCGTAATAGATTTATTAAAAAATATATCTGCAGTAGAACCAGAGTAACTCACATAACCTTATGGTTCAGCAAGCTCAAGTGCCAACGAGCCAGCCATATAACTCGAAGAACCGATAAATAGTAAGCGTAGTGTAGTGCGGCCCCCCACTTGATATAGACCCAAGAGATGCAGTAGTTTTGTGGGGAGTTTGTTGCGTTTCTAAGGGGGGGGGGGGGGGGCTTATGCCAAACCAACTATTTGAATTTGAAATTTAACTTAAGGTAAATTTAGAAATAACGCCGTAAGCACAACTATGTCATTTTCATATGTGAAAACCACTACACATGTTGTTTATAAAACGGCCTTCCTTCAATGCTTCCTTCATTAGAACCCGGGTACGGAGTTTGCGGTACTTATCCATTTAATAGTACTGATAGCTGCTACGGTCATTTAAGTTGACCAGGAGAAAAGAACTTTGCTTCACCTTTAACACTTTCCTATAACAGTACACCTGGTGTGCGCGTGTAATAAGGAACAAAGGTCTTGCTTTAATGGTTACGTGCAAGCTTCTGTTGACAGTTTTCACGGCTCCATTATAACGCCAAAACGGGTTAATAGTTATATACCTTTCAATATATGCATCGTTTGACGGTAATTTAGAATTTTTTAAAGATCAATTAGGAAAATTGAAATAGTTAACTACATTTTCTTTATTTTATTAAAAAAGCAACTAAAATACTACATTAACCTTCGGCGAGTACCTGGACAAAATATTGTAGTCGTAAATAATATTTTCTTTTAATTAAATTTTTCAGCACGAAATTATGAGTGGTAATAGAGCAATGTTCAAATTCTCCAAAGAAAAAAATACGCTGAACTCTTTTAAAGCAATTTTCATTTCAATGATGCTGCGACGACCTGTGCGAGAGAGATATATGGCTTTGAGAATGAATAAATCGTCGCAATATTGTTCTTCGATGAAACGCGAGGCGACGAAATGTAAGCGAACAGTGCATGACGCTAGTCGGTAACTAACGTACTCGTATATTGTACTTCATTAAATTTCGTAAGATGCGTTCTATATACGATTTAGATATGTGCCTCTTTGATCTAGTGGACGTAAGTGCGACTGTTTAAGGGGTTTGGGGTTCGAAACCCGGCTCAAAATCGTTAAAGAGGTGTATAACACCGTTAATGAAATGTATTAAATAAAATTTGTTATAACGCTAAAATGCGTATTTCGACCACAATCTAAGGCAGTTTTGGTTATCAAAGTTCATCCTCATGGCTCATTACAGCGTCAGTTTCATCGTTGGAGAAAAATCGACGATTTGTAATAGAAAATCTAATTTGCCCAAGGTGTGTGTGTCAGTCACACCCATGGAGTGTACCTATAGTAAGGAGAACAAACTCACATAGGAGAATAGTTGAAAAAGTGTCCATCTTTAAGCAGTATATTATAGTTTAAAAACTCTCTACAACAGCAATGAAGTAGAGCTAGGGGGTATGAAATGAACTTAGCGGTTGTCGACGGAGTGAAATGTGTTGAGTTGAGGAATATAATATTTGTTGTGACTGTTGATGAAAATGGAGTATTTAAAACCGCAACTACTCACGTTGACTAAAATAATTTGTTAAATGTAACCTAGAAAAAGTCACCGTGAAACACGTTGAGAGTGAATTTAAAAATAAAAATTTTGAAAACAATAAAATAATTATTATAAAAAGAATTATGATAGTAGTATGGTAATAAAAGTCTGTGTAATAAAATGTTATAAAAACTTCTTTAAAATGTACCCTCTAGCTACAGTGTCGCTACCCTTATTTAACGCTATTCTATGGACACTTTTTAATACACAGTCTGTTCTCCTTACCTCTACACTCCATAGTCACACCATTTTTAAAAATGATTAATTTATTACTTGAATATTTTTTGCTATCGTAGAACAAAAAATCGTGACTGTTCGATACTTACATTGACATTTTACAGTTAGTTATTATAAGTTTATATTAGTTTTAAAAATATATTACGACAATAGAGATGTCATTAAGGAAAGTTATAAAATATTTTTTTTAATAACTGCTAAATGCGTTGAAATAATACTAGTTTTTACGGAATTTATCGCGTATACTTTTTAAATACCGCAGCAGGCAGGACTGCCCGTGACCATGAGTGCTGTAAAGCGTTCGAAACGTCGGGTATTTAAAAAGTTAAATATACGCGATAAATTCCGTAAAAACTAGTATTATTTCAATGTGTAGTGTTCGCGTAAATATAAGAAATCATTATGCTAAATGCGTGTTTAGTACACGCTTAAGTTGGGGTTTCGCTTTGCAGTTTGTCATTAACAGTTTGCAAAGTTCAAATATTGCAGTGTTCGTTATAATTTTGAAATGTATTAAGTCCTTTAAAGCTTACAATACACGCCTAGATATTTCAAACTAGACCATTCACACGGTATTATATAAGTACTAAAAAATTGTTAATAAAAATATTATCTTAGTGATTATATTAAATTTGTTTATTTATGAAATTTTGTCCTAATAAGCTAAGTGCTGTGAGATATAACTTAAACGTATTTCCAGGATTGTAACCGGAACCTGAAGCAGACGATTCGTCTTCAATTTCATTATCTTCTTGATTCTTTTTCTCTGAATTAATCATAACGTTTGCTATAGTTTTCCTGAAAACGTAACATACAGTTTGATTTCTTGTTCGTCTGAGTTGAGTCATCGCAATATTTTTTTAATATTTTTTCACAATAATTATTCAATTTCAATATACACAATTATAATATATACTAAGGTCATGGTATTTTTGCATTGTAAAATGATGACTACAATTTAAAATTTGCGTACAGTGTCATAAAGACATTTTTAGTAATTAAGAAAGAAAAAATAACTTCATTTTGGGATTAATCTGAGAATCTTGATAATGTATTTTAACTCATGTAAATGTTTAGTTGTTTTATTTTTTACTTATCTATAGATAGTATAGTATAAGGTCAATAAGTTTAATTACTAAACATTACTAAAAATACTTTACTAAAATACTTACTGTGCCATAGCTATTGCTTCAATTATATAATCTGTTATCAAGTCCTTTGTATCTTTCGATGAGGTAAATTCTATATGTGAAAAATTTTCCCTTTTCACTTTTCGCGCACTCGTAACCGGCATATCATTGGCCATAGCTAACACATCTCTTTCGTCCACTATCGTATCAGCTGTCGCATAATGTAAAGTAGTATTTACCGTTATTAAACTTAAATTGTAACTGGGAGGAGTTTCAGATCCATATAGTTTAACATTTTTCTCTAGACCATAGTTCCATCTTGTGAAAGCTTTATCTCTAATGTTTTGTCCATAATGAGCAATTTGTTTAACAGCAGCTCCACCAATCCAATCTGGGTCTACGTTTTCCTTAAAAGAATTAACTTTTATATACTATCTTATAAAACAGTTGGTCTGTTTGATAACCATCCTTTCATATTCTGTGTTGTTAAAGGAACAGGAAAATTTTTTGTAGAAATTTTTCGTTAATTATTAAGTTCAAAGCTACTAAACTAAACCTATCTAAAAATGAAAATATTTAAAATTAAATTAAAATCGTGTTGAATGAATGACATTTGTATTATAATAAATAAAAGTTAAAAAATGAATAGAATCAGGCGTTACTTTGCTAAAATCCATTAAATTAAAGATGTTAGAATTAGCCATGATCCGCGTAATAAAATAAAATGATGAGTGTCTTATCTAATTTGTAGAGCAACTCCCGCTCTCCCTCAATTGCGTGCACTATTCCCGTCACCACTAATCGCAACACAATTACACTAGGAAAGACATACCACCATCGATTACACGACGCGTGTTTAGCCTCTAAACGGGGCATCTTCAGGTGAAATGGACTTTGCGGTGGCTGACCAGTAAGAAGCGATGGTTTCTTTGTCGTGAAGCGACAATTAAAAACTAAATAACCTAACCTAACTACAACAAAACAACCAAAAATAAAATAAATTATTTAAAAATTTGAAAAGATTTACAGTTTCTTTTATAAAAAAAGGTATGAAGGTGATGATGGGCTGTAATGATGATAGTGATTTACAATATTATTAAAAAAAAATAACAAAAATAAAGATACTGCAACGAAGTATGCACAGGCTATGCCTATGATAGGTGCGCAGCGCCTGCTCTAGGTACACGCAGAATCTGGAGAAAGCACATGCAGCGTCTGGAGAAGGTACACGCAGCGCTTGGAGTAGGCCCACGCAACGCCCGGAGCAGATACACGCAGCACCCGGAGTAGACACGCAGCGTCTGGAGTAGGTACACGTGGCGCTTGAAGTAGGCAAACACAACGTCCGGAGTAGACACACACAGCGTCCGGAGTAGACACGCAGCGTCTGGAGTAGGAACACGCAGCGCTTGAGACAAACACGCTCAGCGGCCGAAGATAGCGCGGGCACTAATAGGTGGAGGCGTAGGCGTGGCTAGGCGACGACTTCAGGAGAAGGCTTGCAAGATCCCGAGGCAGTGCGGATAAAGCCTTTAAGAGGTGCTTCTCGTATCAAAGCTGAAGTGAGGACCTCTATCGGCCGATTCTTCGGCTTTTATACTTTTTGACGGATCTGGGATAAGAACGAGAAATTATTTGAAATTATTTAAATTAAAAGCAAATTTTTGTAAATGGCCAAGAAGAAAAGAGTATTTTTGAAGTAAAAACATCAGGCCGGTAACAATATTTGAATAAAAATTGCCACGACAACCAGATAAACAACGATGTCAAAACATGTCAAATTTTGGTTTTAAGCTCGTAATACAGAAACGGCAAGATTTAAGTGAAAAATGAGATATTATTTATATAGGAAAAAAGGTAGCGCAAGAGCGCGCACGAAACCCGAAATTGTAGAGTTACGGAGAACTAAATAAAAGATCGAAAAAGGTAGACTCCATTGACACCGATTTAAAAAGTGCTGATAACGTGAAAATACGAAGTGAAAATGATTTGTTATTGTGTTCTTATGAATTAAAAATATTACAGGATCCTATGGAAATAAAGGTGATGCAAAATATCCAGTTTTGAGGTGAATGTAGAAAATCAAAAACAGAATGGAAAAATAAAAATAAAATAGTGTAAAATGATATGTAAGTATGTATGTAAGCATAACACTACATTTTCCCCCCGACCCTGGAAAATTTTTGACTCAGCAAAAATTTTGAGATGTACATTCCAAAATAAACCATAAAAACACAGCTTTGCAGTAACAGACATCACCAGGCAATATCAGATATACTATTTCTTACATTCATCATCTGCATTCAGGTAAGGGTGGAGTTCACATTCAATGACTACCACTCTAAAAGTGTGTTTTCGAAAGGACATTCAGGCTTATTTAAGGAGTTGTCATCCGCTCCTGCGTGGAAAAAAAACATTTTGAAAGGACATCCAGGCTTATTTAAGGAGTTGTCATCCGCTCCTGAGTGAAGATAAAGTTAAAGAAATTAATCTTAAGCAAGCTTTAGCCGCTATGACTTAAGTAAAGATTAAGAACGGCCAGAGCGGTAGGGCTCAAAGCCAGAGATGAGCAACATCACTAAAAGTACATTCAGGCTTATTTAAGGAGTTGTAATCCGCTCCTGAGTGAAGATAAAGATAAAGAAATTAATCAGGTAATAATTATACATATATACAAACACATATACAAATATACAAACACATATACAAATATACAAACATATATACAAATGTAGTGTCATGCAAAACAGTATTAGCTGGTTCCTCACATCTAATCTTCACTTCGTATTTTAAGGAATTCGTACTTAATAACCCTTTTCATTGTTATAATTAAGTGCAAAGTTAAGTTTAAGAAATAAAAATGTAATTAAAAATTGTACCTCTTTAAGTTATCTAGAATAAAAATATAAAAGTGATGAATGTAAGTGAAGTGTTATATGCAGGTCCAAATATAATCCAGATAAGTTGAAAAACTAGATGAAGTTTTGTTTTAGAATTTGGAAGATAGTACCTCTTTAAGTTCTCTAGAATAAAAATATTAAGGTGATGAATGTAAGTGTTATATGTAGGTCTAAATATAATCCAGATAAGTTGAAAAACTAGATGAAGTTTTGTTTTAGAATTTGGAAGATATGATAAGGATGAGTAAATAAAGAGTTAAGAACGAAAGAGAAAGCAATTCAATCAAAAGGAAATGGATAAGGCGTAGCTAAGGTGAAGAAAAGAAGAACTTTTACGTCGGGCGCCAAATTGTCGTTAGTTAATTGTACTATGCCTATAATCTTCACGCAAGTGCAAGCAATAAGTTTATAAAGTTTTATCGCAATCCGATGAACGGTACACATAAAATACGAACAAATAAACATTAAAATTTGTACATTAGATTAATAGAAATTAAGAAAACTAAGATTAAATCACCGAAATAGATTGATATTTCTATAAACATGGATAGGTTATAACCAAACATAAATGGCAGATGTTTCAGTAAATATAAGGCAGTGTATTCACCTTAACACAGACAGTACGTGTTATAAAGTAAAAGTCATTAGCTTTCTAACAATGGTATTAGCATTTGAAACATCTATAGAGCCGCCTACGTATTATTGGAGTGACTCTTTCTAAGGAATTAATGCCGAGTCACATGGTATCATGAAAACGTTGAAGACAATGCAAAACTAAATTATATGGTAATTGCTAACTAAAAATCTTACTTTGCATCCGCTTAGTTTTGTGGGTGATGTCACTTGTCTCTCATATCAAGGTCACTAAAAAAGTTAAAGTTACAGCCTATATACGTCCCACAGCTGGGCACACGCCTCCTCTCATTTCTGAGAGAGTGTTAGGGCAAGGAAATGTCACACATCTTTAAAATATTTTGTCGTAAAGCGACAATTAAAAACTAAATAACCTAACCTAACTACAACAAAACAACCAAAAAATAAAATAAATTATTTAAAAATTTGAAAAGATTTACAGTTTCTTTTATAAAAAAAAGGTATGAAGGTGATGATGGGCTGTAATGATGATAGTGATTTACAATATTATTAAAAAAAAATAACAAAAATAAAGATACTGCAACGAAGTATGCACAGGCTATGCCTATGATAGGTGCGCAGCGCCTGCTCTAGGTACACACGCAGAATCTGGAGAAAGCACATGCAGCGTCTGGAGAAGGTACACGCAGCGCTTGGAGTAGGCCCACGCAACGCCCGGAGCAGATACACGCAGCACCCGGAGTAGACACGCAGCGTCTGGAGTAGGTACACGTGGCGCTTGAAGTAGGCAAACACAACGTCCGGAGTAGACACACACAGCGTCCGGAGTAGACACGCAGCGTCTGGAGTAGGAACACGCAGCGCTTGAGACAAACACGCTCAGCGGCCGAAGATAGCGCGGGCACTAATAGGTGGAGGCGTAGGCGTGGCTAGGCGACGACTTCAGGAGAAGGCTTGCAAGATCCCGAGGCAGTGCGGATAAAGCCTTTAAGAGGTGCTTCTCGTATCAAAGCTGAAGTGAGGACCTCTATCGGCCGATTCTTCGGCTTTTATACTTTTTGACGGATCTGGGATAAGAACGAGAAATTATTTGAAATTATTTAAATTAAAAGCAAATTTTTGTAAATGGCCAAGAAGAAAAGAGTATTTTTGAAGTAAAAACATCAGGCCGGTAACAATATTTGAATAAAAATTGCCACGACAACCAGATAAACAACGATGTCAAAACATGTCAAATTTTGGTTTTAAGCTCGTAATACAGAAACGGCAAGATTTAAGTGAAAAATGAGATATTATTTATATAGGAAAAAAGGTAGCGCAAGAGCGCGCACGAAACCCGAAATTGTAGAGTTACGGAGAACTAAATAAAAGATCGAAAAAGGTAGACTCCATTGACACCGATTTAAAAAGTGCTGATAACGTGAAAATACGAAGTGAAAATGATTTGTTATTGTGTTCTTATGAATTAAAAATATTACAGGATCCTATGGAAATAAAGGTGATGCAAAATATCCAGTTTTGAGGTGAATGTAGAAAATCAAAAACAGAATGGAAAAATAAAAATAAAATAGTGTAAAATGATATGTAAGTATGTATGTAAGCATAACACTACATCTTGCGGGTGATGTGTCTTTCTTAGGGTGGCGGCGGTGTCGTTGCGTCACAAGCGAAACGCACAGAAGCCTTAATCACGCTCGTAAAGTTACGAACATAGAACATAATATAGAACAGCTTTGTACTATTACACAGAGCGTTGGCCGCTCTACGGTCTGAACACCTTACCCGGTGGGAGATCTCCTCTTTTCTTTCCACGGCCTAACTTAGTGTATTGGTTTTAGGAGTAATAGTGTTGGGATAGTGCACGCAATTGAGGGAGGGCGGGAGGTGCTCCCCAAAAAAGGTAAGACACATAATTTCATTTTATTACGCGTTTCGTAGCAAAATAATTTTTAACATCTTTAACATTACGAAAAAAATATTTGAGGGTAAAGAAATTTTCAATGTTTATTGAAATGGTGTACTTCTAGAACGTTTCTTTATTATTCATTATCATAATTACTGTCGAATATAGTCTATATCTGGCTTCGAACCTTTGTTTTTCGTAACATGTGAATTGGCGATCACTGAAATTACATCTCGACATTGCAACGGTCTGAGTATTTTAAGGCGAACATAAATATTTATTATTAGCATAATCATCAGCGATATCTCGCGAGTCGTTTATTTGGCTTCGACAAAACATCAGCGGTTCAGTAACTCTGTTGCTATATCAGTAGACTTTTATTTGATGTAATTCAAATTGAACTTTGTTTCATAGAGTAATTCTTTCTTGTAGATAAATAATAGATGTTGCTTAGTTGTTAAGGCCCTTTTGTGTGTATTTGTAGTAACGGTTAATTATGGTGTTTCTTTCTTCTTTATATTTTATTGCAGCAAATCTACACTGCTGCTTTTTCTTTTCTTTCTTCTCTTTAAAACTAAGAATTTTTCGTGTATTGTGGAGGCGTACTTATTAGTAATAGAGTACCACAAAGCACGGAGCGGAACCCCCTGTATTCATAAATTTCCGCACGTCTTACCAGTTTGTCAAATCAACAAAAACTCTGGCGTACCATGAAATATTTCGACATCTCTAGCAAACTTCAAGATTCAAAATCATTTAATTTTTTTATTTAATTGGATTTTAGGATATACACAAAACCCAACCTTGTCGGGTTGGTGAATTCTACATCAATGAATTATTGCGCTCGTATATGGTTTGATTTTTATAACTATTTATGTCTTAGTAACTTACCAGTTGTATGTTATCGACTACCATTTTACACATACTTTGAAAAGATGCATAGTTGGAGCAGAGATCAAAACTGCTGTTATTAACATTTTTATCCGTAGTTGAACTTGAATTTGGAGAAAATAGTTCTACCAAACCCATTGATAGGGTTAAGGACTGCAAAAGAAAAATAATAAATGATAATATCCTGAATTCTTTAGAAAGTTTTCAACACGCCAAGGAATCAAACATATAGAGAGCTTTTGAACTCCGACTCTACACAGGTACAGCATAGTGGATAGGATCAGAATTGCGCTCTGAAATACGCTTTCGTGGATTGAAGACTGCTATATTATTGCATAATTACTGCAGTCTACAGCCAGGAACTACAGTCACGGACAGGCCTATTCTTGATAAAGTGTGCGTGATGATAGTTTTTATAGTGTTGATAGACTAGCTACAGTGTTGATTATTTTTATAGGAGAGGGGCAAACGTGCATACGGCTCACCTGATGGTAAGTGATTACCACCACTCATGAACAGCTACAACACCAGGGGGATTGCAGATGTGTTGCCGGCCTTTTAAAAAAGAATAGGCTCTTTTCTTGAAGGTCCCTAAGTCGTATTGGTCCGGAAAAATCTCTGGTGGTAGTTTATTCCACAAGGAACTTGTGCGATGAAAAAAACTTCTTTTAAATCGCTTAGTGGTGGACAGCTAGTCATCCAGATGGTATGAATGTATCGCGAGTTTTGTCGCGATGTGCGATTGTGAAACTGTGCGGCTGGAATTAGTCCGAACAATAGGGTATTTTACCCATTTTCAAAAATTGTTTTAAATGAATCTTAGAGTGATAACGAACCACTATAATTTTTATATATTTTTTTTAAACCAAATAGTGCCATAAAAATTACTTTTAATCTATCGTTTTAAATTTGCGCCTGAAAACGCTAGCCGCCATGTTGTTCAACTCTTTTTGAAGATTTTGCAAAAGAATAATATACTTTTTAATGTTTAATAATGAGTTATCATCTATATATATATATATATATATATATATATATATATATATATATATATATATATATATATCATTATTGTGATGTACCAGAATGCAAAAATACGAGCATAAGAACGCCGGGAATGTTATGGATTAAAACGCCAACTGATTTAAATATGAGAAATATTTGGTTAAAACTGGCAAGAAGAGACCCGAAGGCATTGTGTACAAAATCTAAACTATACTTTTGTGAATATAATTTTGATGTAAGTATGATTTATATTTACTATCGTTTAATACAAGACAAAACATCATGAGGTGAAAGGTATCGCAAGTCAAATTTTGTAATAAATTACGTTAACTTAGATATTATAACTAATGATTGCTAATGATTGTAATTATAGATAAACTAAACTATGATAGCTACTAAACTATGCTTTATCAAAATACGTTCTGACCTGGTATTGTGTTTTTCTGTAAACAAAAGTTGGTAAAAGGTACTTACACTGATGTTTTAACATTCCTCAACTCGGCAGAACAAAAATTGGTATTGCATGGCAAAAATTTTGCCACCATCAATTTATTTATCCTTCGTAGAATTAGTACTTTCTGTTTTTACGAATTCGTCTTCCATGATGCCTTTTCAATAAAATTCGGCATAAAACTCAAAAAAACTTAAAAATTTCGAAATAACACAGCACGTTAGCTAAACTCTGATTTTTCATTCCGTAGAATTCTGACATTTCGTAAGTGTTGCTACTAAAAAAAGTTCTCCACCGAAAAAGAGACAAATTTGAACCATTTGAGGGCAATAAATAATAAAATGCTACGTATTTTTTATGTTTCACCTACAAAAAGGTAAATCTAAATATTTACTTATACAAGTCACCTAATACAAAAATAACAAATATTTCAATATCACGAACAATATATCTAATTAACTTTAATTACTTAATATTTTATTCTTTAGCTGGCATCACTGTCTACTAATTCCAGGTTTAAAAAACCTTTTAAAAAAATGTTAGCTGTCACGTCGCGTCTGTCACATTGATTGATTTTCATTCGACTTCTTTGAATGCTCGAATGCGCATGTGTTCTCGGTGTTTGCTGCTATTTGTTGTTATTATCTTGTTATATTTGTTAAGTTTCTGTTATTCTGTTAAGTTTTTTCTTGTTGACCTTTCGTTTTGTGATCGTTTGTTGATTTTTATAAACGTTATGGAGCCACAACCTGGCCCTTCCCGGGAAGCAGCCCCATCTGACAGAGCACAAGGCTTAGACTTTCTTTCTCCCAGAAAGAAGCGTCCTCGTGGTGCTTTTACGCCCAACGAAAAGACCATAATTCTAAATATTTACAAATATAATATAGAAAATTGGCCGCAAACAACTGATTGGAGTGCAACGGAATGTGCTAAAAAGACTTCTGAGATGACTGGCGTGGGTCTGTCAAGTGTCTATAAAATTACCAAAGAATATAAAGACACAAAAGAATTTCAAAAGCCGAAAAAGAGTGGACCTCAACTATCTTTCATACAAAAATTTGACGAATTCACTTTCGCCGCAACTCGACGAAAGGTTCACGCGTTTTTCTACAGGAACGAGATTCCGACTATTGAAAAGGTAAAGTTATTGCTAATTCTTTAACACCTCGTTGCTGACATCCCCCATTGTTTTAAAACTATACTTTAACCTGTGTTGCCTGTCTACATTTTAACTGTAATGTAAATGCTTATTTCAGATTCACCAAGAGATAACTGGTGATCCAGACATGCCTGTTATGTCGAAATCAACATTAAGAAAAGTATTGAAGCATTTAAATTTTAAATACACAAGTCGCAAACGTCGAAGTGCGCTAACAGATCGCAAGGAGATAGTACTATGGCGTCAAAAATACTTGCACCAAATTAAACAATATAGAAGAGAAGGCAGGCTTATATATTACCAGGATGAAACGTGGGTAAACGAAGGCAAGTATTGAATTATGTGGTAATTAACTTTTTATAACCTATCTTTTCTTCAAAGTATTAGTCGGAAATCGAATTCTGTACTTATGTAATACTTAAATTAACTTTGTTAATAAATTTTTGTTACCAAAATGAATAAATAAATAAAGAAATCCATGTTTACAGGTAATATTTTTCAATTTATATGCATATATAACTGTCCTCATGTATAAGTGAAATATTAAATATATTTTTATTTTCAGGACATACCGTCAATAAAGTGTGGTGTGATACCAACATTCAATCTTCACGACAAGCTTTCCTCGATGGCTTGACAACAGGGCTTAAGGCACCAACAGGCAAAGGGGGGGCGACTTATAGTTAGCCATATAGGGAGCGAAGAAGGATTTTTGGAAGATGGTTTATTAGTTTTTGAGGCAAAAAAAGGCTTGGCAGATTACCACAAGGAGATGACTGGGGAAGTATTTGAGGAGTGGTTCACAAAAATACTTCCAAAATTAAAACCAAACTCGGTAGTAGTGTTGGATAATGCTCCCTATCATTCGAGGAAGGTCGAAAAAGTACCAACGAGTGCATGGAGAAAAGGCGATATCCAAGCGTGGTTGACTTCAAAAAATTTAAATTTTGAAGAAAAAATGCTAAAAGTTAATTTATTGGAAATTGTGGGTCAGGAGAAATACAAATATCAACAGTGTATTGTAGACGAGATGGCCACAGCACAAGGCATTACTGTGCTTAGACTGCCCCCATATCATTGTGAGCTCAACCCTATTGAATTGGTGTGGGCTCAAGTGAAGGGGCATGTCGCAAGACACAACAGAAGTTTTAAAATGGCGGAAGTTAAAAAACTATTACTGGAAAGTATAAGTAGTATTACTCCTGATAAATGGCAAGAATGTATCAGCCATACAATCAAAGAAGAAGATAAGATGTGCACTCTCGACGATTTCATTGACACAGTCGCAGACTCTTTAATAATTCATGTCAGCGATGATGACGATGATGAAGATAGTGATATAAGTATTAATGATGACTAAAGATTTTAATAAAAATATGTTATTTTTACTTGTGCATTTTTTACTGTTTGTAATGAAAAGGGACGTAATTATCACTCGCCGTAAAACCATGTAGAGTACCGCACTTAATAAAATGGATACATTTACTAACAAATAAAATGTATGTATAGACTCAGATGTTCAGACACGTATTGAAATTGAAAAATGTGCCCGGCCAAAAAGGTTTGTAATCTCTGACATGTCAAAAAATGATAGCTGTCAGAATTCTACGGAATGAAAAATCAGAGTTTAGTTCTCTTAATCAGTGACACAGAACACTAATATTCTTAGGCTGGATCAGTGACGTCACGACAGGATCTAATATGGCCGACAGCGTTTTGCAGATTTGAGGAACAGACGAAAAGAAATCTTAATATGGAAATTTAAAATTTATAATGCAATTTTATAAACAGAAATCAATATTTCTTTTTTACTTTTTACAAAATCTATCATAAAGTTATTGCAGTTTTTGAAAATATGAGTAAATGTAGCTTCTACTTTTATTTGAAATTGTCCCAAAACGAATGAGATTTATGGGCAGCAACGCTCCTCTGTATGCGATTAAATCCACAACGTGCGTAGTAAAATAGTAAGCGTTAGATGTTTGTGAATGAAAATCTGTTAATGCATTACCAGACATTCTGAATTTAAAAGGTAAAAAGGTGAGAATGTTTGAGATTTTTTTTTACCATTCGCCTACATTCTATTCTGAACCTTCGATTACTCTTATTTATTCATAGAACCTTATATTAAATGAAATATTATTTTGATACTTACGTAAAGACTGTCAGTTAGTCGTGACAACCTTGCTATTTGTGAACTTGGGAAGTGGTTCTGATAGCCCACACATGCTAATAAATGAGCTGATATGAATTTTTCGTTGTATTCTGGTCTCATACTATTAAGTACTAGGAATGTTGTTCCTCCTTGTGAGTACCCAATATAGTGCAGTTTTGGTCGCCCTGTGTAGTTTAGTACATAGTCGACCATGGTAGCGATGTCGTACATGCCGATCTCTTCAAAACTGAAGTCGAAGAACGGAAACTTTTCGGTGGAACTATCAGGGTCCAGAGTTATATGGTGGCGGGAATTTTTCGTGCCTCTTGCGTTGCCTATCCACACATCGTACCCAGCATCCGCTAAGTGGTAACCTGTATAAAATTTCAATCTTTATAATGTTGCTTTTGCAATCCTTCATTATTAATTGTTATGAAATCATAACTCCCTTTTTAATGTGGATATACCTACGCTTTTAAAATATGACTAATTTTATAAATATAAAATTGATTAGTTCTAATTATTTGATAATTTGTCACTATCTTGCAAATGTTAAAATTAAAAAAATAAGTTTAATTTGTGACAAGTGCGAGTCTGACTCGTGCACCGAAGGTTCCGTACAACGTTATATAGTTGGTCCATTACGGGTACCGAGTCTTGATATTTTCCGAGTATGTTTTGAGTTTCTACCCGAAATGTATAACTGCAATATTGGTATCTTTAAGGCGAGGGCGAGTTGGCATTTACAGGATCGGTATGCTCTGTCTGCGGTATTATTATGCGGCTACTTTTACCAACATAATTAACATTTTCTATCGAAGTTCATAAACTGTGAAAGCGCCGAACATTACTGTGTTGAAAAGATAAGCAGGATTGAAGGACAAACTAAATTTTGTAGTTGAAAAAAATGTTCTATATCTATACATCGATATACGTCACGGTTAGTTTGAAATCGGAAAAATACTTTTTTGTGTAATTTTACCACAAATTAAGGATTCGCAAGGCTATTGAAATCAAAAAACATCCTAATTTCAATAGAGAAGATGGCGGCGTGATACCATTTGCTTGGGATCCTATAATAAATAAAATTAATTCAACCCAAGCATACAACTGCAAGACTTCAAGATACCATAAGTTCATACTGTGTAGATCGGAACAAAAGTTAACATCGGTGACCATAGATTAAGGTAACCGATGTTAACTATAACATCTGGACGTTGAACAACTCAGTCCCCCCCATGACCATGAGTGCTGTAAAGCTCTCGAACCGTCGGGTATTTAAAAAGTTAAATATGCGCGATAAAATCCGTAAAAACTAGTATTATTTCATCACTTGTGATTTTAGCAATTCTATTAGAATGGAGCTGGGAACGGATAAGTGTGCGGTCCTCCATGTTGAAAGGGGAAGGGTTGCTAAATCTCAGGGCATAGATTTATCTATGTCCGTCAACTTAAAGACCCTTTCCGAGAATTATACAAACCGATACCTGGGTATGTCACAGAACATCGGTATCGATGAGGCTGGTATAAAGCAGTCGGTTTGCGACGTGTTTTATGCACGCTTGACCAAAGTGCTTAACAGCCTTTTGTCTGGTGTGAATAAGACACACGCATATAACGGTTGGGTCATGCCTGTCCTCTGTGCCTGTACTTGCCGCGGAAATATGGTGGGCATGGCTTTTTAAGCGCGCTTATCATGCATAATCGTGAAGTGTGCAGCCTCCGTAATTACTTTCTGACGAGATCGGGTGATCCATTCTATAGGGACGTCATTTGTTGTGATAATGGGTTTACCCCTCTATCCTTGGCCAACGAGCAATGGCAAGACCCGGCAGTACTGAGCATTTCCGACCGGGAGACTGTATGGAAGGAGAAGGAGCTCCACGGGAGGTTCTACAGGGCTCTACATGAACCTTTCGTAGACACAGTCGCCTTCCTTAACTGGCTACGTTTCGGTGACCTCTTCGGGGAAACCGAGGAATTTGTCTGTGCGATACAGGATCAGGTTTTTAACACCAACAGTTATCGGAGATACATCTTAAAAGATGGCACCTGTCAAGCTTGTCGCCATCCCGGCGAGTCACTTAGGCATGTCATCTCCGGGTTTTCGGCGCTTGAGTACTAACTTTTATTAAGTTGGTAACTCTCGTGGACTGGAAATTGCCGTATTACAATTACTTGCCGGAAGCCGTGCTCGAAAATGACCGCGCCTGGCTCTACTGGGACCGGGCCATCATCTTCTTGCGAATAAGCCTGATATTGTGCTGATGGACCGGGCACAGTCAACGATATTTTTGGTTGACATTACCATTCCGTATGACGAGAACCTCGTGAAAGTCGAAAGAGATAAGCGAACAAAATATCTGGACCTGGCTCACGAGGTGACCGACATGGGGGGTGGGCTGTCGACCGAAATTATACCTGTAGTCGTTTCTGCAAACGGGATAATCCCAGTCAGCCTCTCGGGTCATCTGAAGCGACTGGGACTCCATGACTCACTGCTCCGGGCTCAAATGCAGAAGGCGGTGCTCCTCGATACCGCCCGCATTGTCGGTTTCTTTCCCTTTCCTCCTAACCCTCGGCCGTTTGGTCTCCCCTGCCGAGGGCTTCCATCTGGTTGGGCTTTATTTATGTATTTATTATAACTTCATATAAAACTGATATGAAGTGGGTACTGCAACCCAACTTCAAATAAAAACGTTACTGATGCGTTGTCACGTATGAGGACTAAGATGGAATGCCTTATAGCTTTTATAGTATTGTAAATTGCCTGTAATTATATTGGTTCTCTATATCTATATAACTGAATATATACTACTATATCAATATACCCTATATTTATAACTTCAAGTTATAACTCAAAAATAAATTAAAAATACTTATTATTCCACTACGCTCTTAAGGAGATTTTTGCACAAGTCGCATGCAAAATTTGAAATACTTTCTTGTTTAAATTGTCCTATCCATATTCAAGTTCAAGTAAGGTACCGCATAGAGCTTTTGTATATTGTAAATTACAACATAAATAGTGAAATATTTGTTTAAAAAAATATTACTTATGAATATAGATTTTACCCATGCTGTATTGAGGGCCTAAGTAGATGTAGGAGTTCGAAGAGGCAAGTAGACCATGCATGCAAAAGACGATTGGTCTATTAACTTCGCCTTTATTCTCGTATCTCCTGTACGGTATTCTATGCATTTCTAGTTTGTACCCGTCATTGGTCACTGCGTGATGGGCTTCTGCATGATATCCTTCTGATTGTATGTTTTGTACCTAAAAATACCTTATTAGTTCGATTTTTATCTAGATGTGAGGTGATAAACGAGCACACAATCCATCTATATAGCAAATTGATATTGTGGTGCATAGCCACAACTATCAATGACTAAGAATTAATATGCAGATGCGTTGTAAACGCTGAGTACTGACATGGTGTAGACCGTAGCCAGTGAAATGAGTTTAGTTATGGACTATTTGTAAATGCAGGTTAGTGTAAAAACACTAACCTATATTTATTGGTTTGGCGGAAGAATTATGGGGCTATTTCACGCTTGTATTCTGTAATGGTCGCCACATACGGTCAGTTCAACTGATCATTCCAACTGATCAGTTCAAACTAAAACTGCTGATATTTTTAAAATATTATCCATATATAAACTTATAAATAAAACCCCGATATTGTTATATTTATAATTATTGATGATTACTACTTAAACGTGCCTGAGTACTGTCGTGCCGCACATAATTTATTATCTATATATTTATTTATTATTGGCGGATATCACGGTCGTTAAAATTTATTTGCCATATCCCATGTTAGGTATAGGTATATATTATAATATATTTCAAATTAATGAAGAGACGTGTAGTAACTCGAAATCTATATAATGTATAAATTTAAAGTCTTTAAATAACCAATTTATTAAAGGTTTATCATTGTATGTCTGACCGGAAAAATCTTCGAAATGGTTGAACTTGAAATTGATTATCACGTATAGATGCCATTCAGGCGACGGCGGGGCGGCTCGCTAATAATAAATAAAACTTTTAATATGTTACCCATATAAAACATAATAATAAACCTACTTTCCTTTCATAGCACACATATGTTCATATTACGATATCGAACGCTTAATAACATGACCGTTATTAGGGATATAACAAATGACATCTGTAAAGACAAAGAGTATAGTTTAGATGAAGTCATTATTTCATGCATACATAATGCATTGTAATCGTTACCGACGTATAGCTTTTTTATAGGAAAAGGGTGACAAACAAGCATATAGTCCACCTGATGATAAGTGGATGCTGTGGTCCATAGGCATCTACGTTTAATCCCGACTAACTCTTCAATCTCCATAAAATTCCCATGCAGTCTCATGCGTCCGTCAAATTCCGAGCGGTCGCTTGCGACCGCACCCACCCAGCACTTTAAACCATTAAAACTTATATTTAGAGACTTTTCTATGAAGAAGTTTAGCATTATAAAATTAATACAAAATTCATTATCCTGTGGTCTAAACAAAAGTCAGGTACTCTATGTATTTTTATTTTTATTCTACTGTCTATATAAGACGTATTGAACCTAAAACACAGCACTTTAAACTATAAAAATTTATATGTATAGACTACTTTTCTAAAAAGAAGTTTGGCATTATAGAATCTATACAAAATTCTCTATCATATACTCTAAACAAATCTATTACTCTATGGATTTTTATTTTTGATCTACCGTAAAATTTTGCCATTTTCGTACGGTCGGCAAATGTCGTAAACTGACAGTAGAATAAAACAGTAGAATAAAAATACGTAGAGTAACTTACTTTTGTTTAGCTCACAGGATAGAAAATTTCGTATAGATTCTATAATGCCAAACTCCTTCATAGAAAAGTAGTCTCTAAACATAAGTATTTATGGGTTACAGTGGGTGGGCGCGGTCGCATCCGACCGCTTGAATTTTGACTGAACATCGCCTTGGTCGGATCCATTGAAATTTGAAAGGTTAAGAATCAAAATGCAGATGCGTTATCACCATTGAGGACTAAGATGGAATGCCTCGATCCCAGTAAAACGGGTCTCCGGTTCTCTACACTCCCCACACGAAAAGCAGCCGCATTAAGCTGCTATTTTACGCTGGTATTCTGTGAGAGCGTGGCCCTTCCCCGGACGAGCCGACCCATTCGATGACTTATCTAGTAGGCCATAAAGACTATTGCCAAATGCTTGACTACAATCCCTACTACTGGTAAGTGTTCGGAGAAATATAATATTGTTAATTTTACACAGAGAAATATTTTCGCTTACTTACTGTAAAATAAGGACTGTGGCTTGCAACTTGCTCAGTTTTTGAAAAAGTCGAAGCACAAGCAACTAAAGTAACCACGTACGATATCCACAACATCATGTTTCAACAAATGTTAGAATAATAATCGTTACTTTAACCTTGAATGAATATTTATACGTAATATTATCTTTAATACTGTTTTTTTATTAAAAACACTTATTAACAAAAATGTGTACGTAATACAAAAAAAGGGAAAGCAAAAATAAGTATTTTTGATGTTGGCATAAGGTTCAAATTTCTTCACATTCATCCTTTGTTTAGTTAGCAATATGCTTTGTGGTTCATAATATTTATTTATACTATGATTAATGAATAGAATTTTATGAGCAATTCGTTATTTACAGTCTCACGAAAGGATTAGTTCCATTATTAGTAGATTATTGTATTACGAATAAATTTGTAAAGGAGACAATCGTTTTTAGGCCCACTCAAAAATATTAATAAATCTTCATGGGAAATTTTACATTTCACAAAAAAAGATACCAATTTTTTATAGTAAATAGCCTAAAGGTTTTTTGAAAATCTAAATAGAATCAATCAATCAATCAATGTTCTGGATAATGTAATATGGAAAAAAACGTGTGTAAGGAATCACTTTGGCATTTTTTATAAAAAGATTTTTTTTACAGAGATTACTTGTCAAATACATATATTTATATTTTGTATATTACACATTTATTACTAAAAAGAGATACCACAGAGAACTTCGTGCTTAAATCCTATTTCTGGAAGTGTTAGCTAACATCATATCACATGTTTCAAGGTGACCGTGGAACGAAACGCTATTTTGTGATTGACTTTCGAGTAGGCATGTTGATTTACTTTTAAAAAAAAAAGCGATTCTTTAAAGGATCGATTTTCGATTAATTACGATATTTTCAAACATGCGCAGTAATACTTAAAGTAACAACAATACTTTAACAAAAGTGCAAACTACAACATACAATCGATAAATTAAACTGAAGTAAATACTACACGAACTCACACTGTGTTTTGTTACTATAAATTTCAACATAATATAATATTTACTCACAGAATATTTTTGATAAATAAAGTAAATTCACGGCGCCGATTAGGTAACACGCCGGTATCCACGGATTAGATTAGAAAGGTCAGTGACAAGTGACAACTTTTTTTTAGTAAGTGGTGGAGCCACGATGCACTTGTATTAGTTGTGGCACGAATGGATCGGCTTGGTCGGAGGAGGACCACGCTCTCACAGAATAACAGCGTAAAATAGCAGCCTATAGCGTTTATATGTATAGTAAGGTGTTTCCTATGGTGAGTGTAGAGAACTGGAGAACCTTTTCCTGAAAACGGGGCATTCGCTCTTAGCCCTCAGGGGTGACAACGCATCTACATTTTAGTTCTTAATCGGGGATGAGTGAAGATATCTATAAGCCACAGCAATCACTTACCGTCAGGTGAACTGTGCTCATTTGACATCCTTATTCTATAAAACTATTATTTACGGATTTTATCGCGTTTAATTACTTTAATTTATTTTTATTATTATCCCGACGTTTCGGGTGCTTTACAGCGCCCATGGTCACGGGGGGGACTGAGATGTTTGACGTCCCAATGTCATAGTTAGTCCGGCTACCTTCAGTTTTTTAATATTAATTTTTGGTCCGATTTACGCAAAACGAGCTTATAGTATCATGAAGTCTTGCAGTGGTATGCTTGGGTTTGGGTTTAATTTTGTTAATTATAGGATCCCAAGCAGATGGTAGCACCCAACCATCTTCTCTATTGAAATTTGGATGTTTTTTAATTTCAATAGCTTCGCGTATCATCCTTGGTAGGAATCGGTGTTCTTTTGCGAGAATTTGTGGTTTATCAAATCTAATGTAATGGTGGGGACGATCTTGAACATGTTCGCAGACTGCAGACTTCCCGGAGCGTCGGTGCTTCACATCAGCTATATGTTCCTTCACGCGGGTTTTTATAGATCTCTTTGTTTGACCTATGTAAGAGAGACCACATTCACAATCTAGCTTATACAACCATACCATCTGCTTGGGATCCTATAATTAACAAAATTAAACCCAAACCCAAGCATACCACTGCAAGACTTCATGATACTATAAGCTCGTTTTGCGTAAATCGGACCAAAAATTAATATTAAAAAACTGAAGGTAGCCGGACTAACTATGACATTGGGACGTCAAACATCTCAGTCCCCCCCGTGACCATGGGCGCTGTAAAGCACCCGAAACGTCGGGATAATAATAAAAATAAATTAAAGTAATTAAACGCGATAAAATCCGTAAATAATAGTTTTATTCAATGTGTAGTGTTCGCGTAAATTTAAGAAATCATTATCCTTATTCTATATAAAAAACGTAAGTAACGACATCTTTGGATGCTTTCATTAATTATATATATATTTGTTGTGTTCAAACCGTGTTTTTCTATAGGACAGGGTAACAAACGAGCACACAGTCCACCTGATGGTAAGTGGTTGCTGTGGCCCATAGACATCTACATTTATCCTCGATTACGAATCAAAATCCAGATGCGTTATCATCCGTGAGGACTAATATGGAATGTCTCGTTTCCAGTAAAAAGGCTCACCGGTTCTCTACACTCACCATACGAAACACAGCTTGCGCTGGTATTCTGTGAGAGCGTGGTCCTTCCCCGGTCGAGCCGACCCATATGTGCTGCAACTATACTTCTAATATAACTGCAGCATGGCTCTACCACGTACAGTATTACTTGATAACCAAGTATAACCCGGCCCGTTGTTTTTACGTCCGACAACAGTAAAAAATTAAAATGTATCGCTAGTTCTTGAATCAATTCGATTCCATAGGTTTTTGGATCGATTCATAGAAATGAATATAATGTTTCAAAACCATTCTTTTACTCTAAATAATATATATATATATATATATAAATATATATATATATATATATATATATATATATATATATATATATATATATATATATATATATATATATTAATTTTGATACCAAAAATAGGTGTTGTGCATCGATTAGACACTAAATACCAATATTTATTGTCTAATCGATGCACAAGTGTTAAACATAATGCATTTATGCTGTCAAATCTGTTGAAGACTATTCGGAAAAATTATTAGTGATTGATGCTATTCATACAACATTTGTACACAGGCAGGCACTATATTTTGTTGGAACTGCTAAAAGAATTTTGCATCGATCTTGAAGTACCTACGATTCCTGAATGTACCTGCAACTTTGTTTTATACTATTAATTATTAAACAGTGCACTATTTTAACTTGTAATACCAGTGAGAAGTACTAGATAATCGCTTTAAGTTTGTTTTTAGGTTATTGTAAGATTCATACTTATTTTAATTTTTAATATCTCAGTATTGTAAAATTAAAAAAAAAACTGTGTACAATTACAATCTTTAAAATTCTATTGAAAGTAATCTTTTAACCGTAAATACGATATTAAGGGGGCTCTCATTTGCTTTTTATAGAATAAAAGTGACATACGAGCACACAGTCCATCTGATGGTAAATGGATGCTGTGGCTCATAGATATCTGCATTTATTTTAATTAAAAAAAATGCAGATTCGTTCTCAACTCTGATGACAAAGATGGAATGCCTTATTTCCAGTAAAAAGGGTTTCCGGTTCTCTGCACGAATACAAAACACAGCGGAATTAAGCTACTATTTTACGCTGGTTTTCTGTGAGAGCGTGGTCCTTCCCTGGTCGACTTGATCCAATACAGCATGGCTCTACCACGTATAAAACATCTACATAATAGCATTAAATAATTTTTAAAGCACAATAATGAGGTTTATTAATACACAAAGTTATATAAATTGTTGCTATGGCACCTCTATTATATATTTTGCAGAAGAAAGAATTTCATTTAATATGCTTTAAGAAATTCATTGTGATCGCATATTTTGTGTACATCGTACGCACCGATAGTTCTGGAATGCTGCGAGTGGAATAATTCTGAAGAAGGAATTCTGGAATGTGGCGTGTACGGTGCGAACGATGCGTACGGTCTGGATAAATTTCTAATCAATTTAAAACGTCATGTTTATATATTAGGGGCACGCCTAAATAGCGATTGCTTATCACATTAAAATGACAAAGTAGATCGCAGCCCACCTAATCGTAAGCTGCTACTGTAAGTTCATTAACACCTTCAGCCAACTCTTAACAATGAAGAGGTTATTACACTTATGTAATGATATGTCCAATAACAAAGAATAACGGTCCAAACGTTTGCCCTCCAACCGGAATACAATAGTAGGTGCATTGCATTGTTCCTTTGCGGCAGCAAAAGATAAAGCAATATGATGATTTCGGATGGAATCCCCTGAAATATTTGCGATCTTGTTATACGTGCAAAAATGTGTATCATCAAAATAACTAAAGAGATACGCATCCTCATGCATGTATATTTAATAATTGAAGTATTTAATAAATTTCAAAAAATTAACGTTTATAAAAAGCTAAATTCGCCTTCAAAGAACTAAAAATAATAAATTAATTTCTATAGTAAATAAAAGAATCAGGCATTACTTTGCGGAAATCCATTATATTAAACTTGGTAAAAATTACTTGGCCCATACTAGTTCAATGAAAAAAATGATGTGTCCCTTCAAACTAGGAAAGAGACATCATTTTATTTCATTGAGCGGATGTAGTAATTCTAAGTTGAAATTTTTTCACATTCTGTCGTCGGTGTTGGAAATCATTTTATTATTTTCAGCTGTTTGAAGTTCGCTCTACTTTTTATTAAAAGTTCTTATTTTTACCCTTTTGAGTAGTAATAAGGAATATAACAATCTCCATGTCGATTTATAATATAGTAACTATAGGGTGGATTTTTTTTTATTTCTCATTATTAATATAGGACCACACTCGAAGTAAGCCATTTTTAATTAAAAACATTTCAAAATCGCTTTACATATTGTTTTTAATTGACGAAGATATCGCGTAACGTCACATACATACGAATAAACATACAGTCGAACAGTAGGTAAGTCAATTAAATAAAATATTTAATTACTATATAAATCAAGCAATAGTCAAATATTTTAATTAAAATATATTTATATTTTATTCCTGAGATTCCGAAAAATAATGTTTTGTGTAAATAATATATTTCAGTATTAATGAATATGTGATAATATATTTACAAGTTCGTTTGCCTGAAGTGATGACACGAAATAACGATGGCCGAATACACCAAGAATATATTTTTATTTATAACAATAATGCCAGGGAGAACTTTAAAGAAATATTAAATGAGAAAATAGAACAACGTCAAAATAACAAAATCAATGCTCACTACACTTCTTCTGATCCCAAGAAAACAACGAATGCCGCGTTTTTATTGAGATGCTTGAGCGTTTTATTGAGATTATCACCAAAAGAAGATTTGAAACCATCAACTGTAAGTGGTTATAGTTGTAGGTCACTTCTAGATGTAACGCCTGGTGATTCATCGTACACAATATTAATATTAGATTGCTTCAAGGCGATAAACAAAGCTCGAGAACTAGGTTTTTCTTTTAATTTTCAAGATTTTGATTTATACTAAATTATAGACTTTTAAGTGCTGTAGATATATTTGTACATTTTTAATTTTTTACTTTTTCTATGAATATTATCGCTCCTCTACATTCACAGCCGGATTTCCTACGGTGTCAAAATTGTACCGACGGTAGGCTGTTTAAAGGTAAAAGGAATTAAATATACACATTAAACGATGCCATAGTAAAAGTATTTCGGCTTCACAGCCTACCGTAGAAATTCATGGCTCTTCTGGTAATATACTAAATGACACAAGTTCTTCACTTTTTTCGGAACAATTATACAATTTGTATAGTAACGTACCAGTGGTTAAAAGAATTCCCAGAGGTGCGAGGATGTAACTTGCTAAAGCATTATCATTCACTATTCAAAATTGTCTAACGAATTGTGAAAAGAGTTGGCAAAAATTATTTACATTCGCGTATTCCCATTTTCATTTTAATAAAACAATTAATAAATCAATAACGTCTCAACTAAAAGAAAATTCTTTTCAAAATTTGGATTACCCGTTTAATACTCATTTCTCTCGACCTTATCTTAAATTTGATTTACAAAAAGTTGTTGTTATCATAAGTAATGGACGGCGACTTAAAAATGCATCCCGTAATCTATTCTCAGATGACATCCTCGCTCCTCCTTTTAGCTCTCAAAACATCCTTCTCCCCCAAAATTTACCGTTCCTCCCAATACTTCTATTCAACCTTCAAATTTCTGAAAAAGACACTTTAAACGCAATATTTTCATTTTCGAATGGCTCTGCCGGCGGCATTGACGGGATTACGCCTCAGCATCTCAAAGATCTTGTAAGCGTATCTGCCGGTGACACCGTTAGGGTACTTCTTAATGACATTACAAAATTATGTAATTTTATGCTTTCTGGTAATGTCAATCCTAATTTCATTCCCTACTTATATGGGGCAAGATTGTGTGCCTTCAAAAAAAAAGGATAACGGTATCCGTCCTATTGCTGTTGGTTCTACATTTCGACGCTTAACTTCAAAATTAGCTTGCAGGCACATAATCTCAAACCTTAAGACAAAATTTCAACCTACTCAACTAGGCTTTGGCACCAAAGTTGGCTGTTGTACATTCGGTGCGTACTTTCTTAACACATAATTCCAATGCAGATGTTCTTCTGAAGGTTGATCTTAGAAATGCTTTTAACTCTATTGATAGAATAACCCTGCTGAAAGAAGTGGCTAACAATACCCCCGAAATATATCATTACGTATCTTCCGTTTTATCAAAACCATATTATTGAGTCTGCTGTCGTTGTTCAGCGGGGTGATCTATTAGGTCCAGCTCTTTTCAGTTTGGGAATTCAACCTATTATTTCAAATTTAAAATCCAAGCTGAATGTCTGGTATCTGGACGACGGTACACTGGGAGGTAAAGCAGATGACGTCCTCAATGATCTTACTCATATTTTTCAAAATTTTAAAAATATTTGTCTTGAACTTTATTTCTAATAATTTATCTAATTCAAACAGAGATACCTTAATTCAAAATTTCAATCAGATTTCTCCAGGAATAAAAACTGTCAATTCGGAATCGTTTTACCTGCTCGGTGCTCCGTTGTTTTTCGATAGTATTAAACCTGTTTTAAAAAAAAAATTGATCAATTTTTAAATCACGTTGATAAATTATATATTTTAAACCCCCATATTGCCCTTACCATTTTAAAATATTGTCTCCTTCTACCTAAATTTACATACTTGTTACGCTCAAGTCTAGTCTGGTAATGTTCGCATATTTTAAAAGATATTGATAGTAATCTTAAAATTACTTTAGAAAAAATTCTAAATTTGAGATTAAATACAATAGCCTGGAATCAAGCCACTTTACCTATCAAATTTGGTGTTATTGGTGTAAGAAATATTTCTAGCGTCGCATTGCCTGCTTTCCTTGCTTCCGTGCATAGTGTCAATGATCTATGTTACACAATTTTAAATAATAAAGTAGACTTGTGCTTTGCTGCGGAGGCAAGGCAAACATGGCTAATGCTCTGTCCCGGCGAAAATGTCCCACTGGAAGTTAAGCAACAAAAACAGTGGGATATTCCTTTGGTACGGAGTGTCCAGAAAAATTTATTTCAAAATTTCTACAGTCAACAAGATCAGGCTCGCCTTCTAGCTGTTTCGACTAAGGAATCTAGCCACTGGTTACATGCTCTACCATCAAGTAATCTCGGCACATTGCTTGATTGGGAAAGCTTGCGCATCGCCGTAGGAATCCGGCTAGGAGTGGCAATTTGTCAACCTCCCCAGTGCCCCTGTGGTAGCAGCGTCGATGAGTTTGGGCTCCACGGACTTTGATGCAAGAAAAGTGCAGGTAGGTTTTCCCGTCAAGATTCTTTGAACGAAATCATCCGAAGGGCTCTTGTCTCCATAAATATCCCCTCGGTTTTAGAGCCTTGCGGGATATTTAGAGACGATGGCAGGAGACCCGACGGTATGACTTTGGTCCCTTGGGAGAGAGGTAAAGCCCTAGTGTGGGATGCTACTTGCGTTGACACTTTGGCGGCCGCTCATCTCAAGAGTATCTCTTTTAGGGCCGGGACGGCATCAGAAGTAGCCGAATTTAGTAAATGGCGCAAATATGAGTCTTTGAGAAATGACTACATATTTGTGCCATTTGCTGTAGAGACTATCGGTCCGTGGGGTCCACATGCAGTGAAGTTTCTAAAGGAACTGTATCCACGACTGGTCGTCGCTGCTGGTGATAAGAGGGCTGGTTCTTTCCTCGCTCAAAGGCTAAGTATAGCTATTCAGCGGGGAAACGCAGCCAGCGTTCTTGGCACTTTACCACGGGGAGCAGGCCTTTTTGACTATTTAAATTTTTAGTTTTAGATTTTCTATATAATAGTTTCTTCTTTTATATTGTATATAATTAGTTTTAATCGTAAATATTATAATTTTAATTATTATTTTAGTTAAGTTCATTATTATAATTTTTGTAATAAAACAAAAAAAATTATATTTTGAGTTTTAACTGTAACATATATATATATATATTAGAGACTGCGGCATATTATGAGCTGCATCGCTTATGGGTCGATTAAGATCTGTTTAAACGTTTGATTTGAATATCAAATTTAAAAAATTGTTGTTTGTCCTGTTTTACAATAAAAGTGTCGTCTGACGTTGAGTCTCAACGCAGAACACACGCTAGATGTAACTTCGTGGGTATAATTTATCTATATACCAGCGATCAGCCCCGGCTTCGCACGGGTGATTTCTGGATCTTGACAACAGAACCACCTACCGAGACCAAATGTAAACCATCTAGGAACTCATTCAAACACACACCAAAAAATTTCATCAGAATCAGTAGAGCCGTTTTTGAGTTTTAGCCCGACGGATAGCAATTGATTTTTATATAGAGAGATAATGATAAAATTATAAATATATATACTATCTCATACAAATAATATCAGTTTAATGATAGCAAAACTACTAAAGCAGTAAACCCCAAAATCCTCCTTAGATTGAAGGACGTAAGAGAGTTTTATTTTACTTAGAAAAACAACAATAATGTCTCTCATAAACCTTCCACGCAAGCGAATCATTTCCTAAGAAGTTTTTTAAACGGCCGTAATCCGTCTTATAAAATTTTAATACGCAGCATCGCTTGCCGCGGATGCGTTCCCTCCTCAAGTTTTCTCGTTACTCATAGAAACTGGCAACTTTGTTTGTTTCAGCCGTGCAGTATTTAACTTCTTTTCGGCCCGCTATTAAAAGTTTTAATTCAGTTAGATGAGGAACGTTTTACACTTTTACTTACGGTTTGACGGCTTATATTATTGTATTAAAACAGAAAAGTAGAAAAGAAAAGCATTTTAATATGTCTTTTAATTTTTGTGTTTATAAAATTGTATTATCTGTACAACAGAAATGATTTATGATAACTGTTACTGATTTTGTTACGACCATATTACCGGACGTATCACCTTTAACCACCGACCTGGACTAGTTACTTTAATTTGTCGTAAAGGAAATGGTTACACCGCCATCGATCAGAAGCACATCTATCCTATCCTATCATCTATCTTTCTCTTGCGATACCCACGGGATGAAATACTTTTTATAGGATAGGGTGACAAACGAGCACACAGTCCACCTGATGGTAAGTAGTTGCTGTGGCCCATAGACATTTACATCTATCCTCAATTGCCAATTAAAATGCAGATGCGTTATCACCCATCAGGACTAAGCTGGAATGCCTCGTTTCCAGTAAAAAGGGGTCTAATATGGTGCTTGATTCTCGAAGATCGCCACTACAAGCAAATTCTACGGTGTTTTTAATATTTTACTTTAATACCTTTGTGACGATGCCCTCCGGCCAATCATGTCACGGCAGTAACTTGCGAATAATTGGAAGCTATTAATAAAGCTGAGTTTTACAAAGTAAATGTAAGTACTATGCAATAAGAACTAAAATACGGTATCACAGACACGAAGAAAATCATAGCAAATCCAGACTCGTTAACCACCATTTTGTTTTTGTACAAATAATGGCTGTATTTGAACCAAAGTTTCACGAAATGACAGCTGAGTTTTCTTTTGCAAGCTTACATTGTTTATTAAGTAATTTAACATTTATACATAAAATAGTTTATACGGCGGACTTAATGCCTAGATACATTCTTTCCCAGTCAACTATTACGCGAAACAAATGTAAACGTAAAGTTTTATATTACAAATATCTGCACTTTTACGATATCCTATTTTAAATCCGCAAAACGACGTTAAAATCCTACCATACGTACGGTGAGAGACGCGTGATTGACGCGGGCTAAGCGCTCGTCTGTGAAACCCCGCTTGTTACGAACTCGAAATATCTCCCTGCTATCCGAATGTCACGCTCCATATTGATGGAGTGCTGGGCGAGAATGCAGGATTTTGCACAAACTATAAACGTGGTCAACGAAAACTGACTGTTGGTTGATCGAACTGGCGCTGTAACTAAAGGAAAGAGTTACAATTTTTAAACGTTTGGTTTAGAAAATATATTTTTTTTTTTTTAATAAAAAATGTAACCAACATCTGCTGTGTGCATTCAATATATTCAAATGATATTTTCGTAACATTTCTTGTAACGTGTTTTTGAAGTAAATTAATATTGTGTAGGCTAAATAATATTGCGTAGGCTGCACACCGCACACATAATCATTTTTCGTCTGTTATTTACGAGACCGATGTCAGTATGTTGAATGCAGCGGATGGCTTTCCGAACCCTACTTTACAAGATTAGGTGTCAGTCAGAGCAGTAATTTAGGGCCTCTTCTCTTCATTTTGACAATCAACGATTTGCCTGAAATAGTCAATAAGTCTATACCCTTGTTATTTGCTGATGACCTGAAATTAGTTTTAAAATAAAGCAGAGGGCGGTTCAAGACATACAGCAGGATATAACTAAGGTCGTAGAGTGGAGTTTGGAAAGTAAATTATATTTCAACGTGGCGAAATGTTCTATTCTATCGTTCATCCGTGCACATAACCTGTGTCGTGATCAATATACATGGATGGAACGCTTCTGCAACGTGTTTCTGAGGTTAACGATTTAGGCATACGATTCACTACCGACATACAATTTCGAAAACACATTTCTAGTGTTTGTTAATAAGCAACTTAGGGATGGTCTTACGGCTAGCGAACCGATTCACGAACATCGGTGCTCTGAGAGCATTACACGAGGCACAAACATTCATTTAGAATGCAATGCTGTCGTTTGGTCACCACATGAAGCCAAATATAAATTAATGCTAGAACGTATTCAAAACAAATTTGTGACATTTATATACTTAAAACAATATGGTGTGTACCCGGGTTATCCAGGGTTGTATCCTGATCTATTTATACAAGGCATGATATGCTACAAACAGAACAACAAGAAAGTAGAAACACGAAGGGAAGTCGCTCTCACCACTTACTTACTAAAAGTGATCCGTCAGAAAATACATAACCCAGGTATTCTACAGATAGTTAAGCTGTGTGTACCTGATGAATACGTTGTCGCTCCCGCAAGCGCGCACCAACTTGCTAAAGCATGCGACTTTAACGCGCGCGCTGCGTACACTTAACGTGGTCTCACAACAGACTGATTTGTTCAACTGTAGTCTGAATGAATTCACAAAGGCCGCTTGTTGTAAAATATATTTAAGTTTTGCATAATATACTTGTCGGTGAAGTCATTAGTACGAATACTGACTTGACTACGAGGCGGAAGTGTTATGACGCAACGCTTCAACAGAGTCTGGCCGGGAGGATCGCGTGAGCAAGGAGAGGAGAGCACTTCTCTGTTGTCGGTCGGGCGGACCACATCGTGTTAGGAACTGTCTGTCACACGACTCGTTGTGTTTTGTACCTATTAAATAAGTTACATGATCTAAAATACTTTGTTTGTTGCTCGTGACCCTATTGCACTCACACATTATGTTTTCTGAGGAAGACTCCCGTGCTGAGCAACCTCATCAACCGACATACCCTTATAATGTTTGTCCTAGTTTCTAAGTTTGTAACTACACTTTTGTATTAGGTACAACTGTGATGATAGTTGCAAGTGGTAAATAAATAAATAAATGAACTAGTTGTGATCATTTCAGTTTTTACATTAATTCGTATTACGCTATACCGTGTCTGGCTTATGGAGTTTTGTTATCTATTGTTGTAGTTGTTAGCGAACTCTCGCAACAAGGCGTGGATTTAGGTTTGATTTATATTAAAAGTTGTTTATGCTTAGATTATTTGTCAATTTTAATTTTCCAACAGAGTTAAGGCAAATTTGAGGTATAGCTTGCTAATTGTATAAAAGGTATTCCGAAATGTTCATAAGATTTTCTTCGATTCATCATAAGTAAGATCTTTAGAAGAATTAGGTATAACTTATATCTAATGGATTAATCGCCTTTGAAAGAAACCGGGTAGAATCTAATAAAAAACTTTTTTAAATATTTTGAACTATCATTCGAGGATATAAAATCTAGCATATCATTATCCTTTTTTAAATTCCAAAATATCGAAATTATTCATGTTTTACAGATGAATTTGTATCTAAATGTAATTTAAAAAAAAAGAAGAAAGCTTCATCCAGGTACTAAGTAAAATATACTTCTAAGCAAACAGCGTATTCGGTTTTCATTAGAATAAGGTAGACTAACGAGCAAACAGTCGTCCTGGCGGTAAGTGAATGTTGTGGCCTCAAGACATCCACGATTATTAATCAAAATGCAGGTGCGTTGTCCGTAAGGACTGAAATGGAATGTCTCGGTACTAGTATTACTAGTAACAACGCTTCCCTCAGTCCTCAGAGGTGGCAATGGCATTATTCTTATTCGACGATAGAAGTCTGGTCAGCTAGCAATAGGGAAAAGGCATCCACTTACCAAAAGGCGGACTGATAACTGGTTTAGTAAAGCCCTGAATTATATAAAAATGGAAATAAAATAATGGCATGTTATTTAAAAGAATTTAATTACTTTTTTTCCTGTACTTATATCACGGCACTGGGATAAGCCTAAATATAATTAGGTACAGGTGAATCTTGGGCGGGTGAATTTTATGAAGTTGTGGTATTGGGAAGGGTGGAGCGTCAATAATATAAATTATCTATTATCTTATGTGTTTTTTGATATTCAAAAAATATTATATAAAAATAAAAATTTAAATTTATCGTTAAAACTATTCTAGCTAATCTGTGAAAATTTAAACAAAATAAATCAAATACTAATTTTATTTATTAAACAATTTTAATACAGAATACAAGCTCTTTATGTATTTTAATATTCATGAGGTGCTTACCCAAGCGAGAAACCTTTGCATACTTCTAATACTTAAGTATTAGATTACTTTACATGGTTTGAAATTCAAAGGCTACACAGTATCGGATGTATAAGTAAGAAAGATTTTAAATGTAGCTGTGTTCTAAATAAGGATAAAATGAATTTAAATTTACAACCCCTTTAGATGTTTTATTTAAAAATTCAGATGAAAGTTTCTTTAAAAAATCTGTGAACAATCCAACAACGCTGTGACCGGCCACTCAGTAACTGTATTCTGAACTAAAATCGGCCAAGTTGGACGTGCCTCACTCCTTTAGGGGCATACACACCGAAGTAGACGTCGAAACAACCCGCGAAAGAAAAAATCCCTAAAAACGTTCGTGTGGTTTGGTTATAACTTACTTTATGAGTTGATGTTTTCACTATTTCTTGTTTAAGAACAGTGTTACTATGTTATATATCCTGCGGGAGTATACCGCGGGTTCTACTCCTGCAGGGGGCAACTACCTACGCTACGGTATATAAAGTTATACAGAGTTGTTAATAGCAGCTCTAACCGTTAATTTATAATTGTTATCATCGACCAATTTGTCAATATTTAGTGCAAATATTGTACGATTCGTCGAAAAGCCGGTAAGGCTCCTAGAAAACCCTGTTTATAACTATACAGATTAAATTTAAAAATGCTGCTTATAGATTTGATGGGTACTAACTTTTTTTTTAATTTATTAAGTGAATTCGTTCAGTCGAAATATTAAAAGTTCAGGGAATGAGTTTTTTCTTTATAAAATTCTTAACAATATGCCGATGCGTCACATTGCAAAGTTTTTGGGAGATTGTGATGGCATTTTAACCCAGCCGACAGTTGAAGACGACCCGTCGCCGATCGGCGGTCTTGTTCAAACAAAATCTCCCTGAGTGTTATTACAACCGTAGCCTTAATTTTACTTTATAAATGGATAAATTAAATAAAAAAATACTTTTATATATTTCATTCATTATATAATCATTCATACAAAATCGTAAAGTTATTAATTCTTTTGTTTTATAATGTCCTAGTTAGTATCTTTAACTAAAACTCATAAAGCTCAAAAATCAATTATTTGGAAAAAGGTTTTATAAATATTTCATGTCAGAGAAACGCACATGCTTTCATTAAACCGAAAAGTTAGTTTTAGTACGTACAAAAAACAACAAAATTTTATTTTCAAACTCCAGACAGTATCTATAGTCAATTAATTTTCACATCTTTAATGGAATGGATTTTCGCAAAGTAACGCCTGATTCTTTGCAGAATTCCGTTATACTACTTATTTTTGTTATTTCTAAATTCCTCTAGTATATTTTGATACACATATTGATTATCTAATTTTTCCAGATTGAAAACTATCTGTAGTAGTATAAATTATTCCGTTATCTACTTCCGAACTTTTAATTGTATTATAGTTTACTGATTACGATAAAACACGCAATATTTTAAATTACGACGGAAAAAATATTGTACTGATTGTTATTGATAAAAATATTGTTATTAATTAATAGCAATTTTCCCTCAATTCAATCAAACCTCAATGTTTTGGATTACGATAACCCATCCTGCGATGTGAGTGCTCCATGTGTGACTTACACAGTGCTCAGTACCCAAGGCACTCATCTCCCTGGACGTCAACAAGTCGACTGGGCCTGATGGAGTCCCTTCTATTGTGCTGAAGACGTGTGCTCTGGAGTTGGCACTAGTTTTTACGCATGTTTTCCGATACTCTTATTCACTAGCCGCAGTGATGAACTCATGGAATCCTGCTTTGGTGCACCCTACAACTACAGGCCTATCGCCATCACCTCCTTGTTCTCCAAAATAATATCGACTAAACCATGATTGAAATCTGCCTACGATGGGCACCACAGAGGAAGGAATAAAAAGTTCCATACCCTGAAATACCCCATCAACGACAGAATTAGCAATAATGTTGGTATCGGCCAGCGAGAAGCAAACCCGCGCACAGGGAAGGTGCAGGGATTCTCAAAACACATCTGGAACCCGCGTAGGTGAAGTAACCAGTTGTGTCAGACCATATGCCAAAGCAAAATTATGAACAGATCTCCCCGCATGATCGGTTTCACGTGAACCGAGCCATACGGCGTGGTGGGCGTTAAAATCTCCGAGGATCACGATCTCTGCGGATGGGAATTTGTAGCCATTTGGACGTGGTCGATGAGTCGGTCTTTTTCTGATTACCCACCGTAGACGCCCGTGATGGTCGTCGCTGTTTACACGTAGCCAAAGGGTGCACAGGTCACTGAACTAGCCAACCCGTCTCGGTAGAACAGAGCCTGTCTTCTCTGATGTATATGCAAACTCCATGGCAGAGGCACAAACGAGTGTTCCAGTAAGTACTCCGGGTGGGAGAGATACGAAGTATCAGCCGATAAGGACACCTGCGTCTCGGTCAGAAAGAGCAGGACCGGCTACGCCGTCTCGAGATGCCTCACAGCATGTAAACTACTATTTATCTGAACTGGCTTTAATAATTATATAGAAAAGACGGTCTCCCGTTCTCCACACCCACCATACGAAAACACAGCATTGAGCTGTTATTTTACGCTGATATTCTGGTGCGTGAGCGTGAGTATGGTGCTTCCCTGGCCGAGCCGAACCATTCGTGCTACAACCATAATATAGCTGCAAAATAGCTCTACCGCGTTTATAATGTAACTACTGTATGGTAATGTTTACTCTTGTGTAACTGTACTCCTAATAATGTGCTCCTATAAGTTGCTATTGGCAAATTATAGTATTTAAAATCGGTCTTATCCTTGTGGTATTAAATGCGTTACTTTTGCAAGTAGACTTTCATTATATAGTTCAGTTTGTATTATGACAGGTTCTGCTAATACAATGTTTTTTTTAGTTTTATTATCATCGTATTGATATTATGATTACAACTAAATGATTATTGTGTAACAAAAACACGCAATTTTTTGTTAATTTTATTGTATTTATTAAAGCATGATTTAACATGTAAAATAATATTTTTATGCCTTTGTAATAATATGCCGACAGTAAAAAATTAAAAAAATATTTTGCCTATTTTTCTACATGGCTTGTCATAAAAAGTTACCTGTATGACCTACAAAATGGTATTATTTATTTTAACATTCTATCTGGTAAAATTAATGCACTTGCAAACTGCCTCATGCAGCTATGATAAATGTTCCATCATGCACCAGCTAATTTACGTTGCCTGGAAGATTGATCGTTGTAGTCGGGTATTAGTAACGAGGCTTAATATGTTTTAGACAGCGTATCTCATGGCAATTTGTCATAAAGATCGCCCGTTCGCCTTCAGCATTGTTTCTATATTCATAACGGGAAGACACTTAGTGATTGGTACCTATAAATTTTTTTTTGATGGATGTTTTTATCAATACGATCCTTATTTTGGTCTTTTTTATTCACTGTGATATTTTAGTTGTAATATTACCGTGGTCGGGGCTTCGGTTCGTCTGAGCACTGTCTTCGCACCTACTTCTGAAACAATTATATAGTAGATTTCTGTTTTAGAATAGCGTTGACAATCGATCACCCAGTCCACCTGATGGTAAGTGTATTCTGTGGCTCTCAGCAGTGGCGAAGCTAGAGCTCCATGCTGGGGCAAGCCCAAGATATAAATTGATAAAAATATAGATTGTTGTTTTTAGCAGTTTTATAAAAATACACCAATCTTGATCTGTCTCCACGCTTCAGTTTCATATTCAGTGCTGTCAAGGACGTGTTTAACAAAGCACACAGAAGGCATACCACTGCTAGATAGATTGTATTACATATCAGCACTTGCATAGCTTCGGTGGCTTTGAAGAAAGCCGTTTGGGTTTGTTTAAGCGAAAGAAAAAATATATTTACATCCAGTACAATACATGAACAAAAGTAAAACACGAACAAAGTACAAACAAAATATGTACAAAATTAAAAAAAAATTATTTACATTCTAATGGATAAGAGATAAGATAAGATAAGTGGAATCGTCTCGCTTTCTTATGGAAAGATTTAATTACGTCTACGTAAAATGTTGGTGAACGTTTTAATTGTACCAATAACTGTTTTTAATTGCGATAATTGATGTCTGAAATACACTCTTAACCTTATCTATTATCTCAACAAAGTTTAAAGATTTCCTCTCCGATTATCACTTTAACACACTTCAATTCATCACAAGGAACACTATTATCCTCCATTTTCATTAAAAATCTTTAACAAAGCATACATTTTGAACTGGTAATATTAAATCGCTTAAGATACACATAGATAGATAGACACAGAGTAAATAAACATTGAAACGTGAAATGAACTTGCAAACGTATTGCCCGCGCGCCTCCGCTTTTAACAAATATATTCCCAAAAGCCTGGCTTTAAATCTCTATACTAATTGCTATATATACAATCGTAGTTATATTTCATTATAGAATATTTTGCCATAGGTTAGAAAGAGAGCGATCGTCTTCTCGAAAGCCCCGTAAAAAGCCCACGCGAGCGAGGGAGACAACTATTAGCTCTATTAAAACTCATTTTTTTATGACAGCAGCAGTATCGCTAAGGCAATAAGAGGTCATCGGTCGACATGTGTCGAACAGTGGAGTGCGCGGGATATTTGAAATAGCTTGAAACATTTTACAAGTTATTTTATTAGTTAATATTATTGATTGATTCAGGTTTAATAAGGCAAGCCCGGCTTTTCGACTTTAATGGAAGCTTCGCCACTGGCTCTCAGACATCTACATCTGCCCTCAATTAAGAATCAAAATGCAGATGCGTAGTCATCCGTGAAGACCAAGATGAAATGCCTGTTTCTAGTAAAAACAGTATCAGGTTGTCTACCCTCACCATACGACACACATTAACCTTAACCTTAACCTTGAGGTGTATTTTACGCTGATATTCTGTGAGAGCGTGGTCGTTCCCAGGTTGAGCCGACCCATTCGTGCTGCAACCATAATAATATAGCTGCGGCGTTTATTATTTTTAGTGCTTAAAAATCCGCTTTTATTTTTCAATAAAAATTTCATTTTTATTGTATGATATTTGTCACGCGTAAAAACATTATGTTAATACGTAAATTTTGAAAATCAAAGGATGTACCTTTTTAATATTCATTTAAAAGGATTCCTCTTCTTTAAAGTTTCTATCGTTTGAAAATTAATGGTGGGTTCGTCTCTAATGACCACAAAAGAAATTGAAAACGCGGGACTTGACGCCACAATTTTTTTGTAGGAATATGCGGCTCGAGAAAATACCAGAAATGGTATGTGAGGTGGGCAAATAAAGCGACCACGCGATTGGGCTGTTAGGTTCTCTCTTACGATAGCTCAGGCCCCTGAAGAGGTTGATTCAATTTAAATGGATACGTTAGAAGGATCAGCGCGTAATTACGTGTTCATAGACCATTTGGTACTCAACTGCGATTTTCGAATGCGAGGCGGCGGCGCTCCACACTTCAACAGCTACAATGCGGTGATGCTGGCCCAATTGGCAGGCTTTGCAGACGGGTCTTGCGCGAGTATCACTCAGTCTAGCACATGTAACAGTTTCTGTAGGCTCCTAAAACACTTCATTTCAGTAGTGGGACGCGGCGTGGGAAAGGCGCTGTGCATCCCGCAATGCGAACCAGGAGTTCAACGTTGCGTGGTGCGGTCGTGGTACGGCGCGAACGATGAACGAACGAACAACGGGTGATGAAATTTCATGAATTTATCACTATGCAGTGCACGTAGACGGCATAAGTGTTGCGTGCGTCAAAGCGGCGCCGCGGCGACACGTGTACGGCGCACGCGCCTCGGCGGCAAGCGGCGGGCGACAAAACCGTATGCACTCGACTAGAGTTGCACGACTATTACGACTAGCATAGATAGTATACTATATAGGGCACGACGACTACGACTAGTATACTATATAGGACGACTAGGGTCACATCACACGCAAGGTCACGCATCACAATACTCCCGAGGTGAAATCAGCTATGTAAGATAAGGACAGACAACGACTTTGTGGCGCGTCCAGTTAGTACAATAGACGAGCTCGTAAAAGTAAATTTACATTATAGGTGTTAAAAATTAATTGACTAAGATCCGCGTAAATAACCTAACGTAAAATGCAAGCAATTGAGGGAGGACAAGTAACCTCCCGCCCTCCTTCCTACACTATCCCCGTCACAGCAATGATATAACAAAAAACTTATTCATACATACTAGGACCTCATTCATCGCCAAACATTTTTATACCAAAAAGAAATTAAGAAATCATTTTAAATCATTTATGGCTTTGTCAAAAGTGACATTTAGCCAGATTTACGTCTTATACTAGTCTTAAAAAAGGTTAATTTCCCCACTTTTAGTAAATATCTTAAGTAAAATGACAGGATTGATAAATACTATAGAAAATGTGCCGTGCTCACATTGCCAGTTACTTCGCAGATCGTTTATTATGATCTCCGTGTCAGCTGTACTGCCAATTGTTATTTTCACAGCACTGATTCTTTTGTTGGACTTAGGGAAAATGGTGTCGGTAACAAGTGTCCTTGTTGAAACCATTGCGGGCCTGCTCCACGTTCAACTGTTCTTGGCGACAGCTGTGCTGATCGTGAGCGTCTTGAAGGGGCGTCGGCAAATCAAGTATCATATATGGTACCTCATTCCTCATACCGTCGTCATGGTGCTGACTTTTGTTTCTTCCCTAGCTTTAACTATAATAAACGAATCGTACGTGCTATCTTTTGTAACTATTATCGCTGCTTTATTTTATTTCTATGGTATTTTCCGTTTATCGAAAATGGTAAGATGTAAATTCACTTTATGGAAATAAATTTATCTTTTACTATTATGGTATAAATTGTTTATTTTTCCTAGAGGGACATTTCCATTTCAGCTACGTAAGTATCGATAAAATTATTAAAATACTTATTATGCATACAGACTAAAATCACATTAAATATAACCCCAAACAAATGTCATTAAACCAATTATAGTATTATACCTATGTTTATAGTAAAATCGGACCACCATAAGTTAGATTTTCCGGTTCGTACTAACATTTTCCCTGCTACGTACCTAAATAAATATAACATCAAAAGTATTCTTAATCTAGATTGATGTATTCATTGTGATTGACTGACTCTATTGTGATTTCCCTTCATCGCCAGTACAATGGTGCCCCAAGGGTGGGCGCAGTCATTTACAAAGGAACCATATAACATGATAGCCACACAATGTACGTAAGAAAAGAAACAAATTAAACCTTATTACCATTATCATCCAGCTATGAAGAGTCTTGTAACGTAGATTGTTGATTAAAGTAGCTCCTGCTCCATGGTGTGTCGGAGGATTTCACATGAACTGGAAGTATTTATTCTGTATATCATATCTTTCATTGCTGAACACACTGTGATGCCTTATAGGGCCTGAAACTGGTTGCTCGCTTACCTATTGTAAAATTATCGACGTTCTTTCAGAAACATCTCACAGTATACGTGAAATAAGCGTGAAATAGCAGCTTAATGCTGCTGTGTTTAGTTTGGTGATTGTAGAGAACCAGAGAACCATTTTAATGGAATTGAGAATGGAATCGATTATCCATTTTAGTCCTCAGGGATGAGTTGACAAAGCATCTGCATTTTGACTTTTAATCGAGGATAGATGTAGGGTGCCTATGGGCCATAGCATTAACTTTTAATAATAGCATTATCATTAACGTTAAAAAAATAATGTACGACTCAGTATGCTAAGGTCTCATCATATAAAGAAACGTACAATGATTTGAGGAATGGGTGTGGGTGAGAATGGGAAATTAGGTGCGATCTATGACCTAATTATTTATATTACGTATCTATACGATACTATACTAATTATTGTAATTGAACACTTCTTTTGTTTCTTTATGTACGTGATTTTTCTTTAATGTACTTATTTTAAGTCCAACTCACAAATACAAATCAAGGGAAAGCAATAAATATTCTAGTTTATGGTTCATTCTATCGGTTTCCTCTAGAATCAATAACTCAAGTATTTTTCCAAACAAATTTCCTTCGGCAGTACTTTGCGAGCTCACACCCAATAACTTTTTACGTTAAGAGCCGCACTCATAAAAATTTAATAAAAACTTTATTAGAGCTTTGTCCATTGAGGCCAATAAACGCCGTGTGTCCACTACATTACTCTTGTCACTGCAGTGGACTTAGAGACGAGCTTTTTCCTTTACTTTATTATTGCTCCAAATGCTTTTTATATATGTCTCTTCGACTACTTCCGTAATTACGCAATGGAGACAATTCTTAATGTTATCATTAATTAAAGATTTTATATATTATCTTTTATTTGTAATTTTTGATGGCTCGATAGCGCATTGGCCAGGCGTTTGTTTATGATGGAGCCGCAGTACAAATCCCGCTTGGAACAAATGTTTGGATGTTTTTCCATAATATGCAAAAATTGCATATAAAGCGCCTCCGCGTTACAGGAGACATTGCAGTGTTTTAAAAAAAATTTAAACTTCCATCTCGAGCGTACCTTGCCAGCTATGTCTAGTAGTATAAAACCCAGATTTTGAAAGTGACCATGGACTGTCTCATGATTTTTTTTATAGAATAAGGGTGACAAACGAGCACACAGTCCACCTGATGAAAAGTGGATGCTGTGACCCATAGACATCTACATTCGTCCTCGATTAAGAATCAAAATGCAGATGCGTTGTCACTTGTGAGGACTAAGATGGAATGCCTCGTTTTCAGTAAAAAATGGTCTCCGGATCTCTACACACACTATACGAAACACAGCTGTATTAAGCTGCTATTTTACGCTGGTATTCTGTGAGAGCGTGGTCCTTCCCCGGTCGGGCCGACCCATTCGTGCTACAACCGTAATGTAGCTGCAGTGTGGCTCTACCACGTATAAAATATGGGGAATTTGAATAAATTGAAATGAGTTTGTATAAATTGTGGAGAATTGTCTTATTCACGCACGCACGCTTGGCAGGCGGCTTGTCAACCGCAGTTTATTATTATTAATTGAGTTGTTATAGGGAGGATGCTGACGCCCAAATCCTTTTTCAGTTTCCCTCTCACGTCTATTACAACATCCACGTTAGTATAGCATGAGGTATTGAATTTCTTTACGCGGCTACGTAGCAGCAGACTGATAAGTTGCCATTACGATTCTAAAGACATTTTGTTATAACCCAAAACAAAAATATACATATGCAACTATCTATTACAATAAACATTAAAAAAAAACTTATTGTGGATTCTAGTAAACGGAGCAATTATTTATTATTTCATCCCTTTCGGACCATCAAGTTGAATTCGCATAAAGTTGAAATCTCAAAAAGTTTAATTTACCACAATGTCGTTTTTTCTCGATTTCGCAAAATGTTGAATTCTTATAAAGTTGAAATCCTTAAAGGTTGGATATCCCTATAAGTATGTTGACTATAAATAGCTTCCAGTTACGGGCTTTATCTACACACGCAAAACCTCTTTAGATACTAAAACCTCTCTAGATAACTAGTTTATGTTAAATGCTTGTCATAAACTTGACAATGTCATTTGTAAATAATCAGTTTATTCATGAAATTGTTTATGATAGGATACTCCAAATTTCTTTATTTGTAAATTTCTAAATGGCTCCCTATAAAACAGTGTCCTTTACAACAAATAAAAAGAAACAGAAACTTCTCGTAATAAGAGGTAAATACACATTAACCAAAGATGGTAAAACAAATCAGAACGGCACCTCCCGATGGAAGTGCACAAATCGGGACGTTTGTTCTGCAACTGTTACTTTAACCAAAGATGAATGTGACGTAAAACGTGAAACGAAACATACCTGCACACCGGATACTAATAAAATTAAAGTAACACGGCTTATAAACGACATTAAGAGAGAAGTGTGTATTAATTTATATTCTATCGAGCAGATATATGAAGAAATGGTGCAACATTTCACCGAAACCAATCATTTATTTCCTGTAGCCGAAATACCATCATTTATTTCAGTAAGAAGTACTTTATATAGAACCCGGAAAAAATTCTTGGGCACAAATTCGCTAGTTTTCAATAGAGTTGAAGATGTGATAGTTCCGAAGGGACTGCCTAAAATATCACGGTTTATGAAGATGGAGATCAAGAAAAAATTATCGTACTTTGTTCTCAGACTGTCATAACAGCAATGAAATCGTCAGAACTGTGTAGTTACAGTGGTGATGGTACATTCAAAGTTTCTCCACGCCCTTTTTATTAACTTTACATAATCCATCTAGACGTATTTTCAGACGAAACCACAGTTAATGTATTTCCTGTTATATATGCATTTCTTCCAAATAAAACAGAAAAAACCTATACAAGATTATTCAATTTGATAAAAGAGAAGCTGCCTGTGGTAATAAAAACATTTAAATGTGATTACGAAACGGCTCAAATTAATGCTGTCAAAGCAATATTTCCAGATGTTCATTTATCCGGGTGTTTCCAGCACTTTAATCAAGCCGTCTGGAAAAAAGCAAAAGAATGCAAAATTGCAAGAGTGACAAGACCTACAAGTAGCGACAGAAAAGCAAGAAGCATCGTTAGAATGTGCTCCTATTTTGTTTTAATTCCTCCCACTTTCATTAAACAAGCCTGGAAAAGTATTCAACAGGCTGCACCATCTACGCTAAAAATGAAGTCTTTTTTAAAATACTTCCAAGCCCAATGGTATGACAAAGATCATAATATGATAAGTTGTGCAGGAGACACACATAGGACCACAAATAATTGCGAGGGGTACCATCGGCGAATTAATGCGAGATTACCACGAAACCCTAACTTGTACCTCGTATTCCGTACACTTTTAAAAGAAATGAAGCATTACGATATAAAGATCGAAAGGTATTTGTTATTTGCACCATTCAAAAAAAATAGGCGGACGAAAGATATTTTGTTTGACATTAAGTATGCATCTTTATTAAAACAACTGAAAAGAATAATTAAATTAATTCACCAAAATGTTTCTAATGAAAATCCATTTAACCAGATTAAAACTTGGTTTCTAACTTATTTTTTTAATTATACCTTATTTTAAGTGGAAGATAGTTGATTTTGTATTTTAGTTAAGTTTAGTTCAATAAAACAGCGTACCTTATTTTAAGTGGAAGAAAGTTGATTTTGTATTTTAGTTAAGTTAATAAAACAGCGTACGCCAACTACTAATTTGTTTATCTGTCAAAATTGCCCTTACCTTATAATGTTATTCGATTCATATAGGTATTCCATAGGTGGGATGTAGGTAATCTAAAAAACAGTTCAATAATTTAAAGGATTCAACTTTATGGGATTCAACATTATACAAATTCAACTTTTTGGGAAATCATAATTCAACATGTTGGGAAGTCAACTTTGTAGGATTCAATATTACACAAGTTCAACTTTTTGAGATTTCAACTTTATGCGAATTCAACTTGATGGTCCGAAAGGATTTCATCCACTACCCTGTGATCAACTTTAAAGTCAATTAAGATTCGTTAGATTCACTCAACAACATGTCGTCTTTAATCCAAAATAAATCAACGCTATCAATTTACAGAGTAGCATTCAGGCGTAAATAAGTCAGCGACCCATTCAATTTCGTTCTCGTAAATCTCCCGCAGTGATTGCATAGGACAGTGTAACCGCGACGATCCGCCGTGTATTGTAATCGATTCTACCGATTGTACCAATGTACCGAGTTCGATGTTTGATTGCTTATTTAAAGGTCGGTTAACAGAACAAATAGAGCGAATATAGTTAGTTTTATTTGGTGATTGCTGTAGAAGTTAAGTAAAATCTCTCTTTTGAAAAATCTAGGTTTATGGATTATGCTTATAAGTTCCCTTGGATAGCCTTAACTTTATTAATCACTTACATTTACGTTAACTTATGACATAGGGCATCTTTTGCCTTACCTACCATCTGGTGGATTGTGTGTTAGTTTTCCTTATTCCATAAAAATAATCTAAGAAGCTTTATATAATACGTTTTACGCAAAAAAATATTATTCCGTTAACGAAGTCATATTTCCTGAGTATTCGTGAGCTACTTGAATTTCCAACGCAGTATTTCCATAAAAGCTGCTTTTAAGCCGATTTCATCGCAAATAACAGACTTAAGATCGGTATTCTCATTTTTGACGTTTTGAATTCAAATTTTGTGCCATTTTGGAGTTTATTCTTAACAATTTACGTAACTAGGTCATTCATTTATATAATCTTTAACAAATAAGCCGCATAGAATGCTCTGATTATGGCTCCGTGACGCAATGACTTAGAAATGAGTTGTGGCCACTGAACTCTATAAGAGGCCAGTGGTTATGGCACTACGGACTGCGTCTTCAGAACACGTACAAAAACATCTATGATCTACAAGTAATTGTTCCGGGAGTTTGTCCTTGAGAAAAATATGTTTAAAAACTGCCTCCACGATACAGGAGAAAATCCTAGTGTGGGGGTGGGGGGGTAACTTTTCTATTAAAAAAGTATTTCCTGTTTATGAAGGCGTCGATTTACATATTATTACATACGATAATATCGTCATAATTTGTTGATTCTTTACATATATTAAGCAATAAATTATTATAGAAGTACATATTAGTTGTCCTGTACGTTGTGATATTAACCATTCAAAATTATGCAGCCGCACACAGTAAAGCGTACTGGCTTAAATAAACAAGAGCCTACTAGTCAAAATCTATTCAGTCTGGCCCTGAAGACGCATGACGAACGACGATTCAAACCGTTTGGTTCCAATACGTGGTAAGTCGACAACGAACGAGTGGAGACTGGCCGAGCTTGGTTGTCCAAAGGTGGAAGGAAGAGTGATGAATTAAGTGAGAAGTATGCTATACCTCCGTATACTCTGAAATGTATTCTATAGAATATCGAAAGACCGACTACTTTGCTTCTAAGCAAATTATAGTTTATTGGTAACCTGAATCTGGCTCATTCTAATGAGCCAGATTCAGGTTACCAATAAGGCTTTTAACACGCCTCACTATTGAATCAAAAACAAACAGGTGCAATTTCCAAGTCACAAAATTTTGTGATCCTAGATATTATAATTTGAAATTGCACCTGTTTGCTTTATTGATAAATACAATCGTGTAATTTAACAGTTAAATTATCTGTAGCAGGGATAATTTTCAATTCTATAAACTGAAAATTACCCAAGGCTGATTTTTCGCAACTTTCTTCCTTTTAAAATAAAAATAAAAACCAAATGTATTGCGTTTATTTGACGTTGTAATATATACTCTGTTCTAATTTTATCTAGTGATGTTAAAGGAGTGTATTCCGGTCTGAATTGTATAGAATTAGAAACCCAGTATTATCACAGGCTGAAAGGAATTCCATCTTAGCGCTAAGAGGTGATGACGCACCTGTAGCCTTCTAGTTTGAACTTGTCCATGGACTGCAATAACCACTTATCATACGGTGGACTGTAACTCAGTACAGTTTTATTTAAAAAAAAAACAGGTCACGATTTTAAAAAAAAAAAACAATAATCGGCATATTTCATAGTTCAAAACTTCTGAACTAATATATGTTTCGTGTATATTCCCGCAGTATTTTATGCTTTAAAATTTGTTATGCATTGAATAAAAGCATCTAAGTTAGAGTAGCTAAACTTTGCTTACATAAGTGGAAAACTCGTTTCGAAGACTTTGTACTACTTATGTCCTCTAATCCAAATTTCGGTCACGGCGGGCTGTCGGGCTAGGCATTTGCGTAGAAAAGGATTTTAGTGTTCGAGTGTTAGTGGTTTTTGTGCAAACACAGGTACATTTTTTATTAAATCACTTTTGTAGTCCTATAGGATGGAAATCTGACACGACCGGTAAGAGTTCAGGGGCAGGGGTGAAACACATCTTACTTATTAACTTCGGGCTGCTACTGAGTATTTTTGACAAAACCCATAATCCGACATCGGCCACATGAGCAGCAGTCCCGCTTACAACCGACGCACTACTCGACCAACAAGTGTGGTGGACTGTACGCTATAGAATCCTAAAATTTATGGTAATTTTGTTGCTGACCGTAGATGGGAGGGCCCATCTCAGAGTTTGTGAAAAGGTACGAAATTTATAGTATAAACCATCATTCAGAAAAACTCCGCCAAATTTAAATATTTAAGTGCTGATTTACCACGTGCTCGGCGGTGAAGGTAAACATCGTGAGGAAAGCGGCATGTCTGAGAAATAAAAAAAAATTTCGAAGACATGTGAAGTCTGCCAACACGCATTGGGGCAGCGCGGCGAACACTTCCTTGCCCTAAAACCCTCTCAGAAATGACAGGAGGCCTATGCCCAGCTCTGGGACGACGTAAAGCTGTAACTTTATTAACTATTTATTCGACGTGCACTAATATCGTTTATTATTTTCTGGCTGAAGCACTAAGGGAAAGCTTAGCTACGTAACGTATTAACAATTTTAAATTTTCCTGAACACTGCGTGATAGTTACTTCGCTGCACTTCGAAGGTCCTGAGTTCGATATTGAACATTCGTACTAACACAAAATGTTAATTTTTCTGGCCTGCTCGAACTGTTGTGTCGCCTCTCTGACGTGAACTTCTCTCTCTCACTCTAAAGTGTTTTCATATAAGCGCGTACAGTTGATTGTACCTTGCGTGATCACACGCTATAAACTACAGCCAAGATTATTCATTTATCATAATCGCAATGTGCTTGTCTCTACATATTTTTTTTCATAATGCAAATAACTATATTTCTCACATCGCCCCAAATCCTCTCCAAATTATCTATGTATATAAATGCACATTGGTGGAACGAAATGCGGTCACGACCCGAAATACGATTAGAGGCGACATATCTACGAGCCGTCTGTTAAACTTGGACGTCTGACGAACAATTCAATTAGTTTATAGTGTGATAGGCGGGGTAAGTTGTTTATATAATTATATTTTGCTTACATTTTAGTCTTATTAAACATGACATGATGAGAAAACTAAAAAGTATCTCAGAGGCTTAATTATATCTAACCGTTATAGCCTATTAAAGTCCACTGCTAAACATAGGCCTCCCCCATATATTGCCTCGTAGGGGAAGATATTTGCCACAGTTACACGCTTGGCAAGCGGGTTGGCAACGGCAACTTTTTATTTTTAGTTGCTGCCATTGTCTTGATTTGGTGTGTTGTGATATCTTATAGGTACACGAATAAAATATCCACTCAGACCTTGGGCGCTGCAAAGCACTCAAAATGTCGGAAATTCAAAATAAGTCAAAATTAATATCTAGTTAATATCGATAATTAGTTACTTTAATTTAATACGTGGTAGAGCCATGCTGCAGTTATAGCACGAATGGGTTGCTCGACCGGGGAAGGACCATGCTCTCACAGAATACCAGCGTAAAAAATGTAACGTAATGCTGCTGTGTTTCGCATGATAAGTGTAGAGAACCGGAGACCCTTTTTACTGAAAAAGAGACATTCCATCTTAGTCCTCACGGGTGACAACGCATCTGCATTTTGATTCGTAATCGAGGATAGATGTAGATGTCTATGGGTCACAGCAACCACTTAACATCAGGTGGACTGTGTGCTCGTTTGTTACCCTGTCCTATAAAAAAAAGAAAGAAAATCTCAGAGGACATTTTACACTTACATAGATCAGTAACTGACTAAAATATATAATGTATCCTTAAATAAGATATGTTCTAATATGGTGTGAATATATGGTCTGTAAACAACTACTTGTCATTCCCATGTTCGTTCAGGACTTACAGGTCCGACGTTTATATGGGAACTATATCAAAAAAGAATGTGTCAAATGTGTAAGCGTAGCATATCGTAAAATACAACTAATTAGATATTGGATTATTGAGATTGTACAGTGTAAGCTATTTGCTAGCCACTTTTTTATATAAAAGAGATGCCAAAAGAGTATGCGACCGGACCGGTGGCTTACCGTTGTCCGAGCAGCTCTCTGCTTTTTGTACTTTGCCTAACCTCTCGGGGATTACAGGCGTCATAAGTGAAATGAATAAAATTCATATATACATACTTACATACATGTATTATACCGTAATAAAATGTTTGCAATAAACCCTGTCGTACCATAGCAGGTGTAGCAAATGAACCTTTTTTTGTTAAAAATCTTTAAGAGTCACGTCTAAAATCCGGTTTTTTTTGGCTGTACACAAAATCATATCCAACTTGTAGAAAATCGATTACAAATTGAATTGATTCGCGAGATTGTCCATACTCAGCAGTCCGCTTTGTATTTCCCTTTTTCAATTGGAATGTATCCTTTTGTTTGCTTTTACAACTTGTATAATGAAAGTAGGTATGGAATTGTATTTATATATAGTGATCCAATTAGAGTTTCCCAACATTTATTGAACACATACACAATGTTTATATATCTTATATATATTTTATTAATCGAATATTTACCGTTACCGTTACAGCCTGCTAAAGTTCACTGCTGGACATAGCCCCCCCCCTCCATATATTGCCTCACAGTGGGCTTAATTGCCGTAGTTGCCGCACTTGGCAAGCGGGTTGTCAACCACAGTTTTTTAAATTTTTTTGTAGTTAATTAGGAAGATGCTGCTGTCTATTACCTGGTTTGTTTACCTTTGTCTTCTTTTACGATACCTACAGGACGTAATTTAGTAGTAGATATTTTACACCGCCATTACTAAGTTCGAATGGAATATTTAGTATATTAGTATTACTGATTAATTACAGAAAATGATGTCTAACAAATCACCGCCACTATATGGTTGTAGATATTTTACACCACCATTACTAAGTTCGAATGGAATATTTAGTATATTATTAGTATTACTGATTAATTACAAAAAATGATGTCAAACAAATCACCGTCACTATATGGTAGTAGATATATTACAAAGCCATTACTAAGTTCGAATGGAATATTTAGTATATTAGTAATTAGTATTACTGATTAATTACAGAAAATGATGTCAAACAAATCACCGCCACTATTATAGACATTTTACAGTACTGGATTCAGTCATGACACTTTCAACAAACTATTGGGCTGTTCAATTGCAATTGGTCTGACTCCAAATTCAATATTCCGTACATGCGTATGAAGTTGTCATAGACTGACTACGTAAAATAAATCTCACTACATAACTATTAATTCACCACCTCCGACAATCTTATTGCGGCTATTTTTTTACGTGTGCAGATAATTAACGGTGTTTATTATAGCTCTATATTTACTGTTAATAGTATAGACGTGAACAGAAAATAATATATGTCAAAATTTTATGCCTACAGTACCTATGCACTACAATACCTATCATTATCATCATCATCATTACAGCCCTTCATAAGTCCACTGCTGAACATAGGCCTCCCCCAAGTAATGCCACAAAGCACGGTCCTGAGCCACCTGCATCCATCGACTTCCTGCAAGTCTTACCAGGTCGTCACTCCATCTAGTGGGGGGTCGCCCTACAATACGCCTACCGGTACGAGGCTGCCACTCGAGAACCTTTCTTCCACACCGTTTATCGGTTCTTCGAGCTATATGGCCGGCCCATTGCCACTTCAGCTTACTAATCCGTTGGACTATGTCGGTCACTCTGGTTTTACTGCGGATATCCTCATTTCTGAGTCTATCACGCAGAGAAACTCCGAGCATAGCCCTCTCCATAGCTCGCTGAGCGACCTTGAGCGTCCTCATACGGCCAGCAGTGAAGGACCACGTCTCAGATCCGTAAGTCATCACTGGCAACACGCACTGGTTGTGCAATCTAGTTTTTAGAGATTGAGGTATACCTGACGAGAAGATATGTCGTAATTTCCCGAACGCTGCCCAGCCGAGTTGAATCCGTCGATTGACCTCTCGGTCGAAGTTGGACTTGCCTAGTCGGACAAATAGTCCATACAAGTAAATACAATACCTATACGCTAGGTTAATAATTTTACTACATGGTTAGTAGTGAATAAATTAATCCTTAACTTTAATGTGTAGTGGCGGCGTAAGAATATATAGTGTGTGGCCGATGAAGGAAAAGGGGAGATCTCCCACCGGGCAAGTTGTTCTGCCCGGGGAGCGGCCAACACTCCGTGTGATAGTTCGGAGATGTTCTATATATACTGTTTATGATTCGGAATGTTGATAGCGAGATTTAAGCTTCGGTGTATTTCGCTTGTGGTGCGACAATAGCGCCTCTACATCACCCCCCTGCTCAGACCGGAGGTCGATAGCGCAGTCTTGTTGTCAACGAATGTGCAAGTGCCAGGAGATTGCCTTGTAGTCTGCGGTGAGTCGAGAAGCAGGCAAGTAATCTGCGAGAGTGCCGTGAAGCAGTGGCGAGCAGTAAGGCTCAGAGCCGTGCTGAACACTGTAGCGCAGAGTGTAGCTTGAAGGAACAGGAAGCATTATTATTCCAGTGCTGCGATGAGCCTTGTGAAGCTAGATGGCTTGCATGATACGAAGACTGCAGACGATATCTGCTCGGGAGCGAATGGGTGGGGTATTCAATGACGATGATGAAAGCTTGAAGTTTCCGAAGGTTGTTGGTTGCGTGTTCAGATCACGTCGGGGTCACCACTGTGGCCGATGAAGGAAAAGGGGAGATCTCCCACCGGGCAAGGTGTTCTGCCCGGGGAGCGGCCAACACTCCGTGTGATAGTTCGGAGATGTTCTATATATACTGTTTATGATTCGGAATGTTGATAGCGTGATTTAAGCTTCGGTGTATTTCGCTTGTGGCGCGACGACAGCGCCGCTAAAGTGGATATTCTATCCCATATCGTCCTGCGGGTGTCGCAAGAGACGACATAGGCAATCAAACCAGAACGGGCAGCAGCGTCTTCATAACTACTAAGAAATAAAAAAGTACTCTGCGGTTGTCGGTTGGCGGGCTTCGGCGCGTTTGCCATTGCCATAGGGAGGGTTCTGCCAACCAGAACCCTCCCTATGGCAATGGCAAATATCCCCCCTATGAAGCAATCTATAGGGAAGGCTTATATTTAACAGTGGACTTCGCTGTAACAGTAACAGGAACAGTAGTAAATCCATAAATGTTTCTATAAGTAAATAAACAGTATGGTCTGTTCTATTTCAGATTAATGAATAATTATAATTATTAATATTTTTAATTCCTTCCCTTCTTAAATACGTATGTTACCGTCACCGTTTGAGCCTATTATATTCCAGTACTGAAGATAGGCCTCCCCCATAGACTGCCTCAAAAGGGTGATATTTGCCATATTTGCCACGCTTGACAAACGGGTTGTTATGTATGTTAAAGTCATAGGCTATATACGTCCCACTCCTTGGGCACAGGCCTCTGCTCATTTCTGAGAGGGTTTTAGGGTAAGGAATTGTCCGCCGCGTTGCCCCGATGCGTGTTGGCGAACATCACATCTTCGAAATATATTTTTTCTTATTTCTCAGTCATGCAGGTTTCCTCACACCATGCTCTTTTCCTTCCTTGCCGATCACTTAGTAAATCAGCACTTAAAATTTCAATTAACAATTTCTTTAGTGCCGGCGGGGATCGAACCCGGTTTGCTCGCGTACTGTGAAGTTTACAGCAAGTGCTATCCATCTGAGCTACCACGGCTCTCGTTTATGTATGTGCTATGTCCTTAATGATGTCTATCAGTTGACTTAATAATATCTACAGGACCGCTTAATGTAACAAGTAAATCGGTTTATTATTACCCCGTGTAAGTTCTTCTACGTGTCACATGGGGCGTATAGTTTACGACTAACATTATTCGATTTTCGACGTTTCAAACCAGTTAGTCGTTTTAACAAGGTTATTTCAGCTCGTCTGTAATACAGTTATGGATTTGTTCGATAAATCAAATTACAAAGTATTTCTCTGCTCGATCATCATAATTAAATTTCAAAATTTGGAAATTTATGAAAAAATACAATAGCTCATTGAGATGATTTTGATTGCAGTTTTTAACTTAATAAGTGGTAAGTATCGAATAACAACCTGAAACGCCAAAACGAAACTGAAAGGTCCTTTCAGTTGTCATTAAAATTCAATTAAACTGTAACGGCGTTGTTACAAAATGAGGTTAAATGACAAAATTTGCTTAAAACAAATTATAAACAGCTTGGTAGCGTTCACATCATTTCCAGGAGCTATTGTTATCCATAAGTTATAAATCCATATATATTTAAAAAAATCTTTGTTTCATAAAGTTTCGTGTTGGACAAATTTTGTTCATTTTCTGGGATTTCGTTGTTAAAGGGATTGTTATAGTTTTATTATAAAAGTAGTTTATAATTTGTCTCAAGTTTAAGGTAGAGTATCTTTCAATAAAGACTGGTCCTGTTAGCACTTAATTTTTGAAATGATCAAATTATTTGACGTGGCGGAGGACCTAGCAAGTGAAATCAGAGGCGATGAGTTGTCAACGACACTGTTTTGTAAAAAAAATATTATTTAATTTTTTAAATAATTTATGCATTTGTCCACTTTGGTAAGCAGATGCTGTAGAAACCCGAATACCAGAGTAAAATAGCAATGTGCGTATTTTACTTTGGCATTCTTTAAGAACTATGCGTTTTTCTTTCGATTCATCGGTATGTGTACGTCAGGCATAATTCGTAATACTATTTAACAAAGTTTAAAAAACATTTTTTGTAAATAGGTTACATAAAAAATATATTAACAACAAAAGAATATTGAGATAATATTGTTTTGTTGTAGACATATTATGCTTTCGTTGTAAATATATAAAAATATATTTGTTGTGAATAGGTTACATAAAAAATATATTTACAACAAAAGAATATTGACATAATATGTCTCAATTTTGGATTAGAGATTTTAAATGTTCAAAGCATAAATTAAAAACCATTACTGTAATTACAAGGTGGTAGAGGAGGTAGGAGTCCGTGCGGTTAGGTAAGACAATCCTACATATTTCTGCCATCAAACAGCAGTGCGTGCACTTTTGTGTTCCGGTCAGAAGGGCATAGAGAGCCAATATAGTTAATGGCTGTGAGGCATTCATTCCATCTTAGTTTTAAGAGGTGAGAGCGCAGCTGTAGTTTTCTTTGATTAAAGTTGGGTTCAGATGTCCCTGTACCGCAATAGAAATTTATTACAATTAAAGAAATACAGGCATTTAATACATTTTATAGTAAGTTAATGCTAAAAATAAATGATTAAATTTTATTAAAAAATAATTGAAGATTTACATGAAAGAAACAGATGGCTTTCTTCCTACTTTTATATTAGGACAAAAAGTTTTAAGAGGATTAAGAGGATTTTACATAGCAAATAAAAGTTTAAACAATCTGCTTCAAGATAAATGCCTCATCTTTCTAAACAGATTTATCTTTAAAGTTATACTTTTCCGCTTGTTTTTTTTACTACTACGTAATAAATGTTATAAGAAAATTAATGTTATTATATGTCTTAGTATCAATTTTATAATAGTTTTTAGCAGCTATATTAGTAGTATAGTTGTAGCACGAATGGGTCGACTCGACAATGGTAGCACCACGCTCTCACAGAATACCAGCTAGAAAGAGCAAAATAATGCTGCTCTGATCGTATGACGAGGCATTCCATTTTAGTTCTCAAGAGTGATAACGCATCTATATTTTGAATCGTAATTGAGGAAAGATGTATATGTCTATGGGTCACAGCAACCACTAACCATCATGTGGACTGTGTGCTCGGTTGTCACTCTTATCCTATCAGAAAAGTAGATTAAAAAAAGACTTAACTGTCCACCTGATAAAAAGTGTGTAAGTGGTAAGTAACTTCAGGATATGGATACCTTCAGCCAGCTACACACAAAGATGGCTACCTAAAGCCTCAGATGAAATGGCTTACATACTCATTACCCCGATATAAACTAAAGCTTTCAATTCTGTTTCTGTTTACAAAATTTGTACTGTTAAAAAATTTAAAAGTTAGATTTTCAGTAAATTTAAACCATATATATGAGTAACTAGCAGTCAGTCCCCCGCTTTGTTTCAGTGCCTGTTCGTGGTCTTCAGATGAAATATTTCATTTTAGACTTGCAGGTTTTTTAACGACTTTGCACTTAAAATTGCGAATTTACACGATTGTAGCATCGTGCTGTGATCGTATGACGAGGCATTCCATCTTAGTCCTCCGGGGAGACAACACGTTTACATTTTGATTCTGAATTGAGAGATATAGAGAGATAGATGTGGATTATCTATGGGCCACAACATCCATTTACCACAAGACTGTTTGATATGAACTGTGTGCTATATACCCTTATTCTATAAAAAAAAAACTAAAATTAAGACTATGTGGCGTTCGGCTTGCAAACCTTAGGTGTTCTGGTTTTCAAATTCCTAATTAATTTGTTAAATATTTATTATTTCAGGTACGTATACACTTTTATGTCGACCAAAATAAAATGAATGAAGCACCAATGTAAGTAGTTTGTATTTAATTTATTGTTATATGACAAATTTTGTTGATTTAAAACTATTACCTGATTAATCTTTAAATAAATAATGACAGTGTAACTTCTCAACGAGTTGATTGACTAGTTGAGATTATATTCACCTTTAGAGTTGCCGGTGATCATAAGTGCACTGCTGAACATAGGTCTCCCTATAGACTGTCAAATAATAGGTGGGATATTTGACATGGTTGCCACGGTCGGAGGGGTTGGCAACCGATTTTTTATTATGTAGAGCAGCGTCTTCCTAATGGCAATATTAGGAAAACACTGCTTCCCATCTCCTGATTTGTTTTCCTACGTCGCCTCTTACGATACCCATGAGATGATATGGGTTAGTGGATGAATATATACCGTCACTCCACGGTCAGTTTATATTCACACATTTTGTTTTGTCAAGACTATGGATCATAGAGCATGTAGTCCACCTTTGTTACTAACTACACTGGATGGAGTAACGTTCTAGTTAGAGACGCAGGAAGTCTGTGGATGCAGGTGGCTCAGAAGTTGCTTTGTGGTATTCCCTAGGGCAGGCCTATGTTCAGCGGTGGAAAGGTCTATAGGCATTGTGGTCGAGTTATTTTAGGTACAAATTATATATTTACACCAGCATTTTAAATTTTTATTGAAAGAACGGATCAACTTCTTCTGGCCAAGGTTACAAAACATACCAATATCAAAAAATTGTATTACATACAATATCAAAGTAATTGTTATAGATTGTGTCCCATTTATTGTGAAGTCGGACAAAGTCTCGGGTCTCAGATACAGTAAGTAATTTCTTTAATGTTGCCCGAAATTCTGTAGGTACTCGATCGGATCCGCTGATAAGCAACTTTGCTGTTCCTACAAAAAATTATATTTTGCAAGGAATAATCTGCTAAAGATTATTCCATGTTTTAACGGCAAGAATAATTAGACTAAACCATGTCCGTATCTCCCACACAATCACAAACCCAATATACCATTGGTCGCCATTTACGACATGCTAGACAAGTAACACATTTAGTACGTTCTTTTTTTAGTCTCACATAAACATGAAGAAATATAATTAAACTCTAACGTTCTTCTAACCCGTTTTCGATCACCGCTGGACATTTTATTGCCTTAAAACTCTCTCAGAAATGAGAGGAGGCCTGTGCCCAGCGCCCAGAAACAAAGTAAAGGCTAACTCCGGGAAGCGGGAGAGAGAGGTGGTGAATGCTCTAAATATACCACGCAGCCGGCTGCGTGGTTATGTGGGACTCACTGAGGACCCTAAGTGCCTACCCACTTAACAGCCTGGCCACGGGACATTCGCTGTAGCGAAAATTCGCGCGGCGCGAACGGCGAGGCGTCTAGCGACTAAAACAAATGTATAGAAATGTATGGATCAAGCCACGCGCAGCGGCGAGTGGCGACGCGACCGGCGATATTTACCGGGCGAATCACTCGGGCGACTGGCGGCGACTGAAACAAATGTAGGTATGCATCAGTACGGTGCAAGCCACGGAGTCGGACGGCAATCGCGGCGGCAGACGCGGCGAATAGTATAGGGAACAAAATATTTTAGTGTTTTCGCCGAAAAAAAATGCCGGGCCTACAAAAACAACTTAAAATTCTATCCGCATTGACTTTTATCTCCCATTCTGGTTAAATATTAACAAGAATATAATCGCAGGTTTCGACATTCATTCTGGTATTTACTCGAAATTTTTTTCTAGATGCATTCTATTTGTTGTGGAATTCTCCATTTATAACCCGATTCCTATTCAAATCATGTACTCCGCAATCTTTTCCAATATTATGTCTTGAATCAAAAAAAAACAATTACTTTCTAAGTAATATCGAGATAACTTTGATAAAGACATTTCACTCTCGGCCTATCTGGTCGCGGCGGCAAACGTGACTTCCCGTGGCCCTCAAATCGCGCCGCGCGAATTTTCGCTCCGCCTGTCGCTTCGCAGTTCGTGCCGCCGTTCCTCGTGGCCAGGCCGTAAGGCCTTCTAGTCCAAAGGTCCTTGGTGGTGTTACGGCCTGGTCACGGGGATCTCTCTGTATTCCGTAACATAACCATAAATTTAATCACATATTTACTTTATATCATAGAATAGTCTCGTATAATATTTAGTTACAGTGTCAGTCGGGGATTGAGGCTCACAATATGGGAACAACAAAATTTAAATCAATTATTTGGTACACATTATGTAATGAGTTTCAAAATGGTATTAAATGAAGTAAATGTTTTCATAATCGACACAAGTAAGTACTAATTTAAAATATTTAATTATAATACATAGTTTATATTTATTAATTTAACATTGTTAGTAATTTTAGCGTAGACAGAAAATAATTCAAAATATCATTGTAACAGCTATCGTGTTTATGTAACAAACATTAATTTGTTTAAACATTGAGAAGAACAATTATGATATCTAAGCAGGTTATATTAACTTTAAAGTTATTTATTAAAGGTTATAAATTTATTCATTTATAACTTTAAGCTTACTTTACGGTTTTTCATAACTATAGAAAAAAAAGAAAAATAATTATAAGTTATAATAATAGAGATTTTTAAGCCATTTTAAAATTGTATAAATAAAATTTACGACAAAAAGAATCACACGAAATGTGGCATCAGTGTTATGTTAACCACAAAATATTAAAATTTAATTAATGATAAACCATATTATTTTATTTCATTCATGTTTTGCAGGAAACAGTAATAAAAATAATATTAAACTAAAAAAAAACAGAAAATTAATAGCGATATCTCAAATTAGTAAAGTTTTAAATGAAATTACAATTACAATGGTACGAGGTTACCTCTCAATTTCTTCTTTGTACTCTTCAGCTCAATTTTCACATTTTTCTGGGTGATGTTCGCTAGAATACAACTGCTTCTTTCCCATTGACTTATATATTACTAGTGTTTCCCTTTTCAATTAATCTGCCAATTTAAATTTTTCGGTCAGCTTTTAAAAAAAATATTATTGTGGCCTCTTCTCGTTTTTGTCATATTATAATTTTCTTGTCTTGTCCGGTATTGCCTCCATTCCGTTATATTTGTTTGTCAATCGTTTCACTCATATTGTATGATTCATTATGTAATTTAGTAGTATTTGTATTTTACTTTCCACCTTTTAACTTGGCCCAGCGGTGCGCATGCATTGTCGCAGCGTATCGCCTGGCAGGGTCGCCATGTAATGTATTAATGGTGTCAATGAAATGTGCTTTGGTCTAGATCTTAGAGAGACGTGTGCTTTGTTGCTTGCAAACATCCGTACGTATTATTTCAGAAATAAGAATATGCGATTAAAAAAAAACTATTACTTAGACTAAAAAATTAAAACACTATAACGTTAATATGTTGAATGTATAAAGCGGGCTACATACGACACGATATCGGTGGCGATCTAGGGTGGAGTAGTGGGGATGCCTCCTAGATTGCCTCTAAATCGTGTCGTATGTAGGGCCATCCTAAGTCGTGCCCGATATCGCCTCCTTAATCGGCTGGCAGGAGCAAAAATGCTTCCTAGATCAGCCGATGCTTCCTAGATCGGGGCACCGCCCCCTCCTTACTGCGTGTGTGTAGGCGCATCGGCCCGATTTCTTTTGGCAGTCGCTGCCGGCAACCCTCGCGGAAGGAAGTTAACAAAACAGTGATACTGAATGACCTTTTTTATTTAACAAAATTTTTACATTTTAATCATATAAACGGAGTAGAAGCCTATGGCACTGATATTTTACAAAAAACCAAAAAAAAGTGAATAAAATAAATAAATTAATTGAAATTTTATCGAAATTCAAATCATATCCACCCTAGCCTGTGACCCTGCGAAGTGACACGGTCAAGAATGCCTACTAAACTAATTTTTTTATTGCCGTTCGTAAAGTAGAGTGTATGATGTAAGTAAGGAGAAGATAAAGCCTCTCCTCAACAACTAACTCCTATTCCAACGCTATCAACACAAGACCGCACTCATATCTCTTACAACTTCACAAGACCACACTTCGATCTCTTACGTGCCTTCATCCTCTTATCAACAACTAACTTCTACTCCTTCACCATCTCCACATCAACAAACAAGTTATATAAAAGGGAGTATGTCCGAAATTAAAGGTTTCTTTATGTTTAAAAAAAAAGATATAAACTATTTTATTTTCTGATAGTTTTACTCCATAAATAAAGATTACATTAAAAAAAAGTATACATATTATTATACAAAAGTATTTTATTTCCTTGTTTGTTGTGTGTAATACATAACCAGATTTTGACCAAAGCAGAAATGAACAAAGAGAAGAAATAACTAAATAGCATAGGTAGGAGAAATTGACGTTTTTATATAAGTGGCGAAATCATTTCTAGAAGGTTATAAAAACTGTCTTCATCCATCCGGAGAAAATTAATCACGTCCTTGGATTACAGGCCATTTAGTACGTTTATGTGGCTTAATTTTTATCTCTTTTGGAGCCATTTTTTCACCCAGCAACTTCTCTTTTTCTATTTTCGAATAAATTAACCGAGATGGCTAATGCCAAACCAACACGGTGGTGTTTTAAGAGAGTCGGATGTATTTTGAAGAACTCTACCGCATATGCATTCCGCTCCAAGTCCGAACGCGTACTGCTAGGCAGGCCCGTGTGTAAGGTCTACCCCGATAAAAGCCCCGATTTCTTTCCACCCTAGATCGCCACCGATATCGTGTCGTATGTAGCCCGCTTATCTTAACACTAAAGTATATTAACGTGGGAGCACTACACTACACCCGTCTAGACGCCTTCGATGACCGACTGTTAGTAGTAGTTAGACTGTGCTTTTACGGTGTTATTACAAAAAGCATCTTATAACTAGTCACAGGTTTCAACTAAAATCTGCTTCAGTGAAGAAGTCCTGCAGAAATATGGGAACTAAAATGTAAAGTATGGAATTTGACAGCAGATGTCAAATTTCGCAGTCTGCGCTGGTATTGCTGTTAAGGGCCTTCTTTTGTGAGATAGACTCTTCTTAAACCAAAACTTAAGAGCTGTAGACTTTAAACAAGTCATGACTATAATACTACATACAAATAAATAACGTTTTGTAAGACGATGTTGCGTGCAATATTGAACTACAAAATATAGATAACCAAAGGATATATTTTAAAATATATATTTTGTTAAAACTTTGTTACATAGAAACATATTTATTTACATACATTGTTTATTTACAAAGTATTTCACTGCACTCAGACAACGTGACTGAGGTTTCTACTGCTAAGCAAGAAATTGTCTTTAGAGCAGCGTCAGCTAGGGTTGCCATGCGTAGATATCAATAAAAAGTCATCAATATTAACACAAAAATTTCTTTTTAAAATATGAAAAAATACTTTATGTAAGCCAAAGTGTAACTATCTTAGAAATGAGCTGAGGACTATACCCAGCAGTAGGATATACTTGCTATAATATAGGAACTTTTTTACTTTTAAAATTATTCATTGACTTGATTGACTAATTCAGATTAAGATTGTAAACAAAACTACTGAAAGAATATAAATATGTAAAATGATATAAGAACATAAATCATCATCAAGTATCGTCATTTTCATCATCATAATCTTTACAACCCAGCACAAAGACACTGCTAAACTATAGGTCTCGCCTTCAGGAATGCCACTAAACACAGATCTGAGCAACCTGCTCTCATCGAGTATTATATATTACATAATAAAATGATTATCTTTTGTCTGCTTTATCTATTCCAACAACTTAAGGGTTTATAGAAGAATGGTGATTAACTTTTAAAGGAGTAACTATTTGATAACCACCCGCAAATTAATTTTAATACAGTAGATACTCTCTCGCTAATCTGTCACCATAAAATCTTAATCATCGGCGGATTAATGAAAACGGTAGATTATAATGTACAGGAACAACAAATTGAAAATAATACAATAAATATATGATTTATTTATATACTGTATTTAAAAAATCAACATACATGAATTTATATTAAAGTAATTACTCCTATTTGAAAAAAAATGGGTCTAATTTTGCTTGTTTTACCAAAATATATCGTCTTGATAACTTCATCGAGCATTTTACGTAAATTTGCAACCACATCGCATGACTTACCATTTTCTTGGGCCTGTTTAATACAAATATCTACCCTATTCAGGGCATCTTCAGATTTGATAGTGCTGACAGCATGAAACATGACTTCTTCGTCTGATGAGTTGTCCGGCTAAATAACGCTCTTCGCCTGGACTATAGAGTGTTAGTTACTTAGTTAGCCGGTTAAAGTTAAAGTTAAAGTGGTTGCTTAGCACCGTGCGGCGGAACATTGAATCCTGTTCGTCTTACGCATGAAAGGGAGGTAAGGCGGCGGATTATCGAGTCGAAGACTTTCAGTGTTGGCGGATAACAGAGTTTAATCAAGACTAATCTCCAGTCCAAAAAACGGCGGATTATAGCACTTGTCGGATAATCGAGTGGCAGATTAGCAAGACAGTACTGTATATGCTCATATTTCGTGTACTTAAATAAAATTACTATTTAAATTCATTTCATATAATTCTTAATATGTAGCAACCCTAGAAACGCAAGATCATGATTAGATCGAAAACTATTTACTTCATCATGCCCGCGTTGTGTCTCTACATTTCAGTTTATATTTGCAGTCGAAGAAGACTTAAAAATAAAAAGCGGATGTTACTCAACGGTTTCCACGTTAGTCTACTTAGCCCATGTAAACTGTCCGGGTTTTTTTTTTAATTAACTGGCTTTACGGCTCTGGGTTCTAGCCCTTCTGAGCCTAAAAGAATATTATCCAACTGTCCGGGATTCCTAGAAGTCAACAGATAAAAAATGATTTTCAGTTCTAGATGTACAGTATCCAATGATGATGACAGTCAACAAACGGCAGTAATCTGATTAATAATAATTTTCTAATTTATACACTATACCTATAATTTTGTACGCCAGAAATGGTAATAGTGTTGTACTATGAAAGTAATATACGACCATAGAATACAATAATACATACACAATAGAACGGGGGAGTGGTGGAGCCCGTGTAGCCACTACCATGTCACTATCATGTCAAATCATACTTATAAATGTCAACACAAACAATCGTTTCGAATTTTCATGTCAAGCGTCGCTACATGCAAATTATATAAAAAAATGGCAAACTGGTGCAATAATTACGTGTCGAAAGAACAGCGGAAAATGGAATTTAAATAAAGAGACATATTTTACGCTTGCTCATATTAATTAAATATTTTTTTATAGAAAATGGGTGACAAACAATTACACTGTCCTTCTGATGGTAAGTGGATGTTGTGGCCCATAGACATCTACATTTATACTCAATTAAGAAATAAAATGAAGATGCGGTGTCACCCCTGAGGACTGAGATAAAATACCTTGTTTCCAGTAAAAAGGGTCTCCGGTTCTCTATACTCACCATACGAAACAGCAGCATTAAGCTGCTATTTTACTTCTGTGAGAGAGCGGTGCTTCCCCGGTCCGAGCCGACCCATTCGTGCTACAATCATAATATAGCTTCAGCGTGTATCTACCACTTTTAAAATTTAAGAAAACTTAGAAAGTCGCTTTGATCACATGATGGTTCTAGAGAGAATTACCCTGGTGGTCAGGATACTCAGGATGCTATTAAAAAGTTATTAAATTTTTGTTTTATCGTCGGTCCTTGATGAGAGTGTAAATTTTCAAGTCAATCGGCTGTCTATAACTTGGTGAAAATTACATTAAAAAGTTGGTGAAGATTCCATTACATACATAAGGTGGGTCTATGCTAGAGGATCCGAGCACAAGCTGAACCGATCTACTCGCGGTGTTAAGTTTGGACGTACAATGAGCCTACAACATGCAAATCGATGCATGCGATGCAAATCTCTTTGTGTTCGTCAAAAACCGACAATAGGCGGAGCACAGTCGAGCACGAACCAAACGCAGGAAGCGCGCTCGTTCGAGCCTTGTAAGTCGGTCCACACTACACGAATTTGTGCTCGGCTCATGCTCCGTTCGTGCGGATCTGATAAAAGCGTGTTAAAGAGATGTCATTCTGTCTGTAGCCTAAAAGTCAGTAAAAGTAAAAAAAAAATATACTATGAAAATTTAATTAAAGATTGAACTAGAGTAAACTTGCTAATTTTAGTATTGCTAATATGAGAAGAGCTAGCTTTATTAAATCCAGTAATACTTATTGATGCTCTATTGTTAACACCTGAAATAAAAGGCAACAAATGGAGGACTTAATTCCTTTTTGCGTGCTCCCCCAATCAACTCCGTGCGTAGTGACGCAAAAGGATAAAAAAATAGCAATAAAATTTAAATTAGAGCAATAATAATAATAACCGACTACTAAATATTATTAATAAAACTTATTTGGATTAAAAATGACACATACTCAATGAATATATTTACACATACCTCATCACATAATACTATCACACCCAGACTATTGCCCCATTTACATTCAGCCTTTTTGGGCAGGGAAATGAGCAGGGAAGTGAGCAGGGCAGTATGTAAACAGGCTACTCGCGCTGTCACTGCCGCTGCCGCTGCCACTGCCCGACACTCCCTCGATTGTCGGTTTTTCGTGCGGAAGTCAAAGGCTCAAAGGACGGGTGGCGCGAGCGGGAGTGAGTGTTCACATTCAGCTCCGTCGCTCCTCGCTCACTTCGCGCCTAGCGCCTGGACGAACAAACGTGCGTGCCGTCTTGTTTTTAAATAAGTACGATCTGCCAAAATGCATTTCGAGTGGAGTAATGAAAATACAATCAAGTTTTTAGAACTGCTGGAATCAGAAAAACCTATATGGAATTTCAACGATAAAAACCATAACTCATAATCTTCTACGAAGACGAATTTTCTTTTTGAGATAACATAATACATTATAAATTCGTCAAATTTATTATAATAATATAAAATTTAGTTTAAGGAATTAATGAACATTGAAATTTTATTTCTAAAAACAATTAGTAACTCATATTGATTATTTATTTATTAAAATGTAAAATAATGTATCAAGTTAAATGGTAATATTTGCGTAATAACCTGAAATTTGTAAATTATAATTTTATTGTAATTAAAATTATGAATTAATTTATACTGTAGTGTATTTATTAAAATAATAATAGCTTAACTAATCTTATATAATATTTCATGTTATTTATATAACAATAATAAATAAAATAATTGTACATAATATTTGAATTCAAAAAGAATGTTTGTACATAAAATAATTTTAAAATGTAACATTAGGTTTGTGTAATTAGCTAATTAGCTGTATTTCATATAATTTTTGCATGCCAATTATGGCAAAACATGTCAGTTCCACGTCATTGACCATCTTATGTACCATGTTTTTAAGCAAATAAATTTTCTATCTATCTAGCTTCTTTTGAATTTGATATCTTTTTGAATTATTAACAAAATTTTGTATTCAAAGACACAGCGCGGACGCTGGAATTATTTCGACCTCTGCCATAGCCGAAAGTCGAAAGTGATGTGAGTGGTAGGCAGAATGTAAATACACACTTCTCTCGATCCTGCTACGGCAGTTTTTAGCGAAGTATGGCCGGCAGCGCGAGGAGTAGTTGCAGGGGCTGAATGTAAATGAGGCTTATCGACGGGAAGTAACACAGAATTTAACGTTCGGTGGGGAGCAAGGTCAAAGAAACGTGACTTCGGAAGCTGCGATTACTACGCCGCCTACGATGCGAGGCAAATCTTTAATTAAAAAGACGAAACAAAATATTGATTATTAAAAGTAATAAATTATAAAATATCTTAGACTACCGCTGTAGTTAGGTGTGTCTTTTATGTTAGTTTGACTCCGTTATATAAATGGCAGTTTGTGGAACATTTTGGCTGGTTCCGCAGTCGGACTCGTTCTTGCAATAACTTACTTATTTTCCGAAACGCAAATACTTCGTGACTTGACTAACCCTTTGAAGGTTTCGTTTTTAGGAAGAAAAACGTTTGAGTGTATAGTTTATCGAATTTTCTGAAAATCTCCAGAACTCTTCCCAAAACTCAGTAATTTAAAAAGACGTTGCTGGAACTGTTCAGTTAAATTACTCCTTTAGGGCTCTTATTTAGTATCTTTTATATTTTTTTGGTTTCACGGAAACAGGAAACAGTAATACATAAGAAAATAATATTGACAATCTATCTACTATATGAAACACAAAAAATGTTATAGACCTTGAAACCATTCAACCGATTTTCGTGTGTGTTCGAATAGTTCTCTAGATGTTTTATATTCTCATTTGAACCCGGTAGGTGGCGCTGTTGTCGAGATGCAAAAATCACCCGCGCGAAGCCGGGGTGGATCGCTAGTGTAAGTATATAAGCATAATATAGTAGGTACCGTAATCTCTAATTTTATAATATATGTATATAGAGAGCCGTGGTAGCTCAGATGGTTAACGCTCGCTGTAAATATAACCGCTGTTCGATACCCGCCGGCATCAATGAAATTGTTAATTGCAATTTTAAGTGCTGATTTACCGCGTGCTCGGCGGTGAAGGAAAACATCTTGATGAAACCTGCATGTCTGAGGAATAAGAAAAAAAATATTTCGAAGACATGTGAAGGTCGCCAACACGCATTGGCGCAGCGCGGCGGACACTTCCTTGCCCTAAAACTCTCTCAAGAATGAGGGGAGGCCTGTGCCCAGCCATGGGACGTACTCGTATATAGGCTGTAACTTTACTTTTTATGTATATAATTAGAGATTACGGTACCTACTATAATTACCACCCTATCACTTATACATCCACTAACCACAACTTACTACTGACTCATTAATCTAGTAGTCGTAAAAGCAACTGCTGATAATAAGGTCTTGGTTTCGAAACCCGAGTCAGCCAATGAAAATCAGTTACTCCTTGAGATTTTTTGCCGAGAAAGAAAATTCTCAGTAGCAGCACGGAGTCAGGAAGTTAGCGATGTAGTGTGCAGCGAGCATTGAGAGCACGTAAAGTTCTGCGCCAGACCTCTCTCATGTCGTGTAGACTTACCGTCCCATCGGACTTATAAGAGTGAGGGAACAGATAGTGCACCTGTGCTTAGCGTACACTTAGGCACTATAACCCCGTCCTGCACCGATGGCTAGTCTGCGTTGAGACCCGCCGTGACTATGTTCGGTCTAGAGGATAACAACTATAAAAATAGCTAAACTAAATTCAAGATGTAGCTCCAAGACAAAGTAATTTTTCAGACATGACGCACAAAAGAAAATTATAAAAAGAGAAATCGAACTCGAAAAGATACTTATAAAATGCCATACGCGGACATCATTGATTGTAATAAAGAATACTCAATTTGCAGTTTTGGAAATTAGTTAAAAGGAAGGTTATCGATTGGTATTCTCGTACCGGTAAGTGAAATGTAGGGCGGCCCACAACTCGATGGAGTGACGACCTGGCTTACCAGATCTTCTCTTAAGAAAGCAGGTGGGTCTGGACCGCGTTTTACGCATTCCTTACAGAAAGCCCATGCGCAGCGGTGAACTTAGCTGTAATGATGATGATGATGTATTAACGATAAGAAGATATGCTTTCTAATATTGACTAATTTGAGAAAAGATCTAAATCTCGTAGTGGGTTCAAAATGTTGTTGTGTCACCAAACTAAGATAAATAAGAATTGGTAAGATGTTAGTAAAATTTATTTTTAATATTAATATAATTATTTATTCAATCTACAACAAAGTTAAAAAGCATATCCAACTCAATTTTGAATTGCTTCCTAATAGGGCACGTCGGTCGAATGCTATCAACGTAGAAGCTTCTCTTTGAGAGGCAAACTCTTCCTAAGTTATTAGTGTACGTAGACACCGCCGCGCCGTGCCGCGCCGGACCGGACGTAAGGTGTCCGGTCAAAGCGAATTTATTTACTCTAATGCAGGCCTGCCCTCAGTTATTTACATAGTTCCGTTAAAGTTAAACTCAATAAAATCAAAAATAAATGACTTGCTAAAGATATTTACATAGTATATTTATTTTATTTTATTTTATTCTTTATTGCACCAAAGATTTTGTACAAAAGGCGAGCTTAATGCTATATGGCATTCTCTACCAGCTAACCGTGGGTAGAACAGAGAGTGAGTTACGGGCAGTAAAGTTGTCATGATCAGATTCAATTCAAAAATATACATGCTACACATACATAATATATATATACAATAATATATATATATATATATATATATATATATATATATATATATATATATATATATATATATATCCATAACTTTATATACAAATAACTATAAACATATAAAGATACATACGGATATATTCGTATAGCTTTCTTTTAAAAACGTTTTAGCAGGTATTATTCGCAGGTCAACAAGCAATTTGTTCCAGAGGGAGATGGAAGTTAATGTGAAAGAATTTGACATAAACCCAGAATGGTAGAGAGGAGTAGACAGTAATAAATTGTGTGAAGATCGGAGATTGAGAGAATGAGTTTCACTTCAGAATTGGAATCTTTCTTTTAGGTAAAGGGGTGAGGAAGAATTATTAAGAACTAAAAACAGAGAGGACAGCATTCGAAAATCTCTGCGGTGGCGTATAGTCAACCACTTTAAGTGGGAGCGAAATTCTGATACGTGATCGTATTTGCGCAGGCCAAAGATGAATCGTATGCAGTTGTTAAGTAACCTGTCCAACCTGCTTAGCAGCTCCTGAGAGATATTAGAAAGACAAACATCGGCATAGTCAAATAATGGAAGAATTAGAGATTGGATGAGTAGAAGCTTAGTTGAAGGAGGCAGAAAGAACTTAAGACGATAAATGGAACGAAGTATGCCTGTGACTTTACGACAAATCTCGGACACCTGTAACTAAGGGTCGGGTCAATAACTAAACCCAGATTCTTGACACTAGTGCGGAAAGGAATTACACAGTTTTCGTAGCGAATGGATGGTAGATCAGGTATGTTAAGTTGTGACACCAATCGACGACTACCAATGATAATATACCTGGCATTTACTGGGATTTACCGTTATACCAAATCGCTGTGACCAGTCTGAAATGCGTTGTAAGTCCTGATTAATAGCTGCAATAGCGGTAGCAATTTCAACCGAGGACGCTTGTGAGTATAACTGAAGATCGTCAGCATAGAGGTGGTAAGAACATTGAAGGTGGGTAGTTAGAAGATTGATAAACAACGAAAACAAGAGAGGAGAGAGAATGCTGCCTTGCGGTACACCTACATATAGATCGCACAAGTAGGAAAAATCCTGACGCCTCCCGAAGATAAGAGGAAAACCAGTTCAGTACTGACAAGGTGAAGTTTAGGCGTGAAAGTAATCCAAGGAGTAAGTCGTGATCGACACAATTAAATGCGTTTGAAAAGTCAATAAGGACCAGAACAGTCAAACATGACCTCTCCATGCCCTCTCTAAAATCTTCTGTAACTTGAAGTAACGCTGTGGTGGTACTATGTCCCGGGCGGAAGTCAGATTGATATGTACTAAGGTAGTTGTATTTCGAAATGATTTGTTTGTGTACCAATGATTCAAGGGCTTTGGAAAGAAACGGCAGTATATAAATAGGTCTAAAATGGAAGGGTAGGGATTGATTGGGTACTTTAGCAAGAGGCAAGATAAAAGCTTTTAGCCATAACTTGGGGAAAATACCAGTAGAGAGGGAGAAATTGATGATGTGAGTAATAATATCGAGTATGAGAAGTATCATACATAGATCTACACACCTCATCATAGCCGGTTGCAGAAGATTTTATTGAAAGTATGGCTTTTCTAGTATCATCGTCAGTCACTGAACTGAAGTCGAAAGAATTACATGATAACAAAGGCATGGAATTAAGTTCCTGGAAAGTCGTAGCTATGGTGGACAAATGCAGACGTGATGCAGAAGAGAAATGTATGTTCAAGTCATTGAGTGAAATATTTGGGATTAGAGAATTGGAATGTGATTTTCCAAATCCCAGGGATGTAAGGAACTTCCATATATCTGCAGAAGAGGAGTTTGAAATACTATTGTGGAAGTAGCGGCGGTGGAACTGTTCCGATTCTTTTTAAAAATGTGAAAAACTCGATCTCTTCTTCTCATTGCTCTACGCACTTCGTCAGTTATCCACGGTGCAGAAGGTCGGCTTAATCTGACTGCTCGAACTGGTGCGTGCCTATCGAATAGGTTGAGAATTTGGGTGTTCAAATGAGCAATTTTGTCTTCAATATTATTTGCATCCAGCAATGGGCCCCATTCTATATTCTTAGCATCGCGGTGTAGTCGAATGGTGTCAATTTTATTTGAAATTGCGTAAATACACAATCAATGGCTTTGGCTTGGGAGGCTTTAATTTATACGACATGACCAAAAGATCGTGTCGAGAAAACGCGGGAACAGCCGGTTGATCGTGATATCCTATACCTTTAAACGAGCAATTCTTATATATATATATAATCGGAATATCGGAAACGGCTCCAACGATTTTCATAAAGTTTTGTGTGCAGGGAGTTTCGGGGGGCAATAAATCGATCTAGCTAGGATTTATTTTTAGAAAATGTCTTTTTGTCTGTATTTTTAGGCAATGAAAAACTGCTACAATATCGTTAGAATAAGAAGGTAAATTTTGAAAGTTTATTAATGATTACAAATAGCTTAATTGGTATATTGGGTGGTTATAAAATCCTAATACCATGGTTCGAGCCCAGACCGACCGACCGACTTTTTTTAATTTTTTTTTTCAAGTTCCTTTTTTTTTTTTGAGAAAATCTATTTTTCAACCCCTTTTTTTTAGTATTTTTTAAAAACACGAAAATTTAAATTAAAATAATTGCACTCATGATTTTTATTCAAATAACCAATTCAGTTTTTTCTAATATGTCGCTAAGATCAAAAAATATTATTCGTATTTCATTAGTATGTAATTTGTATCTAAATATAATTTCCAAAACACACGAATTAAAAAAAACCAAGCGAAAAATTCCGAGCAAAGCTCGGTCAACCGGGTACTATAACATGATCCGCTGAACTAGTGCAAATGATGTCTAACCATGAATCTTCGGTGTCAACGTTGTGGTGAGTTGGACCAGTTGGTAGAATATAGAGATCTGCCGAGTCCATGATGGCTTTAAGTTTGCGACTCTGAGGAGAATCCTTTAGCAAGTTGGTGTTGAAATCACCCATTATTGTAATATGTTTGTTATCAGTGCTGATGCATTCAATATGGGAAACATAATCAGTTGAAGGAGGGCGGGAGTAAACAACTCCGAGCACGACTCTCAAACCCTTAATTTTTACTTCTAGATATAGGTACTCAGCAGATCCTCTATATTCTGATGGTGATTTTGCAATGACATCATATGCATATTCCGATCGCAAGTAAATGGCTACGCCACCTCCACCTTTGACAGTGCGATCAGAACGTATAAGTACAAATCCAGGAAGACTGTACAACGTGGAGGATAGGGAGGGTTTTAGCCAGGACTCTGAGATAAGTAGAGCATGGATGTATGGTGAGGAAAATGTGTCAAGTAGACCTGAGTAATTGGCAGGGATGCTTTGCGCATTTATATGGCATACATTTAAACAATTCGTAGAGGCAAATTTCGTGTGCAAATAATTACCCACGTTATCGATAAAAGAATCGTCTGCGGCTGAGGTAATGTTAAGAGAAGAACACGCAGAATAAAATGAGTCTTCATCCGATGACATTTAATCTATTATTATTAATAATAGTAAAAAATAAATATATAGGGTATATGTAATAATAAATAATGTTGTATAATATATATATATATATATATGTATACCTATATATGTAATAATTTTTATATATACTATAGTTCGGCCGTTCAGAGAATGCGTTCCTGACACGTCGCGATTGAACTGACGACGTAACTTGGTAATGGCGTTGCAGTTACGATAAAAATATTTTTGTTGGTTGTTTACCGTTTTAACAATTGATGAGCATTAAAACAACATTATTATATCAATAATCAATGAATGTTATAATTTTGTGCCAAACTGAGTGTCAAATAACTTGGTAAACAATATTTTTCTAAATCTATACTGCGCTATTACAAGGTTATGTCAGCGCTTTATATTTGTAGTGCTGTGCTAACAATAACAGTATCGTAATCTGTTCTTATACAGATATACTTTATAAAATAATACGTTTTGTTTTTCTTTTTAAGAATTTGAAAATAATGGACTATAAGATAACTTTTATTAAATATAAAAATAAAACTACGACCAAACCGAACGCGCGAAAGAAAGTAGCATTTTTATATTTAGGTTGAAAATGGTAACCCCAAATGGCGTTATGGGCCGCCATTTTGTGAGGCTAAAACAGTCGTCTGTTGTCGTTTTGTGCGCATAGACCACGTTCTTCAAGTGTTTCCGATCTGTTTTTATTTGATTACGCGGCTTTCGTTTAATGGACTGTTTCTGCTTTTCAAACTGACATCGGCGCTAAATCGGACTTCGATTGTGTTTTGTATTGCCTTGTTTTTACTTTTGGTGCATAATAATGCCTAAACGTGGACAAACATTGAAAAGTGGAGCCCGTGAGTTAATCATCAAGCTGCAAGATTACTTTGAGCGGGAGCGGCAAAATGGCGAACAACTGTTACCTGTCGAACAAGTACAAGAACGCGTCTCTCAGGCGTTTGGAGTTAGCAAACGAACGATAACAAATATTAATAAAGAAAAGTTCGGCTCTACTGGCACGGAAGATAATATTTTACGTACTCCGAAGAAGAAACGTAGAACTAAACCCGTGACAGATTTGACACCTTTGACGCCGATGCAATCAGAAATCATATATATGGTTACTATTCCAGAAATGAATATCTCAACAGGAAGAAGCTTTTAGCATCGTTAAGAGAAGCTGGACTGTTTAGCGGGGGTAAAACTGCTTTAACCAAAATCTTAAAAGATATTGGTTTTTCGTATAAAAAAACAGACAAAAGAAAAATTTTAATAGCACGATACGACATAATTTTAAAACGGATAAGTTTTTTGAGAGAAGCAAAAAATATTGATAACTGGGATAATGTCGTGTTCATTGACGAGACATGGCTAAACGCCAATCACACGGTTTCCCGTTCTTGGACGGATGATACACAAGCGTCGACGTCGAAAGTACCAATGGGTAAGGGGGCCCGTCTGATAATATGCCACGCAGGTTCTGCAAAATACGGCTTTGTGGAGAACGCGTTACTGGCATTTCAATCAAAAACCACAAATGACTAGCACGAGGAAATGAGTGCCACTACATTTAAAGAGGAGTTCCAGAACGTGCTTTTGCCCAGCCTACCAGAGCCTTCTGTAATATTCATGGATAATGCCTCCTATCACTCGGTTCAAATACAGAAACCACCTACCCAAGCTAATAAAAAAGAAGAAATGGTGGCTTGGTTACAAGCAAAAGGCATTGACGCAAATATGCAGATGCTAAAACCAGAGCTAATTAAATTAGTTAAAGAAAATAAAGCGGCAAATGTGCGATACGAAATCGATGAACTGGCTCTGGAGTACGGTCATCGCGTTCTAAGAATTCCACCGTATCATTGGCAATATAACGCAATTGACCTAATCTGGGCTCAAATAAAAGGTTACGCCGCCCGCCACAATACTTCCCCGCCGTTCAGCACGAAAAAGATGATGACCCTATTAAAAGAAGCCTGCGGGGAAGTCACAAGAGATGACTGGGCAAAGGTTGTTGAGAAGACTAAAAACCTGATTGTGGAACATTTAGGCCGAGATATCAGGATTGATTCTGTTATTGATAATAATATAATTATACATGTAGGCGAAGATAATGATGAAGACATCACCTCCTCAAGCGAATCGGAGTCTGATTAATATTCTGTACGCACATTCAATTCAATGTACTTTATTGCATAGAAATACAGATTGTAACTTTGTAAGAAAGAATAAATAAAACAATTTTATTATATTAATATTACCTTTTTTTGGTTTCCACTTAAATTACTAAAATATAAATTTTAAATGATTCCGCCAATTTAAAACGAAAATAATCTCAAAAATAACGCGGCGGTACATTTTGGAGGAACGGTAACGAACTCAGTGTTATGTTGTGCCCATCACTAGTCGTGAATAACTGATAGGTGTCAGGAACGCATTCTCTGAACGGCCGAACTATAAATACTATATTTATAAATATAAATATTAAAATAATGAAACTATTATGAAATATAAAAAGTTAATTAATCACTATATGTTTTACCTGCCGGTCTGACTTAAAAATCATTAATCAAGTTTACATATAAAAAGAAGATTAGCACAAATGTTTTAAACAGTCCAATGAAATAGCAATGATGTCTTACTCATATTTCACTTGGTCAAATTAAAAGATAATTAAAGTTGTGCTCATCTTCTATACAACAAAAGACAATAGAAAGACATATATTATAATGTTAATGACTAACTTACGAGTAAGTAAGCGATAAACAACAATTATAAGTAAGGCCGTGATCGTTTACTATTTTACATTTATACAAGACACAAGAGTATATTGTACATTTAATTTAAAATATATTAATAATTATGAAAAGATTAAACTGAGAATAAAACGCTACAATTGAATACAATCTAATGGTTAAAATACGGAAATTGTATGACAGATGAAATGAAGACATGGCTTAAAAACCAAGAATCCAGGCCAATGTCTGAATAAAAATAATTGTATGATATTGACGTTTGACTTTAACATAAATTGCTATTATAGATTACTGTGTATATACTAGAGAATTGCTATGATAAATTGTTTATGATAAATTGTGTATGGTATATAGTATATTTATGTTTAATTAGCCTACTTCGCTTGCCCTTAGTGTTAATTATATTGACTAATAATTATCATAAAAAGTAGCCCATGTTGTATTCCATAACATAAGCGACTTTTAAGCTAAATTTCATTAGAATTTGCACACTAGTAATATATAAGTCAATGTTTGCATATCGGTTCAAGCAAAGATGAGAGAGAGCCAACGACATTTAAAAAATATTAGGTTTTGTTTAGTAGCGTGCGTCGTGATTTTTTTTTTGGGAAATGTCAATGGTATAAACTTCAAGTGGAGGATTTTTTCTGGTCCTGAAGACACTGTTGGTACTAACTATTTCTGCTGCTACAGTATTCCGGTTTGAAAGGCTAGAGGTCGCCTGTGCATCATGTTTCTATAAGTTGGGTGAAAACGCAACTGTAGTCTTTTTTTATAATGTTGGATGATATGAACTATATGGGCTAACGTATTACGTAAGGCTCGATTGTCAGTAATGTTTTACAATCAACTAAAATTTATTTTCGGCCAATCATAAAAAGATTAATAGACAAAAGTTAGCATAAAAAAACGTAGGTGTGAGTCGTACGACTGCACGTTAGAAGTAAAAACCTCTTCATCATCATCATCATTACAGCCCTTCACAAGTCCACTGCTGAACATAGGCCTCCCCCAAGTAATGCCACAAAGCACGGTCCTGAGCCACCTGCATCCATCGACTTCCTGCATGTCTTACCAGGTCGTCACTCCATCTAGTGGGGGGTCGCCCTACACTATGACTACCGGTACGAGGCTGCCACTCGAGAACCTTTCTTCCCCATCGGTTATCGGTTCTTCGGACTATATAGCCGGCCCATTGCCACTTCAGCCCATTGCCACTTCAGGAATAGTAATTCCGTTGGGCTATGTCGGTCATTCTGGTTTTACTGCGAATATCCTCATTTATGAGTCTATTACGCAGAGAATCTCCGAGCATAGCCCTCTGCATAGCTCGCTGAGCGACCTTGAGCGTCCACATACGGCCAGCAGTGAAGGACCACGTCTCTGATCCGTAAGTCATCACTGGCAACACGCACTGGTTGTACACTTTAGTTTTCAGAGATTGAAGTATACCTGACGAGAAGATGTGTCGTAATTTCCCGAACGCTGCCCAGCCGAGATGAATCCGTCGATTGACCTCTCGGTCGAAGTTGGACTTACCTAGTCGGACTATTTGTCCCAGGTAAACGTACTCGTCAACAACTTCGAGCATAGTGCTCCCAACAACTACCGGCATAGGACATTAAACATGATCTTTGTTTTGTCCATGTTCATCTTAAGACCTATCCGTTGGGAGACACCATTGAGGTCATTGAGCATAGTGCTTAGATTCTCTAGCGATTCTGCCATAAGGACTATATCGTTGGCAAATCGAAGGTGTGTGATGTACTCGCCATTGATGTTAATACCGTATCCTTTCCAGTCCAGTAGCTTGAAAACCTCTTCCAACGAAGCGGTGAAGAGTTTCGGGGATATAACATCACCCTGTCTTACACCTCTCTGCAGTTGGATAGGTTTCGAACTCTGATTCTGTACCCGGATAGCCATCGTAGCCCTACTATACAAACACTTCAGCTTTTCGATATACCGATAGTCAACTTGGCACCTCTGAAGGGACTGTAGCACCGCCCAAATTTCGACGGAATTAGCTTTCTCATAGTCCACATATGCCAGGCAAAGTGGCAGATTGTACTCTTCGGTCTTCTGTACAATCTGCCGCAGGGTATGTATGTGGTCTATGATACTGAAGCTTCGGAAACCGGCTTGTTCGGGAGGCTGGAAGTCGTCGAGTCTGCGTGAGAGCCGATTCGTAATGACTCTCGAAAACAGCAACGTCCGGAGAGAAATCGGTCTGTAGTTCTTCAAGAGAGCGTTGTCGTCTTTATTAAAGAACAAGACCACCGTGCTTCTGCTCCACGCCTCCGGAGTAGTGCCACCATGGAGGACGGAATTGAAGAGCTTCTGAAGGACTTCAAGTACCGGTGTTCCACCCGCTTTCAGAAGCTCCGCTGTAATTCCATCCTCACCCGGGGCCTTGCCATTTTTAAGGTGGTGGAGAGCCATTCCAATCTCGCTCAGACTGACGTCCGGGATATCATCGGAATAGTGTCGGATAAGACTTGCTCTTGGATTGTTACTCACACTTGCGTGTGGCTCCAACGATGATGTGTACAGCTGCCCATAGAACCTCTCAATCTCACTCAGAATCTCAGGTGTCCCGGAAACGATGCTGCCACACTCAGTCTTCAGCTTTGACAGTTGGCTCTTTCTGGCAGACAGATCTCTGGCAAAGACTTTGGAGCCCTGGTTCCGCTCGATCGCTTCTTTAATACGTGCAGTATTAAAGTTGCCGTAGTAAGTCTCGCCGCATGCATTTGGAGATCTGTCTGCTCAGTTGCCTGTATGCTGTCAAATCTGTTGACGATTGCAGCCTCATCTCCCGTCTAACAGCCATGAGATTAAGAGTGTGATCGGAGAGTTTTCGTGTTCTTCTGCGGTGGGTCTTGCAGAACTTAGCTCCGACCGCATGGACAGTTTCCACGAGCTTATCATTCATATCGTCCACTGCATTGCAATCTTATAGGTACTGAAAGCGGTAAAAAAAACCTCTTAGCTTCACAAAATTCTAAACATTATTTTTGGGTTGATTTGAAATATATTTTTGGGAAGTATTTTTAAATAGGTACCATTTATTTTTATCAACTTATTAATATAGTAATAAATTATTCATTTATTACGCTGGTTTACATGGAAAAAAATGATTATTATCTATTACAAACAAATTTATAAATACGTATCAATTTTGCAAAATTTAATCAATTGGATTTTCACCGTTACTTTCATTGATTTGTGTGATATGTGCTTTCCCAAAGTATGCTTTTCCCAAAAGTGCTCAACGTGCCTAAAGAAGTTTTCGCTTCAATTATACAAAGAAAAATTATACAAAGAAAAAATAAAATTAGAAAGAAATTATTTACTAAAGGTATTCTAAAGTCGTTAGTCGTAAGCGAGACCTCGTCTGCAGTGAGAGACCGGCCGCAAGATTGTCTTGTCCAATTTGATTTACTTTATTACAACGAATCTTGAGTAAAATAACAAGAACAAAATACAGGCTTCATTGTTCTGTATGTAAAAATAAACTCAATTGTTTTATTTTCGTTATGAAAATTAAATTAAAAAAAATTATAAAGAAAAAATAAGTATTGTTTAGAAAGCAGTGTTTGAATTATTTATTTAATTCAGCATTTTCACTCCCGTTTCTAATTTGTTTTATTGTAACTATCATTCGTATTACGACTTGTCTACTTATCATTAAATTCATCAAATACGTTGTAGAGAGCGCGGGAGTAGGATAGACTGAAATAAGATATACTGTAGTCATGTAGGTATTTATTTTATTTTATTTGTTTATTCATATGGCTTACTAATAGTCAACTTAGCTAACTTAAAAACAGAATAGTTTCTTAAGCTACATGTAGCGACTACTTACTGCTCGTAGTAAACACAGTATGCGCTATGACAATGACTTAAGTAGGTTTCAACTTGGTTAAATAAAGTTAACAATTTTAAAAGAACGTAGTTTATACATATGGTAATAGAAACCGGTTGCACGATGTTAAGTTCTAGCCGTACTGTCGACGATCTTTTTATAGAAACTGTAAGTAAATCAAAGTTTATATCAAATATGTGTTTATAGCTATTTAGCAGCTTACGAAGTCTGAGTAATGGAGTGGTGGGGCCAAGAACAGTTCTTCGTTCTGGTCACGTATTTAAAGTATAGTTTCGAATAGAGTTTAAGCCTCCTGCAATAGTATAATTAGCAACAATCATCATTGAATATATCTCTGTCACTTATAAGACCTATAAGATATTTCTTTAAAAGAAATGCTACAAATAAGTACAGGACTGTACGTAAATACATAAAAAATTTAGATTTAAATATGTAACTAAATGTCTTTGATTATATAGACAGGTATATAATCAAAGCTAAATTTATTTCATAGTCACTAAGTAACTCACGGAAAAGAAGCTACAGATATATTACTGGTATAATTGTAGAACGTTTGTTTCGGCCCAACCGGGGAAGAACCACGCTCTCACAGAATAGCAGCGTAAAATAGCAGCTTAACGCTACTGTGTTTCGTATGGTGAGTGTGGAGAACCGGAGACCTTATTTACTGAAAACAAGGCATTCCATTTTAGTCCTCACGGGTGACAACGCATCTACATTTTGATTTGTAATCGAGGATGGTTGTGGATGTCTATGGGCCACAGCAACCACTTACCATCTGGTGGACTGTGTGCTCGTTTGTTACACATATTCTATAAAAAAGTAGCCACACTATAGGCGGCGTCGAAAAAAAATAATTGCAAAACAACCTTTAAAAATGAGTATCTTCTAATATCACGTGTTAGGTCTGGTTGGTAAAGCTTAATTTGGATAATTATTTCACTTTATCTTTCTATTTTTGACACTTAATCAGTTTTATTAAGTTTAAGCTTAATTCGGACAGTTATTATTATTAACTTCACTCTTATATTTTTGCCAGTTTAAAATAATACTGAGGTTTTAAGTTTTAACGTCCTCAACGATTAAAACCGCAACAAACAGCGATTCCGCTGCCATGTCTCAAATGCGGCCACTATACAATGAGATCGGAATTGCATCAACTTCTGGTATTTGCCACCGAAGAGCCGTGCATCGTATCTCGAAATCATTCAGCCGTGTAATTGCTCATACTGTCTGAGCACCCTCGATTACATTTTACTCGGTTTACAGAAAACTTGTAAATGGATTTTAACAGACTGGTAAATAGCTTCTCAGTTTAAACTAGGTTGAACAATTGTATAGGTTTGTGAATGAAGAAGGGTTCTCGAGTGGCAGCCCCATAGATACGAGTATAATAAGGCAGCCCCGTACCGGTAGGCGGAATGTGAGCCCTCCACTGGATGGAGTGACGACTTGTTTAGACTTGCAGGTAGTCGATGGATGCAGGTGGCTCGGAACCGTGCTCAGAAGTGGCATTCCTTGAGGGAGTGTCCAGCAGTGGACTTGTGAAGAGCTGTGATGATGATGAAATGAAGTTATATGTAAGTGCAGAAAAATGTTCAATTACTCTGTCGTTTTTAAGATATAATATAAGTATTCAAAATAACTTTTCCAATAGAAAATACCAATCTCAAGACACAATGGAGTTAAACGAACCATTAGCCGGTTTTCTCAGATAGATGAGGCCACACATGAAGTCTGACACTTCCTGTCAATGCGAGCACTTTGTCTGCGTGATGTATGACGATGCCGAACAATACGGTAAGAACCGCACGGTTTAATATAAATTATGTTAGTATCCGTGATTTTACAAGGTATGTGTTAGTTATAATTACTATTTATTTATAACAATGACATTTTACTCAATAATTTTGGCCACCTCGACTTTTTTATATTTAGACATATAGGTATTGGCAGGAAATACAGGAAATATAATATACATAATAATCAAGTATATGCTATGCGTTTCCATAATAATCGTATCAAAGAAATCACACCGGATCAACAAAGGAATTTGTATTATACGTAACTACGAGTATATGGTAATGATACCATAGTTCTTTGTGCTTGTAAGTTGAAGTGGCAATGTAATGGATAATGGATTACATTTTTGGTGGAAGTGACAATCCTTGGAGTAGATGTATTCCGCCTCATTGTAAAATGTGGTTTATTGATCGAGGAAAAGTTTTTCTATTGAAAGAAGTTCAATGTCTCGTGAAAATTTTTATTCTTCTTTAATTCTTTAATTGAAACATACAACTTCTAAAACTTATACTAGATAAGCCTTAGACTAATGAAAAACTTTTTCTTGTATATAATGAGACGGTTTCTGTTTTATTAGAAAATGTGTTTTATTGGTAGTCTCAGACTTAAACTGTGGCTTAAAAATAGTTCTTTTCAACCGACTTCAAAAAAAGGAGGAGGTTCTCAATTAGTGTTGCCCAAACATATAAATTTGATCAAGATCTGACTTCGACTACATTTCTTTCTAAAGCTTCTCGAGATTTCTTTCGAGAAACAGATTCTAGTTTAAACCAGAGAATAAATAAAAGCTACTTTTTGTTATATGGCCGATTATGTTTTTATTGCATATTGCATATGAATACCTATGCATTAACAGAAAGTGTGAAATCTCAATGAATTTTTTCTTGTTTTAAGACTTTTTCTTGTTTTAAGACGAATTGTTATCATTACTAATAAGTGTATATATATACCTTGATAAAGAATCATGTCCAGACTTGACCTGAAAATTTTCTAACGCGTCTAGTGATGTAAAATATCTTATAAAATTGTATATTTTTATCTTATTACGTATCGCATAATTGAATTTTCAAATAAGGCAAAGAAAAAAAGTAATTTTACTTTGTTTATCATTCTCAATAGACTTTTCGAGACGGAACGTGTTTTACAATGGCACGATGGCCCAGAAGCCATGCCAAAATATATAAAAACGTGTTTCACACGTTCCGTTTCAGACTACGAAAAACTTTTTCATACGTCATGTAGTTTATGAATGTTCATAATAATCAATTTCTTTTTTATAACTTATTTATGATTAGATATGATTGTTAATGGTTTTATACTATAGTGTGGATAAAAAATTAAGTGTATAGACCCTATCTGACAGCTGTTATAACCTGAAAATTTTATTTACTTAATATCATTTTCCCTGACCTCTAAATGAAAAGATGATAGGTTATTATGTTATTTTAATCATTAATTGTTTTTATACAACAGTAGTTGTAGGTAGATGCGACTTGTTAAAGGAATCAAGTGACAGTTCATTCAATGTATGGAAAGTGGGCATGGCAGTAGCTGAGCATTTGTGTAGAGATAGGTAGGTACAGCAGGCGCCTGCATGAGAAAATAATTGTATGAAATAGAAATATTGTTCCGAGTCAGGATGTATGTTCATTAACAATTTATTTATATCAACAAGATAGAGAATAAAATCCTATCGTCCGTTTGAAAAAAAAGAAAGGAATTTAATTACATAATTGTAAAATTTTCTAAAATTTTTAGAGGTTTTTTCTCCATAAGATTTTGATCGATACTTCTTTAATTATTAAAAAGAATGAAAATCTTATCGAACGCTTCAATTAACTTTACTACACTTGCGACGGAATGAAGCTTTGAAATTACGTACACATACTTGTTAAAATCGTATTCGTTCCCTATTAGATAAGACGAATATTTTTTTTTAATAATACTGATTTGCAACATGCTTACAGTCTACCTGATAAGTGGTAGAGCCACGCTTCAGCTACGAGTATATTATAGTTGTGGCATGAATGGGTCGGCTCGACTGGGATTTCACAGAATACCAGCTTAAAATAGCAGTATAATGCTGCTGTGTTTCGTATGGCGAATGTATAGAACCGGAGACCTTTTCTGGACAGGCATCCCTCCCAGGTGAACCTTTCATTTTGATTCTTAATTAAGATAAATCTGGATATCTATGGGCCACAGCATGCACTTACCATCAGGTGGATTGTGTGCTCGTTTGTCAGCCAACGCTATAAAAATGGCTTCTACAGCCCACGAACATCTGTAACCTGTAACCGACTTCATACAAAAAAACTTCAGATGCGTTGTCTGAGGACTAAGATGGAATGCCTCAAAACACTCAAAAGTACAACAGAATTTGTTTGTTTTACTTACCTATAAGGCCTACTGATGGATAGAAGCTGAAAAGGACCAGGTCGGTGTCCCTCTTGATCCTGAAAAGGACCAATTGAAAAGGACCTAGCGGATCGGGTACTAAGAAACAGGAATCGAGGCTTCTCTCGATCCGGCCTCCTATCACGCCTACGTTGGGTTCGGGAACAACGTATGTGATCTCCGCAACGGAGTAACACACTAGGGCGATAACCTCTTCCTTTTCAGCAAGTAGGTTCAGACGGGGATTACGGGTCTTCCGAAGTCGTCCCGGTCCCGACGCCTTAATTCTTCGATGTGGACTGTATAACTTAAAGGATCTTGGGAATGAAACAGCAATTATCTTCAAACCGTTCCGTGAGAGAGTAATCACTTTTCCCTATACTGCTGGTTTTTCACTTTTCTTGAACTTTTTCCCGGATTTTCTTATTTATTTCCGAACTATTTCCTTGAATATTTCCCGAACGATTTCCTTGAATATTTCCCGAACCATTCCCGAACGATTCCCGAACGATTCCCGAACGATTTCCTTGAATATTTCCCGAACCATTCCCGAACGATTCCCGAACGAATTGCAATAAAATCAATTTACTATCCTACCCCTAAGCTAAACGCGAAAGTGAGCCGCGCCATCTGCGCGCTTGCGCAACTTAATTACATGAATTTGTACTATTACTCTCTCACGTTTCACTCAATATCTTTATTTATTCAAATCATATACAAATACAATTTATCAATATAGGTAGTACAAAACAATATCTACACCATGATATACATCATATCCTCATATCATAAAAAACCTTTTATTTATTAAACGAAAACTGCCTATTTTACTCACAAGTTCGAAATCGAAATTTCTTAAATATTTAACACAGAAAGTTAAAACAATGTTTCTCACTTGAATTTATACATAAGCTAACCAATACAATAGTTTAATTTACATTTTTTCTATTTATTTCACTATTTAAAACACTTTTAAATTTCTTATACAAAACTATCATTATTTCACTTATACACAGGAATTTTCACATGAAAATAACACAGAATTTACCTTTTTTAGCACGTACAATTAACCTGAAATATTTTACAAGTAATTTTTACATAAATCACTGAATTACAAACATTTTAAATTTTTACATATTCGGCCTCCTAAGGGCGTGGCCAGCGTGCTTCCGTGTACTCACGCTATGTGAACAACTAACTTTGCACGGCTCTCGGCTATCAGAAAAAATTAAATTATGAAATACACCAATTTTGACCATATTAGGCAAATTAAATGCTTTTATACAATTTTCGAACTGTATGAAACTATCTTTAATCAGATAACAATATAAATGAATGTTCTCATTAATCAATCATAACAAATAGGCATTTGTTTTCGTACAAAACGTATCAAACTTATACAAAACAACATTTATGCAATTAATATCCATTAATTCTGCCTATGCACAGAGTGATTATCTCGACCGGGGAACAAATCCGATCTTTAACTTCACTTTAATATTCTTATGAATTTACATCATTTGAAAGATGATTTCAACCGGGGAACAAATCCGGTAACATAATTTATATCTTAAATTCCTTACGAATTTATTAAGCGATATTACTTAGGAAAACAAACAAACTAGTCCGGCCTGGGAGTCGAACCCAAGACCTTCATATCATTAATTCGACATTTCTTAAAGATTTAACTAAGCATTCTCTTATCAGAGCGTCGTTGCTCGTGACTACCCCTTTTTTCATAGCAACGTCATCGGTTGATTTAATAAACTGAAACATTTTTATAGGCGCGTCGCCAACAATCTCCCCCCCGTGCGTTAGCACCATCATTTGGGAGGCGTCGCGGGTACCAGGACTATTATTCTGGATGTAGGTCTCCTCAAGATACCTGTGCTAGTAATGACGTCAACCACTCTGGTGTGACCGTCTGGTCCCGGTAACGTTCTACTAATTTTACCTTTTGGCCACGTATTTCGTGGCAACGAATGATCTATTATCAAAACAATATCGCCTTCTTTAGGTTCCATGAACTTGCCGTTATCACCTGTTCGAGGTATTAACGTAGGCATGTATTCTTTCAGCCATCTTGTCCAAAAATGGTCGGCTAACCTCTGTGCAGCTTTCCAATTGAGTTGACCCGTCAGATGTCGCTCTAATAATAATCCAGGTGGTCGATCACCACATGAGCGTCCCAGAAGAAAATGATTGGGTGTCAAACCCTCTTCAGGACTATCCATACTGAATGTTACCAGAGGTCTGGAATTTACCGTATGCTCTGCTTCTAAAAGTAACGTATGTAGAACCTCCTCTCGTGGGCTCTTCTCCTTAAGCGTAGCGGTCAACGCAATTTTAATCGATCTTACTAACCTCTCCCAGGCGCCACCCATGTGCGGTGCTCCCGGAGGTATAAATTTCCATTTAATATATTTCTTAAATGACTCGTTTTTCATGCCCTCATAGCATTCTTCGCATGCTTTCAATAATTCTTTATTTGCAGCTTTGATATTTGTCCCGTTATCGCTGTATATAACGGCTGGTTTTCCTCTTCTGGCGATAAATCGCCTTAACGCCATTATCATTGACGCTGGTGTCAATGAGGCTGCTAATTCCAGATGTACTGCTCTGGTGGTCAGACACGTGAATAAAACGCCCCAACGTTTTTCGTGTCGCCTTCCTATAGTCACACTCATAGGACCAAAATAATCTACAGCTGAGCATGTAAAAGGTGGCTCATGATGAGCTATTCTTTCCAGAGGAATATTTCCTTGTGGCACGTTTTGCGGCTTTGACCTGTATGTCCTGCACCACTGACAATGGTGTGACACACTTCGTACTACATTACGCAAGTTCAAGACGTAAAATTTCTGGTTCACCTCATTCATCACCGTCTGGTGATTGGCGTATCCAAAATGATGATGAACTTCTCTAATCATCATTTTAACGATTTCGTGTTTACCGTCTAATATGACAGGTTTTCTACATTCCTCGGTCAAATTAGACTTGAAAGGTAAACGTCCATTTAAACGGAGTAAGTTATCCTCTCCTATTTCCATAGATAATTTACTTAAGCGTGAACTTCTTTCAACGCTTTTGCCTGCTTTCAAACATTTTATTTCCGAATGAAAACACTCGTCTTGAATGAATTTCCAAATTAATATTTCCGCCTTTTTCAAGAGCGCTGTGTCCAACGCGCTATCGGGTCCTTTAACCGACTTTGCTAAAACTTTGTTGGAACACATAACCGACTTTTCGGTTGCGTCGTCGGGTCCTTTAACCGACTTTCTTAAACTCTTGAATTTTTCTACCGCTTGTAAGGTGCGTGTAGTTGCTCCAAGGAATTTCTTAAAGCTGCTAAATCGTCCGTAGTCGGGTAGACTTAACGGTTCTTGCTTTCTTAACGTATTTACGCCCTTTGGCGATTTTTCTTCACCTGTTTCTAAGCTATTTATGGTGTCCACTTGTTTGGGCCATAAATCAGGACTTTTCCTGAGGAATTCAGGTCCTTGAAACCAGCGATGACTTACATCGAAGGTGGAAGGAAAATTTCTAGTGGCGTCGTCTGCCACGTTTTGTGACGTTGGAACCCATCGCCATTCACATGGCTTACTGTGATCTTCGATCTCAGCCAATCGATGAGCAACGAATGGTTTAAAAGCGCGAGGATCCGACTTAATCCACGCTAACACTGTACGTGAGTCTGTCCAAAACACTCTCTCGGACATCTCGTACTTGCTCTCTTCACTAACCGAAGCAGCCAGTCTGCTGCCCATAAGAGCTGCTTGCAATTCAAGCCTTGGAATCGAAATTGGTTTCAATGGCGCTACTCTTGCCTTTGCGGCGATCAGCGTAATCCGCCTTATTCCTTGCTCGTCCGTGGTGACGTAATACACCGCGGCAGCGTATGCTTTTTCACTAGCATCCGTGAAAGTATGTAACTCTCCTTTGCCGATGCCTTCAGCAACGGGTCTAGGTACTTCTAAGTGACCTAATTTCTTCACTTCCGATATCCATTTACAAAATAACACGTGTAACTCGTGTGAAACTTCTTCATCCCAAGAGATGCCTGTCCTCCATACTTGCTGGATCAGCGACTTCCCTTGAATCGTTATGGGTGATGCGAGTCCCAAAGGATCGAAGACTGACATCACAGCGCTAGTTATCTCCCTCTTCGTAGGCGGTCGTAAACCCTCCATCACCTCTTCCGGTGTGCTACGAAGACTTGTGGAAAAACTTATTATATCCCGTTTGATATTCCAAATCAAACCTAACGTGCGCTCTGTGTGCTCTTTATCTCCAAGCGAAGCACTGTCGCTCTTATATTTATTTTCCATATTACTTAAAACTTCGGGTCGGTTGCTAGCCCATCCCCTCAGTTGGAAAGAAGCATGCTTATGTAATTCATACATATCGTTTACTATCCTTTCGGCCGTCGTCACGTCGGGAAATGCCTGTAGGTAATCATCCATATAAAAATTGCTTTCCGTAGCGGAAGCTGCTTCTGGATAGATATGTGCGTTGTCCTGCGCATTTCTATTCTTTACATATATAGCGATGCATGGTGATGATGCCGCTCCAAATATGAGTGACGTCATTCTATACTCTTCCGGTGGCGCGTCACGATTGTGCCGCCATAAGAATCGAAGGCTATCCCTGTCTTCTTCCCGGATTTTCACTTGCAGGAACATTTCCTTAATGTCTGCCATTACTGCCACGCTTCCTTCTCTGAATCGTAGCAGAACTCCGAACAACGACTTCAATAAGTCCGGTCCGGTCAACAACGCATCGTTAAGACAACGTCCGCCCGTCCTTGCGGCGGCGTCGAAAACTATCCTTATTTTCTTCTTTTGTGGGTGAGTCACTGCGAAGTGAGGAAGGTACCACGTACGTGGGGAAATGGAAATATGGTTCGCTTTCTCTGCGTAACCGTTAACGATGAGATTTTCAATTTGCTTCTCGTATTCCTTTTTCAACTCGCTATTTTTGTCGAGCTTTTTCTCAATATTAAACAGGCGACTTTCAACCTGTGCCCTATTCGATGGCAAGCACTCATTGTCTGTGCGCCATAACAAAGCAGTCTCGTACCTATTATTAGGTATACGACGTACCGTTTTGTTCAAAATATTTAAAGCTCGTTCTTCTGGGTCGTTCACGGGCTTTCTAGCCGATACTCCCAGAGATTCCAAACTAAAATAATCCTTGATTAATTTATCCATATCTTCCTCCTTCTTGGTGGAAATGTGGTTAACAATCTTGATTGGTTTAATGCCACCCGATATGTGACCATGCAAAACCCACCCCAGTTTGGTGAGCGATGCTACAGGTAGGTTCTTACCTCCCGAAACCAATTCACGAGTAACTATGAGATGCCAATTGTCCTGACCAATCAATATGGTAGGCTTGGACCTCTCATACATCAACTCATCCTTGATCGGTGTCAAATGAGAACACCGTTGCAATAATTCTCGGCTTACCGACTGAGGAGCGAGGTTAAGTGACTTAATTGTTTGTACACTTATCTCTTCTAAGTCGCTCGAATAAATGCCTTTTATTTTAACGTTTAAGCGATACGAACTATCGTCGTTAATTCGCTTACCTCCCACGGCTTCGATACGTAATCCCTCTTTACGTCCGCGAGGCGCTAACTTCTGAGCCATCCACTCCTCTATGAGTGTCATGGTCGATCCCTCATCCAGAAGAGCTGTTGTCCTGACCTTTCCTCTAGGCCCATGCAACTCGACCGGTATGATCTTTAAATATGCACATGCCAGTGCATTTACTGTACTAACAGTTGTAATCTGAGCATCTTTACCCCCCTCGTCCCCTTGTGGCGAGGTATTTTCATTGGGGTATCGGTGTAGCATTCGATGATGTGACATTCTACATCCTTCTACACCACATTTTTTCGCTTTGCACTCTAACCTCCTATGGTTAGGTGACAAACATTGGAAACATACTTTGACCTTTTTGACGGCTTCCCATTTCTCGCGAATATTCATGTCCTTAAACTTGTAACAACTCACTATAGAGTGCTCCTTGTTGCATATAACACACTTATGTGTTACCCGACTTACAGGCTTGTCCTGGGTTATCATAACCACTTGTCGGTTGTGCCTTTTATTATTTCGGCGTTCTAAACGCTCGCTCATATTACTTCGGCGCATATAGCGCTCGCTCTCGGCACAGCTGCGTACACCTCCCTTTGCAGTGTGTACAGTTTGCTTCCTGAATTCAGGACGCTTCCTTTTTTCAGGCGCATTTTCATTGCTTAAGGACGTTCCAAATTGTTCACTCAATAAATTTAAAAACTTGGCCATCTTCTGTAACTCTGGCTCCAAAGGATATTGAGCTCGATATTCAAACCATTTAAATTTAATCATAGTTCCAAGTTTCTCCACTATGCGGCTCACTAACTCCGGTGAGTATAAATACTGTGGTTGATTCAACGCTTGTATTGTGGCAACCACGTTCGTAATACGACTTGCAAAAGATCCTATATTTCGGCAATCTTCTGCCAATCTTGGCATACGCTTTACATTCTCGATTTCGGCTAGAATGAGCATCTCAACCCTACCGAATCTTCTTTCGAGAGCGTTCATTATTTCTTCAGGTTCACATAAAGTAAATAACAGCGACTTAACCGCCTCTTTAGCGGTGCCCTTTAATGCCCTCCTAAGGCGTGCGACATTTTGCACCCCTGAAAATTGGCCTTTTGTGTCTTCAAACACCGTTTTGAAAATTATCCATTCACCCGGGTCTCCATCGAACACCGGTAATTCCTGGAGGAAATGAAGCTGGGAAGATTTATCTTTACCAGCTATTTTTATTGCACTCACAATCGCTTCGGTCAATTCTGACACCTCACTCGCGTGTGTTTTCTGTGCATTTCCTAGGTTGCGCTCGACCTCCGCCCCTTTGCGGCGTGATCCTTTACACGCTTCCTTATCAGTAATATCGGGTTGTGCTACACTAACCGGCGCGCTCATTATGGTTTGCTGAACCCAACTCCTTACGAAAGGTTCCACCTGAGTATTCCGCTCTTCATCATCCTCACTCGAGTCGATCTCCTCTTCTCGGTTGAGTCGTGCCAACTCCAATTGAGACTTGGCTAAGGCAGCAGCTGCCTGTGCTCGTTCGAGCTCTGAGCGTTCGAATTTAATCCGCGCCTCTAATTCGGCTTTCAGCCTCGCCGATCGCGATGACCTACTACCTCTCTGTGACCCTTTATCACTAGTGTGCCCGATTACTGTCCTTGACGATGCCGCTTCTTCGGTCCTTTGACCTACTTTTTCGACCACCGTTTCACTCCTGGATATAACGGATTGTTGTGCGGTGCTGGCCTGTGTACCACTGGTGTCCGTCCTGTTGCTCGTCGTTGCCATGGACGTCCCTGAGTCCCACGTGCATGTGGACGTGTCTGTGGTGGCTCCACTTGGAGGAGTTGCTCCATTTGACGCAGTAGCTGTGGTCGCTCCAGATGATTCCGCTTCTTTAGCTTTTCTTGAGAGCCCTGTCCTTGTCCTGCTCCCTTCGCTTCTCCCTGTCTGGTCTTGTGCCTTCTTCATCTTGCAGGAAGGTGATTGTTGGCCTACGGTCCCTAACTGTCCCTACAGTCCCTTACCTACAACCCTTCTACACCCCAACCTAACACCACTACCCCTCCCCCCCTTTATCTCCCAACCCTACAACCCTACTACCACCCTAACAGCCCTATCAGCCCTATCAATCCTGAACGGGGCCTACCGAGGTGAGCCGTCCAGGGATGGAGTCGTGCAGGAATGGAATGGAGGAAAGGTTTAGGAACTGTCCCGCCAAGGAATATGACGAAACAGTCGAGCGGTAGTGCAAGCGCAGTCTCGCTCGAGAGAACTGCTCCACCCGAAGGTGTTATGCCAGAGCCCAACCGTTTGGCACCGTTAGGTGGTCGGGATGTATGCTGTGCTCGCCGCCCAGTTGCCGGTGACGCCTCGTCCAAGCGCCCTCCTCCGGCCGCGATGCAGTCAGGTGCCCACGCGCACCCTCGCCCGGCAGCAGCAGCGGTGGATGCTTTTTGCACCCTGATGACCCGACGGGAAATGCCGGACACGGTCGTCCGACAGGAAATGCCAGACACGATCGTCTGACAGGAAATGCCAGACACGATCGTCTGACAGGAAATGCCGAGCACGCTTGCCCGACAGGAAAAATGCCAAGCCCTGCTTGGCCACGATGAGTGCCTTCACAAGACACCTGCGCCCGGCTGCGATATGTGCCCCATGCGAGCACACGCCCCAAGCTGCAATCCCGGTTTTCTTTCTTCCGGTAGTTCCAGGTCCAGCCCTTCAGTGCTGCCGTCCTGGTCTTCAGGCCTTTGGTCCTATTGCTTCAGCTCAAACCTCTGGCTTCCTTCGGTTGCTGATCTTCACTCGGCTTCCGAAGGCTCTCTACTCGGCTTCTTCCACAACCAGCAGTCCACAGCTGGTTCCTTGATCCAGCTGGCGGGGTTCGGGTGGTCTTCAATCCGGCTCCGAAGGTCCAATTGAAAAGGACCAGGTCGGTGTCCCTCTTGATCCTGAAAAGGACCAATTGAAAAGGACCTAGCGGATCGGGTACTAAGAAACAGGAATCGAGGCTTCTCTCGATCCGGCCTCCTATCACGCCTACGTTGGGTTCGGGAACAACGTATGTGATCTCCGCAACGGAGTAACACACTAGGGCGATAACCTCTTCCTTTTCAGCAAGTAGGTTCAGACGGGGATTACGGGTCTTCCGAAGTCGTCCCGGTCCCGACGCCTTAATTCTTCGATGTGGACTGTATAACTTAAAGGATCTTGGGAATGAAACAGCAATTATCTTCAAACCGTTCCGTGAGAGAGTAATCACTTTTCCCTATACTGCTGGTTTTTCACTTTTCTTGAACTTTTTCCCGGATTTTCTTATTTATTTCCGAACTATTTCCTTGAATATTTCCCGAACGATTTCCTTGAATATTTCCCGAACCATTCCCGAACGATTCCCGAACGATTCCCGAACGATTTCCTTGAATATTTCCCGAACCATTCCCGAACGATTCCCGAACGAATTGCAATAAAATCAATTTACTATCCTACCCCTAAGCTAAACGCGAAAGTGAGCCGCGCCATCTGCGCGCTTGCGCAACTTAATTACATGAATTTGTACTATTACTCTCTCACGTTTCACTCAATATCTTTATTTATTCAAATCATATACAAATACAATTTATCAATATAGGTAGTACAAAACAATATCTACACCATGATATACATCATATCCTCATATCATAAAAAACCTTTTATTTATTAAACGAAAACTGCCTATTTTACTCACAAGTTCGAAATCGAAATTTCTTAAATATTTAACACAGAAAGTTAAAACAATGTTTCTCACTTGAATTTATACATAAGCTAACCAATACAATAGTTTAATTTACATTTTTTCTATTTATTTCACTATTTAAAACACTTTTAAATTTCTTATACAAAACTATCATTATTTCACTTATACACAGGAATTTTCACATGAAAATAACACAGAATTTACCTTTTTAGCACGTACAATTAACCTGAAATATTTTACAAGTAATTTTTACATAAATCACTGAATTACAAACATTTTAAATTTTTACATATTCGGCCTCCTAAGGGCGTGGCCAGCGTGCTTCCGTGTACTCACGCTATGTGAACAACTAACTTTGCACGGCTCTCGGCTATCAGAAAAAATTAAATTATGAAATACACCAATTTTGACCATATTAGGCAAATTAAATGCTTTTATACAATTTTCGAACTGTATGAAACTATCTTTAATCAGATAACAATATAAATGAATGTTCTCATTAATCAATCATAACAAATAGGCATTTGTTTTCGTACAAAACGTATCAAACTTATACAAAACAACATTTATGCAATTAATATCCATTAATTCTGCCTATGCACAGAGTGATTATCTCGACCGGGGAACAAATCCGATCTTTAACTTCACTTTAATATTCTTATGAATTTACATCATTTGAAAGATGATTTCAACCGGGGAACAAATCCGGTAACATAATTTATATCTTAAATTCCTTACGAATTTATTAAGCGATATTACTTAGGAAAACAAACAAACTAGTCCGGCCTGGGAGTCGAACCCAAGACCTTCATATCATTAATTCGACATTTCTTAAAGATTTAACTAAGCATTCTCTTATCAGAGCGTCGTTGCTCGTGACTACCCCTTTTTTCATAGCAACGTCATCGGTTGATTTAATAAACTGAAACATTTTTATAGGCGCGTCGCCAACAGAAGCCTCTTGAAGACCGTGTAAATCATCTTCTTCCCATCATGTTTATCACCTCATCATTAGCATGAATATAACACTATAGATGATACGACAGATGTTTCTAAACGTGTTATCATCAGAAGTAATTTAATTATTTTTTGCAGAGTATTGCCCAATTCTATTGATTAACGCTTCTTGAAGTGGCGCTCCTGCTGTGCCCCATATCTTCTGTACTAAGAAATACATACTGCTATCGATAGTACGTCGCGAGTGTCGCCTATACAAGAGGCATCGTCAGAAGTAATTTTATGAATTTCTGTAAAGTAATGCCAGATTCTATTAACTGACTATGTTGTGCTTTCCATTGTTTTCTCTAATCTAAGAAAATATTACGCCTCTATTTCAGATGCCAAACAGCAGTCTATATTACGTCCTGGCTAGAAAGCCTTTTAGTTGAAGGGTATATAATTTAAAGAATTAAAACCTTGTTGTCTCTTCGTAGGGTCCAGGAGTGACAATGCACCTTATAACTTAATGTGCTTGGATTAACTCTGTCTTCATAGTTGTATTAGCACCAAAATAATTGTTGGTCATTATAACTCTAATGACATAAAACCTTAAGAACATAATAAATTAAATACAAAGTAACCGGTTAATATCTTAAAATTGTAACACTGTTTTACCGTCATTAAAGTTTGACGGAAACAATCTTCGCCGAATGATGGCTTGATCGAAATCATTCATTCGCCTATCGTGCAACTCTACCCCTGTAATTTAACCTCGATTAAGCAACGGGACTTAGTAAAAATACGATCAATTGAGAAGGGCTTTATATAAAATTCTACGGAAGATTTCAAAACTTTTACAAATAATTTTTCAATTATCCTAAAATGTTTGTTATCTATTGTAATAGTTTTTGAATTTTATTCTAAAAGTTTCATGATAAGATCTGGGACAAAACCTGTATACGAGTTTAATTAATATAATAAATAAAAATAAAAATAGAAAGTCAAATGAAGTTTTCCTCAGGATAATGTTGTCGCGCCAGTTTAAAACGTATCCTTGCTGCTTATATCAACGGGTAGGGCGTTCCAGAGAAGTATTGCCCGAACTATAAATAAGGAATTAAAGAAACCAGTGCAATTCCGAAAGTGGAAGTTATCTTTAAGGTAAGAGAGAGACGTCGGATCATTTTAACTAGAAGCTTGAGACGAAAAGCAATGATTTGGTAGTATTTTCTTAAGTTGAAGATAAATCTTATAAAGTTGTTGAGAAGGCGCTCCAACTTGTTAATAGAAAACTGAACACTGAGTAAGATTTTGCGATATGTCTAGATAGCTCACTTTTGCATAGTCTATAATAGGTAAGTATGTAGAAGTTAATTACCAGCAAGAGCTTGGTTTGCTAAGAAATTTTTAAAACGATAAAGGGGATGTAGAGTAGTAACAACTTCACTACTAATTTTCCAGATCTGTACTCCCCAGTTCATACAGTGATTTATGTGCAATCGCAAACTAACTATGGAATTAGAAAATGGAATTGAAATTCCATTGAATAAAACTGGTTCAAGGTTTCTATAGTCAATCATATTCAGCATTCTGGAGCTACCAACAATTATTGCTTAACATTTTGATACCATTATATGAAAGGCCATACAGGAACTTTTGCAAAAATAGTGGTTTTTGTGTGAGTCACTGACTAGTTATAATTTTTTTAAATATACACAAGAAAAAATACGAATGTTCCAATTACAATATTTCCCTCCATATTTTTTTACAATCTAAATTGATGTATAGTATAAATTATATAGATATTTTTAATTGAGATTTTTTTAGATTGAAATGGCAAAAGTCTATTATAAGCAAACTTGTACCGCTGGTATAACACATAACAGCACGGTTTATTAGCTTTTAGTGGTGAAAAAAAGAAGAGGTCGCCATTTGCCAACTGTTATGAAAGGAATCGTGCTAGCTGTAAAAAAAATATTGCGATGTGAATTGATAATGTGTGAAGAGATTCAGCAAATATTGCAGAATCGGGAAGCGTTCACAAGATTTTATAAGAGCATCTTCGAATGAGAAGGATAGTTTAGGAGGATAGTTAGGTACCGCACAACCTCACTGATGTTATAGGCTTACATGGAATGGTGCAGTGATATGGTTACCAAAAATAAACTAGGCGAGAAAAGCGTGTTTCAAAATGAACCAACACCCACCAATGTGATGCAATCGAAAAGCGCATGGAAGATTTTGATCGCCAGTTTTTTCACTTTGACGGGGTATCTAGTTAAGTTAAAAATTAACTGTAGTTTTAATAACCATTTTTAACAAGTTTTTTCTCTTTCTTTTTCTTAATTGCAAATTAAAATACCTCATAAGAACTTAGTAAAAAAATAATCCAGTCCTAAAAGTAGCTCATAAGTTTAAAATATTTAAAAGTTTAGTTACAGGCACTATAGGTCTTTAGTTCTATTTACATGACTGTTTGTTGCCTTGAATAAATTAAAAAAAAAAAAAAAAAGTCTTTTACAAAATCGAAGGATCATTAAACAAACTGTATACTACAATTTATTATTATTATTTCGGGCTGGCTACTGCTTTACCATGACCACACGCCTACGAATTCAGCGCTCAAGAGAAGCACTTCGGTGATGCTTTTGGCTCACCCTTTTTACGGTCTTGATTTGGTATCGAGTAACTTATTTTTATTGACTTAATTAAGAGAAATAAATAATGTTACTAATGCTATTAGCACAGCAATTTATTGACTGAAAAAAAACAGTTCGGAAGTGAAACCTCGTTTAATTCATCACAAGTTGCAACAGTTTTCTGGAGCGTGAAATGTTGCCGTGCCCTAACTGTGGTCGCTGCGCAAACACATTGAGTTTCAGATTGCAAATAACCGTCGGTATTTGTCACCGTTTTGTGTGGGACAGCACGTTTATCAGATCTTGAAATCTATCATCGAATACTGAATAAATTGAAACACTACATGACTACTTAAGCACGCGATAAGTTTTTCAGTACAGTCCTATCGATTTCAATTTATTAAATATATTGTTTTTGATTGAGATTGATTTTGTTAGCTTATACATTTTATCTTGCTTTGAAATTATCTGGATTATTTGAAAAATCTTTGGCAAGCTACCGCAAATTATATTTTCTTTATTAAAATAATACTATGGATAAAGCTTAAATATTAAGTTCTTTTACTTCATAAATTTTGTACCGTGCTGTGTGGAGTTTTGTGTAATATTTTTCTCAACCTAAAGCCAAGGATGTTGTTTGTGATATACGCCAGCAGCAAATTATTTTCGGTTCTTATTAAATACTTGAGATGACCAAAGTTTCGTATTATATTCACTGTTTTTATGAAATTAAAATACGAATGAAGACGTCTTTGCCGTACTCTTAAATATCGTAAGGCTAAGGCATTCCGTGATTTATTGGTTTTTTTCTGTTCCACACTTATCCAATTTTTTAATTTTGAAGAGAATTTAGTTGTACGTCATAATTTTTATATCTTCGTACGTAACGGTAGGTACACCTAATGCTCATACCTATGAGCCTAGTTTGACGGATCATTATCAATTTGACGATCGACGGACATTACGCAAATACTTATCCTTAATAAAATTTGAAGATGTCAAAAAATATAAGATCTATCGCATACTAAATATAATCGATCAAGCTGATATTTCGCGTTGTGTACTTAGCATGATTTCATGACGGTCAAAATGTTTCAAATAAAAACCAATCATTATATCGATTTACTACTCTTCTCCATCGGGTGATTGTTTAGCGGCAGTTACTTACGCTCGGTGCATACATACATTTTTTAATCGAACAACTGTTTATCTAGTCTATGTGAAATGTATTGAGGTCTGCCCTATTGTCAACTTAGTGGTGGTTTTTTAATTTTTTTCAAAAAAAAAAATCAAAAAACCACCACTAGCTTTTTCGATAATAAGTCGAACCGCTATATACACCGACAGCTCGGTGGTATTTGGAAGCGCATAGACTAGCCTAAATAGTCGATCCGTAAGTATTTAGTTGTGCACTGAAACAAGCTTTCCTAGTTCGCTAGTTATGGATTATATTTTAAAGCACAGCACAAGCTAGTACTTTTTATTTATAATATAAATTGTTAATATTAACTTTTTGAATACTTTTTTTAAAGCTTTTTTACTTTTTTTTTGTGAGCCGTGGTAGCTCAGATGGTTAACCCTCACTGTAAATATAACAGAAGGCGAGAAACCCGGGTTCGATTCCCGCCGGCACCAATGAAATTGTTAATTGCAATTTTAAGTGCTGATTTACCACGTGCTCGGCGGTGACGGAAAACATCGTGAGAAACCTGCATGTCTGAGGAATAAAGAAAAAAAATATTTCGGAAACAAGCGAATTTCGTTAACACGCATTGGGGCATGTATTACTAGGTCATCACTTCATCTAGTGGGGGGTCGCCCTACACTACGCCCACCGGTACGAGGCTGCCATTCTCAGATCCGTAGGTCATCACTGGCAACACGCTCTGGTTGTACATTCTAGTTTTCAGGTTTTGAGGTATACCTGACGAGAAGATGTCTCGTAATTTCCCGAACGCTGCCCAGCCGAGTTGAATCCTTCGATTGACCTCTCCGTCGAAGTTGGACTTATCTAGTCGGACTATTTGTACATGTATATATAAACGTATCTACTCGTCAACAACTTCGAGCATAGTACTCCCAACAACTACCGGCATAAGTGTGACATGGACATTAAACATGATCTTTGTTTTGTCCATGTTCATCTTAAGACCTATCCGTTGGGAGATTATTACTACAATTTAGGTCATTGGACATAGTGCTTAGGTCATCCAGTGATTCTGCCATAAGGATTATATCTTCGGCAAATCGAAGGTGAGTGATGTACTCGCCATTGATGTTCATACCGTATCCTTTCCAGTCCAGTAGCTTGAAAACGTCTTCCAATGCAGCGGTGGAGAGTTTCGACGATATAACGTCACCCTGTCATACACCTCTCTGCAATTAAATGGGTTACGTACTCTGGTTCTGTACTCGGATAGCCATCGTAGCCCTACTGTAAAAACACTTCAGAACTTCGATATACCGACAGTCAACTTGGCACCGCTGAAGAGACTGTAACACCGCCCAAATTTCGACGGAAGCAAAGGCTCTCTCATAGTCCACATACGCCAGGCAAAGTGTCAAATTGTACTCTTCGGTCTTCTTTACAATATGCCTTAGGGTATGTACGTGGTCTATGGTACTAAAGCCTTTTCGGAAACCGGCTTGTTCGGGAGGCTGGAAGTCGTCGAGTCTGCCTGTGAGACGATTCGTAATGACTCTCGCAAACAGCACGTAGACGCGACTCAGAAAGGAAATCGCTCAGACTGACGTCCGGGATATCATCGTAATAGTGTCGGATAAGAATTGCTCTTACATCGTTACTCACAATTGCATGTTGCTCCAACAACGATGTGTACAGCTGCCCATAGAACCTATCAATCTCACTCAGAATCTCAGGTGTCCCGGAAACGATGCTGCCACACTCGGTCTTCAACTTTGACAGTTGGCTCTTTCTGGCAGACAGATCTCTGGCAAAGACTTTGGAGCCTTGATTCCGCTCGATCACTTCTTTAATACAAGCTGTATTGAAGTTGCGTAAGTCCTAACGCATGCATTCTGAGATCTATCTATTCAGTTGCCTGTATGCTGTCAAATCTGCTGACGACTGGAGCTTCATGTTCCGTCTAACAACCATGAGATTAGGGGTGTGATCGGAGAGTTTTTGTGTTCTTCTGCGGCGGGTCTAGCAGAACTTAGCTCCGACCGCATGGATAATTTCCTTGTCATTCTTATTGTCCACTGCATTGCAATATTCTAGGCACTGAAAACGCTTTTGTAACTCGAGCTGAAAGGTCTCGGGACTTTGGATTAGAGCACGAAGGGGACGCAGCGTCGACTTCATTAGACGAGACCTCTCTAACTTAACGTTTAGTTTCAGTGTGTCTCTAACCATTCGGTGATCGCTGCCAGTTTTCACCCGTGTGTTCACTGAGACATCATTGAACAGTTGCTGTCTTTTCGTTATAATGAAGATACTCTCATTTTTTGTCGAACCGTCGGGGCTCGACCAGGTCCACTTTCCGTGGGGCCGCTTCTGGAAGAAGTTAGCTTCTTGTCAGTCCTCAGAGTTCGTGCGTTGTAAGATGCCAGGTCAAGTCGTTTTAGGTGGCAACCGAACCTCCATTGGAGATTCTTAGCACCCCCTGCCCCGCCGTTAATATAGTCACCACCGCAGCCAGAAATAATCGGGTCACCGTGGACTGGGGGCCCTCTATTTGTGTCGTTCCTCATGGTATATTATAGGTATATAGCTTGTGGCCTGCCTATAGTCATCTAAATTTATCCTCGATTAAGAATCAAAATGCAGATGCGTTGTCACTCTTGGGAACTAAGATGAAATGCCTCGTGTGCGGCCCTCTACACTCACCATACGAAACACAGCAGAACTTATAACAGCAATCAAAATTGCAATTAAGAATTTTATTGCCATCGTTATGAATGATGATGGACATCGAACTCAATTTGCTTGCATACTATGGAATTTTACTATATGAATGCTTTAGACTTTTTGCTTAATAAAGTCGCAGCAAAATTGTAACTTCGAAAAAAAGTCCCCTGTTTTTTAAAATATACTATATTACTCGTATTATAGTAATATCTTTTTCGTTACCTGTTATACAATACTGTACAAAAATTAGCAAGATTAACTCAACTTGTCATTTATCCAGCGCTTTTCTTCTAAATGAATACACGTTTAATATTTAGGAAACGTTCCCATCGGAATTCTCACTTTCGATACATTTGCGAAGACGCAAATAGTTCGTGACTTGACTCGCAAGCGACTCCACGAATGGGCGACGCTTGCATGCTTTCTCATTCGTATTTATTGAGCGTGTTCACTATCACGAAGTCTTGCCCTCGGCTGTACGTGTTATTGACGAAAGAAGCTCGACGATATCGTAGGCTTAACTAATATATGACTGCGGTTAAATAAAGGCTTCATTATCGCCGTTTAGTCTGCTTTAGGAAATCTGATTTTTCCTTGTCATTGTTGATCAGCCCTCTCATTCATCATCAGATCAGCCCTCTCATTCATCATCAGATCGGTCTTATCATTAACATTATCAAGGCAATACTATAAGTAGATATCTTATACACTCACTTTCATAGCCCGATGGGGCGGCAACCCTACTGGACCGAGGATAGATCAGGCGCAGCACCAATGACTTCCATCCATACCGATGCACGGAGGTAGAACACGGCCAATTTTAAAAAGTACAAGGCGACTTCAAAACGTTTTCTTATTTTTTCGATACATTTAGTCTTACTTCAAATTTATTAAATATTTTTTTATTTTTTCATTCAAGTTAGTAATTTTTTTAATTCAATAGTTTTGATGTTTTGAGCTTTCTTAGAAATATAGCAATTCAAGATAACTAGAGTGTCGTCAAAATAGTTCCAATAAAATCTTTAACCCTTCACTTTTCATGCAGCCATCCATCCACTACAGCCTATAAAAGTCCACTGCTGAACATAGGCCTCCTCGACAGATTGTCCACCATAGGCGGAATTTTGCCACAACTACCAGTTTCCATCCTTAGGGATAGAAATTTTCCTTCAAATTCATATGGGGTACCCCTAAATCGGTGATCATCTTCGTGCCAGTGGTCGACAATTTCAGCCATAATTAAATTACAAAACGATCATTATGTACATGAACATTATTATATAAGTAAGCGGAAATGACAATAGGTTGGCCGTATAGCTCGAAGAACCGACAACCGATGGGGAAGAAATTGGGGAAGAAAAGATGGAGAAACGACCACATGAAACATGCAGGCAGTTGTACTATCACGGTACAGGTGACCCAAGAGCGCACTTTGTGGAAATCTTTGAAGGAGACCTATGTGCAGATGGGTTGTAGTGAGAGTGATAGTGGTCGTAAAAAATTAAAAAAATACCGTTACCGTTACGGCCTATCAAAAGCCTACTGCTGAAAATAGAACACGGCCCTCCCCATGGATTGCCTCGTAGGAGGGATTTTAGCCATAGTTTTGAAGTCAAAACTTCTTTAGCATCGTTGTGATTTGAAAGTCTCCGAAACGAAAAAGCGACAGTAAAAAGAGACAAATATAAGTTCATAAGATTTAACGTGGGGAAAATGAGACAGGAAGCATTATAGATTATAGCTCAATGCTCGCGATGAAAAAGTCGTAAACGCCGTCGAAACGGGTTCAACAAGCGGTACGAAGGTATCGTGTGCCTATGGATCAAACAAGCAGTGAAGAACGGCCAAACCTCAACTTTGTAATAGGTAAAATTGATATAAATCTTTTTGTAATTAGTGAGTACTATATAAGGAATATCGAAAAGATCTGTGTCTAATAGGTATATATATTAAAAGGATTGCTACATTTATTTACTACAAAATTAAATTTTCTTATATTTTAGGCTGAACTTGTAGTTTAAATCATAATATTAAATAAATCATTTAAAGTCCATAAACACTCACGCCTGTCACCCAGAGGGGTAGGCAGAGACTACAGATTTCCATTTGGCACGATCCTGACACACCTCTCTTGCCTCCTTCACATCCATACACCTACGCATACATGCTCGTCGGTTAAGGGTACTCCTAATTTGGCCCGTTTCCAATAAATCGCCAATTTGGTCGATAAATTTTCGCCTAGGACGTCCCTTTCCGACTCTGCCATTCACTTCTGCAACATAAATTTTCTTTGTCACTCTTTCCTCATTCATTCTTTCCACATGACCAAACCACCGAAGCATTCCTTTCTTAATCCTGGTCACAACATCATCTTGCAAACCACACTCTTCTCTTATTACACAATTTCTTACCCTGTCATTCAGATTCAGCCCTAACATACTCCTTAACGACCGCATTTCTACTGCGTTTATTCTACTCTCGTGCTTCTTCTGCCACACCCAACTTTCACTACCATACATTAAAGTATTTGTATTTTATATTTCATTTCATTTGAAGGTTTCACTTCTGTCGCGTGTGAGCAGCACGTGTGTTTTTTTTTATTTTTTGTTGTTACCAGGGAGACGCTGCTTGGTTTTGTTTCTCTCTGTTACTACTTATACCCACGGGACAATATGTTGATGACAATTAGTTTCATTTATTATCATAAACATAGAAGTGGTGGAAGGTTACCAGTTGAATTAACGAAAGAAACAACAGCACGAGGAAATGTCTTATAAGATAGTATTAGATTTTCTTATCTTTTTTTTAAATAGCATAAGGGTGACAAACTAGTGGATGTTAATGCATGCTAAGTGGATGCTATGGCCCATAGACATCTACATTGATACTCGATTAAGAATCAAAATGCAGATGCGTTGTCACCCCTGGGGACTAAGATGAAATGCCTCGTTTCCAGTAAAACAGGGTCTCCGGATCCCTACACTCAGCATAGGAAACACTGCAGTATTATGTTGCTATTTTACGCTGGTACGAGGGCTGCACTAAAAGTATCGGGAATGGAATATTTCCACTGTTCCTGTCATATTAAAATCTTTTTAATTCCTTGGTTTTTAAAATCGAATACCATTTATTTATTTAAAAAAAGATTCTCGATCTTGTCAAAAGGTTTTGTCAAACTTGTTTAGTCGTTGAGAAAATGGAATTGACTCGAGAAAATTCAAGAGCGATGATTTATTATGACTTTCGAAGTGGTTTAACACAAAAACAGTGTGTTGACCGTATGATTTCTGCATTTGGTGATGAAGCCCCATCCAAAACCACAATTTATCGCTGGTTTGCTGAATTTCAACGTGGACGTGTCAAGTTCAGTGATGATCCCCGTCAAGGTCGTCCAAAAACTGCAGTCACCCAAGAAAACGTTGATGCTGTGCGTAAGCTGATTGAGGAAGATCGACAATACCGCGAAATTCAGGCAACTTTAGACATTGGCATGAGTCAAATACAAATAATCTTGCATGAACAATTAGGTGTAAAAAAATTGTTTTCCCGATGGATACCGCATTTGCTGTGTGAAGAGCAAAAAGCGGCTCGCGTTACTTGATGCGTCAGAACTGTCGAAAGATTCCACGCAGGTTCCTCAAATGCTGTATACAACATCGTATCAGGTGACGAATCCTAGATATACGCGTACGAACCCGAAATAAAAAAAACAGTCACGAGTTTGGGTGTTCGAAAATGAGTTAAAGCCAACAAAAATTGTTCGTTCACGGAGTGTTGCAAAAAAAAATGGTGGCCACGTTTGTCTCCAAAACCGGCCATGTTACGACTATTCTTCTTGAGGGACAAAGAATGGTTAATGCAGAATGGTATGCTAGCATTTGCTTGCCACAGGTCGTTTCTGAACTCCGTAAAGACAACTGCAACCGCCGCATCATCCTCCATCACGACAATGCGAGTTCTCACACCGCACACAGAACAAAAGAGTTTTTAGAGCAAGAAAACATAGAATTATTAGACCATCCACCGTACAGCCCCGACCTCAGCCCTAATAATTTCTATACTTTCCCTAAAATAAAGAATAAATTGCGTGGACAGAGATTTTCATCACCTGAAGAAGCTGTTGACGCCTACAAAACGGCCATTTTGGAGACCCCAACTTCCGAATGGAATGGTTGCTTCAATGATCGGTTCCATCGTATGGAAAAATGTGTCAAATTTCGCGGAGAATACTTCGTAAAGCAATAAATACATTTTTAAATAATAATGTTGTGTCACTTCCTTGATTCCCGAAATTTTTAGTGCCGCCCTCGTATTCTGTAAAAGTGTGGTCCTTTCCCTGTCGATCCGACTTATTCGTGCTCCAACCATAGAATAGCTGCAGCGTGGCTCTACCACGTATAATTCTTGTATTTATCTGATTGATGACGACTCTGTTTACTGCATCTAATGAATCAGACACATTTGATGACTCTATGTCTAAATCCTTTCTAAAGTTTTAGTGCAAGTATAACACATTATAGATAGCGATTGCTATCTATAATGTATAGCACATTATGTACACTTGCTTTCTGAAATCGCATCTTTTCTTTGCCTTATCGCCTTAATTATTACTTTTTAAAACATCGAAACAAATTAATAAATAAAAATTAATTTCCAAAATTTAATTAAGTATACTTTTTAATTAATCACCAAAGTCGAAACGACTATTATTGAAAACATATTGCTTGTGTAATCGCAACGAAACAATTGTGTCGGTCATCCAATTAATGTCATATCATTGACAATAGCAAATATGGAATATACCACGAATTGTTAATTTTATTGTTTTGTCACTATATATTAGGTTGAATGATGGACTTCGATATTTCTTTAATGTGTAACTATTTAAAATATTAAAGTTTCCATTCATTCATTAATTAGAGTCTATAAAAGTCTGAACATGAACTGCTGAACATAGATTGTCTGATAGGGGCGGTTTTTCCACACAACCACAGTTTTTATTATTTTGAGGTGTGTGGAATATGCTGCTGCCCATCTCCTGATGGCTCGTTTCCTTTAAAAAGGGTCTCCTGTTCTAAATACTCACCATACGAAGCACGGCTGCGTTAAGCTGCTATTCGCGCTGATATTCTACGAGAGCGTGGATCTTTCCCGTTCGAGCCGACCCGTTAGTGCTCCTACGATAATATAACTGCGGTACGGTTCTACTATAATTATTGTTTTTATCAGGAAAATGAGACGGGCAGCACCGTCTCCTATTTCAATTTCTTTTGTATCGCTTACGACACCTATGATATAACACTAGACGGCGATATCAAACTATTAAGATATGTATGGATATTATGTAACGAAATTTTATAACTGATGACGAGTAGTACAGCCACTAATAATTGATCTACAAATTGTGGAAAATCTTAAGAATGATCGCAAATTGGGAGGCCTCTATTATACGATTGATTGAATGTATAAACTAAGTATCAACAGACAGGGAATTTGGGATGTTTAATAAACAGGGTGTTTTTTACACACCCTGTTTATATTATTACACATTACAAAGTAAACAATGATAGTGTCCTGAGTGGCGTGGTTAAGTCAAACGGTTATAGATGTATATGTATACGTGAGTGGCTTACGCAGGGTTTCTGTGTTACTTGAATCATCATCACCATCATTACATCCCATCACAAGTCCAAGACAATAGCCTCTTGTAAGAAACATCCCAAAGCTAAAGAAAGTACTCGATTGGCAACTTCGTCTTTTTTCGTTAAACTGTGGCTGCCCCCCCCCCCTCCCCTTTCCTCTTTTTACACGCTCGATAATCAGTTTCTACATAAACGGAGCTCGTGTTAAAAATTGACTATACACAAACTGATACTATACGATGGTCTTATTTTAATTATAATAAATTAAAGATATAGTATTTCCAATGATCGTATCAAACCCGTGCCCTGTTCTCGGTCTCGGCTAAAGTAATTTGCGTAATGGCGCCTTGCCGCCTGCAGATCGTCTCTTAGCGATAAGGGATCCTTGCAAGCGAGGGTAATTTTGAAAATCGGTCGATCTTTGACTAATTTGTGAAACATAAGGAAGGATTTTAAAGGATTTTTTTATACAGATTGCGTCTCGTTTTACTGTAGGTCCTTGTAAATTAACGTTTTTAACAATATTAGAGTGACAAGAAAGCTGCTAATGATAATAAATAAATTTCAGTTAATGGTAAGTGGCCAGTGCAGCCAAGAGACATACTCAACCAATAACCAACCAACCAATAACGAACTTAAAACAAGGAAGGTTACAGATGCGTTATCGCCGCAGTTTTTAAGGCAAAGATAATAAGAGGTTTAAAAAAAATATAATAACTAGCTGTTACCCGCGGCTTCGCCCGCATGGTTACTGGGAAATGAACTATCCATTCCTTTTTGAATTGAAAGAAAACTGAGTTTTATAGATTTGTCAAAGATGCAGCCATTAAAAGGAAATTGAGCAAAATTGATTCGTCAGCTTATTTAAATGTTTTGAAACGCAGCATATAGGAAAGCATGAAAGTAGCCTGTTTAATCTAAATGGAAATGGGATATTTTTTTAATTAAAGGAAACTGAGCATAATTATCCGTCAGGGATACAGACTTTTGAAAAGAAACTGAGCCAAATAATGATCCGTCAGAGATGCAGCCTTTTGAATTGAAAGGAAACTGAGCTTAATAGATCCGTCAGAGGTGCAGCATTTGGAATTGAAAAGAAACTGAGCTAAATAGGAAATTTTGAATTGAAAGCGAAGATCTGTGGGAATTCTGATTAATTGATTGTGGGAATTTTGAAAAAAAAAAAACTAACTGAACACTATTTTAAGACGCTACTGTATACTAGGTTATATGTTTTTCCATTCGGGGAAAGAATGTGGAGATTCTGGGCATTTGACACACGCGAACATGCTACATACAGCTGACCACGAGAGAAGCACGGTTTTTCTAAGTTGACCCCCGCTACCTGTAACGTTTGTCCTTGCGCTTTATTAATTGTCATTGCAAAACTGAGCTTAATAGAGAACTGCAACCTTTTGAATTGAAAAGGAAGATCTGTGGGAATTATAGGGATCCGTGGTATAATAACATTTTCACCTTTTCCTACGCCTGTCAAAATTGTAGCACCGATTATGTTCCGTCCAAGATGTGTCACACGCAACCTTGTCCCGTTACATAACCGAGGAGCATATAAATTTCGCATTAGCATGACTGGGACGCCTAATTTTAATTGAAGCTTATGTGAGGGCACACCTGACAACTCTAGAGGATTTAGAAACTCTTCGGGATATGAAGTGCTATGTTCTGTGTCTGTAACTGTGTCTACTGACAAATACTCTGTTATTTCTCCTTCTACTTGGGCATGCGGTAATCCTCTCTTTTACCATTCAATTGAATAGCACTGCACCTCTTCGAAAATTTTCCCTTTGTTAATTACATACATTAATTTTTCTTTTAATCTAAATACTCTAGCAACTAAATCGTGTCTGTCAGTACTTTTTTGGCCCGGCATTAGCTCCTCGGTTATTTCTTTCCATGTGAGATTTCAAGTAAAAGTAACAAAAAGATCAGGTCTTCCGTAAGTTCGTACATAGGCGAATGCGTCTTGTGATGCAGACTGTTAACGAATGATGAGGGCAGAATTATCATTTTACCTAAATCTCTGGGGTTTACATTGGCGTCGCTAGAAATTGCATCGTGTAAATGTATATAATTCTCAACGCGCAGCTTTTTGTGATTTAAAGATATATAACGGAGACATTCACTTTCTACCTTCACATACATGTCTACCAAATATTGATGAAATAATTGTCTACACCGGCCTAAGAGGTTAGAATCATTTTCTCGCAAGATCATAATATGATACGCATAAAAATCCATACATGATACTTTTTTGTTCGGAGTAGGCTCCTTTGTGACCGGGTTAATGAGTGGAATTTGAAAATCATAACCCTCTTGTCCTTTGCAATAAGTCAATGGGTATTGCAGAGAGTCATAAAACTTGTGTGTATCGGCTACCCGTTGCAACGTATCATCACGTGCTCGCAAGACAATGTCTCGTAAAGAAAATTGATCACCACTAATTACGGCTGCTATTTCGTTTATCAAAGGTGCATTGTAGCGCCTTTCATGCTCTCCTCGAGGGGTCCGATCTGCGTGAATGACGACTTTATAATCCTCTTCACGTAGGTTTTCTAAAGCAGTTTTAAATTTTTTGACTAAAATGTTACGTTCATACAAGAATCTTTGAATTTTGAACACTGCGTCTCTCTCAACTCCCTGGATAAATTGGCAGCGACGGTCGACCCATATTCGCCCTACAATTTCTTCGTCACCCATATAATATACTTGTAAAAATTTATGCTGTTCGTTTTCAGCTGGAAAAAGTGAACCTATTCTATGATAAATTTGCCCTTGCACCGTAAATGTAGGCGAAAATCCCGGCATTATTATTTCCCGGTCAACTCCGAAGGACGTCATTTGAAAGCATGAGTTATATTTCCGGATCCTATTTAAAAAGCGCCGTGACTCATTAGCATCATATAAAAAGAGAGTTTTCAGAGGTTCTTATGGTTCCCCAAGTAACGGAAGAGACACTTTGAGACCATTGGAACAGCACATGCCTGCGGTCTCATCTTTCCATTTCAAAGCGCTGCTGCGTGTAGATACGCCGTGTCCATCAGTCCGATAACAACTAACTTGTGATTTTTATAATCAATCAACGGATCATAATTGAATGCTGCGTCATTAAAAACCGACCAATTGTTTCTTTGAAAATTTTGGCGACGTTCAGCTTGGAGCTGTGCATTTGCATCTCTTCGCGCCTGTGTCTGTTCTGGTGTTTCAGATGCTGCTTATAGTAGATTGACGTTCAGCTTGCTTAATGAGTCTGTGTTGAGTTTCATCAAATGTTTCCGCGGCTCTTAAGGCGGCCTGACGTTCCGCTTGTTCTATTCGAACAATTGCTGACTTTGAGCAGGTGTTTCAGTAGCTCTTAAAGTAGATTAACGCTCTGCCTATTCAAGACGCCTTTGCTGACTTTGAGCAGGTGTTTCAGTAGCTCTTAAAGTAGATTGACGCTCTGCCTGTTCAAGACGCCTTTGCTGACTTTGAGCAGTTGTTTCAGTAGCTCTTAAAGTAGCTTGACGCTCTGCCTGTTCAAGACGCCTTTGCTGACTTTGAGAAGGTGTTTCAGAAGCTCTTAAAGTAGCTTGACGCTCTGCCTGTTCAAGACGCCTTTCCTGACTTTGAGAAGGTGTTTCGGAAGCTCTTAAAGCAGCCTGACGCTCTGTCTGTTCAAGACGCCTTTGCTAACGTTGAGAAGGTGTCTCAGATGCTCTAAAAGCAGCCTGACGCTCTGCTTGTTCTTGCCTTCTCAGTTCAGCATCTTCTAAAGATTCTAGCGATCGAGCTAATCTTTTCGCTTGTATTTAAGAAGATACTCTTGAAAGCCTGGACTTACGTTTGCGAGGCATTATGAAGTAACAAAAAACCTATTTATAAAAAAACGTTAAAATACCTAAAAGGAATTAAATTTCCTTTTAAATATTTTTCTAAGAGCAAATCCAAAATATCAAAGGAAAAACTTTTAAAAATATTTTTTAAAATCAAAACAACAAAACCAGTTCAAGAGACAACACGAATCCGAAATAGCCAAAAAAAATCGAATCAACTTATCCAAATCGCAGAAAATCGAAATCGAAAGCAGTAGTCAATATAAATATAACCAACGAAAACAGAAGTAAGTGTATAGGTACCGTATACACTATCTATACTATTAATATTCCTTTGAAATATTGTTAAACAACCTAAAACAACGAAAACCAATTCACGATTCTAAATAAACAAAATCAAAGCCCGAGTCTAAATAAAATACCAACCAAATCAACAAAATCGATCCAAGAAAATACACAAATCCGAAAATGAAAGCCAATATAAATCCATTCAACCTTAACCAAATCACAAAGCAAATAACAAACAACCGAAATCGAAGGCAGGTAGTCGAATAAGCTACGAAATAGAAACAATTTAAGCGTATAGTTACCGTATGCACTATAAGTTGACGCGCGGCTCAACGGCGGGAGTTAAGTACATGTCAGGAAACATTTCGTTACCGCGTTTTAAAAACCTAGTAACGATATCTAGCGGAATCAATTTAAACTATGTATACGTTAGTTAATAAGAACTCTGAAAAAATATTTTTCTTATAATTTTGCACAATTTTTCTTATTGTAATACCGATTCATTCATAACCACATATAAGAACTGTATTCATTTCAGTTCAATAAATATTACTAAGGCTTATTAATAAGGCTTGCTAAGAACTGTTTCTACCACAGTTAAGTAATAGTTAAGGGTGAAAGCGTGACAGGTAGTGATAGTATTTCTGATCCATACTTATGTATAATCAAGCTTGTAACCCTTGCGGGGTAGGCAGAGCATCAACGGATTACTTAATATCGTGTGCGAGGTTATCGCCTATTCTGTGGATTACAATGCACCAAAACGTTTGAAGAAAATCAGCTGGTGAATTTTATGTTTTTTATCGCTCTCTTCCCGGTTCTGCGTGGAAAAATACAGATTCATACATATTTTATATATATTAATTATTCTTAATTTTGGTAAAAAGACATAATAATCCAGATATTCTGACCTTCTGTGTTCGTCCATCGTACCGTCGTCCGTCTTGTAGAATCACGGTGGCGCCACCTAGCTGAATTTAATTTTGCAACATATTCGACGGGAATGATATGTTCCCACGGGAATGATATGTTTTTCCGCTGAAAAAACCACCGAACTATCCCCATACAAAAAATCATGCCATGCAGACGCTCTGTTGCGACGTGAAAGAAGGACAAAAATAAATTAACCTCGCACCACCCAAAACACCACTTATAAAGAAGGACAAACAAACAAACAAACACACTTTCGCATTTATAATATTAGTATGGATATGGATACTTACCATTGTTCCCACTTGGAAAAACTCAATGAATTTGGTTTAAAATATAATAAAAATCAATGTGAAATATAAATTTGTGACTTTTTGTGTTATCAGTGTGCTTGAAAAAGAAGTTTACTCCACCAAATCTCAGAAGTACCTTTTGACAGTTGTCACATTTATTGCACTAGGCATTTCAACTGAATCGATACCTACAATATTCGACTCTTAAGAGATATCGATATCGATTCTTTAGAGTAGGCAATCATTTACAGTTTTATGTAGATCAATACCAGAATAAATTAGAAACAGATAACTCAATCCACAAAATTTATCAGTTTTTTTTTTCATATTTATTGCTTACTGTTAGCTTCTCGAGATAAAGTTATAATTAAAGACTGAACTAAAAAACAAATTTATTTAATCACTTTCACTACAACTAATTGTGCTCTCGCCGTCATCATCGTTGTTTAGATTAATTGTTATTTGATTTTCTTTAATGCATTCAAAATTAATGTTTCTTTTTGTTTTCTCCATTACTTTCGCCCAGTGATCGCATGTGTAGTAAAGTTATAGTTTTATTTTCTACAAATCCTTCTTCGGCGGATCCCACATGGAAATTACGAGGCACCTCCTACCTTTTTACTCGGGTACGTGTCGTCTGACCATGTCTGCGGAACAGTGTATAGTAGTCATGTTTCATCAATGAATATAATGTTGTCCCAATTCGTTATATTTTTAATTTCTCGTAAAAATTTTATTCTTTGCTTTCATGTTTCTAAATAATTATTTTGAATTTATCATTTTTTTTGTACCAGAAGCAAATTTCAAATATTGTACAAGCCGACATTTTCTAAACTTACTCGCAACTTCGCCGCAGTGACATTCACAGAAATTATAAAAGAAATAGGCTTGTATATTTCATGATTCATGTAAATTATGCAACTCTAAAAATAAAAATTTAAATAAACAAATATTAATTTAATAATGTAGAGGTTCTTGAATATTTTTATTATCCGCATAAGCACGAATTTGAATAATCCAAACACTACTATAAGATGCATAACGACATATCATTGAAACAACGTTAAGCATAAAAGATGATTCTGGTCAATTATTTTATATTTTTCTTTGTTTGAAAGATTTGAATTTAAATTACTGATAAAGGACCATGTCCACTGGAACATATGTTTACTCGTGGACTTTTATAAGCTGTTTTGCATGAATCAATAAAAACATAAAATAAAACATTTGCAATAAAAAAGGTGGCACGTCTTTGTAATTTCTGACAATAAAAAATCACTTACTCACTCATCATGCACTCATCGCCTTGTCACCTGTCCTCCAAACACCGAATAAAGTTGATCTAACCACTGAGATGAAATTTGGGGCTTAAGCAAACGTTTTAAGTGGCCATTAAAAGCCACTTTAAGGACGTCATCGTTAAACTTTTCGTTCCCGCTAAATCCTGAGATTAAATAGGCTTATTTTTGTTTTAAGCGGAAATGACAAAAAAGACGTCCTGGTAGCGCAGCTAAGCGTTTGGTTTGGGCGCTGCTGTCGGCGGATTCTAATGACGCTCGGCACAAGGCCACTTAAACGGCCTACAAATTATTATTATATTTCCATGATTGTTTCTTATTGTGCAAATGTTATTTATATAATATTTAAAACCACTCCACGGTACAGGAGAGAATCGAAGTGCGGTGGTTATTTTTTTTAAAAGAGCGTGTATACAAAATTTTCTTTACGTCTTTATTTGGTAATTAATAAGTCGAGAGATAAGTCAAGGGAAATATACTTTTCCTCCAAATGTTAACCACGCAGGGCACCATGGTGAATTACGTGGATTAGGCTCTGACGACCGACTAATGGCATCCAAGAACGCTGAATTTAAATTTCATTAAATATGATCTATAATAGTCTATGAAATTACCAGTGTGAAGACTCTGCGCCCACCAATCTGTCTGCTGATGTAAATACATTTGGTGCTTTGCGTTAAAGAAAGCAAAAAAAAATATGTTAAAGTCTTTACTCAAATTGTATTAGGCAGGGAATGTTAATAATTAATGCATCCGGCCAATATTATGACATTTAATAAATCTTTATGTTAGATTTGTTATTATTACTATGTCGCGTTGTTACCGAAACCATCCAGTCGAGGTGCCTTTATCAAGATTTAACATAGTGTTAGCGCTTTCATACATTAGTTATAAACTATTTATTACTTTAAACTATTTCCATTTATAAAAGAATGAATAAGCTAGCAGCTTTTCACAGAACTTTCGTACTTTGGACTTATAAGTTCGTCCCCAAATTATGTTTCGTGTACTAAGATAATTTGACAAATTTATTAAGTCAACTTCCCTTTAAAGTAAATGTTATTAAAATAAATTCGTCTCAGGAGGCAGATAATCTATGGAGGCGGTAGGCAATCTGTGGGGGATGTTGCCATGATGGGCCATGTTCAGCAGTGGACTTTTATAGGCTGTGATGGATGGATGTAGGGAAGGAAATTTAGAAAATATTATTATGCAGGTCTCAAATTTTAATACGCATTTACATAGATAGATATCAGCACTTACTACTAATCTAACTTACAGTAAATATTAAGTAACTCTCAATCGTTATAGCCAACTAAAATAACAAGTCCACTGCTGAATATGGGTTGTCGCATAAGTTCCCACCTAACAAGGTCTATAGCCAATAGTATTCATTGACTTCATGCTTGTTTTATCGGGCCCTCACTCCATTTAGAGGGTGCACGCTGGTCTTTCGATATTGCGCGTTCTTCGAGCTAAGTGGCTATTTCAGTTACCACCGTTCTATTGCGGATTAACATTACTGATTTTATCACGAATGAGCACAACTCTATTCTTAGCTCGCTGAGTCAGCTTACCAGTCTGAGGCTGCTCCTCGACAGCCTTTTCCTATGTTGTCAGTTGCTAACTTGCCAATCGAACGTGGCAGCAAAATAGTGGTGAAAATAGTGGTCAAGCAGTGGCTTATAATAAATAAAAAAAAATTCGCAATTTGAACAAACCAGTTTCTAGAGCGTTTGTTTAAAAAATCTTCCCTCGAATTGAAACGTGAATGTTCGAGCTTGTTAGTAGTCAAGCAACTTGCAAGCACAAGCAGGTGTTAAACTTTTTCGTTAGCGGTCACGATTGCACGAACTCCAATACAACTGTAGCCACAATAGAACTTAATTTCAAAGTGTATCGCACAGACGTGTCGCAGTTCTGTTATTTGATGGGAAATTTCGCGTCGCTTAATTCACTAGTTAAGCTGTGTTCGTAGTTGGAAATTCGAAATAAGGAGGAGATTTTCAATTCTACAGTATAATATGTACTTTTTGTATATATTTTACACGATACATTCGTCAATTGTGGACAGATTTTAATTATTCTGTTTTATTAAAAAGGCTTCTCTATATATCACATAAATTCGTAATAAAATTCACCTCTTATTCGTAATTGATATTTTCAAAAGTTATCGTGTTTACCCCTCCATGCGGACTTGATAAATCTACCCCATAAACTACTAAATCCAGTTGTTAATGTAAAAAAAGCAATAAATCGAATTTAAAAAAAAAGTTCACTACAACAAAGTTCAACAAGTAGTGCTTATTTTAGGATCAACGGGTTCTATCGTGCATGTACACTTGCATTTACGAAAAGGTTTTTTTTTTCAATTTAGTATATTTTAGATGATATAACGTTACCACTAGGTATTATGCTGCATAAGTCTATAAATTCGAGGAATAAAAGGTACTGACTGAAGTAAGAGAGATTATTATCAGCTTAGAGTATAAATAAGCAAGCAAATAAGCTTCTTTCTTATAAATACTCTAAGATTAGCCGTAACAAAGTGTAGTATTTTAGTGAATCCGATTCTCTTTAAGCAGTGTACGTTAATTAAATTAGCATGAAATTAGTTCGAAGAAACCCTTTATTGGCCATACTGTTGTCGAAGTATAAAATAAAAATGTAACGAAAATCATTTGCCGTGCCATTGTCATTTAGTAAACCAGGCGCTGTGATAGCTCACACGGTTAACGCTCCCAAATCTGTCCTGGAAATTTCACAGTACCCGGATTTGATCCCCGCTGGCACCAATGAAATTGTTAATTGCAATTTTAATTGCTGCTTTACCACGTGCTCGGCGGTAAGGGAAAACATCGTGAGAAAACCTGCATGTCTGAAAAATAAGAAAAAAATATTTCTAGGACTGAAGTTCGCCAACACGCAGTGAGGCAGCGCGGCGGACACTTCCTTCAAAACGCAATGCCCTAAAACCCTCTCAGAAATGAGAGGAGGCCTGTGCCCAGCTGCGGAACGTATATAATCTTTAACTTTAACTTAAAAAAAATTTATTCCCAAAAATTGAGCCCACAGAGTTGAACACGAAGAACAGTAATTTATATGAAATTATTTTAAATTCCTGTTACATATAAAGCAGTTAACTGACGGACCAAGCACTAGGCATAGCCTGATTTATTTATTTTATTTAACAAGTATACTTACAATACACATATATGACAATCACGAAAACATACATATTTCTATTCTCTGATATGTGTATCAATAACAAGTGTACATAACATTCACAGATTGAGTCGTGCAATTTTGGGTTAATTTGGAGTACAAATAAGTATCATCTAATCAATACAATGCAAATTAGAACTATTCAAATAAATCTACTCATCTTGGGGACGAGGAGTAAGAATTGTAATATTTTAATTAATCACATAATTAATTTAAAAAAAAAACAACAAGTTTACGGAGTCGAAGTGAAAATATGAAAATGATTAGGGAATCGCGAGCGGTACGTCATTAAGGGAGTTTATTTTAAGTTGCGAGTGCACTTGAGCGTTTAAACGCGCGTTGTCGCTAAGTACCATTAGTGCGACAGTCACGCTGTGGCTGCTGCCGTATTAACGAGCTGCTTTGTTATTTTAGCAGGCGTTTCTAGCACGCTTAATTTTAATGGTTTTATAAAGATTTAATTGTAACCAAAATAATGTAAGCGACATTATTTTCGTTAATTTCGTGCACAACTCTGGCAGTTTTTAGTGAACAATAAAAGTACTAAACTAAAGCTATTAAAAGTTACCATTGTTTCTCGTGTATATATATATATATATATATATACAGTAATGTCCTAAATTTATTATTTTTTAAACACACACACACACACACACACACACACACATATATATATATATATATATATATATATATATATATATATATATATATATACCTTGTGACAAGGACAACACCGATTAATTTTCTTGTTATCTCCTGACTACGTTTCATTTTTCATTCATTACAGCCCATTAAAAGCATAGTTACCACGCTTGGCAAGTGGCAACCATATAATATATATTTAGATGTCTACGGGATGCAGCATCTACTTACCGTCCGTTCGACACTGTGCGCACTTGTCAACCTTATTCTAATAAAGAAAAATATTATTATTATTTGCTTTATAATATTTGTTAGAAATTATGTTTAAGTACGTACAAGAACCGTAAAATATTATCTATATACTGTTCACAAGAACATAATTGCTCTATTCTTTTATATTTTTATACAATGTCTGTTAAGCCGATGTTCCAGGCTTGTGTTTGTTCCACTTAAGTGGTCGCAGTTAGATAACATCCAACTGCTACCACTTAAGTAAAACCTTTTACCCTTATTTGTTTTCTTAATTCTTTTGTTTCTTTTAAAACCTTCATTTTAAAGAAGTAGCAGTACTAATGTTTTTTTTTGTCTAGACTCTATCCCAATACCCCATATCGAATAAGCATAGTTTGCAAATATTATTTCAAATTGGCATTTGAATCGAAACAACCCAAAATATAATACCAGAGATAATATTTGTCCAGCGCCATGGGTTGTTGGTTTGAGGTCTAGTTGTATGCATTCCTATCGCGTCTTTTACTACATTTGCTTCTACATATTTATTCACGGGGAAACAATTATGCATACTCGTCTCACAAGGACAGGTTTGTCGGACACGTACTGCCTGAACTCCCACGGTGTTACACTTTCGGCAATGCCGATGGCAATGCGGAGAAATATAAAAGTCCACTGCAGGGCATAGGTCCCTTAGATTTCCTCATAGGGGTATTTGACGATAGTTGCCTCACTTGAGGGGCAGGCAGCTGTTATCAGGAACATGCCACTGCACATCTCCTGTTTCCCTATGTCGCCTCTTATGACATGCACGGGACTATGTGAGGTACTGGATATTATTACAACGCCAGTAAATTTATAATATGATAAAGTTTATAATATAACACATATTCTTGGTCATTAAAAATGATGCTTAATATATAAGAAACAACGTTAAAATATACCTATATCATTATGCTTGTATGTTACTGAATTTCATCAATAAACTTTTCTTTTATATATAATGGGTGTGGCAAACGAGCACACAGTCCACCTGATGGTAAGTGGATACTGTGGCCCATAGACATTTACTTACCCTGAGGACTAAGATGGAATGCCTCCTTTTCAGTAACAAAGGTTTTCGGGTCGCTACACTCTTCATACGAAACACAGCAGAATTAAGCTGCTATTTTACGCTGGTATTCTGTGAGAGCGTGGTCCTTCTCAAGTCGAACCGACCCATTCATGCTACAACCACAATATAGCTGCAGCATGGCTCTACTACGTAAAACGTTTTATTGGCCTCCCCAGAAGATCAATGGATGCAGGTACCTTAGGACCGTGTGATGTCCTAAGGTACCTGCATCCATTGATCTCTGCACTACTCTAAGGTAGACTGGTAGATAATGCCTCAGGCATTAACTCCGCCTATATACATCTGTGTATATGAAGTTAAATAAATAAATAAATGTTACAGTCGTTGGAGGAGGCGTTAGGTCTAGCAGTGGAATTGTGACGGGATGTATTGATAATGATAAATAAAGTACCCGGTTGACCGAGCTTTGCTCATTTTTCGCTCGGTTTTTTTTTAATTCGTGTGTTTTGGAAATTATATTTAGATACAAATTACATACTGATGAAATACGAATAATATTTTTTGATCTTAGCGACATAATAGAAAAAACTGAACTGGTTATTTGAATAAAAAATCATGAGTGCAATTAGTTTAATTTAAATTTTCATGTTTTAAAAAAAATTACTAAAAAAAGGGCTCGAAAAAATAGATTTTCTCAAAAAAGAAAGGAACTTGAAAAAAAAATTAAAAAAAGTCGGTCGGTCGGTCTGGGCTCGAACCATGGTATTACGATTTTGTGACCGCTCAATATACCAATTAAGCTATTTATAATCATTAATAAACTGTCAAAATTTACCTTCTTATTCTAACGATGTTGTAGCAGTTTTTCATTGCCTAAAAACACGGACAAAAAGACATTTTCTAAAAATAAATCCTAGCTAGATCGATTTATTGCCCCCGAAACTCCCTGCACACAAAATTATATGAAAATCGTTGGAGCCGTTTCCGAGATTCCGATTATATATATATACAAGAATTGCTCGTTTAAAGGTATAGGATATCACGATCAACCGGCTGTTCCCGCGTTTTCTCGACACGATCCTTTGGTCATGTCGTATAAATTAAAGCCTCCCAAGCCAAAGCCATTAATTGTGTATTTACGCAATTTCAATAATATATATATATATATATATATATATATATATATATATATATATATATATATATATATATATATATATATATATATATATATATATATATATATATATATATACAAGAATTGCTCGTTTAAAGGTATAGGATATAAAAATTTTACTTTGTATACTCTATAACTGCATGCTCGTTTGTCAACCTTATTCTATAAAAAGAGTTTAAAAATTGTAAATGCTAAAGTCGAACAAACATAGCATATTGACTGAATCGTGTGGATGCCTTCTTACGTTTACATTATCCGGGTCCCAGCTGTAGCAATTCCGTTTATGGCGTCTCGAAGGCTGCCGATCGTCTCTTGGTGATTAGAGAACGCTTGAACAGCTTGCGACAATTTTCTTGAAAACCTGAAAATTTTAAAATTTAAATGGAAATCTAAATATTTTAATGATATAGTAACAAAAGCGTATACATTCCACGTAATGGTTTGACCGCTCGGTAGTGAAGTGGTTTCGAAACCTAAAAAAAAACTAAAAGGCTAAACTTTTTTTTATAAAATAGAAGTGTCCAACGATATTACAGACCACGTAATGGTTAAGTGGCTTCTGTCGTCACTAACTTTCAGCTGAAAAGCCTATAAAATTTAATTTAAAGCGAACTTAGGGTCAGCCTGATGGTAACTGGCTAATGCAGCCCTTGAACATGGACATCCGCAACCAATTTTAAACAAAGTAAGCTATAAATGCGTTGTCGCTACCGAGGACTAAGTTGGAATGCCTCACAGCCTATAATTATACTTGCTGAATGTTTTCGCTGTTAGTCTATGCGACTCTTACAGCTTCATCTGACTCAGGCAGAAAATAGACTTGCTCTCTATAGCCTTCAGACTGGAACACAGCAGTGCACGCACTGTTATTTGGCTGCAAAAATAAGTGAAAGGGTGGTATCTATCTATAAATAGCAGCACGTAACTCTAGCGTTGAACAAGAGACGGAATGCGACTGGAGAGCCAATCAGAGCAATGTTGTGCGAACGATGCGCACCGCTAATCATAATGTGCTATACCGTCACCGCTAGACTTTCGTGCCGTGAGTTGTACTCAGACAGTCTCTCAGATCGGTCTTCGGCAGAAAAGTAGTCCTATTACCATTAAACAACTATTTGTATTTAATATAATTTATGCTTGTAAAAGGCGCTCAAACAATAAAAAATTAAGTGTCAGCAGCCTATATACCGATACCTGCAACCGCTTCTAAAAAGTCTACATATGCGCTGTCAACTCTGGACACTAAGATAAAATGCCTTACAGCTAGTGATTATACTGGCACTCCACACCGTTTAGGCCATAGCAAACTGTTACCCGATCTGTTACTATCAATCATCGAGTATCTTTGGAAATAAGCAAACATTTGACCGGCCTCTGGCTGATTTTAAGAAGTTTTCCTCTTATTATCATTTCATCCTTTAACTGTCCTCTGTGCAACTCGGAGCGCTCCATTACAAGAAGAATTTACTCTTATAGCAAACATACGATATTGTAGTAGTAGTAAAAATTAGTACCACATATATAGCAATATTATCATTACTTTATTGCCTAAGCTACAGCGATTGAGTTATATGTACTACATACTAGAGAAGCTATTCCAAACAAAAAATGTGACCTACTCTGTATCCGCACATGCGCGGGAAACAGTAGAGTCGCGCATGCGTAGTTGATATAAACGCGCGAAAATTGTCATAACAAATAATTGTTTATTTAGATTGAATTGTTAATCGAGTACATATTTTTTTAATTTTCGTTTATTTCGCATAGTATGTGTTAATTTAATATAAAACTATTATTAGCGCCGCTCCGCACTGCATGAATATAGAAGTCACAACAACAGGTGTACGGATTGCACTACAGTTTAGTTGAACATAGTGAGTGTTCGGAATGCCATATCTTGTGCGTAGTACATATATATCGATGGCTACAGCCAAGTCTTTTAACCTTAGCCATAGTCGTCTTTTACAATATCCACGGAGCGAAATGTAAAATGCTAAGTAGTTAAGGAGTAAATAAGCGGAAATAATTATGTGTCATAAATAAACTCTTTCTCAAAATAGTACCCCAGTAGTTCTAGTGTAACACAGACTACTTTTTAATACAATAGTAGACCACAGTACTGATAAATTAGTGGAGTTTTTAACTAGCTTATACGTGATAGAGCCATGCTGCAGTTATATTAGAAGTATAATTGTAGCACGAATGGATCGGCTCGACCGGGGAAGGACCACTCTCTCACAGAATACCAGCATTTTTTTTTTACGAGACATACCTGATAGGGCCCAACCTTAACCTTCCAAAAATCTCCTCTTCACTCACCATACAAACACAGCATTAAACTACATTTGACGTGGACAACTTTAATGGAGCTCTACCACAAAATAGTAGCTTAACGCTGCTGTTTTTCGTATAGTGAGTGTAGAGAACCCTTTTTACTGTAAACGCGGCAGTCCATCGTAGTCCAGTGACCCATCTGCATTTTTTGTAATCAAGGATAGATGTAGATGTCTATGGGCCGCAGCAACCACTTACCATCAGGTTGACTGTGTGCTCGTTTGTCACCCTATCCTATATAAAAAGTTAGATTTGTTAGACCTGAAAAGTAACATTTGTTTTGTTTTTATAATTAAGAACACTTCGAAAAATCAATTTCAAAAAAAACTTGCTACACTACACAATACTAAAATCGACTAAAATACTTACTATAATATCAACTGTCAAAATGACGTCGATAAAGCAGCGCCATTTTGACCATTTGTTATTTGATTGACTGATGAAGAGCTATCGTATCAGAGAGCCTTCAATTAAAGCAAGGCTGTAATTTTTGTGTTATAAGAAAGTGAACATATTAGCCGGATGACCATATTACCCTCGCGCAATGTTATTAAACAATATAACTTACAAATTTAAAACAATATTTCCACAATTATTTCTTCTGCAGCAGCAATGCGCCGAGTACCAGCTAATAAATTATAGAGATCATATTTTAAAGTAGCTTGCCATACATACCTACTACAAGTATTACTCTTCCAATATAACTCACTTATTTTCGTTTGACAGAGGGACTTTGATGTATGTTGTATTGGTACAAGACTTTTAATATATAAAGTTGTTCAGCTTCACTATTACTTAAAGAAACATAACGCCTCAAATCTTCAAATGCTGCGATGTGTATTATTATTGTAAATGTGTGTATCTATCGCGTGACTGCCTCGTTGGTCTAGTAGTTATAGTACTGCGACTGCTGATCATGAGGTCCCGGTTGCGAATCCCGGATCGGGCTAGTAAAAAATCAGTTTATTGAAGTTTTCATCAATAAATTCTCAGTCAGTTAGAGTCTGGAAGTTGACGGTGTCTCATCCTCATGCCTCGGAAAGCACGTAAAGTTGGTCCTGCGCTTGATCTGTCTGCGCTCGTGTCGGTTTACCGTCCCATGGGACTATGAGAATGAGGGAATAGAGAGTGCACCTGTGCTTGCGCATACACTTGGCACTATAATCCTGTCCTGCGCCGATGGCTAATCTCCATTGAGGCTGGCCGCCGTAGCCGAAATTCGGTCTGGAGGACATTAAATGCGTGCGTTGAATAAAAGTATATAAAAAAAGTATGGAAATTATTGAATTAGGTCAACATAAATTTTATTTCTTTTTGATCGTCCTACACAATTGAGAATATTTTCTCGATACACTCAATACAGTGAAGTGATTTGGAATAACAATCACGTAAATCGTAGCGTCCTTTGAAGTCTTTGTCGGATTCATAATTTAAGAGGGCAAATAAGTACGCCAAAAATATCTTAGTGAAAAAGTCAAAATTTTCTGATCATTGATTTGTGAAGTTACAGAGGAATCAAAGAATTTAGCTTTAGTCAAATGGGGAAAGATGTTTAACTTTAGCAGAATTTTTTTATAGCGACAGTAACCTAATGGAAAGGTGCGGACCGCGAACTCAAAAGGTCGCGGGTTCGAACCCGCCATTCAACTACTATCGTGAACCACTCTTAACACAATTATTTTAAGGCTTTCCAGGAGTGGTTTAAGGAATATTAGTAATGTGAATAGCATTGCTGTTATTTAAAAAATCCCTTAAGTAAAAATTCTACTTTTACATGAAAATTAGAATGTCAATGTAAAATACTAAGTAACTTCATGTATATTATAATATAATGTACCTACCTTTAGGTGAACTTAACGCCTGAGGCATTTTCTACCAGTCAACCTTCGGGTGATGCAGAGATAATATGAATTATGTGTAGAAGTTGATAATAGATAGAAACAGTGTAATAGTATAAAAATTATTAGTATAGTACTTAAATAATAGTATAGTTATAAGTTAATAAATATAAAACAAAATAAAACATGTACCTATACATAAATCTACGTATTAGAAAAATATTTAATGAATATAATTTAAGATAAAATATTTTTTTCCCGTTCTAAGTTCAATAATGAGTGCGTTCCAATAACAGACTTTACAGTGAAGGACCAATGCAAAAACCTAGATATAATATGCGAATATGTGACATCATCATCATCATCATTATCAGCCCAAGGCAGTCCTCTGCCGGACATTGGTCTTTACCAATACGAGCCACTTGATATTAGGTTTCACGCAAGGTTTCACGCATCCAGTTCCTGCCAGCTTGCTTATTGTTGTATATTTAAAAAAAATTAAGATAAGTGGCGAGATTGGTATCAATTTCGAACAAATGAGGGCTACGGGTGCGTTGTTTCTTCTGATGACTTAGATGCAATATGTCACAGACTGTAATTATACGTTATCACAGGCTACTTATTTAGTCCTTAATAAATCGTTAAACAGTGTTATGGCGGTGTAAGAATATTCACTACCCCATATCATTCCACTACCCCATATCCTTCCACTACCCCATATTATTCCCCTACCCCATATCATTCCACTACCCCATATCATTCCACTACCCCATATCCTTCCACTACCCCATATCATTCCACTACCCTATATCATTTCACTACCCAATATCATTCCACTACCCCATATCATTCCACTACCCCATATCCTTCCACTACCCCATATTATTCCACTACCCCATATCATTCCACTACCCCATATCCTTCCACTACCCCATATCATTCCACTACCCCATATCATTCCACTACCCCATATCCTTCCACTACACCATATCATTCCACTACCCCATATCCTTCCACTACCCCATATCATTTCACTACCCCATACCATTCCATTACCCCATATCATTCCACTACCCCATATCATTTCACTACCCCATATCATTCCACTACCCCATATCATTCCACTACCCCATATCATTTCACTACCCAATATCATTCCACTACCCCATATCATTCCACTACCCCATATCCTTCCACTACCCCATACCATTTCACTACCCCATATCATTCCATTACCCCATATCATCCCACTACCCCATATCATTTCACTACCCCATATCATTCCACTACCCCATATCATTCCACTACCCCATATCATTCCACTACCCCATATCATTTCACTACCCAATATCATTCCACTACCCCATATCATTCCACTACCCCATATCCTTCCACTACCCCATATCATTCCACTACCCCATATCATTTCACTACCCAATATCATTCCACTACCCCATATCATTCCACTACCCCATATCCTTCCACTACCCCATATTATTCCACTACCCCATATCATTCCACTACCCCATATCATACATTGTAGTATGAGATAACAGAGGGAAACAAATCAGGAGATAGGTGGCAGCGTTTCCGAATAACAACAAAAATAAAAAAAACTGTTGTTGCTGACGCGCTTGCTATGCGTGGCAACTATGGGAAATATCCCCCTACGAGGCAATCCATGGGGGAGGCCTATTTTGAGCAGTAGCCTTTAATAGACTGTAACGATAAATCTTTAAACAGTGAAAACTTTTTAGTTTTAAAGCTCAAAGCCATGCGCAACGTGGTCCCTCATTATTCACATAAACAAGAGTGATTATGGGTTGGCTGGGAGGCTGTGTGCAAAAGTACACTTTGGATTGTTCTGAGTTCTTTCGTGGAGCGCTCAGCCGAGCTCATTACAGTACAACTTGGTATAAACGCGATAACTTTTATGTTATTGCGAAACTGTGTATATTCGTTGTTTACTTTACAGAGTAATCAATCATCGCTCACAGCATTAGGGCAAAAGTTCTAAACGAAACTCGCGAATGTAGAATTAATGTTTGCGAACGAATGCGCGTTGAGAAATTTATTACGAGGGTAAATTTTATTTATCATGTAATTTTAATTTCCACACTTACTTCAATAAATATAAGTTGCTTAAACTGCTGTATTCCCTCTGTCTAGTATACTTAAATTAGAGAGCCTGTAAAATTACCGGCTGCGAGACATTCCATATTACATCATCCAGAAATAGAAATTAAGAAATACTATAACATGATCTCACAGAATACCAGCGTAATATAGTAGCTTAACGCTGCTGTGTTTCGTGTGATGAGTGTAGAGAACCGGAGACCCTTTTTACTGGAAACGAAGCATTCCGTCTTAGCTCTCACAGGTGACAACGCATCTGCATTTTGATTCGTAATCGAGGATAGATATAGATGTCAATGGGTGTGTCTGGCAGAAAAAAGCGCTAGCAAGCACTTACTAGCGCTAAAATAGTTTTAGGCCAGGACACGATTGCTACTTCAGTAGCGTTGACACAATCCGCCATTTTGCTTATTTCGTTTGTTTGTTTTGAAGTAGAGTTTATAAGTTGTTTTTTGCAATATTAGTAGTAATATAATACAATACAATAAATAAGTAATATAATACATTTTATTAAAAATTCATGATTTGTAAGTTTTCAATATGAATACTTCACAAACATATATTTAAATTAGGTTAAGTTCCCCGGTTAAAACTAGCATCGTGTCCTAGAGGAAAATAGCTACTTACGATTTGACAGCGCTTACCGCTTGCGATCGCCATTTTGCTTACAAGCGCTTGCTAGCGCTTTTTTCTGCCAAACGCACCCAATGGGCCACAGCAACCACTTACCATCAGATGAACAGTATGCTCGGTTGTCACTCCATCCAATAACTTTTATTTTTATTTTTAGCGCCATTCTCGGCATGCCATTTTACTGACGATTCTATGCGAGTTGTATTGAGCCGGCAAACATAAAATTGTAAAGCATAAAATTTTTACTTAGACTTAAAAATTTACCTATGTTCTTTATTAAGACATACTTAATAAATCTATGTACATTGGACGAAATGCAAGTAATCTTAAATACAGTTTATGATTTTAAAGTTTTTAATTCACGACTTTTATACCAAAGTTCTTAATAACCTTCAGTTTTCTGAAATGTCCCGAGTTCCCTTTGTAATTAAATGTTCAAGTCGGTAAGAGTTGTCATCTCAGCTCCAGTTATAGCGTCGCTCGCTCATTTCTTAAATTAAACTGATTTATGAAATTATGAAAGAGGTTCATGTCCACAACTGAACTGTTTTCGTACTGAAAAATAAGAATAAGTAAAGGGGGCGTTCAAGTATTGCGTAAGCAGGCTTAGGGGAGGGAGGTTCAATGTCTTCTTACTCTTGCTGACAAATGAAGCGTGAGTAATATTAACAAATCTTACGTAAGATAAAAAAAAATTTATAAAAAAATAAAAAATATTTTTCAAATAATAATATATATTATATATATACTAGTTGTCAATGATGTAGAAACTTGGATACAAACATACGGTGGACAATAAATGATTCTTAATTTTCTTATTTTATTAACACACTAATACTGTAATTTAAAAATTAATTGTCGTTTACATTTTAATATTCCTATTTTATAAAAGTTTTGAAAAAAATCTTACGTCTTATCATTTGGTAGAGAGGGAAGTTCGCAATTTTCTTATTTTTGCTTATACAGGATGGGGTGTTTACGTAATACTTGAACGCCTCCAAAGCATTTTATCAAAATATTGTACTATTTATGATGTTGAAACATGAGATATTCGAATACGTTAGAATTTAGAAAAAAAGAGACAAGGAAAAGTCATTCTACTTAAAACTACATATCAATGTATAATTCGTAGTCGTTATAATTGGGCAGATGATTTGATCTGATGATCGTAATCTGTCTGGGCATTTCGTGATACGCCTCCATTTCATGATTTGGCCGCTAAAATATAACTTTGACTGCTGTTAATATATCTAAAATACGACAGCATCTATTTAGTAATAACAGCGACAATAAGTTCAGCTGCTTTATATCTTTCTCTTCGATCGCATTATATTATCCCTAAGCTCCTTTTTTCTTTGCCTGTTGTATAATAAAAAATCTAACGTCGTAATCGGGTGATACGTACATTATGTGACACTATCCAAATTCTCCTTATATTTATTACAATTTTTTTTTTGTTTCAGGTAATAAATAACTATTCCGCAGTATCATCGATCATATACAGAATATGACATTGGGGTGCCTGAGTAAGTTACGTTAGAGTTTAAGAGTGTTCTATGTGAGGCCGAGTTTGCGCTTAAACTGATATTTTTATTTATGTCCAATCTAATAGTTATGAGTTTGTCAAGAACGAATAAGTTACTAGTACTAGTGGTGGTGCGTGCGTTCAAGGCTACCGACATTATTCGCGGGTTTTGGCCGTTGTCGTTAACTTGGAGGAAAACGACATCTAGATCAAATATGAAGAACTACACAGAACTACTACACTACCGGTTTTTTATAGCTTTTTTAAGCTTTTTGGATATTATTTTTTACGCGTTTTGCGTAAATCGGACCAAAAATTAATATTCAAAAACTGAAGGTAGCCGGTCTAACTATGACATTGGGACGTCAAACATCTCAGCGGGTATTAAAAATAAGTAAAAGTAATTAATTAAACGCGGTAGAATCCGTAAATTTACTTTTATTCAATTTCTTAAGCTTTTTAATTAATTTTCTATCTACATAACTAGCCATATAATATAATGCCGTATAAAATAATATCGGCGTAAGAGAATCCTTTAACTCATTTCGTCCTACGGATTCCGTAAAAGCGATTACGTCTTATGATCTCCAATAGATGGCGTACCTATAACTATCCCAGGTAGGCCAAACGTAAAATTTGGCTCTGAAATCGCTAATATACCTGCTAAGCGTAGCTACTGTGGTAGGTTTTCCCTAAAATTATAGAGGGCCATGTTCAACTATGGATTTTTACAGTATGATGTAGAAAAATTAAAACTTAAAGTTTGATGAAAGATCAAACGATCGAAGTTGCAATTATACGGAAATATGGCGCGGAAATATGAAAATTAGCCGAAGATCGTGAATTTAAGCAAGTTTATATTTAAATAGGGGTGCACTTAGCCGTTTGAGCGCGTTGTCGCAAAGTGCCATTAGCGTGGGAGTCACGTTGTAGACGCCGCCGTATTAACGACCCGCTTTATTTTATTTTTAAAATTTTCATTATTTACGCTTTAAACTGCCATTGTGTTTCTTTTTCACTGTTGGATATTTAGATATTACTAGTTTGTGGTAACAATTGTATACATAATTATTAAGAGGGTACCTTGAAAATGAATCGTAGTTTTGGGGACGTGGCTTAGCCCGTCGTCGATGAAGCTCACGGACAACTAAGAGGTTATCAAATTAAAGTGATGCAATTGGAAAGAAAGATATTTAATTACAATTACTGTACATGAACACAGATTGTGAGATAGTTACCGCGGACACGCGCTCGGAAATAAACTATATAAGGATCAAACATTTTTAATTTTTTTACAAAACCACGTTATAGTCGATCTAAGTTCGCATATACCTTTTATAATCAAAGAAAAGGTATATGTGAACTTAGATCGATATTCATCATGTGAATATATCGATATTCACCACGTGAATATATCGATACTGTTTAAAAATTTCGATACGATATATATCGATATAGTTTTTCACTTGCCCGTCCCTATTCGTCGCTATAAACGGAATATTGGTAGCAGCTAGCCGGACACGCGATGGCCCCGTTTGCGCGCTGATCGCATGCCTGTGCCCGCTTCACCCCCTTAAAACCTACATGAACACGATACCATTTCGTCTTAAGTTTAATAAAGATTTTAAATAAATTATTGGCTTCGATGTCTAACGAAGATCTAATATGTATTATTTTTGTTTAAAAAAAAACATTAAACGTTATACTAGGATAATCTTCTGCATCGTAGAGAGGTTTTATATATATAATGCATACACATGAACAGCCAAATCCAGAAAAATTATTTGTACGTCAAACTAATTTCTACTAAGTATGCGTACTATACAATTTTTTTCAATCGAGATAATTACATATTATCGTGTTTTCTTTTATGAAATTGAAGATCATAGTCAAAAAACATATGCTAAAAATTTGGCTTGTAATCTATAAAACTTGAAGAAGTTTGTGAAATATCACCTTATAGTACTCAACCTTATAGCTCCGTGTGCAATGACTTATTGAGTTGCGGCACTGAGGGTCGCGGATTCAAATCCCGTACAGAACAAGCAATTTTATGGCCCACAACTAATATTTGTCATTATGCAATTTATATATGAAAGTTGTCTCCACTATGCAAGAGAAAATCTAATTTGGCGTTAGTCCATGTAGAAATCAAAGAAATCAAGAAGTCTTATCAAGTTGTCTACCGTCAAAAACGTAATGGTAATAGCACTATTGATTTTTATTTTAAATCATGTGTTTTTAACGACTTTTTTTTTAAATAAATCACAGAATTTTTTTTAAATATTTTATGTAACTTATAAATTTCAATATACGCATAAATTTATTCATCGAATTGAAACTTTTTGGGGCTTTCCATTAAAAGCTATTCATAAAGTTTAGAACATTTAGCCCGCTGAGGCTGAATTATATGGGCGTAAGATTTATACCTTGTGAAGTTGCCCTCGTGATTTCTCGCAAAATAATTATATGCAACACTCATGTATGTATTTATTTCTTAATTAGAAGGATGGGATCCCTCAAAATATCTTAACTGTAATTTCATTCATTTTTTTCAGATAGGTCATTCACATTCATTTTAATAATTTTCTATAGTGCTAACGATCGTAAAACGCATCTTATTTATAGAATGAGGGTGATTAACAAGCTCACAGACTACCTGATGATCTACATCTACATTTATCTTCGATTAAGAATCCAAATGCAGATGCGTTGTCACCCCTGAGAACTAAGATGTAATGCCTCGTTTACAGTTAAAAGGGTATCCGGTTCTCTACACTCACTATATGAAACCCAGCAACATTAAGCTACTATTTTACGTAGGTATTCTGTGAAAGCGTGGTCCTACCCCAGTCGAGCTGACCCTTTCGTGCTACAACCATAATTTACCTGCAACGTGACTCTCTACCAGGTATAAACCATCTTGGCTAAACTATTTTTCTTCGTAAGTTCAATTACTGTGACCAAAAGTAGGTCATTTTATATATTTTACCATCTACCGTATTCGAAACTCAAGACTACTTACAGTATTTCTAGGGCTTGTAACTTTCAAGATTAATTTATATACAGAAATTTTCCGGGCCGTATATTTTTGGTTTCATTACTAACAGCAATTTGTCAAGTTTGTGTGTCTATATGTACTGCAATATTGCTTTCACACGTCGATATACTAATAACATTAACGTGAATATGGGCACAATTGAATAAGGGAATCCACTACTTTTTCTGCCACCAGGGCGGCTTCACTTAGTAACGAGGTGGATATATGAAAGAGGATATATGAAAGATTTCATAGCGAGGAAGTATATTTCTTAGGAAAATGTAAGGTCTTAGAGTTTCTTCCTTGAGAAGGGCTTAAAGATGCTTAATTAAAGTTATATGCTTCAAGCCCTATATATGCTCTACAACTGAACATTATGAATTGAGTAATTTACTTTCGGTAAGAAAACTTTACATTTAGCAACAGTTTTAAAACTTCATACTTCCCTAAATTACCATTTGTTGTCAATCACCAGACGTAGTAAATATACGAAGATTCATTTAAGACTAAGTTTACATCAAGACAGTATACTAGACGTTCAATTTACTTATATAATAAAATAAACAATATTTAATCTATGAATTACCATGAATGTAAAAAAAATTAACAGACTGGTTAAGAAAACTTTCCCATGTAGTAATCGAATCCCTTCTTGAAAATACTGCCTTATGAATGTAAAGTTTGTTAAACTTTATTGTAGTAAACCAATTGCAAAAAATTGTTTACGTAAATATTCTCCAAAAAAAACCTAATACTTCACAACAACAAGACATATATGTCTTGTTGTTGTATCATCGTAATACATAACATGTATCAAACTAGGTATGGAAGAAACCCGTTTTAGAAGTCGAAATCGCTTCCTGTCTGAAATGTGCATCTCACCCTCTCACATCTCGCATTGTACTCTCTCCCATATAAAAAAAAATAAAAAATAAAATTTTCACCAAACATTTAAATTAGTTAAATTAAATACTATTTTAAGTTAAAGTTAAAAGTTACGACATATATACGTCCCACTGCTGGGCATAAGGTTTTAGGGCAAAGAAATGTCCGCCGCGTTGCTCCGATTGGCGAACTTCACTTGATTTCGAATTTTTTTCTTTTTCCTCATAGATGCAGGTTTCCTCACGAAGTTTTCCTTTACAGCGGAGCATGTGGTAAATCAGCAATTAAAACTGCATTTAACAATTGCATTGACGACTCCGTGGCGCAGTGGCTTAAGCAATGAGTGGCTGCGCTGGGGGTCGCGGGTTCGAATCCCGCACGGAACAAGTATTTGTATGGCCTACAAATAGTTGTTTCGGGTCTGGATGTTTGTCCTTGTGCAATTTATGTTTGTAAACTGCCCCCACGATACAAGAGAAAATCTTAGTGTAGGGGTAACGTTTTTTTTTAAAAAGAGAAAAAAGAATTGGTGCCGGCGGGGATCGCGTACTGTGAAATTTACAGCGAGCGCTGACCACCATCTGAGTTTTTACTACCACTCCTATTCTATTTTATTCCTATTAAATAACATTATACTCATAGTCATTTTTCTTCCACTTCTCTCTTAAAAAGGAGATGCCTCCGCTTTGAAATCATTGAGTATTAGGCAAATGTTCATTTCCAATTAACATACTTATTCAGCGAGGCGAAACTTTCGGTGCGTTTCATTAAAAGCTATTCACAAACTTTGAAACTCGACGTGGGCCAACAAAGAGACCGAATTTCGGGGGGTGTGATGTAAAGGCGTTGTTGTGATTCGTACGCGTTAGTGGCTGACACGATAAATGGCTTACGGAGTTTAGTTGCGCAAAAATAACTAAGGATAATAAGGATAAGGATATGTTGAAACATACGACATTTGTGCACAGGCAGGCACTATATTTTGCCGGAACTAGTGAAAAGATTTTCCATCGATCTTAAATTTTACTGAAGTAATGATAGTCGTTATTGATGGTCGGTCTAGTAGTCGTGAACGCGACTGCTGATAATGTGGTCCTGGGTTCTAACGCCGTATTCGGTCAAATCCTCCTGGGGAAGCACGTAAAGCCGTTGATCATACGCCTGACTGATTGTGTGGGATTGCCACCCCATTGAATTATAATAGTGAGGGTATAGAGAGTACACCTGTGCTTGCGCACATTCTCCTACTCTACATTTCTATAAAAGCAATGTTTCTATATTTCGAAATGAATAAGTAGCTGCAGCGCATTATTGCTTGCAACCAACATCAAAGAATGAAGGCTGCGGATTCGTTATCACTTCCAAGGACTAAGATGGAATGCTCCAGAGGCTGTTATTATATTGCTACTCTCTTTAAGCTTCAGAGTAGAATACAGCAGTGTAAGCTCCGCTTCTTGGCGGCAGAAATAAGTGAAAGTACGTAGTACTTTTATTTTTATCCTGTGGTGAAAGTGTGGTACATCCCTACCTAAACGTACTCCTAAACAAAAGGTTTACTCCTATTGCTACCACCTGGTAACCTGCTTGTAAAAAAAAACTAGTAGTTTTAAGCAACACATCAGCTATGTGTTTCTTCCATACAACATTCGTCATAATTATCACATTATCAAATCAATTCTCACATAATACCAGCGTCAAATAGCAGCATAATGCTGCTGTGTTTCGTATGGTGAGTGTGGAGAACTGGAGACCCTTTTTACTGAAAAAGAGGCATTCCATCGTAGTCCTTAAGGATGACAACGTATCTGCATTTCGATTCGCAAACGAGGATATATGTAAATGTCTATAGGCTACAGCACCCACTTACCATCAGGTGGACTGTGTGCTCGCTTGTCACCCTTTTTCTATTAAAAAATCAAGCTGCATTTAAATTGATTGAAGTATGGTGTTCTGCTGCAAAGATAAACCTGGAACTTAATCAAATTGCCCAAAACAAAATATTAAAAACGTTATTTAATTATGAATATACAAAGCCAACAAGCGAAATAAATAAACAAACAAAAATACTTAATATACACACAATACAAAACATAAATATAATAAACAAAACTATAAATTTAATACCTGTCTTTTAATATTTAAAATTTTACATAAAATGATACATACTCAACTAACTTTTAACTTTAAGAACAAACTAGATAAACGATATTTAAGAAACGGTCAAAACATTATTCTAAGTGCTCCGCCAACAAATTACGGGAAAAAGAGTATTATGTTTAAGGGAGTACATATTTATTAAGTGACCGAAGGCAAATAAAGAAGGCAAAAACAATAAATATTTTAAAAAAAGTTATTAAGAAAATTTCTCCTAAATACTTAGTAACCAAGCTCACGTAACCATTCTAGTACAATATTATGTATATCTGTGTCTTTCCATTACATCAGTTACATTTACACACTTTTGATGTATAATAATATTATATTAGCATAATAAATTATTTAAAATTTTACATAAAATGATACATACTCAACTAACTTTTAACTTAAAGAACACACTACATAAACGTAATTTAAGAAACGCTCAAAACATTATTCTAAGTGCTCCGTCAACAAATTACGGGAAAAAGAGTATTATGTTTAAGGGAGTACATATTTAAGAAGTTACCGAAGGCAAATAAAGAAGGCAAAAACAATAAATATTTTTAAAAAAGCTATTAAGAAAATTTCTCCTAAATACTTAGTAACCACGCTCACGTAACCATTCTAGTACAATATTATGTATATCTGTGTCTTTCCATTACATCAGTTACATTTACACACTTTTGATGTATAATAATATTATATTAGCATAATATTATCGCCTAATGTACATTGTATTAGTTATAATGTAGTGAATATCAAATATGAAATAAGTTTAAGAAAACACCTCTGTATATTCGATTATAGACATAATAAGTGTTGGAATTATAAAATCTTAGTAAGTGCTACAATCACTGGACAAAGACAAAACTTTATAGCAATGTAAGTTTCTCATGTAAGTTAATGTTTTAATTTTTTTTGAGAAATAAACGACTAAATCATATATCAGTTATGTTACAGATGCTTATAGATCCTACGGACATATAACACAACCCGAATAAAACCCTCCATAAATAATTTGAAATGTAATGTCCTCTTCAACGGATTAAGATTTGAAACGCCTTAAGCGATCTCAAACGGACAAAGTTACAAAGAAGTCGTTAAACGCTCCAGTCAAGTGCTGTCGTCTTAACTTATAGTTATTAACAGAAGTTTGCGTTCATTGATAGTAAAGTGAAAAGTTAAGTTACATTCTATATCCGTTCCGCAGGGCAAAGGTTTTCATGCATTTTTAAGGGTTTTGCAGTAATTTATCCGCCGCGCTTCTTCAGAGCGTGTTGATGGACTTCAGATGTCTTCGAAAAATTTTATTCCTCAGCCTAGGAGGTTTCCTTACGTGTTTTTCCTTCAAAGCCGTATAGGATGTAAAATCAGCATGTAAAATGCATTTAATGATGTCTGGGTAGAAGTGAGCCTCTTTCCTATTTCTGCCGGTAAGCAACAGCGTGGCCACTGTTGTGTTGCTTAAGGTAGCCAGAATTACTAGAGATTGTGAGACATTCCATCTTAGTCTTCAAGGGTGACAATGCATCCTCGGCTTTTATATTTCTGGTTGGTTGCATATGTTGTAATAATCAGTCTTATGATAAGCGACAATTAAGTAGACGTTTAATCACTAATATTGTAATAAAGGTTGGCATAATCCAATTGGTCACGATACGTCATCAAAATCTTCACAACAACAATAAATAAAAAGGCATTAGAGGCAGCTGGATTGAGTAAGTGGCGTAAATGTGAGTTTTTGAATGAAGAGTGAAATAGAAATGACTACATATTTGTGGCTTTTGCTGGTCACGTGCGCTGATGGTGATAAGAGGACTCGTTCTTTTCACGCTCGCCAGCGTTCTTGGCGCGATATCACGGGGACTAGGACTGTATAACAATTTAAATTTTTAATTTAGTTTTTCATTATTGTAGTTTTATTTTAAATATTGTGTGCTACCTTTTAGTTACTGTGGCGGCGCTGTCGTCGCGCCGCAAGCGAAACACACTGAAGCCTAAATCGCGCTATCAATATTCCGAAATTCCTGTTAATAAAAATTCCTGTATATATAGAACATCTTTGAACTATCACACGGAGCGTTGGCCGCTCCCCGGGTTGAACACCTTGCCCGGCGGGAGATCTCCCCTTTTTCTTCACGGCCACAATTACATTTAATTTTATACTATGTTTTAATAAAGTAAATAAACTAAATTTCTATAACACAAATAAAAAAATACGTGTGGCACTCGGTGACTGCCGCGGTAAAGCTATTGCATAGCATTTTTTATCAACTTATGCAATTATAATTATTTATTTATTTTATTTATGCAGTTAAGTCTTTGATATTAAATCAAGTTACACTTTTTGAGCGTGGTGACCGATAAGAAAACAATTTTTTTTCTCTTATTGAATAAATGAGAAGTTAATATTGTTTAAAATATTTTTAATATCTTACAATACATGTAGGTTATTCAGGAATTTTTATCATTGAGTTAGCAGCTAGTGTACACGCATACGTCTATTCGCACGCACACAAACACCGTGCCGAAGTCTGCCGAGTGCCGAAGTCTGCCGAACTGAAACGACGTTAGACGATGCACGGCTTTCAACGCCACACCTCCGTGCCCGTCGGAGTGGGGAGCGTGAGGTTTTATTTCGTTACGGAATTTCTGGATTCGGTCCCCGCGCTCAAGGCCCGCGATAGAAGCCATGCAATAGCTTAATAACATTAAGATATTTGAAACCATTAATCCATAAATGATTTATATGAGGTCACCGCGAGTGAATATGCTTTTGTTATCCTAAGCCATACGCTTTACCATCTTCGGGTAACATCACTTATCGTCAGATAGTGTTACATAGTAGTGAGGTAGTGTCAGTGTCGATATCTCGTTGGTGGCCTGGTAGAGATCGCTTCTAAGTGCTAAGGCTGATGATAGTTGTACCTTTAAAAACATTTTCTCAAATGTGTTTCAGGTATACAATAAAGTATATTTCATTCTCGGTTTTATTTAAATCTCTCTCTGCCGAATAAGTATAGGAAATACATGTGGAAATGGAATCATAATATTACGTTATTGGTCACATTTTCAGTGCCGCGCCTGGCTTCCCGCTGTTGACCTATAAACTAGCCGTTTCGCCAAACCGCTGCTTGACATTAAATTATTTGTTGCAATAGTTTTCCTGTATTAAAACTTGTATACGTATCCATATTTAGGTGATCGTGCCAAGCCAAACCAGAAGATCACAATTACATCTGACATTATAATTATTAATAGGTCCATTTATTTCTAATTTTAGATAACATTCAAATTCAAAGATCCAAAGAGTGTAAGGTGACTCTAATATGTATTGTTCATGATCATAATAATTGCCGCAGTAGCGCAGTGGCTAAACAATATAATGCGACGCTGCTGAATGCGGGTTCAAATTCCGCACGGAACACTTGTTTTATGTGATAGACAGATGATTATGTAATTTATATATTTAATGCTTCCTGAAGACAGGAGAAATTGAGAGAGCTTTTTATTGCAAAATTTATAAAAATGAAATTAAAATTAAAGCACAGTAAAGTCTTAAAATTTTGAGTGGGCTATTAGAGCAAAAAAGAGTAAATTTCAACGAGTTTTGAAATTTAGGACATGGTACTAATTAATGATGTTTATCATACTAGTATGAACCTGTTTGCTCGTGACGCGAATGGCGGGAATTGCAAATTTTTTGCTAACTTGCAAATTTTGCTATATTTTCACTTTGAGACAATATTTATGGATAAAACTTACAGGAATTCTTGTTGAATGTATAAACTATCGAATAAAATTATTTTTGCTAGAAATTGTAATAAAGTTCATAAATTACCCTTTATAGCATAGTAGTAGTACATAATTCACTTTTAGTGCCAAAATTACTACTAATTTGAATTCTACACTTTTGTTTTTGGAGAAATTTATATGAAAATGTTTGGAAATATGTATATTTTTATGTTTTATGTGTTTCTATTCGTTACTCATACCAATATTAAAAAAAATATTTATCTGTATGACATTTCGAACAATATTTCAAATATATTTTTGTGTGAATTTGAAATAAATACAACGTCAAGTTATTTGAAATATGTTATAAAACTATTTTTTAGTTACCTTTTACACTAAAAATAAATGAGAATTGGAAAAATAACACATTTTTGACCCAACCGCCAAAATGGGCCTTCTCGATTTCGAAGTACTTTTGGCACTTACTTTTCACTTTAATGCCACAAATTATATATTTAAAACGTTTCCTACTTGTTCGCATAACGTGATAATTCATTTTATTAAAATTCATAAAACGTTGGTGTAACCTTTTTTCGAACAATTTTTGTCACATTTATTTCCGTATTGTGTCCGTCGTGTTAATTATTAATTGGTCCAATTATTTCCGCTAGCCTTAGCGACCAAATAAACGTTTCCGACCCAAATTATATCTTACAATATTATGATTTAACATAGGTAAATACGTTATATTAGTGAAAGATCTAATATGATTTGGGTCGAAAACTATTACAGCTAGTGGAAGGAGAGACACATTATTAGAACATTAGAGGATTTATAAAAAAGGGAAAATAGGGCTCTAATACAACTTAGACAGAGGTCTGCGGTTATGAACATTCGCATTGTAAATAACTTATTGCACGAAGGGAAGCAAACCTCTGAATGCCTCGTTTCCAGTAAAAAGGGTCTCCAGTTCTCTACACTCACCATACGAAACAGAGCAGCATTAAGCTACTATTTTACGCTGGTATTCTGTGAGAGCGTGGATCTTCACCGGTCGAGCCGACCCATTCGTGCTACTACTATACTACTAATATAACTGCAGCATGGCTCTACCACGTATATTAAGAACAAAACCAAAACTCAATCTTTGTAAGATTTAAAAATTTGAAAACTTTTACTCAAACAACCTATGTGTATATTTTCCTGTAGCGTTGAAGCGTTTTATATAGATAAATAGTACATGAACAAGCATCTCGAACCTATTGCGGTTATTAATATCAAAGTTATTATTTATTATAAAAGTTATTAATGGATCAAAGTAACTTACCTGTAAGTGTCCTTCGATAAAACTTATAATAAGGTGACGTCTCCTCTGTGATTGTATACTATGTAGTCATGAATTGACTGACCGAATCACACGAATTTAACCTTCCAGGAGGAAAATAAGATTTTTACTGGTATCCCAACCTATATCAGCTACCACTGGCAACACTATACACCTCATGTCATTGTGAATTATATCCATTAGAATTAGGAAAAAATAATTAAGCTCTAAGGGTCGGTAATAATATACAGCAGGGTAGGGTTGTAGACAGACGAGGCGTCAACTTCATATAATTTTGATCGAAGGACACTTAAAGTTGAGTTACCTTGACTAATTATTTATATTCGTTAACGCCTCCTCTGTGTTTGTATACTATGTAATGTTCATTGCTTATTTAATCATTTATTTTCATAAGTTATACATTGTTAAAAATTTACAACATAACAAACAATAAACATAGGCAATATACATTTATAAATCTAGATTAAATAATAATATACTACTTTATACTATTACTGTTAATTAATAATGGCCTATTATAAGAAATTTCAAAAGTTTTGGATGTAATTTTGTAGTCCTTCTAACATTTTCAATTTCAATACCACTTCTTTGAGGACCAGAAGGGGATGAATGCCTGGTACTATGTACAGTAAAACTTAATGTATTCTCTTATTAAAATATTTTACCTAACTATATTATGCAGTTTTGCAAATAAACTACTACATACATGTGATATTTTGAGGTAACTGATAAAATACTCATATTTTCCTCTATAGAATATCATAATTAGCAAAGATTGATTTTTTTTTTGGATGAAATTCAGCTATGTAAACCAAATTGTGTTAGACTTTGATCGTATTTTTTTAAATTCTATAAACACCAGAAAAGAACCGTTTAACTTGTCAATATGAACTCAAAACATAATAAGAAGAACAATAGGTACTTACTTTTACGGTAGCACCTACCGAAATTTTTGACAATAGACATATTGTATATAAACAAAAGTGCTTAATGGTTGTTTTTATGCTTTACATACATAAATCCTGCCTGTACTGTCACAGGAAGGTAAACTTTGATCTAAGGAGACGTTACATAACAGTTGTTGAATAAGGGAAGAATTTTAATAAGTTGTTTTTTTTTAACAAGTATAGTATCAGGCTTATGAAGACTAGAAGGTTTATCCTTCTTCTGTATTCCGTATTTTAAGTTTGTGGAGAATAGTGCATAAACTTAAGGTTGACCCATGAATTTTATGCATATATTTTTTTCTAATAGCAAATGCATCAACTTTAGTTAAAAACTTAAGAGACAGTTTTCCTATGGGTTTAGGAATTTGATTCCCATTTTATTTCATCATTATTTTCTTGGATTCTTTGCATACGAGATAATTATATTGAGATGTTTTTGATTTATAAGGCAAAAAAGAAATAAATATATTTTACAAGATCAATTTTACAAGCTATGTCACTTGATGTGGTTATTACATGCCACCCATAGGGTTTATGTATGATATAGCTGTAGTGTTATAACAAATTTCAGCTATGGGAATTTTAACAAAACGTTATAATCCAAATTAAAAATTAAAGTAGTACCTGCCTTTTAATTTATATTAAAATATGTTCGGAATCGCTTGTCTTTTATAATGTAGTTGTTTTGTACAATGTAGTTTTTTTGACCAAAAACTAATATTACATCCACTATGAACTAAAAGGATTTTCCTTTTATAAGTACCCGTTTTAATTGGATTACTTGAAATCAAAATATGATGTTTCATTTAGATTTAAAATTATTATTCTTTTTTCATTAGAAAGTTCCTTATAAATTTAAAATGTATGTACATTTACCAATAAGAGATAGCTGGACAAACAGATAATAACTTGTCTATTAAATTCGCAAATGTTCTATATAATTGAAATGGATTGTAATTAAATAATTGATTTTAATTCATGTGAAATATTCGTGTTTTACTTCAGGTATGAACATGCTATAATAATATTAGTTAAGACCAAGCAATTTAAGCTTATTGATAGGGTATTGATTTTTTTATTTCCTATTGACTTCATTGTCCAATTAACAGCAATTCTAGAATTTTCAACTTTTTTATTTTCTGAATCTTTAATTTCACAGCTGTATTAAATACAATATTTTCTGACATACTAAACTCAATATATGTTCGAGGACATGCTTGACTCACACTCTAATGAACTGGTCTCGACCCACTATTAGACTGTTTTTTTTTGTATAAAATATTTTAGACCATTTGTCATTTTCATTCACTATTTGCCGACTCCAAAAAGGTAAATTACGCCATACTTTCATCAATTGTAAAACTATTTTGATGATTCTTTTATGGATAGGTCCCATATACATTTGTAGGAAAAATTCTACCCCTTATGATACAAAAATAAAGGATGAAGTTTTTAACTATTAAAATGTCTTCAAAGGTTACGTGTAATGGCCATGTCTCACTTATGCCGGTAGGAACCACTCTTGAACATTAATATCTTATTTTACGTTACAAAGTGTAATCATTATGAAAATAGATACCTAACACAGTTGCGAAGTGATCCTCACTAGCAAAGATTCTTACTTAGATTTATACTTTTGCTGTCAAAAGTCCCTCATAAATTGCCTCATAGTCGTCACGCTTGGCAAACGGGTTGATAAATAACTCTATTGAGTTGTTATCAAAAAGATGATACTGTCCATCTCCTGTTTTAGTTTCTCTCTCTTGACTCTTACGACACCCACTGATATGGAGTAAAGCACTCCACCGGCGTACACACTTTCTACACGGCGAATACTTACAAGAATATTAATTTTATAACATGATTTTGTTATTATTTCTACTTTATTATTAAATATATTGTATTGGTTTTGTTTTATATCAAAACAAACAATTTTATTTTATTTTAGGCACTAACGCAAAGGGCCTCCGAATTTTATTAATGGAATTTTCAATTATTATTTGAAAAATAACCGAATATGTACCTATGAAAAAAATACTCGACAGTAGTGCTCGGTTAAAATGAAGCACGGACCACGCCCGACAATCCAATTTAGCCTTTACTTTGTGGATGTAAATTACAATCAGTGCCTGAACTCACACATCCACCCAATGAAAACGTACATGGAAGGGTTCTGCTGTGTAAAACTAATCAGGATTTTACTAAGTATATAAAGCAATGTCAGTAATGTCGTATTTGCCAGTGTGATTGCATAAAACTTTAAAGCTACTAGTTTTATTTTAATGCGGTTTTTCCCATAATTTTTTAAACTTCTTTAGGAAAGAAAAGGGAAAACCTATAAAATTTTATGAAAAAATAGTAGAAAATTGTGGCGTTTTGTGATCAAGTTGTAAAAGATTCGACGAGACGAGAATCTTCTTATAAACCCCAAGTAATATTAGAAGTCTCTCGAGTTCAAGTTATCTGATTGCAAATAGTAACTTAAAAAAGTCAACTTCTCCGTAGCTAAGTTGCAACTTCCAAAATGCATCAGATTTCGTAGCTGTACTAGCTGTTCCCCGCAGCTAAGTCTGCGTTTATATATTGCGGTTTGATTTCAAGGTTTTCTTTCAATTACTTTTCGCGGAACCCTAATTCTTTTTCTAATTACTTCTTATAACATCAGCTCAGCTATTAGCCGGAACAAACAAACAGACAGACATACAAATATTTTAAATGTTTATTTGTTATAATAGGCAAATTCAATTTTATTGATTTGTATATGTAGTAGATGAGTTGTTCAACGGCTGTAGCGATAATGATGTTGAGATGCACTTATATATATATATATATATATATATATATATATATATATATATATATATATATATATATATATATGCAAGCTGCTACTGCAAAATACGAAGAAAAAACCCTGTTTTAGTCATATATCAGCTGGTCGGTGTGCCCGTTTGTCACGTTAAATATTATGAACTTTTACCTATGTGCCTCAATGTGAACATAAAATATAAAGTTGGACTCGACGTGAAGTAACTGTGACTATTTCGAGTTTTTTTTGATTTATCTAAATCAAAAAAAAACTCGTAAGGAAAAAGAGGCTTACAAAACAATTTGACAGTATTTTTTTACACATCCCGTTATGAAAATCAATGATTTTCAAAAAATCGGGTAGGTTGCATTTAGATATTGTATGTTGTATTCTACTTGCATGACGTTAGATATGGAAGAACTTTGAACTTGTATAATGTTCATACGTATTACGTACATATTCGCTTAAACTTATACACTTTGTGTAGCGCACTGGTCTACAAGCGTAGCAATTACGTAGCGAGCTACATGCATCTCCAACGTAGCAGCAAATCAAGTGACTTCATACTTATTGAGGCGTTTTATATAACTCTACGTAGACGTCAGACGACATAACTTTGCTACGCTGGTAAATTTATACTAAATTTGAGATTTCCTTTAAAGTTCGCCATGTTTACTGGTGGTATTACTTGTTCGCTATAGTTTTCATTAATTAGGTTGTCGCTATGTGCTAATGCTTTTATATAAGTGTATAGTGCATAGAAAACGGGAAGGCGAATATTTTTTTACAGAATATGGATGACAAACGAGCATAAAGTCCACCCGATGGTAAATGGATGCTGGGACCCATGGACATCTACATTTAACCTCGAATACGAATCAAAATACATAATCGTTGTCACCCCTGAGCACTAAGATGGAATGCCTCGATTTAAGTAAAACGGGTCTCCGTTCCTACACTCACCATACGAAATACAGCAGCATTAAGCTGCTATTTTACGCAAGTATTTTGTGAGAGCTTGTTCCTTCCCTGGTGCTAAATACCGACCATAAAATAGCTGCAGATTGGCTCTACCACGTATGGAAAATGAAATGAATATGGACAAAGACAAACATTAAACTGGGTTATTAAACCGTTTGCTTTATAAAAATTATATTTCGAGTTGATTATGTGCTGTTTTTTAAAGAATACCTTTTCAAGTATTATTCTATCATCAATATTTTACTTTTATAGCAATATATAATACTCATGGATTCGAACCAACGAAATTTAAATATCCCTTTTATATCCTAAACTGGTTTAACTATTGCTTTCTACATTTTTATTTAGTTTAAGTTACCATGATAAAGTCGATTTAGCTTAAGTCACGAATCGTAATTTTTTACTGTAATGCTCACGAATATTACATAAAAACCGATGTATTCATTTCATAAGGAATTTTTCCAAGAAATTTAATTAATTAGATTAAGTTTATGATCGAAATGCACTTTTTATGTTACTACCAAAAAAATAAAACAATTTTAAAATGTATATAAATGTTAGAAAATAGCGTTTGTGTATTATGTAATTTATGATTCTATGCATGAAGGTGATTACCGAAAGTGTTCCTCGGCTGACCAATGCCTATACTGGACAACCCGGTCACCGCAATCCAGCTAGCGTGTTACGTGACGCGAATGAAAGGTTATAGGAACGTGATGTACTCGTACGTGGCTATTCTGTTCCTAACCTAGCCGCCAATTACGAGAAATTAATTCGTGCAAATTGTGTGCAGATAATTATATCACAGTTGTCAACAACGATGACCGATTTGTATACACATTCTATTATTACCACGGTTTTAAGACCTCACAGTCGTGAAACGCCTTTGATGTCGCTTAGGTATTTACGTGGCAGCGTGTATGCTAGGGATTGTCTCGAAAATATATTGCTCATTATTGCACTTTGCACTGCAAAATATTTTTGTGACACTTTCTTTTTATAGATATTTTCAGATTTAGATTGTTAAATACAATTATGTAATATGGTTCGCATTCGGATAAACAATTTTATCAACAAAATATAAGGAAAACATACGTATAGCCGTCAATTGAATTCAATTTTACATGGTTGATGGAGCGTGAATAAAGCTAATAAAACGTTGTGAAAAGAATTTTTTTTCATCAGGATCGATTTTCTTTCTGACCCTCATGATCATTAAAGGTATCGTTAGTACTATCGTCTGTCTTCGTTTTCGGGAGCGTTTCACAAACACCTAGTATAATTACAACAGTAATTCACCATTCTTGATCAGTGTTGCCAACTGCTAGCTTTACCCAGTAGCTAGACATTTTCAAAATGTTGCTAGATTTCCAGTTTTTTTTTTAACCTAAAAATTTGCTAGAAGTTGCTAAATGTTACAGTAGATAAGTAGGTTACAATAAAATTCCAGTTTCTGATAAACATTTTTATTCATTAATTCCAACGAGAAGTTAAATTAAGTCCTGTGTACGCAATTGAATAAAAAAAATTAATCAATTAAAGAGGAAGATGTCGATGGCTGGAGTTCAGTATCTTTCATTGATTTCGAATATTTTTCAACGGCGCCCATTTTATGCAGTACGTCTTCAGGCAAAACACAGTTATTGCATTTACCACTTTTCCTGAGGGAGTCTCTAATGCAGAGGATTGAGTTCAGAGTTTTCCAACTCATTCTGTTTCTTTGCTTATTTTTAACTAAATTCATTTGAGAGAATAACCTTTCTACCTCTGGATTAGAATGTGGCAGTGAAACGCAAGTTAAAGCAAGAGTACTTATATCTTGATATATTATGTTGTCACCAGAATAATTTCTAATTTTTTTTACTTCGACCCAAAACTGAACTATTTCTTCAGAATGCCACTTATTTATATGTAGAATGTGCCACTGTTGCATTATCTTGTCTATTATTTCTGGTGTAAATCCCAAAATTTCAGCAACTTTGATGATAGTGTTTGACTTGATTGGTTTTATTGCCGCCTCTGGACTTAGCAACGCCATTGATTCTAACTGCTTGTAGTTGTCTGGAAGCCTTTGTTGCAATTCCTTAAGTAATTGCAGTAAGAAGGCGGAGCAGCGTTGTCGTATTGTATTTAAAATTTCTGAGTCTAAATTATGTTGAGCAGTTTCAAACATGTAGCTAAGATAAGGCCTAGGGTTAATATCTCTGTCAGTTATTGGATCTAATAAGTTTCTGTTTATAGGTCTTGGCATTAACATTCTCTGGCTCACTGATTCTATCAGTATTGTGAGTGTATTGAGAAGTTTTAATGGATTAGAGTTTTCACTTTCAAATGATTTAATTGCTGTTTTAACATCATTTAAAACGCTTCTCTGAAACACAAAATATAAATAATTTCTTTTGTCTTCGAGCATATTGTAAATAAGCTTAGCTGAGTAGCAATTGTCTTTCCCTCTTGCTAAATTAAAATGTATATTCAATTCTTCCCATTGTGTCACAATTTTTGTTATCGCTGGCTCTATTGAAAGCCAACGTGTATCGCACACCTTGGTGATTTTCAACGGACTTTCGCCACAGTTTATAAGTTAGTATATTTTTGTGTATTCGTCTCGCCGTTTAGGAGACACAAGAAAACCATTTCTAAATTTCTCTAAACAAAAACTCTAAATTTCTTGGCAGAGTATTATCGGAGGCATGGGTCACTGCTAACTGCAATGAGTGGCAGACACATTGTATCAGTATCAAATTTTCTATACCATATTCTCTTTTTAGGATTGCATGGACCCCGTTATTAATGCCTGTCTTATCAGATGCATTATCAGTTCCAATTCCAATCATTTGTTTGATATCTAACTTGTGACTCTCTAAGCATGATACCAAGCCATTAACGATTCCCCTAGCATCTGCACTCTCAATAGAAACTAGTTCCAGGAATGAGCTTACTATCCTTTCCTGTGCAGCACTATAATACCTAATTACAAGACCAAGGTGTTTAATGACACTGACGTCTGTGGACTCCATTATAACGCTGAATTTTTGGTGTCCAATATCAACTAAGAGCTCCTTACGAAAGTGCGGCATCAGCACATTTTTCATTATTTCTGTACATTTAGTGCGATGCAATTTAAGTTCCTGTGTAGCTTTGGAGTCTTTGAAACACATTTTGCATAGTTCACCTAAATGGTCAACACTTAATATAAAACAGTACTCGGCAATAAATAAGATCAATGCGCCTTCAGATTCATCGCAAGTTCTAAATAAATGGTCTTTTGATACAACTTTGAAAGGAATTTCTTTATTGCCTGTAAAGACAAAATTAATATACATAAGGACCCTAGACGCAAAATGTTATTTGACCCTAAAAAATTGGTAAAATGAAAATATCAAACTCATTTTTGCCATCGATATAGTCTGATATCAACAATTTTAAATTAATTCACGTACCTGTTTTGAACTCTATTTTCTGATTATGCTTTTTGGTCTCAGCATGCTTCTTTATATCAAACAGTTTAGCAAGAATTTCCGTAGAACAATATGTACAAAATGCTTTGCTTGAGTCTCCACTTGCCGATTTTAGCCAACCTTTAAATTCGTCCATATTTTCCCACTCTGGTCTGTATTTCCCTGCGTAGGTTTTTTTTCCAAGGTTAATCTATTTTCAAATTAAATTAAATTAGTTTTATATGGATAAAAAAACAACACAAGGTAGAATACGAATATCGCGTACTATTTTAGTTTACTAAGTATTCTGTCGCAGAGGAAACGGGGAATTCCCGGCCAGCGTCGACCTGTACTTACCGTAGTATCTATGACCATAGATTTTTTTTCTTTCGACTCGGCACACTACTCGACGAATTTCAATAGACTCACGTCTCATGATGAAATGAAAAGTTGCTAGAAAAAGTAGCTAAAAAGTTTAGCTACAAGTTTTATTAAATTATAGCTGCCTGTCACCAAATAATAGCTAGATCTAGCTATAAAGTTGCTAAGTTGGCATCACTGTTCTTGATATATTTTCGAAAACGGCACTTCAAATTGTTTAAATAACTACTATAAAACATCCTCGCGACAACCACTTGTATTGTCTATCAGACTCAGTGAAGTGCGCTAGCACAAGCTCGGCCCGCACTCTGCCTCTTGTACCCCCACCGCTGTTCTACACAAGTAAATTCGTTTTCCAACTGTTAAGTTTGTAAACTGTGTTATTAATCAATGTCTGTGTGTGCGTGCGTGTGCGAGAGCGTGTACGTTTGCGTGTGCGTGTGCTTGTGCGTGTGCGTGTGTACTGCGTCGGTAAATTTTTACATTTCTTAACTGTACGCATGACGAAAGACGAAACAAACCGTGTGGTTCTAATGCGTACAACAACATAAATGTAACTACCCGCCGAGCACCTGGTTATCCCGTGGTGGAAAGGGAAGGGGAGTTTAAAGCATGTAGTTTTTGCGCGCACTCTCCGAAATGCACTCTACAGAATATCGACAGGCTTACTACTCTGCGCTTGTGCTCGAGGCTGGGAAGATTGGTTTCAACCAAATCGAGGTTACCAATAAGCCTCTTAGCATGTCCCTGTACTGAGTCAATGTAACATCATCACTCCATGCACGACCGCACTTGCACTTAACAAAACGTGAGAAGCTGCCAAAGCATGCTAAGGAACTAGATGAGTTTCCTTGCGGTTGCTTTGGCTCTGGACTCAATGAATCGCCCATAGTTAAGGTTCGGAGAAATCGTATCCTCTAATAACTGAAGGCGGTCACTGTATTTTATATGCAGCAGAAATAATTTCGCCTGCTCAAAGTTCAAAAACTTTATTAAACTAAGTTTGTATACAAAGGTTTATTATAATATTAAGGAATTTATGGATGATAATAGCGTCTAGGAATCAGGTGATCGCTACCAAGCTATTTCTAATTTGTTATGTGTTGATCGATTTTGTAACATACATGAATGTAAGCTGTTATTTTTTTGTAATCCCGCTGGGTTCCTTGCTGGTTCTTCCCAGGACAGAGGTTTTTCGAACCAGTGGTAATTAAACAAAAGAGTGACTCTCAATAAGTATTATTTAAAATCTATATTGAATACAAAAGTGTTTGTTTCTATCACGTTTAGATGTCCCCACCATTTATCTGTACATTAATTCTTTATATGATCTTTATCCATATTACTTCCATTCCGTTTGTATTGATGTAATTCTAAACTCTGATATGTTTCAAAATGTTGGCGCGCTTTGTGAGCTATAGTTATGACTAAGTTCTGTTACAGTTTATAATAAAAAAATATTTTATTTCTTACGATTATAATACGAAAAAATTGAGACAATTCTTTTTAGTCTGGCTACAATTTTTTATTTTAATATTTTCTCTTTCTAAATAATACAGATTACTGGTGTCTGAAACTGACACCTTTTCCCGTCACTAATATATACCTGACTGTCAAGTTGACAGATGTCATCTTGAGAAAATAACAATTCCCTTTTCCCTCTGAGGCTTTAAATATTTTTTATATTCTTTTCGACATTGAACTTTTTCTTGATAGAGTTGATTTCGCGTTTATAATAGAATCATTATATAAATGTTTGCATGCCTATATTTAATATATTAAAAACAAATAAAAGACCATACTTTTAATTCATAAGCTTATCTTGTTTATTTTGAATAACCGAAGTAAAACAAATCAACGGCTCCGTGGCGCTGTGGCTTAGCAATGAGTTACAGGGCTAAGGGCCGCGGGTTCGAATACCGCACGGAACAAATATTTGTATGGCCTACAATTAATTGTTCCGGGTCTGGATGTTTGTCGTTGTGAAATTTATGTTTGTAAACTGCCCCCACGATACAGGAGAAAATCCTAGTGTAGAGGTAATGTTTTTTAAAAATAAAAATAAAAAAAAACAATGCAAGACTACACATACATCTTTTTTATATTTATTTATTATAGTGTTATAACTGTTTACACCTCATAGCCCCATTAGGTTTTAAAAGAAGCGGCTTTGGGATGCGATGTAAGTACTGTTAGCCTATTAGCTTTACAGGTTTATTGTTCTTAGGACTCTAGAAAGGCCGGAAGTTAAGGGAAATTACAGAAAAAATTTACCCTCTTAAATTGATGACGATATAATTCATCTTGCATGTGCGAGATATAAATACCCTAAGCAAGCGGTGGGCCCCGCCTATTCCTATCCTAAGCCTATTTCTTTCTTTTATAAGCTACCTGCAGATCCTAAGATGTATTGAATGTTCACGGGTGTCACTGGTAACATTAAGTGCGTTGCCAGTTACGCCCGTGAATAGATATACGAGTCTATGTTCCGTAGCATTATCACCACGTCCTCAGACGAAATAAAAACTCAAGACAGAGCCCCGTCGAACAACGCACTGAGGCAGGTAAAACTACGCCTCGCCTTGTACATACACAGTTTCACGCACACAAATATAACGAAACTACGCCTTAGCTTCTCATTCGAGCTATTCCAGCGCACGGAGTGTCACGTTATAATAATTCGCAGTTTTTAAAGAAAAAATGCCGAATTGTGTTATGAAAGGGTGTAAAAACCAATCTTCCAGAAATAAAAAACAGGATGGAATCACATTTCATACGTAAGTATACATAAAAATCCAAAATTTTAATTAATCATTTTTATTATTTATTCTGACAGCTTGGAACATAAAACGTCGACAAGTGTTGCCACTAGTGAGCGTCACAGTAGTCCCTATTTATTCGGTAATTTATTAATGTGACGCGAAACTTAATGTAATTCTATTTAATGTATTTCCATTTTACTTATAATATTTATAAAATTATTGTAAGTGTAAATACTCATATTTTTTTTGCTTTTCCATGTTTTATCATCACTTCAAAAATCTATATTTTTAAGGTTCCCCATCCGAAATAAATACATTATCGGATATATATCAGGAAGTACAGCGCATTACTTGTCAAGGGTCATTAAGTGTCAAACGTGTCTAGCTCGCTTACAGTCGGATGAGATATTTGACTTCCATAAACTGATATCTTTAAAAGATAAAGGTGGCTAATCTTTCCGTCGAAAGACCTTTTTGAAATTTGCGTAATTTGTGAAACTGTTGTACGTAAATTATGTAATGAAAGCATAGTGATAGTTACTGAAAACCAACACAAATCAGTTACTAATATTTTAACAACTTCCCTGTCCGCGAAATAGACACAATAGTTTAACAATCGAAATGTTCATATATGACTCATGGGACAGTGAAATGGTTAAAACGATTTATTGGTACTGACAACGTTTTCTCTAAATTGGAGACTGAGCATAAAATAAGCTTAATAAGATGCATAATTGGACAATATTTATCAATTCGTTTCCACTATATTTCTAAATTGGAAACAATTTCCAAAACGGTGGACAGTAAACGACAATATTTCAAAAAATTGACTCAACAAAAAGGTTATTAAAATAAAAACAATGTTTCTTTCATATTACTATTGTTTTATTTTTCCCCTTCCTGGTCGAAATAAACATACTTACAAACATAATAAATAAATTATTATGTATGTAAGTATGTTTACTTGCAACCTTCCGCTAATTAATTAGTTAGCGGAAGGTTGCAAAGTAACGCCTGATTCTATCAATTATACTTTCATACTACTTCTTAAAGTGAGGTAAACAATTGAAAAAATTGCCAACTTATCTTTTTACTTATCCATTCATCCTGATATACTTAGACAATAATATATTAGGGTAATAAATGTTTACTGCACGGCAACACTCGCTTGCAGCACACATGTTTACCAAACCGACCTCACTTCTTTGTTGACAGCGCTCTGTCTTGAGTTTTTATTTCGTCTGAGACCACGTCGAGGTAGACACAAAATTACTGTTGATGTATTTTTAATATAAATCCATGTATAATTTTTTTTTTTATAAATAGCACACGATTGAAGTGAATTAATTTACTTTATTAAGGGTTATTGTTCGTACCGAATCTTTTTAATGTATATTATGACAGTTATTTCGTTGACCTCTGCCAAAAGCAAATGTAAATGAGATATTTTGAAAGCTAATCAATATTGATTATTTCTTAATCTTATAGGTAAAGTTGAGCTTAGATAGAAACTTCTTAACTGACGGGCATTGTATTGATATCCTAAATTGGTCCAGCGATGGTTTTAAATTAAACTAAAGCCCGCTGCTTGAGTTCTTGGAGCTGTTATCTCGCTCGGTGTTGGCTATTAAAACTTGACGCGGACGCCAACTGTGACCGCCCCATGCCCCAATTGCTTATGGCGACCTCTTGCGGTAACTAAATAGTCTACTTATATTTATGTTACAAGTTATATATGTCTTTGAGGTTTTCTTAAGTGACAAAGACAAGACGATTTAAGATACCTAACTTTGAATAAATATTTTTAGTGTTATTAATGTTAAATGTAACAATGTCAATAAAAATATTACAAACATTACGAATATGCCATTATTCGAATATTATTAAAATGTTTGAGAATGCAGTTTCGTATTGATACTATTCTTTAATATTTTATTTTGTTTTTTCTTGTTAATGATTGAACACTCTTCATATTTTTATCAAAAATCTGCAAATAATAATAGCTGCCAGCGTTCTGTGTTTTATGTCCTAGGATTAAAATATAATCTCGTTTATACTGTAGTAAAAGGAATCGAAATGGAACCGCTAAAATATAAATTCGACTTTCGTTTCGGTTATTTTATGAAATGTATAAAACTTTCGTTGTGACTCTATTTCGCGTAATTACCCTAACATTACTTTAGTTTCGTACTGAATGTCTTTCCTTTTTTAAGTTATTACATTAAGTTATAATAAGTAGCAAAGTTTAATACTAACAGACTTGTCAGGGCGTACTATTTTAAGACTTTTATTCTCAACATAAACTGCCAAGACACACTGACCGTAAACGAAGAACCAACTGCTGTTGCTACTTTAGCAAATTAGTTGCACCATCTAAACCTATTGTGGCTTCTTGTTGAGGAGAACGCAATAGTTCAATTCATTAATTTTCTCTTTTTAAAGGCGATACTGATTTATATATAAAGTACGACAGGGCCACACAGAAAGTAATGCGAAGAAAATATTTTTCTGTTTATGAGACACTGGCCAATTATTTATTTTGTATATACGATTACTTACAAGAAAAATCAATCGTTCCAATTTCGAATTTCCCTTCACGTTTTTACGAGCTAAATTGAATTATCGTGTTTCATTTGAATCTCGATCGACATCCGGAAAGTTTTCGCATGGTAATTTTTTCCGGTTATGAATGTCGCCTAAAATTGGACGTATCGTTATAGACTTCAAATGGCATTTAAAAATAAAAGCTTTTCTACGGCAACCGTGTACCGCTGGTGTGACAAATTACGAACGAAAGATGTGATGGTGTTATGGGTTAAGGAAAAATGCTAGCAGTGAGAAAGCTAATTGAAGAAAATAGGCGAATTACATAAAAAAAGATTCAATACATATTTCAGATTGTATTGGAAAGCGTTCACAAGATTACATTATATAAACATATTCGCGTGGAGAGGATAGTTTCGCGTTAGGTGGCCACACAACCTCACGGATGCTCAGAAGCTGGCCGTAATAAATTACAAAAAACAGGCTCGTGTTTATTAAATGCGTTACAGGTGATGAATTTGTACAAAATGAACCAACGCCTACCAAAGTAATACGATCAAATAGTGCAGGGAAGATGGTAGATTAGTTTTTCCACTTTAACGAAGTATCTGTTCCTTTATTAAATTCCTGCTGTATACTATGTACACTACCAAATGTAAGAAGTGTTCGCTTATGTGCAACAAGCGAACGAACACGGGACTAGGCGCGCTACTGCTTCACCATGACAATGCGCTCGCAACTTCTAGCGCTCAATATGAGGGACTACCTAGATAGCTGAACACCACATCGGTTAAGTTTTCGGTCACGATCCTTACAAAAGAGAAACGTCGGAAGATGCAAGCATCCTGTAGAAAAGGTGTCTAAGGTGGACTGGAAAAAGTCTTTTGAAAATTGGCTATTGAACCATAAGTTTTTGTCTGCGAATGTGTGTGCCATTTACGCGTAGTTGAAGTAAAACTTACTTATTATATATATACTAGACTTGCAACGAATAGAATATGAGTACGTTTTGCATAGTTCATCTGTTAAGTTTTTCACATAGCGATTGACCCTTGTATATTTCTATTTGAATAATTTGTCTACAGCACTTCAATATGATCAGTTTCTTTCTTAACCTGTTAGTGATATATTATATAATTCCTTCCTTCCTTCCTCCCTTCTATATGACTGTATTATCAAGTAAGTAATGAATGAAGAAAACAACTTGTGCCTACTTATAGATACATTTATTTCTTAATATTGGTATATATCCCGGAAGCAGCAATTCTGCCAACCCTCTCTATATTCTCTTTATTTTCCCCAGAGTACTGTGATTGATTTGTAACCGTATTTTGGGTGTGTGCCAACTCTTGCATGTTCGTTATATTTACTCTTTTCCGCTTTTCAATAATAACTACTTTTTTCAATAACATTTACATATTCTTTATTAGTAAGCTGTATTTAGTTATGTGTAATAAACATGACTTGAAACTTTATACTACAAACAAAAAACTCTTTAAGCTTTAATTAAATTAATACTACGAGAAACAAGGAACTTGGTTCAATTTAAAATCCTAATATTTCTGAATATCTGAATATTCAATAATAATTAAAGATACCTACCTATTATTTTCGGATGGAAATAATAAATAGGTATCATATATTATTTAATGATTTCTTATATTTACGAGAACACTACACATTGATTAAAACTACTTTAAAGGATTTTATCGCGTTTAATTTTACTTTTATCTCTATTCCCTCTCTCTCTCTCTCTCTCTTAGGCCGGTTTTAGAGCTCGACCGACCATGAGTGCGTACCATCGGTCCTAATACGCATTAACTGATCGTCAGTTTGTAGCGCAAGCTCTCCTGAGCAAAGAAACTGGCCGGACTGGTACAGTCACAAACACGTACACGAAATGTTACGCGTTAATCGTTTAATTGTTGCTTACTATGTTCTTAAACGTATAAGGAACAGAAGACGTAGATATCAGGTTCACCCAATCATCGCCCAAAGAGCACTTCAAGGGGAATTTACTGCTTTATATTCATTATTGCGCGAAGATGAGAAAAAAATTTTTTTAATTACTTTAAAATGTCAATCAAAAGTTTTGATGAATTGTCAGTGAAATTACAAGACAACTTAAAACATCGGCGAGGCGTTCGGTGTCGACATATGCCATGTTTGATAAAAATTACTTAAATCACTAACACTACTTAATACCTATAAAATCATACAATATTATTAAAGTTTAGGTTTGATTTTCTTAACGATGATACACGCATCCGTACGGTCGGTGTAGCTCTGAACGCGTCAATATGTTTCCATAGCGCGGCGGTCGACCGACGGTACGCATGCGGACGCGCTCGACCGACGGTCCTCGTACGCAGTGCGTAGCTACATACGCGTTCGTACGGTCGGTCGAGCACTGTAACGACTTGTAATTTTTCATACAAAAGCTCTGTAACCGGCCTTATATGTTATTTATTTTATGTTTCGCTCTTGTGTAAAAAAAAGAAAACTAAGTTTTCTAATAAAATATAGCCTAGGCATTGTTCTATATCTATTAGTAAAGTTCAGCCGTTCTGAACATTAGCCCGGAAAGACTGACAGTCAACATTTTTAAAAATAGTCATTTATGAGCTTGATTCAATATTACAGAGAACAAGTTAATGCAATATTAAGTATTCAATTCAATTTTATTTATATGTAGCAATATATAGACAAACTCTAGTCGTATCAATTGCAATTATGCCGACGCTTTGGCGTTAATATCTATCAATATGTTTCTTGAACGCAATAGTCTTTATCATTCCTTAGAACTTAATACTTTACGGTCATTTAGTTACTATTATATCTCCTTGTACTTGAGTCCCGTCAAGCAAAATTCGACTCTAAGGCAATGGAGTAAACAGACTGAAACGACATAAAAACATTAAAATGGTTAACCGTAGTTTCCGTAAGACAGGATATGCATAAGTATTCCTTTAGGACTACTGAATGAGTGGTTCCTATGAAATGAAGATATAAGGTTTCCTTAAACTATTGGAACAATGTTTAGAAAAGAAGGAAGATGTTAATAACGAAGGTAAACAAAAATTTAAACGTTCTATTTAGTTCTACTCTATTTCAAACATCTGCTATATTCAGTTCCAAGAACGAATGTATGTACTAGAACTGTATTGTACTGCATTCATATATTATTCTATAAATCTATTGAATCTATTTAAATATGCAGCGTATAATTCATGTGTGGAAATATAAATATCCAGTGGTCAGTTTTGGTCTCTTTAAACTATGCCAAATATGGAAGTAAGTATACTCGTATGTTTTGATTTACTAGAAAAATAACATCCTTATTGTGGTAGTATTATGTGTGACGGTACTTTACAAGACATTACGTCCTGAATCTATGATTTTATTATGATGATATATTTTATACTATGATTTAATTATTTAGTATATACAATTCAGTTCCAACAACATCTTGGAATTGTATTGTACCGCATTCATATGCTCCACGCTGGGTAAAAGGTCCTTGGAAAACTGCTCTCCAGCTCCAATCTATGAAATCGGGGTTCAGAGTTTTTGGATACGTTATCCTCTATCATTTTCTTTTTTTCTCTTTATTAGGTTTATCAGCAATTGCTAACACTAAAACTTCAAATTAATAACACAATTACTTGAAAGTATTGACACAAGTGCTACAATTACTTAAAGGTAAACTTCGCGTGCATATAACTTTATAAAAAAATGAAAAAACAATAAGTTATTCCTCAACTAAAATTAAATATATATCTATTCAGTGGCGAAGCTTCCATTAAAGCCGAAAAGCCGGGCTTGCCTTATTAAAACTGAATCAATCAATAATATCAACTAATAAAATAACTCCTAAACTGTTTCAAATTATTTCAATTTTCCCGCGCACTCCACTGTTCGACACATGTCGACCGATGACCTCGTATTGCCTTAGCGATACGTTTATACAAAGGTACTCTGTGGCGATACTGCTGCTGTCATAAAGTGAGTTTTAATAGAGCGATTAGTTGTCTCCCTCACTCGCGTGGGCTTTTTACGGGGTTTCGAGAAGACGATCGCTCTCTTTCTAACCTATGGCAAAATATTCTATAATGAAATATAACTACGAAATGTTTATATAGCAATTACTATTGAGCCGACAAGCCTGGCTTTGCCATGAAGTTGCAGCGAAATGGTTGCGGGCCCCTCGTATGCAAGTTCACTTCACATTTCAATGTTTATGCTTGTTTTTGTTGTGTTTGTTAAAAATTTATGCTTTTTCGAAGATTTTCAGTGAAAATGGGAGGATAATAGTGTTCATTGTGATGAATATAAGTGTGTTGAAGTGCTAATCGGCGAAGAAAAGGTAAACATCTTTAAAAATGAAATTTAATATTCAATAAACATTTCTTTATACTTTAAATGTAGGTACAGGACTACTCTTTAGTATTAAAGTTTAATTAAGTTAGGCGTATTTAAAGGTTTAATAACTCAATATTAATATTACCATACGAATTAAAAATATCAATTTGAACAGCAGTATAAAGTATGAGACCTAGGTTTAATTTTAGAGGAAATAAGTGTTACATTTTTTTTAACGTGAAGCACAAATTTTAATTAAATAAATCAAAAGAATATAGAGGAATGTATTGAGGTTTTTAAAGAATAGTATTCCCTTTAGTTATTTCCAGTAAGGTTTCTCTGTCTACTTTTCAGTATATAAAATTTTAATGAATTAAAGATTGTGGGAAAACTGTACGTTAAGGTACTGATTGAAAGGGTCATGAAAGAAACTGATGGAAAAATTTGGGATGTGCAAGCGGGATTCAGAAAGTGAATGGGATGTACAGATCAAGTCTTTTCCATGCGCATGATCGCGGAGAAGTTTTTGGCCAAAAACCAAAAGGTTTTTTGTGCGTTCATGGACTCGAAAAAGGCCTATGACAGAGTGGATAGGGATGTGCTATGGCAAACACTGAACTCTTTTGGGTTGAGCGCTGGCTTGATACAGGCATTGGAATCTCTTTATAGGGACTCTAGTGCTTGTGTTAGGATCAACGGGGTCTACTCGGACTGGTTTGACATCCATAAAGGTGTCAGACAGGGCTGTGTGGCTTCCCCGTGGCTGTTCAACCTATTTATAGACAGATGTTTGCAAAATTTGAAAGTTGAAGAATGCGGATTAAGAATGGGTGAGTTAACCGTCAAATGCCTTTTGTACGCCGATGATCAAGTTATCCTTGCGTCGTCGGCGGCCGAGTTGCAAATGATGGTTACATTAATGAACAGATCATTAAAAGAAAGGGGTATGAAAGTAAGACGAAGGTTATGGTTTTTGAAAGAGAAGAAAGTAAAACGATTTGTGAAATAAGAACAGAAGGGGAGTTGATCGAGCAAATAGATGAGTTTGTATATTTGGGCGGCGTATTTAGCAGGGATGGGAGATATGATAAGGATGTAAAACGACAAGTGAATGCGGGAAATAGAGTAAATGGGGCCCTGCACTCTATTGTGAAGAGTCAAAATGTGTCAAAAAAAGGCACGTATGGCAATTCACAATGCTGTGTTGGTCCCTACTTCAACGTATGGTAGTGAAAGTTGGGTGTGGCAGAAGAAGCACGAGAGTAGAATCAACGCAGTAGAAATGCGGTCCTTAAGGAGTATGTTAGGGCTGAATCTGAACGACAGGGTAAGAAATTGTGTAATAAGAGAAGAGTGTGGTTTGCAAGATGATGTTGTGACCAGGATAAAAAAAGCTTCAAGAAAACAAAATGGCGAGTCGGAAAGGAACGTCTAGCAAATAAACAAAAAACGGGCCAAATTAGGAGTACCCTTAACCGACGAGCATGACTCATATGCGTAGGTGTATGAATGTGAAGGAGGCGAGAGAGGTGTGTCAGGATCGTGCCAAATGGAAGTCTGTAGTCTCTGCCTACCCCTCTGGGTGACAGGCGTGAGTGTTTATGTTATGTTATGTAAAATTTTAATGGCGCCATCTACTCAATTCTATACGTAAAGTCATTTTATCGAACGAAAATTGGTTGATTCTTACGATGGTGCCTAAAGATTACGCTAGATGGCACAAATACGCTATCCGCTAATTTATAGTGATATATGAGTTTAAAAATATCATTTTGTACGGTTTATTATGAATTGAAAATGAATAATTATAATTATTATAAATAGTCATTATTTTATGGTAAAAAACTAGCAAAGCTTTATCTTCTCATTATAACTATCTAATTCCTGTCGTAATCTGTTCTTTTATGCATATAACTTAAACAAAATATAATTTCGAGGTTTCACATCTGCCAGGCGTCCCTTTTTTAACTTTGTACATAGTTTGTTTGTACTTTGTTCATGTATTGTACTGTTTGTAAATATCTCAAGCAAACCCAAACGGCTCTTTTCAAAACCACCGAAGGTGTGCAATTGCATATTATGTCATACAATGTATCTAGCGGTAGTAGTATGCTTTCTGTGTGCTTTGTTAAACACGTCCTTGTCAGCACTGAATATGAAACTAAAGAGTGGAGACAGCTCAAGATTGGTGTATTTTTATTAAACTGCTAAAAACAACAAAACCATATCTTGGGCTTGCCCTAGTTTGGAGCCCTAGCTTCGCCACTGCTATTAGTAAGAATAGTGCTACATAAACTTAAAAACTTAAAAGAAACTAAAAATCGATTTTAATTTATGCTATTAACTTATACATTAACGGAGACACTTAGAGAATGTTCTGGGTGAGTCAACGTGAATGTCGATTTCATCGCTGTATCCATTAATAACTTTGCAGAACCTGGCATAAGGAGAATTCCTTCCCAATACAGTTCTTCTTAATGGTGGACTAAGCTGCAATAGAGCTGCGAGGTAATCTCGAAGGTACACGAAACTTAAAAAGTTCGGTTGCCGTATGAAGATATGTTCGGCTGTCCCACATGATAACCCAGGTGTGATATTAAAAAGAAAACGTGTTTATTCAACATTGAGCTATTATGTACTACGTACTAGAGGAGACACTGCATTCAGCTACTCTGTTCCACTCAACTGCGGTGCATACACCGCACTTTCAGTCACTCGCTAGGTACTTGAGTAGAGTTGTCACGTGTTGTGTTGGTTTAGAAAAAATCTCTTGATAAAAATATGCCGTCGTGTGTACTTAGATATTGCACAAATAATTCAAGAAATGTCAGTAAAAACCAAGGTATTACTTTTCAACGGTTAATAAGATACTTAATCAATAAATAAATTATTATAAATTAATAATAAAATAAATTATTCCTAAGACGCCACCTTGTGTCATGTAATATAGATTACGAAATAAATTTGTTCAGATGCGACATTTCTGTGGGTACTTAAGTATAGGACGAATATATTATTATACACATTTTTTTTGTAGAAACATATTACATACAATTGGCCTATATATGAGTTATCATAATTAGGCCAATTTTTTATATTTAAATCTGCTCATTATTCTTTTATATTATTTTTAGGTTTCCACATCAAAGTCAAAGTGGAATAAATTCGTCCATTTTTAACTCTCGCGTGCCCAGCATTTATGAACGACGCTTATTCTAATTTAAATAAAAATATTTGTAATTTAAATTTTATATTAATAAGTTTTGTTAAACATACATTTAGTATGTTTTTTTTTTATATTTGACATAGATACCTTTTAAAATATTTAGAAAAAAATATAATTAAAATGTAATTGTGATATAATATTAAGTAATAAATTAAATAAACAAATATAATATACAAAATAAATGACAAAATTTAAATATTGTTCTCGATATAATTTACCTATTTAACAATACAATCTACTATTACCTACGGGTCATTCTACCTATGTTTATTCTATGATAAATAACCAAACGCGCGAACACAGAGTAGCGCACATTTTTTGTTTGAGATAGCGGTTCTAGTATGTAAGTACATATTACTTCAATGTTATTCAAAATATTTTAAATATATTAATTACTTCAGAGAGAAGGAAATAACTGCAAAGTATCCTTTAAAATAACTGGAAATTTTAACATCTTAAATTCTTTAGTCTATGAAGAATTAAAACATTTTAAAGACTGGGTACGGCGATTTATAACTCAAGCACAGCAACTAAACCTCAGTTGTTTGCGCTGTGATTTTTAGATTTTTTTTATTGGTAATAAATTTAAAAAAAATATGTCAACACTCTCTTATAAAACTAGCTTATAGTCCTCTTTCGATTTGAAGACTTCAACTAAAGTTCACCGCGTCAGCTTGGTATTGGGAAAACCGTTTGCATAATCCTTATAATTAGAACATCTATGTCATTTACTTTTTTATTTTATAGGGTAGGGTGATAAACGAGCACACAGTCCACCTGATGGTAAGTGGTTGCTGTGGCCCATAGACATCGAAACCTATACTCAATTACGAATCAAAATGCAAATGCGTTATCACCCGTGAGGACTAAGATGTCTCCGGTTTTCTACACTCACCATACGAAACACAGCAGCATTAAGCTACTATTTTGCGCTGGTATTCTGTGAGAGCGTGGCGTCCTTCCCCAGTCGAGCCGACCCGTTCGTGCTACAACTATACTACTAATATAACTGCAGCGTGGTCCTACCACGTATAAACTACTTTCTACTATGTTATTTATTGGGCCGTAGTTGTTCAGGTGCTAAGCGCTCGCAGTAAACTTCATAGTACGCGAGCAGGTACGGCCCCGCCGGCACCAATGACATTGTAAATTGCGTTTTTAGGTGCAGATTTTATCACTTGCTCGGCGGTGAAAGAATTGTAGGGAAACCTGCATGTCCGAGAAATAAAAGTGTTTCAAAGACATATAAAGTCAAAGCGCTGCAGCAGAGCGGCACACTAATCCCATAAAAATCCTCTCAGAATGAGGTCCGACCGTCGGGGGTAAAATCAGGCTCTCACAAAAGACTAATCTTAAAAAGTATGATAACGATGCTTTGATTAAAAGAAAGTGTAACGCCGCTGTTTTGTATGTTCATAACGAGACATTCCATCTTAGTCGTCTGGGGAGACAAATTGACAAGGCAACAGTCTGCATTTGGATGATTAATCGATGATTAATATAGGAATCTATTGGCCACATCGTTCACTATTTTATAAAATGAGGGTCACAAACGAGCACAGCCCATCTGATTATAAGCGGATGCTGTTGTCCATAGATATCTACATCTATTCTCGATTAAGAATCAAAATGCAGAAGAGGACTAGGATGGGGTTACAATAACCCCATCCTAGTCCTTGGATGGAATGCCACGTTTCCAGTAAAAAGGATCTCCGGATCTCTGCAATCATCATATCACAATCACATCGTTAGGGAGTTGTACTTGCTCGGTACCGTCAGGTAGACTGTGTGCTTGTCCTCCTTAATTCTATAAAAAAGTCGCCCTAGTAACGACTTAAAGTAATAAGCTGGGGTTGTCAGCTCGCTTTCCAAGCGTGGCAACTATGGTGAATATCCCCTTTATGAGGCAATGACTTATGGCTATGGGCATATGTTCAGCAGTGGACTTTAATAGTTTTAATTATTTTATTTTATTTAAGGACTTTAATTAAAGTCCTTAATGGGCTGGTACGGTAACGGTAATGGTAAAAATAATTGTATTATTAGGTAGGGTTCGAGCTATCATGGCCACAACAATACTTATGTTTTCAAAGATACTGACAGGATTTTCGAAGTGAAAAGTACTCGTAATTGTAGTGAGTGACCGATTAGTATTATTCATTAATTTACTTTCATCCTGTTATATACAACTGAAGGACAAAGGCTTCTCTAAACTTTTCTACTCATTAAGATTTAAGGCCTTTTTCGTCAATTCCAGTTCAACCAGTCCAACCAAGAAAGTGTCAGTTTAGGCTTGCCGTGGCGTCGTATAACGTTGCGTAGGATCCGCGAGGTCGGTTTTCAGCAAACGTTTGATATATTTGTCCGGCCCATTTCCACTTATTTAAAAACTGATGACTTAGTTTATAAATATAATTAATCTAATACTACAAATGAACTTTTTTTGCAGATATATATAATCTCCAGTATACAGTAAATTCGGTTAAAATTGTTCATACATTCGAATCTCTGATTCGCTTGTATGTTTAGAATAGTTTCAGAAGCAGTCTGAGTACATTTTAATTAATTTATTAAAGCGTAGAATTGAATAACTTGTGAGCTTGTGAGAGTGCTTTAGAAATTGTTTCCATTAAATGAAGAAATATTTACTCAGGCCCACTTTTATTTTATCTTGCTCTCTTTTCTTTTTACTCGTATTCCTTAACCCACTATTGAAACGGGTATTTGAGGGATGTGTTAACTGGCAAGCTTAATAAAAAATATTTCTAACCATGTAGTTACATAGCTAGGTGATGAACCCAGCACCGATAAAATCGCATTAGTAATGCTGCTTTCTGTTACTAGTATACGGTATTTACGACTATATTGAATGAAATTTCCGTTATCGGTCGCTGGTCATTCATAATAAAAAGCAAAATGCCGATACGAAGTCTTGAAAGTAACAAAGGAAAAATTTAGTTTAGAAGGTAAAAAGATTACTGAAAAGTCGCTTTGCTTGTTCTACCGGTGAAATAAAGGTTCTGAATTCTTCCGCACTTAAACAATAATGCAGAGTATGTTGGAAATGGCATCCCACTTATAAGTTTTCCCCATTAGGGCATTGGATTGTCAAGAACTTGCAAAGGTATCTGCATTCTAAAGATGAGGAATGAATTTTATTAAATTGTTTTTGAACTATTCGCTTCTTGTTTGTATTGCTTTTGATCTTTCATATATTTAAATCGTAAAATTAATAAAATTTTAAATAGAATTTTATTAACACAGAAAATCAAAATAAAGACGAAATCGTACTTTAAGAATGGATTTAAATACATGATTAGACATATTTATATAAAAGCAGCAAACAAAATACTTAAAAAAAGCTTTATCGGTTCTAACGGAAGACCAGCACAAGTCGTTATTAGGCTTGCTTGTACTGAGCTAAGACAGATTTACGATTATATTATTTTGTAAAAAAAAATAAACTTCATATCCACTTAATTTAATGTTTTTTTTTAATTTTATATTAGTGTAGAGGGCCAGTGCCGATAGTAAATACATATTTTATCATTTTTTAATTCATCTAAATATGTATGTACATGAGCGTGATTTAGAATTAGGGTGAGTTTTCTTCCATTATATGGAGATAATCCGCTTACATATAAATCTTGATGAGTGGTTACGGAAAAATAGTTTAAATATTCTATCTTATACCGCAAGTATAAAGTACAATTTGCTAAACCATGCAGCGAGGAATCACAGAAATAAATTAAACCTCTTACGATATGATACTGTAATATTAGACTCCATCTCGCGGATGCAAAGTTTCGCTGCAAGCTCAGTACAAAAGACGGAAGATTAAATTTGCTTTTGTTATATTATATTTTGTATGTATAATGAAATGCATTCTATTAAGATGATTTTTTTATGATGTTGATACAGTTTTAGCAATGCTATATTATGAAAAATAATTAGATAAAAAGAAATGTTTTAAACTTTGCTTACATAATTTTTTATAATTGAGCTTTAATTAATTAGTCATTCTTAAAGTAAATTAAAAACGTAATGATTTTAATTGTGTTTAATGCATCGTTCTTCGGATAACATTAGTATTATGACCTGTAGTAGTGCGACATCACCATTGGCACGAATTTCGAGTTAAAGAATAAAACAAAAATACAAAAAACGGAACACATCCATGTCCTTCTCCGCGCTCTAATTTAAGGTTATCATTGTTTCGTGTAACCGTTGCAGCATTATATGTATTTTTAATATTACCAATTTTAAATTTACAAAAAAAATTGAAATTTACATAGTGGCAAACCATGTTTGAGTGCAATCCGTGAGATTGCTACATTCTGTGAAATTGCATTTACGTAACCTATGAATGAGGTATTCTGCGATTTGTGTTTAAATGTACTTGAGTTCAATCCGTGAGATTTTTCCTTGCATATTATCTGGATTATTTCTGTGAAATGTGTTAAAACACGCTTGAGATCATTTCGTTGCATATCGTAACAAAATGCTCTTTTGCGTTTCATCACACACTATGCTTTAAAAAAATTGTTGTCTTACAGTAATTGTGGATTTTATTTTTAATGTACCCCGAGTTAACATAAGTGACTCAGTGGCCACAAATTAACTAGAAATAATAATAAATTCATCAATGTACAGCTGGATTAGGGCTCAGATTCTCGTTAGGCGCCCAAATACCATTCAAGTCCCAGTATTCGGTGGAAGGAGTGGCTAAAGATAAGATAAGATCCGTAGAAGTGAAGGCCATCAGAGAAATCCTACTTCTAACTAATATACAACAATCAACTTAATGGGTTGAACTTATATTATTGCTAGATCATAACAGATTGACGGTTATATAAAATAATTAATAACTTGATTAAAGACTATTTAGATGATGATTGAAATCCCTGTTTAATTATCACGAAGAAAACTTAACTACCAAAAGGAATCTTGCTACCCATTCTATAAGTAAAACATCTAAGAGATGCATTGAAGGATACTTAATACTGTTATTTGATGCCAATTTACCTGTAACATTAAAGGCTGTAAAAGCAATAAATAACTTTAGGTAAATCCAAATGCCTTAAGCGTTTATATTATACGTCAATTTTTAAAGTATTTTAAATACTCACAAGTTTTCACTAATAACCTTGTTACTTATACTTCTAATTTTCTGATAATTTTATGTCAAATTTCAACAGAAAATGTTTGGAAAATCCAAAAGTGCACGACTCGTAATGCTCATAAGATCGTGAAAAAATGTAAAAAAAACTCTCAATAAACCATAGATTTTTTTAATTTTACTACGTTATTATTATTGACGTTACTACTTTTTAAAGAATTATCTTAAAACGATCAGAAGAACTTTAATATTAATTCAATTTTAAGGTATTTGTACTCAGGCATTATCGTAAAAACTAGTTTTTTTTTTACCTGATTCGTAAATAAATATTTTGTATTTCTACAGCTATCGATATTTTTCATCACGAGCCACTGTAAACAAACGATACAGTAATCCACGTCGGCGGCTAAGCCCGGAGTGAGTCAAAGTGTATTTAGTAAAATATATTATTATAAGGCTGCTCAAAAACCGAAAATTTCTCAGCCGAAAAAATTCAAGTAGAACTAAACAAAACAAAATTAAACAGCCATTTACATTCCATGACTTCTCACATGATAGATAAAGAGATTAAAAAATAGATTGAGTTAAACACTTAAAATTTTCAACATTTATCGTGTTTACCCCTCCATGCGGACTTGGTAAATGTACACCATAAGCCACTAAAACCACTTTTTCAATGTAAAAATAGCAATTAATCGATTTTAAAAGTTCCTATGTTCAACAATTATTTATCTTTCCGACAGTGTGCTTTTTATATCACCAATATGTTCAATATGATAGTAAGATACGATTCATGCGACTAAGCGTTGGATTCTTGATTTTTAGGCGCTAGTAGGACGTACCTAAGCGCTTTGCGCTTGAGGCATGCAAAAAGTCTTATTATAGAAATGAGGAGTTTTCTAAATATCCATAATATAATATTACGTAATAACATTTATATCACATTACGATAATATTTTCGTATCCCGCCTCAACTTTTCCAAAGAGAACTTGCAGGCGGGCATCATAAAATATTTCAGAAACCTCACAAGCAGTATGCTCAGCCTCCATCCAGACATAAGATAAAGCCTTCAACATTAAGTTAAGCACATGTTTTCCGTCCAACATATAATGCCATCAAATGAAGCAACCCCACTTGCTGATTTTTTATCATTTTAATTCCGAGATTGAGAAGTTATAGCATTGCTAAAGTTTTTTGTCCTAATCAATGTTTTTATTAATTTTCTTAATATCAGCTAATTGTTTACAAAAGATTTTATCTAAATCTGAAACATTAATATTACTTTTTTGTTAGACAACCTGCTTATTACACTAAAAATAATTTTAAAAAAATGCTGTATTTTGTGTGTTAAAAATATTAATTTCTTTTTTCATAGGACAATGGGACTTTTAGGCCTGAGGTTAACAAATTGGTTTAAAAATTGGCTTTATTTTTCTGAATTGAAAAACAAAAAACTGGCTCGTTTTATATATAATCTAGAATTCAAAAAAAACATACAAATAAGAAATAGTTCAGAAAATCGATTTAGTGTATGTTCGGATCCAAAAAATAAAAAATAAGATAAAAAAGCTACTAAGGTTTCATTAAAGTTCTGTTATTTACTTTAAATGATGTTTGAACTTCTCCAGTTTCATTTCTTTCTATCGCCGCTTGCGGCACCCAGGTCTATGATAAGTGTATACCGTAGAGTTAGTTTTTTGTATACTTGTCCTCAGAGGTGGCAACACATTTACATTTTTATTCTTAATCGAGGATAGAAGTAGGTGTCAATTGGCCACAACATCCACTTACCATCAGGTGGACTTTGTGCTGGTTTGTAGTCTTTATTCTTTAAAATAAATTTAAAAAGGAGATTTGAATTGTTATTAAATGTGCCAATATAATATTGTGCCGTGTAATTTAAAAATAAAATTAATTTATTTCACGTATAAAATTAAAAAAAATTGCAAATTGCTGGAAAGCAGTGTTTTTACTACGTCACCATTTATATTCGAGCACTGGACAGTTATGCAAATAAAAATATGTTTTTCAGTTTTGGTTAAATTTATTTATTGTTGGTTAAATCATAATACATAACATAAATATACATAAACACTCACACCTGACACCCAGAGGGGTAGGCAGAGACTACAGACTTCCAATTGGCACGATCCTGACACACCTCTCTCGCCTCCTTCACACCCATACCACCTACGCATACATGCTCGTCGGTTAAGGGTACTCCTAATTTGGCCCGTTTTCAATAAATCGCCAATTTGGTCGATAAATTTTCGCCTAGGACGTCCCTTTCCGAACCTGCTATTCACTTCTGCAACATAAATTTTCTTTGGCACTCTTTCCTCATTCATTCTTTCCACATGACCAAACCACCGAAGCATTCCTTTCTTAATCCTGGTCACAACATCATCTTGCAAACCACACTCTTCTCTTATTACACAATTTCTTACTCTGTCATTCAGATTCAGCCCTAACATACTCCTTAACGACCGCATTTCTACTGCATTTATTCTACTCTCGTGCTTCTTCTGCCACACCCAACTTTCACTACCATACGAAGTAGGGACCAACACAGCATTGGGAATTGCCATACGTGCTTTTTCGACACATTTTGACTCTTCACAATAGAGTGCAGGGCCCCATTGACTCTATTTCCCGCATTCACTCGTCGTTATATATCCTTATCATATCTCCCATCCCTGCTAAATACGCAGCCCAAATATACAAACTCATCTACTTGCTCGATCAACTCCCCTTCTATTCTTATTTCACAAATCGTTTTACTTTCTTCTCTTTCAAAAACCATAACCTTCGTCTTACTTGCGTTCACTTTCATACCCCTTTCTTTTTATGATCCGTTCATTAATGTAACCATCATTTGCAACTCGGCCGCCGACGACGCAAGGATAACTTGATCATCGGCGTACAAAAGGCATTTGACGGTTAACTCACCCATTCTTAATCCGCATTCTTCAACTTTCAAATTTTGCAAACAACTGTCCATAAATAGGTTGAACAGCCACAGGAAAGCCACAGAGCCCTGTCTGATACCTTTATGGATGTCAAACCAGTCCGAGTAGACCTCGTTGATCCTAACACAAGCACTAGAGTCCCTATAAAGAGACTCCAATGCCTGTATCAAGCCAGCGCTCAACCCAAATGAGTTCATTATTTACCATAGCACATCCCTATCTACTCTGTCATAGGCCTTTTCCAAGTCCATGAACGCACAAAAAACCTTTTGGTTTTTGGCCAAAAACTTCTCCGCGATCATGCGCATGGAAAAGATTTGATCTGTACATCCCATTCCCTTTCTAAATCCCGCTTGCACATCCCAAATTTTTCCATCAGTTTCTTTCATGACCCTTTCAATCAGTACCTTAGCATACAGTTTTTCCACAATGCTAAGAAGGCTGATGCCACGGTAGTTTTTACAGTCCTGCTGCGACCCTCTTCTTTTATATACTGGGACTATCACGGCTTTGCACCAGTCTACCGGTACCCGCTTCAGTTCCCAGCATAAATTAAACAAGGTGTGCAGCAGGCCTGCCACCACTTCCTCTCCAGCCCTTAGCATTTCGAGTGAAACTCTATCATATCCGGCAGCCTTACCTGCTTTCATGCTTTTCATTGCTTTCATTATTTCATCTATACTTATCTCGCTACCTCCGGAGTTAAAATGCCTACAATATTTAGACACTATAAGTTCAGGTGAAAAGGTGATTCCAATATAGAATTTCAATAATGCGGTACGCTGTCGAAAAACAATTTTTGAATAGTTTATGGCTATTAAAGTATATCTCGCTCTCGGTCGGTCAGTTCTTACGAGTGGAGTGCAATTTAGTTTTGGTTCGTTAGTGGCGGTGATGTCCGTTATAATTTGTATCGAACGTGTTCATTTGTTCTACAGTTCTAACACATAGTTAAAATACTACAACTACAGCTAGCATTCATGTTATATTTAAAAATTTGCAATTATATGAAATGATTCTATGTTTTTTTGTTTTGTTTGAACAAATGTAAAGCCCTCAAGATAAATTTTGTATAAACAAATTTTCTCTAATAAATGATTGATGATAGATACTACTCGATTTATGTCAGTTCCAATTTACTTATGAGAAAGATATAATAGTAAGTATTTCTCAAGTTGTGATGTTTTGAAAGATCGATGCATGCTCATCAATAGCTAGATGATACTACTTCCAAATTTTCAAACTGAGATACTTGGGGTTCAGCATTTTGGTCCGCAGTTCGCCGAGCCAGAGCTACGATCGGGCCAGAGGGTATGTGAGTTTTGCATTTAAAAAAATCCTCTAAAATCCTAATAATACAATAATGTAATGTACCTACAAGACCGTCAGTGTGGGTGAAATTCTCTAGTCTAGTTTATTTCTGCCGCCTAATAGCATGTGCGTGCGCTAGTGATCCGATCCATAGGCATTCCATTTAAGTCGTCATAGGTGATAACACATATGTAGCCTTCTGTGTTTTGCTACAGTTGTTTATGTACCCACTTACCGTTGGGTGGACGATAAGTTCGCTCGTCACTACGTGCTACTACTAATGGGCACTTGTTCAATAAAAGAATGCTTGCGTGCTAGTAATGAGCACGTCTGTCCGTACCTTAAAGCTCTTCTAAAAGCCCGGTCGTAGAGTTGCGGCGTTTAAGAACAGCACAATGCCGCTATGGTTCGTGCGATGAGTGACGAAAACCATATTATAATCGTCAAAGGTCGTAACGGTCGTAGCATTTAATTACCGTAAGGTGGGCTGTGTTCTTGCTTGTCACCCTTCCTTGTGTAAAAAAGTTGTACAACGCTACGTCAACTACTGTCGAAACCCTACTGTCCTACTGTCGGAATTACTTTGAAGTATGTCTTTTGATAAAAATAAGTTAACAAATCTCGCGGATATTGTGGTACTTACTTTAGAAAACACGAAAATAACATCCTCTTTTTTGTATGCGAAAAATTACATTAATTTATTTTAAAAATTTCCTTGAAATAAAAACGCCTTCAGTTTAAATGCACAAAATAATAACCAACTATTGTTGAATTTAACAACACATTGCCAAGCAGACGGGCTACAGAAGAAGTGACTGCGGTTTCTACTAAGTGAGTTAGTTACACATTGTGCCATTGTATTGCTAGTTTTTCTTTTAACCAAGTGGTAAAATTTAAAAATGTTGTGCAACCGACTTCAATATAAATAGAATGAACATCATCAGTGTATTCCAAGTCAATTGAATACGCATTATCAAGGATAACTCAACTAATGATCAGATCTTGATCTATCGTATATGGGACTACATGAAAAGCACCAGCTTTCAAATAAAAAATAGTCATCAAAATCGGTCCACCTGGAAAAAAAGTTTTGAGGTAACACATATAAAAAGAAACATACAATCAAATTGAGTACCTCCAGTTCAAAAATAACGAGAAACAATTTTTTTTGTCTAAAATTATAAATATTAACATAAATACCTTATATATTCCTTAGGTATAATTGTAATTATATGTTAATAATTAACTATAACGATTTCGATAAATGCCAACAGATAAGTCGGTTACTCTAGGTTCTCGGGTGGCAGTCTCGTATCCAAAATCGAAGTGTAGGACGCCCCCCCCCTCTAGATGGAGTGACAACCTGGTAAGAGATGCAGAGAGTTGATGGTTGCAGCTTGCTTAAGACCGTGTTTTACGGCATTCCTTGGGGGATACCTACTCGTATGTTCAGCAGTGGACTTGTGAATGACTTTATGATGATAATGACGGGGAGGGTGAATCCTCCATACAATGTGAGAGGTACATGTCCCGCAGAGGACTCCTACGGGCAAATAATGAAGAAATAGAATTTGTTTAAAATAAGGTATTATTACCACCCATAGCTGTAGTAGCCTAGGAATAAGCGGTTGCTTGAAATTTCATGTTTTACCCGATATTATTCCGAGTTCAATCGCAAAAAACTATGTACTTTAATTTATTCCTTGCTAAAGGTAGTTCTGGCTAACGATAACATTGGAACGTCGAACACCTCAGTTCAATGTGGAGTCGTGAACATAAAATAAGTTTATTAGAATATAAAAAACCACTGTTATTCAATGTGTATTCTAAGAATCCTTCTTGGTTATGTTAAAGACATTTCTATCTACTATTTAGTTTAACAATGACTGCAGGGATTGCTCTAAACTGCTCGCGATTCAGAGTACAATTTGTAAGCAACGCGGTTCACTAACTTTGTTTTCCCGACAAGCCAAATTCGACTCTAACTGCAGCAAACATTCGTTGTATTTAAATTGAATTGAGCTTCTTACAGCGCAGCAGTACGACTTGCATAAATATTCCGTGGACTTCAGAAACACAGTACTGTAAGTACATTATATGTACACGCCAATGTAATAACGGATTAAAAGGCATTCCAGTTACGAAATTAGTTTAGTTTGGATTTAATTTTGAAGTGAAAACTTCTTTAGCGGCGTTGTACACTTTTTTGTAATGGGTAAAAATGTTAAACTCGCGTCAGGACACGTGACCTGATCGAAAATGCGTAAGACGGACGGCATAGGAGAGGAAGTAGCCCCCTGTATGTAATATATATAATATAATATATATGTAATGTAATATAAATTGTCATGTTTGTGTACGATAGCGCAATAAATAAATATTGTATTCTACCACATAAATAATAGTACTTTTATACTGATAATTAAAGCAATTCGTGCAAAATTATTCCCTAACCATTCCAAAATATCAAAAATGCACAACGTTAATGTTCAAGTTTTCACGTCTGCCCGCGCTCCCGGAGTGCAACTAACTGACGTTTTTATAGTGTGGCGGAAAAACCACGCTGCAGCTATATCACGAATAGGTTGTCTAGACAGGCGACGGAGCGCGCTCTCAAAAATACTAGCGTTAAATAGCAGTTATAAGCTATTGGGTGCGTTTGGCAGAAAAAAGCGCTAGCAAGCGCTTGTAAGCAAAATGGCGATCGTAAGCGGTAAGCGCTGTCAAATCATAAGTAGCTATTTTCCTCCAGGACACGATGTTAGTTTTAACCGGGGGAATCTATCCTAATTTAAATATATGTTTGTAAAGTATTCATATTAAAAACTTACCAATCATGAGTTTTTAATAGCATGTATATGTTTATTCATGTCATTATATTACTTAAAACTAATATTGCACAAAACAACTTATAAACTCTACTTCAAAACAAACAATTTAAATAAGCAAAATGGCGGATTGTGTCAGCGCTACTGAAGTAGCAATCGTGTCCTGGCCGAAAACTATTTTAGCGCTTATAAGCGCTTGCTAGCGCTTTTTTCTGCCAAACGCACCCATTTTACATATGGTGAGTATAAAGAACCAGAGACACTTTTCATTATCAGTAAAAAGTGTCTCTGATTCTATTCTATTTTAGTCTAGGTGTGACAACGCATCTGCATTTTAATTATTACAAATTGGGGATAAAAGTAGATATCTATGAGCCACAACATCCACTTTTATTCAGTTGGAGTGTGTGCTAATTTAGCATCCTTATTATCCGAAAGAAATCTGAAAATTAAGATTTTTTAATTTCGATTAAAGTATCGAACGATGTGTCACTTAAAAAATAGTAACGTAACTTCAAATTAACATACGTTGCACTGCTGGGCGTAGACTTCCTCTCATTATAGAGGAGCTAGAGCAAGCCGTGTGGTCCCAATGTGTGGGCATAATCTGTCCAAGATTTTATTTTTATTTTAAAGACTTACAACATGACAATCCTCTTAAACATTTTCCTATATTTGCCGAGCACGTCAATAGTCAGTCTTAAAGCTGAAATTAATTTGTTGCTGATGGGGATCGAACTCTGTTTGTTCATGTATCTTGAAAATTCTTTTTCCCTACAATATTAAAAGTGGAACACAGCAGAGAGCTGTCATATACCACGCGCGTCTCAGCACAGTATTGGTTACTTTATCAAGTATCAAACCCTTAAGACGGAAAGAAAACGTTTTCAAAATTTTGTTGATCTCACTTAAAAATAAGTAGTCTGTTTTATAGCATATTTTTTGCATATTAAGTGCGACACAGGTTGACTCCAACGTTGCTAAAATTTACAGCTATGACTTAGCGAAGCAGGACGTTCGTGCTTATTTTACAAAATGGTAGATTGCTCACCGTGACTTCATAAACTTGTGTTGATACTTGAAACTGTAATAAATTAAGTTTTATACGTTTATATTAGATGTATAGTTGTAGCACGAATGGGTCGGCTCGACCGGGGGAGGGACCACGTTCTCACAGAATACCAGCGTGAAATAGTAGCTAAATGATGCTGTGTTTCGTATGGTGAGTGTAGAGAATCGGAGACCCATTTTACTGGAAACGAGGCATTCCATCTTAGTCCTCACGGGTGACAACGCATCTGCATTTTGATTTGTAATCGAGGATAGATGTAGATGTCTATGGGCCACAGCAACCACTTACCATCAGGTGGACTGTGTGTTCGTTTGTCACACTATCCTATAAAAAAAAAGTATCGATAGACTTAAAATCCATGAATGTATGAAGAAAGTAGCAATTGTATGGGAAGGTAATACTGATGGAAGTAGTAACTGCAATTCGTCATGTCATCCTAATTCATGACTTTCCGTTTACTTTCTCCTTAGATATTTCTTATATTTTAGCGATTACTTTGAATAAAATTAATTTTTCGGATTATATCGCGTTTTATTTAAACATTTTTTAATTCCCTTGCCTTCGCATGTGAAGCACCGACCGGGAAGTCTTACAGTATGTAAACATGTTAAGGATTGTCTCAACCATTACGTCATTAATAGACTATAAACGAAGGATGTTTCGTAAGACTACTGAAATATAAAAAGAAAACATCTAAATTTTGATGGAGAATGTGCTTGGGAAACCACTACAGGACCGTGTTGTGCAGAATTGATCCAACCTACAAACTGGCCAAAATAACGATCCTGAGGCTTTTTTTGCTACTTTATTTCTACGATATTGTACGAAAGACTTTTGAAAAATAACACGTGATCCCAAAATCTTAAAAAAAGTCATACATAACATGATATAAAAAGGCTCTTGTCATTAGCAAAATGTGTTTAGGTTTCAAATCTAAATAAGTTTTTGTTTGTGTGGGTTTAACATTTCTGCACAATACGGTCCAATTAATATAAGTAAATTAAAACCCAATCAGGACTTCAAGATACCGTAAGCTCATTCAGCTTATATCGGACCAAAAAGTAATATTTAAAAGTAAAACGTCGCATTCGTCAACTATGACATCACGACATCAAATACCTCAGTCCTACGCATTTTACGTATAGCCTAAACGAGACCAGCAATACGAGCCACTCTATGGCCAACTTTTTAATTATTGAAACATAATAAAAATACTAGGTTGATTTGATGCTATTCAAGATGTATTAGCTTAAAAGGCGATTACGTTGAAAAATAAATACAATTTACATATACTTATCCTACAGTTTCATTGCGATTCCAAAAACTTATTGATCAACTTATATATATCTCTCAGACTCAATCTGAAAAAAATATGTCCAATCGTAAATATTTTAATTAGATGGTGAAAATTGTCATTATAGTTCTTGAAAGTAAAGACACATTTGTGGCTTGTTTGAGGTCGATTTCAGGTGTCGATCGGCTAAATGCTAATGAGCTCATTTATAATTAAATGGATTTTTTGCACCTTTGCCATCTAATGGAAATAAACTTGAGAGGTGTCAAGGGAAACCCGGATGGAACGAAGTTCCTATATATGAAATATACTCTCGCCTTCGTAAACACAACAGCGTATAGGTTAGAACACGCGCGGTTTGCTAAATACATACGCATTTATATTGTAATATTAAAATATAATTTGCTTTTAAATTTATTAAAGTTATGACGCGTACACTTGCTAAACACACAATAATGGAGAGGTTATAACCCGTATGACTTGGTTAGCACTATAGTAAAGAGAGGTTATAATGCGTACTTGCTAAAAATACATAAGTATTTATTATTGTATGTATTAAATTTCTACTTACCTAACTACATCAGCAATATCCGGAACTTGTGCAGAAACACTGTCAGGATTCATTATTGTTATTATTTTTTATTTTTTGATTATTACAAAAAACCTGTATGCACTAAATAATCGTCGCGACACCACGCTGTTCAATGCGAAATAGAAAGACGAAACGAAAATAACTGGCTTGCTTTCTATGAGAGAGAGAGAGAGAGAGAGAGAGAGAGAGAGAGAGAGAGAGACACGCGCACGCCGCACGGCTTACAACTATAGCAAAAAGTGTCGTTACAACTTTTGGTCTTAATTTTTTCCTTCTAACCCCCTTTCGCAACTTCGTTCCAAAATGGGTACATGACATATAAAATCTATCACCTCATTTCTTGTCAAATAAATCTTATATCTTCCGATAGATGACGTAATAAATTATAATATACCACCTACCCCAAGCGTAAACTATCGAGACCCGCGACGGGAATCTGTGTCAAAGGTGTGACACGTCTGCTACTACGATCGTCAATCCATCTGCTGATTAAGACAAATTCTTCCTACAACGAGAGAAGCCTATTTCCAGCACGACTTACGAGCTGATGCAGAAGATAAACAATAAAGCAAAAAAACATTCTCTCCGTTTGTTTATTTGATTTATCTGATTGTTTATCACGCATACAATACAAAGGATATTTGTTTGAGTTTTGTACAAAGTTCGGCTCAAAAAATCTGATAGAAGTTAAACGTTTTTGACAGACTGAGGGATGGAGCGTAACGTAATTTCAGTTTTCAGCAAAAATATTTGCACATCCGTAACTCTGTTTACCAAAGTTTGTATTGAAAAGCTTACGACGACAGCAGTTCTAGTTTGGTGTCGAGTGAAATTACATGTACGTGTACTTGTTAATTAAATATTTTTCAAATGTTTTTATAATAGTTGTTGTTGGAAAGTGTGCTCTTATTTGAGCATTAAATTCACCATAAACAATTTTTTCTTTTAATGATTTATTACAATCATGCATCTTAAACATATTTGGTATTTCATTCGACTATTCCGTAGTTTATGCTCGTAAATAAGCTATAAATACAGATCTCGTACATATAGTTTAGGCTATAAATAACCGACGCCAGTCTGGCAATTGTTTAATAGCTATATAAGCGTCCTAAGCTGGCTCTAGCTTAAATTAATGCTGTCTGGTGATGTACACCCAGCCCTGGTAGCGCAGGGATTAGACGGTTGTATTCAATACACGCCAGCAATCCTAAGTTCAATTCATTTTGCCGGCACCATTGTGCAAAATGGGGTGATTTATTTCCTTATGCTACCAACACGTGAAAAATGCTTTATTAATATGATAAAAAAACGCAATAATTAGTTTAATTCAAAAATGTAAACCGACTTGATCTGACCTCTTTATGATTGTGGTTCATATAATTTAACATAGCATAAACATTCACGCCTATCACCCAGAGGGGTAGGCAGAGACTACGGACTTCCATTTGGCACGATCTTGACACATCTCTCTCGCCCCTCCACATCCACATACGTACGCATACTTGCTCGTCGGTTAAGGGTATTCTTAATTTGGGAAATTTTTGATATATCGCCAATTTGATCGATAAACTTTCACCTAGGGCGTCCCTTCCCGACTCTGGCGTCCAATTCTGCAGCATAAATTTGCTTTGTCACTCTTTCCTCGTTCATTCTTTCTACATACCAAACCACCGAATCATTACTTTCTTAGACCTGGTCACAACATCGTCTTACAAACTACACTCTTCTCATATCACACAATTTGCGCCCTGTCCATATATTAAAAAATAAACACGAACTACTAACGTCATCCTTATTTTAAGCCGGTTATTCAATCGGGATAAAAACGCGCAGCGGAGCCTATAGAAGTATCCCAAAATTAGTATTTAAGGAAAGTACGGAATTCTTTTGGTGTAATATGATATTATCACATGGATTTCTCTTTGAGTATAGCGATTGATCCATAGTGTTGTTTTGGGTCTATTCCGTTAATAAATCCAAAGTGGTGGGTGTTGCTGATTTAAGACCGAAGACCCCTTTTACAGATACGTTGCGTTCTATTTTAAAGCTCAGGGGGGGCAACGCATTTTGACACTTATTCGACGATAGTAGCTATATGTGTCTGTGGGCCACTGTGGTTCGTTTGTCTCCCTTTCCACAGATTAAATAATAGTTGATAGAAGAATATCGGATAATTTCCAGGCAAATATTAAAATGTTCTGGAAACTTGTAAGAACTGCCAGGGGACATTCAAAACAGCCTATGATGAATGCTATAAGAGACGAGAATGGCTATATTCTGAATGATGAAGTTTTGAGTTTAAAGAGATGGAAGGAATATTTTGAAAGCGTGTTTATGAGTGAGGAGACAACGTGTGTACTAAGTGAAGTAGAAATTCCGAAAGAAGAGGAAAGAGGTAGCGAGATTAGTGTAGGTGAAATAATGAAAGCAATGAAAAGCATGAAAGCAGGTAAGGCTGCCGGATATGATAGAGTTTCACTCGAAATGCTAAGGGCTGGAGAGGAAGTGGTGGCAGGCCTGCTGCACACCTTGTTTAATTTATGCTGGGAACTGAAGCGGGTACCGGTAGACTGGTGCAAAGCCGTGATAGTCCCAGTATATAAGGGAAAAGGGTCGCAGCAGGACTGTAAAAACTACCGTGGCATCAGCCTTCTTAGCATTGTGGGAAAACTGTATGCTAAGGTACTGATTGAAAGGGTCATGAAAGAAACTGATGGAAAAATTTGGGATGTGCAAGCAGGATTTAGAAAGGGAATGGGATGTACAGATCAAGTCTTTTCCATGCGCATGATCGCGGAGAAGTTTTTGGCCAAAAACCAAAAGGTTTTTTTGTGCGTTCATGGACTTGGAAAAGGCCTATGACAGAGTGAATAGGGATGTGCTATGGCAAATACTGAACTCATTTGGGTTGAGCGCTGGCTTGATACGGGCATTGGAGTCCCTTTATAGGGACTCTAGTGCTTGTGTTAGGATCAACGGGGTCTACTCGGACTGGTTTGACATCCATAAAGGTGTCAGACAGGGCTGTGTAGCTTCCCCCGTGGCTGTTCAACCTATTTATGGACAGTTGTTTGCAAAATTTGAAAGTTGAAGAATGCGGATTAAGAATGGGTGAGTTAACCGTCAAATGCCTTTTGTACGCCGATGATCAAGTTATACTTGCGTCGTCGGCGGCCGAGTTGCAAATGATGGTTACATTAATGAACAGATCATTAAAAGAAAGGGGTATGAAAGTGAACGCAAGTAAGACGAAGGTTATGGTTTTTGAAAGAGAAGAAAGTAAAACGATTTGTGAAATAAGAATAGAAGGGGAGTTGATCGAGCAAGTAGATGAGTTTGTATATTTGGGCTGCGTATTTAGCAGGGATGGGAGATATGATAAGGATATAGAACGACGAGTGAATGCGGGAAATAGAGTAAATGGGGCCCTGCACTCTATTGTGAAGAGTCAAAATGTGTCGAAAAAGGCACCTATGGCAATTCACAATGCTGGTTGGTCCCTACTTTAACATATGGTAGTGAAAGTTGGGTGTGGCAGAAGAAGCACGAGAGTAGAATGAACGCAGTAGAAATGCGGTCGTTAAGGAGTATGTTAGGGCTGAATCTTAATGACAGGGTAAGAAATTGTGTAATAAGAGAAGAGTGTGGTTTGCAAGATGATGTTGTGACCAGGATTAAGAAAGGAATGCTTCGGTGGTTTGGTCATGTGGAAAGAATGAATGAGGAAAGAGTGACAAAGAAAATTTATGTTGCAGAAGTGAATGGCAGAGTCGGAAAGGGACGTCCTAGGCGAAAATTTATCGACCAAATTGGCGATTTATTGAAAACGGGCCAAATTAGGAGTACCCTTAACCGACGAGCATGTATGCGGAGGTGTATGGATGTGAAGGAGGCGAGAGAGGTGTGTCAGGATCGTGCCAAATGGAAGTCTGTAGTCTCTGCCTACCCCTCTGGGTGACAGGCGTGAGTGTTTATGTATGTATGTAAATAATAGTTACCACGAAAACCTTACTACTAACTTAAATTTACTAACTCAGTAAAATGTTGTCACTCCTGAGGACTGTCTCGATGGAATGCCTCGTTTCCAGTAAAAAAGGGTCTCCGGTTCTCTACACTCACCATACGAAAAGCTGCTATTTTACGCTGGTATTCTGTGAGAGCGTGGTCCCCCGGCCGAGCCGACCCATTCGTGCTACGACCACAATATAGCAGCAGCGCTCTACCACGTATTCAAAAATTGTATCATAAATTCCATTTTATTGCTCATCTTTTTTTTAATTGTATCCATGTCTTTCGTGAGTCTTCTGAAATATAACTTAAATATCTATTGTTTATAATGCCTATCCATATCACATATAGTATGAGTGTGATGTATATATTGTCTATTAATTTTGTACCCCTGTCAAGCCGCACTTGACTCGTAAGACGGTGCAGTAAACATTTTGTGGCGTGTTAATTTAGTTTGAAATGCGCTTCTTGTAGCGGGTGTGTGTAAATTTGAGACGGGCTATTAAATAAGCGTTGAAATTTGACAACATGTTTTTCTATTATTATTAAAAGACGTATATGTAATGTTCTTATTAGTAACATAATTATATATTTTGACAATCTCTATACCAATATTCTTGCTTACTGTCACTGAAGTCCTAGCTTTAAAACCAAAGTGAATTAGGTATTATTTGTTATGCAGCTAACGTTACTGTTATAATTAACAATTATTATTTTACTAAGCTTGATTTGGCATAATATTTAAATAGAAAATAAAAAATAGAAAAATAGGAAATCATAATTCCAAACGAGAATGCCTTTTTTTATTCACGTATAATGCATATTTACTATGAAGTATGGTTACTAAATATATTATTTTTAACAGGAGAGATTAACACTTCTCTATACATTATTCATGACTTACATATATAATAACTACGTAATACAACAAATTAAATTTAAACAAACCCCAAATTTAAAACCTATATCACATAAATTTTAAATTTGTTGTTTATTTGCAAGTAATCAATTATTTTTCAGACAATAATTATTAAATCAAACCAATACACAAAACGCATATTTGATGGCTGCATTCAAGTTAGTGTTGTGCTTGTGCATGCCGACGACAGTGCAAGCTTTGCGGTTCTCTTGAATTTGAATAGATTCAAATACTTTCGAATACAAGCATTTACCAGTTCCTGCATTTCTCTAAAATTGTTTTGTACTGCTACTTGTTATATCAGCTAATAACTTTATTCATTTGCTATATAATATGCTTTCGTTGGAATCACGACAAGAAATCTGAAGAATTTGATTTATCGTCGACGGTAACGCTGAGCTCAAGGTAGAGAAATTCGAGATGGGCAACGGAACCCAACGGGCTAGCAGCTGGCTGACTTCATGGAGATAGAGAGACTCTTTATGATGAATTCTTTCTTCCAGAAGCGGCCCCACAGAAAGTGGCAGGTCTCGAGTCCTGACGGTTCGACAAAAAATGAGATTGACTTCATTGTGACGACTATACGGCAACTGTTCAGTGATGTCTCAGTGATCACGAGTGTGAAAGCTGGCAGCGATCACCGAATGGTAAGAGGCACACAGAACCTAAACGTTAAGTTGGAGAGTTCTCGTCTAATGAAGTCAAAGCTCCGTCCTCATCGTGCTCTAATCCAAAGTATTTCGGGACTTTCAGCTCGAGTCACAAAATTTTCAGCGCCTAGAAGACTGCAATGCAGTGAACTATACGAATGACAAGCTCATAGAAACTGTCCATGCGGTCGGATCTAAGTTATGTAAGATCCGCCGCGGAGGAAAACAAAAACTCTCCGATCACAATGTTAACCTCGTGGCGGTTAGACGGGAAATGAAGCTGCAGTCTTCAGCAAATTTGACAACATACAAGCAACTGAACAGACTTATCTGAAAATGTAAAGTAACAGTTTACTTACATACTACTGCTAGACAAAGACCTGTTTTTCTATTTCTGAAAGAATTCATTGTATATACAATAATTAATTCAAGTTCTTTCTTTTGTTACAGGTACATGCAAGTTTTGTTTGTAGCAGATAAAAATTTACAAGGATATTCTTAATGGAAATTCTAAAGGGCAAACCGCACACTTATGACGTTAATTTAAATGACTCGACAACAAATACGTTAAATTAATAACAAGTGGTAAAATTATAAATGTTGTGCAACCGGCTTCAATATAAATAAAATGAGAACATCATCAATGTATTCGAAGTCAATTAAATACGCATTATTAAGTATAACTGGAAAACTACTGGTCAGATCTTGATTAAATGTATATGGGACCACACGTGAAGCACCAACTTTCAAGTAAAAAAAGAATCATGAAAATCGGTTCACTGGGAAAAATTTTATGAGGTCACACACTGTGGCGTATATGATAATCACAAAACTACATCAATACAGCAACAAACACTCACGGTCTTACTAGCCAGCCTCCCAATATGAGCAAACGTTGACAGCTCCTGGTAGTTTTTTCTACGCGGTTGAATACACAAGCAATTAGATCGTACACGGTACAGTCTGTCAAGAAACTCATGAAAAAAAGGAGGGCGCCACTATCTTGTATACGGCATCCCCATAGATTTCAACCGAAAATTTTTGATACGTTTTATTTTATAAACTGATTTATTATTATGGTCCCTTTACTGTCATATTTTTCAAGTGCATGCTTTTATTGGTATGAGTAACCGTTGACCCTTGTATATCCCAGCAACAGTAATTAGCTAAATTCACATGCTTAATAATTGAGATAATTTGAATATCTTACAAATAATTAGGAAAAGTAGGTTTTACACAAGACCAGCCTTGACAGACTTGACACACTCAAGGTGAAGAAATAAAACGTAAAATGTTGATACATATTTATTATATTTTGATTATTAATCTGAGTTCAAATCTTCTGAGTCGAGGTATTCAATTCCCGAAATGTTGCCTGAAGCTCCTGCGTAATTAAATTGGTCCATTTCTGACTCTTCAGATTCACCGGAATTATCATCGCTTACTGAGATGACAAATTTGTCAATATCATTATACAGAGATCCTCCACGGGTAAAATATTCATTTTCTATCTTGATGACATAGTCAACACAATTTTTCCATTCTTGCTGAGCTACTGACTGAAATGCTTCAGTAGCAAACTTCGCAACATCTTGACCACAAACATTCTTTTGTGCGATTCGCCTTTTTACCATTGCCCAAACTAATTCAATGGGGTTCAGATTGCAATAACAGGGTGGTAGTCTTACCACTGTATGTCCATGTTCCCCTAGGAGTTCATTGATATAATACACCGGTTCAGGTTTATGTTTTTTACAAGCATCAATAAGGATGGTTTCCGTAACGTTTCATCAAATGGAATATTATTTTCTAATTGCCACAATTTGATGTCAAAAACTTTTGATGCAGATGTAGGTGCCTAGGGCAAAAAAAAACTTAATTTAATAGTTGATTTTCAGTTGCAACATAAAAAGATAAGTAATAATGTAAAACAAAAATAAAGTATAAGAAAGAAATATTAAAATACCTTGTTTGTTATAATGGAGTGGTATGGTGCATTATCCATCACAATTATTGGTGATTTTGTAAAATTATGAGCGTTCATCTCAGAATGGTAATCATCTTTCTTGTTTTTACCAATAAATATTAATAGTGAATTAGGAACAAAACCATTTTCACTTCCAGCATGCACAATTATCCATCTTTTCCCTTTAGATACATCTTGTTGGACGCCAGAAATATTAAAAGACTGTCAACATTAAGTAACTTTGTAGGACTCGTGTATGTAGCTCTCATTCAAATAAATAATGTTTTTTGGAGCTCTTTGGGCAATCTTCTGTTTTCAAGGATGTGCTTTAAATAATACTCACGTTTTTCTATGAGAGCCAGTCTGTTTGTTTGGCATTTCTTAAATTTAAAGCCAATAGAAATTAAAACTTGTCTTAAAAATTCATGGCTACCATCAAAATTTAATTCTTCCTTCACCACTGCCAATAGTTTTCTTAGTGTAGGCACTTCTTTCCGCACTGTGTAGAAAAAATGAACTTTTTGACGAATGGCACAGAGATCAAAATCATTGATCTGTTTCATAGGTCGGCATTGCCTGTGTTTTCCGGGCGTGACGAATTTACCTCCATTCTGCATACCTTCGTCCACTATGCGCCGGATTGTGCTTTCGGAAACACCTGAAACCAATATAGGCATGTAAATTATAAACCTTACTCATATCTAAATAAATAATACAAAAGGATCAAAGCTATTGACTGTGTAGTATAATTCTTAGATAAATTTCATAACCTCAACTATTTGTAAACAATGTTATAAAACGGATAAATTATACTTAAAAACAAATTATAGATATGAGATTATAGTTTTTTTTTTATTGTGTTTAACATTAAAATACATGTACGTACCAGTTATCTTTGCTGTTCGACCGTAAACATCGTCTAAATCGGAAAGAAACTTTCCCGCTTGAAATTGAGCCATACACATTTGAAACACTAAATATGACTTGTCTGGTACCGCTCTTATAAACACTGCGTTTCATTTTTGCTAAACGGTCATACGATAAGAAAAACTTGAAATATAATGATTTCTTATATTTACGCGAACACTACTATACATTGATTAAAACTACTTTTACGGATTTTATCGCGTTTTATTTATTTTTAAGGGGATATAGTAAGTCAGCTCAAATTCTAATTTCGCCCCCCACTTCACGGCGCGTCGTATGCTATGTACCGACATGTTTGTAATCACTAATACTGTAAGTAGATAGGTCGTTATACACTTATTTAATTAGGTTGAGGTAACTTTGGATTTTTTTTCTATCGAAAAAATTTTACGGAATCGTGTTTTCGTCTAACATAATCCTAAACATTAAACTTTACCATATATTTATTTCAAAATTAATGCAATATTTTCGGCATAACGAAGGATCATGCTAAGCCATTTGAGGTTATATTTCCCCTTAATACCCGACGTTTCGGGTGCTTTCCAGCACCCATGGTCACGGGGGACTAAGGTGACTGACGTCCCGATGTCAAAGTTAACCCGGAGTGAAGCATCAACGTTCCGAGAAGTCTGCAGTTTGCAATCATATCCTAGATGGCCCCAACCATTACATCAGATTTGATAGACCACAAATCCTCGCGAAAGAACATCGATTCCTACCAAGGATGATACGTGAGGCTATTGAAATTAAAAAACATCCTAATTTCAATAGAGAAGGAGGCTGGGTACTACCACCTGCTTGGGATCCTATAATTAATAAAATTAAAACTAAACCCAAGCATACCACTGCAAGACTTCAAAACACAGTTAGTTCATTCTGCGTAGATCGGATCAAAGACAATAATTAAAAAGCTGAAGGTACTCCGGGTTAACTTTGACATCGGGACGTCAGTCACCTTAGTCCCCCGTGACCATGGGTGCTGGAAAGCACCCGAAACGTCGGGTATTAAAAATAATAAAACGCGATAAAATCCGTAAAAGTAGTTTTAATCAACTCGAAATATAACAAAAAAACTTAGAGCACATCAACTACAAAGCTACGTTATGACAGCTGTGTTACTCAGTTTGACAATAATTTATTGTTGCCAGTACAAGCAAAAGCACTAGTTCCAAAAATATTCTTTTCATGACTTTTTTGACAGACTATTCACTCTGGAGTAGTCCTCTTTTAAATTTTTTTTCGAGAGATATTCACATCACGATAACACAAAGAGAATATAATATATCGCTTCTCACGATTACTACCCTCTTCTTTGTTTTTTAACTTCACAGATTTTTACAGCGCATGTTACGTCGCAATGTTGCCACTAGGTATAACCGGTGCTCAGATCGCAGCAGATCATTGTGTCTCGGTATAAATTTTGTAAGTTGCGGTTTGTTACTGAAGACACACATTGAAAAACATACAGTCGAATTGAGTACCTCCTCATTTTTGAAGTCGGTTGAAAAGGATATGAGAAGGAATTGCACAAACTACGCGCCTTGTTTTATATATTTTATTATATAAGTCAATTAGGGTAGGTAGGTACGTTTTTTTTAACCTATTTCTGCAGCCAAACTGGTACGCGCAGACTGTTCTGGTCAGAAGGCCGAGACCCAGTATAATTACGGGAAATTACAGATTAAGTGGTGAAAACTCATTTATAGCCTTCTTTAAGAAAGAAAAAAAATTAGAAAGCAAGAAAGAAAGTTGGTTACAGGTATATATGGGCTGCAGTAGCCGCTTACCATAAGATGGATTGTTAGTTAACTTGTTACTTTAATTTAAAAAAAAATAGAAAACAAGAGAGAAAGTTGGTTACAGGTATATATGGGCTGCAGTAGCCGCTTACCATAAGATGGATTGTTAGTTAACTTGTTACTTTAATTTAAAAAAAAATAGAAAACAAGAAAGAAAGTTGGTTACAGGTATATATGGGCTGCAGTAGCCGCTTACCATAAGATAGATTGTTAGTTAACTTGTTACTTTAATTTATAAAAAAATAGAAAACAAGAAAGAAAGTTGGTTACAGGTATATATGGGCTGCAGTAGCCGCTTACCATAAGATGGATTGTTAGTTAACTTGTTACTTTAATTTAAAAAAAAATAGAAAACAAGAAAGAAAGTTGGTTACAGGTATATATGGGCTGCAGTAGCCGCTTACCATAAGATGGATTGTTAGTTAACTTGTTACTTTAATTTAAAAAAAAATAGAAAACAAGAAAGAAAGTTGGTTGCAGGTATATATGGGCTGCAGTAGCCGCTTACCATAAGATGGATTGTTAGTTAACTTGTTACTTTAATTTATAAAAAAATAGAAAACAAGAAAGAAAGTTGGTTGCAGGTATATATGGGCTGCAGTAGCCGCTTACCATAAGATGCATTGTTAGTTAACTTGTTACTTTAATTTATAAAAAAATAGAAAACAAGAAAGAAAGTTGGTTCAGGTATATATGGGCTGCAGTAGCCGCTTACCATAAGATGGATTGTTAGTTAACTTGTTACTTTAATTTATAAAAAAATTGAAAACAAGAAAGAAAGTTGGTTACAGGTATATATGGGCTGCAGTAGCCGCTTACCATAAGATGGATTGTTAGTTAACTTGTTACTTTAATTTATAAAAAAATAGAAAACAAGAAAGAAAGTTGGTTGCAGGTATATATGGGCTGCAGTAGCCGCTTACCATAAGATGGATTGTTAGTTAACTTGTTACTTTAATTTATAAAAAAATAGAAAACAAGAAAGAAAGTTGGTTACAGGTATATATGGGCTGCAGTAGCCGCTTACCATAAGATGGATTGTTAGTTAACTTGTTACTTTAATTTATAAAAAAATAGAAAACAAGAAAGAAAGTTGGTTACAGGTATATATGGGCTGCAGTACGCCGCTTACCATAAGATGGATTGTTAGTTAACTTGTTACTTTAATTTATAAAAAAATAGAAAACAAGAAAGAAAGTTGGTTACAGGTATATATGGGCTGCAGACCGTTATGGATTGTTAGTTAACTTGTTACTTTAATTTATAAAAAAATAGAAAACAAGAAAGAAAGTGGTCAGGTATATATGGGCTGCAGTAGCCGCTTACCTTAAGATGGATTGTTAGTTAACTTGTTACTTTAATTTATAAAAAAATAGAAAACAAGAAAGAAAGTTGGTTGCAGGTATATATGGGCTGCAGTAGCCGCTTACCATAAGATGCATTGTTAGTTAACTTGTTACTTTAATTTATAAAAAAATAGAAAACAAGAAAGAAAGTTGGTTACAGGTATATATGGGCTGCAGTAGCCGCTTACCATAAGATGGATTGTTAGTTAACTTGTTACTTTAATTTAAAAAAAAATAGAAAACAAGAAAGAAAGTTGGTTACAGGTATATATGGGCTGCAGTAGCCGCTTACCATAAGATGGATTGTTAGTTAACTTGTTACTTTAATTTAAAAAAAAATAGAAAACAAGAAAGAAAGTTGGTTGCAGGTATATATGGGCTGCAGTAGCCGCTTACCATAAGATGGATTGTTAGTTAACTTGTTACTTTAATTTATAAAAAAATAGAAAACAAGAAAGAAAGTTGGTTACAGGTATATATGGGCTGCAGTAGCCGCTTACCATAAGATGGATTGTTAGTTAACTTGTTACTTTAATTTAAAAAAAAATAGAAAACAAGAAAGAAAGTTGGTTACAGGTATATATGGGCTGCAGTAGCCGCTTACCATAAGATGCATTGTTAGTTAACTTGTTACTTTAATTTATAAAAAAATAGAAAACAAGAAAGAAAGTTGGTTGCAGGTATATATGGGCTGCAGTAGCCGCTTACCATAAGATGGATTGTTAGTTAACTTGTTACTTTAATTTAAAAAAAAATAGAAAACAAGAAAGAAAGTTGGTTACAGGTATATATGGGCTGCAGTAGCCGCTTACCATAAGATGGATTGTTAGTTAACTTGTTACTTTAATTTATAAAATAGCAAGAAAGAAAGTTGGTTACAGGTATATATTGGCTGCAGTAGCCGCTTACCATAAGATGGATTGTTAGTTAACTTGTTACTTTAATTTAAAAAAAAATAGAAAACAAGAAAGAAAGTTGGTTACAGGTATATATGGGCTGCAGTAGCCGCTTACCATAAGATGGATTGTTAGTTAACTTGTTACTTTAATTTATAAAAAAATAGAAAACAAGAAAGAAAGTTGGTTGCAGGTATATATGGGCTGCAGTAGCCGCTTACCATAAGATGGATTGTTAGTTAACTTGTTACTTTAATTTATAAAAAAAAGCCGTTACTAGAGGCTGTAGTATGTATAGTAAAGTAAAGTTACAGCCTATAGCCTCCCACTGCTGGGCACAGGCCTCCTCTTATTTCTGAGAGGGTTTTAGGGCAAGGAATAGTCCGCCACGCTGCCCCAATGCGTGTTGGCGAACTTCACATGTCTTCAAAATATTTTTTTTTCTTATTTCTCAGACATGCAGGTTTCCTCACGATGTTTTCCTTCACCGCCGAGCACGTGGTAAATCAGCACTTAAAATTGCAATTAACAATTTCATTGGTGTCGGCGGGGATCGAACCCGGTTTGCTCGCGTATTGTGAAATTTACAGCGAGCGCTAACCCTCTGAGCTACCACGGCTCTACATGTCTACAAGGATCTACAAACGGTACGTAGTATCGTCTACGTACCGCTTGTAGATCCTTGGTGTAACAGGTGCAGTAAGGAAGGCTTTCTCCTCAAAGCCTTCCATGAATATATCGGCGACAATGGGAGATCAGATGAGCCCATCGCAACACCATCTACTTGCTTGTAAAACTCTTCCTTCCACAATAGACAGCCAGATGTAAGGCAATGTCTGAGTAATACTGCATATTCTGCTGGCATATTATTTTCCTCTAGTTTCCTAGTTATAATTGAGATGCATATTCCTCTACAAGATGCAGGAGTGTACAAGCTTGATTGTGAATGTGGTCTCTCTTATATAGGACAAACAAAAAGATCAATTAGAACCCGCGTAAAAGAACATATAGCTGATGTGAAGCATCAACGTTTCAGGAAGTCTGCAGTTTGCGATCATATCCTAGACGGCCCCAACCATTACGTCAGATTTGATAGACCACAAATCCTCGCGAAAGAACACCGATTCCTACCAAGGATAATACGTGAGGCTATTGAAATTATAAAAACATCCTAATTTCAATAGAGAAGGAGGCTGGGTACTACCACCTGCTTGGGATCCTATAATCAATAAAATTAAAACTAAACCCAAGCATACCACTGCAAGACCTCAAGACACAGTTAGTTAATTTTGCATAGATCGGACCAAAGACAATAATTAAAAAAACCGGCCAAGAGCGTGTCGGGCCACGCTCAGTGTAGGGTTCCGTAGTTTCCTGTCCGTCACAATAAGTGTTCCCACTTATGAGTTTAAAGGTGGGTATCCATTAGTTCGCGCTCCAGCAGCGCTCCGCGGTCCTGCAACTGCTTCCGGTAGTGGGTACTGTTGTTTCCATCCAAGTTCAAATAGATTTTCCTAGAAAGTCCTTATAAAGTTCCACTTTTCAGATTTTTTTCATATTTTCTAAACTTATGGTACAAAAGTTAGAGGGGGGGGGACACATTGTTTTTTACTTTTGGAGCGATTAATTTCGAAATTATTGACATTATCAAAAATGATTTTAGTAAACCCCTATTCATTTTTAAATACCTTTCCAACAATATATCACACGTTATGGTTGAAATTAAAAAAAAAATCACTTCCCACTTTACATATAGGGGGGCTACCCTAATAAAACAAACCAATTTTTATTTTACCACTTTGTCGGCGTGATTGATACACATATTGGTACCTAATTTCAGTTTTCTAGTGATAACAGTCACAGAGATTAAGCGAGGACGGACAGACGGACAGACAGACATGGCGAAACTATAAGGGTTCCTAGTTGACTACGGAACCCTAAAAAAGGTGAAGGTACTCCGGGTTTAACAACGACATCGGGACGTCAGTCATCTCAGTCCCCCGTGACCATGGGTGCTGGAAAGCACCCGAAACGTCGGGAATTAAAAATAATAGTAAAATAAACGCGATAAAATCCGTAAAAGTAGTTTTAATCAAAATGGAGCTATTTTTAGAGAAATTTGAATATAACGTATACATTCAATTTCCAGTTAAAATTCTTCACTCATCCAAAACTCTACATCAGATTTTCAATTAAAATTGCTGCGAGCTATCGAAACGGACATATCTGGAAAATTTCACTTCATGTCGAGGCTAGAAATGTTCATTTTAAATTATTCTTATAAAATGAACCATGAAATAAATTACTGCACGTATTTTTCCTCAATTACATTTTTGAAGATATTCAATCATGCTTAAAATTTAACCAAAGTAAGGTTACAGTAATACTTTCGTTCTTCCACAGTATTTGCTTTTTATTTATATTTTAATTTAATTAAAATATAAATAAAAAGCAAGCGGGTTTTTACTATTTTGAGCTATTGTCATAAAGATAATACTGCCTATCCCCCGTTTCATTCATCTCTATCACCTTTTACGATTCCCACAAGATGATATGGGGTACGGGATTTTAAGCAACCGTAAATTTTTAGTATTTGTTGTCACAAAAAATAAATTCTAATAACTAATAACCATTAGTTAGTACTATTCTTCGAACTATTTTATATTGGTTATTGGTTATTTTACAAATGATCCATGTTAACTTCACACGCCGTATGTATCCTACATCGTAGGTAGTACAAGCTTAATTTTGAATACCGGTTCTACAAAAACGTGGATACCTCGTTCTATTATTTTTCAGCAACATCTGCATCTGGAGTAACTAATATAATGTTTCAAGCCAAAATACCTTTCTCTCTCATTTACGTTATTTCAGGGAGTTATTTACAAAGATGATTAAAATTATCAAATGTTGATTTACGCATTTTGGACTTAAGGGTTCAATTTTGGAAGGTATGATGGGAAAGAAAAGAATAATACCTTTTAGATCAGCACGTGAGATGTCTCTTAAAAGCTCATTTTTCACAAAATATAGTTTTTTATTTTGTATTTAATTTATTCAACGATCACAACATCCTAGGTTCTAGGACACCTTGTCTGCTTAAGATTCCTGGTTAAGTACCACACTCTTGCTGTGTGTCGTATATCTACAGGAGCCAGTACAATTAATAACAGGCTCTGAGGCATTCCACCTCAGAGGTGATAACAGATCCGTAGCTTTCCTTGTTTGAAGTTTGTTTTAGTTGTCCATGGACTGAATTGTCACTTCAATTAAGAAAATGCCCGTAACAAGGTAGTGATACTCAATAAATTGTTATTTACCATACACACAGACGAACGCCTCCATGATAGTTGATTCACCTCGTCATGCCAACTCCAATAATTATATATAGCGATCATTTCCGATTTTCGTGTCAAGCGTCGCTACATACAAATTATTTTAAAAATGGCAAATTGTGCAATAATTACGTGTCGAAAAACAGCGGGAAGTGGAATTTAAATAAAGGAGGCATATTCTACAACCAGTAAGTTGAAACTATTTATATTTTGTTAATATTAGAAAAAAAATTTGAAATATTTATGTGTCAAAAACATTAATCATAAGTCTAAAATGTGTTTGTAGTAGTGATAACTGATAATACGACGTAATTGCTTGTATGTGTGCTCCCGGCGACGCCAATCCTCCTACAAAGTAAGGTTGACAGCCATTCTATTGTGTATTATAGTATTCTATGATAGCGATAGATGCTTTTTTACCCCGTAATATTCCACTTTTGGACATGAGTAGTTCCATCCAGAATTACAGGGAGGACTAGCGGTAATTGTAGCACTCGTTGGGAGGATTAACGATCGAAGCGCTAGGTGTCGCACAGCTGTGTCGTTTATTTCTGTCGTTGGAATAGTAACGACGTATTGGACGATTATACTACACTATCTTTCGTCGGAAGCCAGGAATTTATCGGACATTTCCCGTAGTCGTCTTTTACGACACCCATGGGAAGAAATAAATTGATGGATTTAAACTAATATTTACGGATTTTATCGATTACATTAACTTATTTTATCTTCCCGACGTTTCGAGCACTTTACATCACTCATGGTCACGGGCTGAGATGTGCGACGTCGACGAAAATTATTATTATTTTTATTTTTTTCTCATCAAATAATTTTAATCTGGAGGCGGACGTGGTTAACTATGATATATACCTATGATATGCAATGAAATCAAAAATTACTTGTCCCCTTTTTAAAAACAGACCAAACACACACAAAGATTTTTAAAGTGAAAACTTTAAATCGTTGTGATTTGGAACTCGATGATGAAAAAGCGACACTAAAATAGACAACCATGTACATACATCTATATGATTTAGCCTGCGAAATAAGGCTTTGTGCGCTGTTTCAAGGATGGTTTATAATATAACTTTTAACTGTTTAAATACACAGTTAAAGAAAATACAAATTTATTAAATAAATAAAATATATCATAATGAATAAAATTATCATATCCAATACTTTCATAACAATCTATGATTTCATAACTTACAAATTTATATAAAATTAGTCGTGTTTAGGCCATCTAGCGTCTATTGTACGTACCACCTCGAGAGTTAATGAATTTTTGTTCGATAAAATGACTTAGTCTTCGAATCGAATGGAGCAGATGGCGCATTACAAAGCAATTTTACTCGCAATTTTCTGAAGGTTTCACTTCTTCCGCTTGTGAACTGCACACAAGTTTTCCTTTTTCTTCTGTAACGTGAAAGACTTTTTCGTGCTTCCAAGCACGGTACATTAATTTGTAGATCACACAAACTTGTACTGTCTGAGGTTCAAACGTTTTAGTGAATGCTGCGCAACCAAGCCGCCATCAAAGTGAATTTTTTATATTTAAAAGTTTTATCCTATTAAGCAGAGCGAGCTTTCGTAAAATTTCATTTTGTATCCTATAACAATGTAGGTTATATTAAATCTTCTTTTAGAACGTCATAACATGCTTCGAATGCAATAAGCTTTGAAACATATTGGTATTTCGAGGTATTGAAAGCGCTACTGGAAGACTTCGAATATTCGTTTGCTTTAAGAAAAGAATCGTGTTATAAATTCTAACAGATTTTAAAAGTTTAGGATTCTCAGGCTAAAATGAAAATAAATGTGAACATCATGAATAATTATGATCATGAACAGGAACAAGATCACTACAAGTGACATTTGAAAACGAAATCATAGAATGATATTGTAATGTACAACTTTCTTCAATTGATTTAAAAGATTTTTATAGTTTAAAAATAACAAGAGTGACGAACGAGCACACAGTCCACATGATTGTAAGTGGATGCTGTGGCCCATAGACGATAGAATCTATCCTCGATTGAGAATCAAAATGCAAATGCGTTATCATCCCTGTGGACTAAGATGAAATGCCTCATTTCCAGTAAAAATGGTCTCCGGTTATCTACACTCAACATATGAAATATAGCACCGTTAATCTGCAATTTCACGCTGGTATGTGGCGAGAGCGTGGTTCTTCTCTATTACTGTAATATAGCCGCAGCATGACTACCACGTATAAAACTGCTATGGAATTTGGCACACTTTCAGATCTCGACTCTTATCGACAACCCCAGCGGCCTTTGTATCTAACTTGGCCTGTTCACATTTATGCTTTAGATGAATTTATGCTTATACTAACTTAATTAATCGTATATCCTTAAAGTTTTTTCTTGTATTTTAAATGTATAACTAATGCTTTAGTTATTGGTGCGGTTAATTTCGACTACAGTTCTTAAGACTAACCGTACAAATAACGTGATTACATAATACAATTAACGTGATTCGCTTGGCGAACAGGTTAACCTGTTAACCAAGCCATGCGCACTTTGATCGTACAATACCTACCTTACGTCCGCCAAGTAGTGATCTAATTTGATCAGAATTATGTAAACGTGCGTACCTATGAAAAAACTATTTTTTCGTTTTAAACAAAACCAAAGACACTATGCAATAGATAATAGTATCAAAGACAAAGATATGCTCTTTTATTTTAAACAATAACCTGGCAATGTTTCTTAGAAAAAAAAAAAAAAGAAATCACTCTGAACTTTCGGCGTTCCACGTGTCATTTTGATGAAGGTGCTCCGTCTTTTTTTATAGAATTTTATATTTGTGTCTGGACTAAAAACGAAAGTGTTATACTTTTTTATATTCCTTGTAATATAGTAAACACGTAGATATATAATTTGTGGTATAAAAAGTGAAAAGTAAATTGCCAAAAGTACTTCAAAATCCGGAAGCTCCATTTTAGCGGTTGGGTCATAAATGTGTTATTTTTCAAATTCTCATTTATTTTTAGTGTAAAATGTAAGTAAAAATAGTTTTCTTACATATTTCAAATAACTTGACGTTGTATTTATTTCAAATTCACACAAAAATATGTTTGAAATATTGTTCGAAATGTCATACAGATAAAATATTATTATTATTTTTTTTTAATTCTTTAATATTTTAATATTTTGGTATGAGTAACGAATAGAAACACATAAAACATAAAAATATACATATTTCCAAACATTTTCATATAAATTTCTCTAAAAACAAAAGTGTAGAATTCAAATTAGTAGTAATTTTGTCACTAAAATTGAAGTTTAAACTACTACTATGCTATACAGGGTAATTTACGTATTTTATTACAATTTCTAGCAACCAAAAATAATTTTATTTGATAGTTTATACATTCAACAAGAATTCCTGTAAGTTTTATCCATAAATATTGTCTCAAAGTGAAAATATAGCAAAATGTGCAATATAGCAAAAAATTTGCTAATTTGCAAATTTTCCCGCCATTACGGTCCCGAGCGAACGGGAGTATAACATGTCGCGCGCAGGTTAATGATTGAGTCAATGAGTGATAAAAACAACACTTTTCAGACCCTAATAAATCGGGAACTATAATAGTAATTATTCGTAAAATTTGGTATTCTAGGTATTCAAAAGGGCTTTATTATACGTGCAAAATAACAAGTATATAGATAAATTTAATAGTTTTTGAGTTATGTAAGGATCGAAAGTAGCTTGAAATTGTTCGTGTACACACTGTTTGATTCTAGTAGGTAATCAAGATACACATCTTGATTAATTGATCAGGAATAATGAAACCCATTGCACTTTGGTTGAGTTTATTGTGAAAAATAATTATTTCGCAATACTTTATACTTCGTTACAAAGGCAGAGAAAATTGACCTGTCCTTTGCAGGGCGCATATTACGCGAGCAAAATTAGCTCGATTTCCTTCGCAGAGATAACTTCTTTTTATTGTAATTGCATACAAACCACGTTTTTGTGATAAAGTGAAACGTCGTCAGAAAACAAATATGCCTGAGGAAGGAGATATATTTCGAGAATTTCAACGAAGTAGAGGCAGCTGCAGCTGTATTAAGGTTGCAGCACGAATAAGCAAGGAATACCAGCGCGAAGTAGCAGCGTGAGTGGCCACCGACCCTTTATACTGATAAAGAGGCATTTCAACTTAGTCCAAATGGGTGACAATGCGTCTATAATTTGATCCTCAATCGATGACAGGTGCAGGTAGGTGTCTTTGGAGAACAGTACCCACTTAGGATTAGAAAAAAATGTGAAGTCCGTCGACATGCACTAAAACTGCGCTGAAGACTAATCGCTCCATATACTCACAGATATGTGTGAAGTTCTGTGTACAGTGTATAGCCTGTTACTTTGCTTTAAATTTAAGATGAGGAAATGAGATCATGATTAAGCGGTACAAGTTCTTTCCTGACTAGTATCTGTCAGGGCATGTACCACTTACCACTTTACCAGTAGTTCCTACAGCTGTGTTCCGTTTTAAAGTGTTAGAGAACCAGTAAAATTATTCTATTCTCTCTCTTCTTCAGTCCGAAAGAGTCAACTGCTGGACATAGGTAAGCCCATTGTAGAAAATTTGACTTAATCTTCACTCGTGGCAGGCGGATAGCAGAACGCAGTACCAGACGTCTCGCGCCTTTGACGTATCTTCCCGTAGCCGATTATAAACGAAATTTTTATACCGCCATCTAGAAGATGTCATAAGATTTTTCGGCATATACCCTCTGTAGTCGCCTCTTATGACCCCTAACGTACATAACGGGGTGATAGTTTCTCTTACACCACCACTATAAAGTTCATTTATTATACTTCTATTTCAGTCCTCAGAGATAACAACGCATCCATACTTCCCCCTTTCCCCCAGTCTTTTTTTAGGTAATTTGCAGGTGTGTTATAGACTAGGCTACAGAAATAATTTAGCAATCAGGTAGGCCGTTAGCTCGTTTTACCATAATGAGAGTGATTGTTAAACCACTCAATCTTTTACATTTAAAATTATAATAACACATAATCTGTTCGGCCCGTAAAAAGAGTAACAACGAAGAAATAATTAAATGAAACGGTCGCTAGACAGAGCTACCAGGTTAGAAAATGGATTCGCAACCGCAAAAAAAATTCATTCATTGAAAGCAATTCATACAACACATCGACTGCATTTTAATTTTTTTTAACTTCATTCTTTTTGGGTTTTTTTACAGAACAGGGGCAAATTGTGGTAAGTGACTAAGTCGCCTATGAACAGCTGCAACACCATGGGAATGATAGGTGCGATGCCGGTCTTAAAAAAAGTAAATAGATTCTTTTCTAGAAGATCCGTTAATAGTTACGAAAAAGAACTTTTTTTTTAAACTTTTTTTGTTTATAAAACATCTTATAAAACAGCTTTCCGTTTTATGTAGTAGTTACGTGTACATTTTCGACATATATTTTTAAAAAAGCTACATAATATACAAATATCTCATTTCGTATTAAACGCAATGAAAAAATATGGTTTAGTTATCCAGTAGAAAACCGTTATGGTTGAGTTTGAGTCTTATTCGAATACATAATATAATGTATGCATTGACTTATATATTACTAGTGTAAGGACCGGTCCGACCGAATAACTAAAACGGATCAGTGCCTTGGCCCTAAAATTACAGTTTAGGGCCAACGCGAATCGGTCGACGGTGGTGCGCGCGCAGGACTGATTTGATTTTTTGACAAATTGCCTGTCACAAATATGTCTAGTTGCGTGGTAAAAGAATACAAAATTACGATACAAAGATTTAAAAGAAACATGGGATATCGTATCATCGGTATAACCTTATATTAATTTTGTTACAATTAAATTATTATATAAACGCATTTTTAAAGTTTTATTTTACAGTTTAGTTACGTTGCCAATATTAGTCCAGGGTTGGATTCAGACCCTCAAAAATATTGTACATAGAAAATAAAATTATACTATTTTTTAAAAAATACATCACGTTTGACGTTTTATGTTACTTTTTTCATCGATTGACCAGAAAGGGACCTAATTCTAATTTTATTAAAAAAACTCGGTACTCATACAGAAATTCTCGATATCTTAGGGTTAATATTAAATATGTAAAAGGACCCAATAATAATACAAGTCGACCTTTAGGTAAAATTATGGTATTTTCGCTTAGTAGGTATTATTACGATACTATGTACTACAAACTATGAAATAATGGTGCAATTAGGATAATTATACTACGAAATCGGACCCTGGTTACGTGGTGTTTTGATATGACGTTTATATTATGACAGATGCGCTACTTTTTCTTGTATGAAAAAATTGTGAGTAAAATATTTAGATGGGCCTATCCTTCCTTTTGAAATCATTGAATGTATGTTGTTATATTCTACGTTTGAAACCAATCCGAAATTGAAATAAAACTAAAATTTTGTTTGTTAAACGTCATTTCCTTTAATCTACTAATGTTTCAAAATGAAATTCGTCTTACTGAAGAAGAAACTACGAAATAAACTCAGCAAGAATTATTTTCTCTACTATTTTTATAAGGCACTCTGGTACCAGGCGTGTTGCAGACGTAGAAAAAATTATTGCGGAAATTTAGTTTTAAATTTGGCAGTTATGTTGTTTAATTGGGAATGATTATACACTCATTGAAGTTGAATGATAATAATAACTTTCGAATAAATTTTTCGGTGCCACATGCGCGCCACTTAATACTACGTGCTAAGATGTTTTCCTATAAACTATCTTTGACTACGTGTTCACTTTTTAAATGGCTTTATCTGTTGCCGCGCTTTCTCACACCGCATCTCAAGCTTCGCTCTTAGCACCGATGAAACGCTAAAATGTATTTATACGTCCGCTGTTTGTGCTCCCGTGCGATTGCGCCCTCCTTTCTGTCGTCGTCGAGCGTCTTTGTAGTTAACATCTGTGACAGTTTGCTCCGCATATAAATAAGTGCATTGTAGTTAAAAGTAAATTACTAGTGTATATTTTGTAATTATCTTAAAGTTTTTGATCTGGGCTATCTAGTAGTGAAATCAGTTTTTCATTTCGCGTTGTAACATTTGAGTTATAAGCAAATACATTTCAAAAAATTGTTTTCGGCCGTTACGTACTGACCTACGACAACCCACAGCGCGCTCGCTGCTGTGAGTCACCGACACTTGTTGCTGGTCGGCCGCCGCGCTGTTGAGTGCATCAAGCTGTGTAGTGATCGAGATGACGTCACGCCAAGTAAACTGCGCAGGATGCCGCGGTGTTATTATGGAAGACAGCGCATTCATGAGGTGCGCAAAATGTAAGCAATATTTCGATATTATGTGCGCCAATTTTAGTGTGGAAGTATTTGCAACAATGACATCAGAATTTAAAAAGATGTGGATATGTTTCGAATGCCGTAGCAAAATACCTAAGCTTGATAATTCACATACGCCAGTACGCCAGCAGTTGAGCCATGATACGACTGCCGTTGATGATTGTTTGGATGTATCGATGCATACCCCAGATAATATCACGTTTCGAAACGGGAAACGTCCTGCGCAATTAGTGGCGATGAAATGTGACCCTTGCCCCCAAAACATGGCCCCTGTAGTACAAGAAATAAAGCAAATGCAGGACGACTTCGAATCGCGCCTTACCATGAAAATTTGCGCACTACTCAACGAGCAATTTAATGAATTTAAAACTTCGGTATTTGAAAAAATTTGCAATTTAACCAATAAGATTGACAAATTAGAAAAAATAACCCTAAAAATGGACAAAGATAATAGTGCATCAACGCAGGGATATGCAGCGGCGGTACAGCACCCATTGAACCTAGATAATGGGAAGACTAAGCCGAAAGTAAAATCTGGCCCTCAGGAGAAAAATAAGGGAGCTTCGGGCAAACCTAATCCACCCGAAAAAGTAAACACACCTATCTCTTCTTTAGCGCCAGTTTCAACTTTAGTCTCTGATTCCAACACTTCGATTTTGAGTGTAAGCCGTGAGAAACTGTTGCTTCCCGGGATGGCGTGGAGCAAAAAGACCCGGAAGAATGGATACAGGTGAGGCGTAAAACTGGACGCGCTTCGCTGCCCGGCGTGCTTCGCGGTACTGCAGCGCTGGGGGTGACAAAACTGCGTGCATCTGAGAGATGGAGGTACTTGCATCTCTATTATGTTCATGAGGGTACCACAGTAGAAGAGGTGCGTGCTCATCTCTACTCTATTAGTGGAAATAATGATTGCACAGTGGAAGAACTGAAAGCAAGGGGACGTTACTCATCGTTCAAGCTTGGAGTCCCGTCGAGGATTAGCGAGAGTGTTATGTCACCAAATAATTGGGCTGAAGACATCTGTATAAAACCGTGGCGGCAGAACTTTCGTGCCAAGAAAGAAAGTGCGTAACCTATATTTCTGTTATCAAAACGTTAGAGGTCTACGTACTAAATCGGATACTTTTAGGAATAATGTGTCTCAATGCAACTTTGATGTTATAGCCTTGACCGAAACCTTTTTGAACAGTTCCGTTTTTGATGGCGAATTATTTACTTCGGAATATTTAGTCGTACGTAAAGACCGCACAGGGGACGTCGGGTGGGGAGGAGTGCTCCTTGCTGTACGAAACTGCTATACGGTGCAACAAGTAACTAATGTAGATGCCTATACGTCTGATATGGAACTGCTTTTTGCCATTATTAGTGGAAAAAGTGTTGGAAAGTTTTTATGTTGTATCGTTTATTTGCCTCCTAAATGTAGTGATAATCTATATCTCAACGTATTGACGTGCATTGAAAAGCTACATTGCATATTATTCTCTTAATGTCCTAGTAATAGGAGATTTTAATTTGAATTCTTGTAGTGTTAATGTTAAGAATAATTTTAATTCATTTTGTGACTATTGTGGGCTTCAGCAACATAATATTGTGTATAACAAATATGATGGCATGTTAGATCTCGTGTTGAGCAATTTTAACCCGGAGCTGGTCTTAGTGTCCGAGGGTTCAGATCCCTTAGTACCAATTGATAAGTATCACCCTCCGCTGGAGGTGACGCTTAGGTTTCAGTGCGATGCGCAGGTCCAGTCACCATCCTCTCCACCGCCGGCTCAGAGCCCGGGAGCTGCTCCAAGCTGGAATTGGCGTAAAGCAGACTTTCTGGGCCTGTACACGGCATTAAAAAGTATAGATTGGTCGGACATGTTTGTAATTGCAGACGTTGACGACGCAGTTGCGTTATTCTATCACCGTCTTTATAATTGTATCAGTCAATATGTTCCAACTAAATCCCCTTACATGCCGAATTATAAGTACGTATATCCAAAATGGTTTAATGCTGATATTATATGTAATATACGTAAAAAATATTATCATTTGAAACGGTATAAGGCTGAAGGTAAAGAGTTCAACAAGGAATTATTTAAATACTATAGATGGCATGTTAAAAACTTGATTGACAATGCATATAAGCAGCACTTACATCTGACTCAACAAAATATAATTGACGACCCGGCCAAATTCTGGGAGTACGTTAAGAATAGGAAGAATCACAGGCAGCGTATGAACGCTTATTCTTCCAGTGGTGTCGAAGTTGTTGGGCAATCTGCGGCCGACGCTTTTGCGTACTATTTTAGTTCGGTATATCAGAACAAAGTTCCTGAACTGGACCATGTTGATGCGGTACGTGCCGCAGATAGTCGATATGACTCCACCTGTATCACAATAAATACTATTGATAATACCAAGTTAAAGGAAGCAGTAAGGCGGCTAAAACCGAGGTCGACGTGTGGCCCTGATGGTATCCCCGTTTTTTTAGCAAAGGACTGCATATCCGCTTTTGAGAGTCCACTCCTGTACCTCTTTAACTTGTCGCTGACTCAGTATAAGTATCCAGACATTTGGAAAGTTTCTAGGGTTACTCCGGTTCCAAAAACTGATGGTGAAAATGACGTTTCGTCTTTTAGACCGATTGCAGTCCTGTCAGCCTTTGCGAAATTATTTGAAATTGTCTTATGTCAGCAAATTAATAAGCAAACTCAAAAATTATTGCATGATAGTCAACACGGTTTTCGAACTGCCCGTTCTACAACTACCAATCTTGTGTCTCATCTTGACTATACATATGCTGAATTGGATGCTGGTAGGCAGGTGGATGCTGCATACTTCGATTTTAAGAAAGCATTTGACCTGGTCGATCACGATATCTTGTTGCGTAAATTGGCGGTGATAGGCTTTGCCCCGGCACTCCTCAAGTTTTTTTCAAATTACTTACGCGATCGACGTCAGTTTGTTAAAGTGGGTGCATTTGAGTCTAGTGACTATTACACAAGATCTGGAGTGAGCCAAGGAAGTACGTTGGGGCCTTTGCTCTTTCTTATTTTCATTAATGACTTACCGAATAGCGTGACTGCCTCCAAATGTCTGTTGTTCGCGGATGATCTCAAGTTAAGCCTAGGTATAGATGACCCGTCTGACTGCGAGGCATTGCAAAGGGACATCGACGCGGTTATGGATTGGAGTGTATTAAATCATCTTCCGTTTAATAGTAATAAATGTAAAATAATAACATTCACGCGTAAACGCTGTCCACTAAAAAAAAGAATATAAATTATCTGACACGCCCTTAGTAAGGGTAAGTGAAATTCGTGACTTAGGATTATTGTTAGACGCTAAACTTGACTTTCATAACCATGTGACTACTGTATGTAAAAAGACCAGTAAATTGCTTGGCTTCGTTATTCGCACTTCTTCACAGTTTGATAGATTAGAGGTCGCTTTGGTACTTTACAATGCATATGTTCGTAGTAAGCTTGAGTACGGTGCCATTGTATGGAATCCCTATGAGGAAAAATATATTTTGATGATTGAGAGAATACAGCGCAAATTTGCACGATGGCTATATAAACGGAAATACGGTTACTACCCCTATCTATATCCGTCATTATTTGTTAATGGTATGGTGGGTTTGGACACGCTTAAACTTAGGCGAACTATGCAGTTGATAACACACTACCTAGCAATCATCCATAATCGTATAGATAGTCCGATGATATTAAGTAGAGTAGGGTTGTTGGCTCCGAAGCGGCTGGGCTGTGATGTGGAGGGGACGGTGGCACCACGGCGGCGGCCTCGCCTTCTGTGGCAGCCGCCGGTGCGCACCAGGTACGGCGCTCACGCGCCCACTTCTCGTGCTATACGGCTTATCGGAGACATGCTCGCAGATTATAACGAGACCGATTTATTTGCTGATAGCTTAGGGCAACTGTGTAATAAAGCCCTTCTATTTTTGACATCCAATTTTGACAAAATGTAATATTATTAGTATTCTCTTAATCATATCTTATGTAATCAATCTGACAATGACATTTTGCTTAATTTATTTGACTTTTAATCTATTTGGCATGTATTTTTTTTGGTATTTAGTTGATCTACTGGACATGTATTCTTTAATTTGTTTGACCTTTTGACGTGTATCTTGTATTATTACTATTATTTAAAACTGTAATTTGTTAATTAGCATGCTGACGTTTTGGACAAACTGTAAGCCAGCATGTACACTGTTCTTAAAATAAAATAAAATAAAATAAAAAATAAAGGAGGGTCGCGTTCGTATACGGCTTAGAGATCTCTAGTCAGATCGTTAAGCCATTTCCTAAAAGGCGGTGTTTAGTGGGTAAAAGTCTCCACATAACCACGCAGCCGGCTGCATGGTATGCTATGAGCATTCACCGCCTCCTTCCCCCCGCTTTCCGGAGGGTTGCCCATATTTGCTTCGGGCGCAAAAAAAAATGCTCCCGTGCGATCTCTAGTTTGTTACTGTTTTTGTTGTTTTTGTTGTTGTTTTTGTTACTGTAAAATTTTCCTTTCCGTTGACTTTTTACGTTTGTTAATTTATGATAAATACAGAATGGAGTGATGACAGTGATACAGAAATGAGCGATTTCCATTACTTAAATAACTAGTGTCAAAATTATGGATGCGTAAATATCTACCTACCGGTTTGTATTCGCGCGTCCGTAAATCATTCATTTAAAATGTATAATACAACCATGATAAAAATATTTTATTTTATCGAACACGTTCGTATTCACTGTTATTATTTTACTAACTAAATAAATTATTTTATAATACGCATTTTATCTACTTGCTTGCCCTTCATTTTTCTGTACAGGGCAAAAAACTAAAAATCGAACTTCTTACAATTAATAAAACACTAATAGTTTTGTCTATACGGTACTGTCAGATGTGACGTCGTAACGGTCGATGACGGCAAACTCGAAATGAACGCGTAGTATTGAAGTTAATTGTACTATGCCTATAACCTTCGCGGATGTGCAATCAATATGTTGACAAAGTTTTACCGCAATCTGATGAACGGTATGGCAGCGCATAAAATACGAACAAACAAATATTAATTTTTATATAAAAAATTAAACTATGAGTAAAGGAAAACAAGACTTCAAAATTTTGGAGCAAACCCGAGCAGACCAGGCTCTCTAAGCAACCTGTTCACAATTATTACGCATGTGGTAACCACTGCCTTTTTCGCGTATGTCGTGACTTACGACTTTCAAAACGACCAATTTTGAATATGGAACCTGCGGAAAATAACTTTATAGCAATATAGCAAAATATTACAATGAGCTTTTTCTTAGTCATGCGAAAGAGAGATCATAAATATTTTTTTATATTTCCTTTAATATATTAAATAAAGTAAAGGATTCCATCACCCTATACCCTATGACTGTCGCAAGATGGGAAACGCGAGGATATGAACTCATGGGTCATTTTACGATAAGAGGTTTTATGTCCATAGAGAATGCGGCCAAGAAGAAAATTGGATTTTTTGATTTAACACATATCTTAAGACTTTAGTTCTTTTGTACACACATATTCACGTAAGGCCAAAGCGTAAGGCGTAACGGTCACTTTATACATATTTCTTTACTTTTTAACAAGCCAGGGTAAATACATTGGGCAAGGGAGATACTTGAACATAATAAAACAATTATTTAAATTGACTTTTACTCAACATTGTACTTATAGAGTATCATTTTTGTATTACAGCCTTTCTTTAAATCTTACAATTGATTCTTTAGTGTCTTGTAGTATTATGCTTACATACATACTTACATATCATTTTACACTATTTTATTTTTATTTTTCCATTCTGTTTTTGATTTTCTACATTCACCTCAAAACTGGATATTTTGCATCACCTTTATTTCCATAGGATCCTGTAATATTTTTAATTCATAAGAATACAATAACAAATCATTTTCACTTCGTATTTTCACGTTATCAGCACTTTTTAAATCGGTGTCAATGGAGTCTACCTTTTTCGATCTTTTATTTAGTTCTCCGTAACTCTACAATTTCGGGTTTCGTGCGCGCTCTTGCGCTACCTTTTTTCTATATAAATAATATCTCATTTTTCACTTAAATCTTGCCGTTTCTGTATTACGAGCTTAAAACCAAAATTTGACATGTTTTGACATCGTTGTTTATCTGGTTGTCGTGGCAATTTTTATTCAAATATTGTTACCGGCCTGATGTTTTTACTTCAAAAATACTCTTTTCTTCTTGGCCATTTACAAAAATTTGCTTTTAATTTAAATAATTTCAAATAATTTCTCGTTCTTATCCCAGATCCGTCAAAAAGTATAAAAGCCGAAGAATCGGCCGATAGAGGTCCTCACTTCAGCTTTGATACGAGAAGCACCTCTTAAAGGCTTTATCCGCACTGCCTCGGGATCTTGCAAGCCTTCTCCTGAAGTCGTCGCCTAGCCACGCCTACGCCTCCACCTATTAGTGCCCGCGCTATCTTCGGCCGCTGAGCGTGCTTGTCTCAAGCGCTGCGTGTTCCTACTCCAGACGCTGCGTGTCTACTCCGGACGCTGTGTGTGTCTACTCCGGACGTTGTGTGTGCCTACTACAAGCGCCACGTGTACCTACTCCAGACGCTGCGTGTCTACTCCGGGTGCTGCGTGTATCTGCTCCGGGCGTTGCGTGTGCCTACTCCAAGCGCTGCGTGTACCTTCTCCAGACGCTGCATGTGCTTTCTCCAGATTCTGCGTGTACCTAGAGCAGGCGCTGTGCATCTATCATAGGCATAGCCTGTGCATACTTCGTTGCAGTATCTTTATTTTTGTTATTTTTTTTTAATAATATTGTAAATCACTATCATCATTACAGCCCATCATCACCTTCATACCTTTTTTTATAAAAGAAACTGTAAATCTTTTCAAATTTTTAAATAATTTATTTTATTTTTTGGTTGTTTTGTTGTAGTTAGGTTAGGTTATTTAGTTTTTAATTGTCGCTTCACGACAATTTGGCGCCCGACGTAAAAGTTCTTCTTTTCTTCACCTTAGCTACGCCTTATCCATTTCCTTTTGATTGAATTGCTTTCTCTTTCATTCTTAACTCTTTATTTACTCATCCTTATCATATCTTCCAAATTCTAAAACAAAACTTCATCTAGTTTTTCAACTTATCTGGATTATATTTAGACCTACATATAACACTTACATTCATCACCTTAATATTTTTATTCTAGAGAACTTAAAGAGGTACTATCTTCCAAATTCTAAAACAAAACTTCATCTAGTTTTTCAACTTATCTGGATTATATTTAGACCTACATATAACACTTCACTTACATTCATCACTTTAATATTTTTATTCTAGAGGTACAATTTTTTATTAAATTTTTATTTCTTAAACTTAACACTTAATTATAACAATGAAACGGGTTATTAAGTACGAATTCCTTAACAAGGCCGAACTCGAATACGAAGTGAAGATTAGATGTGAGGAACCAGCTAATACTGTTTTGCTTCTAAAAAAACAGGTTTTGCGTTTAGTTGAGAATTCTCACCCTGAAGATATTCTGACTTCTCCAATTCCGATCGAGGATGACTTGTCTCAAATTGGTTCTACTTTGACTTACCTGGACTGTAAAATTGAAAAATTTTTACAAGGTGAAACCAAATACTTACGATTAATAGAAACTTTTATTAATCATGTTTTTTACAGATTGGAGCGAATAGATACTGACTTATATCCAGACTTTAAAGCTATTTTCGATACTTTGAAGATGAAATTTGACGCTATTACTAAACAATTCGAATCCTTGACTCCACCTCCAACTGAAAATGACTCTCCATCACTTGACCCTCCTGTTGACCCGATTGTCATGGAACCTCCTCTTGTTTCTCAAACATCTGTTACGATCCATACCCCGTATCCTTCACCACTACCTCAATCTTTTTCTCCAACTAACGTCTTCAAAGATCTGAAAAGACACACGTTCAATGGTAAAAGCTGTCCAAGATCCTTTCTTCAAAAACTTGAAGAATACTGCTTAGCTCGTGGCTTATCCAAAGACTTGTTGATCTCTCAAGCATTTGAAATTTTCACCGACAATGCTCTTCATTGGTTCAGATTTAAATATAATCAGAATCCAAACTTAACTTGGAACGAACTTTCCTCTTTATTAATCAAAGACTTTGGTGGTTTTGATTATGATTATAAACTTCTAGAAGCGATTAGGAACCGAACTCAAGGCCGTGATGAACCTATCGTCATCTATATTTCCATCATGTCTGGAATGTTCACTCGTCTTTCGAAGAAACTTTCTGAAACAGAACAATTGGAGATTATTTTGAGGAATATTCGCCCATGTTATTCAGTCTTCGTAGCTCTAAAAGACATTGACTCTATCGACTCTCTTCTGGCTACTTGCCAAAACTATGAAAAGTTCCTTGACAGAGACAAACAATTTAAAGAACCAAATGTACAACAAAGTCCTCTTATTTCTGAATTCAACTACAAGCATTCCACTTCAAGTTCAGTTGGCTCTTCAAATTCTTCTAATAACTCACAACCTTCTCCTCCCTTTATGAATAAATTCACTTCATCCTACAAATACCCTTCTAGACAAGTTAATAGTCTCTCTCAAACTAAAGCTCCTCAAGAAAGCTCTTTTTGTGTTCGCTGTCGTAAACAAGGTCATACTTTGAACACTTGTACTCAACCACGATTCGTGATTTGTTTCAAATGTGGTCTTAAAGGTTTTAAAACTGCAGATTGCCCTACTTGTTCTCCCAAACCACATACTAGTTCAAAAAACTAACTGCTGACTTGAAAAGTAACTTAAACTTTGATAATGACGATTGGGCTAGTTGGATTAAAACAATTCAAAACTTCTTTTCTTGTTACAAAATCTCTTCTACACTCTACTCCAAAGAACAAGATCTTAATCGTCCATTCGTTAATGTCAAAATTTATGACTTAACTTTATCTGGTTTACTAGATTCTGGCAGCTCAGTAACTATTCTGGGTAATAATTCTCATTTGGAAATTCTTAAACTGGGCTGTAAACTTTTCAAGTCAGATCTTATTAGTGTCTCTACTGCTAATAATCAAAAAGTTAATTCCTTGGGTTATTTTGACTTACCTGTTCATTTCAATAATCAAACTCATTTGATTAAAGCTTATGTTTTTCCGGAAATATTTCCTTCGCTAATACTAGGTATTGACTTTTGGAGAAAATTTAATCTGTTACCTAGTGTTTTATCTTCTCTTAACTTTACAGAATCTAAATGCTCTGCTATCGAAATTAAAGATATTAAAGTTTTACCTTATGAGCATTTAACTCCTAACCAAAAGGACATCGCTAACGACATCATCCAACGCTTCAAGACAATTTCTTTTGAAGAAAAAGGTATCCTGGGAAGCACACACTTAATCACCCACAAGATTGATACTGGTGATTCTCTTCCAATCAAACAAAGATGTTACAGACTGTCTCCTGAAAAACAAAAGGCGTTAATTAATGAAGTTGACAAGATGCTGGGATGGAACGTCATTGAACAATGCGAAAGTCCTTGGCTATCTCCAGTTCTCATCACTCCGAAGAAGAATGGTGAATGGCGTTTCTGCGTAGACAGCAGGAAGCTTAACTCAGTTACACGTCGTGATGCTTATAGTCTGCCACTAATAAGCGAAATTTTGGACAACCTGAAGAATGCCAAATTCTTATCAAGCATCGACATTGCGAAAGCATTTTGGGAGATTCCCTTGAATCCTGCTGATAAAGATAAAACTGCATTTTATGTACCTGGAAGAGGCATGTTTAGATTCAAGGTAATGCCTTTTGGTCTCTCTAACTCACCTGCAACTCTACAAAGATTAATGGATATGCTTTTTACTCCTGAATTTGAGAACAAGGTATTTTGCTATCTGGATGACATCGTTATTATTAGCGAGACTTTTGATGAACACATATCGCTTCTCATGAAAGTTCATGAAAAACTTTCATATGCTAATCTGACTATTAACTTTGAGAAGAGTCAATTCTTCAAGAAAGAACTGAAATACCTTGGTTTTCTAGTGGACGAGTATGGTCTACGTGCTGATCCAGATAAAATAAAAGCTATTTTAGAATATCCTGTACCTACTTGCAGAAAAGAAGTACGAAGATTCATAGGCACCTGCAGCTGGTTCAGAAGATTCATTCCAAACTTTAGCACCATTGCCTCTCCACTCAACCAACTAACCTGTTCCGGGAAGAACGCTCCTAAATTTTTATGGAATTCACAAGCTGCAGCTGCTTTCCAGAAACTTAAAGAAGCTTTGGTAACTGCTCCTGTCCTTGCTTGCCCTAACTTCAAACTACCCTTCTCTGTACATTGTGATGCATCAAATTATGGCATAGGAGCAATGCTTACTCAACATCAAGATGACAAAGAAGTCGTGATTGCTTACATGAGTAAAGCACTAAACAAAAATCAACAGAACTACTCAACTACTGAAAGAGAAACATTGGCTGTAATAACTGCGTTAGAACATTGGCGATGTTACCTAGACAATGGTAAAGAATTTACAATATATACTGACCATGCTGCACTTAAATGGTTTCAGAACTTATCGAATCCATCTGGAAGACTTGCTCGCTGGACTTTACGCTTATCATGCTTTAACTTTGTCCTGAAACATAAAAAAGGAAAGGATAACGTTGTTCCAGATTTATTATCAAGACATAAGAATCAAGAACGTCCTGATACACGAGAAACTTCACCTCAAGGCGTACATCCTATTACAATTGAAGAACCACCTGATCGTGAACTTGAGCACTACAACAAGATTTTTCTCGGATGCTCTAACAACCCAGACGCATATCCCAACTACACTATCAGGGATAACAAACTTTACCGCTGCATCCATTCTCCCGATCGTCTAAACGATGACTTTATTTGGAAAGAAGTTCCACTACCTCGAGATAGGCATACACTTATTGAAGTTAACCATGGTTCCCCTTCAGAACTCCATCTTGGTATCTTCAAGACATTCAAGAAAATATCTTTAAAATACTATTGGCCTGGTATGTTTAAGGACATTGCCAAATTAATCTCGTCTTGTGAAACCTGCTTAACCTACAAACACCCTAATCATTCTCCCTATGGTCTTATGGGTAAACCCAAACTTTGCTCCAGACCTTTTCAAACTATATCCTTAGATCTCATGGGTCCATTACCTATGACTCGTAGACGAAATCAGTATATTCTAGTAATTAACTGCAATTTTACTAAATATACTATGATTTTTCCCCTTAAACGTGCTACTTCAGCTAATATTATTAATCTTTTGGAAAATTCAGTTTTCCTAGTTCATGGCATTCCCCAAACTATTATAATGGACAACGCGGTTCAATTTCAGTCGCGAGAATTCCAATCATTCTTAAATTCTTATAAGGTTCCTTGTATTTTTCACACAGCTTTATATTGTCCTCAGGTTAATCCTACGGAGAAGTTTAATAGTACAATTATTACAGCTCTAGCATCTCTAGTAGGAGACGATCATAGATCCTGGGACAACCATCTTGCTAAGATTCAGTACGCAATGAACAGCGCTACAAATGTAGCTACTGGCTTTACTCCAAACTTTTTAGTCTTTGGTAGGGAAACAATACCTTGTGGTTCCTTCTATACTCCAACTCAGAACCTTGAGGAATTGATATTTATGCCTCGTGATATTTACGCGTCTAATGCTGGTCTCCTCTCATCTATTTTTCACAAAGTTCAAACTAAACTTCACATAGCTCACGCTAAAAATGTAGTATTATGCTTACATACATACTTACATATCATTTTACACTATTTTATTTTTATTTTTCCATTCTGTTTTTGATTTTCTACATTCACCTCAAAACTGGATATTTTGCATCACCTTTATTTCCATAGGATCCTGTAATATTTTTAATTCATAAGAACACAATAACAAATCATTTTCACTTCGTATTTTCACGTTATCAGCACTTTTTAAATCGGTGTCAATGGAGTCTACCTTTTTCGATCTTTTATTTAGTTCTCCGTAACTCTACAATTTCGGGTTTCGTGCGCGCTCTTGCGCTACCTTTTTTCTATATAAATAATATCTCATTTTTCACTTAAATCTTGCCGTTTCTGTATTACGAGCTTAAAACCAAAATTTGACATGTTTTGACATCGTTGTTTATCTGGTTGTCGTGGCAATTTTTATTCAAATATTGTTACCGGCCTGATGTTTTTACTTCAAAAATACTCTTTTCTTCTTGGCCATTTACAAAAATTTGCTTTTAATTTAAATAATTTCAAATAATTTCTCGTTCTTATCCCAGATCCGTCAAAAAGTATAAAAGCCGAAGAATCGGCCGATAGAGGTCCTCACTTCAGCTTTGATACGAGAAGCACCTCTTAAAGGCTTTATCCGCACTGCCTCGGGATCTTGCAAGCCTTCTCCTGAAGTCGTCGCCTAGCCACGCCTACGCCTCCACCTATTAGTGCCCGCGCTATCTTCGGCCGCTGAGCGTGCTTGTCTCAAGCGCTGCGTGTTCCTACTCCAGACGCTGCGTGTCTACTCCGGACGCTGTGTGTGTCTACTCCGGACGTTGTGTTTGCCTACTACAAGCGCCACGTGTACCTACTCCAGACGCTGCGTGTCTACTCCGGGTGCTGCGTGTATCTGCTCCGGGCGTTGCGTGTGCCTACTCCAAGCGCTGCGTGTACCTTCTCCAGACGCTGCATGTGCTTTCTCCAGATTCTGCGTGTACCTAGAGCAGGCGCTGTGCACCTATCATAGGCATAGCCTGTGCATACTTCGTTGCAGTATCTTTATTTTTGTTATTTTTTTTTAATAATATTGTAAATCACTATCATCATTACAGCCCATCATCACCTTCATACCTTTTTTTATAAAAGAAACTGTAAATCTTTTCAAATTTTTAAATAATTTATTTTATTTTTGGTTGTTTTGTTGTAGTTAGGTTAGGTTATTTAGTTTTTAATTGTCGCTTCACGACAGTCTGTGACAAAAAAGTTAATTAGTTAAAAAGAAACAACATACCTTAACAAATAATAAAATATTCTTTAATCAATACTAATTAAGGAGACTTGTAGATCTGCATGTATGAGAAATAGAAAAGAATCGAAGACATGTGAAGTCCACCAACACCTATTGATGCAGTGCGGTATATGCTTCCTTGTACTAAAACCCTCTAAATGAGAGGAGGCCTGTGCCCAGCTGTGGGACGTAAATAGGCTGTAACTTAACTTCTTGACTTTTAAGGAGACTAGTTGTTTTTGCAAGTTCTTTATTTCATAGCTTGCTTTCACTTTAGGTTTATTTTCCATCAATCGTCCTTTTCTAAATTTTTTTAAAGGTTTCATTTTCTTCGATATCGGTAAAAAGTTCTGTTACATCTCTAGTGCTTCCAATATCTGTTGTTTTGACACATCAATATTTCTTTGGTAACGTCAAAAGTGATGAAGGCGTGGATGAAGATGTGTTGACATTTATACGTGTGAATTGATATGTTAGTGTCATATTAGTGGCTACACGGGCTCCGCCCATTCCCTCGTTCTATTATATACGAATTATGGTATTCTATGGTCAAAACCTAGTGGGTAGACGATCATATTTGCATCAAAACAAAATTTATAGTTTTTGACTCTTGTTATTTCATGCCTTCGAATATTACAGCGCAAAATAGTTTAAGGTAAATGTCTACATAAGCTTCATTGAAAAATTTTACATGCCTTCGATATTTTGTGGTTTTCATATAAAATGTTACATAAAGATATGTGTGAAATTACCAAAACAATTATGTTTTCCTAGTTTAAAACAAATTTTGCATAATTAACACAATAGTATTGGTTGTGCAGTACTAAATTAAGTTATATCATTATTATAATATAATATGCCTATTGATTTTATAAATAGGTCCGAATCATAATATTTTTGGTTATAAAATATTTACTTACTAAATTTTGTCGTTCTATAACAGTCCGGTGAGCCTTTAAAAATGTATAAATACTCACACGCGAACTATTATTAAGCTAGAGGTCAGAGAGAAGACATTTGATGAACCACTGCAGTGCCATTGTCTATAAAGTAGTTTTATATGGGTACACCGGTATACTAGTAGACTTAATGTGGACTGAAATATTGCCATCACTTGAACGCTACGCTAAAAAAATATATGGCCGACAAATGGTTTTAGGAATACAGTAAAATAAATGTATATACAGTCTTACGCATTACAATAACTCACGTGTATTTGATTAAAAACGCAAGTATGACATTGGCCCACGTTTATGCTGTTCAGCAGTACTAGGCTTTTACTTACCACTTAAGTGCTATTACATAAGAAAGGATACTAAAAACAGCTAATAGCTGTGTAACGGATTTACGGTTTATCATAATGATATAAACTACTTCGCCTTTGATTCTACCTCTGATGGATTAAGCAGTATTGACAGCTTTGAAAGTATTGCACCCTTAAATATTATGTTAGATTCAACTTTTTCTGAATTTAACAAAAACTTTAACGCTATTCACATAAATGCTCAAAGTATTCCTACTCATTACACCGACATGTTGTCAAGTTTTAATAGCAAAAACATACACGCTATTCTTGTTTCGGAGTCGTGGTTAAAACCATGTCTTCCATCAACTTCCTACTCGCTCCCATGTTTTCATTTGATTCGTAACAACCGTACCGATCGGGGCGGTGGTGGTGTTGCTATTTATCTGCGCTCTCATATACCTTTTTCAGTAATTCAAGTTTCAAATGGTTCGCAGACTGGAAGCGAAGCTGAATTTCTCTTTATCGAAGTTATTCTTGGTCATACAAAATTATTACACCTCCTAAAGGCCTAATCCGCACTGCCTCAGGATCCTGCAAGCCTCTGCCTTCTCCTGAAGTCGTCGCCTAGCCACGCCTACGCCTCCACCTTCTCCTGAAGTCGTCGCCTAGCCACGCCTACGCCTCCACCTACTAGTGCCCGCGCTATCATTGGCCGCTGTGCGTGCTTGCCTCAAGCGCTGCGTGTGCCTACTCCAGACGCTGCGTGTTCCTACTCCAGACGCTGCGTGTCTACTCCGGGCGTTGTGTGTGCTTACTCCGAGCGCTGTGTGTGCCTACTTTAAGCGCTGCGTGTACCTGCGCCAGACGCTGCGTGTACCTACTCCAGACGCTGCGTGTACCTACTCCAGACGCTGCGTGTCTACTCCGGGCGCTGTGTGTGTCTACTCTGGGCGTTGTGTGTGCCTACTCCGGGCGCTGTGTGTGCCTACTTCAAGCGCTGCGTGTACCTAGATCAGGCGCTGTGCACCTACCATAGGCATAGCCTGTGCATACATCGTTTTAGTACTCAATTTATCTTTGTTATTTTCCTTTTTTTAAAAAAATTGTAATTCACTATCATCATTACAGCCCATCATCACCTTCATACCTTTTTTTATAAAAGAAACTGTATATATCTTTACAAATTTTAAATAAATTATTTTCTTTTTGGTTGTTTCGTTGTTGTTAGGTTAGGTTCTTTAGTATTTAACTGCCGCTTCACGACAGAGTTTTTTACAGTCCCTCTCTCACTGTCGACTTCTTTACCACGTTAGAAAATATTCTTGACAATCTTACACCTATCTATTGTCACAGTATTATTATGGGTGATTTTAATACTTGTCTTTTAAAAAACAACGCTAGATTTATAAAACTTAAATCTATTATTGAAGCAGCAAATTTAAAACTTCTTCCTACTTCTGACACACACTTTTTCCCGAACTGTGCCCCTTCTCTTCTCGACATAATGTTTGTGTCTTTACCTGACCATGTTCTTAAATTTGGGCAACATGCTGCTGACTCTTTTTCCTATCACGACCTTTTATACTTGTCATACAAAATCCGTCCCCCTAAAACTAAGTCAAGGACACTACTTCAGCGTAACTTTAGTGACTTGGATTTGGAGCAGCTTTTAAATGACGCTGTAAAGATTGATTGGAGTGTAGTCGTCAATGCGTCTACTGTTGATGAACAGGTTGCTTTGTTCAACTCTCTGTTAATTCAGCTTTACGACGTTCATGCTCCTGTTCGTCCAGTGCGTGTAAAGCATCCTCCCTCTCCTTGGCTGACCGATGATATAAAAAAATCATCCATGTTAAAAATTGTGCCAAAGCTAAATACAAATCACTTCCTACCGATTTGCATAGAGAGAAGTATAGATTAGTACGGAATCGTTGCAATAATCTGTGTAGAAAAGCACAACGACGCCATATCCGTGAATCAGTACAAGATCCTGACCCTGCTAGGGTCTGGAAATTTCTTAAGTCCTTAGGAGTTGGGAAATTACGACAAAATCTCACACACCATAACTTTGATCTCAATCAATTTAATTTGCATTTGTCATCTTCGTCTTGCATTAACGATAAATCAGAACATAATACTTTGGACTCTCTTTCAAAAGCTCCCACTCCGGACACCTCTGCTTTTAATTTTAGCCAATTTAACAGTTGTGATGTTAAGAGAGCCATAATGTCCATCCATTCAAATTCGATTGGTAGTGACTGCATTAGTCGGAAAATAGTCATCCCTCTCATTGATCTCTTCTTACCTATAATCACGTCTATCCTGAATAATTCACTGAATTCTGCTTTTTTTCCCTTCAGCTTGGAAAGACGCATTTGTAGTTCCTCTTTCGAAAAAGTCAAATCCCTCTAGTTTTTCTGATTATAGACCTATCTCTATTTTGCCTTTCTTTTCTAAAGTTCTAGAATGTCTTGTGCACAATCAATTAAGCACCTATCTTTTAAAACACAATCTTTTAAATCCCTTGCAATCCGGTTTCCGTCCTGGCCATAGTACGACTACTGCACTTTTACAAATCACCGATGATATTCGGTATGGTATGGAAAAACAAATGCTTACCATTCTCTCGTTGCTTGATTTTAGTAACGCATTTAATACTGTAGATTTTGATATCTTGTTAAGCGTCCTACGCTCTCTCAACATATCTCAAGCTGTAGTTGACTGGTTCCGAAGTTACTTGTTTGGTCGCCGACAGCGAATTCAGGTGCAAGAGGTTTTTTCCACCTGGACTACTACAGCTGCTGGTGTACCACAAGGTGGCGTGCTGTCTCCTCTCCTTTTTGCAATTTTCATTAACTCTATAAGTCATAACATAACATAACTCTATAAGTAACCGCTGTGCGATTGTGGAACTCCTTACCTCTCCATATTCGTCGTGCTAAATCTCTTCACTCTTTCAAAATTCTTGTTAAATCGTATTATTTAGAACGCTATTAGATAAATTACTTTACCTTTCTCGTACTCTTTTCATTTAATCTATTATATGATATTTTATATATAACTTTCACTTATTTTTATTTGTATGTATTATTGTATTTTTTTATTATTATTTTGTATGCCCCCCTCTATTTGTAACTTTTGTTTGCATCATTCCTCTATGCAAAGGTTATCCGGAAGAAATCACTTTCAGTAATAAGACCGCCTATTGTACATACTTTAATTAGTTTTGACTATTTTGATGTTTCTGTATTGTGGTGTACAAAAAAGAATAAATAAATAAATACAAATTTATGCTATTAAGCAGCATTAGAATGCTATTGTGGGTTTACAAGGCTAAACAGCTGAAAGCTGTATAGCATATTTACGTCGTATTATAATGGTTCATGTTTATGCTATTAGACAGCATTAAGCACTTATTTACTACTTAAAAATGGTATTGTAGACCCAAATGCACTAAAAACAACTAAAAGCTGTACAGCTGCTTTGTGTTTTGCTGCACTAAAGGCTTTATAAAAGCATTTTGGTATGCTATTTTCCAACCGCTATAGTGTAAAGCATCATAATAGTTTTGAAATGCCAATATAAAGCGTCAGGATGCTCAGTGAACCTATATAATAATCTATACAAACCTTAAGTTCTACATAAGTTTACTATTCGTTTGTTAAAATGCTTCCTGTATTACTTGGGCAGTAGCTCATCAATACCTCATTATTCGAATCAGCCGAGTTCTTCGCATATAAGTAATGTTAGCATTTAGAGAAAATCCGCATATTTTGCCCTTACTTGAGGTAACATTACTCGTATGAGAAAATGTCAGTCCCGACATCAGTAAAGTCTGACGAAATTCAAATGACCTAAAATGTATTTTATTTTTATATGGTATGGTAACTAGCATAGCAACTATGGCTAACATACCCCCTATGAGGCAATCTATGGTAGGGGCCCATGTTCGGCAGTAGAGTTTTAAATAGGCCGTAACGGTATACTATTTTGTTTCTTCGAAGTCGAACACTTGGTCAACCAAAGTGTCAATTAACAACTTCGTTGGTTTAGAATGAGCACACGCTCGATTAATTAAACATAAAAATTATCAAGCCTCCCGTTCACAGTTTGACAAAACTTCGTCATTTGTACGAAGAAATTGATCATGCCTTCATGAATTTGTGAAGTTCGTTGAAAAGTTTATTAATTTGTCTTCAAACTTTATATTATGTTCTGTATAACTTTAAATTAGTTGATAATATAATTAGAACTAAAGTGTATAACCAGTGCGTGTTGCCAGTGATGACTTAGAGATCTGAGACGTGGTCCTTCCCTGCTGGCCGTATGAGGACGCTCAAGGTCGCTCGGCGAGCTATGGAGAGTGCTATGCTCGAAGTTTCTCTGCGTGATAGACTCAGAAATGAGGATATCCGCAATAAAATCAGAGTGACCGACATAGCCCAACGGATTAGTAATCTGAAGTGGCAATGGGCCGGCCATATAGCTCGAAGAACCGATAACCGATGGGGAAGAAAGGTTCTCGAGTGGCAGCCTCGTACCGGTAGGCGTAGTGTAGGGCGACGCCCCACTAGATGGAGTGACGACCTGGTAAGACATGCAGGAAGTCGATGGATGCAGGTGGCTCAGGACCGTGCTTTGTGGCATTACTTGGGGGAGGCCTATTTTCAGCAGTGGACTTGTGAAGGGCTGTAATGATGATGATGATGATTTTGATAGTTGGAATTGAGATAGCCATTTTTATACATTATTATTTGTTTTGTACGGGTAAAGGTGAAAAGAGAGCACACAATCCACCAGATTCTAAGTGGATGCTGTTATCAATAGCAACCCACATCCGTCATGATGGTATGCCTCATAACTATTAAAAAATCACTCATTATATGAAACACCACAACATTATGCTGCTATTTTACGTTGGTATTTTCCCCACATTATTTTTAACACAGCTGCAGCGTGGCTATACTCGTAACGCGTAAAATTATTCTGCTCAGAGATTCAAGTTTACAAGTACAAAACATTTACATCCACCATTCGTACAACTATGGGTGCTCCCCCCCCCCCCCCCCAATAAAGTTAGTTACGTTACAACCTAGTAAGAGATGCGTGAGACGATGGATGCAGGTAGCTGAGGGCCAAGCTTTGACATTCGTTGGGATGGTCTATGTTCAGTTCTAAGTCTGAATTTCGTAGTTGTAAGCATGCTTGTGTCAGCGAGTTAATTAAATGTGCACTTATATGTATTTTTGAAATAACAGTCACATATTTTACTGTCCGGAAATTTTAAAGTCGCTTATAAAGAAACTGCGCCAAACGTAGTAGCGCTACGAGTTACTTAATTAGCCGTCTATTCGTACTAATAACGAAAGAACTGGAAGCTAGAAATAACTTTTTAGCAACTTTTTAAAACATATCGGAACGTAAAAGTCTTTCCTAACTTTGTTTGCATTTTTATAAAACTTATTTGACAAGCTACTGAAGCATGGGCTGTATAATCGGCAATCAATCTGCTACATAGCACATGAACACCTGCAACTAATTTCAAACAAAGTTAGCTACAAATGCGTTGTCACCTCCGAGTACTAAATGGAATGCCTCACATCGTATAATTTTCCTCGCTCTTTATATCCTTCAGACCGTAACACAACAATTCACACATTATTATGGTCGCCACACACGGTCAGTTCAACTGATCATTCCAACTGATTAGTTCAAACTAAAACTGTTGATATTTTTTTAAAAAGTGGATTTTCGAGTAATCGATCATCATAAATATATCAATATCTATAATGTAGAAATCCTGTATTTTAAAAAATATCAACGGTTTTAGTTTGAACTGATCAGTTGGAATGATCAGTTGAACTGACCGTGTGTGGCGACCATTATCAGTAGTAATGTGTAAGAGGGTGACCTACCAGATAAACTTCTATGCAGAAAAGTATTGCTACCATATAATACATCGAAAAGTAAATTATACTGGTTTACTTCCGTAAGTAAGTCTTAAGCCTTAAGCATTAAATTATAAAATATTTCTGAGAGAAATCTCTTTCTCGCTTTAATTATAGAAATTTTATTATAGAAATATCTTTAGTTTTTGAAATAATTTCAAGATATTTTTATAACGGAATTTATTCTTTTTACATTTTTTGTTGAAGTGAAGCTATGTCAAATTTCTTTCGTTTAATTTTTTATCTCTAATAATAAATTTCAATAACCATACCAATAAATAATATATAAAAGAAATAAAGGAATTTTATTTCTTTAATCTTTATTCATCATATTTTTTTCTCGTAGGGATTTAAAATGTTTCAAAAATATTAGGGAAGAACCAGTATAATTAAAATTCTCATACGACCAGAACTTTTATTTTTAGATTTACATCAGTCTAAGATTAATATGTCATCGCTGTCAGCACGTACTGATAGTAGGTACTTGTTAACATTCCTTTGGGAGGACTTTTTTCAGCGATGGTCTTCTGTGGGTTGTAATTATGATGATGGTGATTCTTATTATGATTATGATATTAATATGATAACTCGTGACAGAAGATGTGTTGCAATCTCCCGAACGTGGTAAGTCCATCTAACACATATGAGCAGTGTTAGATGTACTTACTAAGTCAAACAATTTGCCCTAGATATACATAATCGTCAATGACTTCGAGCGTAGTGTACACAACTACCGGTATAGGTGTTATATAGATGTTACACATAATGACCTTTATTTTGACCATATTCATCTCAAAACCTTTACCCGTTGTGAAATAATGTTCAGGTTATTGAGCAAAGTGCTAAGTCCTCCAGTCATTCCGCCGTAATGACTATATCATCAGCAAATCGAAGGTAATAATTATATTTATCATTATGTAGTTATATATTGTACAATAATAAGCGATGGTAAGACTATATATTCCTGTAAATTCTCGTTTTTCTGAAATTATTATTTATTAAACACAAAAACGCGTTTAATAAATAATAATTGTAAAGTGTAGCTTGGGTGGAAACATTTTACATAACATAAACACTCACGCCTGTCACCCAGAGGTGTAGGCAGAGACTACAGACTTCCATTTGGCACGATCCTGACACAGCTCTCTCGCCTCCTTCACATCCATATACCTACGGATATATGCTCGTCGGTTAAGGGTGCTCCTAATTTGGCCCGTTTTCAATAAATCGCCAATTTGGTCGATAAATTTTCGCCTAGGACGTCCCTTTCCGACTCTGCCACTCACTTCTGCAACATATTTTTTTTGTCATTCTTTCCTCATTCATTCTTTTCACATGACCAAACCACCCAAGCATTCCTTTCTTAATCCTGGTCACAACATCATCTTGCAAACCACACTCTTCTCTTATTACACAATTTCTCACTCTGTCGTTCAGATTCAGCCTTAACATACTCCTTAACGACCGCATTTCTACTGCGTTCATTCTACTCTCGTGCTTCTTCTGACACACCCAACTTTCACTACCATACGTTAAAGTTGGGACCAACACAGCATTGTGAATTGCCATACGTGCCTTTTTCGACACATTTTGACTCTTCACGACAGACTAGAGTGTAGGGCCCCATTTACTCTATTGCCTGCATTCACTCGTCGTTCTATATCCTTGTCACATCTACCATCCCTGCTAAATACGCTACCCAAATATACAAACTCATCTACTTGCTCGATCAACTCCCCTTCTATTCTTATTTCACATATCGTTTTACTTTCTTGTCTTTCAAAAACCATAACTTTCGTCTTACTTGCATTCACTTTCATACCCCTTTCTTTTAGTGATCTGTTCATTAATGTAACCATCATTTGCAACTCGGCCGCCGATGATGCAAGAATAACTTGATCATCGGCGTACAAAAGGCATTTGACGGTTAACTCACCCATTCTTAATCCGCATTCTTCAACTTTCAAATTTTGCAAACAACTGTCCATAAATAGGTTGAACAGCCACGGGGAAGCCACACAGCCCTGTCTGACACCTTTATGGATGCCAAACCAGTCCGAGTAGACCCCGTTGATCCTAACACAAGCACTAGAGTCTCTATAAAGAGACTCCAATGCCTGGATCAAGCCAGCGCTCAACCCAAATGAGTTCATTATTTACCATAGCACATCCCTATCCTCTCTGTCATAGGCCTTTTCCAAGTCCATGAACACACAAAAAACCTTTTGGGTTTTGGCCAAAAACTTCTCCGCGATTATGCGCATGGAAAAGACTTGATTGTACATCCCATTCCCTTTCTAAATCCCGCTTATACATCCCAAATTGTTCCATCAGTTTCTTTCATGACCCTTTCAATCAGTACCTTAGCAAACAGTTTTCCCACAATGCTAAGAAGGCTGATACCGCGGTAGTTTTTGCAGTCCTGCTGCGACCCTTTTCCTTTATATACTGGGACTATCACGGCTTTGCACCAGTCTACCGGTACCTGCTTAAGTTCCCAGCCTAAATTAAACAAGGTATGCAGCAGGCCTGCCACCACTTCCTCTACAGCCAACAGTTTGAAACTCTATCATATCCGGCAGCCTTACTTGCTTTCATGCTTTTCATTGCTTTCATTATTTCATTTATACTTATCTCGCTACCTCTTTCCTCTTCTTTCGGAGTTTCTACTTCATTTAATTCATACGTGGTCTCCTCACTCATAAACACGCTTTCAAAATATTCCTTCCATCTCTTTAAACTCAAAACTTCATCATTCAGAATAAATCCATTCTCGTCTCTTATAGCATTCATTATAGGCTGTTTTGAATGTCCTCTGGCAGTTCGCCTCGCCTGGAAGTTATCCGATATTCTTCTATCATTCTTATCCGTTCTTTCTTGCTTTTTCCTTTCAACTACTTCTTTTACTCTCTTATTTAGATGTCTAAAGACTGCCTTTTTTCTTTCAATATCATCATTCGTACCGCTAGAATTACCAGCTTTTGTTGCTAGTAAATCTAGCCACGCTTTCTTCTTTGCTTCAACTTTCATACGTATCTCATCATCCCACCATAAAGTATTATTTTTCCTTTCATTCTTTCTCTTACTAACACCACATACTTCGGTAGTTGCATCCACTAAACCTTTCTTAACATTTTGCCATACATTCTCCAAGTCTAACTTATTCATACATAATTCATCCAAACCACTTATATTTTCTTTCAGTCTCCGTCTGAACTTGTTTTTTTCACCTTCCTCTTGTAGCCTTTCTGTTCTAATACGCTGTAACACAGTGGTAGACACAGATGACCGATGGCACCAACGCCTGAATAGACGATTAATTCGTCATAAAACCAGATAATGATCCGTTCCTACGTTAGACCCCCGGTGGACCCTTGTATCTACCACTGCGCCCCTCTTTCTTTCATCCACAATTATGAAATCTATCAAGCTTCTATCATCACCTCTTTCTCAAGTATAGTTCATTTCAAATAGGATGGCAGGATTCCACTTGAGACTTAGCAATTACAGCTGTAATGTTAATCTATTGTTGTGTGATTATTTTATTGCTTTAACACTTGAAGTTAAGCATCTGTTGATAATACTGAACCAGTATAGCTGGAATGACGAATTTTGGTACTTGAACATTAAAACAAATTAAATTGTAGATAAAAAACCTTTATTACTTTTAACTTAACTATTTTAAATACTTATAACAACTTGTTAATATTTTGTTTAATCATTCACTCTGAAGAACATTCATCGGTATCTGTGTCCTCACACGTATTTATTTTTTCTAATTATCGGCTGTGGTATGATGCGTTATCCATAACAATCACACTGCTACTGGGAATATTAGGCAAAAGCTGATCAGTGAACCATTTCTCGAATAATCCAGAATCCATAGCTTCATGGTAGTCTGCACTAGAGCTTTTCAAATGTTTGCTAGAGATCAGTAAAGCCCCTGGTATCCAGCCCTGTTCACCGCCTGCGTGTAATATTATTAAACGTTTACCCCTAGAACATGGAGCTTTAGTTGTACAACTTGGTGGTCTGTGTACCCTTTTTTTAGAGTATCGTGAGTGTCAAACCATGTTTCGTCTAAATGTATTATATTTTTTCCTGCCGACCTTCGTAAACGTATTTCATTAATAAATTTTTCCCTTAGTAATAAAAGTCGGGGACTTTCCATTACACTTCTTCTTTCATCTAATTTTCCATACTTGAATCCAAGCTTTTTTTAATAGTCTCCAGAGTGTAGTTTCTGAATATTCAAAACCAACTTCACTTCTCATCAATGATTGATAAATCTCACGTAACGTTGGAATCTCATTGTTGAGGTAAAAATTGTAAATAGTCCTCCTCACATGTTCCTCTGTAAAATTATCAATTCTTTTAAAACTTATCTTGGTCCGTTTACGAGGAAGATGATTAGATCCTGCTGACACTATTCTACAAACAGTTCTTATAGGCACGTTTGTTAATTCCGATGTCTCTTTAATCACTCCCTTATCACCCATGCGTTTCAAAAGCTTATTGTAAACACTCAAAACTATGTCTTGAGCGTCTGAACTTAAATGTCTTTTTCTACGCTGAACACTATTTTCATCACTTGTAGATGCACTATTTGATATTTCCCATGGTCGAAACATGTTTATTTGTACGTCTGTGTAATAACGAAGTTACAAGACGACTGAATTTTTGACAACAATGTCATCGTGTATTTAACAAAAGCATCAAAACTTGTTTGCTGCCACAAAAAATACCACGTCAGGATAAGGTCTTCCCAGGTATCGGTTGTAAATACCACTTATTTTGTTATCGCGTAATGACCGCTTCAAGTACAATCCTGCCATGCTATTTGAAATGAACTATATACATGTGAATCCTCTTGTGGCGAAAGCAAGTGTTCGTCACAAAAAGATTCTTTTCCATACATACGGTGAGGAGACTTTCACCATTCTCGTTTATGCTTTCATCACCAAATGTTCCCAATATCCTTTCATAACCAAGCCTCCTCACCCCAACCCTTCCATTAAAATTTCCAACATAATAATATTTTCATTTTCCTTACATTTCATTAACACTATCCTTACCATTTCCCAAAACTGCTCTCGGATATAAGTGGGCTTAGACATGTCTGGGGCGTAGACCCCTAGCACAAACAATTTCTTTAAGCCCACTTTCATTCGTATCCATAGCAATCTTGGGCTTACACATTCATACTCTTTCACATATTGACTCATTTTTTCTGAAATGATGATACCTACTCCCTGGCATGCCCGCTTGATCTCTTTTACCCCTGACCAGTATGCGGTGTACATGCCATGTGTAGTGACATCCTTCCCCTTCCGTTTCGTCTCATTTACACATAACACATCTATTCCTCTATCATACATCATATTTTTTTTTATAGGATAGGGTGACAAACGAGCACACAGTCCACCTGATGGTAAGTGGTCGCTGTGGCCCATAGACATCTACATCTATCCTCGATTACAAATCAAAATGCAGATGCGTTGTCACCCGTGAGGACTAAGATGGAATGCCTCGTTTCCAGTAAAAAGGGTCTCCGGTTCTCTACACTCACCATACGAAATACAGCAGCATTAAGCTACTATTTCACGCTGGTATTCTGTGAGAGCGTGGTCCTTCCCCGGTCGAGCCGACCCATTCGTGCTACAGCTATACTACTAATATAACTGCAGCATATCGCATACTTCATCCATTTTATCATTCATTGCTCCGTATGTACGGAGTAAATCAATGTATGTACATTCAACGTAGCCAGACGGGCCTCTGCAATCCACTTTTCGCCTCTCCGGGAAACAGCACATGACGAACCTCGTCGCCGAAACATTTTAGTACGAGTATATTAACGTACAAGTACGATATTTAGCCAAATTCACCAAAGCCTACGCAATAAATACTTGATAATTGTTTTACTGTATTAGTTATTTCATTTTAAACCTTATTATCGCATTTAACATTTCACCCCAGACCTTTCATTGTTCATTGTTATTTCTCGATAAATGATTCACATGCTAATTAAAATTTTACACAAGAAGGAGCTTCAAACGCGTGCACAAAATATACTTGTGTTTTTTTTATTTCTCCAAATAAAACAATACTTAACAAAACATAAATATTATTTTTATTTCTATAATAATATTAATTGATGATATTAAATAAAAAATAAGCATATTTTAATATCACGGTTTATTTGTATAACAAAATCAACAGTTGCGGATTATTGTAGTAATTGTGGTTATCAGTCCAACCCAATGTAAGGGATTTGAACGGGGTTTAATGAGACAAAATCATTGATTAGCAAAATTGTGGTGAACCGTTTTATTAGTCAACTTCCTCAAAATAATTAAAGCATTTTGTAAAATTTTACCGTTTTATCAACAACACATTAGGTGTTTTAATGTCGTTTTATTTGCAGTGAATATTAGGTTTATATATTTATCTCCAAATGCCAAACCGTAGAATGACTCAAAAATGAGTTTTTTGTCTAGGAGTCCGGATGGGTATCGCCTACATATATATTTTTTCAGCCGGCAGTGCGTGTACAATTGCTCAGGTTTGAAGAGTAAAAAGAGCCAGTATAATGACAGGCTGTGAAACCTTTTATTTTAGTCCTCAGAGGTGACAACGCATAGCCATAGCATAATTTGTTTGTTAAATAGTTTTTATAAACATCCAGTTCATAAACAATCAACTGCTCGGCATGAGCCTTTTCCGAAGTGGAAGCTGAAATGGCTACCAGACTTTTTGCACGACTGTTGTTGTAAAACGTCGGTCGTTTTAATATACTGGATGACCTATTTTACCGTCTGGAAAAAAATAGGGTGGAACATGTGAACGGAGTAGAAGCCTAAGGCACTGCTATTTTGCAAAAAAAATAAAACAATAATTTTGAATTAAATAAATAAATTCATTAAAATCTATCGAAATTCAAATCATAACCTACGAACTATATATCATACTTTACGAACGGCAATAAAACAATTAATTTAGTAGGAAACTTTGACCTTGTCACTTTGCAGGGTCACAGGCTCAAATTTTGGTTTTTATTTTTTGTTAAATATCAGTGCCATAGGCTTCTACGCAGCATATGTTACCCCCTATTTTTTCCTGACGGTAAAGAAGGTCATTTAGTTTAGTGTCATAATATACAAGATAGTATGTAACCGTATATAGTATGCCATGAGATTTTCCAGTAATATCCCACAGCCGACTCCTACGATACCCAAAGCGATATATAGGATGTTGAACTTGCCTTACGGTGTTACAACATGCCTTTCCATAAAATGTTCACAGCACATATTTGTATTTACACATGTAATTACTCAACGATTATTGCAATCACCTAATTTTTTTTTATTTTTCACCGATAAATTGAAAATTCCGTGTTTTTGAATTGAACCCAATAAACTACTACTCAAAAAGCTTAAAATAAAAAGTAGGCCTTTAGAATATTAGTTTTGATTTTTTATATTCAAGTACTTGCTGCGTTTCCAGTAAAAAGGGTCTCTGGGTCTCTACACTCAGAGCGTGGTCTTTCCCCGGTCGACTCTACCCATTCGTGCTGCAACCACAAATAGCAGCATCATGGCTCTACCACGTAAGAAACGTAGAATTTTGTTACGCTAAGACAGTGCGATTTACCACAGACAGTGCAAATTACCATCTAGGGCTTTATCGCTACTTTCCGCCAGTTGGTATTATACTCAAGCGGTGGCTTAAACAAAAGTTAAAAAAAATTACATATAACGAATATCGCACCGTCGTTCTTTTTTCTTTTTTTAATTTCGAAATTATAACATACGGCCAAGTACTTTAACGTATCATTCAGTTGATTTCTTATATTTACGCGAACACTACACATAAAAAAACTAGTTTCTACGGATTAACGCGCGTATCAGTAAATATAAATCCGTAGTATAAAATCCGTCAAAACTAGCTTTATTCAGATGAGTTAGGCTGCAGGTGAACTAAGTTCAAACTCAAAGCGAAGTTCTGAAGCGGGCATTCCATTTTCATCGTTTCAAATAATTCCCGACTTTATTGGACGCGCACTTCCACTTGTAAAACTTCGTTTCATTAGATCATCAGAATGCAGGGCGTGTAGGTATTCTACTGAATACCTTTGTGAAGTCGTGTGGCTGAGTTTTTGTTCCTTTCACGCGATGTATTTGTTTTATCAACCTAGATATTTTTATTTTATAAAATTGAACCGAATTGAATTGAAAAAGTGAGAATCTAACTTCCAGTCTATCAGAGGGTGTGGCCATTGCTGACCGTGAGCATCTGCAGTTAACTTCAAACAAAGAAGGCTACTGAAGCGTTATCACCTCTTAGGATTAAGATGGAGTGCCTTACCAGTTATTATACTGGCTCCGTATATCCTTCAAACCGGAACACCTCAGTGCAAGTACTTCTATTTGGAGTCAGAAACAGGTAGGAGGGTAGCATATACCCAGATAAACTCTTAGCAAAAGGGTCCTACCATCGATTAAAGTTTTCTTTAGAAATTAATCTAACAAATATTTCGTCAGTATTTACACTGAGTTTGATGTTTTCATTTTAAAGTAACAGGAGATAAATTAAATAACGGTGCTATTAATTGTAGTTTTTCTTCATCTTGTAAAAAACGTTACCCTCACACTAATATCTTGTACATGAACCGTGTGGGCATTTTCAAAAACATGACTAGAACGTGAACAAACTCAGAGCAATAGTTTGTGGCTCATATAAATACTTGTTATGTGCGTGATTTGAACACGCAACCCACAGGGTTCTTCTCAAACACTTAACCACTTTGTTACCGATCCTTCAATACAAAATTAATCATCAGTATCATCATCATTACAGTGTATCCAAATTCCAGTGCAGAATATAAGCTTCCCCCTTAGATCACTTCATCTCACAAAATTCTTTTTTAAGAGTTGCCCCACTTAGCAGCCGGGTTAGTAACTACTTTTTTTATAGGAAGAGGGTGAAAACGAGCACACAGCCCACCTGATGATAAGTGGCCACTGCGGCCCATAAACATCTACATCTATCCTCGATTACGAATCAGAATGCAGATGCTTTATCACCCGTGAGGTCTACAAGGGTCTCTGGTTCTCTACGCTCACCATACGAAACACAGCAGCGTTAAGCTGCCATTTTACTCTGGTGAAAGCGTGGTCCTTCCCCGGTCGAGCCAACTCATTCATGCTACAACCATAATATATCTGCAGCTATATCTACCGCGTAAAATTATTTTTAAATTAAGAGTTGTTTTGAGAAAGATGCTCCTCTATATCAGTTTCAATCTGTCTCCTCGTACGATATCCACGGCATGTTATGGGATAGTAAGTTCTTACACCGCCACTACACGGTATATAATCAATACATAATAAAATATGCTTTTGCCTATACAAAACCTTCATAACACTAACTGCATTCTAGTATTACTCTTAAATCTCGATATAATGGCATATCGAGATTCAATGAGATAGTATTTAACGATCAGGTGCAAGGCGCTTCTCGAATGGGATCAAAGCAGCAAATAGAGTCGCCCGACACCTGCTCGCTAGATATTTTTAATTAAAGCTCGCCTGACGTCCGCTTAGTGCACCGAGGTATGCACTTAATGGAAGAGCAAGAATATGATTACGTCAGAAATTTATAGAACTATTTTTCTATTAAGATCAACAACGATTGACCAGAATCTATTTATTTTACAATGTACAGTAATACGAGAAAATCGGATAAAGGTGATAACAGTAGAGACGCTATATTAAATTTATGACGCGAATATGATAGTATTAAAAACTATTTGTATCCCTTTTTTAAATACACTTTTAACTAGCGCGCACCACAACTCACCAAAGTTTTATCGTAATCCGGTGAATTACATAGAAATATTAACCAGTTTCGTGTATGGTTATATAGGTACCTAACATAATTATAGAACATCCAATTTCTATCAAAAGAAAAGATATTTTTATGATTATTATGGATATGTGTATGTATTGTATGTAAGTGCACACTTAGAATAATTACGTCTATTTATTTTAACTATTCTTCAATAGACCTGCTGGGAGATATTTCAATGTGATATAAGCAGTGCCTATGCTCTTTTCACCATTTTCTATCAAATTATGTGTGTACATAAACTATTTAAATAAATAAAAAAATCTGTCAGTCGTAGAATGTACGTCAGAAATTAAAACTTATTAGCTTCACAAACTTGTAAACATTATTCTTGGGTTGTTAAGAAATATTTTTGTACGAAGTATTTTATATTTTTATCAACGTATTAATATAGTAATTAATTTTAATTTATAGCGCTGGTTAACATTAAAAATAATGATTATTATTTGTATAATTCAAACAAATTTATAAATACATATCAATTTTATAAAATTTAATTACTTGGATTTTCAATATTACTTTCGTAATTTTTTGTAAATGTTCATGACGGTCACGCGAGTGCAGTAATTTTTCCTCAAAAGTACCCAATGTAACTAAAGAAGTATTTAGTTCAATAAATACTCGTAATTATTTGGTATCCAAGTGCGCGCGTCAACCCGTTCGGGCGCTACTCATTTATTCTCCATTGCAACAATACACCACACAATACAGTCCACATTATATAACCATTAGATACCTACCGTCTCAGACAAACACACAAACAAATATATATATATATATATTGTCAGAATCCTTTTACTCTCAAAAATTTCATCGTAATGAATTGAATGCAAACAAATATTCATTTTATATATTAGAAGATAATATAATACAGCAAAGACGTCTATGTGTGTATACTACATAAAAGTCTTCGTAATACAGTATTAATGTTAAACTTAACACTACATTATTAAACTACCCGCACTGTGCTATGACTTCCAAACATAATTTCACAGGACGGAAGTTTCGCTACGAACTGAATGCAAACGGTAGTTAATTAAATTTGCTTCTGTTATTAAAACTGATTCTTAAGTGCATGTGTTAGTTATCTATCTTTTGTACGATGTTAAACACAGCAACGAAGGACGTGTAGTTTAGTTTAATTTAATCGAAAATACTCATGCATTTTCTGTTGTTAATTTAAGGGGTTCTATATAACTTAGCTACAGTTACTATTTAGTTTATAAGCATTATGTGAATATGAAAATTATGCATTTCAATTTATATTTACTATGACATGATAAACAGATCTCCGTCTTCTTTCTTCAGGTTCACTATTAGCTGCATCGTAATATTTTAACAATTCTGACTTTACGTTAATCCGTTTAAGTACCGTAGTAACGGTTAATCCGTAAAGTCATTATTTTTTTCCCCAAGAAAAGGAACGATATTCCATTTAAATGCTTAATTCCTTTTGCGCACAAACTATAACAGACCAGAAGATTGACAGCAGTATCTTCAAGATAACAGCTGAAGCAAATACTGCGGCTACCGACCGACTCGTCAAGCGTGGAGACTATGGCATATACTGTTATGAGAGGTAGTTACTCTCTCACAAAATAACAAAAGATAAAGCATAGTTAAATACTTAAAATTATCTTTTGTGACTATAGTCAACCAAATCTAAGAAATATCTTTTGACGTTTCACATTAATCATTCCGCAATAACTTTGCACAAGCGTAATCACAGGATTTAAAATAACCTTTTACGTTAATCCGAAGAATTATTTAGTTATCTATATTTCATTACAACGTGTATAGTTTTTTATCATTAATTTAAATTCTTACCTTTAAAAAAATAACGAGTATCAACATTTTTACCTGACGTCGTTTCAATGATATGTCACTATGTAACTTACCGTAGTGTTTGGATGATTAAAATTCATTGTTATGCGAATAATCGGTAAAAATTTTCAAATAATCGGTAAAAATATTCAAATAATAGAATCATTAAGTTTTTAAAGTATTATTTGTGTAGTAATTTTTTATTTTCAAAATTCTTTAAATTACATGAATCATGAATAACACAAGTTTATTTTTTTTTACTTTGTCAATGTTATTCTGCAGGCAAAAAACTCATATATATGGCCGCGCTGAAAAAACCATTACGTAATTTTAATCGCCCGCCATTTCGGGAGCTTACTGTGCGTAATTTTGTGATTTTGTGTTTGTCTTCTTATTTTGTGACTCGGTTTTAACTTTTAGAACTGTTTCTTCTACATTAGTTGAAGCATGTACCCATGTCACAAAGGATGATTGGGCAAAAGTGGTTAAAAAAAAACTAAAATATTGATTATGGATGACTGAAAAAGACATCAATTTTGACTGCATTATTGAAAATCAAATAATAATTGATCTAAACAACGACAGCTCAACTAGTTGTACTGTAAGTGATTGAATAAATTTATTTTTTATTTAGTTTCAATCTTAAATTTTTATAACTGTGTCTCTAGAAATAAGCAGTAACTACAAATACGAAGAAAGTGATAAATCTTGGGTTTTAAATCCGTTTTTAATTTATTCTGGTATTATTAAAACCAAACTGTAAATGATTACCAACTCTAAATAATCGATATCGATTTTTTAAGAATCGAATATTGTAATAGATCTGACAGCTGTCAAAATGTATTTCTTAGATTTGGTTGACTATAATGACCCGATGGATCATGTCATCCCGTGAGTGTCGTAAGAGGCGACAGGGAAACTGAACCAGGAGACCCATCTCCGCACCGTCTTCTTGATAACAGCTGTAAAAATATGTAAAATTGCTGTTGCCAATCCGCTGGTCAAGCGTGGCAACTGTCTCTCTCTCTCTCTCTCTCTCTTCCTGGCTATGTGTCCCACATGGTGGTGGGGTCAGCCTTTCTTGTCTTACGCCTCCACTTCGCTCTATCCTCGACTTCATTTTCGGAGACTTCGCACTCTCTCATGTCCTTTACCACTACATCTTTCCATCGTGTTTTGGGTCTGCCCCTGGATCTTCGACCTGGGATGGAAAGTTGTAGTGCCAAGTTCCCTACGTAGTCGGGTGGCCTCCTCTTCACGTGCCCATACCATCGCAGCCTACTTTCCTGCATCTTGTCAGCGAAGTCGCGGACGCCCAAGCTTCCTCGCACGTACTCGTTGCGGATTTTGTCGAGCTTGGTAACGCCGCACATCCACCTCAGCATCTTCATCTCGGCAACTTGCATGGTATGCACATTCTTTTGAGTTACGGCCCATGTTTCACTGCCCTACAATAGGACTGGTAACTGTGGCAATTATCCCCCCCTTATGAGACGTTCTATAGCGGAGGCCTATGTTCAGCAGTGGACTTTTGGTAGGCTGTAATAGTGTTGCTTATTAACCACTTAATGACGAGATAAACTACTTAAGTACTCCAGCACTATCGAAAGCTGCGGTTTCCTTTTCTACATAAATTACCAGTATTGCAACAAAATTTCATTAGATTTTTGTATTTTGTTTTAGTACATCACCTGTACTGTTCATTTTATTAGTTTTAAGAATTAAAATTAATAAATAATTAAATTGACGTTGTATCATTTAAAATCAATGACTCTTTGCTTTTATTTAAAACAGGCTTTTTTAAAGTCCTAAGAAGTAGTATTAAATTATAATAAAAATTATACCGTTTCAAAATTTTTCGAGTAGAATTCTTTCAAGAAAACAATTCGATAACGACTCACTTTACTTTAATGTTGTAGAATTGGATTTTTTGACTTTGCTTGAGGAAGCAATTTGCTTTGAAGAGTTCTTTCTACAAAGGAATCGCAGTAGATGCAAATTATCATTACAGATTTTTATGCGAAAATCTGCCGGCTATTTTCCATAATTATGTACTTAACATTTCCATTATGTTAATATTTTGAAATACTTAAAAATATAGAGGGATTATTATCATTGAATTTAGCTTTACACTTCAGAACGAGTCACATTAGTGAGCCGCTGCAACCGTAATATAAGTTAGTTAACCATACGCAGTGGTTCCTTAATAATAACTTTAATGTATATTCTTTTAATATGTAATTTATTTAGTTCCAAATATAAATATAAGTTAACATAACACAAAATAATTTCGGAACTAAATTGGCGTCTACTTAGGACAAATGCTATAGAAACCACATAGCGGTAACTGTACCGCTGATTATCAGTTCACGCCTGAGACATGGTTCAATATTTAAAAAAAAATTGTACAACCGACTTCAATATAAATAAAATGAGAACATATTGATTAAAACTACTTTTACGGATTTTATCGCGTTTAATATATTTTATTTTTAATTCCCGACGTTTCGGATGCTTTCCAGCACCCATGGTCACAGGGGACCGAGGTGAGTGACGTCCCGATGTCAGTGTTAAATGGGAGTACCTTCAGCTTTTTAATTATTATTTATGGTTCAATCTACGCAGAATGAACTTGCTGTGTCTTGAAATCTTTTAGTGTTATACTTGGGTTTAGTTTTAATTTTATTAATTACAGAGTTCCGAGCAGGTGGTAGTACCCAGCCTCTTTCTTTAGTGAAATTAGGATGTTTTTTTTAATTTCAATAGCCTCACGTATCGTCCTTGGTAGGAATCGATGTTCGTTCGCGAGGATTTGTGGTCTATCAAATCTGATGTAATGGTTGCGGCCGTTTAGGATATTATCACAAACTGCAAACTTTCCGGAACGTTGATGCTTCACGTCAGTTTGTTCGCGTTAATTTCATTGCAGCCCATATTGACTGTCGACTTGCTGATGAAATAGGCAAAGTGAAGGTAACTTTGAAGTCTCTTACGAGTGTATTAGTAATAAATACGCAAAGTAGTAAAGCTACAGTCTATACAAATACGTTCCACTCCTGGCCACATGCCTTCTCTCATTTCTGAGAGGATTTATAGACCAGGGAAATATCCGCTGCGCTGCTCATTGGTGTTGCCGGATTTCACACGTCTTGGAATTTTTTTTTATTTCTTAGACATGCAGGCCACAATATTTGCCTGCACTGCCGAGCACGTGGTGTATCAGCTCTTAAAACTGCAATTAACAATTTGATTTGTACCGAGGGGAATTGCGTGTGGTTGCTCGCGTACAGCGTTACGGCAAGCGTTAAACCTATAAGCTACTACAGCTTACACACAAAATACACTTGGTTTTGATTAAGTATTTCAACCCATTTTGTCAAAACTTATTCCAATTTGAATTTTTTAATAATAAAATATTTAAGACGAGATCATCACCTACCACGGCTCGTATTAGTAATAATATTAACACTTTCTCTTAACTAGGCATGAAGTTTATATGGAAATATGTCTAATATATATTTCAGCACGAATGAGCGATTAGCACGATACTTCAAGCGTAAATTATTTGTGTAATAAGCTTGCGGTGTTATTTGTTTTCCGCTCCAAATAATGAACATGTGATTGTCGTGTTTCGAGTAGATTGCAGTAAAGGTTTACGCTATACGCAACTTTTCAAACAAATAATACTCAGCCCTTTTGAAGACTATGCCTAATTTTATAATTATTTTATAATCGATGTTTTTTTTCCATATCTTCTTCTTATAGATTTATAGATAATTTTATTTTATATCTTCTTCTTTACCAGCCTGTAGGAGTACTTGTCTCAGCATGTGCATAATGCGTTATTTCTATTGGAAAATAAGGGGAAGGACCACGCTCTCACAGAATACAGCATCATAGCGTAAAATAGCAGCTTAATACTGCTGTGTTTTGAATGATGATTGTAGAGATCCGGAAACCCTTTTTTACTGTAAACGAGGCATTCCATCAAAAAGCCCTCAGTGCTGACTACGCATCTACATTTTGATTCTTAATCGAGGATAAATGTAGATGTCTATGGATCACTGTATTCACTTACCATCAGGTGGTCAGTGTGCTCGTTTGTTACCCTTCTTATTCTATAAAAAAAACCGACAACACAGGCAAGCACCATGTTGTAGGCGACTCCCACTTGGTGGAGTAACAACTTGATGAAACACGCAAGCAGTCGATGTTAGCAGGTGGCTCAGGACCGTACTTTGTGGCCATCTGTGGTTTAGGCCTATGTTCAGCAGTGGACTTGTGATGGACTATAGTAGTAGTTAAACACGTAGCTCACTTTACCATCACAGATGGAAAATTTAAATCGAGAGAGACAGCCCGTATTAGTTCCACTGCAGGCACAGGCTTCCTTTTTTTTCCTTCCAGAGAAAGTTATGAAGCAATTAGTCTCGAAATATTTTTCCTCAATTATATACGATTTCTTGCGATGTTTTCCTTGACCGTCAAAAACGTAAACATCCGCACTTCAAGTTAAAATTCATAATTTCATTGTTATCGACGAAACCTTTAATCCGCGTTGTTTTCGTGGGTTACTGTAAAATTTAGGCTCGTGTGAGCTCGTGGTGACTGTAGATAATGTGGCGATCATATTGCCTGCAGGTCTACATATAGATATCTGCACCAAAAATTTAAATCCACAACTTCATAGGTTTCGACGGAGCTTTTAATCCGGGCTGCTTTTGTATGTGCTATAAAATTTACAGCAGAAGCTTAGGCTCATGTTAGCTCGTAATAACTGTTGGTGACTAGTAATAACATTACCTACAGATATAAAAAGATAGGGCATTCACAATGGTAAGTGCATGGTAGTGAAAATTGGGTGTGGAGGAAGAAATATGAGAGTAGAATAAATCCTGTAGAAATGCGGAAATGCGGAAGTATGTTGGGGCTCAATCTGAATGACAGGGTGTGAAATTGTGTTATAAGAGAAATGTGATTTACAAAATGATGTTCTAAACAGAGTTAAGATAAAGTGACAAAGAACATACAAGTACATGTACCGTGCGGAGTTCGAACCCATGGCTCACATACGTTTAGCCACTGCACTACCGAGCGTGACTGACGTGCTGTGACCTCTATATATACAAGCGTACTTGTATATATAGAGGTCAGTGCTAACGTGAATAATATTGTCCATGCTATGTAATAATATTATGAAATAATAACAAAAATAATTTTAAATTAATAAAGCGTTACCCCTTTACAATTGCTTTAAGTTATTTTTTCATTGCAAAGCATGTAACACAAATATGTTAACATAAAATTTTTGCTGCTGCAACAAATACCTCGCGTTTTTTGTAATATTTAATTTTGTTCTAGAACAAAGTTCAAATTTATATTTTCTGTACTCAACAATACCGAGACTCCGATATATCTGAAAATTTGAAATGGAAGAATTAAAAATTTCGAATTAAAAATCGAGAATTATTTTTTATTTATAAGATGCTGCATATGTAATGAAATATAACAACTGCGTTTTCTAATTCGATGGCCAAGCGTGGCAACTATGGTGAATATCCCCTAGCTATGAGACAATCACCAGGATGTCCTATGTTCAACTGTGGACTTTAATAGGCTGTTTGAATATGAATGAATGATAAACAATTTTATATAGACTGCAGTTTGTTACCAGCCAATTAGTTATTGATAAAAATTTCAGCTTACTATGTTACATAATATGTTTTATTAAGTCACTGTAATAGGTCGCTATTTAAATATACAAGAAACTTTTTCATAGCTAATCGTCTACTTTTAACCGGTGTAAACTGAAGCCATGTTTTTGTTGCTCGCAACTCACACGGGTTGCACAAAAGCCAGTAGTCAAAGGCGCCAAGCGAGGGGGCGATGTTTTTTCAACGAAGCAAAACAAAACCAAGCGATCTGGTTGCGCGGGTTGTTTGCTCAATACTCATTCGATCGCAGGGTCTGTTAAATACTTCATTTGTACGACTGTTTTTATTACTTTGTGCTGTACTTCAATGAAAGCTTGGCATGTAACAGGTGTTCCCTTTCAACTTGGTAAAAAAGTGTCAAACAAACTTATTTGCGTCGCTTTTATAACATTTAAAAAAAATTCTTTAAGTTTGAAATTAACTGCTTTTCTTGTTAATGATCTTTTAGTTGTCGATAATTAGTGTGAAGTTATTTATTTAGCTATTTGTTTGAAGGTTACTGTGATAAACAATTATTAAAATTATTTTTACTTTCTGCAAATAATTATCCTGACATTTACTTCCAGTTGAAAGAAGTTTACGGCTTTTATTTAAAATATTTTATATTAAAGGGTTTCGTGCAAAAATTGAGCTTTCTTGCAATATTCTGAAAACGTATCCTATATTACCAAAAATTGAGATCAAATCGGTGCAATCTTGGCAACCATCCAAATATAATCAGAACTCATTTTCTTTAAATTATTTTTATATTGGACTTTAATGTGCTCATGATCTTCGAGAGTAGGAATATGCAATAAGAAGGGATATTACTAAAGGTGAATTCAACATGGGCACTTACCATATTATAGTTTCAAGAATTTGTTACAAAGTAAAGAATAAATGACAAAAACGTAGTTTTAAAGTACAATATAAAAAATAGGTAATAAGTATACATAATTGTACGTTCTGCTAGTATGAAGACATATGGATCTGAGACGTTATTCATCATTGCCGGTCGTAAGAGGAAGCTCAAGCGCCAGCTATGAAGAGGGTTATGCTCGAAGTTTATCTATTTGCCTTTTTTTTATAGGATAGGGTGACAAACGAGCACACAGTCCACCTGATGGTAAGTGGTTGCTGTGGCCCATAGACATCTACATCTATCCTCAATTACGAATCAAAATGCAGATGCGTTGTCACCCGTGAGGACTAAGATGGAATGCCTCGTTTCCAGTAAAAAGGGTCTCCGGTTCTCTACACTCTCCATACGAAACACAGCAGCATTAAGCTACTATTTCACGCTGGTATTCTATGAGAGCGTGGTCCTTCCCCGGTCGAGCCGACCCATTCGTGCTACAACTATACATCTAATATAACTGCAGCATGGCTCTACCACGTATACCACAGACTTCGTAATAAAGTAGAAGAGACGATGAATAATTGCTGTTGTAACAAATAGCCGTTCATATAGCTCGAAGAATCGACTACCAATGGTGAAGAAAGGTTCTCGAGTGGCAGTCTTATAGCGGCTAGCAAAGTGTAGAGCGGCCCACCTCTGGATGGTGTAACGACCTGGTAAGAGATGCAGGAAGTCAATGGATGGTGGCGGCTTATCACTGTGCTTTTTAGCATTCCTTAGGAGAGGATTTGGTTTAGCAGTAGACTTGCGATGAAGAGGATAATACATCATGCCAACAAATATCGAGCAAAAGTTAGGTCGTGTCTAGATATTTATAGGTGAACAATGTTCTAGGTATATGTGATACTGGCGTATGACACCTTTTAATTAAGAATCATGACGTTACTTCAATTAATAACTGCACGAGCAATCGAAAATAAATTCAAACAAACATTTACAAAAGTGGTCCTTTGAGCTGGATTTCAACCAGTGACCTATGATTCTAATCATTTATATTGTATATTTAATTTTAAATTAGTAATATCACACTTTAATCAACCTGAACTTTAACCGTTCAAACATGACATGACATTACAGTGGTGCCATTATATAAACTTAATTACAATTTAATGTTCCAAATATTTTTTACGAGCAGCGTGCAGACATCATCTCGTTGCCAGTATGAATATATTATGTTGTCAACAGAAATGTTAGAGTTTTGTGATCAAGTGGTAAAAAGATAAGAAGAGAGAGAGAGAGAGAAGAAGAGAGAAAATTTTTCTTTTAATTGTGTAAGCGAATCCACTACCCCATATCATCCCGTTGGTGTAGTGAGAGGCAGCAGATGGAAATGAAACAGGAGATGGGCATCGGCGCCTCCCTGATAAAAACTCAAAATAATAAAAAACCACCTGACGTGGCAACTATAGCAAATATTTCCGTGGCTTGCCCTATGAGGCAGTCCACAGGGAAGATCTAGGTTCAGCACTAAACTTTTGAGTTTATATTGATGATATTGAATTACCAGCGTAAAATAGCAGCTTGATGCTGCTGTGTTTCGCATGGTGAGTGTACCGGAGACCCTTTTTACTGGAAAAGAGGCATTCCATCTTAGTCCTCACACATATTTTTTGTAAACAAGGATAGATGTAGATGTCTATGGGCCGCAGCAACCACTTACCATCAGGTGGATTGTGTGCTCGTTTGTCACCCTACCCTTAAAAAAAAACTAGTTACAGAATTTCGACTTAAAAATTTAAAAAGTTAAATGAATATGCTACATTTAAGTTTATTAAGGTATGCGGCGAGTGAATTTTAGTTCATACAAATTTAAGAAATAAAATATAAAAACAATTGTGTCAATTTTAAAACAAAGCTAGCAAGCTATTAGCTAGAAAGCACAGTTTCGCTTCGTAGTAAAATTGTATTAAACGGCGCATTTTGATAGAGAGCGGACTAAACTGCATAAAATAGGAATCTCGTCGCAGATTAAATTGCAGTAAGCTGCAGTTATGAAATTAAGTTATGAGGAAGCTATACCAGGGCTTGTTACCTCACCTCCCGGGCGCAACGTCACTCGTGTTTTGAACAAATTTTGAATGAAATTAATATTGTCTAATCCCAACATCCTATAACAAAGTCTTATTTAAAGCAAACTCGAAAATAAACGAGGTTCATTAAATGCTAAATTAAAAATGTAACATTGCTGAGCTACTTAAGTTTTGGAATATAATGTAAGCATGCTCTGTGAAATTGAAGTGAAAAAGAACTTACACTCCACCCAGTTTTAAATAATACTTTGTAATACTAGGTGCATTAAATTAAATAGCAGTGCGTGTACTGATGTGTTCTGGTCGAGCCGGTATAATATCATACTGTGAGTCATTTTTACACGTAGCTATGCTTATTAATACAATTCATTTACAGTTACATTTAAAATGATAAATACTAGATAATCCCTATCGATTATTATAGAAAATATTACATATTTTCTAGAATAATCTTTGTGTGACACACACGCATGGCTATAGTATATATTTTTATAGCAAAACATATTATGATACTGACCTATATTAAAATATAGAAAATATACAGCAAATTGAGATAACTTACTATATATCTTTTGATATACATATTTTGAAATATTTAAACATATTATTGTGTTAAAGAGTGAACCATCTTTTTTCTATAATGATAATTTTGCGCATGGTTGTAAGTACTACGTTGTAATCACCTGTGATCAATTTATGAAGCACCCTCCAGATCTGACGCGATGATCTGGAGTTTCTAAAATACTGTGTAAATTATTTTCTAGATAGATCGTAATAAAAATAAATTCGCCACGTGTTTCCTTATTTTTATACGATTCAATGCAGACAGTTCTAGTTTATCAAAATTAAATTATCCCCTGAAGAACTTCCAATTAATTAAATCCAATAATTTTATGCTTGATTTTATGTGGATCCACATAACAGTATTTAGAATTCGGTACAGCCTTTATAATAAACGTGTAGCAAAAACATGCACTTGCTAGGCAACGGCCGGTGCTAAGCGGGCCTATATTATAGCATCTATACCGTGTACGGAATCTTATAACATATTAGTATTTTAACATATTAGTATATCATATATTATAGCTACGTGTGTACGACGCATATGTTATTTCTAGTGCTGTGCTGTTTTCTAGGAACTGTCAACGACATGGATCGAGTAACATTAACTTAAAAGTAACTGTAATAAACATAAAGTTACAGTCTATTTGCATCCCACTGCTGGGCACAGGCCTCCCCTTACTTCTGAGAGGGTTTCATTACGAGAAAATGTCCGCTGCGCTACTCCAATCCATGCTGGTGATGCTGTTTACCCTGATTAAAAATTCGATATTTTATCGTACATGTGACTTTAATTATAACATAATTGCGAAAAAAATTGATTAAAACTTCTTCCGAGCTAGAATGAAAATAAACTACAAAGAGAGTTACTATAAAATACCAAGTTTAATTATGGACGTGACCGACGCTTCGTTCGCTTCGTTCAGTTCAATTAAGAGTAGAGGTACTCCTGACTGCCGACACGCTTCTGTGCTATGACTTGGTCGTTTACAGCGCAAAATATTGAGGAATATTTAAGTTATATCGTTTCGTTTTAATAATATCGTTTCGTTTTAATAATAATAATAATAGTAATTTATTTAAGTGTTTTTACCCATTTCAAATATCGCTAAATGTTAAAAACAAAATAAAAATATAATTTTAAGGATATAATAAATTAAGAAAGTATCAGTGTACGACAAAGAATATATTGCTTGATTGATTGACTGAATATTTATTAAAATGTTTGTTTATCGTCCATGGTGCTCTGTTAATATACTGGATGACCTTTTTTTCCGTCTAGAAAAAAATAGGGTGTATTCCTCCTATTCTGTTTTACTATTTTCTACGTGGTAGAGCCACCCTGCAGCTATACTATAGTTATAGCACGAATGGGTCGGCTCGACCGGAGAAGGAGCAAGCTCTCACAGAATACCAGTGTCAAATAGCAGCTTAACGCTGTTGTGTTTCGTTTGGTGAGTGTAGAGATCCGGAGACCGTTTTACTTGAAACGAGGCATTCCAACGTAGTCCTCACGGGTTACAACGCATCTGAATTTTGATTTGTAATCGAGGATAGATGTAGATGTCTATGGGCCGCAGCAACCACTTACCATCAGGTGGACTGTGATTTATCTTTCTATTTTTACAATAAAATCTCTATAATCATCAAATATCTCCACTACTCCAAATCTTCCCGTAAGTGTTGCAAGTACAATCACTCAAAATTTTCAATTTTCTGACCAAAACAACAAAAACAAACTGAGGTTGCTGACCCAATTGTGGGGAAACCTATGTTTACCAGTGGACTTTGATAGACTGTGATGATAATAATGACCTATACATATGACAATATGTAGTACAACAATAAATAAAATTACGTCTAATTTTTCAACCATCAGATAAAAGTTATTCCTAGGACAAAATACAACTTAAATTAAGTTAAAAACTACAGTTGTATGAATAAAACAGTTCAAAAGTATTACAACAATGACATTTATTTTCAGTCAGGTTATAATTAAGTTGATAGATTACTTATATCTGATAATTTAAACACTATCGTGTAGTGACGGTGTTAGAATATCCACTACCCTATATTCCTGTGGGTGTCGTAAGAGTTCACAAACGGAAACTGAACCAGGTGATGGACATCAGCATCTTAATGAACAGCTGGATAAAAAAAGTTGCGTTTGCCAACCCGCTTGCCTTAACAATCCTCTGGCTTTGAACTAAGGCAAATATCCTCCCTATGAGACAATCTATGGGGGATCTAATGGTAATGGATAATTGAAAAATAAGCCCTTAATGACTCATCACTCTTATATGATTGACAATTAAAGATTTAAAAAGAAATGTGCACAACGTCGTCGGTTCAAATTTTATACAATGAAATAACAACGTTAATGGTCTATACAACTGTATCTGATACACAAACTTTTCTAAAACTTACATAGGAGGATACATCTCCAAAAATACACTCTAGTTGCAAAATTCTTACGAATATTGGGATAGTTTTCAATATTGCTGATATTACGTGCGCCCATAGTATTGCAAGTGAGCCGTTCGTGTGCAATACCGAGTCCAATATTGTTTAATAAAACTAATATTACGGATTTTATCGCGTTTAATCTAATTTTTTATACACCGCGGCTGTGACCACACCATGGGTGCTATAATGAACCCGAAACGTCGAGAATTAAAAAGTAAACATAAGCGAAGAGTAATATATATATATATATATATATATATATATATATATATATATATATATATATATATATATATAATTACGTGTCACGTTGTTTGTCCGCGATGGACTCCTAAACTACTTAACCGATTTTAATCAAATTTGCATTGCATGTGCAGTTTGGTCCAACTTGAGAGATAGTTTTTGCCCATAAGTGACCCACGATTTTTTTGCGTATTTAAGGATTTTTGATAGGACATGACAAAGGGTCGTCGAAAAGGGCAGAACAACGGCTGCCTGGCAAGCTAGTATTAGTATAAATATTTTAATAAGTAAATTAAATAAATTATGCAAATTTAATTTAAAGAAAAAAATATTTAAAACGAGAAAGCACAAAAGAATGGATATATGCGGCGTATACCTACACATTAAAAAAATAAGTTTGTTTTATTTTACATTTTAGCAAAATCGAAAAATGTTTTCATGAAATCCATACACCATTGCTTTCTTGTCAAATAAATTTTATTCCTTTTTCAATTCTAAAACAACACATGGCTGCTGGGCCCTACAATTTGTTTAACATTGCCTTCGCCTTTTTGTTTCGTAAATAAATAAAAACATCCCTGCTGTGCAGTTAGAGCAATTTGCTTTGAGTGCGTCTTTATGACAAAGAAGCCGCTTCGGAGGCGCAATACTGTCGTTACGGAGTCCTTACCGGGTGTATTTCAAAGCTGTACTCGTTTTTATAATTACGTACTTAGCGAAGCAATTTGTTTCTCTTTCAATTCTTTTCATGTTTTATGGTTATTTTGCTAGAACAGCAATGCAGGGCTCACGAAACTAATATATCTGCATCCTGTGGCTGATATGGCTTTGCTTGGGTGCTAAGGTCAACAATTTTAATGAATTGCAAGTGTTGCTTAGCTGTGAGGGCTTGCACTTCCTCTGGGCTCATTAGCAATTTGCACTTGCGTATTGGGGGTCACCGTTTACTTGGACGATTGTGCAGAAGTGTTTCGTCGGATTAAACAAAGTCGGCTACTGAAGTTGGAGACGAGCAGCTACCTCCCAACAAAGAAGGCTACGGACCCGTTGTTACCTTTCCGGACTAGGATGGAATTCCTCACAGCGTGTTATTAAACTGGCTCTTAAAACTCTTCAGACCAAACATAATACAATTGCTTGCACTGGGCCAGCAATTGTATTATGTTGCAGAAGTAAATAAAAGGGTGGTTATAAAAGGAGGCATAAAAACAGTTCTATCGCCAGATAAATTAATTGTTTCTTAAGTAATTTCCCAGATGAACGTTGCGTTTGTGTACCCATTAAGGGTCCGCGTTCAGTAGTTTAATCAGAATTATTGGGTCATTACATACGAAATTAGCATTTTGTCGTACTGACCACTTTGATCTGAAATATCTCCTCTTTGGTTAAGAAAAAAAAAAATTCCAAATTCAAATTTATAAATTCATTTATCTGGTACATTTGAGTTTTGAAAACAGTCATCCATTTGTTTTTTCCTCATAATTTTTTTCTTTGGCGTCGCTTATTATCGGTATATTTACGAGTACAAGTTCTACCGTGGCACCAGTGCTGCAGAAACAGCTCGAAGGATTAGTGATGTGTACGGCGCTGGTGTCTCAAAAGGAAGCACGGTACGTTTTTGGTTTCAACGTTTTCGTTCTGGAAATTTTGACCTTTAGAACCAACCCCGTGGACGGCCGGAGACCAAAGTGGAAAATGAAGAATTAAAGGCTATTTTGGAAGCGGAGCGGCTTCGGGGTAAGTAATAAAACTGTATTAATCCACTTGAAGCAAATCGGGAAAGTAAAAAAAACTTGAACGATGGGTATGTCTGCGACATCCACCGTACTCCCCAACCTTGCTCCAACAGATTATTATTTTTCTCGGAATTTAGGCAACATCTTACAAGAAAAAAATTCAACTCCGATGCGGCAATCCAAACCGATGAACAAAACAAAAACAGCAATGAACTACCTATGAGATGGCAAAACTGCATAGATAACAACGGTACATACTTTGATTATAACTACTTTTACGGATTTTATCGCGTTTTATTTATTTTTAATACCCGACGTTTCGGGTGCTTTCTAGCACCCATGGTCACGGGGGACTGAGGTGACTGACGTCCCGATGTCAAAGTTAACCCGGAGTACCTTCAGCTTTTTAATTATTGTCTTCGGTCCAATCTACGCAGAATGAACTAACTGTGTTTTGAAGTCTTGCAGTGGTATGCTTGGGTTTAGTTTTAATTCTATTAATTATAGGATCCCAAGCAGGTGGTAGTACCCAGCCTCCTTCTCTATTGAAATTAGGATGTTTTTTTAATTTCAATAGCCTCATGTATCATCCTTGGTAGGAATCGATGTTCTTTCGCGAGGATTTGTGGTCTATCAAATCTGATGTAATGGTTGGGGCCATCTAGGATATGATCGCAAACTGCAGACTTCCCGGAACGTTGATGCTTCACGTCAGCTATGTGTTCTTTTACGCGGGTTCTAATTGATCTCTTTGTTTGCCCTATATATGAGAGACCACAATCACAATCAAGCTTGTACCTGCATCTTGTAGAGGAATATGACACTTGACGGATGGTAAGAACTGACTAATCTTCTTCGGCGGCTTGTAGAATGTTCTAATAGAAGCTCGCTTCTTATATATATATATATATATATATATATATATATATATATATATATATATATATATATATATATATATTCAATAGAAAAGATGGATGGGTGTTGACATCTACTTGGGATCCCATAATTAACAAAATTAAATCCAAACCCAAGTATACCACTGTAAGATTTCAAGATACTGTAAGCTCGTTCTGAATAGATCGGACCAAAAATTAATATTCGAAAACTGAAGGTAGCTGGGCTAACTATAATATCGGGACGTCAAATATGTCAGTCCCTCCCGTGACCATGGGTGCTGTAAAGCACCCGAAAGTCTGGAATTAAAAAATAAGTTAATTAAACGCGATAAAATCAGTGTAAATAGCTTTATTCGATGTTACTAGCTGGCCCGGCAGACGTTATTCTGCCCTTTCTGGTTGGTTACGCGATGAATTTCAATTTCACACATACGCTTTTCCATAGACTTAAAATACGAATACGTATAGCAAAATCCTCTTTATGACTAATAAAACCACCACTGCCATTACGACAGTAAACTTAAAAAGTAGAAAAACATAACCCCTCTTTTTTACTCCTCCGTAAGCGGATAAAAAGCCTATATGTTATAAGGCATCATTTAATGCCTTCACGCCAACTTTCATGGAAATCCGTCTAATAGTTTTTGCGTGAATCGTGAACAAATAATTTTTCTACAGATTTATATATGTGTAAGAAGACGGCTTCTGTGAAACTCAAGGACCTGGTGGGGATCAACAAGAAGGAGTAGGAACCACGCTCTCATAGAATACCAGCGTAAAATAGTAGCTTAATACTGCTGTGTTTCGTGTGGTGAGTGAAGAGAACCGGAGACCCTTTTTTACTGGAAATGAGGCATTACATCTTAGTCCTCCGGAGTGACAACGCATAAGCATTTTGATTCTTAATTGGGGATAAATGTAAATGTCTATAGGCACACAGCTTCCACTTACCATCAGGTGGACTGTGTGCCCGTTTGTCACCCTCATGCTATTAAAAGAGTCTCTTCCACAGTTAGGGGAAATTTTGGCGATAAGTTAGTGTGAAATCAAAAATATGTTTAAAAGCATTATTTTTTATAAATTAAATCGCGAAAAAAATTCTGTGACCTTTGACGTAAGACCATGTAATTTAAGTTCTACAATACTATATAATACAATGCTTATATAGTATTGTAGAACATATCTCTACATAGTATAAAACAAAGCCGCCGTCTGTAGGCTTAGATCTTTTAAACTACGCAACGGATTTTGATGCGGTTTTCATCAATAGATAGAATGGTTCAAGAGGAAAGTTTTTATTTATACAAACATAACGTAAACACTCACAACTGTCATCTAAAGGGGTAGGCAGAGACTGCAGACTTCCATTTGGCACGATCCTGACACAGCTCTCTCGCCCCATCCACATCCATATACCTACGCATACATGCTCGTCGGTTAAGGGTACTCTTTACCAAAAATTACCCGTGCGAAACCGGGGTGGGTCACTAGTCTTAAATAAGCCTTTAAAATATTTTTTGGCGTGCCGCTACGAAGTTTTCCTTAACGCTCGTATATTTTATCGTAGTTTACGTAATTATACTTCCTACTAACTTTATTGGCCACACTCAATTAATTCCCAAGTGTTTCTTCTTTATAGCAGTTGAGTAATAAAAATAATAATTTGTCAAATGCGCCACGGGAAGCCCGCGCCTTAGGGCCGGTCACGCCTGTCAGTTTTGTCAGCAATAGACCTAGCCAACTTTACTTTTACCGACTTTTCTAAGTTTTACTTACTAAAACATTTCAAACTTAGAACAGCTGTCATTTTCATAATATTTTCTCACGATAAAAGTACTTTACTAAGCCATTGAATAACTTTTTGTTCCTAGAATCTTATTCTGAAATCGGTTTTAAGGGAATGATCATTCATGCATATTTAACCTTAGATTGCCTTAATATTGTATATAAAATAATAAAGAATCTAGGATTACTATAAATTCATGTGCATGCGAACACAACTATCGCTAAACAAACTCCATCGTAATCTAAATCCATCTAAAAGGCGTACAACAACAAATATTATGAATTCTTAACAGTCTAAAATATTTTATTCGGTTTGTGTAACGCAGTCAATTGCACTCTCTCAAGCGTGAACTGTCTGATACAGCGTCTAGACCGTAAGCCAAACAGAACGAATTCAATATCTTTTAAATGTAAGCGAGCTTTATAATAATATTCTTATGCATATATTTTCATGAAAGAAAACTTTGTTTATATATATATATATATATATATATATATATATATATGTTTGAAGACATGTTATGCGAGCTGGAAAGTTGTTTTGTGCTTCCCAAAATTGACAACTGACGCCGTAATCAATATCATCGTAAAGAAAGACAACATGATTTCTTTACGATGATAGTAATGTAATGATTTCTTTATTGAATTCTTTTCCCCCTTCTTCTTATTTAATTCAAAGTAGTTGCTTTGTGTTGGAGAAAATCTACCAACCCTCTTGTTTCGTGGTTATCGTAAGAGGTGACTAAGAAAAATGCCTCGGAGATGCTCCCAATAAATGGCGATATAATCTTCTCAGTGGCGAGAGGAGAGAGAAGCGTCCTAAAAGCAAAACGTCTGGTATTGCGATCGTCAATCCACGCACCAAGCACAGCCTTTTAGGACCGCAAGGACCCAGAATACCAGCGTAAAATGGCAGCTCAACGTTGCCGTGTTTGGTGAGTGTAGAAAACAGAAGGCGCATTTTACTGGAAACGATGAAACAACACATCTGCGTTTTGATTCGTAATCGAGGACAGATGTAGGTAGATGTCTGTAGGCCACAGCATCCACTTACCATCACCGTTGGACCGTGTGCTCGTTTGTCACTCTTATCCTATAAAAAAATATCTCATATACAGCTGGCCTGTGTTCAGCGGTAGACTTATGACTGCAGACTAAATTTTTTTTTTTAAGGGGGGAAAAAAGCCACACCGGAAAATCTAAAAGGACTGGCCGCCCCGAAATAGAAGAGTGGCAGTCGCCTGCGATGTATGCCACTGCCACCGCTTTACCGCAGGCAACGCTGAACGCCTTTAAAAGCCTAAAGCTTACTGCTGAGCATATCTGGATAGCCGAGCAGCCAAATTCATACAGGTCACAAGGAGCTACAGATGCCTGGTCATCTCTGTGGACTAGGATGTAATGCCTCATGCTCTGGAATTATACTGGCTGTGTTATATCATTCAGATCAAAACTATCGTAAAAGGCCAATCGAAAATATGAATCAATATATTTTATAATGATTTCTCGTATTTACATGAACACTGCATATTGAATAAAACTATTTATACGGGTTTTATCGCGTTTATTTATTTTATTTTTAATTCCCGCCTTTTTACACTAATGGTCACGGGGGGGGGGGATGGAATGTTTGACGTCCCAATGTCGTGGCCCGGCTACCTTCAGTTTTTCGCCCAGCCACCTTCATTAAAATAAAAATTAAAAAACTGAAGGTAGCCGAGCTAACTACGAAATTGGGACGTCAAACGTCTCAGTCCCCGTCGTGAACATGGTTGCTGTAAAGCACCCAAAACGTCGAAAATTAAAAATAAGGTAATTAAACACGATACATTACGTATAAATAGTTTTATTCAATGAAACACTATAAATTCTTATTTCAATTAAGACAATTCACGTACAAACACGTACCGCTATGGGCTGTTCGTGACTAAAGGATAAATTTGTAATATTTTATCTCGGCCGTTTGATTTATTGCCAGCATCCGACGGTCGTTTTACCCCTTTCACATTTTATCGCATTGTCTTTAAATCTTGAAATCTCGCAAGAGTCACGAATAGTATTTATTTGGAATTTAAAACACTCGCAGGATGTCAGATTTTTATTTAAAAAAAAGGAATTGATATCTTTTTCAATGTCACAGTCTTCGAAATCTTTACTGTGAAACTGTTCCAATTTTCATTTCTCACAGTGTATAGCAAAGTGGATGCTGTAGTTGACTATACCTAATAATTTAAACTTTCTGGTAGAGGGACCTTGTATATTTTCTGGGAAAATTATACATTGCCCCATAATTGAATTACTGACCCTCTGGAGTGGATAAACTGGTATTACTAGCTTGTGTTCGTTCTAGATGATTATAGAGTTTGTCTCACTTTATTCATCATTAGTGTAAATATAATATTTTTAATATCTCTAAATTGGCATATATCAGGTCTAGATATTATAATTTTTGCCACTAAACCAAAATACACTGTCAATACTAATAATTTTTCTCTTTAAATATAATTTGTTAATGCTTAACTCCAGCGCCACCTATCGAATTCAAGAACAGCTATGAGCCATCGTCCCGGAAAAACAAATATCTTTTGTAAATATAACCTCAAGTGGTCTAATCGTTCAGTAGTTACACGATCTTCAACAGACACTCCAACAGTGATACCTATGTAGGTATACTCACGAACACGTCCTATCATTTTATTAGCTATATAAGCACCCGTTGGGGCCACGTTACAGTTATGTTATGGCTGTAGTACTAATGGCTCCGTTCGGCGGGGGAAGGTCTACGCTCTCACATAATTATTATGTACCTAATACCTGATACCTTATAACTGAAAACTAATTTACATTTCCATACGTATTTGAGAATAGAATAAGGTGAACGTGGTAGAATCACCGCGGGAAGGACCACACGTGTATAATACCAGTGGGAAACAGCATCATAATGCTGCTGTGTATGATAAGTGTAGAGAACCGGAGATTCTTTTTACTGGTAAAGAGATATTCCATCTTACTCACGCTCGTTTGTCGCCCTGACTCAGCATTAACAGAAATAAACTTCGAAAGCTTTTATCTCAGTCTCCTTTTACTACTAGAACTCTGAAGCTATTGGCCACAGTTTCAGGAGACACAAAACATTTCAAATGTTTTCAAGTTTTTGAAAAGTCAGAAGTTAAAACAGATATGCATAGGCATGGGTTTTCACACCAGATTCTCAAGTAAAAGTTCTTAAGAAAGAATGCTATAGGAGAATAATCAATCAAATCCAGATATCTCTTACCTTTGTTTTCATTGTCACCTCACCCGTGTAAAATTTTGTTGATATTTTGTTGATGTTGAAAAATTGATAGATCTACTTCAAGTTTATATTCATATAAGGAAGTAATGTACACGAGTTTATGTTTAGTATTGCATTACAAAAACGTGTGCAATGGTTTCAAATCGGCCAGGAGTACATCCTCATCAGTCCTCAGATATTGGAGTTACTATTTAAAATAAATGAATTAACACTTTCAGTTGTAATGACACTAATAATGTTTTTATTTTTTATTAAAGAGTACCTGTATTAAAACTCGCAATATTCCGCCATATCTTATTCTCGTCCCATCTCTTATATAAATCCTACAATGTTCTCTCAGTGCGCCAGTTATTCGTTACAAGTAAGTTACTAAAACAGTACTTGAAATTACCCTAAGTGAGGTCACTGAAAAGACGCAAAGATAACAAGAAAGTAACAATTGAATAAGGCATTCCTTTATGCATAGATTTTTTACATTGCTTGGCCCGATTTCCGTATAATCTAGTCAATGCAATTTTGTAAATGAATCCATTTAGAACTGGCAGATTGTAAACATACAATTCGAACATTTAGTTATAAAAATTTGTCATACGATGATACGGAAAAGTTACTGATTGTTTTACGATAATTTATCATAATAAATTTTAACGAAATTAATCCTAATTAGTTGGAGTGTTATTTATTTTATATAAGAAAAAATATTACTTAGTGTATCATTGAGGACACACACCTGAAATACAAGTTTATCCCAGTTCAGGTACCTAAATATATTGTGGACTATATATTTTTGATTAATGCTTTGTTTGAATTAATTGTACAGTTTATTGAAATAAAAATAAGTTAAATAAATAAATAAAATATTTTGAACGTTAACGTTACTCTCATAATAGAAATTTCTCCTGCATTGTGAAAGCGTTTTACATACACGAGTTGCACATTGACAAACAATCACCGCTACCGTTACAGCTTACAGCCTATTAAAGTCCACTGCTGAACATTAGGCCTCCCCATAGATTGTCTCGTAGGGGGATATTTGTATAGGTGTCATGTTTACCAAGCGGCTAGGCAACCACAGTTTTTTTATTTGTATTTTATTAAGAAGACCCTGCTGCCCATCTCCTGAATTGTTCGCCTTTGTCGCCTCTTGAAACGACATCCACGGGATGATATGGGATAGTGGGTATTCTTATACCACCACTACACGGTAACACCGGCACTAATTGGACAAACAACCAGACTCAAATCAATTATTCATTCGCCTTCCAAAACAAACAAGCTCACATTCTCGCAGCCAAACGGTTAGATACTGCTCTGCCGAGCCGTCAAATTGCTAAATTGTAAGTGTATGCAATTTACCTACAGTAGCTACTGTAAATCTACCATGTCTCCTGATGTTTTCAATTTTCCATTTAACCAGTAGCTTTTACGAGGCATAAACACATTTTAGACACCGTTGATATATCACTGCGATCCAAATAATAAATTAATAACACGCCTGAACAAGCAGGCGTTTGTTAAAGTGCAAATCAAGCATCGGAGTGCACTCTGCACTACAATCAGAACTTCAATTAATCCGGGCCGTTGCAACAACTAAACTAGTTGACGCCCGGCACTCGGGTCACAAGTGTCATCGTTAAAACTTTAGACTTTACATTTTTAACACGTATATATTTTTCCCACTTTCTGTATTATTAGATATTTTTATAAAATGTATTCGAATAGTGTAATGTTTTTGTGAAACGCGTTCAACGTAAAGCTTTAACATGCAAGTTTTTTATTCATAGTTTACCATATATATATAATATATAACATAATTAACGCACACCCTCAGACACCCAATTAGCATATTATGTTATAATCATAATACTTACATAATACATACACTGAATTTTTAGTTAAACATTTTTATGCACTGATTATTTATCAAATTAGTTATACTAATTCCGTAAGAATGTTGTGGTCACAGTACAAATCCACGAACGCAAAGACTAGTGTGCTTGAAATAAAGTTCATTTTTCTTTATTTTTATTGAATGACAGAATTAGTAATAATACAAATAAAACTGCATTCTAAAAAATCTTATTGCTTTAAGTTACGGTCCATTTCAAAATTTTTGATACATCGTATTTCAATTTACAGCTGTTTTAAATTTGTAATAAATTGCATTATTTGATTCATTAATTTGCATGTCAACAAAAAAGGACAATTGTAAGTTATTATTGCACCATGTTACGTATTAGTTTAGTGATAAGTTACACAAATAATAATACAAGCTAAAATAAGAGAAATGCTACTGAAGCAAAAGTATAGTAAATATTAAAGATAGAAAATTTTGCTTAAAAGAAAACAGTCTATTATATCAGTGGTCGCACTAAACTCGGCACGTGTAAACAAATATAGGGGCAAGATGTTTACAATGCGCCCGTATTTAATCGCTTCCTCGGCAAACCGAACACCATTGAGCCTTCGAAGCTGTTGTGTTTGAATACACAGTGTATATAACTACAGTACGTTACCAGAAATAAAAGCTTTTTACTAAACGCACATGGAAGTACGAGACTTATAACAAAGGATCAATTTTTAACATTTTTCTTCTTCTTCTGTCTGTTTGTTCCTGCTAATATAAAAAAAATTTAACCGATTTGACGGGACGTTCACTGGCAGATAGCTGATGTTTTAAGGTGTTACTAAGGCTACTTTTATTTTATTAAAAAATAGGGTTCCGCGCAAAAAAATTAAAACCCATTAAATACAATCGTAATAAATTCCACCCGGTGAAGTCGTAGTATTTTTTATTAATGTTTGCACACTAACAAGAGCATCTAAAATTAAAAGCTTTAATTTAAACAAAACAACAACGAACAATATTTTTAAATTTAGAATGCGCTATAAACCTAAGTAGCACCCAGCTATCTTCTCTATTTAAATTGGGATGTTTTTAATTTCAATAGCCACGCGAATCATTTGGTAGAAATCAGTGTTCCTTTCTGATATAATAGGTGGGCCGATCCTGAACATGTTGACATAATGTAGACTTCCCGGAGCGGTGTCCTCGGTGCTTCACATCAGCGATATGTCTTTCGCGCGGGTTTTTATGGATGTTTTTGTTTGTATGTATTATTCAATAAATTCTTAATTATATTTAACTGGCCGTTTATCCATAAAAGAGATTTTTCTGAAGACTTAGCTTCTTTAAGGATGTGGCTCCAAAATCCTCGTTCGTTACTTGGATAATTTAGGTCACCCGAAGCTTTTTTCGATTTTTAAAACAAGACTTCTAAGGAATCGCGTTGCGAGTTCTTCCAAACGAAAGAAAGCGTGCCAAGCGATGAACAAAACTCGACCCAGATGTTTTCGTACATTCATAAATAAAAAATAAAGACGTATTTTTCCCGCCGAGTACACCCGCACAGGGCCGAATCGGCAACAATTGTCCAGGCTGAAGACTGTTGCCTCGCCGTGTATTGTGCGCAGCCTGATCCTGCGGATTGAACGCGAATGAGAACAGGGGCGGTATTGAGACGCGCGCTTTTTCGACTTGATTGTGTTCTGGCCGAGAACTTTACGTTTTCTCACATTAATATACCGCTTTTCTTGATTTAAAATTCTTTTTTTTTATAGAATAAGGGTGACAAACATAGTCCACTTTATCGTAAATGGTTGCTGTGGCCCATAGACATTTACATCTATCCTCGATTACGAACGAAAATGTAGATACGTTGTCACCAGTGTGGACTAAGATGGAATGCCTCTTTTGAAGTATAATGGGTCTCCTGTTCTCTTCACTCACCATATGAAACATAGCAGCGTTAAGCTGCTATTTTGCGCTGGTATTCTGTGTGAGCGTGGCCCTTCCCCGGTCGAGCCGTTTTCGTGCTACAACTATACAGGTATATAAGGCTCCTACTTGTATTTGAAATTATCCCAAATTGAATGTGATTTATGTGCAACAACTTTTTTGTCTACCGATGGACCCTTGAGGCCGCTGTACACATTGGGCCAATTTATTGGACTTGTAGAGACCTAATTAGCGGTATGTTGGTAGTTGGCGCCAGCGTTGGCCGGCCAACCGAATGTTGTCAGTTTTTCGTGCACCAATCCGAGAATATTGGCGCGTTTATTGGCACAATGTTCACACGTTGGCGTCTTATTCAGATTGTTTTGATATAAGTCTGAGATCGCTGCTATAGGACATATCGTGTTTTCAACTTAAGAGAATAAAGGACCATAACTTTTTGAAAACTAAATAAATCTATAATTGTATTAAACAACTGTCGTTTACCTCGTTCTATTCTGATGAATATTCAACATCCACCATCTTTTGCGCCATTTCTTTTTATGCACTCTATTTTGGTATACTTTAAGGTAATAATTAAACGCTCTGTATAAATAAATTGCCGCGGCTACAACAGATTCCACATCCATCTTTACTAAAGAGCCAATGTTGTGTGATCATGAGGATGCCACTCGAGAACCTTTCTTCCCCATCGGTTATCGGTTCTTCGAGCTATATGGCCGACGCATTGCCACTTCACCTTACTAATCCGTTAGGCTATGTCGGTCACTCTAGTTTTACTGCGGATATCCTCATTTCTGAGTCTATCACGCAGAGAAACTCCGAGCATAGCCCTCTCCATAGCTCGCTGAGCGACCTTGAGCGTCCTCATACGGCCAACAGTGAAGGACCACGCCTCAGATCCGTAAGTCATCACTGGCAACACGCACTGGTTGTACAATCTAGTTTGCAGAGTTTGAGGTATACCTGACGAGAAGTTGTGTCGTAATTTAAACAGTAATGTAAACAGCCGAGTTGAATCCGTCGATTGACTTCTCGGTCGAAGTTGGACTTACCTAGTCGGACTATTTGTCCCAGGTAAACGTACTCGTCAGTAACTTCGAGCATAGTGCTCCCAACAACTACCGGCATGGGTGTGACATGGACATTAAACGTGATCTTTGTTTTGTCCATGTTCATCTTAAGAACTATCCGTTGGGATACACCATTGAGGTTATTGAGCATAGTGCTTAGGTCCTCCAGCAATTCTGCCATAAGGACTATATCGTCGGCAAATCGAAGGTGAGTGATGTACTCGCCATTGATATTAATACCGTATCCTTTCCAGTCCAGTAGCCTGAAAACGTTTTCCAATGCAGCGGTGAAGAGTTTCGGGGATTTAACGTCACCCTGTCTTTCTTACACCTCTCTGCAGTTGGATAGGTTTCGTACTCTGTTTCTGTACTCGGATAGCCATCGTAGCCATACTGTAAAAACACTTCAGCACTTCGATATACCGACATCATATTAAATGAAAATGTCAAAAATACGATAGCACCTATCAAGTAATATAAGCAAAAGTAGTTTTAGATGCAGCTGGGATGAACCATTGGGCTGCCCTAAAGATCATTTATATCTATACAAATAAACAAAATTGAAAGGTCTGTTTGTAACGTCAAAATAACAGGTTTTTACTAAATGTATATGAAAATATATACGGTATTTATAACAACAATAAATTTTTTGAAATTGTCGTCTGCACATATTCGCTTGTTCCCGCTCATCTCCGAAACGGCTGAATTTGATCTTGCGCTGGCGGATACCTATTGTTATAATGAGTAACTTAGGCTACTTTTATTAGGGTACCGAGCAAAACCCCATAAAATCCAATCGTAATAAATTCCACACGGACGAAGCCGCGGAGTGCAACTAGTAATATATAAATAATAATATACAAAGATATATAATAATTTAAAAAAGATAATATAAATATAATAATAATATAAAAAAGGTAATAATATTATATAAGAGAGCCGTGGTAGCTCAGATGGTTAGCGCTCGCTGTAAATATCACAGTATGCGAGCAAACCGGCTTCGATCCCCGTCGGCACCATTGAAATTGTTAATTGCAATTTTAAGTGCTGATTTACCGCGTGCTCGTCGATGAAGGAAAACATCGTGAGGAAACCTGCATGTCTGAGAAATAAGAAAAAAAATATATTTCGAAGACATGTGAAGTTCGCCAACACGCATTGGGGCAGCGCAGCGGACACCTCCTTGTCGTAAAACCCTCTCAGGAATGAGGGGGGGGCCTGTGTCCAGCTGTGGGACGTATGTAGGCTGAAACTTATATCTATATACTATACAAAGATATATGACGAACAAATATGTAGAAGAAAAAAGTAAATCAACTCGTCCCGCGATCCCTCTCGCACACCACTACAATATATGTAGGTATGGGTTATAATACCCATACCTACTTTGACTATCCTTACATGCTTATATGTATATTCGGTATTCTATAGAATCGCTTGGTAAATAATAAAAAGTGAAAAATCAGCGAACTTTTTATGTTTTTGCGCAATTTTGAATCCGGTATTCTATTCTTTGATTCTGTAAGTTTTTTTAAAAACCTTATCAACTACTTAACTTATTTACTACGCTAAGATCGTTCAGCGTGTATAATCTCTTTACTAAATGTAACATCGTATGCAGCATAATATACAAAATGCGAAAAGAAAAAGATTCGTCGATTGCTTGGAACGTGGATCTTCCTGTTACCGTACTATTCCAACAGATTCAATATTTACACGATAAAAAACACCAACATCAAACGCGGATAAAACAATGCCGTATCCCCATCGACCTTCTGGCCTCTTTTCCTTTAATGAAAAAAATGAAAGCTTTTGTTTATGTTTTTTCTGTATTACGAGTAGGTACACATGATCTTGTTGATGCACAAAGGTAAACGATTCCAATCTGATATTATTTTTAATGTTATAGCAATGTATGCTGTTTGTTGTATTTATTACTTTTGGAGTTTTAATTTTTGCATTGTGCACAGAATAAATTAGAATATTTCACAAATGAACTAAATTAGCAATGAAGCTCAAAATCACAGACGTGCTTGTTGACATTTAGAATCAAATTCAGATTAATTAGTAGATATTACATTTCGTTGTTTTTATATAATATATATAATGCTAAGTAGATGTTGTGGTCTATAGGCATTTACATCGAAACCGTTACGTTTCATCCCTGAGGCTTAAAATCGAATGCACCGTTTCAAGTAAAAACTGTCCAAATTACCAAATGTTTGCTGGAAAAATCACAATTATCTCTATAACAAAAACAGAGTTTTTATTATAGGTCGTAAGTTGTACGATATATCACATGCTAAAACCAACCCTTTATTATATAAGGTACGTGAGGGTAATACCTCCCTATAAAATCAAAACTAGGAGGAAGACAGAGGCAAAAACACAAAGTCGTATACTATAACTAACAAATATATTAAGAAAATAATGGCAAACAAGCTTTGGCAATAATTAGGAACACTTCAAAAAATCAACTTTAAAAAAAACTAACTACACTACACTGTACTAAAATCGACTAAAATATTTACTATAGTGTCAACTGACGAAATGACGTCGATAAAGCAGCGTCTTTTTGACCCTTTATTATTTGATTGACTGATGAAGAGCTATCGTATCACAGAGCCATCTATCCAAACAAAGCGGTAGTTTTGGAGTTATAAGAAAGTGACCATATTAAGGGTATATAAGTAAGTCAGCCCAAATTCTAATTTCGCCCCCACTTCCCCGCGCGTCGTATGCTGTGTACCGACATGTTTGTAATCACTAATACTGTAAGTAGAAAGGTCGTCAGACACTTATTTCATTAGGTTTATCGTATTTATGCCTGTTTCTTAACGCCAAGCCAGTCGCTTCTTATTTTTATTACGGTTATTTCCCATTTTAATTTTACGTCGTCCTGTTGCGTAATGTGTATTCTGATCGTAAGCGACACAACCTCCCCCTTCAAAGGCCGAAGCGAAACTGGCCGGGCGGCGGGCGGCAGGAATCACGCTTCAAGAGTCAAGAGGCCGATAGTTTAAGTAATTTCTTTTTACAGTGAAAATAATGGTATTTAAAAAAAAGTGAATAACATAAGCACTGCTTTATAGTTAGTTCAGTTAGTATGCAAAGTTTCATGATCTTATTTAAAGTATTTTATGAATAACAGCGGTTTATTGTTTATTTTGGAGGTAACTTTGGATTTTTTTTCTATCGTGAAAATTTTGCGGAATCGTGTTTTCGTCTAACACCTTACTAATCCTCAACTTTACCATATATTTATTTCAAAATTAATGCTGCAATATTTTCGGCATAACGGAGGATCTTGCTAAGCCATTTGAGGTTATATTTCCCCTTAACCGTATCGCCATAACACTCACGTACTATACTTACAAAACGTATTTTGTTAAAATTAATAATATTTCTGTTGTTATATAAAATGCAACGACTGTCTGTTTGACTGTACGGTCACTTATAACTTGAGAACCATTACCACTAACCAACGGAATGGATTTTGAAGCTGTTTTTAAAGTAAGACAGGGGATTTATTTGGGAAGGATTTAGGGTGTGTATTATTACGCTATGACCAATGGGAGCCGTGAAATGCTAGTTTAAATACATTTCTTGCTAATTGTTTTAAATTAACTTAAACTTAAAGAAATAAAATAAAATTGAAAAAAACTCCACGGTACACTCCTATACTGATTTATAGTTCTCCAAATAATAAATAATCGAAGGTTTTTCAACTCATATGACACATAAATTAAAGTTTATATGTTAGACTTTGAAAACACTCTTCACACTTTCATGATGAGCTGTGACGATCCTAGTGGGTGTTCTCATGGTCAAAACTTTATTATGTTGTGGTTGCTCTTGACACGTTTATGTCGGTTTATTCAGATATCTGAAAGTGGGTGAAAACTGTTTTAGAAATTTAGTATTAGAAATTTATTCAATTAAATTTATACACAAATTATGGTATTTTGAATCGTTTTAAAACTGTAATAACCCAGTTCACAGGCGGCACCCTCTTAAACGTTAAATGTCAGGAACTACAAAATCCTCATATCAGACGCTGACGGTAAATCCCTCTCGCCGAAAGGATGGGCTTTAATTAGCTCATAATTTTTTATGGGCTACTGACATAATATCCATACTTAATTCTGTTTTAAGATTAAATGTTGGCAAAACCTTATAACGGGAGGAACCCGTGTCTAGCAATGAACTTTTATAGATTTTAATCAATAGAAATTATTCTTCGACTCGTTATTAAATGTATTAATCGTTAGAGTCATGCTCCTTTGTAAATGGGCATATATTTTGATTTCTATTATCGCGAATACTACACATTGAATCAAACTATTTTTTAATCGTGCATAATAACAACTTTTATTTTGTATTCCGGACGTTTCGAGTACTTTGCAGCACCCACGGTCACAGGGGGACTGAGATGTTCATCGTCATCATAACATAGCCCCGGCTACCTTTAGCTTAGATATTTTAGGTGGTAGAGCCACGCTGCAGCTATATTATGGTTGTAGCACGAAATGGTCGGCTCGACCGGGGAAGGACCATGCTCTCACAGAATACCAGCGTAAAATAGTGGCTTGATGCTGCTGTGTTTCGTATGGGAGTGTAGAGAACCGGAGACCCGTTTTATTTGAATCGAGGCATTGCATCTTAGTCCTCAGGGCTGACGACGCATCTGCATTTTGATTCTTAATGAAGGTTAAATGTAGATATCTGTGGCCCACAGCATCCACTTAACATCAGGTGGACTGTGTGCTAGTTTTTCACCATTGAAGTAATATGTAGTTACGTACTAGAACAGCTATCTCAAACAAAAAATGTGCGCTACTCTGTGTTCGCGCGGTTGGTTTTTTTATCATAGAATAAACATAGGTAGAATGATCCGTAGGTAATAGTAGATTGTATGGTAATATTATATAAGTAATATATTTTATATACATTATATGTAAATATTTTGATATTAAATAACGTTCAATTTATGTTACAAAAATTATAATAAAGAACTTAACTAAAATAATAATTAAAATTATAATATTTACGATTAAAACTAATTATTATATTGTTAAATAGGTAAATTATATCGAGAACAATATTTAAATTTTGTTATTTATTTTTTATATTATATTTGCTTATTTAATATAATATTACATAATATTATATCACAATTACATTTTAATGATATTTTTACCTAAATATTTTAAAAGGTATCTATGTCAAATATAAAATAACATACTAAATGTATGTTTAAAAAAACTTATTACCATAACATTTAAATTACAAATATATTTATTTAAATTAGAATAAGAGTCGTTCATAAATGCTGGGCACGCGAGAGTTAAAAATGGACGAATTTATTCCACTTTGACTTTGATGTGGAAACCTAAATATAAAATAAAAGAATAATAAGCAGATTTTAACATGAAAAATTTATCCTAATTATAATAACTTAATGTGTATAATGTGTAATGTGTATAAATACAAAATGTGTATAATAATACATTCGTCCTATACTTAAGTACCCACAGAAATGTCGAACATATTAATTTCTTAATCCATATTCCATCACACGAGATGGCGTCAAAGGAATAACTTATTTTATTATTAATTTATAATGCTTTTTTATTGATTAAGTATCTTATTAACCGATGAAAAGTAATTCCTTGGTTTTTACTGACATTCCTTGAATTATTTGTGCAATATCTAAGTACACACGACGGCATATTTTTATCAAGAGATTTTGTTTAAATCAACACAACACATGAACTCTACAAGCGCCTAGCGAGTGACTGATAAAGTGCGGTGTATGCACCGCAGTTGAGTGTAACAGAGTAGCTGAATGCAGTGTCGCCTCTAGTACGTAGTACATAATAGCTCAATGTTTTTCACCCTTATTCTATAAAAAAAATTAATGAGATATGGATATACATTTATTCATACTCATTTATATATATATATATATATATATATATATATATATATATATATATATATATATATATATATTGTGTAGTATGTTATTAATAATTGTAAATTTTAAATAAATTTTATTTTTATTTCAGGTAAGAAATAAGCTGACGTTGTTTCCGACTTACAAACAATACGTTGTAATTTAATCACCAAGGTCTAAGTTGAAGATAAAGGTAAGCACAATCTCTATAAACTATAGTACTTGTAACATAGCGTAAACGTATAAGCGTGTAAGTTAACAGTTTCGAGATGAAATTCGCTTGTTTTTAACTTCGCGCTTTAGTGGGTAGTGATTGTTTTTACAGATCGGGTAGTTTTAAACAAATCTTGACATTTTGAGGTCACAGGAAACCACCCTGACAATTTTTCGATTGTGTCTCTATGTCTGTATACAGCACGTAACATAATTAACGCACTTTGAGAAAGTAGTTTGTTCAGAATCGTTTACTGAATCGATTCCTATCATTTTTAATATAGGTAATTTTTTATACCAAAAATAATTAAAACTACGTAAATTACAGTCACACTAAATCTGTACAGTCAAAACAAACGGAAATGGACCGTAACTTAAGGTAATAAGACTTTTAAGAATGCAGTTTTATTTGTATTATTACTAATTCTGTCATTCAATAAAAATAAAGAAAAATGAACTTTATTTCAAGCACGTTAAAGTTTTTGCGTTCGTGAATTTGTACTGTGACCACAACATTCTTCCGGAATTAGTATAACTAATTTGATAAATAATCAGTTCATAAAAATGTTTAACTAAAAATTCAGTGTATGTATTATGATTATAACATAATATACTAATTGGGGTGTCTGGGTGTGTGCGTTAATTACGTTACATAATGTATATGTGTGTGTATGTGGATGTATGTAATCCTCTTATAACTTTTAAACAGCTTGACCGAATTAAATGAACTAAGCGGATTTCCAAAGTGTTTCATCAAACTTAGATTTCCTATGAATTTTAACTAATTCAGACCGGTAGATTTTGAGAAATCTCAAAAATAAAAATTTTGAAAAACTGTTTTTTGAAAATAAGATTTAAACGGTTTTATCAATTGATTCCAAAAACTAGTCAGCTTTTAACCTTGAAAAACCACGTCGATCGCCGCCGGTCCGGCCCGGGATTCGTTCGTGAGATATCGATAACGAAAATTTATGAAAAAATTGATTTTTTTAAATTACTCCGATATTTCATATTCAACGTCATAGTCTGGAGAAATTCGGAGCGCTTTGCATTTGAAATTAGCGGAAAGTTTTAGTTATGGTCTGCAGGGTCAACCAATATTTTTTTAAGGAAATAAATATCTATTTCATTTAATCAGCTCGTTAAAGTACGCTTGCACGTGAATCAATATATTTAATAGTTATTTGTATGTAAGAATTCTAAATAAAAAAATGGATAATCGACCGTGCACGAATATAAATATAAATTTCACCCATACCACATGAAAAGTGTGCAGATTGTACATATAATCTGATTATATAATCTCCTTAATATCTTCAATAATATGCTCTAATATATAAGCTATTTAAATTTTAAATTAATAATATAAAATAAAAAATTATTATTCATAAAATAAATCTAAATAAATAAATTTTAAAATTATTTATTTCATGTGAATAATAAAAAATTGAATTACTTTTAATAATATTAAATATACCTTGACCTCTATATAATTCTATTCAACCTATATCAATATTTTTTATTAAACCTTGACTATAATTTAAAATGTAAAAATTAAGGCCGTATGTAAATAAATTTTGATATAAATCCAACCAAGTGATACCAATCCAAGAATATACTTTTGCCGACAAATGCTAGCGAAGATTGAGGAAGATCCGCAATTAATAAGATTTTATGGAGCGATGAACGATGAAGCTCAAAAAAGATGTCTACTTGAACTTGCACAATCTGCATAGCTGACAATTAGAAACTCTCAATCTTATGCGTGAAGACCGCTCGTTTGTCATCCACATTCTATAAAAGTTCGTCTCTGCGAGGAAGAGGCATTAAAAGAAGAGGTAATTTAGAGAACCGGAGACCCTTTTTACTGGAAACGAGGCATTCGATCTTAGTCCTCAGGGGTGACAACGCATATTGATTCGTTTCGGGCATTTTGAAACGAGGATACATGTTTGATGTCTATGACAAACTCCGCTTACCATCAGTTGGACTGTGTGCTCGTTTGTCACTCTTCAGTCTGTAAAAAAAGAGGCGCTTGCACAAAATACCAGTAGCAGAATATCACTGTTTTTCATATGATGAGTGACAAAAACCGAAGACCTTTTTTTATTGTTAATAGAATTTCACCTTAGTCGTCAGAGGAGCTGCCATCTGCTTTCTGATTTTAATTCGAGGATCGATGTATGTACATATGGGCTACATTATTCACTTACTATCAGGTTGACTGTATGCCCGTTTGTGAAAGAGGAGAGAAAAAAGTAGTTAAAATTAGTTACTTAATTAAGTTTCTTTAATACAAAGAAGCATAATAATCGAGATACATCAAGTTATCATCATTACTGCATAGACTGTACAGTGTGTACTACACATGGGACGAGTACTCGGTTTGAATTCGGTACTTGGCGAATTTTTTTTAGGGTTCGGCCGAACACCGAGTATTAATGGCTGAGTACCGAGTACTCGGCCTTATTTATATTTCGGAGAAAAATAAAGACAAATATTTTTACACACAGTACATTATTTACATCGGAAAGATATTACATCAGAAACATGGGAAATATTGAGAACGTACAAAAGAATATATAATAAAAATTATTATTACTAATATTTAAAATTTAAGAGAGTAATATTGTGATGCAAAAACAGTTTTTCGGCCCTATTATGTCTAGTTTTCTCCTTTTTGCTTCATATACTAAGCCTGCCTCTGAAAAACCGTTCATTGTAAACTGAACTGGCAAGTGTTGATAAGTATTATAAGTAATTATAAGTAGGGGGGGATTTATATGGATTAGCATCTCTTGCGGTCTTTGGTATGCTTAAGTATAATCTAATCTAACTCTACTGCAGCGGATTCCTAGGATCATTAGGTTGGTAACTTGTTAATGCGTCACCAGCTTTTTTCTTCTTCAGAAGCATGTTTTGAATGATTTTTTTATGTGTTTCCTAAGATAGATCATTTTTCTAGATGTTTTCCGATTACACGATTTCTATAAGCAGTGATTTTCGCGCCAGATAACGAAATCAATCTTTCGAACATGAGTTATTTGACAAGTAATCAGTAATCACTCATCAACAGTGTCTGTGTGATTGATCTAGTACTGTGGGTGTGTGACTGATCTAGTACTGATACAATACTTTTCTTTCGATACTACTTGGTACTCAGTTTTAAAGTGTCGGTACCAAAAGTACTTGGTATCGAAAGTAAAGTATCGAGTAAATACTTATATTTACTCGTATCGTTTCATCCCTAACCCTGTGTAAGGGAAATAACCGCGCGCCGCCCCCAACCGCGTTTTTTTAAAGCCGAGTATTCGGCCGAGTACTCGGCCAAATCTAGGCTGTGTACTCGGTGGCCGATTAATCGACGAATCACTACTCGTTCCATGTATAGTGTGTACCCACTTTACGGTATGTGGATGTGTACCCATACTCTTGTAGACTTATTGAAAATGAAACGTTGTCACCCTTTAGGACCCGGGACATCATAAATAGCATAACAGCATTATTCTTCTATTAAACATACGTTAGTATACGAATCGAACAAACACACGCCTTAGTAGTTTCGCAAACACTGCTTTATTTTTAAATCAGAAATATGCAAAAGTATTTTAAAGTAAGTATACATTGTAAATATGCTTGTAAAACCTTAAATTGCAAATTTTAGCACAAAGTTTGAAGTGTTGAGTGTGGAAAATAGAAAAATAAAAACATGCTACATCACAGAGCTCTAGCGTCAAAACTGAGCGACGTCCCTGAAAAAGCCTACAAAATGCTCCCTGTTTGAAATGTAAATGATACCCCAAAAGTTCCGACCTTTGCTTTGCTTTGATGTGCTAATTTCGGAACGAGGACTCGGCGGCGTCGCTTATACTTTACATTTATTTAAGTTATTCGGGTCACGTGAAATATGTCCTGTAAAAAATCAAAATCCAAAATAAATAAATAAAATTACAGTCTATACACGTCCTACTACTGCTCGTGGTCCTTCTCTCGTTCCTGACAATATTATGGAGTCAGTCCTTCGCGCTGCTTCAATGTTAATACATTATTTTGCGAATACAATGTAAGCTCTCTTATAAAGAGACAAAGGCTTAGAAAAAGTCTCGTTCTATCCTTTTTACTTTTGTTCTATAATGTGAGCCTAAACTAATTACCAGCACAAACTTTGATAACTTGAGAACGTCTAATTTAACTACGAACTTACTCCTTTTTGTACGTGGTAGAGCCATGCTGCAGTTATATTAGTAGTATAGTTGTAGCACGAATGGGTCGGCTCGACCGGGGAAAGACCACGCTCTCACAGAATACCAGCCTCAAATAGTAGCATAATGCTGTTGTATTTCGTATGGTGAGTGTAGAGAACCGGAGACCCTTTTTACTGGAAACGAGGCATTCCATCTCAGTCCTCACGGGTAACAACGCATCTGCATTTTGATTTTTAATGGAGGATAGATGTAGATGTCTATGGGCCGCAGCAACCACTTACCATCAGGTGGACTGTGTGCTCGTTTGTCACCCTATTCTATAAAAAAACCCTCGTTCAACGTTAGCCATAGAAATCAAGTCTTACGTTTTCTGTTAGACATAAACATAAAACCGGAAAGGTATTTTAAAATATGATATTCTGTATCAGTTAACAGTAAAATATAAAATACTCAATCTAAATAAGAACATTATTCGATGCATAATTTAGCAGCAAATTAATTCGCCGGGGCACTGAGGGCGGACCGCCGGGATTAATACAAGAACTCAGCGAACCCTTGATAATTCTGCTATTTACCGAAAACACTCACGCGTAAAATAAGTTTAAGCTAACATCTTCATTTCTTCTTATATTTTTGTTTCTTATATTACATTAACAAGTTAAAATAGCTAACACTTATCTTGCATAGATATACACATATATACGTCCTTGCTTATAATAGTTGTTTATCGCTTACTTGAATTAAGTATAGTGTAGAAATCGTAGAGTATGTGAGAGAATCTATGGGCGAGACCTATTTGCAGTTGTGGACTTTTATGGGCTTTAATGGCTGGTTGGATGGATAATAATTAAGTGTATAAATAATTTTCTCTTTTTTTTCTATTTATTTTTAAAAATTAAAAAAAAAATATCTATTATAATATATATTTATTCAGTGAAAAGAGAAAGCGCAACTTTAATCATTTGTTAAATTGACGTCGATTTTTATGAGTAAGTCCCATCGATCCTAAAAACTTTGAAGCGTGGAAGTTATTTTCTTTATACTCAAATACGCTTTATAATCTTTTAAGTATCAAACAACGAACATTTGGAACAAGGCACATAGAAAATAAATTTCCGCAGAAGCTCCAAATTTTTTTCTTTGTTATCTAAACTGATTTCGCTTTCATACCGTTTGTGTTGGTTATTGCTTTCTGCTTTGTAATCAGCGAGTTTACCAACGGTATCACTATACTTTATATGCATATTTTATGCCTTTGGTTACTTCTTACATTTTGAAAATATAATCTTTTAAGTATGAAACAACGAACATTTGGAACAAGGCACATAGAAAATAAATTTCTACAGAAGCTCCAAAATTTTTTCTTTGTTATCTAAACTGATTTCGCTTTCATACCGTTTGTGTTGGTTATTGCTTTCTGCTTTGTAATCAGCGAGTTTACCAATTTTTTTTTTTTTTGCGCCCGAAGCAAATATGGGCAACCCTCCGGAAAGCGGGGGAGGGAGGTTGGGAATGCTCATAGCATACCACGCAGCCGGCTGCGTGGTTATGTGGTGACTTTTACCCACTAAACCCAACCTTTTAGGAACTGGCTTAACGATCTGACTAGAGATCTCTAAGCCGTATACGAACGCGACCCTCCTTGGCAGAAAGGAGGGCGCAGAGTTTACCAACGGTATCACTATACTTTATATGCATATTTTATGCCTTTGGTTACTTCTTACATTTTGAAAATAATCTCCTACCTTCAATTTAAACCAATTTTATTACATAATGATTTCTTATATTTACGCGAACACTACACATTGAAATAATACTAGTTTTTACGGAATTTATCGCGTGTATTTAACTTTTTAATTACCCGACGTTTCGAACGCTTTACAGCACTCATGGTCACGGGCAGGACTGAGATGTTCGACGTCCATATGTCATAGTTAACCGCGGTAACCATAGATTAAAATTTAACTTTTGTTCCGATCTATGCAGTATGAACTTATGGTATCTTGAAGTCTTGCAGTTGTATGCTTGGGTTGGGATTTAATTTTATTTATTATAGGATCCCAAGCAGATGGTAGTACCCAGCCATTTTCTTCTATTGAAATTAGGATGTTTTTTGATTTCAATAGCCTCGCAAATCATCCTTGGAAGGAATCGGTGTTCTTAAGCGAGGATCTGCGGTCTATCAAATATGATGTAGTGACGGGGGCGATCTTGTACGTGTTCACAGACTGCAGACTTCCCGGAGCGTCGATTCTTCACATCAGCTATATGTTCTTTAACGCGGGTTTTTATTGATCTTTTAGTTTGTCCTATATAGGAGAGACCACATTCACAATCAAGCTTGTACACTCCTGCATCTTGCAGTAGCCAATCTTGTCAGTGACTCCTCTAACATATGGCAGTACAGCAGGTACACGCTCGACTGTGGCCGGCTTCACTCGTTCACTGTGACGTAGGCGCGGGACTCGAAGTTTGTTGTCATGCAAAACTTGCTTGACATGGTGGAGCTCTGAAACTGAAACGTCGGGTAATTAAAAAATTAAATACACGCGATAAATTCCGTAAAAACTAGTATTATTTCAATGTGTAGTGTTCGCGTAAATATAAGAAATCATTATGTAAACCAGTACGGACTGGTAATTGCAAATAAAATACGCCGATTAGAAGATCTAAAGACCAAGCGTGCAAGATATCTAACAGCCTTAAATTTCTTGAAGAGATGCCGTGACCATAATCTCATTCCTACGTGTGTTAAAATATCAACCAAAAAGGACATTCGAGGAAGCGCTAAGATCTTAAATCAGGCGAGTAAAAAGTTGTTACGGACGGTAATCCAACAAAAACGCTCCGATCTATATGACATAAACAAATCCATAGACACATCATCCAGTGAATTGAAGAAAGTTTTAACGACGTTTGACTATAATTTTTGCATGGAAGCATTAAATAAACGCGAAATTAGTAAATATAATGAATGCAAAAACAAACATATAGAAAAATATCAAAAATTAACGAACAAGTCAAATGTCAAACATCTGAATCAATGCCAGAACCGAAAGCAACCACTGACAAACACAGATCATAGATTAATCGCGGTCTATAATCTGCCAAAACAAACACTGGATGATGCAACAATTAGGGTTTTATCCAAAGGCCTCAACTTTGCAATTACACTCCGCAAATTACCGTACGAAGAAATTATCTGTAGTGTCGAGGAATGTTTATTTAAAAACAATATGCGAAAAGAAGATTTGGAGGCGATACGTCAAGACATCTCGTCTATGTTACGTCGATGTTCAGTGCCTAAACCGAATCTTCCCAAAGACGAATTTATAGCGTTAAAGAACCTACGCAATAAACACGAACTTACGATTCTCCGCGCAGATAAGGGAAACGCCACGGTAGTCATGGATACGTCAGATTATAATTCTAAAATACAAGAACTTTTGTCGGATGTAAGTACTTATAAAAAGGTTAAAAACGACCCAACAAATAGCACACTAAAAACAACTAGTGGCCTCATAAAGAAACACTCCGAAAAATTAAATCTGGACGTAAAATGGATAATACCTACGTGTGCCAAATCACCAAAATTGTATGGGTTACCAAAAATACACAAGCCCAATGCTCCATTACGTCCCATAGTGAGCCAAATCGATTCATCAACTTACAGATTGGCTCAACACTTAGCGAAAATACTCTCACCACTCAGGGGACATACAAGAGCACACATAAAGGATTCCTACCATTTTGTCAGCGAGATTAAAGACCTACATCTGGCAGACATTGAAACTATGATTAGTTTTGATGTGCAGTCATTGTTTACATGCTTACCTGTTGAAGACTGCATCTCAATTGTAACTAGAAGGCTGGAAGAAAACAACATGCTCGCAGAATATGCAGTATTACTCAGACACTGCCTTACATCTGGCTACCTATTGTGGAAGGAGGAGTTCTACAAGCAAGTAGATGGTGTGGCGATGGGCTCACCTGTATCTCCCATTGTCGCCGACATATTCATGGAAGACTTTTAGGAGAAAGCCCTGCTTACTTCTCCCATAAATCCAAGTTTCTACAAGCGGTACGTAGACGACACCTTCACAATTCTACCTTTACATAAAGTAACTGCATTTTTAGACCATCTTAACTCTATAAATTCTAAAATTCAGTTCACAATGGAGTTAGAGGCAAACAATTCCTTAGCTTTTCTAGATGTGTTAGTAATTCGGAATCCTGATAACACCTTGAGCCATACTGTGTATAGAAAAAAGACCCATACAGATAGATATTTAAACGGTGATTCTCACCACCATCCTTCACAGTTAGCTACCGTGGGTAAATCTTTGTTTCAGAGAGCACGAGGGATCTGTGACAGTAAACACCTGGCTGCAGAGCTCCACCATGTCAAGCAAGTTTTGCATGACAACAAGCTTCGAGTCCCGCGCCTACGTCACAGTGAACGAGTGAAGCCGGCCACAGTCGAGCGTGTACCTGCTGTACTGCCATATGTTAGAGGAGTCACTGACAAGATTGGCTACATCTTGAAGCGCGCTTCCATCAAAACATACTTCAAGCCGCTGAAGAAGATTGGTCAGTTTTTACCATCGGTCAAGTGTAATGTCCCTCTGCAAGATGCAGGAGTGTACAAGCTTGATTGTGAATGTGGTCTCTCCTACATAGGACAAACTAAAAGATCAATAAAAACCCGCGTTAAAGAACATATAGCTGATGTGAAGAATCGACGCTCCTGGAAGTCTGCAGTCTGTGAACACGTACAGGATCGCCCCAGTCACTACATCAGATTTGATAGACCGCAGATCCTCGCTAAAGAACACCGATTCCTTCCAAGGATGATTCGCGAGGCTATTGAAATCAAAAAACATCCTAATTTTAATAGAGAAGATGGCTGGGTGCTATCATCTGCTTGGGATCCTATAATAAATAAAATTAAATCCCAACCCAAGCATACAACTGCAAGACTTCAAGATACCATAAGTTCATACTGCATAGATCGGAACAAAAGTTAAATTTTAATCTATGGTAACCGCGGTTAACTATGACATATGGACGTTGAACATCTCAGTCTTGCCCGTGACCATGAGTGCTGTAAAGCGTTCGAAACGTCGGGTAATTAAAAAGTTAAATACAGGCGATAAATTCCGTAAAAACTAGTATTATTTCAATTTTATTACATGTTAATATGCGAAATCTCGTGTTACGATTTTCGAGAGTCAGTCAAAGTCTGCTTGGCTTGATAGTTATATATCAGATGGTGAGTATATATATATACTCACCATCTGACTGTGTGGCCGCCAGTACGGTTTTCGCTTTCGCCGCGGTCGCGCCGCTGGTGATCTTCTGGGTTACCTAACTCATAAATGGGTGGAGGCAGTAGAGACCAAGGGAGAGGCAGGCGTTGGCCGTTAGTTTGGACATAGGCCTTCGATCGGGTTTGGCACAAAACGCTTCTTACTAAGCTTCCTTCCTATGGGCTTCCCGAGAAAGTGTGCGATTGGATCACCAGATTTCTTGCTGATCGAAGCATCAAGGTCGTAGTAGACGGTGCATGCTCCGATTACAAGCCCATTAATGCTGATGTTCCACAAGGCTGTGTGCTATTACCAACGCTGTTTCTTCTGCATATCAATGACATGTTGCAAACCGGTTACATTCATTGCTATGCAGACGACAGCACTGGTGATGCTTTATTCACCGGTCGAGCCAATATTTCTCGGGAAAACGTCGCCGAGTACCGAGACAAACTTGTGTCTGAAGTCGAGACTTTGTTGAACAAAGTCATGGACTGGCGGTGACTAAATCTAGTCCGGTTCAATATGCCAAAAGACACAAGTTTGCGCGTTTACCGCTAAAAAGAACCCCATTGTCGTATCTCCTCAGTTTCAAGGCACTCCCTTTGTTGCCTTTGCCAGTATCGGAAGCTTTAGCAACGACATATCGAGTGACGTGCAGTTTCGTGGTCACTTGGAAGAGAAGGCCAAATTGGCCTCTAAAAAGCTTGGTATGCTCAGCAGAGAGGGACAGCATTTCATGCCGGCACATCCCCTGCAACTTTACATGGCGCAGGTTCGGCTGCACATGGAATACTTTTCCCATTTCTGAGCTGGGGCTCCCCAGTGACAGCTCCTTCCATTTTATCGCGTCCAGCACAGAGCTGTTCGAATCGTCGTCGACCGAGCTCTTACCGACTTGACTCACTGGCACTGCGAAGAGATGTTGCATCTCATTGCGTATTTTATCGCACTTACCACGGAGAGTGCTCTGAAGAATTATTCGGACTAATTCCAGCCGCACAATTTCACTATCGCACATCACGACAAATCTCGCGATACAATCCATACCATCTGAATGACTGGCGGTCCACCACTATGCGATTTAAAAGAAGTTTTCTTCCTCGCACAACTTCCTTGTGGAATCGACTGCCACCAGATATTTTTCCGGAACGATATGACTTATGGACCCTCAAAAAAAGCCTACTCCTTTTTAAAAGGCCGGCAACGTGTCTGCGATTCCCCTGGTGTTACCGTTGTTCCTGGGCGGCGGTAATAACTTACCATCAGGTGAGCCGTATGCCCGTTTACCACCTCTCCTACAAAAAAACTATATTTGATAGCAATTTATTTCTAGCAAATATAGTAAATTAAATCTCATAAAAAATCGAACAAAAAGTGTCTGTCAGGCATCAACTTGATGATACTATTAAGTTGTGCTTGTAGGTACTATATTTCAATAATAGAAACCTAGATAGAAGTTCTATCCTATTCAGAGTTTATTTAATTAATTTTTTCCAAATGATCTTTGGTAATAAGTGTAATAACAATGATAAATACACTTTAAATAACTACTCTAAATTTCAATCACCTACGACTGAGTGAAAAGGTCTCATAGAAAAACGTCTGAATCAGGTGAATCGCGTATTCAATCATAGGACTCTCAATCTGGAAGGTTTAAATTAAAATAAAATCGTCGAAAATATATTTATTTAATTTCATTCCAACGATGGAAATCGTATAAAAGGTTATTCAAAATATGATGTTATTACGTGGCTTACCGTCTGTAATTCCTGTGGGAGCAAGCAGAGCTGAAAAAGCAAGTGAGCTACTCGGACCACGTTTAGCCGAAAAATATGGACACAGTCTAACTACTACTAATGTTGTATGTTATGTGTATGTTCTTCTTAGGCTGTGATATGGATTTAGTTGAACAATTGTGTAGATGATTACTTTGATAGGAGGTTATGCCATCGCTCCACACAATCACAAATCCATTATCCCATCAGTCGCCTTTTAAGACATGCTAGGCAAGTGACCTGAATGCCACATAAAAATTTGACTTATATCACAGAATAACTAATAGTAGTACCAGGCCTTTGTCGTTCTTGCTACCTGCGTGAAATAATTAGGCAGTAGGCATTTATTTCAAGAAGGTGGCATCAGTGACAAAGGCCTGCCTATATGTCTGAAACCGGCAATACATGTAGGCCAAGCCTCAAGCCTCAACCAATGCGAGCGTAGGCAAATTGATACAAGGCGAGTGCAGTTTGAATGAGCGAATATACTGACATGGCCGACTTACATGTGGACACGACAGTGTGTTTGTACAGAAAACTGCCACTGTTTCGAAGTGAGACGAGTCGTGACGAGCGATCCCGAGTGGTGACAAGGCACGCCAAACGAACCGTATATACGTTGTTGCTCGCCCGCACTCAGCCAGCTAGGCGAGTGACGAGGAGCAATGGCGAGGCTATACAAATGGTCTGTATAAACGTTGGTACTCGCCTTCGCTCGGCCACTATGTACAGCCGGAAATTTTCAATTTTCTTAGCGGGAAGTTCAAAAGAACTGAACTTAAGTAATGTATACTTTATATACATTACTTAAGTCGATTCAGTTGCTTACAAGTATATTTGGTTGTTGGGAAATTGTCTAAATTTTAGTGCTATAGCCGGAATAGCTGAACAACTAACCAAAACCCAAGTTATGAGCGTCTAGTGCATGATCATTTTCTACAGAAATACTTTTCAACGTTGTTACTATCCCGTAAACGTGATGAAAAGCATACTATTTCTTTTGCATCAACAGCGATCGTCTCATACCCAGAAATAAAGTACATAATATTGTAAATTGTAGCTGACACACACAACCGCAGCCCAATGTGGTTTGATCGAAATAATTACCTAGAAGAAGCAACACGTCTCACTTGACACCTTCCAACAATGCAATATGCACTCGTAAGACATATCTACCGTGTTGTGGCGGTTTTGGAATATCCACTATCCCATAATATCATCCCGTGGGTGTCGTAAGAGACGGTAGAGAGAAACCAATCAGGAGATAGATACGCAGTAGCGTCTTTACAACGATTATAAATTAAAAAACTGCGGTTGTCAACCCACTTGCCAAGGCCGAGCGTGGCAACTATGGCAAATATTCCCTCTATGAAGCAACCTACGGGGAGGCCTATTTTCAGCAGTGAACTTTAATGCGTTGTAACGGTAAGACACATCTAAGTAATTCAAAATACGAAAGAAGTAACAAAATCTTTAATATCCTTTGAGCCAACACACAGATGTCCGGCGTGCAATCCGCAAACACACAATACTAATGTTAAACATAGATAAAACCAGATAAAACAATGGCTCGTTCCAACCGACCTTCTGTTCCGTTTCGTTTTAATAAAAAGGAGAGCTCGGGATAATCGTCTTATGCCCCTTTGTAGGCCACAGGCCCATTAATGTACAAAAGTAAAGTACACAAAGGATTCCGTGATATTATTTGTGATAATATGATGTCTAAGTATTTTCTTGTCATTATAGGACCATTCATCATTGTTTCAGAGGCTTCGTAACTTTCCACATGTCGGAAAATATCACAGTTTTATCACTACTTACTACCGAAATACACTGTCTTCCTCACTACTTAGTCTGCAAATTTTTTGGTATGGTAAGAATTTCGTTTGATGCAGCAAATAGGGATTTGTAGGCCTAGTAGTAGTAGTTAGTCAATTCCGCTACATTGCGTGTTAAAAAAAGATGGTAGTATTCGCTCGTGTGGTGACTTCAGAGCGTTAAATGCAAAAACTAAACCCGACAGGTAGCCATGTCCTCGCTTGTAAGATTTTTCCTGTTTGTTATCTGGTAAAAGCATTTTTTCACGGATTGATCTAAGACAAGCCTATTCATGATGGCCTTGGATTATATCAATAAAACGGCCATAGCCATTATCTTTTGCACCATTTGAATTCCGGCTATGTAGTCGATGATATCTAAGTATTTTGTTGCCATTATAAGACTATTCCTCGCTGTTTTCGAGAATTCGTAACTTTCCACATGTCTAAAAATATCAAACTGTTTTGTCACTACTTACTACCGAAACTCACTGTCTTCCTCATTACTTAGTTTGCATTTTTTTCCCTTTCGATTAACATTTTACGAAACTTTTTTTTATTAGTTACTATTTCGGAACATATAGGCATGGAGGAGAATCAACAATTTGGTAAGCTCCGTATGGAAAATAAATTTATTAATTTATTGATAAAATTGTAACCAAAGACGATTTTTGTTATTAGTTTCTATTTTGTAACATGTAAGCAATGAGCCACACTGCAGCCATATTATAGTTGCAGCACGAATGGGTCGGCTCGACCGCTCTCACTGAATACCAGCGTAAAATAGTAGCGGAATGCTGCTGTATTTCGTATGGTGAGTGTAGAGAACCGGAGACCCTTTTTACTGGAATCGAGCCATTTCATTTTAGTCCTCAGGGGTGATAAGGCATTTGCATTTTGATTATTAATTGAGGATAAATGTAGATGTTTATGGGTCACAGCATTCATTTACCACCAGGTTTGTCACCCAATGCTATAAAAAAAAGATAAGATTTTATAACCGAACACTACAAAAAAAGAGGAACCACCCCCCCCCCCCACCCCGTGTGGGAAGCCCAAGAAAGGAGGAATAAAAGAATCAAGAATAATTGAATAATCTCAATTTAAGCAAAATCAATTAACTGATTTATCAATAACTTAATTAAACCGTTTAATTAAATTAAAAAACCAAATATATACGTTTCGTATTAAATAAGATGACACGAATTATATAAGCTGACTTTATTTTTTTAATATAACAAACGATCATGCGACCCACCAGTTGATAAGTTACTACCGCCGCCCATGATCAACTGCAACCCCAGGGGAATTGCAGGTGCGTTTTATTTACAATGGTGATATTAAAAGAGACGTGTGGCACTCGGGGACTGCCGCGGTAAAGCTATTGCATAGCATTTTTTATCAACTTATGCAATTATAATTAATTATTTATTTTATTTATGCAGTTAAGTCTTTGATATTAAATCAAGTTACACTTTTTGAGCGTGGTGACCGATAAGAAAACAATTTTTTTTCTCTTATTGTATAAATGAGAAGTTAATATTGTTTAAAATATTTTTAATATCTTACAATACATGTAGGTTATTCAGGAATTTTTATCATTCAGTTAGCAGCTAGTGTACACGCATACGACTAGTCGCACGCACACAAACACCGTGCCGAAGTCTGCCGAGCGCCGAAGTCTGCCGAACTGAAACGACGTTAGACGATGCACGGCTTTCAACGCCACACTTCCGTGCCCGTCGGAGTGGGGAGCGTGAGGTTTTTTTCGTTACGGAATTTCTGGATTCGGTCCCCGCGCTCAAGGCCCGCGATAGAAGTTATGCAATAGCTTAAACATTTCATATATTGTGTTCTGAATTATTTTGTCTGCGTAACACTGCACTGCACGTAACACTCCATTGTAAGGATTTGCCATAATCGCTTGGGTTAGCTGTTGTATTGACGATCGAAGTATCAGGCGTCTCACACGTTTGATGCTACTCCCCGTCGCTGGTCTGCATTACAGTTTTACATCTGGCATACATCTACGCCATTGTTATACGGCTGTCTTTAAAAGGCTAACATTTCTTATATAGTCGTCTTTTACGATACCTACCCATACCCACGGTATCAGATAAACGTATGATTATATTCGCCCACAAAAGACGGTAACACTGTTTTGTACTGTTATTACTATTATTTATTTTTTTCATGTTCATCATCAGGCCTTAAAAGACCATTGCTGGAGATGTGCATCTGCCGTTGTACGAAGGATTTCGGCGTAACCGTTACTCTCTGCATGTGGATTGGCAGTTGCAGTCCCAGACGGTATTTTGTAATGAAAAAATGGCGTTTATTAAAAAAAATAGCTAAATTATTTGAATCGGCAAAAAGGCAATAATTATACCGCTATCAAACATTGCGTTCGTAACGTTACTCGAATCTGCGGTAAATTTTTTAGTGTCCAATTAAAAAAAAACATTTAGTGTTCATTATTTCTATAAAAACATCCACTCTTCTGTATCCTAATTTCAATAGCACAACATAATTACATATTTTATGTCACAATGAAAACTTCTAAACACCATTATTAGGTATTATAAAGTTATATAGATAACGAAGATGAAGGGGAGGATGTTCTTCGCGAACTGCTAAACAAAGTCATTCAACAAGGAGACACATAGCGTTTTTCGCATTACATACCGCGAAAATAAATTATAGATATTGTTTTATTTTTTATCACTGTACATGTTGTATAAATATTCCAAATCCGCAGTAACTTAGGAGATAAACGCTCTTGCTTAAAATGCATGTCTTAGAAAATTGAAAAATTCTCAAGTCTCTTGCCTGCTTAAACCTTCTCAGGTGTTGCAGCTGTTCATAGGCGGCGGTAATCACTTACCATCTAGTTAGCCGTATGCTCGTTTGCCCCTCTTCTATAAAAATAAAGAAATGTGAGGGGTCCCGTGTTCAACAGTGACACGAGTTGATTAAAAATTTAAAAAAATCTTTATTGCAACAAAAACGAATATACATATCAATGTGGTCCTAGCTCCTGTAAAAGGTTAACCTGTGTAACAGGAGTGATTGTAATTAGTTTACCTTTTTAAATATATTATGACTTCCGTTAGGTGGCGATATGACCATCTCGTCTACGCGTAGACATAAAATACCCAGATCGGCGACGTAGCGGCAAAATTCATCGCTGACGCCGCAAAGGGGCGAACCTCAATTTTTTTTAAATTACAGTAGAACAAGAAAACATTTATTTTTCCCCGATTACTAGTTTATTTTCATCAGAAAATTAAAAATATTACATTAAATGGTAATCTAGAAATACGATTACTTTTCTGATAAAAAAAGCTAGCAATCGGTGAATAATGAAATGTTTTCTTGCACTTCTGTATTTTTAAATAATTGAGGTTAGTGACGAATTGTGAGACTGTTGAGTGAGTGAGTGAGTGAGAGTGATTTACGTACTGCCATAGAGCAACACGTGCTGCTTTATAGCTACAACGATCGTCATTCCGCTTGCCAAGCGTGACGATTAAAGCAAATCCCTCTTACAACGGGAGACCCCTAAGTCCAGCCCTGGACCTTAACGGAAGAAAAAGATATACTTCATAATAGTAATATAGGCAAATTGTGAAGAAGAATATAATTAAAAAAGTTTGAAACATTTTTTTTTCTTATCTTTTAAATTCAAAATGCGTGGTAATGCACTTTTAACTGATTTTACTGTACACGCACACATTCGTAAGGGTCGTCGCTTGAACGAATTAACCACTGTGGTTGATGAAGGGTCGATCGTTAGGCAAAAACGTTGTTGCCCATAAATCACGTTCAATTTGGGATATTTACAAATAAAAGTAGAAGCCTTATTTACTCGTATTTTCAAAAACTGCAATAAGTGTATAGCATTATTTATATATTTGAACTTAAGTTTAAAATTTAGTTACTTTTTGAAAAATAACCCTGGACAACCAATGTCAGTAAAAAGAAAAGGTTATCAGTGTTAGTATACTTCCATAATGCATAAAACTATTATAGCCTGAATAAAGCTATTATAGCACAACGCGAACGGTACGGAATATTCTACTAACAGGTGATTGTAGGTAGCTCGCTCGTAACTTGTGACGTCATTATATATCACACTGAACGAGATTTCCAAACTTTTATCGCTTTTGAAATCGTAAATCTGTCGGTACGATAACGACGCCGCTTCGTAGTTTATACTTGAAGCGGTCAATTTTCACGATTTTCCTTCTATTTTAACTTAGATGTGTGACGTTTCTGTGAATAACGTTTCCGGTAATAAGGGATAAAGTAAAAAAATAAAAATAACAAAAAAACAAATACTGGGGGAAAAACAAAAGGCGTTAGTTATTATTGTTATATAGTAATCTCTTCCAGAAAACCCAGAAGAAGAAAAAAATAAAAATATGTAATGACTTGTTCAGTTCCAAAAACTAGCAATGTTAAAATAACAATAAGTCATATCCTGTTTTTTATTTATTTATAAGTTCATCAACAGTAATGCAATATGTAGGTGCTTATATAAGTCTTATAAACTATTGTCACGTTCGTATATGCGTACCTATTATAGATCTACACAACATTAATCATGCTATTAATGTTTCACGACCCTCAAGCCCCTCCCTCTCATCTTCCTTAAACAGATTTATGCTTTGTCGTGGCGGGGGAGGGGGGGGGGCGTAGAAGCCATGGTTTGGTCTCCCACGGTGAAATAAGTGGATCATGAAGAATGGTGCTAGTATGACGAGGCACCACTCGATCAATTCTTTGCGACTCTGGCTGGTGATTGGGCTGCGGAAGTGTTTGTATTACGATCTAACCCTCTCCTTAATCTCAGCGGCGGAAGCGTGGATTTGTAAAGGCTAATGCTTACGCGGTACGTTTCCGGCGTGCCTTACCTGAGGAGGAGAACAGGGACAGAAGTTTTTCTCTCCGCGTAAACATTCCGATGGCACTGCCTATATGCGGTGAAGGCGGAAAACCACAAGGTTTTAATTTTATAATTGACAATAATCGGTGCACAACCAAGACTGTATGAATGAAGTACAAAAAGACATTTTAGTAGATGACCTTTGCCCAACGTTTGAGCAACTAACGCAACAATAATAATATTCATAAAATTAAATATAGGGTATTTTCATAATTTTTGCCTTTGTATGTACCGTACACGTAATAATAGTACTATAATTTACAGTTACAATTTAACGTTACTTAACGTACTCATAGTTACTGAAAAGCATCATAAAAGAAACTTATTTGATATCGTCTACATGCAAAACTTTACAACTACTCCCGGGTTTTCCTTGCACGAAAAACTCATAAAAAATATTTGAATAGTCCCATTAGCATTAATACAATCCTTCGGTTCTCCAGATACTGAGCCTTGGGGACTCCGGGCCATATTGTAGCTCTACACTATTCAGCATTCAATTCACACGTAGGCCTTGAATTTATTACATTATTCAAATCTTAATTCTATAGCGAACACTTGAAACGAAATCTTGTAAGATATGAGGAATATATATTTCTTTCAATTAACTTTATCCTAATACTATTAAAAATAATATAACTTAATTGTGTTTTGAAATAGGTTTTTTGATATTCATAGCTGCCCGGTAGCTACCCTAATTATTGAAAACAATTGCCTGGCATCTTTTATCTTTTGTGTCGTAGGAGCCTGAATTTTAATTCCGACTCAAGTCAATTTCTAGGTAAGATGTATGGCTCTCTGCCTATTTGTTATAACACCTTACTCTGGCATTATTAACGAGTCTAATATAAAGATTATGTTAGAAGGACAATGAAATGATCTATAAAGCTGTTATTCCGGCAGCACCCGTATAACGAACCAGTTAACAGGACTCGCACATCACTGTCTAGATCTTCTTACATATAAAAATTATTTTATTTGTTCGTATTTTATGTGCTGCCATACTGTTCACGAAATTGCGCTTAAACTGTCAACATATTGCTGGCACTTCCGCGAAGTTTATAGGCATAGTTGGACCCGGGAGGTGGCGCTGTTGTAGAATACCAGATATCACCCGTGCGAAGTCGGGGCAGATCGCTAGCTATTATTAATAAATGTTTTATTAGCCATTTTAAAAATTTTCATATTAATAAATTAATTAGTATTCATGTATAAAATACTGAATGACCTTTTCTACCGTCTGGAAAAAATAGAGTGTAACGTGTGAACGGAGTAAAGCCTCTGGCACTGATATTTTACAAAAAAATTTTTTTGAATTAAATAAAGAAATTTATTTAAATCTATCGAAATTCAAATCATATCCACCCTACGAACGGCAGTAGAACAATAAATTTATTAGGCATCTTTGACCTTGTCACTTCCCAGGGTCAAAGGCTCAAGGGCAAAGGGCAAAGTAATTGTTCAAAAACTTTTTGCCGATCGTTTATTTGAAAATATTTTTTTAAATATCTGTGCCATAGGCTTTTACTCCGTTCACATGTTACACTCTATTTTTTCCAGACGGCAAAGAAGATCATACAATACAAGCAAAACCGATGAAAATAGTAACATTATTAATAAATTATGAATGCCACATACTATAGTGATTGTTGGTATATATAAATGACATAAATACTAGTAACAGACCTCGCAGCAGTACTTTTGTTTATGACATTTTTAACGCATTTTATTTTTTATGTCTCATATGATATGGTGGTGACAATTCATTGCAACATTTTGCGACTTTAAATTTGGAACTTCCAATATTATTACAAAAATGTTACATTATAAGCTTTCACGGCCAGCAGTGAAGTAACGCGTCTCAGATCCATAAGTCATCATTTGGCAACATGCACTGGTTGTACAATCTTGTTTTCAAGTTTTAAGGTATACCTGACGTGGAGATGTATCGATCTCCTGAAACCTGAACGCTGCCCAGCCGTGTTGAATCCGTCGATTGACCTCTTGGTCGAAGTTGCATCGACGACTCAAAGCCGCTCAGTGAGCTATGGATGGCGCTATGCTCGGAGTTTCTCCGCGTGATAAACTTAGAAATGTGGATAACCGCAATATATCTAGAGTAACCGACATAGCCCAAGGGATTAGTAAGCTGAAGTGCTAATGGGCCGCCTATATATCTCGAAAAACCGACAATGGATGGAAAAAAAACATTCTCGAGTAGCAGCCTCGTACCGATAGGCGTGTAACCGATAGGAAGTGTAGGGCGGCACTCACTAGATGGAGTGACGACCTGGTAAGACATGCAGTGAGTCGATGGATGCAGGTGGCTCGCGGCCGTGCTTTGTGGCAATTCTTGGAGGATGAATATAGGCCATGTATATATTATATATTATTTTTTATAATATTGCAGTTTACAAACGGATAAACAGTCCCCTGGTTGGAAGTGGTTACATGTCAACAGCTGCAACCAACTTCAGACACAAACGACCAAGACATATGCGTAATCAACCCTGAGGATTAACATCTAATACCACACAGACTGTAATTAGGGTTGCCACTCGTACTATAATATCGTGCTATATATCAGTCAATTGTACTATATCATATCATAAAAAAATAATATATTACGAAAAATACTATATTTTTATCCCTAATTCAACTGTCGCGCTTTTTTTTTATTAACTGTGATTAGAAGTCTGAAACGAAGTTTTCGGAAATATTTTTTTCCGTTATGAATGTAAAATTGAAAGAAGACATAAATAGAGCACCAACCAATTAATTTTTAATTAAATTATATAATACAATATAATTTAATTAAAAATTAATTGGTAATTTATTTTAATATGAATCTAAATTGCTTCTTAGCAGTCTAGAAGTCTTCTCCTATAATTATCTTAAAGGTATTAGATCATAGATAGAAAAATACAATAAATAGATTAAAAATTCATGTTTACTTTTTTCTCCTGAATTTCTCAAAAATATTATATTTTTGGATCGTTTTTGGAAAAATACTATATTTGTTCAAAAAAAGGTGGCAACCCTAACTGTAATCATACTGGCTGTCTTACCCGGGATATCTACTCCAGAACACACTGTTGTTTGGCGACAGAAATGGGTAAGGTACAAGTATTGGTACTGTCGCAGACGGACTATGAGGCAAAATTCTTTTATTCATAAATGTTTTGATTTTATTATGCGTTTTAAATTATATAAACTACTGTTTTAATATTTTAAGTTACTCGGTTTTTTTCGGGAAGAAAGTGTCCTCACGATGTTTTCCTTCACCGACGAGCACGTGGTAAATCAGCAATTGAAGTTGCAATTAACGATTTCATTGGTGCCAGCGGAAAGCCGTGGTTGCTCAGCACTCACCATAAGTTTCACTGTACGTGAGCGACCCGGTTCGATCCCCGCCGGCACCAACGAAATCATTTTAACATTTAATTATAAAATATTTCCACTCGGATACGTAAACCGATGCGAAGAACTAACATGGAGACACTGAAATGCTATTGTTAGATGACATAGTAGCTCAGAGCATGACCAATGATATAATAAAAAAATTATAGGAATTCTTTTTATCAAAAATCAAATCAAATTTAAGTGCCGATTTAACATGTCTATAATAGCGGATGGTAATATCGTGAGGGAACCTAAGATAACTTAAAGAAATAGTTGGAGGTCATGATAATTCCGGTGTAGCAAGACGACTCTTCCTGCTCGAAAACTCTCTTAGAAATGGGAGAACCACCCCTCTCTCCTTGTTGCACCTACATGTGCTCAGGATTACGTATGTACTTTACTTTTATACTACTAATGGTATCAACGTATTCAAAACGAAAATTAAATTCACAGATTGTTAAATCCAAATCGCCAAACAAAACAATGTCTCGTTCCGAATAACTGCGTGTTCCATTTCGACTTAATGAAATTACGGCGGCTCAATATTGTTATTGTCCTGTACCACACGAACCTAATAACAGACAAAAGGAAAGGACACAAAAATCGGATAATATTTAGTATATTAGGGTATACATATTCACCAGGACAATTTTCCTAGTCGTAAACATAGCGTTCGTGCGAAATAAACGACTTTGGTCATTACTACACATACTATTTTGTATTATTTTTATTTATTTAGACTTGTAATAACTAGCGCAATGTTGGGAGACGCAGTGCCGCACTTAATATAACTACAGGATAATGTGGAGGTGGGTAGTATCTAGTTTTTTTTTTTTTAAATAAAAGAGGGGGCAAATGAGCATACGGTTCACCTGATGTGAGCAGCCCATGAACAACCGGAACACCAGGGGAATTGCAGGTGCGTTGCCGGCCCTTTAGAAAGGAGTAAGCTCTTTTCTTGAAGGTCCTAGGTCGTATCGGTCCGAAAAAATCGCCCGCCGGCAGTAAATTATTCCACAGAGAGGTCGTACGCGGAAGAAAACTCCTAGTGAAACGTACAGTGGTGGATTAGTATAGAAAAACCTGGGTTCGGCACAGGTCTTCCTATAGATTACTACAAACATTTTATTTTATTTTACCACAAACAGGCTTTTTGATTGTAGTTAGTCTTATCTAGCAGAAATATGCTGGATACCAGCAGCTCAAAATCTTAAGTTGAAATCTAGCCTGTCTAACGACCTTAACGATAATATTAATAAACTTAACCACAACTTTGATGTCATAAGAGATTGGTCGTACAGACATGGTGTGCCGGTTAACCCATTCGAATGTAAAGCAATGGTTACTGATAGTAGCAGGATGTTAGCTAAGATTAATAACGATAATCTTTCTCCTGTATTTTACAATGCAATGGAACGTTGCTGCCATTTTGTAAGTCTGTCAAAAATCTTGGCTTACATAAAGACCATACCTTAAGCTGAGGTGTTCGAGTTGCTGAAATAAGTCGTAAAGTTACTCCACTAAGCTTCTACTTATTTGATATTACCCATTATTGCTTATGCGGATGTGTGTTACCCAAATCTATCTCAGTATATTCTCGATAACTTGGAGCGCCCTCTCAAAAATTGTATTAGGTTAATTTTCGACTTACGCAATAAATATTATAATATATTACTATGTTTCCCAATACCGGTCTAAGCTTAAATGGCTTTCTATTCGTCAAAGGCTCCCAAACTTTGCAAGTATTATATTCAATTTTAAATAACCCAAATTGTCCTTCTTATCCATTGAACTGAATTACACATAGTATCTCGATGTTCTTTCTTATCTTAAGGATAACTTTCAGTATCTGAATTTCTACTCACGATTGTGTTCCCCGTTCACAAAATAGTCTTAAAATTCGTATTCCACCACATAGAAGTGGTTTTTTAAATTGCTCTTTTTACTTTGCAGTCCATACTGCTCTGGAAAGCCTTGCCTGTTTATACCAAGAAAACTAGCAACAAGAATTCTTATAAAAGACTAGTTCGAGAGTTCTATCACTAGAATAATACCACTTGACTTCTCCGACTATTGTTTTTTTTTCGCTCTTTTACCTTATGGGTGATATTTTGTGTATGTATAATAATATAATATAGTATATTATATATATACATCCATGACACACCTATGCACGTAGTTGTTGGGAGCACTATGTTCGAACTTGTTGACGAGTACGTTTACCTGGGACAAATAGTCTGACTAGGTAAGTCCAACTTTGACCGAGAGGTCAATCGACGGATTCAAGTCGGCTGGGCAGCGTTCGGGAAATTACGACACAAATTCTTGTCAGGTATACCTCAAAATCTGAAAACTAGATTGTACTACCAGTGCGTGTTGCCAGTGATGATTTCTCTGCGTGATAGGCTTATAAATGCGGATATCCGCAGTAGAACCAGAAGGAACAACATAGCCAAACCGATTTGTGGGCTGAAGTTGAACAACCGACAAACGATGGGGAAAAAAGGTTCTAGTGTAGTGTAGTGCTCCCACATTTAATATACTTTAGTGTTAAGGTAGAATAATGAGCAGTATAATTAAAGATCTAGAACATACCACACGTCTCTCTTCATTATACACCTTTATACATATATTACATGGCGACCCTGCCTGCGGTGCGCTGCGTCAATGCAAGCGCACCGCTGAGGCCTGCAAATATCGTTGTAATAAAATAACAATAGAGAAATAATTTATTTCTGAAGACATTTTTATAAGACAAGAAAAATTACGAGTATAATATGACAAAAACGAGAAGAGGCCACAATAATATATTTTTTTAGAAGCTGACCGAAAAATTTAAACTGGCAGATTAATTGAAAAGGGAAAGACTAGTAATATATAAGTCAATGGGAAAGAAGCAGTTGTATTCTAGCGAACATCACCCGGAAAATGTGAAAATTGAGTTGAAGAGTACAAAGGAGAAATTGAGAGGTAACCTCGTACCATTGGACTTATTTATTAATTTGAGATCGTTTTTATATTCCTTTCGCTATTATATTTTTTTTAAATTAAGTATTAAATATTCTGTATTTAATATACCTATGTTTAAATTTAAAGTATTTATCAGATAAGTCACGATGTAATTGTTTTTTTTTTAAATAATTTATTACCGAAAAAATAAGCATAATGCAATAATTATAAATTAAGTTACATTTTAATCATTCATCTAGCACTTGATTTTATATTCACTTTTATTCATTTATAGTTTTAAATTATTTTTATTACTGTTTCCTGCAAAACATGAATTAAATAAAATAATATAGTGTATCATTAATTAAATTTTAATATTTTGTGGTTAACATAACACTGATGCTACATTTCGTGTGATTCTTTTTTTGTCGTAAATTTTATTTATATAATTTTAAAATGGCTTAAAAATCTCTATTATTATAAGTTATAATTATTTTTCTTTTTTTCTATAGTTATGAAAAACCGTAAAGTTATAAATGAATAAATTTATAACCTTTAATAAATAACTTTAAAGTTAATATAACCTGCTTAGATATCAAAATTGTTCTTCTCAATGTTTAAATAAATTAATGTTACATAAACACGATAGCTGTTATAATGATATTTTGAATTATTTTCTGTCTACGCTAAAATTAACATCAGAATATTTCTAACAATGTTAAATTAATACCTACATTCACGTTAAAATATCGTACAAGTTATCTTAAAATTAGGCGTGAGTCACAACGTTTTGTCATAGATCGATTTAATCGCAAACATTTCCATATATGTACTCTGGATTTTAAAACAAAGGTGTCTCAAATCGTTAGCACTGCTAAGAATACAATAATATGTCTTTTGATCTGTATGTTGTTATGATAGTAATGATGACTTATATTCCCATTTTTATTTCTTTGTTCTTTTTATTTTAATAGGTATACAATGCAGTAATTCGTTTTCGATTTTATATTGTTTGAACTTTTAAAGCTTTTAAACTATGTATTATAATTAAATATTTTAAAATAGTACTTACTTGTGACGATTATGAAAATATTTATTCATTTAATACCATTTTGAAACTCATTTCATAATGTGTACAAATAATTGATTTAAATTTTGTTGTTCCCATATTGTGAGCCTCAATCCCTGACTGACACTGTAACTAAATATTATACGAGACTATTTTATGATATAAAGTAAAAGATGTGATTAAATTTATTGTTAAGTTACGGAATACATAATTATAAATGAAAATATTGATAATGTATAGTTGCGAGAGTAAGATAAAGAAAATTATCGGAGGTTAGTATATCCACATACAATCAGCCTGATCAGCTGAGAGTTTGGAAAACCTAATAGCCGATTAATTTTTTAAGGTTGTTCGGACACGATTAAATGCGGAATAAGTTTTAATGTATTTTAATGAGGGAAATGATAATTTATTATGAATTGTATAGGAATATTGTCCACTATCTTGATCATGTATGTACGCGAGCCGTGTACGTGAAAGTTATGGTACAATTAAATAATGAATTACATGAGCTGAAATGTAAAGAAGTGAATTAATTGATATTTTTAATTTTCTTGATCATGTATGTACGCGAGCCGTGTACGTGAAAGAAATGACATACTTATATGTTGTACATAATACATAAACACTCACGCCTGTCACCCAGAGGGGTAGGCAGAGACTACGGATTTCCATTTGGCACGATCCTGACATACCTCTTTCGCCTCCTTTACATCCATATATCTACGCATACATGCTCGTCGGTTAAGGGTACTTCTAACGGGACCCATTTTCAAAATATCGCCAATTTGGTCGATAAACTTTTTTCTAGGGCGTCCCTTCCCGACTCGGCCGTTCACATCTGCCATATAAATTTGCTTTGTCACTCTTTCCTCATTCATTCTTTCTCCACGACCAAACCACCGAAGCATTCCTTTCTTAATCCTGGTCACAACATCATCTTGCATACCACATTTATCTCTTATCACGCAATTTCTCACCCTGTCATTCAGACTCAACCCTAGCATACTCCTTAAAGACCGCATTTCTACAGCATTTATTCTACTTTCGTGCTTCTTCTGTCACACCCAGCTTTCACTACCATACATTAAAGTAGGGACTAACACAGCATTATGAATTACCATACGTGCCTTTTTTACACATTCTGGTTCTTCATAATAGAGTGTAGTGCCCATTCACTCTATTCCCTGCATTTACTCGTCGTTCTATATCCCTATCATATCTACCATCCCTGCTAAATACACATCCCAAATACACAAACTCATCCACTTGCTCAATTAACTCTCCTTCTATTCTTATTTCACATACCGTTTTGCTTTCTTCTCTTTCAAAAACCATCACTTTCGTCTTACTCGCGTTCACTTTCATTCCCCTTTCTTTTAATTCCCAGTTCATTACTGTAACCATCATTTCCAACTCAGACGCCGATGACGCAAATATGACTTGATCATCGGCATACAAAAAGCATTTGACGGTTAACTCGCCCATTCTTAACCCACATTCTTCATCTTTCAAAGTTTTCAAACACCTGTCCATAAATAGATTGAACAGCCAAGGGGAAGCTACACAGCCCTGTCTGACACCTATTTGGATGCCAAGCCAGTCCGAGTAGACCCCATTGATCCTGACACAAGCACTAGAGTCCCTATAAAGATACAAGGCTGTACAACCAGCGTTCAACCCATATGAGTTCAGTGTTTGCCATAACACATTCCTGTCCACTCTGTCATAAGCCTTTTCCAAGTCCATGAACGCACAAAAAACTTTCTGGTTTTTGGCCAAAAACTTCTCCGCAATCATGCGCATGGAAAAGACTTGATCTATACACTCATTCCCTTTCTAAAACCCGCTTGCACATCCCAAATTTTTCCATCAGTTTCTTTCATAACTCTTTCAATTAACACCTTAGCATACAGTAGATGTCTTTGGGCCACAACACACAAGCAACCACTTACCATCAGGTGGACTGTGTGCTCGTTTGTCACCCTATCCTATAAAAAAAAAAAAATTTATAGGAATTCTTTTTATCAAAAATCAAATCAAATTTAAGTGCCGATTTAACATGTCTATAATAGCGGATGGTAATATCGTGAGGGAACCTAAGATAACTTAAAGAAATAGTTGGAGGTCATGATAATTCCGGTGTAGCAAGACGACTCTTCCTGCTCGAAAACTCTCTTAGAAATGGGAGAACCACCCCTCCCTCCTTGTTGCACCTACATGTGCTCAGGATTACGTATGTACTTTACTTTTTATACTACTAATGGTATCAACGTATTCAAAACGAAAATTAAATTCACAGATTGTTAAATCCAAATCGCCAAACAAAACAATGTCTCGTTCCGAATAACTGCGTGTTCCATTTCGACTTAATGAAATTACGGCGGCTCAATATTATTATTGTCCTGTACCACACGAACCTAATAACAGACAAAAGGAAAGGACACAAAAATCGGATAATATTTAGTATATTAGGGTATACATATTCACCAGGACAATTTTCCTAGTCGTAAACATAGCGTTCGTGCGAAATAAACGACTTTGGTCATTACTACACATACTATTTTGTATTATTTTTATTTATTTAGACTTGTAATAACTAGCGCAATGTTGGTAGACGCAGTGCCGCACTTAATATAACTACAGGATAATGTGGAGGTGGGTAGTATCTAGTTTTTTTTTTAAATAAAAGAGGGGGCAAATGAGCATACGGTTCACCTGATGTTAAGTGAGCAGCCCATGAACAACCGGAACACCAGGGGAATTGCAGGTGCGTTGCCGGCCCTTTAGAAAGGAGTAAGCTCTTTTCTTGAAGGTCCTAGGTCGTATCGGTCCGAAAAAATCGCCCGCCGGCAGTAAATTATTCCACAGAGAGGTCGTACGCGGAAGAAAACTCCTAGTGAAACGTACAGTGGTGGATTAGTATAGAAAAACCTGGGTTCGGCACAGGTCTTCCTATAGATTACTACAAACATTTTATTTTATTTTACCACAAACAGGCTTTTTGATTGTAGTTAGTCTTATCTAGCAGAAATATGCTGGATACCAGCAGCTCAAAATCTTAAGTTGAAATCTAGCCTAGTCTAACGACCTTAACGATAATATTAATAAACTTAACCACAACTTTGATGCCATAAGAGATTGGTCGTACAGACATGGTGTGCCGGTTAACCCATTCGAATGTAAAGCAATGGTTACTGACAGTAGCAGGATGTTAGCTAAGATTAATAACGATAATCTTTCCCTGTATTTTACATACAATGGAACGTTGCTGCCATTTTGTAAGTCTTTCAAAAATCTTGGCTTACATAAAGACCATACCTTAAGCTGAGGTGTTCGAGTTGCTGAAATAAGTCGTAAAGTTACTCCACTAAGCTTCTACTTATTTGATATTACCCATTATTGCTTATGCGGATGTGTGTTACCCAAATCTATCTCAGTATATTCTCGATAACTTGGAGCGCCCTCTCAAAAATTGTATTAGGTTAATTTTCGACTTACGCAATAAATATTATAATATATTACTATGTTTCCCAATACCGGTCTAAGCTTAAATGGCTTTCTATTCGTCAAAGGCTCCCAAACTTTGCAAGTATTATATTCAATTTTAAATAACCCAAATTGTCCTTCTTATCCATTGAACTGAATTACACATAGTATCTCGATGTTCTTTCTTATCTTAAGGATAACTTTCAGTATCTGAATTTCTACTCACGATTGAGTTCCCCGTTCACAAAATAGTCTTAAAATTCGTATTCCACCACATAGGAGTGGTTTTTTAAATTGCTCTTTTACTTTGCAGTCCATACTGCTCTGGAAAGCCTTGCCTGTTTATACCAAGAAAACTAGCAACAAGAATTCTTATAAAAGACTAGTTCGAGAGTTCTATCACTAGAATAATACCACTTGACTTCTCCGACTATTGTTTTTTTTTCGCTCTTTTACCTTATGGGTGATATTTTGTGTATGTATAATAATATAATATAGTATATTATATATATACATCCATGACACACCTATGCACGTAGTTGTTGGGAGCACTATGTTCGAACTTGTTGACGAGTACGTTTACCTGGGACAAATAGTCTGACTAGGTAAGTCCAACTTTGACCGAGAGGTCAATCGACGGATTCAAGTCGGCTGGGCAGCGTTCGGGAAATTACGACACAAATTCTTGTCAGGTATACCTCAAAATCTGAAAACTAGATTGTACTACCAGTGCGTGTTGCCAGTGATGATTTCTCTGCGTGATAGGCTTATAAATGCGGATATCCGCAGTAGAACCAGAAGGAACAACATAGTCAAACCGATTTGTGGGCTGAAGTTGAACAACCGACAAACGATGGGGAAAAAAGGTTCTAGTGTAGTGTAGTGCTCCCATGTTAATATACTTTAGTGTTAAGGTAGAACAATGAGCAATATAATTAAAGATCTAGAACATACCACACGTCTCTCTTCATTATACACCTTTCATATATTACATGGCAACCCTGCCGTGCGGTGCGCTGCGTCAATGTAAGCGCACCGCTGAGGCCTGCAAATATCGTTGTAATAAAATAACAATAGAGAAATAATTTATTTATAAGACATTTTTATAAGACAAGAAAAATTACTAGTATAATATGACAAAAACGAGAAGAGGCCACAATAATATATTTTTTTAGAAGCTGACCGAAAAATTTAAACTGGCAAATTAATTGAAAAGGGAAAGACTAGTAATATATAAGTCAATGGGAAAGAAGCAGTTGTATTCTAGCGAACATCACCCGGAAAATGTGAAAATTGAGTTGAAGAGTACAAAGGAGAAATTGAGAGGTAACCTCGTACCATTGTATTTATTAATTTGAGATCGTTTTTATATTCCTTTCGCTATTATATTTTTTTTAAATTAAGTATTAAATATTCTGTATTTAATATACCTATGTTTAAATTTAAAGTATTTGTCAGATAAGTCACGATGTAATTGTTTTTTTTTAAATAATTTATTACCGAAAAATAAGCATAATGCAATAATTATAAATTAAGTTACATTTTAATCATTCATCTAGCACTTGATTTTATATTCACTTTTATTCATTTATAGTTTTAAATTATTTTTATTACTGTTTCCTGCAAAACATGAATTAAATAAAATAATATAGTTTATCATTAATTAAATTTTAATATTTTGTGGTTAACATAACACTGATGCTACATTTCGTGTGATTCTTTTTTTGTCGTAAATTTTATTTATATAATTTTAAAATGGCTTAAAAATCTCTATTATTATAAGTTATAATTATTTTTCTTTTTTCTATAGTTATGAAAAACCGTAAAGTTATAAATGAATAAATTTATAACCTTTAATAAATAACTTTAAAGTTAATATAACCTGCTTAGATATCAAAATTGTTCTTCTCAATGTTTAAATAAATTAATGTTACATAAACACGATAGCTGTTATAATGATATTTTGAATTATTTTCTGTCTACGCTAAAATTAACATCAGAATATTTCTAACAATGTTAAATTAATACCTACATTCACGTTAAAATATCGTACAAGTTATCTTAAAATTAGGTGTGAATCACAACGTTTGGTCACAGATCAATTTAATCGCAAACATTTCCTTAAATGTACTCTGGATTTTAAAACAAAGGTGTCTCAAATCGTTAGCACTGCTAAGAATACAATAATATGTCTTTTGATCTGTATGTTGTTATGATAGTAATGATGACTTATATTCCCATTTTTATTTCTTTGTTCTTTTTATTTTAATAGGTATACAATGCAGTAATTCGTTTTCGATTTTATATTGTTTGAACTTTTATTAAGCTTTTAAACTATGTATTATAATTAAATATTTTAAAATAGTACTTACTTGTGACGATTATGAAAATATTTATTCATTTAATACAATTTTGAAACTCAATAATGTGTACAATTTATTGATTTAAATTTTGTTGTGCCCATATTGTGAGCCTCAATCCCTGACTGACACTGTAACTAAATATTATAAGAGACTATTTTATGATATAAAGTAAATATGTGATTAAATTTATTGTTAAGTTACGGAATACATAATTATAAATGAAAATATTGATAATGTATAGTTGCGAGAGTAAGATAAAGAAAATTATCGGAGGTTAGTATATCCACATACAATCAGCCTGATCAGCTGAGAGTTTGGAAAACCTAATAGCCGATTAATTTTTTAAGGTTGTTCGGACACGATTAAATGCGGAATAAGTGTTAATGTATTTTAATGAGGGAAATGATAATTTATTATGAATTGTATAGGAATATTGTCCACTATCTTGATCATGTATGTACGCGAGCCGTGTACGTGAAAGTTATGGTACAATTAAATAATGAATTACATGAGCTGAAATGTAAAGAAGTGAATTAATTGATATTTTTAATTTTCTTGATCATGTATGTACGCGAGCCGTGTACGTGAAAGAAATGACATACTTATATGTTGTACATAATACATAAACACTCACGCCTGTCACCCAGAGGGGTAGGCAGAGACTACGGATTTCCATTTGGCACGATCCTGACATACCTCTTTCGCCTCCTTTACATCCATATATCTACGCATACATGCTCGTCGGTTAAGGGTACTTCTAACGGGACCCATTTTCAAAATATCGCCAATTTGGTCGATAAACTTTTTCTAGGGCGTCCCTTCCCGACTCGGCCGTTCACATCTGCCATAAAAATTTGCTTTGTCACTCTTTCCTCATTCATTCTTTCTCCATGACCAAACCACCGAAGCATTCCTTTCTTAATCCTGGTCACAACATCATCTTGCATACCACATTTATCTCTTATCACGCAATTTCTCACCCTGTCATTCAGACTCAACCCTAGCATACTTCTTAAAGACCGCATTTCTACAGCATTTATTCTACTTTCGTGCTTCTTCTGTCACACCCAGCTTTCACTACCATACATTAAAGTAGGGACTAACACAGCATTATGAATTACCATACGTGCCTTTTTTTACACATTCTGGTTCTTCATAATAGAGTTTAGTGCCCATTTACTCTATTCCCTGCATTTACTCGTCGTTCTATATCCCTATCATATCTACCATCCCTGCTAAATACACATCCCAAATACACAAACTCATCCACTTGCTCAATTAACTCTCCTTCTATTCTTATTTCACATACCGTTTTGCTTTCTTCTCTTTCAAAAACCATCACTTTCGTCTTACTCGCGTTCACTTTCATTCCCCTTTCTTTTAATTCCCAGTTCATTACTGTAACCATCATTTCCAACTCAGACGCCGATGACGCAAATATGACTTGATCATCGGCATACAAAAAGCATTTGACGGTTAACTCGCCCATTCTTAACCCACATTCTTCATCTTTCAAAGTTTTCAAACACCTGTCCATAAATAGGTTGAACAGCCAAGGGGAAGCTACACAGCCCTGTCTGACACCTTTTTGGATGCCAAACCAGTCCGAGTAGACCCCATTGATCCTGACACAAGCACTAGAGTCCCTATAAAGATACCAGCGTTCAACCCATATGAGTTCAGTGTTTGCCATAACACATTCCTGTCCACTCTGTCATAAGCCTTTTCCAAGTCCATGAACGCACAAAAAACTTTCTGGTTTTTGGCCAAAAACTTCTCCGCAATCATGCGCATGGAAAAGACTTGATCTATACACTCCATTCCCTTTCTAAAACCCGCTTGCACATCCCAAATTTTTCCATCAGTTTCTTTCATAACTCTTTCAATTAACACCTTAGCATACAGTTTACACACAATACTAAGCAAGCTGATTCCACGGTTCCTGCTGCGACCCTTTTCCTTTATATATTGGTACTATAACTGCTTTACACCAGTCATCCGGTACCCGTTTTAATTCCCAACGTAAATTAAACAAGGTATACAGCAGGCTTGCCACCACTCCCTCTCCAGCCCTTAGCATCTCGAGTGATACTCTATCATATCCAGCTGCCTTACCTGCTTTCATGCTTTTCATTGCTTTCATTATTTCATCTACACTTATCTCCATACCCCTTTCCACTTCTTTCGGAATTTCTAGTTCATTTAATTCAGACGACTCTTCACTCATAAACACGCTTTGAAAGTATTCCTTCCATCTGTTTAAATTCGAAGCTTCATCATTCAGAATACATCCATTCTCGTCTCTTATAGCATTCATTAGAGGCTGTTTTGTATTTCCCCTGGCAGTTCCTACGAGTTTCCAGAACATTTTTATGTTAGCCTGGAAATTATCAGATATCCTTCTATCATTCTTATCATCATTCTTATCCGTTCTTTCTTTCTTTTTCCGTTCAACAACTACTTTTACACTCTTATTTAGACGTCTTAATTTAGATTTTTTCTTTCAATCTCATCATTCATACCAGAAGAATTACCAGCTTCGGTTGCTAGTAAATTTAACCGTGCTTTCTTCTTTGATTCAACTTCCACCCGTACCTCATCATCCCACCATAACGTATTACTTTTCCTTTCATTTGTTCTCTTACTTACACCACATACTTCGGTGGCGGCATCCACCAAACCTTTCTTAATATTATCCCACACAGTATTCAAGTCTAAATCATTAATACACAACTCATTCAAACATCTAATATTTCCTCTCAGTCTACATTTATACTTCTCTTTCACATCTTCATCTTGCAACTTTTCTATTCTTATACGCTGTAACGCAATGGTAGACACAGATGTCCGATGCCGCCAAAGCTTGAAAAGACCATCAATTCGACATAAGATCAAGTAATGATCCGTCCCTACGTTGAACCCCCGGTAAACCCTTGTATCTACGACTGCGCTCCTCATTCTTTCATCCACAATTACGAAATCTATCATGCATCTATCATCACCTCTTTGCCATGTATACATGTGAATCTTCTGATGACGAAAAAAGTATTCGTCACAAAAAGATTCTTTTCCACACATACGGTGAGGAGGTCTTCACCATTCTCATTTATACTTTCATCACCAAACATTTCCAATATCCTTTCTTAACAGACCTCTTCACCCCAACCCTTCCATTAAGGTCTCCTAACATAATAATATTTTCATTTTCCTTACATTTTGTCAACACCATCCTTACCATGTCCCAAAACTGCTCTCGGATGTAAGTGGGCTCAGACATATCTGGGGAGTACACCACTAGCAGGAACAGCTTCTTTAAGCCCACTTTCATTCGTATCCATAGCAGCCTCGGGCTTACACATTCATACTCTTTCACACATTGACCCATTCTTTCTGAAAGGATGAAACTAACTCCCTGGCATGCCCGTTCGGTCTCGTCTACACCAGACCAATACGCGGTATACGTGCCATGTGCAGTGGCATCCTTTCCCTTTCGTTTCGTCTCATTCACACATAACACATCTATTCCTCTGTCATTCATCATTTCGCATACTTCATCCATCTTATCATTCATTCCTCCACATACATTCAGCGTAGCCAGACGGGTATCCGCAATCCACTTTTCGCCCCTCCGGGAGACAGAACGTGACGGGTGGCGAGCCTCGTCGCCGGTTTTTTCTCCCGGAGATTCTTCGCACCCCTGCCCCATTGAAGGGGCGCCGGGAACTCGGGGCCATTTCTTTTATTTTCTGAGTCATGGTGCGAACAAGGGGTGGTGGTAGATTTTACGCCGCTACCATACGGCGAGGAGCCGAGTCTATTTTTTCGGTTTTGTCGCTCGCTTAGCACCACCCGGGGGACACGTGTAGGGTGGGCCTAAAGTTAGGTGGTCGAAGCCTACGGACGCGAGCGACTCATCCCCCCTTACTACTACTTACTACTATTACATGTTGTATATAAAAAAATTAATAAAATAAAATATTGAAATGTAAAAGATTATGAAGATTAAGAGTAAGATTAATATTATATATAATACTAGCTACTAGCCAGGCAGACGTTGTTCTGCTCTTTTCGGCGACCCTTTTTTTTTATTTATTTATTTAATGACCTTTACAGAAAAAAACATTACAGAACAGTTCATATCTTCGCCAAACTGTAAAGACAGTTTGTTGGCGAATAAATGCACTCTTATATCCTATTACGAAATTAAATTAAATAAATACCCAACCCACGTAATATTACAAACAACTAAAAAAAAATTTTAAAACATGAACACAATAAATTCCACACTCTATCAAATACAAATACAACACCCCACCCACATAAAATTGCAACAAAATAAAAATTGTAAATATAACCCGGATATATTTTTTTTTCAAGTATTACAAACAAATAATATTTTTCTAAATGGTCATACATCTAACATTTTATCCAAAAAATATTTCCCAAGTTTCTTTTTAATTTTTAATTTGCAATTAGGTCTATCTTTCCTTAGCCAATCTATTTCATTAAGAAGCTTTGGTATTAAATATTTTGTACATCTTTTACCATAGTAGTTTTTAACACTAGGCTGAAATAATTTCCCTTCTCTAACTTTCCTGGTTCTATAATAAATATTATCCAATTTTTCACTATGATTATTTTTATTAATGTTTTCCGGAAGTAATAGCATGTTAACTTTGTGTTCTACCGGTAAAATTTTACAAATAGAGAATAACTTAACATAATCTTTCTTACAATTTTCTTTAACTTTTTCATTTACAAGATGTTTTAGAAATCTTGTCTGTAGATTTTTAATGTCCTTTAAATAGGAAGAAAAAGTACGACCATACACACCAAGTCCATAGGTTATGAGGCAATCCACCAAAGCATAATATAGAAGATACATAGTTTTTTTGTTCAAGATATATTTTAAATAATAAAATTTACATAATACAGCCGACAACCTTGCACATACATCAGATATTTGAGGTTTCCAATTAAAGTTTTTATCAATAATCAAGCCTAAATATTTAAATCTCTCAACGAATTCAATTTCTTTACATTTACAATTAATTTTATTATTATGCAAGCACTCAAAACCGTGGCCTATAATAGCTATCTCATTTAATTTGGTCTTTTTTGCTGCAGCATTATATGGAGAGTGTATATGCATGCATTTTGTTTTATTAAAATTTAAAATTATACCATTATCATGAGCCCATTTTGTTATATTCTCAAAATCAATTTGTATATTATTTTGCAATTCTTTTGTTTCTTTAGAGGCAAATAGCAAGCACATGTCATCCGGATACACATACACTTGACAGTTTTTTATTACATTGGATACACTGTTTACATGCATAATATAACCCACAGGACCGTAAACAGAACCGGTCGGTACACCCAAGTTAATATTGGCCTCCTCTCCCACAACGCCATCCACTACAGTGCGAAGCGTTCTATTAGATAGATAGCTACGGAAAAAGTTATTTGTAGGACCCCTGATTCCACACTCCTCCATCGCTTGCAATAACATATTATGGTCCAAAGTATCAAAGGCTTTTTTTATAATCAATAAACAAAACCATAACCTGTTTTCCTTCATTTAAGTATTCATTAACTGTATCCGAAAATAGTGCAAGTGCGGAGGCTGTACTGCGATTTTTTCTAAATCCATATTGTGCCTCTGATAATATATTATGCTGTTCCAAAAAGTCAGTTATTTGTCCTACAACCACCTTTTCAACAATCTTATTGACCGATGATAAAATGGCAATTGGCCTATAATTACTGTAATCTAAATGACTACCATGTTTAAATATGGGGCGAATGATTGATTTCTTTAATAAATCAGGATAAACACCTTTCGACAGGCACATATTAACAAAATGGGCCAATATTGGACTTATTTTTTTCTTTACTAACTTTAAATCTTTCAGTCTAATTCCGTCCAATCCTGGCGCTTTTTTATGGTGCATTTTATCAATTATTTTTTCTATATTACATGATTTCACTCTCTTATACCTAAAAGACACCTCGCTCCCTTTAACATACATATTTCTATCTAAAAAATTTAAATTACAATTATGCTTGATGTCTAATATTTCTTTGGTGAATGTGTTAGAAAATTTTGTGCAAATGTTATGCAAGGTATCATATCTACCCAAGTACCTCTTAATTACTAAATCCAAATCTGCCTTAGTTTTTCCTAACCATGTACTAATATTTGACCATATTTTTCTGCTATCACCATTGCAATCTTTTATTTGTTTTTGCCTGTACTTGTTTTTGGCATCATTTATAATTTTATTTACTCTATTTCTAAATCTCGAATATTCTAAACGCTTACTCATATTTTTTGGCGATGCTTTCCACGCTCTAAATAAAGAATCCCTTTTTAATATTAAATTAATCAACTTACCATCTACCCATGGTTGCGTTAGTCGTTTACTGCTTTCTACAATATAAACCTTACTTTCATTATAAATATTTTCAAACACTAAACGTAACTTATCATACAATAACATTGGACAAGATAAATTTAAAAGCTGGGACCAATCATAATCGTCCAACTTTACCCTACACAATTTATCACTAATCACTTGTTTATATTTATTTACCGTTTTTACCACATTCAACTCACTTTGCGATCCTAAGACACCTAATGTAATGCCAACAATATTATGATCAGATACATGACATTCGATTACAAAGGCAACAGATGTAGTGTCAGCCGACTTCGCTCGCACCCACACATGGTCAATGCATGACCGCTCGCGCCGTCCGTCGACTACCGCTTCTCGTGTTATCTCTGAACTAGGCACTGCACATTGTAGGCCGTGTTCACACAAAGTTAGATTATATTTTGAAATAATTTGATTACACTTGTTATTATAAATATCAATATTTATGTCTCCTATGACAATAATATCATCTTGAGGCGATATTCTTTCCTTTATTATTGTATTTAGGCACTCAATAAAACCATATTTATTTTTAGCAGGTGGTCTATAGATGCAAAGAATATGAAAACTCCTTTTTTCGATAGTTAAATTTCCATGAATTATTTCTGCTACATGGGTGTTGATTATTTGTGAAGAGAAGTTTAGTTGTTCCTTTATATAAATAAGTAACCCTCCTCCTCTTGAAGTTTCTCTCGTATTAGCATGGGGTATATATCCATTTATATTATAAAGACCTAGTTCTTCTCTCTTTATATTTATCTCACTTAGTACTATCATATGTATTTTATATTTGATATGCTCTAACAAGACTAGCAATTCATTAAAATGTGTTCTTAAAGAGCGTATAATTAGATGCAATATATGTATTCCATTTGCACGTTGAGATTCATCCCACTTTACCAGGTCCTTATACCTTACAAAATCGATTTCGGTAGGTAATTGTTGTATAGGTGAGAATTTTAAGTATCGAACGAACGCGGTGTGTACGCGCGGCCTTAGCACAGGCCTTAGAAACTTTATTTATTGCTCGTTAGCATTTTGTTAATATCACTTTCAGAACTTATTTTGAATATTTTCTCATTGTCGTTTCTTTTAACGAGTATGTTCGAATACTGAATCCAAATATATTTGAAATAAGATTTTAGTTGATTTTTTACTTCCCAAAAAAGCTGACGCTTATACCTTGGTAAATCTTCATTTATATATATTAACTGGTCGCTATTATTTCCGAGAATTTGCGCATTTGAAATAGGCACTTTTCGAGCCGAAATCCATTGCTCACGGGCATTCTTTGTGCGTAAAGTAACAATAATCGGCTGTGCCTTCTTCTGGTTCGGTTTTTCTCTACCTACCCTCCTCGCATCTTCTATATCCTCCTGGCATAATTTTAATATTTGAGACACTTTTTTTTACTATTTCTAAAGTATTTTCATTCTCCTTTTTCTCTATTCCTATTATCTCAATCTTTTTCTCTTTTTCTTTTAATTCTAGATTTTGTAGCCTTTCTTCCAAAGCCTTATTGTATTTTTCAAAATAAACATTTTTTTGTTCAAGCGCTTTCATCTTCTTCTCCGCTGTCTCTTTGAACTCCACCATTTCTTGATATTTTTCAGAATAAAAATCAATGAGTTCCAAAGCATTGTCCAACTTGGCTTCTATTTTATAAAAGACTTGCAACTTTTTATTAACTTCTTCTAAAATGGATTCTATAGATACCTATTTAAGATCCAAATTTAATGTTTGCGAAGGTGGAATGTCTTCATTTTTCTTAGAACATATTTCACACCTCTTTTTTTTTAAGCAGTTGTTTTGACGCACACTTCTTGTGATAAACACTATCGCAACTCCCCAAACACTTAATGACTTCATCTTTTGTCAGTGAAAGAAACAATTTACACTTTTTACATTGCGCCATTTTGTTTTACAAAAGTCGTATTATAGGTAGGTACAATTAACACACGTCCTCACGCTGAGTGCGCTCGCGCGAGAATACTAATTTGTCATAGCCTATTAAAATCCTTAAATTTGCAAAAAATATGTAAGTCACTCATGGTCAAAAAAAATATTCCATCTCTCAAGCTGGACCGAACTGCACACGGTGTGCGAATTTTATTAAAATCTGTTGAGTAGTTTAGGAACCCATCGCGGACAAATAACGTGACATGTAATTTATATATATTATCATTATTGTACTGACTAGATAAATGGTAGGCATAATAACAAAATGATTAAGGATATGAATAAATAATATTGTAAATTTTCTTGAAAATCAAAACATAATTTTATGTTATACATAATTATGCCTGATTATGTCAATTATACTACTGTGACTATGCATTTTTGCGTGCTAGATATGTCTTAGATTATAGTTTTCATAATGATATTAACCTTTTTTTGAATAATCTTAAGGATCTATTTTAAGAATTGATAAAAAAATATAGATAGCATATTTTTTTATTCTTTTGTCGGTGGGAGGTGTAGTGTAGTGCTCCCACGTTAATATACTTTAGTGTTAAGATAGAATAATGAGCAGTATAATTAAAGATCTAGAACAAACCACACGTCTCTCTTCATTGACACCTTTCATATATTACACTAGAATGGCAGCCTCGTACCGGTATGGGTATTGTAGGGCGACCCCCAACTAGATGGAGTGACGACCTGGTAAGAAATGCAGGAAATCGATAGATGCCGGTGGCTCAGGATCGTGGTTTGTGGCATTCCTTGCACACTTCCTTCCTTCCTTCCTTCCTTCCTTGTGGCCTATGTTCAGCAGTGGACTTGTGAATGGCTGTAACGATGATGATGATGTATTGTGTTATTTGTTTTTATATTACATTATTTTATTTCTTTTGAAATTTTAAAAAACAACGAAATCTGTCCGGAAATAGTATGGTCTCTCACTGAGCAGAACGTTTATTATGAATTTGTCCCAATAACATTAACGGATCATTAAAATTAATACGAGATTTCGGTGAACCCTTTATAGTTTTGATACTGGCCGAGGGAACTTGCGCGTGAAATGAACTAGGAAATATATTATCTCTGTTATGGTCCTGATCGTCTTTTGTTAAGAAATTTGAGTCTTAATTTTTAATACGTAGGTCACTCAATAAGTTTTGAGATGCTTGAAATTTAAATATGGAATAGAATGTAAAATTGAACTCCGCTAAGCTAAGTTCAAATAAAAAAAAAAACAAAGTTTTATTAATTTTCCTGCAACGCTTCCCGCGCTTTTCGTTTAAAACCATGGATCTTATGGTCTTAACTGTGAACATTTGCAAGCTATGATCTATTATGATTTTAAATTTGATTTAACCGAACAATTAAGTTTAAAATGGTTACAGTCAGCATTAGGGGACTCAGTTCCATCACGCGCAACAATTTTTAGGTGGTTTGCTGAATTCAAAAGGGGTAAAATTAACCTTAAAGATGACCAAAGAACTGGGGCCCCGCGAACAGCAGTAACGGCAGAAAATTTATGAACTACTGAAATGATGGTGCCAGAAGACCCACGAATCACATATACGGACATCGAAAACATTATAGGCATTTTTTGGGAGCATTCATACCATCCTACATCCACATCTTGGAGTGAGGAAGCTCTGTTGTCGATGGATGCCTCGTTTGCTCACCGAAAGCGAAAAACAGACTCGTGTGGATTGGTGCCACGAAATGCGTCTACGTTTTGAAACGGGGCATTTAGGCGTGTTTCAGAAATTGTTACTGGTGACGAGACATCGATCTATCAACATGTTCCGGAAAATAAAAGGCAATCGTCGGTAAGGGTCTACTTAGAAGGACAGTTACCGTCAAAACTGCAAAGACATCGCAACGTCGGCAAAAAATGGCTAGTTATTTTTCGCGGAGCGGATATTTGTCGACGTCAATGCTGGAAAATTGTAGATCAGACAACTCTGAATAGTATACTACAGTTGCATTACTTCATTGAATTGAATAGTATACTACAGTTGCATTACCCAAAGCTTTTCGAGCTGTGCGGGAGAGAAGACCAAAGACCGGGCTTCGGGGAATCATGCTGCATCACGATAACGCCTCTTCACATACATCCCTTAGAACAATAGCACTTATTGAGGAATCTGGTGTTGAAACTCTAAGTCACCCACCCTACTGACCTGACTTAGCTCCTGATTTCTTTTTGTTCCCAAGAGTCAAAGAAAAAATAAAAAGTTTTTCTCAAACGCCGAAGAAGCTGTGGCTAGCTACGAAGAAGCGATTTCCGGCCTGTCAGATCAAGACTGGCAAAACTGTTTTCAGAGTTGGTTTAGGTGAGTGGATTTTTGTATAGAGCATGATGGAGAATGACATACAATTTTGAAAAGATGTAAAATAAATATTAATATTATCTAGAATACTTTTTGTATATCTCAAAATTTGTTAAGTGTCGTACGTAGCATCCACATTACCTGTGACATTGCATTGCATTTCGTTATAAATAGTTAAGAAAAATTGAATAAAAAATTATACATTATAAGAATAAGTAGAATAAGTTAATAAATAATTTTACTTCAGAAAACTCGACTGTAAAAAATTAATTTAATTTAACCATTTCACTGTTCCGTGAGTCAATTTTTTTTTTATAGAATAAGGACAAACGATTCCACCTGAGGGTAAGGGAACGTTCGATATGACAGACCTACCTTACGTCGGCTCGGGAAGATATCGAATTCGATATCAAATACTGCCCTATGAAAAAATTATATTTTCGTTTTAAACAAAACCAAAGACTATATGCAATAGATAATAGTATCAAAGACAAAGATATACTCTTTTATTTTAAACCATAACCTGGCAATGTTTCTTAGAAAAAAAAAAGAAATCACTCTGAACTTTCGGCGTTCCACGTGTCGCATTGATATAGAATTTTATATTTGTGTCTGGACTAAAAACGAAAGTATTATACTTTTTTATATTCCTTGTAATATAATAAACACGTAGATATATAATTTGTGGTATAAAAAGTGAAAAGTTAGTGTCAAAAGTACTTCGAAATCCGGAAGGCCCATTTTGGCGGTTGGGTCAAAAATGTGTTATTTTTCCAATTCTCATTTATTTTTAGTGTAAAATGTAAGTAAAAAGTAGTTTTCTAGCATATTTCAAATAACTTGACGTTGTATTTATATCAAATTCATACAAAAATTATTTCGATCATGGTTGAGTAACGAATAGAAACACATAAAACATAAAAATATACATATTTCCAAACATTTTCATATAAATTTCTCCTAAAACAAAAGTGTAGAATTCAAATTAGTAGTAATTTTGGCACTAAAAGTGAAGTATATACTACTACTATGCTATAAAGTGTAATTTATGAATTTTATTACAATTTCTATCAACCAAAAATAATTTTATTCGATAGTTTATACATTCAACAAGAATTCCTGTAAGTTTTATCCATAAATATTGTCTCAAAGTGAAAATATAGCAAAATTTGCAAGTTAGCAAAAAATTTGCTAACTTGCAAATTTTCCCGCCATTAAGGTCCCGAGCGAACGGGAGTATAACATGTCGCGAGCTGTCAGAGCTTAGTATCGAACTGCAGATGCATTTTCACCCGTGAGGACAAAGATGGAATGCCTCGTTTCCAGTAAAAGGAGTTTCCGGTTCTCTACATTCACCGTACGAAACACAGTAACATTTAGTTACTATTTACGCTGGTATTATTCGAGAGTGTGGTCCTACCCCGGTCGAGCCGTCCTATTCTACAACCATAATATAGCTGCAGTATTGCTCTACAAAATTAAATCGGCGTGAAGTAGAGATTTCTGCGTTTCGGTTTGTGAGTGCAGCTGGCCGGAGACAGGCCACCTGCAATCACAAAGTGCCAACTGCACAAACCGACACAATTAATTCCGCTACCGGACATGGTGGTGGAATTAAGTGAAGAATTACCCCAGGAGGGTACCAGCACCCCTGGTGACGGAGAATTCCTTGCTGAGCATCCACGACCAAGTTATCCTACTCTTCCTGAGCGTAGGTGCTCAGGCTGCCCCGCGTATTATGGGCGGAAGCGCAATTCCGCTCACGACAACATCTTCATTCATCCTCGATTAATACTTAGAGGACTAAGATTGAATGCCTCGTAGCCAGTAAAAAGGGTATCTGGTAATCTACATCATAATACGAAACACAGCAGCATTAAGCTGCTAATTCACGCTGGTATTCTGTGAGGGTGGACCTTACCCGGTCGAAACGATCTATTCAATAATTTATTTATATTAAAATCTATTTCAAAAACTTATTACATTTTAATCTTATATAATAAAAATATCCCTCATTACTTCCTTAACACTTAGACGCAGCACGTCCCAATCATAAGTCACAAGTGCTTTCGCCATTAAGTACTAACGTCGTTTTAACAGCGCCTGAAACAGCACACGTGTGCTTTAAACTGCGATCGTAACTCTTACGTAGTTTTAATTCAAACTTTGTGCTGCTTATCATAGCTGTGGTATCACGACTTACGTTTACTTTACTAAACGGGGTTATTTAAAAACATTGTTCATTTTAATAAAGATTTTTTTTTTCATAATTATATAGAATGGGCGTCGTGTAGTGGCAGCTCAAGAAAATCCACTACCCTATTCATCATATATATTAATCATCATCATCATCATCATAAGAGTCATCGTAAGAGACGACAGTGGGAAACTTAAACAAGGAGACGGGCAGCACCATCTTCCTAATAACAACTGAAAATGAAAATAACTTCGGTTACCAAACCGCACGTCAAGCGTATCAACTATGACAAATCTGTGGAGCACGGCTGTGTTCAGCCGTGAACTGTCGATAGGCTGTATGGCTGTGTAAATTATGATGATGATGACAGAATATAAAACTGTGATTAGGTATCGTCTTCTGCTGCTCGCTTTCCGCGCTGTTCTCGACGCTTTGTTTGTGCTTACTGCATACGTGTCTGTAGCTTTGCTCTATGTCTAGACAATACGGTCACAGCTGACCGCAAACGGTACTGTTGCGGCGAGATGTGCTAACAGCTGTATTCATGAATATTACCTGTCTACCATTCTTAAATATAAAAAAATGTTCGAAATGTTCTTTTTTGTAAAACAACAGCTTGTTGCTGCTGTATTTCGTATGGAGAGTGTATAGAACGGGAGAACTTTTTTACTGCAAACGAGGTATTCCAACTTAACCCTCAGGGCTGACAACATATCTGCTTTTTGATTCTTCATCGAGAATAGATGTAGAGATGTCTATTAGGCTTTCATATATTATCAGGTGAACTGTATACCTTTATTCTATAAAAAAAAAGTGACGCAAAAAATACATTTTATGTCATTAAAATAACCATTTTGAGTTTTTTTAAAGTCTTATATCACTTTATGTTTATCAAAGTTTCCATAAAATTACACTGGAGGAAACTGTTTGTAAAATATTGCTTGCAAAATGCTTAGTAAAAATCTTTGAGAAATAAATCTTTAGAAACTAGTATTTTAAATAAAGTTTGGTTTGTTAAGAGGTGACAACGCATTTGCATTTTGATCCTTAGTTGAAAATAAATGTAGTTGTCTATGGGCCACAGCATTCACTTACCATCAGGTGGACTGGGTGCTCAGTTCGTTTCGTTTGTCAAAATAAATGAATTTTTCATAGTTATGATGATTTCGAGCTGTAGTTGTCTTCTTTCGTTCGGGCCATGGAACAGAAAAGATGTTTCTGTCTCAGAACCATAACTAAGGCAATGTATATTTTTAAGGTTTTTGTACCGTGTAGTGGTAGAAATGTAGAATATCCAATACCCCATATAATCCCGTAGATGTCGTAAGAGACAACAGAGGGGAAAAAATCAAATGGGTAGCAACGAATTCCTAATAACGACTAAAATAAAAAACTTCAGTTGCCATCCCGCTTGCCAAATGTGGTAAACGACAAATATCCCCCTTTACATTGAATAGATGTGGAGTGCATATGTTCTGGAGTGGAATTTAATATGCTGTACCGGTAAGTTTTCCGTGTTCTGTTTGTTATTCGTGCACAGTGCGACAGCAATAGATTAGTCGATAGCTCGAACTAAATGCTAGGCGGGGTTAAAATGCATGCTATCTTAGCCGACATCATGTGCGAAAGGGATAGACGCTGTGATGAGCAGTAAGAAGCTAGTGCTCACACACATACGCACTCCTGAGTGACGAAAAGCGACGGCGTCATCGCGTACCTACATATTGCGATTCTTTTTTGAATGACAACATAAACTCAAACCGCAATGAAAGCTCCCTGGCGCAGTGGCTGCGCTGGGGTCCGCGGTTTCGAATCCCGCACGGAACAACTATTTGTATGGCCTACAAATAGTTGTTTCGGGTCAAGATGTTTGTCCTTGTGCAATTTATGTTTGTAAACTGCCTCCACGATACAGGAGAAAATCCTACTGTTGGGGTAACGTATTTTAAAAAGAAAAAAGAGAGAGGAAACAAATTGGTGTTATTATTATGAACCCAATTTAGTTGTAATTATGAAAGTTCTTATGTGAAGTTAAGTAGATGTTGTTATTATAAAATAATTTCGTTGATTTGTTTTTACCTACTTTTTAACCGACTTCGAAAAAAGGAGGCGGTTCTCAATTCGTTGTTTTTTGGTTATGTATGTTCTGTTCCCCGATTTCTCGAAGATGCCTGAACCGATTTGGAAAATTATTTTTTGGTTTGAAAGAATATATACTTTCCAGATGATCCCATGGTAATCGATGATGGTCAGATCAGGATCTGATGATGGGATCTTGGAGAAATCAAGGGAACTCTTCAATAAATGACAGCAAATCACCGCGATTGCTGCTATCGCGTACCTATGCATTCTTTAGGCAACCACACAGTATAATATCACGCCTGTACCCTTAAAAGGACATAACTCTCAACAAAAAATAGTAACATTAAAAAAAATTGAAAAAAAATATAACCGACTTCTAAAACAGAAAAAAGTGTAAAATAATTATGTTTTTTTATGTTTTTGTATTTTATTGTAGGTTATACAAACATTACTGTAGTTACTATGAATTCTAAATAGGTATTTACTTACCATAGCTAGTTAGCTATAATAGCCCACAGCCTACAGGCAACTCCCCGAAGTATATGCCAGCCAGTGTCAGGATAACTGCTTTTTCGACAGCGCGACTGATGTGAGTGGGGCTTTTATGTAGGTTAATTAAATAAATAAAAATATTAGTTTGTAAATGTTTTATTGATTGTTTGTGTTCAATAGCGGTTTGCAATATTCTCTTAGTACTTAGAAAGTTATCAACAATAAGCATTGTGTCACTGCAGGGACAAGCACAAACGTCTATCAAAATAGTAACGTACCTAAACGGAATAGGACTAACAGCACAGACTTCCTTACTGAAGTCCAAAGAACACGTCTAGACAAGGTAAGTAATTAGAAGAAAACTACAATTTAGAGATTGATTGTAAATCAAATTCACAGTACAGACACAATTAGCGAAATATAAATAAAATTTTGAATTACTTTATGATAGTAGATAACGCTAGTTGAAAACTAAACACTGTATGGGAATGACATCACTGAACTAGTCAGGTGGTCAGTCCAAACAAATAAAAGGCGCGATTGTAGAAAGAGATTCGTTACGAAACACGTTTGTAGACTAGAGGGCTTGGCCTGTTTATGCTATTGATAACGAAGGCTATAAAATATGTACAACTTAGAAACTAAATCCTATGTGTACTTATCTGTATTCATAACCCAATATCTGAGGTAGGTTGATGCGCTCCTTAATTTTTATATAGTTCGTATTATTCTGTAATAAATTAAATCTAAACCAAAATATATACTATAATAACATAGCAAAGCTACTACTATTTTATTTAGTAGTTGCTTATATAGTAGTGTAGTAAATTATATATAAAAAATATGAGTATGTCTGAGGTAAGTTTAAATATAAACAAATATTTGCAATAAAGTGCGAATCCGACTTCCGAGCTTCCGTACAATCTTACAAGATTTAATATACATATTATTACTATGGATCAAAAAAGCCAAAAATACACGTTTCTTTTTCTAGTAGAAAACCCTTTAATTTCAAATTTATTTTTTACTATTTGCTGTTATAGCTGCAACAGAAATACACGTTCTGTGAAAATTACAACCATCTACCTATTGCGTATCATGAGATACAGCCCGCTGACAGACACACACACGGACAGCGAAAGCTTCGTAATAGGGCCCTGCTGGTTACCCTTCGGGTACGGAATCCTAAAAAGTACTTAGTTGTCCACTCACATCTGTATGGTTCTTTCTTCAAAGGACCATTAGCCACCTGCATGATTCTCGTATGACATGACCAATGTAATACTTGGACTGACCTCTCTGAGTTTGTTTCGGCAGATCGGGTACTTCTTCTCAGTTTCATGTTTTTGTTGTGTTAAAGTGTTTTTTAAAAAAACAACTTACAAAACAAATTTTATTTATCATTCCCCTTCATAGAGTCTTATGTACTTACATAAATGACATTAGGTATATTAGGATATGAGATTCCTATACGTAAGCACGATTATCGAAAATCTAAAAATTACCTATTCTAATTAAATTTATAGATAATTTTAAGATTTTCGACAATCGTGCTTATCAATGCGATGTTTTCGTTAGTTGGCAAATTAAAGTAGTTAAGTACCTAATGTACTACCTATATCGAAAGTTCATTATTATGTACCTACCTGTTTTCAATTTTAACTACATGTGCTTCAACAAACTTATGGGTACATTTTACCAGCTATATTCATCCCGGCTTCAGCAAGTGGACACGAACAATAGGAAGCAATTTTTCTAAATAAAGATGTAAATATGTAGGTATTACAACTATAAATAGATAGCAGCGGCTAACCTAGTGAGCATGTGTGAGTGCGCGCTGCGACGCTTATAACTTTTAAACATAATCTTTTTTTACTTTTTTGTTTCCATACAGGGCTAGATAATGATGAGACAAATTGAAATCATTTTTTTATTTTGTACGTACACATTCAAACAGTGGAGTAATCACCAGACTACGTTTGTATGGAAGAACGAGTGACTAGTGTACCCTTAAAAACCCATTCTTCAAACTTCTTGCAGCCCATCTTGCGTCTTAGTGAAAATATAATGATATTACTACACTTATACTATCTTATATCAAACCGTCAACAAAAGATATTTCACAGCAATTGTGTTCAATCGTTAACTTATTTACGGAAGCGATATCTGCTCTATATCGCCGTACTTGACTCGTTACCTGCAGCGCACGTATATCAGCGCCGGCACTCGGCCGACATTTATCGCTTCCGAAATCGTAAATCTAACGATTGGATATCGGATCTTCTTTTTCTTCTGACGATCATATTTTGCGATTTTTCGTTCATTGTATGAATTTAACAACTATATTACATAATATTTTTATAATATGTTTTTCTTTCTCATATAAACTTTGCTTACTTTCTTACAATTTGATTTCATTACCAATTATAGAATTACTGCATGAGCTGGCTGCTTAATTTAATCTTGTCCCGTGGCTGTCGTAACTGTCATTGAAGGCAAACATAGAGAAGATGTTATGGCTTCGACAGATCACAGAATTATCGTTTCGTTGTCGTATCAAAACTAGAATACCCAGAGGGAAAAAGGATCCATCCATCCATCTATATTCTATACATTATAGCCCATTAGAGCCTTTACTTAGTTATAGATACGATACATGATGCTGAACATAAAAATTATTCTGGATAAAACTTATTGTAAGATCTTGTTTTCAGAACGCTTTTATATAGTAAAAATCTCTGAGAAAAAAAATTGTTAAAAACTCTAGTATTTTAAGTAATTTTTGGTGATCCGGGCGGCGTTTAGTCTACACAAAAATTTCCCTTTTTTTCTCCCGGGATTTTTATTTTTATAATACAATCTATATTATTACCCTTTGTTATATGTTTCGTTTTGTTCCCCGGAATTAATTATATTTGATCCTTTATACCGAACCTTTTAAAATTACTAAAATTGTCCTGTTATACTGCCGTTATTAGAAACCCAGAAAATAAATTCAACATCTCTTTTCTTTCATTTTTTTTTGGCTTTTTCTAGATTGCCTTATAGAAGGGATTTTGCCATAATTACCACTCTTAGAAGGTGAGCTAAGACCGTAAGAAAATTTACAAGATATATCTATGTCATTGTTATTTGTTGATATATTTTTATTAATTTAATTGCGACATATATGTTCACGTGTCGCTTCCAACTCTTCAAACTAGGCTTAAGTAATGGTTCAATGTATTTCGTTCCTATCAGTACCCATCTCACGGTCAGGCAATACAGACAAGCGATTCTGAAACTATTTGTATTATTCAAATCATATTACCCGAAGGCTCCCTTCGTGAGATATCCCGCACGTTTTGTGCCCGAGGAAATAAAAGATTGTGCCACTTTCGAGAAAGCCCTTCGTTACCCGTAACAAATTCTTCGATTTTTGATTTTGTTAATGCATGATTTGTCGAGTTATTGGAGTTTTATTTTAGTTAGGGCCGATTTTTCAATCACCAAATAAAAGTTTTCATGGGATAAAGTACAACATGAACAAATTGAAAATTACAGTTGTATGAATGAATAAAGTTCAATTGTTTTATATGCATATTCAATCAGGTTGTAATTAATTTGATGCACTGTTACCTGATAATTAAAAAATCAGCCCGTAGGGCAATGTATTCACTTTGATTAGTGCGAGTGTAGGTGATTAGTAATTGCGAGTGATTAGTGCAGGTATGTAGTGTAAGTGAATTCAGTTGTTAGCCGTTGACCAGCAAGTACTCTGTTTAACTTTCGTAACCTCTAACGAATATGTAGATCTCAAGTTTCTTATTTTAGTATATACTTCTTTACTTTCGAACCCCGGTATGTTCATAGCTTCGCTTATACTTAGAAATGCATCTCAGAATACATCTCGGGGTCCTTTAATTTTGCAGTTAGGGTGTTTACTATTGTAAAGACATTCATTTTTTAGATACTCCTGCACAAATTCATAGGTTATGTCTTCGGTCCACTTTACTATTTTTACAACACAAGCGAGCGTCCGACGCTAAACGCTAAATACTTAACACTGTTGTCCAAATGTGTTTAGTGAAGAACATACTGCGAGTGAAGGGGAAGGGAGGACGCAGGGGACGTGGATACTCGCAGTCCACTCGCATAAAAATAGAACACGCTTCTAATCACTTTGCTACACAGATTACTATTAACTTGCACTAATCAATCGTTGTCCACACGCGTTTACTCTTAATCACTAAGCGCCTACACTAATCACTTGCACTAATCACTAATGAAAGTGAATACAGGCCTTTATATGAAGTGAAAACTTCTTAAAAATCATTGTGATTTGAAACTCGACGAAACGTAAAAGCGACACTAAAAAAATATACATCTATAGGATTTAGCCTGTGAGAGAATATAGTATACAGTGTTTTCTACTATCTCGGTCTCCTCTTTGGACGGTGCTTTAAAGATGATTTTTATAACTTTTAACTGTTAAAATTAAAAAGATCATTTCTTCAACCTCGGCCGAGAGCTCAATCGACGGATTCAACTCGGTTGATTGACGTTCGGGAGATTACGACACATCTTCCCGTCAGGTATACCTCAAAACCTTGAAAACGGCATTTTACAACTTGGGCGTGTTGCCAGTGATGACTTGTAGATCTGAGACGTGCTCCTTTACTGCTGGCCGTATGAGAAAAACAAAGTCACCCAGCGAGAAATGGAGAGGCCTATGATCGAGATTTCTCTGCGTAATAAACTTAGAAATTGAGGATATCCGCAGTAGAACCAGAGTAACCGAAGTAGCCCAACGGATTAGTAAGCTGAAGTGGCTATGGGTCGGCCATATAGCTCGAAAACCGACAATCGATGGGGAAGCAAGGCAGCCTCGTACCGGTAGGCAAAGTGTGGGGCAACCCCAATTAGATGGAGTGAAGACCTGATAAGACATGCATTAAGTCGATGGATGAAGAACCGTGTTTCATAACATTATTTGGAAGAGGCCTATGTACAGCAGTGGACTTGCGAAGGGTATAATGATGAAAATTGGTTAATATAATTTAAAAACTACCACGTTGAATAAAATTAAAAATATATGTATCCAATCCATTCATTACAATGCACGATTTAATAACTTATCATTTTATAATTAAATTAATCGTGTTTAGGCCATCTAACGTTTATTTTACGTACCACCTTGAGAGTTTATCAATATTTGTTCGATAAAATGACTTTACCTATAGAATAAAGTAGATTGTGCAAAGCAATTTTATCCACAACTAATATTTGCTAGGTTTAGTTTTCTGAACACATGTTTTTTTTTGTTTATTTAATCTTTATTGTATGTACATCTCATAATAAGGGATAAAAAGCATAAAATGACATGGCATTCTCTAATGTTTGCCCAAGATCCTGATCCTGGATATGACAGAAGGTCTTTGGTAAATATATTTATTCAAATGAAATCAATAGTCTTTTATTCGTATTTGCATATAATTTAAAAACTTAAGGACGTAATAAAATGTCTATATTGAAAGATGATTACAAAGAACTAATGTATAACGTTAAATTATAATATTGTGTCTTGAAACAGCCGATTGTGTCTGTTCGTTCAAAAATTCTAATTTTTGATAGGCCCGGGCTGTTTCTTACTATTGCGTTTAGAATTACGGTTGATCGCCACACTACCTATAAACACAACACAAAATAAGGTAAATGACGGATTCCAAAATCAAGTTTGCCAGTTAGGTTAATTTTCTACTAGACACTACTGTTGACTTTTCTAACCCGATCGGATATAAACTACATTAAAAAATGCTGATGTGCCCTGGATTACGCGTGTGGGGGTGGAAAATAAATATTATTTTTGTAACGTGCGATTCGCTTCGCCTAGTTACGCCGTGAATTCTGAATTTGCATTTCAACTTAAGCTATTATTTGCGCAAAGTACAAATTGTTGGTTTTCGGATTTGTGTTTTCATTTATTTACTAAAACCTTTTGCAAAAAAAAATTACATAAAGGCGGAATTAACGTCTTTTACCAAGCACCCTCTAAGTAAGCGAAGAATACAAACATATCATTTAAAAAGCTTGTTAAGGATGTTATCTCAAAAAAAGCCTACTGTAAAATAGTGCAACATATTAAGGACAATGATGTGTACACGTAACTCCTACAGCACTTGCAAGTTTTCTAGCTACTGGTATATTGTTAAAATCAACATTTTATAAAAAAAAAAATATACATTTCACATTGTATTGATTTAATGTAAGTTGTAAATCAAATCGTAGCATTGCATGTAAATAAATGAAATTTAAACCCAGGAGATTCTAGCCGGTTCTTCTTTGCGTAAGTCTCATTTTTACGAACCGAGGTAGATTTTTTCACTCATAACAGCTTTTTTTATAAAAGTGTGGTTGACCAATAGCACATAGGTTGACCAACACTACCTAATAGTAGGTAAATAGATATGGTGACCCATAGACACCAACTCTTCGATCGATGAAGAAATGCTGATACGTTGTCACCTCTAAGGACTAAGAATTATTCGTTACCGGTAAAAAGAGGTACTGTGTTACTGTGTTTTGTTTGGTGAGTGTAAAGAACCGAAGACCCTTTTTACTGGAAACGAGACATTACATCTTAGCCTTCAGGCGTGACAACGCATCGATAAATGAAGGTTTCTGATCAGCGTAAACTAAGGTAAGGATAGCCTACAGCGTTGAATTGCAACAAGGCCAAATTTGTGTGGGGAACGGTCACGAAAAATAGTCGACAATTGTACTTCGTTTAAAATAGCCAAAATGATTTTTTTATTCATATTTAAGGAAGTTTTTTCATAATAAACTATAAAACAAAAGGTACTTAGTGCCATTGTATTCCTTTTTTTGTAATGTGTCTTTCTGTGTTTCTGTGTTTTTGTAATGTATGTATTAAAATTGTTACTTTTCATATAATGGAGGTGGAAAACCCGCACACAGTCCACCTAATATTATACATATAACAAACTCCTTTTACCAGTACTAGAAGAGTATATGATATTAATATTTAGTTAAGCGTACTGTGTTCTGTGTCGAAACATCGATTTCTCTATTGTCTTTAAATATTATCTTACAAACTCTACTATGAGGCCGGATATGCAGAATATGCGGATATGCAGGTTATTTTCATTTTGTTTTTGGAAATATTCCTAGTTCAAAACTATATATCGAGAATGGATTGTCACACTTGAGGACTAAGATGGAATGCCCGGTTTCCAGTAAAAAGGGTCTCCGATAGTCTTCTACACTCACCATACTAAACACAGCATTATTAAGCTGCTATTTTACTTGGTATTCTGTGACAGCGTGGTCCTTGCAAGGTGGAACCTACCTATTCGTGCTACAACCATTATTTAGCTGTAGCGTGACTCCTTTTATATAACTCTACGTTTTTCATATAAAATGTATGGTATTTGTGATACATACATTTTATATGTAATATCCCGGTTTCTTCTCCCAGACAGGTTTTTTGAACCAGAAAAAATGACTTTCAAAAGTATTTTTATAATCTACATTGAATAAAAAAGTTTCTATTTCTATTTCTATTTCTATGGGAAACGTTAACTAAAAAGCAGCATCGTAGTAATTTATCACCAGTCATTCAACTAAACACGTAAATTTAATTAGCGGTTCTCATTAATTACCAAACGTCACTTAACTGTGCTGCTCCCGCCTATTTGCTCCCGGCACGCAGGTGTGCATCGTTTGTTCTCTTAACTACCCACGTTAACCTGTGCTTTGCGTTATAGTTCATAAGAGGACGCGGGGGAGGAAGCGATGACTGTTTTAAACAAAATTTATTTAGTTAGTCTACTTTAGGACGCTTTCCAAGGCTGTTGCTAAACTCATTAATAATTGATTCATTGTGCTGGACGTAGGCCTCCGTCATAGATTACAGATATTATTAGACATATCGGGGACATTGCCTCGCTTGGTGGGCCGAAGTTTTTCAGTACTTGAATTTTGTGATTTTTAATAAAAGCTAGGTTGGACAAAATATCGTATTTTAGACACGATTTTGCCGCGCGAAAATTGATACTTTTTTAAATAGTATACCTATATGTTCGGAAAAAATATGCACTTACATGAAATACTCAATTAAAATCTTTATCGAGACAAAAAAATATTTTAAGTTTTTGTTTTCGTTTTTTAAGCGATAATAAAATATGAGAGGCATGTTATTGAATTAGTTTTTATTTAGAATTTAGACCCTTTATTTCTTGATAATAAGCTAAAACGTTTCAAGTAAAGTAACTTTTTTCCATCGAATGTCGCACGCTTACTTCTTATTGTACAAATATGCATGCAGCTAACTATTGATTTTATTATATTATATTCATACATGATAGCTCGCTGTGTGGTGGCAGCGATGTTCGGTGGACAGAAATGAAACAGGAGATGGGCAGCTTCATATTCCTGATAACATCGCAAAGAGAGTGAGTCTATGGGAGAGGCCTATTCAGGAGTGAACTTTGCATAGTCTGCAATGAATGAATGAATACATGATCATAAAATGATGTTTCTAAACATTTAAGTAATATTACAACACTTAACTAATATTACAACATAACATAACTTTCCGCTTATCTCTTGTGAATTAGATGGTTGATTTTGCGCCCCGCTAATTATGTACACTAAACATTCAGTGTTGCAAATGTAAATGACACTGAAATTATACAAACACCAGAACATAACAATTACCTACCACTATACTTTTTATTAAATAACTAAATAAAATAATAAAAATGTTTAAAAAAATCAAACCCATCAATTTATTACATCAAACAATTTCTATGATATTAATGCTTGTCTTGAGATCTATCTGTTTTATTTTTATATGTATTGTTATTATTTTTTTCGATTTATCTACTTATGTCATTATTAAGTTACATTTACTTAAACTGTAAAGAGTCCCTTGGAGAAAACTTTAAAGAAATAAACATATTAAATTTGTCATCGTATTATTTATGAAATGTAATGTATGTACATAAAAACATAAATAGCTTTCATAATAATAAAGATGTTTATACTTTAAACACTAGGAACAAATGTAAGCTTGTTACTAGACTCCACAGAATTAGTAATTCATTTATGGGGGCAATGTATACGCTTTTACAACAAAATCCTAGAAATGTACAAAATTTGTCATTAAACAAGTTTAAATGTTTTATCAAAGAAAAATTGTACACAAAGGGTTATATAATATCAAAAACTACATAAACGAAAATAATCTGAAAAATGAGGTGATCGGCATTCACCACTACGCTGGTTCTATAAAAATTCATTTAAAGTTGTACAAACTAAATTACTGCAGTGAAATATGTAAAAAAAAGTCCCGCTGGGTTTTTCTCCCAGCTTCTTCCCAGGGCAGAGGTTGTTTCCGAACTAGTGGTAAATAAAAAAAATACTTTCAATAAGTATTATGCAATAATCTATATTAAATAATAGTCATTCATCGTTGTCGTATCGCGTCTTGTATTCTTGTTTACGTCAGCAGGTAAATCTCGGGACAATCTTTTATATTAAATAACTTGTGTAATGTTATTAATAAATTGATGGGTTCGTTTTATTCTTTTAAGAGCATTTCAATAAAAGCTTGTTTTTAAAAATGTTTTTACTATTAATTGATTTTTTATTTTTTAGTTATCGCTGGACACGCTTTTAAGTCTGTTGATTTAATTTAATACGTCATTGCTGGTTTTTGATCGAAATCCTAGATCCACCATCTTGAATATTTTATTGCCAGCAGTAGATCCTCGTCGGACCCTACAACATTTGTTCGAGCTCCACCAAACTATCCCTGACCTTTGTCGAGTTATAACTCTTTAAACTTGGTATCTTGTTGTTTTTTTGAATTTTTTTATAGCGTTGGGTGATAAAGGAGCACACAGTCTACTTGATGGTAAGTGGATGCTGTAGCCCATAGTCATCCACATTTATCCTCAATTAAGCATCAAAATGCATATGCGTTGTCACCCGTGTGGACTAAGATGGAATGCCTCAATTCCAGTAAAAAGGGACTTCAGTTCTCTATAATCACCATACGAAACGAATTGATTGCAGGTATCTATGGATTTCACCGAATACGAATATCCTGCCCGAAAGTTCGGTAAAACTTTTACCGAACCGAATATTCGGCCGAACATTATTCGGCAAGATCGCCTCGGTACCTAAACACTTACAATTTATGTCAAAACTTGTTACCGTAACGCGTGAGACGGTGAGATTAGAACCGGACCCTGCCCTTCGCTCCCCAGCCACACCTAACATGTTTATTGCATCATCTAGTAGGTACTAAGCAAATTGCCGGCACTTGTAAGTGTTTTGACTATTTTTGTGAGAAGAAAGTATTTCGTTGTGTTATTTGTAGTGAAAATTGATAATTATATGATAAAAAGGAGTGGCAGTAGATCTACTATTTGGTCTTATTTTAGAGAAACTGACGACCAAAGTAAAGTGAAATGTACTAATGTAATGTAATGTTTCTTTGTTTGATTCCAAAAACATTTTATCAAGCTTTCTATTTGCTATAATTGGAAATAAATCTACAGTGCCTAAAAAACATAACGCTATACAAGTAGATTTAACCCATAAATAAAATATATTTTCAACAGTAAAATTATGAAAGACATGGTATTACCCAATTCGTACATTTCAATACAGTGACACTTTAACGAATGTTCGGTGATTTAGCCGAATATTCGGTAAGCCTGCCGAATATGAAACGAATATTCGGCCCATCTCTACTTACCATAAGGTGGATAGTTAGTTAACTTGTTACTTTCATTTGAACGATGAACGATATGTATTGGGGAATTTTAGAGAAGGGCTTATTCCTTTTTTATAGTATAAGGGTGACAAGCGAGCTAACAGTCCACCCGATGGCAAGTGGTTGATGTGGCCCATAGACATCTTCTATCTTTGTTTGCGAAATAAAATGCAGATGCGTGATCAGCCACGACGACAAACATGGAATGCCTCTTTTCTTGTAAAAGGGGTCTCCAGTTCTCTACACTCACCATACGAAACACAGTGGCATTAAGCTACCTACTATTTTACGCTGGTATTCTGTGAGAGCGTAATCCTGCCCCGGTCTAGCCGACCCATCCGTGCTACAACTATAATATAGATGCAGCGTGGCTCTACCACGTATAAGAAGTTGTGGGAGTTGTTACCCTTTGTTAGTCTGGGACTTATAAATAATAATTCCTTTCATTTGGTATACGGTTTTATTATTTTTACATTTATTTTACATATATTTTTTACATTTTTTATGGATCCAAGTAATTGCGTGTTTGCCTTCACTCTTCCCTTGTCAATATGTTCAGTGTTCATAAAATGATTTTGATTTCGGGCATTACATTTCAGTAGATTTACAGATATTCAAAAAAGTTAAAAAGTACTGCAACTTCATATTAAGTCAACTTTAACTTAAGGCAATGGCGATTATGAAAGTCCATTTGGATCATCCAATTTTTTCTGCGGTGGAAAACAGTCTTTCGGATGCGAAAGAACTTACTGGAAAACTTAAGAAATATGAATTATAGAATATGACCGAGCATTTACATAATAATTTTAAATTCGAAATTTAAAACGTATCGGGGTACAGGCAAATAAACATCGCCAATGGGATATAAATAAACAAATACGAAATATCGCCGATACGTTATCCCTCCATCCCTGAGGAAATCTTTTTTTGTTCCTTTTTTAATCCATTGTAATCTTGGCCTTGTTTTTAATGCCTCACAGCAAAGTACATTAGCAAAACTGCTATCGGTAAAAACGTCGTGATTTATCAACAAAAACGCTTACAGGAAATCGCTTGGTTTCTCTTAAATCCCGCCTCCATTATTATTCCGCTTTTACCCATCACGGGGTAAATTTGTGTAATCTCTGGAGGTTCTTTATATTTCGTCCGTCTCCTAAGTTTACTTTGATTTAATCCGGTTGTATTTATCTTTGACGCTCCAGGCGTGATTACGAATTCTCGGGGCCGACTTTCAGGACGAAAAATATACGCACATTTAAAAAGAAATACAAAGATCCGACACACTAGAGACAAAACATAAAGGTAAATTTTACTATATAGATAATTTTAACCTAGGCGCATGTATACAATTAGGCGTACAGTAAATTTACAATTGTTAAATTGATTAAACTGTTTAGTAGAAATGTGTACTTATGACTATTTAAATGAATAGCAGTTGTATAGTTGTATGTGAAAAGTCTGGGAATGTGAGAAGGTTCACATATTATCGACTCGTAGGAATTGACCCGTGGTATTGATCTATTTTTCAAACATCTTTTTTTTTCTTTTTTATTGATCCACCAACATTTGTATCATTCCTTACATGTTTTTAAATACAATGAACCAATAAGAACTATAATGTACAAATAATTACAGGCGGATACCGCATGCACACTATTTCAACACTATGTATCTATAACAAATCATTCATAAATTGCAGTTTGAAATTACTACTTTTAGTAGTGCTTTAAAACTTGGTCGGTTTACTGATTAAAGCTTTTTACATGCAGCATGTAAAATGCAGCATGTAAAATGTTATAGAATATTTCAAATTTGTGCTATGGTTGCAGTGCGAAAGGGTCGGCTTGATCGGAGTAAGACTGGTAAGACCACCTGTCAAAGAATACATACCGTCGTGAAACAGCTAATGTGTGTTCGTACGATGAGTGTAGAGAACCGAACACCCTTTTTCCTGATAACGAGTACACCAATCTTAGTCCTCAGGGGTGACAACGCACTTATATACGTAATAGAGCCACGCTACAGCTATATTATGGTCGTAGCACGAATGGTCAGCTCGACCGGGGAAGGACCATGCTCTCACAGAATACCAGCGTAAAATAGCAGCTTAATAGCTAAGCTGTGTTTCTTATGGTCGGTGTAGAGATCCGGAGACCCTTTTTTACTGGTTACGAGACATTCCATCCTAATCCTCAGGAGTGACAACGCATCTGCGTTCTGATTCTGAATCTAAGATAAATGTAGATGTCAGTGGGCTACAGCATCCACTTACCATCAGCTGAACTGAGTGCTCGCCTGTCAAACTTATTCTTTACAAAAAAAGTAATTTTTATTGTATTAATTATTACATTTATTACATTAAAATATACAAAGGAGAATTTATTTGTCAACAACCGTGAACGGTAACGTTTGACCATTTTTTCAGCTTTAGCTCTTATAAACCTTCTGCACCTGCACCTGCTGCAGCATATGTGCCTCTCCCGATTTAGGGAGGATTTGTTTTACGCTTACCAGATGGAATGGTGATCAGAGTATTATACGCCGTTTAGTGTGTTATACGTTTACATGGAATGTGTTGTTAAATCCATCGATTTCCACCGTGAGCCGCGTAATGATAACCGTGGTAGCTCTAAGGCATTACTTCAGTAAAGGTTACAAAATTTATACAATTTTTCATAGTATAATAATAAAATGATATACAAAAAATCCACTTTAACAAGTGCAATAAGAAATTATTTGAGCAATGGTTTTAAAGGAAAAAAAGGAAACTAAGTAAAATCAGTCAGTAAATAAAGAAAAAAAGTTTCAATGATGGTTTAAAAAGAACGCCCATATAGTTTTCTTGAAACTTTTATATTTCTTTCATTGTTTGGTACTATAGACGAAGAAAATCAAGGTACAGTCCATTGTAAAAAAGTAACCCTTTTTGTGGACAGACGGCCAAGAAACTTTTTTTATTTGGGGTTTAATACCAGGCAGTAAGGTTTCTTTTGTGCCTAGAAACTCGTCTGAATGAGTACCAGTCAATTATAGTTTTCGCCGAAAGATAGCCCGAATGGGTGTAACACGCATTTTTAACTAAAACACAGGCTGTAGTGTTTCAGTTTCAGGGTAAGAGAGTCCATATACTGTGAGGTACGACCCCATGGTAGCTCAGTGGTAGCTCAGTGGTTAACGCTCGCTGTAAATATAACAGAACGCGAGTAACCCGGGTTCGATCCCCGCCGGCACCAATGAAATTGTTAATTGCAATTATAAGTGCTGATTTACCACGTGCTCGGCGGTGAAGGAAAACATCGTGAGGAAACCTGCATGTCTGAGGAATAAGAAAAAAAAATATTTTTCGAAGACATGTGAAGTTCGTCAACACGCATTTGGGCAGCGCGGCGGACACTTCCTTGCCCTAAACCCTCTCAGAAATGAGGGGAGGCCTGAGCCCAGCAGTGGGACGTATATAGGCTGTAACTTTACTTTTACTTTTACGACCCCATTCTTAGGGGTGACGAAACATCTGTGAGCTTCTTTGTTAAAAGTTGTTTGCGTGTGTCCATGGGGTTCTATAGTCACTTACTATCAAATGAAGCTCATATTACTCTTATCATAGTTATTGTTCTGTTGTCGTGCTTTTGTCATTCCGATAGGTGTCACGTATCAGGATCAGATTTTGTCATTTTCTTTTTTCCAAAATACCTTTAACGACTTTATATGCGATGTATGACATATATTTTGAACATGTGTAAATAAATATAATTTGTGAATAACTTGAATACAGCGCCATCTAGTCACCTATTTAACAGAAACTAACGTGACACACTATCGATTATTTATATAACATAGTATAATAAGGTTTATTAAACCCTTAAAAAAGTTTATGTAAAATAATATCCATTTTGTTGTTGTGACAAATGATTGTAATTGTACTTACATAGAAAAATCATTCTTGGCTTAAGTTATCGAAACCTCTCCCTGTGTTTTTTACTATTTTAATCCATTGCTTGACTACTATAGCTCGTGTAATGATTGATTTTAAATATAATCACTTTGTAATCACTCGTGTAATCTAATAAAGCAACGTCCACACTGATTGCTCTCGTTCTAGCGAAGCTGTGCTTCATCAAGTGTGTGTCGAACACATGCAAACAGTTAAGTTCATCAACGTGCGTCAATCACAGAGAAGCTGGAGATAAGCAGACATTTTAGACAATCGATCACGATTCACTCTAGCTGAAATCAACGTGCTTGAATCAAGCTGTTTGTCTGTCTCAGAACCGTATAGTAATTATTATTCCTATGGTTTTGATTTCATATATATTTCACTCTTTATAAACTCGTTAGTATAAAATTGCTAACTATTTAATACCTATATAATAAGTTGCAAATTATATAATACCTAGCCTTGGCTAGAAACATATGTCTCACATTTGAATGCTGGTGCCCGTCACCTTCTTTTTTTATAGGAGAAAATGAGCATACGGCTCACCTGATGGTAAGTGATTACCACTGCCCATGAACAACAATGAATATGCATATATACGACGATTGTACCACCATTTGTCGACGCACCATGATATTTTCTTTCTTATTATCGCCTGTTACTACGAAATGGTGTGATGAACTTTTATCGCCATTTTTTTAAAGAATAAGACAAACGAGCACACTATCTTCCTGATGGCAAGTGGATGATGAGGCACATAGACTCCACATCTATTCTCAATTAAACATCAAAAATCTTCTCCGATTCTTTACACTCACCTCACAAAACACAGCAACTTTAAGCTGCTATTTTACGTAAAGTAAAGCGCGGTTCTTCCCCGGTCGAGTCGACCCATTCGTGCTGCAACCATAGTATTATAGCTGCAGCATAGCTCCACCACATTGGAAAATTCATCATTCATATTTCTCAACTGTCACAACCAATCTATTATAAAAGAGAATACCCTAAATTTGTTAATTTAGTAAGACATACAAGGAGAAAGATTATAATTATTATGTGGCTGTGGCTGTTTATAAAAACTCTGTATTTTATCAACAGAGGCGCCTACGAAAATCCCTTCATTTCCTGAAACCCATCTCATCATTGTTCCGCTTTTTTAAACCATGAAATAAATTTGTGTAAGCCCCAAGGATTCATTTTTCGTGTATCTTATTAGTTAAAGAAGCTTTTAGTTTGAGTAGGTAGTCATATAAGATTACGTTAATTCTGTTTTTCTGTACCCGCTCCTATGGTATTGAGAATTTACCGTAATTGACAAGCAATGAGCATCACATGCGCAGACATTTCTACACGAAATCGCACTAAGTACTTTTACGTATCGATAGAGATGGGCCAAAAATGGATTTCACCGAATATTCGGCCGAACATTATTCGGCAGAATTACCTCGGTACCTAACCAATTTATGTCGAAGCTTGTTACCATATTTTGCGCGGGATTAGCTCCGGACCCTCCCTCCCCCGCCACACCTGACATGTTATTGCATTATCTAGTACTGAGCAAATTACTGGCAGATGCTTATGATTTGACTATTTTTGTGGAAAAAAAGTATTTCGTTGTGTTATTCTTAGTAAAAATTAAAAATGATTGAAAGGAGATCTACTGTTTGGACTTATTTTAGAGAAGCTGACGATCAAAGTAAAGTTAAATGTACTAATGTAATGAAATGTTTCTTTGTTTGATTCCAAAAACATTTTATCAAGTTTTCTATGTGCTGTAATCGAAAATATATCTACAGTGTCTAGAAACATAACACTGTACATGTAAAATTACAACACTAATTTCAACACTAAAATTATGAAAAACATAGCATTACTCAATTCGTACATTTTAATACAGTGGACACTTTGAGTACCACTTTAACGAATGTTAGGTGATTTAGCCGAATATTCGGCAAAGCTGCCGAATATGCCGAATACCGGATATGAAACGAATATTCGGCCCATCTCAGATCAAAATCCCCTTTTAACCACTATTTAAACGATAAAACAGACCAGACACCTAAAACTAAAATTCTGAACTGAAATACATTATACCTACAAAATAAAAATAAAAAGCTTCTTTCATATTGTAGTCTTTGGTATTATTTAAAAAACAGCCTTCTTAAATTATAAGAGTAAACGTTCTCGTCTTTGTCATTGTTTTTAGGGTTGCCAACTATTGTTCACTATTTAAGTAAATAATATATACATATATGTGCTACCTATTTCACAAAAAAAAACTAAATTCATTCCTTCTTCCCTGACTAGGATGTAGTCCGCAGTACGTGCATTCCTGTTATCCGCTATGAAGGGTGTAGAGAATTAGTATAATTCTGAAGTCTGAAGGATGTAGAGAATCAGTATAATTCTGAAGTCTGAAGGGTGCAGAAAATCAGGATAATTCTGAAATCTGAAGGGTGTAGAGAATCAGTATAATTCTGAAGTCTGAGGGGCGTAGAGAATTAGTATAATTACAGGCTGTGAAGCATTCCACCTCAGTACTCATGACAACGCATCTATTGCCTTTTTTATTGGAAGTTGATTGTAAGTATCCATGAGCTGCAAAAGTCTTATAGTTACCATCGATCGAACTTTGAGTTTGTTTGTCACTTCAATGTATAAAAAAAGGTTTGCTAGGTTATACACTGAGGCACTGATTTTTTTAAATTATAAATTCCATATTATGAAATATAAAATCAATTGTTTTTTTTTTTCAAGTACTCGTCAGCCTTTTTGAGCGTTGTCATCTTCAAGTGAGCTAATGTAACTTCTCAGTTTATTTTTAACATTACTAGCCATGGTGGGCAATAGAATTATCATAACAGAGCCAAAATATCGACATTGATCTTTGAAACTCATTTGTGAAATAAATAACCACCATTATATTTAAGGAAAAGTAACGAGGTGTTGCAAGAAAATTCAAAACTATTTATTCTACTTCTATTCAAATTGTTGATATTGACTTTTTTGTTGCAGGTAATTTTCTGCGATGCTAATAGAAATCAAAATTTTGTTCGGTGTTAAAGGAAAGTAAATGCAAACATTTACCTTTATAAATGCTTATCACCTTTCCACTGTTCTAGCATTTCCATTATGAATACGAGCATCATGCTAAAAATTAATCAAGAGAAAAAAAGAGTCAAAATGTGTCAAGAAAGGCACGTATGGCAATTCACAATGCTGTGTTGGTCCCTACTTTAACGTATGGTAGTGAAAGTTGGGTATGGCAGAAGAAGCACGAGAGTAGAATAAATGCAGTAGAAATGCGGTCGTTAAGGAGTATGTTAGGGCTGAATCTGAATGATAGGGTGAAAAATTGTGTGATAAGAGAAGAGTGTGGTTTGCAAGATGATGTTGTGACCAGGATTAAGAAAGGAATGCTTCGGTGGTTTGGTCATGTGGAAAGAATGGATGAGGAAAGAGTGACAAAGAAAATTTATGTTGCAGAAGTGAATGGCAGAGTCGGAAAGGGACGTCCTAGGCGAAAATTTATCGACCAAATTGGCGATTTATTGAAAACGGGCCAAATTAGGAGTACCCTTAACCGACGAGCATGCATGCGTAGGTGTATGGATGTGAAGGAGGCGAGAGAGGTGTGTCAGGATCGTGCCAAATGGAAGTCTGTAGTCTCTGCCTACCCCTCTGGGTGACAGGCGTGAGTGTTATGCTAAAAATTAATAGGTAGGTTTTTATTTTATTTTTAGAATAAGGGTTACAAACGAGCACACAGTCAACCTGATGGTAAGTGAATGATGTGGTCCATAGATTTCCAGTAAAAAGTGTCTCTGTTTTTCTTCACTCACCATACAAAAGACAGCAGCATTGATCTGTTATTTTACGCTGGTATTCTGTGAGAGCGTAGTCATACCCCTGTCGTGCTGAATTATATTATGTGCTACAACCATAATGTAGCTGCAGCGTGGTTCTGTCTTATTTAACTAGACAGTTACTTAAAAAATATAAAAATAATAATATTTTAGTAATATCAATCTTCCCAAAGTATTCACCTTGAGCAATATACAATGTTCAAAACGTCTAAGTCACTTGTAAAATACCTCTGACCACTGTTCTTTACATGTCTCAGAAAGATCGCAGTTTTAAACACTTTGACTTTGATTAATGGACACGTAACAAACACAATAATCCAAAAAAGTGTAGTGGAACAGCCACTACGGAATAATCACAAGGTGGAAATAGGGCGGGTTGGTACGATATATCCATCCATCCTTTACAGCCTATAAAAGTCCACTGCTGAATATAGGGCTCTCCGGTAGATTGCCTAATAGGGGGATATGCCATATGCCACGCTTGGCATACGAGTTAGCAACATTGAAGTATAATGTACTAAGTACTAGCAACCGCAGTTTCTTATTATTTTGAGTTGATATCAGGAAGATGCTGCTCTTGTTTCAAATTCCCTCTGTCGCCTCCTACGACACCCATGGGACGATATGGGGTAGAGGATATTCTTACACCATCACTACACGGCACTGTGCCGTGTGTTTTTGAATAAGAAAGGCGAATGTTCTAGGCAGACTTACTACTACTTAACTTAGTATTCATAGATCGTAGATAATACACGTAATCCATCATAATACCCTCAAATATTCTTATTATTTAAGGAATCAAATATTAATGAACATGAAGGATAGGTATTAACAAAATCTGTCAATCCTTCATTATTATTTACTAAGCTCCTAAGCAAGATTTACAAACAAAACAGGTTTCTTAATTATGTGTTTATAATTTATTACGTTGAAGCTTGAGAACGGGCATGTTATACATGTAAACTAATTTTGATAACAGAAATCAACGTATTAAAAAGAAAGATTTGCGAATTAATTCAGTGACGATATATTAAAATAAAAAATAATTTATATATAAGTAATATGTTGAAGAATATTTTACTGCGACAAACATTAAAGCTATTTAAAACAGAAATAATAATATTTAATATGCACGCCTTCTTGTTTTAAATTCATGTGTTGGTTTCTTTCTTTTCTGCACTGCCTGCGAAATATTTTAATGAGGCATTTTTTGTATCAGATAACATTCAAGGCTTTTAAAAGTTTATGGTGGAACCCGTGATGCTTTTGTTACTTTGAAAAATCATTCCGCTTTACCTCACCCACAAGCATCGTCTTTAAAAATATCCGTACGCTAAATGAAAACAATGTGGAAGCTTCAGTACCACTCCCTTTCCAAAATCGACAAATATGGGCCACAGCGGCCACAGGTGTCGTTTGTTACCCTAGTTCCATTAAAAAAAGATGTTACCAAAGAACATTGCTAAAAATGGCATATGAATTAACACGCATGAAACCTTTACAATAATTACTAGTTTTTTTTTTAAAATAATTTATATTAAAATTACTATTATTGCAAGAAAACGTACACTTCATAATTTCAAAAACATTTTAAAAAGTAATTCACTTCCGTCTTATTCCCCGTTGTTATTATTTTTTTTTTGTATAAATTGAGGTTGAATAAAACTAAATTGACGGATTTTATCGCGTTTATGTCGGGAATTAAAAATAAGTAAAACTAGTTAATAGTTTTACTTATTTTTAATTCCCGACATTTCGGGTGCTTTACAGCACCCATGGTCACGGGGTCCTCCCCGTGGGTCCGAACCGAAAAATTTATATTAGAATAGATGAATATTAGCGTAGATCGGACCGAAAAATTAACATTAAAAAACTGAAGGTAGCCGGGCTAACTATGACATTGGGACGTCAAACATCTCAGTCCCCCCCTCCCCCCGTGACTGTGGGTGCTTTAAAGCACCCGAAACCTCGGGAATTAAAAATAAATAATAATAAGTAAAAGTAGTTAAAAAAACGCGATAAAATCCTTAAATTTAGTTTTATTCAATGTGTAGTGTTCGCGTAAATTTACTTAACATTGATTTGTATATTACACTAGATCAGTAATAACCGCGCCGCTGCACATATGGCCACAGCCATATGCCTAGCTAACGTCAGTTCAATATTCAATGTGACGCCGACAGAGTAGAGCCACGACAAAAAATGGGTAAATGCGTAGTGAAAGGATGTTATTCAAAGTCACAAATGTAATAAATCAAGCGGAATCACTTTCAACACATAATTTTTAGTTCTCGTTTTCATATAAACGTAAAAAAACCTCAAAAAATGAACTAAAATTATCGAATATTGCCATTTAGGTTCAATGTTGCCACTTTTCCGCATTTGTGATTATCTTACATTAATGGGAGACTATATAATTAATGGAGTAAGTTAATTTGTTACCTGTGATTTTAAATATTTTGGAAATTATAATAAAAACTACGTTTTAACTTTCATGCAAAATAATTAATTATTCTTATTTTAGTTTATTCATGAATTATCTATTAACAATATATTTTGCGCGGAAAATTACGTATTTATTTTATATTAATAATTTTATATTAATTATAATTTCATATATATTTTATATTAATTATATTTTATTACCTATTTTATATATAATTAATAAAAGTATTACTACTTTTACTATTTTAATAAAAGTACTCATAAAAATATGTTTTATTTCATAATTATGTTTACTTCTATACATCTGATAAGCTTTGTATCCTTTTTTTCTAAGGGGACGCAATAAAGATTTTAAAACAAAATATACTTTTTTAATATAAAACAATTAACTGTAGCCATTGAGCTATTATGTACTACGTACTAGAGGAGACACTGCATTCAGCTACTCTGTTCCACTCAACTGCGGTGCATGCACTGCACTTTACTCAGTCACTGGCTAGGCGCTTGTAGAGTTGTCACGTGTTGTGTTGATTTAAAAAAAATCTCTTGATAAAAATATGCCGTCTTGTGTACTTAGATATTGCACAAATAATTCAAGAAATGTCAGTAAAAACCAAGGAATTACTTTTCATCGGTTAATAAGATACTTATTCAATAAAAAAGTAATATGAATTAATAATAAAAAAAATATTCCTAAGCCGCCATCTCGTATCATTGAATATAGCTTATGGAATTAAATATGTTCAGATGCGACATTTCTGTGGGTACTTAAGTATAGGACGAATAATATATTATTATACACATTTTTTGTAGAAACATATAAGTTATTATAATTAGGCTAAATTTTTTATGTTTAAATCTGCTTACTACTCTTTTTATTTTATTTTTAGGTTTCCACTTCAAAGTCAAAGTGGAATAAATTCGTCCATTTTTAACTCTCGCGTGCCCAGCATTTATGATTTTAATTTAAATAAATATATTTGTAATTTAAATTTTATGTTAATAAGTTTTGTTAAACATACATTTAGTATGTTTTTTTATATTTGACATAGATACCTTTTAAAATATTCAGATAAAAATATCATTAAAATGTAATTGTGATATAATATTATGTAATATTATATTAAATAAACAAATATAATATACAAAATAAATGACAAAATTTAAATATTGTTCTCGGTATAATTTAGTTATTTAACAATACAATCTACTATTACCTACGGATCATTCTACCTAAGTTTATTCTATGATAAAAAAACAACCGCGCGAACACAGAGTAGCGCACATTTTTTGTTTGAGATAGCTGTTCTAGTACGTAAGTACATATTACTTCAATGACTGCAGCTTAAAAAACTCATTTTTATTGCGTCTTTTAGGTAAAATTTCATATAGTTAGCCACACCAACCCGCAATTGCATGTTTGTGTGTCTATCTTTATCTAATCTTAGCGACGATATTGTTTTCGCAACTTGTGTAAGTGAGATAGATATATATTTATTTAAAAATTTTATTAGTTTCAAAGCTACGTCGTCGTGTTTGGATAGTGGTTACACTTTTTTCGACGCGCGGTAATGTGGTTTGCTCCTCTATAAGTTATAGTGTTGTATAACTCAATGTTTTTTAATAGGCGAAGGTATTATATATCATACAGCCTAGGCCCTTAAGAAAATTTAAAAAATAAACATATACTTTGGCATCACAATATATTATGAAAATGTAATGTAAAGTTTTTTATGTACATATAAAAAAACTTTTGATGAATCCAAATGTGCATGTCTTAAGCGCTCGTGTTATACGTCATTTTTTTTTGAATATGTTAAACACACACAAGTTTTGACAAATAATCTTATTGCTATTACTTCTAATTTTTCGATAATTTTATCTCCAACGTCAATAAAAAAAGTTTGCAAAATCCAAAAGTGCACGACTCATAATACTCATATTATCGTGATAAAATGTAGAAAAAATTCTCAATCAACAATAGAAAATATTTTTGTTTAATTTTACTTTGTTATTATTATAGAGATTAAATATTTTTTTATTATTGTTAATTGAAATAACTTATAACAGAATTATCTTTAAACGATCAGAAATCAAACTTAATATTACTTTAATTTTTAGTTCCTCAGGCTTTGTCGTAAAAACTAGTCTTTTTTACCTGACTCGTTAATAATTTTTATCTCATCAAATTTATTCCGTTTTCAAAAAGTTTTTCATCTAGTCATAACTAGTATTTTAATTTAGCATTCACCAAAGTACATTTTCAGGTCACTCCATAAAGTCCAAGACGTATAAGTATCAACTTTATATACTTAAATCCTACGTACTTTTAGCGAAACAATATATTGTAATGAAAATCTGTGATTATAAAAGTAACTACGCGCTTTGCGCTTAAGGCATGCAATAGCTTTGATAAGAATAAAGATGTTCATACTTTAAACACTAGAAACAAACATAAGCTTGTAATACCAGTTACTAGACTCCACATAATTAGTAATTCATTCATGAGACAATGTATACGCTTTAACAACAAATTCCCAGAAAATGTACAAAATTTGTTATTAAACAAGTTTAAATGTTTTATTAAAGAACAATTGTACAAAAAGGGTTATTATAATATCAAGAATACATAAATGAAAAAAACCCCTTGGAATGAGGTGATCGCCACCATGCTGGTTCTATTAAAATTCATTTAAATATTGTACCTACAAACAAAATTATCGTAAAGTCAAAATATGTTTTAAAAAAGTCCCGCTGGGTTTCTTTTTTAATTTAATTTATAATTTTGTTACTACAAATCATTATATATACACAGTGGCGATAACATAACCTTCTTAATTTATATTTATATAGTTCATGGAATGTTCATTGGAATAAAACTGTGGACCCAAACCTTTTGGGACAAGCACTTTATTTTTATATTAAACTCCACTCGTAAAATTTCGCAATCTCCACACGACCCCATATTGTAGCTGTGTTATTATTTGTATTTTTTTATGGAATAAGTTTGGCAAACGAGCACACAGTCCACCTGATGGTAATTGGATACTGTGGCCCATAGACATCTATATTCATTTTCGATTAAGAATCAAAGTGCAAATGCGTTGTTACCCGTGAGGACTAAGATGGAATGCCTCGTTTCCAGTAAAAAGGGTCTCCGGTTCTCTACACTCACCATACGAAACACAGCAGCTATAAGCTACTATTTTACGCTAGTATTCTGTGAGAGCGAGGTCCTACCCCGCTTGTACCGACCCATTTGTGCTACAACCATAATATAGCTGCAGCGTAGCTCTACCATGTGGAACAATATGAGTTGTTATCAGGAAGATGCTGCTTTCCATCATCTGTTTCAATTTACCTCTGTCGCCTCTTACGTCACCGTAACGACCTTGACTAAAGAGTCAAAGCGCCATAAATCATAACAGATTCGAGACGACTCGCTGAGAAAAATTACAGCGCGGGAAAATGTTGTATTAATGACTCTAAAATGTTTCCTTACTCATTCGAATTATTAATTAATTCCTCTAAACAAAATTTTTCCCATGAGTAACTAAATTTATTAGTAAAGGTCTTAATATAAAAACATATTTTAGTCCTTAAATATAATATACATATTATACGTATTCATTAAATGCAAGTAGTCGTTTGACACATTCTCAACGTACCTACAGTATACACAATTCTTAGTCACTATTCCCATTTGACATCTATTTTTGTCCTAACAGATTTATTTATCACTAGCTTTTACCCGTATCTTCGTCCGCGTATAACTGCATTTTCAAACTAAATTAATTATACTTTAATATAACGTCGACTCAGGTCGCATCATCACAAACCTTAATGGTTTTCTGCATGCGACAGTTGCGTAGTCCAAATACGCCAGGCAAAGTGGCAGATTGTACTCTTCGGTCTTCTGTACAATCTACAGCAGGGTATGTATGTCGTCTATGGTACTGAAGCCTTTTCGGAAACCGGCTAGTTCAGGAGGCTGGAAGTTGTCGAGTCTGCGTGCGAGACGATTCGTAATGACTCGAAAACAGCACGTAGACGCGGCACTTTTCAACATAGTTTTTCTTTTGTAATGCTTTGTAATATGATAGTGTGAATAAAAAAATTATTCTATTATTTTATCAGTTTCTCGATTTGACAAAGAGATTCAATTTATAAACGAGATTTTCTGGTCATCATGACATAAAATGCACTTAAACACCTTTATTCAATTGACCCAATCCGACCGGAACAGCATCCCGGCGCTCTTCGAACGCATTAATTGTTTTTCTGCTCTCTCCCTACCCTCTTTACTTTCTCAGACATCCCGACAGCCAGTTGAATAGGATTGTTACCTATTTTTAGAGAGCGGCTTTCATAGTTCGAACCGACTTCGAGCAAAGCACAAACTCACGCCTGCATTTAAGATGTTTTTTTCGAACCAATGGTCAAATAAGAATATTTATAATCTGTACAATCCGTATTGAATAAAATTATTCTATTCTATTCCATGAAATAAAAATCTTTTTATTCGCATCAAACGCGCAGTTTTTTATAACACGAATTGTTCGATTTTTAAACACATAATAACTGTTTTTTAAAAATTTAAAAGTATATAAAGTGTAGCGTATGGAGAATTGTTTAAATGCGTTTGCATTTGCTGTTCTGTTTCATGGTAAAGGATTTTTATTTTAATTTTTTTTTTCTGTATAGGCACTTCAAGTGATTTGTCGTTCGTAAGAAAATTTGACACTGCTAGCCGCACTCTGGGTGTCGCGAGAATCGACTTTAGTACACAGTTGGACTCCTTTTATAAGCAGTTGTTGAACTTTAATAAGTAGTTAATAGAATATTATACGTGGTAGAGCCATGCTGCAGTTATATTAGATGTATAGTTGTAGCACGAATGGGTCGGCTCGACCGGGGAAGGATCACGCTCTCACAGAATACCAGCGTGAAATAGTAGCTTAATGCTGCTGTATTTCGTATGGTGAGTGTAGAGAACCGGCGACCCATTTTACTGGAAACGAGGCATTCCATCTTAGTCCTCACGGGTGACAACACATCTGCATTTTGATTCGTAATCGAGGGTAGATGTAGATGTCTATGGGCCACAGCAACCACTTACCATCAGGTGGACTGTGTGCTCGATTGTCACCCTATCCTATAAAAAAAAAAAAAAAAAAAAGAGCCATGCTGCAGCTACATTGTGGTTGTAATTGTGAAGAAATCCACTCGAACGAAGAACAACCACGCTTTCACATAACACCAACTTGAAATGGCTCGTTTTTTGAGCTTTTTCCTTCGCGAGATATTGTGAATTTGGATCACCAACTGTCTTGCGGATCGGAGCCAAGGTCGTAGTAGACGGTGCATGCTCCGAAAATATGCCTATTAATGTTGGTGTTCCACAAGGCTGCGTGCTATCACCTACGCTGTTTTTTCTGCGTATCAATGATTTGTTGCGAACCGGTAACACTCCTTGTAATGCGAATGAAAGCACTGGTGGTGTTTCTTTATACAACGGCCATGCCAATGTTTGTCGGGAATGTCGTCGAGTATCGGATCAAACTTGTGTCTGAAGTCGAGTCTTTGTTAAACAAAGCGGATTAGGGCAACTAAATCTAGTCCAGTTCAAACCTATAAGACACATGCTAGCGCGATTATCGCTTAAAAGAACCACTTTGTCGTATCTCCTCAGTTTCACTCCCCTTGTTGCCTCAGCCAGTATCGGAAGCTTCGACGCAGACATATCGAACGACATACTGTTTCGTGATCACTTGAAAGATAATGCTAAATTGGCCTCTAAAAAGATTGGCGTATCAGCAGTGCGGGACAGTATTTCATGAGAGTACACCGCTTGCAACTTTACAAGGTGCAGGTTAAGCCACGCATGGAATACTGTTCTCATGTTTAGGCTGGGGCTCCCCAGTGCCAGTTCTTTTCACTTGATTGCATCCAGCGCACAGCAGCAAGAATCGCCTTCGACCGAGTTTTCACCGATCGGCTCGAATCACTGGTGCTGCGAAGAGTTGTTGCAAAATTCAACGACGCACATCCCGACAAAACTACTATATATCCATATGTTCTGGATTATTGGCGGTCCACTAATGTGCGATTTACTAGAAGTTTACTTCCTAGCTCGACTACTTTGTGGAATCCTTTATCACCGGCGATTTTTCGGGACCGATACGACTAAGAGATCTTCTAGAAAAGAGCTTACTCCTAAAAGGATGGCACAATGCAATGCACCTGCAATTTCCCAGGTATTGCAGTTGTTCATGATCGGCGAACAATACTTATCATCAGGTGAGTCGCATGATTGCTTGCCCCATTACCGTTAACTTTACAGCCTACTAAAGTCCACATAGCCTCGACATAGGCCTCCCCCATAGATTGCCTCATAGAGGCGATATTTGCCATAGTTGCCACGCTTGGCAAGCGGGTTGGCAACCGCAGTTCTTCATTTTTGCCCTTATTAGGAAGACGCTGCTGCCCATCTGATTTGTTTCCCTCTGTCGCCTCTTACGACACCCGCAGGATGATATGGGGTAGTTATTATTCTTACACAGTCCTCTATATAAAATAGCAGCTTAATGCTAGGTGGCAAATATCCCCCCTTTAATACAATCTGTGGGGGAGACCCATGTTCACAGACACAGGTGGTCGCAGGCCTGTTCTCATTTATGAGAGAGCTCCCAGCAGAATCAGCTGCGATGTCCAATTGCCATGCTGCCTCCGCCGAACAGCTGGCGGGCAAAAAATGCGAACGCTTTTCATCTGAGTTTAGCCCGGCTAAACTTAAGGAAAATATTCGTGAAATACCAATCCACGTTGCCTCTATTTCTGAGAAAATTGAAGACCCGATCCTAATTGGGGTCGGTAATTTAGTTTTGTATAAAAAATTCAATCTTAGCATCCTTTAAGGCAAAAATGAAAATGTTCTATTGAATTTATATGCCAACCTTATTTCCAAAATTTAATTTATTTCAACAATTTTCAGAAATTCATGTGTATATCAAATAACAGATGAGAATAATAATAAGTAACATACATACAGAAAATACAATAATGACTGTGACATATACAGAGTTACTGGTCTTCTAAAATGCTTATAGGCTTCATTTTACCCATTATTTTTGGGTCGGGGAAAGTTTCTTCGTATTTTGTATACAAATTCCAAACATTTTTTTTTTCAAAGTTTTATTACATTTAATTATAATATAATTGTGTCATTTTGTTCGATAACGTGTTGCCATCTTGTAGGTAGTGACATAATCCCGTTGCTGTAGAAATCTTGGGCTTTTTTAATCAAAAAAAAAAAAAAAAATAGGACAAGTAGTTTTGACAGTCCTCTCTTGATGTTAACCTAACACTTCCCAAAGAATTCCGAGACCAAAACATGGGAAAATCTGAGGGTACAAGGTCAGGACTATACATGGTTAGTACTATATTTATACGTGGTAGGGCCATGCTACAACATAATTCCGTTTGTAACAGGAATGGGTTGGCTCGATCGAGGAAAGACCACGCTCTCATAGAATACCAGCGTAAAATAGCAGCATGATGTTGCTGTGTTTCGTATGGCGAGTGTAGAGAACCAGAGACCCTTTTTACTGTAAACGAGGCATTCCATCTTAGTCCTCAGGGGTGACAACGCATCTGCATTTTGATTCTTAATCGAGGATAGATGTAGATGTTCATGAGCTACAGCATTCACTTTCCACCAGGTAAAATGTGTGCTTAATCGAGGATAGATGTAGATGTTCATGAGCTATTCAGCAGCATTCACTTTCCACCAGGTAAAATGTGTGCTTAATCGAGGATAGATGTAGATGTTCATGAGCTATTCAGCAGCATTCACTTTCCACCAGGTAAAATGTGTGCTTAATCGAGTATAGATGTAGATGTTCATGAGCTATTCAGCAGCATTCACTTTCCACCAGGTAAAATGTGTGCTTAATCGAGGATAGATGTAGATGTTCATGAGCTACAGCATTCACTTGTCACCGGGTGAAATGTGTGCTTATTTGTCACTCACATTTCATAAAAACAAAAGCAAAAAATTTCTTGACAGCAAAACTCAATAATTGATTTTTTGGCCCGACCGTGGATTGAAACCCAGGATCTCATGATAAGCAGTCGCACTACTACAAGCACTTGACCAACGAGGCAGTCGTACCAGAGGTATAGTTGCAGCACGAATGGGTCGGCTCGACCGGGGTAGGACTACGCTCTCAGAATACCAGCGTAAAATAACAGCTTATCGCTGCTGTGTTTCGTATGGTAAGTGTAGAAAACCGGAGACTTTTTACTGGAAGCGCGGCATTCCATCTTAGTCCTCACGGGCACAGAATAAATAGTAGTATGTCCGGGTGACAACGCATCTGTATTTTGATTCGTAATCGAGGACGAATGTGTATGGGCCACAGCAACCTTTTACCATCAGTTGGACTGTGTGTTCGTTTGTCACCCTGATCCTATAAAAAATATTTAACGAATTTCTTCGTTAGATTCACTCATTTTAACGGACAGAAAAACAAAAAGCAAAATGGCGGGAAAGTATTTTTTTCTTAATGTCAATGTTTTTGTAATATATATTGATAATTAAAACCAGACAGATACTAACAGTACAAGCAAAGAGATTTTTCTTCAATTTTATACCAAGAAAATACTTATACTACAAAAAGAAACTTTTCCCCCGACCTATAATTTTCGTGCTATTACTCAGAAGAGTAGACAGAGAGTACGCACTTCTATTTGACGCGATCCTGACACATAAAGAACAACAAAGAACAAACAACAAGAGAAAACATTGTCTTTTGAGTTTAATGCCGGAATGTCGGCTGAAGACTGTTTTCAAAAAATCGTACTAAACGTAAGTTTTTGGATTTGATTGTAGATAGTAACCGGATTCCCAATTCCGGGCACTGGAAGCCTAACTCGGGTTGAACACTTGGCCTGCTATATTTCGAAAACCTCGCAGAAATGAAACAAACTCCGTGTCCAACCGCGGGATGTATGCAGGCATTACATTGCTTTTTTTTAAAGCATGTGTCCGCTGTATGTTTAACTAGTTGACCCGGCAACATTCTCCTGCCCTTTCCCGTAGATGGCGCGATGAATTCTACTCCGAATTCACTTCAGATTTTTTACAGTGTAAATGTAAAATTTGTTAATTACTATACCGCAGCGACACCTATCGCCACTATAGGTACAGATTTTGTGTAGGTGTTTGCTTTTTGGCACTAAATCAACATATTATATAATAGTGAATATAATTAAGTCCACTAACTCTATATTTATGGACAAACCATAAATATAGAATTTCTTAATGACGTCATCTATATGATTCTGGCATAGCTATAAACTATTGTCTCGACAAAACAAGTCTACATATAATGTGTTAATATGACATCAATCGGTCAATTAGTTCAGAAATTACACGGTTACTAACAGACGCACCAATGTTATATAAATAAAAATCATAAAAATACAAGCACCCTTTTGTTAGAAATGTAAATTCACGGTTTTCGTTACCAAGTAATTAAAAAACTAAGTATAGTGTAACGCTTAACAAAACATTAAAATTAAAAAAACGTCGACAATCGGAAAGACTTCAAAGCTATCTCATTTCGGCGGAAGCAGGCCGTAAAGATTTTGATTTATGAGCAAAAGATCGCGCTATAAATCAACACAAGCTCTTTGCGAAAAACAAGCACGGAAAAAGTTATAATCGTGCGTTGGACGACCATTTACGACGGAGCGGAGGGCCGGCAGGCGATGTTCGCTACAGTTATAAATTAATCCGTCTAATTAAATTTTCCTGCGCTCCTGCAAAAAGCGATCTTTTCGAACGTTTTCCAATAACGTTTGCTGTAAAAAGGAAAATTTGCAAGCTTGTCAGAACTTTTTATCGTTATTTTACATTCGTTTACAATCAGTCGCGTTAGTAGTTGTACAGTGATTTCTTATATATGCGCCAACTCATTGGAAAAATCTATTTTTACGGATTTTTCCAGACGGATTTAATTCCTGAAGTTTCGGGTGCTATGCAGCATTCATGGTCATAGAGGGATGGGACGAAAAACGTCAGGTATTTAAAATAAATTAAACGCGATAAAATCTGTAAAAATAGATTTATATTCAATTATTATTTCAAATTATATTCAATTATTATTTCAAATGTATTTATTAGTATTTCATTTTTTATTTTATTGGTATACAACAAGTAGTCGTAAAATAAAGCACTTACAACGCTTGTATTTTTTATAAAATAAGGTTGATAAACGAGCATACAGTCTCATGTGGCTCTGCTCGTTTATCACCATTTATTAGCATTAATAAGTGGATGCTGTTGGCCATAGCCACCATCCACCATCTTCGTTTAAGGATCAAAGTGATGTATTGTATCCTTTGAGAATCAATCAAAGAGAAAACATTCGTGCTGCAACCATAACATAGCTGTGACTTGGCTTTACCACGTTAAATTTGAAAAATTGTATAGGTAACCAAAATTATGAATATTTAGCATACGATTTTTAAATTGTAAAAGGAGAGAGAAATTATAATACAATACATATTCCATACCCAAAGTTCTTAGACCATTCAACCCAACCAAAATTACGGGTACATAAAAATAATATTATTATCATTTTTATACCAGACTAAACTTAAAGTTATATGAAAAAATGCCTTATAATTAGAACGTTTTAGGTACAATATGAAATAAATTAATCATTTTTGTCACCACACTAAAAATAATGATGTTTTTTTTTAAATACATTCAGACGTTTTTAGGGTTCCGTAGTAACATAGCAAGTTGTAAAATAAATTCTTGAAAAACATTTTTATTTTGGGTACCTAAAGTAATTTTAGTCAGCAAAATTTCTTGCAGTTTAGACGGGTTTTTTCTTAAACACACTCAAATATAAGTCGGCACACATATTTATCGTCTACGAGTTCAAAGCGAGATTATTGTCGTAATTATTCATTTTAGCGTGAGCGTTGACTAATACGCATCACGGGCGATTACATTTATGTTGTCTTGAGCTATGCGTGGATATATAGCGTGGCACTGAGTCAGCGTTGCTATGCGTTGCATAAAAAAATACGTTAGAAAAAAATCCCAAGTGCCTATCGGGCCACACACAATGAGTAGGGTTTCGTAGTTGCCCGTCACAATACGTAATCTTTGAAGGGATTTTTTGATAGATATGTTGTACTATGAGCATATTGAGTTCGCGGTTTGACCGCTATAACGACTAAAAATGGGCCCAAATAAAAAAATAGTAACTGGAGGATTTATTTTTCAAGCACACTTATAAAGTTGTATTCAAAAAAGATTTAAAAAAAACTTCTCGATTTTGAAAATAATACAATCTATCTACAAAACCAATCCATCTATTAGTTCCCGGGAGTACAACCCTATGATATACATGACCGTGACGAAACTTCATTTAAACCACCACTGCCCTAAACTATCCTGAGGGTCGCCCGCATAAGCTAGGAGTACCTCGAATGAAACTGTAGGCCTACAATAACTACTTACTAAAAAATAAGCGAAAGTGGTATATCAGGATCTAATAAATGACTAATAAAAAGTAACTACTTTAAAGCTCAATAATTCGCAAACCCCTATATCGAAAAAATCTTGCTCCACCCCCATAACATTTTTAAAAAACCTATTTAACGACACCCTACACCATCCCTACACGATACGATATGCAGGTAAAAAAAATACTTTATGGGAGGTACCCAAAATAAAAATGTTTTTCAAGAATTTATTTTACAACTTTGTAGGCGTGATTAATATCAATAGCTATAAGTAAATAACGCCTACATTATATAAATGTATGTTTTTTTTTTCATTATACAAATGTTCGCGACTGAGGATTAATAGCTATATTCGATTTATTCATGGGCAAAACTAGGTGCTGTCGTTTGGTAGTAGGTTAAGGTGCGGCTGGGTGGTCCATCACTCACCCTAAGGTTGCGAACATTTACATAGTATGAAAAATATTAGCCTGAGCTCATTACTATCAAGAATTTATTTTACAACTTGCTATGTTACTACGGAACCCTAAAAACGTCTGAACGTATTTAAAAAAAAATCATTATTTTTAGCTTTCCTTTAAAGACAAACAAAAACTTAATCTATTCAATTTGCTTAATTGCTAAATGGCTCAATCATTTTCTTTCTGAAAACTGCGAATTTATTATCGAATGCTTAAGAAAATTCATTAACCAGTTAACATAGCCTGGGGATGTAGTTGAAGCCGTGGTAGCTCGGATGGTTAGCGCTCGCTGTATAGTCACATTACGCGAGCAACCCGGGTTCGATCCTCGCCGGCATCAATGAAATTGTTAATTGCAATTTTAAGTGCTGATTTACCACGTGCTCGGCGGTGAAGGAGAACGTCGTGAGGAAACCTGCATGTCTAAGAAATAAAAATAAATATTTCGAAGACATGTAAAGTTCGCCAACACGCATTGAGGCTGCGCGGCGGACACTACCTTGCCCTAAAACCCTCTCAGAAATGAGAAGATGCCTGTGCCCAGCAGTGGGACGTATATAGGCTGTAACTTTAAATTTTACCTTTAACTTTTAACTTTACCGTTTAACTTTAACTTTTAACTGTAGGCTTTAACTTTTAAATTTAACTTTATCTTTTAACTTTAACTTTTAACTTCAATTTTAAATTTACCTTTTAACTTTAACTTTAGCCTACTTCAATCAAAAAAGTTACAGATGCGTTGTCACTTCTGCGGACTAAGATGGGATGCCTTGTTACCAGTAAAAAGGGTCTCCTGTTCTCGTCGCTTATTATACGAATCACAGCCGCATTATGCCGCTGTTTGAGGCTGGTATTCTCTGCAAGTGTGGTTGTTCCTCAGCTGACATATTCGTGCTGTATCCATAATACAGCGCACTGTCTCTACCACTTACAAAACTCGTCCTCTTGCTACACTCATAGAATTAGTTGGGTTTATTGTTTCTAATAAAAATATTAATTACCTCGCAACCTTCCGCTAACTAAATACAATGATGTGTCTTACTTGGATTGAAGAGCACCTCCCGCCCTCCCTCAATTGCATGCACTAACTCCGTCACCACTAGTCCCAGCACAACCCCACCACTACTCCCGGCACCACTACTTCTAACACCACTATTCCACGTAAGACACACCATCGACGACAATATGACACGTGTTTCGCCTCTACACGAGGCATCCTCAGGTGATGTAGACTCTACGTTAAGCTTAGCGGTCGGCCGCCGTAGAGACTACATCACCTGAGGTTAACGTTAGATTAACGTTATTTCATTTGCCAAAATTAAAGCGTGTTAATGTCAATTATCTTAAGAATACTATTTAATATTTTACGCGTATACAATTAAATAGTTTACATTTAACGTTAAACGTTAATCTGTACAAAAGGAATAAATAGAATGTTGAAGCGCAATTGTCTAATACAATATGACGCGCTGAAGTGGGACTTGAGAATATCTTAGTTTTAATTTCCTACATCGGGCGCGGCTTCTATTGTTTTCCGGCCCCTAGAAATCATTTAGAGACAGTTTCAAATAAAATTTTACAGCTGAAAAACTTCCATCAGATTCTATATTAATATTTAGCTGTGTTCAGCTGAAAATGTTTTAACTGTTTTAACCCTGCAAGTATAAATGTACAATTTTACTGGTACTAATGTAAAAATCTGATACAGAAATAAGTTATATTTGTTTATATACAGGGTTATTTTTCATAGAGCATCCAAATTTTAAATTTAAGCTCAAATATATAAATTATGATATACCGTTATTGCAGATTTTGAAAACACGAGTAAATAAAACTTCTAATTTCATTTATTTTCCCAAAATGAATGTGATTTATGGGCAACAACGTTTTTGCCTACCGATCGACCTTTAAAAGTGTGTGCGTGAAAAAATCACTTAAAATAATGCATTAATCCGCATATAGAATTTAAAAGATAAAAAGAACAGAATTTTTGAGTATATTTTTAATCAATTTTTCTTCACCATTTGACTATTATTACTTATTCTGAACCTTCTCTGCTAATTTGGCCGGTTGCTGCAAAATAATCCAAAATCTATATATATATATATATATATATATATATATATATATATATATATATATATTATGGCATTGATATTTGCCAAACAATAAAAACAAAAATTTTAAATTAAACGTTTGATAAATTTTTTAACAATTATTTTGCCCTTTAGGCTCAGGCTCAGGCTCAAGGGGCCTGTAACCCTGCCAAGTGACGAGGTCAAATATGTCTACTAAATTTATTGTTTTTATTGCCTTTCGTAAAGTAGGATGGATATGATTTGAATTTCGATAGATTTCAATTAATTCATTTATTTCAAAATTTTTGTTTATATTTTTTTTAAATAACAGTGCCATACTCAGATCATATAAACAACAGTATATGATCTGAGGTGCCATAGGACTTTACTCCGTTCACATGTTACACCCTGTTTTTTTTCCAAACGGTAAAAAAGGTCACCAGTATATAATGTTACATTATTACCTACAATGGGTCGGCTCAACTGAGGATCCACTTACCATGACTGTCTAGATACTGTGTGCTCGTTTGTCACCCTTAATCTACAAAACGCTTTATCGGTTCAAAAAATTCCTAATTATATACTTAATATTATTCAAATGCTTATTCATAGCATCTTTTAATATTTAAGTTCAACTATTTCCACTGCAGAGCCGTGGTAGCTCAGATGATTAACGCTCGCTGTAAATATAACAGAACGCGAGTAACCCGGGTTCGATCCCCGCCGGCACCAATGAAATTGTTAATTGCAATTTTAAGTGCTGATTTACCACGTGCTCGGCGGTGAAGGAAAACATCGTAAGGAACCCTGCATGTCTGAGGAATAAGAAAAAAATATTTCGAAAGACATGTGAAGTTCGTCGTTGGGACAGCGGGGCGGACATTTCCTTGCCCTAAAACCCTCTCAGAAATGAGGGGAGGCCTGTGCCCAGCAGTGGGACGTATATAGGCTGTAACTTTATTTTCTTTTTTCCACTGCACCATTTAAATTTCCAGGAATTAATCAAACAAACTGTACCTTGAGTTAGTTCTTTAAAACTCTCTTAGTTATTAACGACGCCACAATTTATTAGGAAGATAACAACGCACCCTGACTAACGCATGTTCCGTAATGTCGGTCTTGCATACTTAAATTATTAATTTCAAGATTTTGCTTTGTGAATCTATCCATTCTTTGTTTATTGCAGTCTTTATTAAATTTTAACTCTTACACCAAGAGTCACTTTTTCAATAGCGAAAGGGAGTGTAAAATAAGTGGCCCCGCGTTGGGCGCCAATCCGACCGGAACCGTCGCATCCCGGCGCTCGAACGCATTTATTGTTATTGTAGCCTCTCTCTTCCTCCTTTACTTTCTCGGATGTCCCGACAGCCAGTTGAATGGGATTGTATTGTATTTTCAGAGCGTCTTTCAAAGCTGTAGCAGACCCTGAAGACATTACAGCGTCTCGCCTTTGTTAAAAATGTTTTAGATAAATAAGAATTCTTTATTGTACTTGTTTCTTCAACCGTAATAGAAAATGATATTATGTGGTCTATATTTAAAGATAGCATATACATTGGATACAATCTAAATAATAAAAATCAATTGCTGTCCGTTAGGCCTGGTTTACATTTTGAGAAGTAACAAGTGCGAGTGGCAAGTGCACCTGACAAATGACAAGTACTTAGTGCGTGTGAACAGGCAGTAACAAGTGATAAGTAGGAATAAAATGCGCACTAAGCACTTGTCATTTGTCACTTGTCAGTTATCACTCGCACTTGTCACTTCTCAAAATGTAAATCGGACCTTAGTCTCACTAAAAAACTCAAAATACAACTCGACCGATTTTGATGAAATTTTTGATGTGTATTTGAGTGGGCTGTTGTCGAGATCCAGAAATCACTCGTGCCGAGTCGGGGCGGATCACTAGTATTGTAAAAATGTTCACGACTTAGCCGCTCAGTTAAAAGTTAAAGTTACAGCCTACATACGTCCCCCTGCTGGGCACAGGCCTCCTCTCATTTCTGAGAGGGTTTAGGGCAAGGAAGTGTCCGCCGCGCTGCCCCAATGCGTGTTGGCACACTTCACATGTCTTCGAAACATTTTTTTCATTTCTGATATATGCAGGTTTCCTCACTTTGCCGCTTAATCGCACCGTAATCTAAGGACATCTAGTTTTTGCCATAAATAAATCAAACAGTAAGTGTACTCGATTATGTTTGGCCACGTAGTGTGTGGTATTAGTTATTGCTTTTTAAATAGGTACATTGAACAATTCAAATCATGTACTTTATTTTATTTTTTTCATTTTAATTTTGCTTCTTTATTTTTATTAGCCAAAGAGTTGCGCTAAAATTTAAGCTTTTCATAAAAAATATTACATTAACCTACGCTCAAATATACAGGTAATTTTTTCAATTAATGTAGCAAATTTATTTTTCATCTAACAGAAATTTATAGTAATTATATTGTTATATTATAAAACCTTATAATTTAAACGTAACACTTTCAAAGGACGAGGATTACCTGTGAAAACATCTAAAATGTTTTTTGAACAGTCATCACGAAGACATTATGTCGGCTAATTGGCGTAAGGGTGTTATTACGACTCCTGACAATTGTGACGTGGTACTTTTAGGGCTCCGGGGACTTATTGTTCGCTTCGCCCGGCAACATGAACAAGAAAAACGTCTTTTCAAAACGGCGCCTCCTTGCATTCGTTACCGTTGTCTTGTCAGAATACTGGACCTTTGAAATCGCGCGCATTTCCTTCGTTCTGAAATATTTTTGCTAGGTTTTGAAATTCCCACGTGAAAAGATGTTATTTGACATTTGCTTTACAAAAAATGTCCTTTATAAGAAATAATATTATCTTTTGTTGTGATTTTGCGAAAGTAGGTTAAAAAATATTTGGCCGTGGAAGAAAATTTTTCTCACGCCGGGCCGTGACGCACCGTTTGGAGTTATTTTCATATGTACTGAAGTACTTCGGCAATTTCGATAGCGTGTTAGATCTTCGGTTTGTTTTGCTTGTGTCTGATCGACAGCGATACTATAAATAAAATACCGAATATATTTTTAACAGAAACGACAAAACAGATCTGTCAAATGTTTAGGCATGAACCTCAAAATACTTTACAGATGTGGCGAGTTTTATATTTTATATTTTAATTGTTGAAAATGCAAAAAATGTTCATATTTTTATACTTTAATTTTAAACTATTATTAATTTATATTTGGTTAGTTGTTAATGATATGAATGTAAATAAAAATGCCTAAATTTTGTAAAATTTAATTGATAAACCATATATGTAAATAAATTAATTTATGTACAAGCAGACACGCGCCGTGCACTTTTATGTATATACACAACGAAGAACGCGAAACTGGTTCGGTCGTTAGGCCGCGCCTTCGGGGCAACGAGATCGCCAGATCGTCCGCTTCCGCGTTGCACGTGGCATGAGTCCACATCTATTGTTAACCTGAGACCCGCGCTTACGCAGTTCGTATTGCTAAATTCTCTTTCTCTTATTGTACTGTGTTCCTGTATTCTCATCGTACCTTCTATAATGTGCTGTTGTTAAACTGTAATTATTGTGTGTACCAGCGCAATAAAAAAAGATAAGTGTGAAAATAGACTATCATTTTACCACCCACCATACACACTTACATTGGTGACCCCGAACTGTACACGCCATGAGTAAAAAGGGAAAAAGAGATGGTGCAGGTAGTAGCACCAGCAGCGCCGAAAATAAGGACGGACCGTCGGGTGATTTGTGCCGCGTGGGCATACGCGCGCCGCCATTTTACCCACAAAAGCCGGCATTGTGGTTTGCTCAACTTGAAAGTCAATTTGTGCTGGCTAATATTATCACGGATACCACAAAATTTCACCACACAATGAGCAATCTTGACCCAGTCTACGCAGCGGAAGTCGAGGATATAATTATTGACCCCTCTATAGCTAACAAATATGAGCGGGTAAAGACGGAACTTGTGAAGATGGTAACAGAGTCACGCCAGAAGAAAGTCATCCAACTACTGACCCGCGAAGAGTTAGGTGATAGAACACCTTCACAATTTTTAAGGCACTTGAAACAGCTAGCAGGCCCTGATGTACCGGAAAACTTCATGAGGACTATCTGGACCAGCCGCTTACCAACCAGCACGCAGTCCATCATTGCATCACAGTCAAAGGCTTCGTTGGAAGTGGTGGCAGATTTAACTGACAGGATACACGACGTCGTCACACCTATCCCGCAGGTAGCAACAACTTCAGGATCAACCAGCGACTCAGGTACAATGTGCAAGCAAATAGCCGAGCTGACGCGTCGAGTTCACGCCTTTCAAACAAAGCTAGACAGAATGCCACGTCCGAGGACAAGGTACAACTCTAGCCGAGGTAAGCGTAACCGATCGTCAACTAGATCTCAATTAAATTGTAAAAAATTCCCTACATGTTGGTACCACTATAAATTCGGTGAAAATTCAAATAAATGTGTTAAGCCTTGCGACTACGCGGGAAATGCACCGGGCAGTCGATAATGGCGACCGCCGACTGCCCAAGTACCGGTCGCTTATTTATTACGGACAAACACACCAAAATGCAGTTTTTAGTGGACACCGGAAGTGATCTTTGTGTGTTTCCGCGTTCTGCTCTAAAAGAGCACCGCCAAAAAACTAATTTTGAACTATGTACAGCAAACGGTTCTACAATTAATACCTATGGTTATGCTGGTTTAGTTTTAAATATAGGTTTACACCGCGACTTTTCTTGGCAATTCGTTGTGGCCGATGTAGATAATAGGAGTAGATTTCTTTTCTTACTATAATCTTATAGTTGATGTACGCAACAAACGTTTAATAGACAATACTACAACCCACGCGACCGCGGCTTCGCTTGCTCGATTTTCTGATGATGTTTCTTCGGTAAAAGTAATGTTAGAAAACACAACTTACCACCACATACTCGCAGAATATCCCGACATCACCAAACCACCAGTTATTCAACGTACACCTACACACAATACAATACACCACATACGAACAACACCAGGCCCACTAGTTTCTTGCACGCCGCGCAGGTTAGCACCAGATAAATTGAAAATCGCTAAAGCCGAGTTTGAAGCAATGTTGCAGAATGGTACTTGCCGACCTTCAGAATCGGCATGGGCATCACCACTGCACCTTGCTCCCAAAAAAGAGAATGGCTGGCGTTCATGTGGCGATTACCGCATGCTCAATGCCCGAACCATCTCTGACAAGTACCCAATACGTCATATTCAGGACTTTGCTTTTAGCCTTCCAGGTTGCACCGTGTTCTCTACAATCGATTTGGTCAAAGCCTACAACCAGATTCCTGTGAGCTCAGAGGACATCTCGAAGACTGCCATCACGACAACCGTTCGGGCTTTATGAGTTCCCATTCTAGTCTGGCCTCGGGAACGCCGGACAGACCTTCCAGCGCTTCGTGGACGAAATGCTCCGTGGACTAGATTTCACGTATGCATATTTAGACGATTTTTTTATCTTCTCTAGGGACCAGGAGACGCATGAACAACATCTCCGTCAGGTTTTCGACCGACTAAGGGAATATAGGATGGTGATAAATACAGCCAAATGTGTATTAGGTGTACCAGAAGTGACCTTCCTTGGATATAGCATTTCTGCCGAAGGCTCTAAGCCTCTCCCTTCCAAGGTTGAGGCCATTAAGAATTTTCCTGTGCCAAAGGTAGCAAGAGAGCTACGCAGATTTTTGGGAATGGCGAATTTCTACCGTAGATTCATCCCAGAAGCTGCTAAACATCAGGCACCCCTCAATGAGTTGCTTACGGGGTCAATCAAAGGCTCACATCCGGTTTACTTCACCAAGAAAGAGTATGAAGCCTTCAATGCCTGTAAAGAAAGCCTCTGTCGAGCCACCATGCTAGCGCACCCAGAGTAGGACGCAAAATTAGCGCCGGTCAGCGACGCGTCAGATAAAGCAATTGGCGCAACCTTGCAGCAGCTAAAATGTAAGGACTGGCAAGCTTTAGCATTTTTTTCTCAGAAGCTCAGCCCAGCACAGCAGAAATACTCAGCCTATGATCGAGAACTGCTTGCTATTTACAAAAGCATCAATTACTTCCGGCATATGATTGAGGCTAGGGATTTCGTGATCTACACGGATCACAAGCCCCTAACTTACGCATTCTTAGTGAGGAAAGAAAACTGCTCACCGAGACAGTTTCGGCACTTAGATTTTATCTCGCAATTCAGTACCGATATAAGGCACATTGCGGGAAAAAATAATGTGGTCACCGATACCTTGTCACGGGTCGAGGAAATCGCACAACCCTGTGGTGTCTGGAAAAGCTAGCCCAATGCCAGAAATCCGATTGCGAATTAAAGCAATTGCTGGAATCCAAGAATTCCCTCCAACTGCGAAAGGTACGAGTACCTGGCCCAGACGTGGAGCTGTACTGTGACGATGATGGCAACACCTTGAGACGATTTGTCTCGAAGAGTTCGCGTCAACTGGTTTTTGAAAACTTACACTCACTAATCCAGGCGATAGTGCGTCAGCAAAACTAGTTGCCGAAAGGTACGTTTGGCCTGGAGTGCGCAAAGATTGCCGTGAGTGAGTGTCTCAGTGATCGCAAGGGTGAAAACCGGCAGCAATCACCGAATGGTTAGAGGCACACTGAACCTAAACGTTAAGTTGGAGAGGTCTCGTCTAATGAAGTCAACGCTCCGTCCCCCTCGTGCTCTAATCCAGAATCCCTAGATTTTTCAGCTCGAGTTACGTTACCGCTTCCAGTGCCTAGAAGATTGCAATGCAGTGGACGATATGAATGACAAGCTTGTGGAAACTGTCCATGCGGTCGGAGCTAAATTCTGTAAGACCCGCCGCAGAAAAACACAAAAACTCTCCGATCACACTGGCTGTTAGACGGGAGATGAGGCTGCAATCGTCAACAGATTTGACAGCATACAGGCAACTGAACAGACAGATCTCCAAATGCATGCGGCGAGGCTTACGCAACTTTAATACTGCTCGTATTAAAGAAGCGATCGAGCGGAACCAGGGCTCCAAAGTCTTTGCCAGAGATCTGTCTGCCAGAAAGAGCCAACTGTCAAAGCTGAAGACTGAGTGTGGCAGCATCGTTTCCGGGACACCTGAGATTTTGAGTGAGATTGAGAGGTTCTATGGGCAGATGAACACATCATCGTTGGAGCCACACGCAAGTGTGAGTAACGATCCAAGAGCAAGTCTTATCCGACACTATTCCGATGATATCCCGGACGTCAGTCTGAGCGAGATTAGAATGGCTCTCTAGCACCTTAAAAACGGCAGGGCCCCAGGCGAGGATGGAATTACAGCGGAGCTTCTGAAAGCGGGTGGAATACCGGTACTTGAAGTCCTTCAGAAGCTCTTCAATTCCGTCCTCCATGGTGGCACTACTCCAGAGGCGTGGAGCAGAAGTGCGGTGGTCTTGTTCTTTAAGAAAGGCGACAACGCTCTCTTGAAGAACTACAGATCGATTTCCCTTCTGAGCCGCGTCTACGTGCTGTTTTCGAGAGTCATTACGAATCGTCTCGCACGCAGACTTGACGACTTCCAGCCTCCCGAACAAGCCGGTTTCCGAAAAGGCTTCAGTACCATAGACCACATACATATCCTGCGGCAGATTGTACAGAAGACCGAAGAGTACAATCTGCCACTTTGCCTGTCGTATGTGGACTATGAGAAAGCCTTTGATTCCGTCGAAATTTGGGCGGTGCTACAGTCCCTTCAGCGGTGCCAAGTTGACTGTCGTTATATCGAGGTGCTGAAGTGTTTGTACAGTAGGGCTACGATGGCTATCCGAGTACAGAACCAGAGTTCGAAACCAATCCAACTGCAGAGAGGTGTAAGACAGGGTGACGTTATATCACCGAAACTCTTCACCGCTGCGTTGGAAGACGTTTTCGAGCTACTGGACTGGAAAGGATACGGTATTAACATCAATAGCGAGTACATCACTCACCTTCGATTTGCCGACGATATAGTCCTTATGGCAGAATCACTGGAGGACCTTAGCACTATACTCAATGACCTCAATGGTGTCTCCCAACCGGATAGGTCTTAAGATGAACATGGACAAATCAAAGATCATGTTTAATGTCCATGTCACACCTATGCCGGTAGTTGTTGGGAGCACTATGCTCGAAGTTATTGACGATACACACCAGTAAGTCCAACTTCGACCGACAGGTCAATCGACGGATTCAACTCGGCTGGGCAGCGTTCCGAGAAATTACGAGACATCTTCTCGTCAGGTATACCTCAATCTCTGAAAACTAAAGTGTACAACCAGTGCGTGTTGCTAGTGATGACTTACGGATCTGAGACGTGGTCCTTCACTGCTGGCCGTATGAGGACGCTCAAGGTCGCTCAGCGAGCTATGGAGAGGGCTATGCTCGGAAATGAGGATATCCGCAGTAAAACCAGAGTGACCGACATAGCCCAACGGATTAGTAAGCTGAAGTGGCAATGGGCCGGCCATATAGCTCAAAGAACCGATAACCGATGGGGAAGAAAGGTTCTCGAGTGGCAGCCTCATAACGGTAGGCGTAGTATAGGGCGACCCCCACTAGATGGAGTGACGACCTGGTAAGACATGCAGGAAGTCGGTGGATGCAGGTGGCTCCGGACCGTGCTTTGTGGCATTACTTGGGGGAGGCCTATGTTCAGCAGTGGACTTGTGAAGGGCTGTAATGATGATGATGATGATGAAAGTCAAGATTCGCGTTTTTGCATATTGACTTAATCGGGACTCTATCTATATCCCAAGGCTACCGCTATTGCCTTACAGCCATTGACCGCTTCACGCGATGGCCTGAGGCAATACCACTGCCTTATATAACAGCTGAGACCGTGGCTAAAGCTTTGCTAAGTGGTTGGATATCTCGCTTTGGTTGCCCGACAGATATCTTTTTAGATCGTGGTAGACAATTCGAATCTGCTCTCTTTAAGTGCCTATCAGATATCGCAGGATTTAGGCATAGACGAACAACGGCGTACCACCCTGCATGCAATGGATTAGTGGAGCGTTTCCACCGACAGTTAAAAGCTGCTATCATCTGTCATGCGAGTGAAAACTGGGTTGACTGCCTTTCACTCGTCCTATTTGAGATACGAAGTTCTTTTAAGGAAGACATCAAGGCATCATCTGCGGAGTTAGTGTATGGGCAACCCCTACGCCTCCCAGGCGAATTATTGCCCCACAGATCGAAGGCACTATTGACGTAACAGACTATTTATCGCGTCTTCGCAATTTTGCCAAACAATTGCAACCGTCCTCCACCTCACATCACGGTAGTAAAAAACGACCCATATTCGTTTTTAAAGATCTAGCTACAGCGACTCATGTCTTTGTTAGAGACGACACCATAGGTGGTTCCTTAAAACCAGCTTACACGGGCGTGTAAGCTGGTTTTAAAAAGAGGAGACAAAATATTTAATTTACTAGTGAATGGTAACAAAATCTCGGTTTCAATAGACCGAATTAAGCCTGCATGCTATGTACTGCAACCTACAAACAAACCTGAACAAACACATTCAAGCACACAATCACACTTACAACCACAAACACAAAGTAAACATACTTTGAACAACCGACACATCCTCCACACCCAGAAAGAAATATTGTCAGAACTCGATCAGGCCGTAGGGTACAATTTCCTGACTATTATCGTCCTTATCCAGGCCTCTGGAAGGGGGGTGATGTAGCGAGTTTTATATTTTATATTTTAATTGTTGAAAATGCAAAAATGTTCATATTTTTATACTTTAATTTTAAACTATTATTAATTTATATTTTGTTAGTTGTTAATTATATGAATGTAAGTAATTATTACATTATAAATAAAAAAAAAAAATTGCCTAAATTTTGTAAAATTTAGTTGATAAACCATATATGTAAATAAATTAATTTATGTACAAGCAGACACGCGCCGTGCACTTTTATGTATATACACAACGAAGAATGCGAAACTGGTTCGGTCGTTAGGCCGCGCCTTCGGGGCAACGAGATCGCCAGATCGTCCGCTTCCGCGTTGCACGTCGCATTAGTCCATATCTATTGTTAACCTGAGACCCGCGCTTACGCAGTTCGTATTGCTAAATTCTCTTTCTCTTATTGCGCTGTGTTCCTGTATTCTCATTCGTACCTTCTATAATGTGCTGTTGTTAAACTGTAATTATTGTGTGTACCAGCGCAATAAAAAAGATAAGTGTGAAAATATTATATATCATTTTACCACCCACCATACACACAGAAACATTCTATGCCTGTTGTTAATTTCTTTTTCAGTTAAGTACACATCCCTAATTATTATAGTTCTTTAATGTTACGTATTATGCTTAATAATTGATTGAATATTTTTTTACTATAAAATTATTGCTCTTTGCTATGAAAATAACAAAAATAAACTAATCTAGCAGTTTGAGTGCTGATGGGACTAGTCTTTATTACAGAATACCCTGCAGAACTCACTCTGCTTGCTAGTTTAGATGTAATATGCGGTTCCATTGAAGGTTTAAATTCAACGTCATTCCTATAAAAACGATGATATTGTGGCCGAAGTAGGAAAAGGGGAGATCTCTTTTCCTACTTACTCGCCGGGCAAGGTGTTCTGCCCGGGGAGTGGCCAACACTCCATCTGATAGTTCGGAGATGTTCTATATATACTGTTTTTGATTCGGAATGTTGATAGCGTGATTTAGGCTTTGGTATATTTCGCTTGTGGCGCGACGACGGCGCCGCTACATCACCCCCCTGCTCAGACCGGAGGTCGATAGTGCAGTCTCGTTGTCGGCGATTGTGCAAGTGCCAGGAGATTGCCTTGTAGTCTGCGGTAAATCGAGAAGGAGGCAAGTACTCTGCGAGAGTGCCGTGAAGCAGAGGCGAGCAGTAAGGCTCAGAGCCGTGCCGAACACTCTATGGCGCAAAGAGTAGCTTGAAGGAACGGGAAGCATTATTATTCCAGTGCTGCGATGAACCTTGTGAAGCTAGACGGCTTGCAAGATATGAAGACTGCAGACGATATCTGCTCGGGAGCGAATGGGTGGGGTATTCTATGACGATGATGAAGCTTGAAGTTTCCGAAGGTTGTTTGGTTGCGTGTTCAGATCACGTCGGATGGTCACCACTATGGCCGAAGTAGGAAAAGGGGAGATCTCCCGCCGGGCAAGGTGTTCTGCCCGGGGAGCGGCCAACACTCCATGTGATAGTTCGGAGATATTCTATATATACTGTTTATGATTCGGAATGTTGATAGCGTGATTTAGGCTTCGGTGTATTTCGCTTGTGGCGCGACGACAGCGCCGCTACAATATCAACTAGACTCAGCTCTTCCCCGTTTAAATAATAAAAAAAACTAAATATATTTATATGTTAAAAGAGAACTTTAAGACACCAAGTCATTTGTATAATGAGAGTAAAGTGAAAAGCTGAGAAGCTGTCAACGGATTTGCGTCTCTCTAAGTTTTCAACTTAAGTTTCAGTCACGTCACTCACCTACGAGCTGTGGTGTCTGTTGTCGACGCCCCATTATCCCCTTAATATTCCTTTAGGAGCCCGGATTTCCATTAAACTTTGTACATTTTAAACAGTTGCCTTTTGTGCCCACTTCAAAATTCATTGCATATTTTAAGGTCTCCCAAAGTGCTTTGTTTAACTTTTTGAGCCGCTTTATTTTGCGTCGTTCGTGTGGAAATTTGTATTTCACTTACAAACACACCACCATCTATCAAAGGGGACAATAGTGTGAAACTGTATTTAGTTGATTATTGAACGCTAGCTGATTTAAAGAACTTGTATAATGATGAAGTTGTAGTTTGTTTATTTAGTTTTTCTTTTAATAGAATAAAGATGTCAAACGAGTCCATCTGATGTTATGTGGATGCTGTGACGCATAGACATGTACATCTATCCTCGAATAGGAATCTAAATGTAAATACGATGTCACCTCTGAGGACTAAGATGGAATGCCTTGTTTTCTGTATAAAGAGTCTCCAGTCTTCTACAACACTCACCATTCGAAACACAGCAGCCTTGGTTTGCTATTTCGCGCTGGTATTCTGTGAGAGCGTGGTCCTTAACTTCTACTTAGCTGTTAAGAAGAGCAGCTTTATAAGAATATTATGCTATTCATGAAAGCTATATGTTGTGAGTTGAGTTATAGAGTATATAGATTGTTTAAACGCATGTAATTGTGCTGGAAGAAAAGCTTGTGATTCGGAAATCGGCCTTACTCATAAATTAGACGTGGTACTATGTCACAGTGATATAATAAAATACATAAATAAAAAATACGGTTGACTCTACAGGCCATTCCTGCAACTTTGCGCTAATTTGAAATGCAAATCGATCAATTAATATAAGTTCAAACTTATTTGATTTTCGGTCAATAAATATAGTCGTAAAAAATGTATAACATAGAACCGTTATCGATGCGAATTTGCGGCAAGTTTTATACGTTGTAATTAACTGGATCTAATAAATAAATAATAAAAAAAAAAATTTGAAAGCAAATCGATCTAACATATATTTATATTTTAAAAATAGTCGTCGAAAATTTCTACTATGAAAAGTTATGTCATAAAATCATTTACATAAAACGCACGAACGCATGCACGCATGCACACACTAAGATTTACATACGAAGAGACATCCTCGTAGCAACAGTCGGAATAGGTTCCTAGGACCTCAAAACGTGATGATCCGATGAGAAGTCGATTTTCGAAAACAGAGGTGATGGTTTCACCTCTGTTTTAACACATAACATCCCGATTTTTTTAAATCATTAATTTTCATAGCAGGATGTTAAAAACATTATAATAATTTTTTTTGTTTCGAATTCAAAATTAATTTGACACTTATCCTTACAAATTTTAACAGCCCTGGGGGCTGTGATTAAGTAATCCTCCAGCTATCGACCCTTGCAGGCTTCTCTCAACTGACAAAGCTAGCCATTGACTTATCAATCAATCACAACAGCGTATTGATATTAAGTTACATTACATTACGTGTATAATGTGTATATTCAAACAAGTACGCTTACTTAAAAGAAAAAAATACTGATATAAATTTAAAGCTGATTTTACCAATTTATTTTGTAATGATGTAACTGTTACCAAATATAAAATAATTATAAAAAATTAACAACAAAAACTACGCTGTTTGGTAGCGGCGTGAGAGAGTCCATCACCCCATTTCGCCTAAAGGGTGTTAATAATGCCACAAAGATCTTATGACTGTCGACAGATGGCGGTAAAATCATCGCATGTTTGCCTAACGCTAAATACCCTGATCCTCGACAGGGAACAGCGTCGACGGTGTAAGACGATACGATTAGTAAATTCTCTTTAGCACGAAAGAGACCTATGTAAGAGATCAAACAAAAAGATCTATAAAAACCCGCGTGAAGGAACATATAGCTGACGTGAAGCACCGACGCTCCGGGAAGTCTGCTGTCTGCGAACATGTTCAAGATCATCCCCACCATTACATTCGATTTGATAAACCACAAATCCTCGCAAACGAACACCGATTCCTACCAAGGATGATACGCGAGGCTATTGAAATTAAAAAACATCCAGATCGATGGGTGCTGCCAGCTGCTTGGGATCCTATAAATAACAAAATTAAACCCAAACCCAAGCATACCACTGCAAGACTTCATGATACTATAAGCTCGTTTTGCGTAAATCGGACCAAAAATTAATATTCAAAAACTGAAGGTAGCCGGACTAACTATGACATTGGGACGTCAAACATTTCAGTCCCCCCCGTGATCATGGATGCTGTAAAGCACCCGAAACGACGGGATAGTAAAAATAAATTAAAGTAATTAAACGCGATGAAATCCGTAAATAATAGTTTTATTCAATGTGTAGTGTTCGCGTAAATTTAAGAAATCATACTCTAAGATCTCATTTTGTGTAATTAATTAGGTTAAGAGTTCAACAAAAGGGTTATTTTATTATTTTCTCTTGTTCACGAATGCCGACCCAACGTTATTAATTCAAAACCAAGTTAAATATAAAGAGGGCCATGCCAAACACAAACGTCGAGAGACGTTTTAAAATACACTGAAATGTCAAATGTAATTCTATAACACCGATATAGAATCTATGTATGTACATAGGAGTAGCAGGGAAGCCTAATAATTCGCGTTTGCAGGAGACTACAGGTGGTTGAGGTGGAATTTCATGTAGCTACAATGTCGATACCGATTGATCATTCAGATCTTCGTTTCCTTTATGATTCAAATGCCTTGAAACTTAGAGCAATTTTAAGGACTTAGCAACTTTTGATTCAGCCGAATCGAAAGTCTGAATTTTTGTCAGCTGAGTATGGGTTACTACGTAAGGCAATTGGGTGACAGCAAAAATACAAAACATTTGAGACAATTGCTTCACACAGTTCAACTGGTAGTACTATTGTTTATTCTGTGCTGGCAGTAAGTGAACGTTGTGGCCCAAAGCTTGATATAAGTGTAACCTCGATTTCGAATCTAAATGCTGATACTGCATTGAGTGTTGACAAATCTGAAAACTAAGACAGAATGTCTCCTTATCAGTAAAATTCGTCACCGATTCTCGTCGTTTACCGTACACAATATACTGCTATTTTATGAGCTGTAGCGTGTTCTACCACGTAAACAAAAAAACAAAATTGGTGTCGCAAAAAGTCATTTTCACCTGTTTCGAAAGCTGATTACAACATGATTCCTATCGCAACTTGCTCGCCCTCTGTAATGAGAAATATTATTTATTGCTCCGGTATAATACTAGGTCGTGCTGACCCCACCGTTATAAGCGGGGTTGAATTGACCCCCGCAGTTATATAGGGGGTTTATTACGTTGTTACCCCGCGTGTGTCCTAATGCACCTTCAACGTGTTTTATTGCGACCGTAAGCAATTTCGTAAGCCACATTCGCTATTAAAATATTATCATATGTATTTAGCCATCGTAAAAACATTGAACACTGTTGTTGTATTGTCCTTATTAATTTTTTAACCTAAAAACTCAAATGCGACTTGAAAAATATTTTGACAAAGTATGGAGACGATTAAGTGACCACAAATAATACACCTATTACGTAATAAACGACAAAGTAAAAACTATGCAATGTATTTTTTTAAACAAATTTTTAAAAAAAGTAATAGCATTAAACGAAACTCGTATAAATATTTAACGGTGATAGCGCCATCTACCGGAGACCACAAGAATTTCCGGGCTGAAAATGTAGAATGTGACCGTGTGTTGAACGCCGCACTTTCGCGGCATGCGTTGCAATGCCTCGAACCGGGTTGAGTGCCCGACCTTTCAGAGCCGACGTAATTCATGGCTTAAAATGCCTTAACTTAAAAAAATATTTGCAGAAATATAGAATTTAGACTATTTTTTACTTTCAATTCTCCCTCTCCGACGTATAAAATGTTTCTTGCGACATCTATGGTGCTTCTAAGAGCTCATAAAAGGGTCATAACTGATATTTCTGTATATAAAACAAAAAATTCAGAATATGAATTTTGAATCATATTGAATATATAAATCAGTAATGAATATGTAGTGGCAGTGTGAGAATATCCACGACTCCATATCGTTCCGTTGGTGTCGTAAGAGCCTACAAAGAGAAACAAACCATGTGAAGCGCAGCAGCATCTTCGCAATAACGTCAAAAATATAAAACACTGCGGTTGCCAACCCGCCTGCCAAGCGTGGCAACTATGACAAATACCCCCTCCCCCCTATGAAGCATTCTATGGGGGAGGCCTATGTTCACTAGTTGGCTTTTGATAGTCTGACAATGGAAAAAAAATTATAACAATGATGATGATGATTGTATTTGTTGTTAGCGCACACACACAATGATTTTTTTTCCTATTCTAAGGCAATGCTTGACGGAATATTATTCGACTGAAAGTGCACTGACTTAACAAAAGGCTATTGACTCTTTGAATTGTAGTCGGGTAGGTAGACAGATGCTGGTAACTTAATTAATTTCTTTGCTGTAATGAACGATAAAGCAAACCGTTGTTTTAGTGCGTTGTAAGTCGACAACGAAAGATTCCAGAAAGGCCGATCGTCTGGCTTTTTTAATTTATTTATCAAAATTATTCTTACATTTTTGCTTGATTTGTACCATTAAACCATTAATGGTTTGTATTGGTACTCACAGGTATACCTCAATCTCTGAAAACTAAAGTGTACAACCAGTGCGTGTTGCCAGTGATGACTTACGGATCAGAGACGTGGTCCTTCACTGCTGGCCGTATGAGGACGCTCAAGGTCGCTCAGCGAGCTATGGAGAGGGCTATGCTCGGAGTTTCTCTGCGTGATAGACTCAGAAATGAGGATATCCGCAGTAAAACCAGAGTGACCGACATAGCCCAACGGATTAGTAAGCTGAAGTGGCAATGGGCCGGCCATATAGCTCGAAGAACCGATAACCGATGGGGAAGAAAGGTTCTCGAGTGGCAGCCTCGTAACGGTAGGCGTAGTGTAGGGCGACCCCCACTAGATGGAGTGACGACCTGGTAAGATATGCAGGAAGTCGATGGATGCAGGTGGCTCAGGACCGTGCTTTGTGGCATTACTTGGGGGAGGCCTATGTTCAGCAGTGGACTTGTGAAGGGCTGTGATGATGATGATGATGATGATGATTGGTACTCACATTCGCAACTAACGCACTGCTTTACATAAATATTTAATTAATTTACTAAAAGTTTAAAAAAATGTATATACATATAAATACGCCTTCTTTATTGTGTAAGTGGTAAGCACCCATTTGCAATTCTCACCTGAGACAGTTCGACGAACCGGTTCTATTAGGCAGCGCAAACTACTTAACTTTATACAGGCTGTTTCACTATTATACCAAAAGGACCAAAAGCAGCTCACATTACTTACGCTACTGGATTTCAGTAATGCTTTTAACACCGTCGATTTTGATGTATTGCTGAGTCTGCTACGCTCTATTAACATATCTCCAGCGGCAATTGAATGGTTTCAAAGCTATTTGCGTGGCCGCCGGCAGCGGGTTATGGTAGGGGGTGCCACATCTTCGTGGTGTGAACTAACTGCTGGTGTACCACAAGGTGGCGTGTTGTCTCCTCTCCTTTTTTCGGTGTTTATTAATTCTGTTACTTCACGAATTTCTTCTCTCTACCATTTGTATGCAGATGATCTTCAAGTATACTCCCATACATCACTCCAGAACCTTCCCAATGCCATCAATGACACTAATGTGAATCTTGCTGCAATACATGATTGGAGCAGGTCGTTCGGGCTCAATTTAAATCCCAATAAGACCCAAGCCATTATTGTTGGAAATAGTACTGTAATTTCCAGAATTTGTTGGGATAACCTACCACCTATTGTTATTGATGGTGTTGTGATACCTTTTAGCAAATCTGTAAAAGACCTAGGATTACACATTGATCAAAATCTTTCTTGGTCCCTACATATTAAAGAGTCCAGTAGAAAGATGTTCGCGGCATCATCTTCCTTACGACGTTTGCGTAACTCATTACCGATTCCTACTAGAATTTTACTGGCACAGTCCTTGTTACTCCCTATCCTTGATTATGCTGATGTATGCTATTCTAATCTTACAGAGGATCAATTAAATAAACTTGAGCGTCTTCAGAATTTCGCTATTAGGTTCATATTTGGCCTCCGCAAATATGATCATGTTTCTGAGTTTCGTACTAAGCTCAAGTGGCTTTCTATCAGACTTCGTCGGAATACTCACATTCTATCTCAACTGTACTGTGTACTATTTGATCCTAAAACACCGAAGTATTTAAAGGAAAAATTTGAGTTTGCGGGTGCAGATAAAGATCATTCCAGATTATCCGATAAGCTTATTTTGCGAATGCCTGCTCACAATTCAAAATTTTTTAATTCTTCCTTTTGTGTCAAAGCAATTAAATTATGGAACTCGCTTCCTTTAACAATTAAGAAAGCCCAAACAATTGAGTCTTTCAAAAAACTGGTTAAAAATTATTATTTAAATATGTGTTCTACTTAATATATTTCATTATCATATCTACTATACTTGATAAGGTTTGTGTATATATGGTATGTATATAATGTGTAGCTATGTGTTACAAAAATATTCATAAATATGTATATGTATAAATATGTATGTGTATGGATATGTATATATGTGTATGATTATGTATATATATATATATATATATATATATATATATATATATATATATATATATATATATATATATATATATATATATATATATATATTTTATGTGTTATGCATGATTTTTAACTACTATTTATGCACACTTCTATATTTTTGTATGTAAAAGATCTCCTTCACCAAGGTTTGCCTGGAAGAGATCGCTGTTTAGCGATAAGGCCACCTAATTGTACATAAATTTATCAATTTAAGTTTGTTGTTCTTTTTATTATTGTGTGTGCAATAAAGAGTATTGTATTGTATTGTATTGTACTATACAAACTAAATTATAACTATGATTGATTTTATAAGACGAAGTTCTTTATATTATCGTAATAATAATTTTTGAGTTTTTGTTTATAGTTTTTTGTGTTTAAATCTTTTTTAATGTTTTGCGGGATGTTTTTATAAGAATTGGGATTAAAAATTCAATAGTTCACCTACCATAGTAATTTGAGATCCTAGGCACAATTAATTTTTGTTTGGTAATATTTCTTGTAATTACTTTATGAGATACGGGTACTTGGATGCTTTTATTATTGAATTGTTCAATTAATAGTTTCATCTACATAGGTTAGATTACAGTAATTAAAAATGTCTAATACGTTTTCTTTATATTCTTGTATTATTTTTTGGGGTACAATAAGTTTAAGTAATCTTAGCTGTAGTTTATATATTTTTCAGTATATGATTTAAAGGATGGACGAACTTGAGATTCCGTATGATATAATTAACTGAGCTAAGGCTTTATATATATTTAGTAGGATTTTATACGGTACTTTAGGTTTTAAGATATAGAATTTAGCCAGTATAGCTTGTAACTTCTCACAGAGAGAATCTATGTAAAATCTCCAGCTAAATCTATTGTTTATAATTATTCCTAAGTTTATGTGATGCGTTACTTGTTCTATTGCCTCACATTTACAAGCGTTAGATGAAGTTGATTTGTGCAGACATTTGTGACTGAGAGCAACGATCTTAAAATACGTGTTGTGTTTTAGATAGCTTGAGGGAACGTGAATCACTTTGATTTTATTTGCATTCAAGACAAGTCCCGCATCATGTGACCATTTGGATACCTGTGTAAAATCCTGCTGCAGCCATTTAGATGCTTCTTTTAGATCTTTGCTGGCCGCTAAAAGGCACGTGTCATCTGCGTATTGATAAACGGAACAATGGATGACAAAATGCTCCATATCGTTGACGTATGCTAAATAGTGCAAAGGTAAGCAAGCACCGACCCTTGAGCTGTTCCTTCAGTAACATCGATAGCGTCGCTGACTTCATCACAAATTTTAACTTTATATTTGTGATTATTGAGGTAATCTTTTAACCAATCTAAAATTAATCCGCGTACACGGGTATTCTCTAGTTTTGTTAAGAGAATATCGTGTCGAATCGTATCAAACGCTTTGCTGAAGTCTATGAATAACAGAATTACGTGGTTTCTGTCATCTAGAAATTTGTTTACATCATTTGTAAATTTTGACAGCAGTTTAGAGGTAGATTTGTTAGCTCTAAAACCGTATTGTGAATTTGATAAGATGTTATTTTTAATGTAAATCTACTATTTTGTCAAATACTGGTAGGATAGTAATTGGTCTATAGTTGGCATAATCACTGTGACCTGACCTTTTTATATATCTGTCTCACTATACCTATTTTTAATTCATCTGGATACTTTGTTTACTATTATTTATTAATTTAACAATAATTCCCATCATCTTATCACAGATAGATTGTATGTCGACAGCTTTATTGATTTTAAGGTTTTTTTACAATCTTCGTCACACTTTCATTTGAGGCTCTTTTAATATACATAGATTTGTCCGTAGAGATGTTGTCCGATGGTGGAAGAGAGAGAGAGAGGAAGTTAAATTATGCAAAAGAAAACTGTGAGGCTGCCTACTTTGAGCCTGTGTTCGACACTGGTGAAATGGTTTTAACCTGATTCGGATCACCGATAAGATTCATAGCACCCCTTTCCGTTGAGTCCAAAGCTACCAGGTAACTATTTGTCACATTTTTTATGAAAGTACCCATTCGGACTAAACGGTTTGTTTCGTCTTTCGTCATGCGTAAAGGAAAGGAGTGGAATTATTTGCCAACATCCGCCTTTCTATCAGACAAGAGTGATTAGGCTTTTCTTGAGGTAAGTTAGCGCATCTTACCATTTTCGGCTGAATCACCAACACTTCATCTACCACATCAGATGAAAATAGTAGTCTAGCACTGGCTTAGAACAATAAACAAACTGACAATATTCTAACCTCATACCTATATTTAGAGAACCGTCTTTATAACTTAGATGCCAAATTTCAATTTGCTACGGGAAAGCCCTTAAAGAATAAAACATTTTACCAGTGCAATTTAGAAATAGTTCAAAAGAGGAATACGCCAAATATATACCTATGTTTTTTTATAACTTGGAAAAATCCCTACCTTATAACTAAAATTCCATGGACCTCCACCTTCGCCGCATATTAGCAAAGCTGCGGTAACGTTCTCGCACACATCAGCAACCCCACTGGCGCCGGCTGCCTCTTCTCGAAAGAGGTATTTTCCTCCCTCTTCTCCTCTTCAGGCAAGGCGCACCAGAACATCAGGCGCGCCTTCCTCCATAGGGTCCAACCACACCCCCCATGTCCGATGTGCGGAGGCCATAGGCTAGGAAAAACGAGCACTCGGCAGCACTAGCCTTCCTGACCTCAGCGGTGGATCTGGTCTCTGGCTCCACTGCCAACTAAAAGTCGCCCGCGGAGGGTAGGAAGAGCGGCGCCTCACAATACCATCCCCCCGATCAACGATACGGCCTCGCCAGAGTCGCGGAGGATAGGTGCTAGTGCTGCTTTGCCATTTCAACACTCCTCTTTCTCCGCGACCTCCACCTCGGTTGCGGCGGAACGCGAGCCCACTCGGAGCGGCCACCTCGAACTGGCTCTACACCTTGAGCTAGCCACTTGGGTTCCTCACTACTACAAGACGACCTAAATCAACCTCAAACAATTACTGACGTATGTCAAACCTATTCATTGTCGTATTTCATAGTGCATCGTCCATGACATTGACGGGACGTACAGCAGGATAGTTGCGTAAGGTCTTTACGACACCGCTAGCGACGCACTACTACGGTTGGGAAAAACTCGCAACGATTATTTCCAGCTAGGAACCCGCGATTTGCGACTAAAGATCGCACGACTTACACGGTTCTGTCGGTAACGCCGCTCGTGAAGTTTTTTTGCATCTGATACAACACGCAAATATTGGTATATCTACTTGTTGGAGTTTATGTATTTTCGTTTTGTCCTAGATTCTGTTATATGTCATAAAATTCCCTAAAACTTGATCGTAAAATATTTATTGGAGAATATAACACAATGTAGTATTTATATTTTCCAATGGCTTGGCTCCATAAAGCAGAACTTTCAATTCTTATTACCTAACTAGGGAGGTATTTACATATTAAAACTCTTAACTCACCTGGGTAGAATCTATTAATGTAGCGACATTTAGTTGTAACATAATGAAAGACCATTTATTTTATGAATTTTTCGTTTAAAAAACTGTCTTAATCACTCCTGGTATTGCTCTCTATCTGTACGTGAAGTTTCATTGCAACAGAAGATAGAGAAGCCATTGCGAACATTAGGCCGGACAGGATTTAAAAATGGTTATACATGTCTTATTGGCTTCCAAATAATAAACAACCTTAGCTAAATATAAGGCATTCATTTCGATATTACATACAGATGCTTCAATTTTATTTACATATGTTGATAATTAGATGTATTTCGTTCAAAAAGCAACTAATGACAAGCAAAGAAGTACTTACAGTAGAGATTGACAGTGATGGAGTAAAGAATAACTAGTTGCAGCGTCGGTCGTATACACAACGGAAGCTATTGTCGCTCCGACCAAAAAATCGCATGTTGCTGGAACGCCCTTATATCCAGTTATTTGACAAACTTGCTTCAGGGACTATTGAAATCTGCTTTAGGGGGTTTTAATAAGTAAAAGATAATATGCAAAGGTTTCTAATCTCTTTCCGATTTCGTAACTCCCAAAGGTCTTAGAAATTAAGCAATCTACTCTTAAAATAGGTTTTTACAATTTGGCAGTTAAATTAATTGATACCTCATATTCTCATCATCTGACGTGTAGCGGTCGCGTTAGGGAATTCGATACTCTATATCATCAGATCGTTGGTGGCGTAAGAGGCGACAGGCCACTGAAACAGGAGATGGGCATCAGCATCACAGTCAGCACTGTTTTTATTGGTATTACTATTGACGCGAAGCTTAAATGGGGATATATCTAAATTAACAGTCAGACTTAGTTCTGCAGCATATTCTGTAAGAAAGATTAGAAGTCTTACCAATGTTGAGACAGCTAGATTAGTTTATTTTAGTTACTTTCATAGCGTAATGTCTTATGGAATATTACTATGAGGTAATGCAACTGATATTGAAGTCATATTTGTTTTGCAAAAGAGAGCCGTACGGGCGATTTATAACTTAAATTGTAAAGAGTCCCTTGGTAAATTTAAGGAAATAAACATATTAACTTTGGCTTCGCAATATATTTATGAAAATGTAATGTATGTACATAAAAACATAAATAGCTTTCATAAGAATAAAGATGTTTATACTTTAAACACTAGGAACAAACATATGATTGTAATACCAGTTACTAGACTCCACAGAGTTAATAATACATTTATGGGGCAACGTATTCGCTTTTACAACAAAATCCCAGAAAATGTACAAAACAAGTTAAATTTTTTTATTAAAAAACAATTGTACAAAAAGGGTTATTATAATATAAATGAATACATTAATGAAAATAGCCCCTGGGAATGAGGTGATCGGCACCATGCTGGTTCTATAAAAATTCATTCAAAAATTGTACAAAATAAATTTATTTATTTATTGAATCTTTATTATATACCTTATACTAAGGGATATAAAGGGCGGACTTAATACCTTATGGCATTCTCTGCCAACACAAGACAAGTGGTAAATAAAAAACTGACTTTCAATAAGTATTATACAATAATCTATATTGAATAAAAATCATTCATTTCATCATCTACCTCATAACAACTGAAAATAAAAAAATGCGGTTGCTAATCGAAGCCGTTGCTTACCAAGTGTGGCAATTATGGCAAAATATATTTAAAAGTGGACTTTTGATAGGATGAAATGAATGAATTTATGGTTGAATGAATTTATTCTCAATCAACACGTATATCTATGATTTGCATAAATATATCTACTCGTATTACAACTTGAATTGCAATATAACTATTTAGATTGTTCTTTATAGCATTAGGTGACAAACGAGCACCCAGTCCACCTGATGGTAAGTGAATGCTGTGGCCCATAGACAACTACAATTATTTTCAACTAAGGATCAACATGCAAATGCGTCGTCACCCCTGCGGACTAAGACGGAATGCCTCAATTCCAATAAAAAGGGTCGCTGGTTCTCTACACTCACTATACCAAACACAGCAGCATTACGCTGGTATTCTGTGAGAGCGTGGTAAACTATAGTATAGCTGCAACGTGGCTCTACCTCGTAATTTTTTTTTATTAAGTTAATTGCAATATTTGTATGTAACAAATACTGTTTTTCATTACCTACCACACTTAAGGTTTATTAATAACATTACAGCTAACTTACGAATCTAGATTCAAACATAACTTTTCATGCGAAAGAGATACCTCACTGAATTAAGCGCTATCTTCTGTATGAAACAGAAAACATTTCCCTCGAAAGCCTCCCACGGCTTACATCCCGGCATCTGTTGGCGGTTGCGGGAATACGAAAAGTTCCTGTCTGCACCCCCCTCCATACCACTTCATTCTTACCCCTCTAAAAGCCTATCGATCGACCTTACAGGCACTAAACAACTTACGCTAACCGAAGAACACTGCCACATTTGTGAAAATTTAAAAATATCTGCAGATTCTGGTTAAATCTGGCTAGATAAATAAACACGCGTTAAACTCGCAGTGTAAAACCGTTGTCAACAAGAATAGAAAAAGGTGAGTGACCTTTTATCTTTCTTCCATTCAAACTACGTTTTCATTGATGATGACGTGGCCATAATCCCGGTTTTCCATCTGATCATTTATTGTGCGTTCACGTTGTTTTCTATTATAGTAGCGTTACTATGCTATTGAATGGGCGTGTGATTACGTACCGTTATTTATATTTTGATGCAGTCGAAACATTTTAGGGGCGATGCGTTATTGACGTCATTATGAACATTCTGGAAATAGGTCGCGGTCTAGATGATTGCGTGCTAAACTTAACGCTTTTCGTTTGTTTTTCATATATATATAGTATACGCAGCCATAAGTAACATGAGGTGTAAGGATAATTTATAGCTGCGTATTTTATGTATAAATGTAACGTCATTCAGGCTTAGATATCATCAAAGACCATTTGTTTTATAATTTTTTCAATATGACAAAAAAAATTCTCTAAGATTACTTTTGGAACTGTTCTTTATTTGTTGGTAAAGTTTGATCACACGATCGGTTCAGCCATTCCGAAGACTTGCCCAAACAGACAGACAAACATTTTTAATTTTAATAGTTTTTTTTTTTTAAATATAATAGGGTGACAAACGAACACACAGTCCACCTGATGGTAGGTGGCGGCTGTGGCCCATAGACATCTACATCTATCCTCGATTACGAATCAAAATGCAGATGCGTTGTCACCCGTGAGGACTAAGATGGAATGCCTCGTTTCCAGTAAAAAGGATCTCCGGTTCTCTACACTCACCATACGAAACACAGCAGCATAGATCCACCTATTATAGAATCAGTAATATATCTATATATATATATATATATATATATATATATATATATATATATATATATTAATAATTACTAGTTGGTAATCAGGACATCATGGATTTTTCACTATGAGTTCATAGTGAAAATCCACCCAAAAACATTGAACCCAAAGAGCAGGGTGTAAGTAAGCAACATTATCAAATGCAAGAAAAATCAACTCGTTTGCCCAGTGTGATGAATTTAGACAAATCTTTCTAATAATGCTTGGTGGGCATTATTGACCCATTCTGTGAAATGTGTAGATTATTCAGACCTTGATGTAAACTTAAAGAGGCACTTGATGTTATCATTACCACCATCATCAACATCACAGCGTCACAAGTACACTGCTGAACATAAGCTTCCCTAAACAAATTCCTCAACCATCTGCATTCATCGACTTCTCGTATGTTTTACCAGGTCGTAACTTCATCTAGTGGGGGGAAGCCTTTCACTTTGTTTACAGGTATAAGGCTGCCACTCGAGATCTAATTTTCCCCAACGGTTTTCGGTCATCAAACTACTAGGTCAGCCCATAAACCCTTCACCTTATTGGGGGCTATATGGCTATGTCAGCTACTCCGGTTTGATGTTATACTCAACTAATTTATCGTTCTGATATGATGTAGTTGAAACTTAAGTCGAATGGGAATTGGAATTTTATATTTCAAAGGTTGCAAGTAACAAAATTTTCCAAAAGTTTTAAAGACACATTTTCATGTATTTTGTCTGTATCGATTCCAGGACGGTGTTGCCAGTGCGCAGCCGACGGAGGTCACGGTCCACATCCAACACGACGGTCCCCTCGCCTCCGACCGCGATGTCTTCATCGACGATGATGGTTCGGGTCTAGGCATCGACGAGAGCTCGGGCTCCGGCTGGGGGCCAGGCCCAGGCCCCGACGACGAGGACGGTCGAGGATCAGGTGACGCCCCCGACGTACCCGAAGATGACGAAGACTACGCACCGTTGCGAACCACTGCCGCCCCTACCACGCCCGCTCCGGAATCAGACTATCCGGAGGTCCCGGAAATGCCAGACAACACAGTCTTACCGGACTCCAACAATCCAATCCCAACACCAAAAGTCCAGCAGCCCGATTTAGTCAGTCGTGAGTAGAGGCTGGAGCATGCCAGTTTTGTTGCATTAGACATTATTACATGTTTTTTTTTTTTGGGAACATGAACTAGTGAGCCTTTATGCTTACACGCAGTTTATTTTAGACTAAAGAATAAGTCTACAAAAATTCATTGATAGAAAACGAGTGTGAAAATAATTTGCAAGTCACTGATTTCATGTTCTGCGGGCATAACTCTCATGGAGTTATTCCCATAATTAATTCTTACCAAATTACATTTAAACTAATGCTGTTTCGATTGGACCGTGTTGTGCAGATATGTTTCCATCCAGATAAACATAATATTGTTCAGATTTGAAAGATAAATGTATCATATTATATCATGTTATTTATGTAAATCATTTTTAAGAAAATTTAATTTAGATGTTGATACTTTTCCGAAGTCTTTCATGCTTAAATTTTGCCCAGTTTATGGGTGCATCATTTCTTCACACTACGATTCAATTATGACAGTTGCGTTCATATAATTGAACATCAATCGACTGAAAATTTATTTTGCTGAGCTTAATATAATTAAGGAATCCATTATTTTTATAAGCCGTTTATCTGCTATATTTTGGTGAAGATTAAGATGAGAATTTAACACATGGCGACTTAAAATCTTCAAGTATTCAATAAAAAAATTTGATATTTAGAGACAAAAACTCAATTCTTTAATTATTATCTATAGACGGCTCAATAGCGCAGTAGTGGCGTTAGATTTCCACGCTGCGGGCCGCGGGTTCGATTCACACAGACAACAAGTATACAGGGTTACTTTGCAATAACCGGCCAAATTTGCAGAGGTTCAGAATAAGTAATATAGGCAAATGGCGAAGAAAAATTGATTTAATAAAATCTCAAACATTCTGTCCTTTTTATCTTTTAGATTCAAACTGGGTGGTAATGAATTATTTTAACTGATTTTACTACGCACGCACGCATTCGTAAAGGTCTATCGGTAGGCAAAAACTCTACAATAAATCACATTCAATTTGGGATAATTTCATATAAAAGTAGAAGCCTTATTTATACCTATTTTCAAAAACTGCAATAACGTTATATAATTATTTATATATTTAAACTTAAGTTTAAAATTTGGTTACTCTTTGAAAAATGCACCTGTATTTACGGATTACAAAAAAAATTTAGATTCTACGCTACGAATGAAATGTTTAGTGTTCACCACTTTATTATCAGATATAGGTATTAAATAATAATATTAAATTTCTTATCTTCTTTCTTCTACGTTTTTCATTTTCATTGCATCTTTAAAGCGCTACTCTCAATGAGAGCTGCCACAACTTTTTTTGCCACGAGGGTAGCGCCACTTAAAAATAAGGTAAAATTTTTGACAGATTTTATGGCGGGAAATAACATTTTATCTTTAAAATTAATTAATTATTACAATCAGATAACAGATAAACCAAACTACTCATATATAGCCAAGCCATACAAATTTAAATTATAAATATTTGAAAAAAAATTATGCATAAATGTGTAATTTCTTTTACCTGAGACCACTGAGGCATTGTTTAGTGTACATTGACAATTAGTAGAAATCGAAAAACTTTTATTTGAAACGCAACTTTTCAAAGACGTGGACTGTATCACAAACAACTTCAACTTGGTCACAACCAGCGACATTGACCGAAGATTGTCAGCTCTCATAGAACGGAATTGTACCCGCGGCTAGGGTTTCCAGGTCTTAAAACCGAAAGGCGGACAGACAGCTAGTTTAGCCGGACGTTTTGGTAAAAAGGCCGGACATGCTTAATCTTTCAGTCTTAGTATAACACGATATTTTTTAAGAAAAGCAATGCTTTTACCATTTATCATAAAATCTTCTTAAATTCTAATGAAATAACAATAAACTTAAATGAACCAGTCTTCATTATTATTAATCATTTAACATTAATTACAACATTAATTTTAATAATTGTTATAGTATGTAAGTACATAAAAACAAAATGGACAAATATAAAAAGCCTAACAAAAGCCTGACAGGACGGACGCCGTCTAATTTGGCCGGACACGCAACCAAAAAACCTGACTGTGTCCGGCTTTATCCGGACGCCTGGCAACGCTACCCGCGGCCAAACGCTCAGCCACTGCGCTGTTCGAACCGCCAATTAAATTGCATTATTAACGAATAATTGTGTGAAATATGGCAAGCCGCATTACAAACAATGCTTGCTGATGATGTAATACCAAATTAACCTTAATATTTATCCACCATGAATCAACAAGCAACTTTAATTATATTCCGTAAATCCACACCTTAGTTTCCTTATAAGCGTGTAATAAAGTGGATGTGACGGAAACAAATCAATAGAAATTTGATAATATATTAAATTTAATTCTGCTTATTTGTTCAACAAATTCTTATATGTATGTAATCGACATCGCCGGAGGAATTCGGTAAGTTAAGACAGTTCATATTCCGTACAAATACTTCATGGGTTTTCTTTAGACTTGCATGACCCGATTACAAGTACGATCATGCCAATAGCTACCCCTATTCCATTTGTTTACTTCTATCATTATTCATAGTAATTACCAACCTAGCATGAATTTAAGCCGAGCTATACTTTTGATATCATTACATTAGCTTTGTCATAGTAAATGTACTTCCGTCAATGTATTTCCTAGTATAGTTTATTCGTTCTTTTTATTTTTTGATTTAGTGTCATTATAATCCAACTATCCCTAACAATATTCCGAAACTAAATTATAACTACAATCCTAAAAATTCGTAGTTATTAGTCTTCGTCGTCGAAATACTAATACTAAATATTTTTTTAATGAGTTTTAATTTAACATTTCTTTCCAACTAATTGTTCTAAGACATAAATACTCTTTTTCATTTAATAAATATCTATATTAATTACCACATACAAGATAAAAAAACTTAGCACCTGTTTGAAACCTTTAATAAATTGCAAGTATTTCTAACCAAAGCCGTCTATTTATCAGCGCTAATCTGTTGTTTTTATACAATTACAGCTCGCGTCCTCAAAGGTCAGGAAGCAGGAGAGGGCACTGGAGAGACGCGCGGCGCGGGGGAGGAGCAACCCTCGCGCCCAGATCTGACCGACATCAGCATATCAGGGGAAGACCTCAGTCCGGACATCGTTAGTATTTCGTATCAAATCATCACAAATAATATAAAGGAAATTTTAAGCTATTGCATAGCTTCTATCGCGGGTCTTGAGCGCGGGGACCGAATCCAGAAATTCCGCAACGAAAAAAACCTCACGCTCCCCACTCCGACGGGCACGGATGTGTGGCGTTGAAAACCGTGCATCTAACGTCGTTTCAGTTCGGCAGACTTCGGCACTCGGCAGACTTCGGCACGGTGTTTGTGTGCGTGCGACTAGACGTATGCGTGTACACTAGCTGCTAACTCAATGATAAAAATTCCTGAATAACCTACATGTATTGTAAGATATTAAAATATTTTAAACAATATTAACTTCTCATTTATTCAACAAGAGAAAAAAAATTGTTTTCTTATCGGTCACCACGCTCAAGAAGTGTAACTTGATTTAATATCAAAGACTTAACTGCATAAATAAAATAAATAAATAATTATAATTGCATAAGTTGATAAAAAATGCTATGCAATAGCTTTACCGCGGCAGTCACCGAGTGCCACACGTATTTTTTGTTATTGTTGGGAAACTAATTTAAAAAAAGAGTTTGAAACGTTAATTAAAATTGGTGTAAATACTTAGTTGATCTTTATGACTCGATCTCTACATTCTACGTATGTATTTTAGACCACTTCCATACGTCTGAAAAATCTGATGAATTTTGCAGAGTTAAGAACTGATGTCACTAAAAGAAAGTCATGTCTATAATCAATTACTCTCACTAAGATCTTCGCAGTGTATGACCAATTACAGTTTTTTAATTTTTTTTCAAACTTTATTAATGTTATTAAAGACACAAGCGATAAAGATTATTTTCGCGTATACAATTTTAAATCATTTTTAAAAGGAAAGTGGGTTAGATTCTTTTTGCGTATCTATATACAATACTGTCATTAATACCCTATGGAATCTTTCTTATGTTTCTAATTGTGGTCTCAAACGTCATCTACTTAGAATGAAATAGAATGATGAATTCATTGACAGACGCCGATGTATAGCAGATAATTTTCAGTCAGTATATATTGTGAAATAGTAAGTAATTCTATCGTATCGTACTTGGGTGTCGTAAGAGACAACTATGGGAAAAACCAGAAAAAAGATTGGCTTCCGATAGATGGTGGTCTACTATTTTGTTCACACCAAATGCAAAATACCCAGACTGACAACGGGCAGCGCATCAAAGTTATGGGAAATTTGGTACCACAATCGTCAATCCCCTTGCCTGATTAAGACAAGTCTACAACGTGAGAGCATCACATACAACTGTGGACTTGTGGCGGCGCTATCGTCGCGCCACAAGCGAAACACACCGAAGCCTAAATCCGCTATCAAAATTCCGAATCATAAATAGTATATATAGAACATCTCCGAACTATAACACGGAGCGTTGGCCGCTCCCCGGACAGAAAACCTTGCCCGGCGGGAGATCTCCCCTTTTCCTTCTACGGCCACAGACTTTTATGGGCTAATGGAATAGAATTTTATCGTTAATCGACGTTACCAAGGTTATGAATTTTTTTATAGAATTACGGTTACAAATAGGTTTGCCACCCCTACTATAATATATAGACACATAGTATCGTACTATATTTCACTCAATTGTACTATAATTATAGAAAAATAATATAATACAAAAATACTATATCTCTAATTTAAATGTCGCACTTTTTTATATTAACTGTGATTGTAATTCTGAAACAAGTAAGTAAGAAATATTTTTTCCATCATGAATGTAAAATAGAAAGAAGAAAGAAATAGAGCAAGTATAAATCTAATACAAAATTAATTCATTTATTTTGATATAAAATATAACTATGCCTATAAATCATTTTAAAGGTAGTAAATCATTGATGGCCACAGTGCAATAACAAATATATTATAAGGCAAAATACATAAAGATTAAAATAAATGTGTAGTTTTTTCCTGAAGTTCTCAAAATTACTATATTTTTGCATCTTTTTTGGGAAAATTTTTCAAAAAAGATGACAATCCTAGTTATAAACGAGCACCAGTCCACCTAATGGTAAGTTGCTTCTGAGGCCCATAGAATGCCTATTACTACATTTATCCTCCATTACAATACAAAATGGTGATGCATTGTTTGTCACCCCTGAGGACTAAGATGGAATGGCTTGTATCCATTCGTACTACAACCATAATACAGTTGGAGCATAACTCTAGGTACCACGAAAAGTCATGGTAATTACTACTTCTTATTGTCATATTGAGTCCGCGCATTTCTGCAGGACCAGGAGCAGTCGGGAACGCACATCGATACCGAAGCGCGACCAGCCGACACCGGCGTCTTCATCATGAACGCGAAACCTGAGGACCGCGCTACAAGCTTTTTCGCTCAGCCTGGCATCCTCGCAGGTATGTACCGATAAGAAGAATTTTTTTCTATAAATATTAGAAATAGACACAAGCTTCTAAAGCCACATCTACATTTATCCTCGATTAAGAATCAAAATGCAGGTACGTCGTCAACCCTGAGGACTAAGATGGAATGCCTCGTATCCAGTAAAAAGGGTCTCCGGTTCTCTACACTCACCATAGAAAACACAGCAGCATTAAGCTGCTATTTTACGCTGGTATTCAGTGAGTGTTAGTAATTTATTAGAATTAGAAATCTATAACCTGTAACACTGTTTTCAACTATCACGGCCGTAAGAGCTTCAATAAGATTTGTGTTTGTGTAAGTTATGTGAGAAACAATAAATAATATGAAGCTGAAGCGACAGTGCCCTAATGGCAGGGCGCGAACTCAAAATGGTCGTGGGTTCAAATCCGCCATTCGACTACTGGCGTGAACCACTCTTAACACAAGCAATTTAAGCTGACTCCGAGTGGTTAAGGGGAATATCAGTAATGTTTATAGCATTGTTAATATTCTTTAAAAAAATATTTTGGGGTATTCATAGAGTATTCTCATCAGGTTGGGCTGAATAACACAAACAATTATTATTATTATTAATTATTGATAATTATTTAATATAAATATTGATAATGCATACTGAAAGTCATTTTATATAAATTAACGTTTAAATTACCACTGGTTTGAAAAATACCTCTGTCTTGGGAAGAACCATCAAGAAACAGCGCGACATTCATGGGAGTAAACAGCTTAAGCTTTTACAACAGAATTTAGAAAAAAATCTCTTTCACTAAGATTAAAACGTTTAATTACTTTAATTTATTTTTATTATTATCCCGACGTTTCGGGTGCTTTACAGCACCCATGGTCACGGGGGGGACTGAGATGTTTGACGTCCCAATGTCATAGTTAGTCCGGCTACCTTCAGTTTTTTTAATATTACAGCAATTTTTGGTCAGATTTACGCAAAACGAGCTTATAGTATCATGAAATCTTGCAGTGGTATTCTTGGGTTTGGGTTTAATTTTGTTAATTATAGGATCCCAAGCAGATGGTAGCACCCAACCATCTTCTCTATTGTTTTAAATTATGGTAGCTCAGGGAGCCGTGCTAGCTCGAAGGCTGGGCTTACCTCGGTTGCAGAAACAACTACAGGAATAATTTCGGTCGGCATACCACCCCACATGTTGGTCACCTCGTGAGCCAAGTCCATTATCTGTTTCGGCTTTCACGAGGTCCTCATTATACGGAGTGAAATTGTTGACCAAATATATCCTTGACTGTACCTGATCCACCAAAAATATATAAGGCTTATTTGCAAAAATATTTCTGAATGTGATGACTGATGAGGGCCGGGGAAAGTCCCAATGGAGCCTGGCTCGATCATTCACGAGCATAGCTTTCTTGCAATATGTACTGCCCGGAAAGCTCACTTGACAAAAAGCCTTGATTGCCTCGTTAGTGTAGGGGTCTTAAATGTGGTTGCTGGTCATGAGTTCCTGGGTTCAAATCCCGGGACCAAAAACAAAATTATAAGTTATTGAGATTTTCTGTCATGAAATTCTCTGTAACAGCCCGAAGTTAGAAAATTGGCGGTGTTTTACCCCCATGCTTCGGAAAGCACGGGAAGTCGTTGGTCCTCCGTTAAAAATCTATAAATATTGCGCGTAAGCTGCCGCAGAATAAATAAGTATGGAAATAGCGTTTTAAATTTGTAAGACTTATACTGTTTAATTAGGAATGATAATACTGTTGCGCGCCGTAGTTGATGCCTGGTATATATCACTAGCGCCATCTAGTATGAGTAGCAGAACTAGGAGAACTTTCGCCTTTCTACTCGAACATTCTAGATGTTTTCAGTAGGAAAGGCCCTATAAGGCGTTAAGGACCGCGACCGGACCGGTATTGAATTGGTGACTAAGCTCGTAACAATACATTTATTGAAGTTGAATGATATATTATTATAATTTTCAAATAAATTTGTCGGTTCAACACGCGCGCCACTGACTTTAAGTTTAATTTACTATGCCTATAACCTTAAGTGCAAGCAATAAGTTGACAAAGTTTTAGCGCAATCTATGAACGGTATGGCGGCAGCGCGTAAAATACGAACAAACAAACATTATTTTTTATTTATTCGATATTCAGTTATGTCCTATACATCTTTGCCTAACATAACCACGTGCTCGGCGGTGAAGGAAAACATCGTGAGGAAACCTGCATGTCTGAGGAATAAGAAAAAAATATTTCGAAGACATGTGAAGTTCGCCAACACGCATTGGGGCAGCGTGGCGGACACTTCCTTGCTCTAAAAACCCTCTCAGAAATGAGGGGAGGCCTGTGGCCAGCAGTGGGACGTATATAGGCTGTAACTTTACTTTACTTTAACTTTAACATATTTGTATTCTTATTCCAGCTGTCATCGGTGGAGCAGTCGTAGGGCTTCTGTGTGCGATCCTGGTGGTGATGTTCATTGTGTACCGCATGCGCAAGAAGGACGAGGGCTCGTATGCGCTCGACGAGCCCAAGCGGAGCCCCGCCGCCGCCTCGTACGGGAAGGGTCACAACAACCGCGAGTTCTATGCGTGAGACGACGCAGAACAATCCACGCCACGTGTTTATTAATAGCCACAGATTAAACACAACATTCATTATCTGTGACCACGGAAAAAATCGCCCTCAAATTATAACATATTTCAATAGGAGCGCGCCATTGAACGGGTTTTATTTTGCAACCGTGGCAAAAAGTTGTTCTACGATCGTCTCCCACAAATCAATTTAATTTACGAATTAGTAATTTTTTTTTACATACCATTTTGGGTACGGATTGTACAATAAACTGTACAAACCAAGTACATTTGTTTGTAATATCAGGGCTTAGAAAGTATAGTGAGTGGATCAATAATTCTGAATTTAATTATGAAATTACGACAAAGTTTTGTATCACTGTCTTGATGGCCCAATATCGATCGAGAATAAATTGATTATTCTAAGTTCATCTTGATGTCCGTTCACATAATTTTAACTTTGAGACCAACGTTTAAATGTTGTTGGAGTTACTCTATAGTTGAATCTAAATCAAGGATCTTATACCTGTAAGCATAAATGTGCCATCCGCTTTCTTTAACTGTACATTGCTAATGCGGTAGAATTATACTTTTCAATAGACACGTACATTAGATTGTTCTATGGTAAGTTCATATCCATTCACTGTGTATATATACTGAATGTGCATTAATTATATCACCTGTGTAATGTAAACCAATATGTCGTGTTACAATATATCGTAAAACACTAAGTTAAGGTGCTAGTACACTAGTGCGCTGTCAGAAAATTAATATCAATAAATATTTAGCCATCAATCCCTAAATGGACGCAGTTTAGCAGAAACCTTTCAATTCTAATTGAAATATAGAAGAAATGAAATAATACATAAAAGTGAGAGATCAAGAGATAGAGACAGAGATAATAAAATAACAGAAAAAATATGTCCCACGTCTGGGCGTAGGCATCCTCTCATTTTTTTAAATTTTGTAGCAGTTTTTGAACTACAGTAAAAAATAACCTTGTAAACATTACCACGTATATCCTCTCAGAATCTGTATAAATTGCGTAAAAAGATATTCTCAAAACTATTTCTCTTCTAAACTACGTTCAATTATGTCTGCTTTTTTAGATAGATAGCAATCCAGCATACATGCAATAGATTATAAATGTTATTTTATGAATAATATATTAACATACACGATAACAGAGTATGAACAAACATTCGTTATTTGAGGATTGAAACATAATAGTGGCTGTAAAATTCACTACGATTGCGTCTTCACGGGGGTACAGTTATGTTGACAATAACCTTTGCTTTCGTAATACACTAAATATACTAATATAGAAAGCAAATCCGTTATTGGCTGCATGTTTTTGTTATAAAAGAGCTGTGGAATTTGTATTTTATACAAAAGCTGATTTATATCAATAAATTACTTTCCATCTGTAGCTGTACGTTACATATCTAGAGTCCAAATGTGTTTTGTTAAAAATCACGAATAACGATCAACAGAAATATAAATATATTAACAAAATATTAACAAACAATAATAACTATGAACTCGACTGTACTTGAGCAGAAGCGCCAGAAAACGTTGCCGTAAATTTGCACGGCGCTAAGCGCTTACTTCAAAGCAGGCATTAATGTCCAAATACTCAAATTCTGCCTAATTTTAAGATGGCGTTAGAGCGTTTTCAGATTATCCGATCCGATATCGGTGTTGGACTCCAATAGCCAATATCCGAGCAGCTGTCACCATGTGCTGTTTTCACATATTTCCGACAATATCGTTCCGATACGGCCATTTGCTCGACAGCATTGTACGGGCGGGTCCTCATGGTAGACTATAATAGAAGACTTTATATTCTGTATATATGGATTCTACCAGTTCAATTAATGTAATTATATCGTATTTAATGATGACGACACCATGATGACAACCAAATTAGTAAACAAACTCAAAATGGCCGCCGCGCATCGGTCTCTACGCACATAGAAACAATTTAGATACACGTATAGCACACATACAAATATTATTGTCCGACGGTTCACGGGCATCCGATAGAGCCGGTAACATATCGGTGTCGGCTCCGATATCCGATATCGGATCGGATAATGTGGAAGACGGGTACATATTTCGTACATTTTACTTGCCCCGATATCGTATCGGAGTCAGATACCGGTATCGGATCGGATAGTTTGGAAACGCTCTTAAGTTATTACTTTAAGTCAAAGTGACTGTGACACCATGAGACTTAACGACATCTTAAAATTGAGTAGCGTTGACTATTTGGCCTTAATGTTTTAAACAGCCAGGATACATCGCACCCTACCTTATTAATCCTTAACTCCTTCAGTATCATTTTACAAGCACAGGAACTACTGCTACTTTTGTTTATATAATAGCAAATGTTTAAAAAAGTCTAATGAATTCCATTAATAAATACTGTTTATATTTACGTATTACGTATTGGGCGACAGTTAAATTATTCACATTGTATGGTGAAATACCTTATCATTGAATTTTTTTTCATTTGGCAAGAAAAAATTTACCAAGCATATTATATAAATCACATTTACATAAACTAAAATACATATATAGAGGAGTGTTTATTGCACACCTCGAACGTGAATATGCGCTTTAATGTCGACATGATTAAGCTCACGCTACCCGCTCTCATGAAATCTCGTTTATTATTTTTATACCGCACTAATATGTACATAGCTATGTAAAGAAAAGCAGGTTAATATAAAACAAATAATATCGAATAAAACTGATTTATATTCCATATTGTTAGACTTTTTTTTAGTTTATTGCACTATTATACAAATATATAAAAACTAAAAAACACAGTTTTTTACATTCGTAATTTCGCACGAAGCGAGAAACCTGCTTTCTGAAATAAATGTCAAGATTTTCGTCAATCCAGAAATTTTACCAGCGTGTGCAGCGTATAGAATCAGAACTTTTCTATGAAATGCATGCATTTGCGTGCCTGAACATGGAAAACGTAATCGGAAACCTAACGTTTTCACCCTCACAAAGGCTTTTTTATTTATTTGAATTAGTATGTGAAACAGAAATAGAGATTACATGGAGGCAGCTACTATTGAAGTCCAAATTCGAATATTAAATAGAATTATAACTACCTACATATTGTGTAAATGCTTAATATCAAAAGGTCTCAGGCCGTATCACGCAATTGAATATATGAATCATGTATGTAATATTTAAAAAGTTTTTTATGTGCCTACCTGATTATTTTAATTCTATCTTAATACATTTGGGAGATTAATATGGCCTTAACACACATAATTATTGTTTTTCATAAAACTAATTCTAGTTATATTCGAAATCATCTAATATTAGGCACTAATTTTAAACATTAGATTTGAAATTAATATCGCGTATGGTATAGTTTTAAGTTACTTTTATTCTAATCTCGTCATTTTTATGCAATTATATTTGTAATATTTCTTTCTATAGGTTGTGCAACGAAACGAATATACATTTAACTAATTGATGTTTTTTTTCTTGTGTAAACTTTTGTGCCATTTTCAGCGTTTAATGTTATTTAATGTTTTATTTTATTTTACATGCTCAACTCAAAAAATTTAAGTTTTAAAGCTACTGACATTTGATATTGTTTAATTTGAATAAATAATTAAATTGTTATAGGAATTTCTTGAATGTTGGTTAGACATAATCATAGTTAATGTGTGTATGTCATTATATGTAACATGGTTAACTATTAATGTATTTATAAATATTAATAATATATCGATGCAAATGTCGAATACAAAAACTTAGATTTAAAAATGTAGTGCATTCTAAGCAGAAAACTGTCAAGATATCAGTTTTTATAAATGGGTATTTATTGGGCAGGCAGTTGATGCTAACTGTCCAAATCTAAAAATGTTATTCAGTATAAATTACAAACATTTGTGTAACTAAAACACTTATGATTGCTATTCTTTTTTTAAATCTATTATAACTAAAACTTAGTGCTATTTATGATTAATAATAAATAAAGCTTAACTTTCCGATCGGATCCTCAGATACACTATTTGTTATGGCGAAATTTCTTACTAACGAATTTTACACCCTACTTATAAAATTAACCCTAATTAAAAGGTAGCTACAGTGTAATTACAAAAAACTGAAAAACATATGTTTGTTAGTAAGGAAACGCGTTATAACGATCGATTTGAACGCTCACTTAGTTTAAGGTCTGTACATTGTAACTGTAAATTCTTTTAGTAATAAAACCTAATAAGTTATACGTAATATAGTAATATTTTATAACCAAAAATAATCAAAGAAAATGTCTTACGCATGGATTAAAAATATGTTTTCTTTTTAAATTCTAACAATGGCTTATCAATCGAACTATACTTATTTATTACTCAGTTTATTATTTGGCAGTTTTTAAATATATTTCTTCAAAATTTCTTTAGCTTCATTACAACCATCTAAACAGTCATAGGTGCATGAAACGTAAACTAATCGAACCGATTGAAAAACTAGCTTATTCATTCTGCACTTCTTACAGAAATGCGTGAATTAAATCTCATTTTAAAGGTACAAATTTAAGAACCCTTTGAGGCGATTCTGTATATTTATGTTTGGCTCTAAATAAGCAATTTTTCAATCTCATCATCATCAAATTTTTCAAATCGCAAAAGCTCAATCCATACATTTATCTTTTAACCTCATTTGGCAGCTTTATACATAATACCAATGAACCTTCACTTAATATCAGACAGACAAACAAACAATCTAATTGTATTTATCACAACGGTGTCACAAATTTACGAAACTTGTAGGTTCTTTATTTTTTAAACATTGTAATTTATGAATATCATTAATCAGTATGTTAAGTTTTAAAACTGTACGAAAAGGCATTTGTAAACACACTTTAATTCTATATAATATAACCGGAAACCGCGTCCGTAAATACTATCGACACAGCTACGTAGTGCATTAAAGTAGGTAATCGAAGAGCAGGCTGTATGTTTAAGTGTTTTAAAGTGAAATGAATTGCAGGGCTTGTTTCATCATGTCCTTAAACTGTCCATTAATTTACACACGATTCCTATCAAGGGCACAAAAGTAAACTTGACTGCTATTTTGTAACATATCTAATAATATTTTTATTCAAATATCTCTGTTAACTGAATATAGCTAATAAATTCAGCAGCTTTTTAGTTTACTAGTAAAATATGATGGTTGGTAAATTGATCTTTATTTAAATTGAAACTAACTTAACGGACATTTTTATTGGTTCTTAATTAAGATATAAGTCAACCATTGAAACAGTTTTCTTATTGAATTAAAATTTGCCAAAAACACATATAACATATATCATTTATTACATCTTATATATTTTAGTATTTTCATTATGAACACTTTTACATGACTACTCAATAAACTGTGTAGAGTTTGATCAATTTGTGCAAAGAGTATAATCTGGTGATATAATGTGAGAATTCCATAACATTAGTTAGAGACATACATATGCCAGTTGAAATATTTTTTACGAGCTGTTAACATGCGTATTTTTATATAATTGTTTTAATTTTTGTTTAAACATAAAACTTATCATGTTTTTGAGAGGCTACGAAATCTAGCAAATACAATTTATATAATAAGTAATTTATCACAATGACGGTTTCAAGTACCTAATTCTTTATATCATAATTTCTAATATATCAGACATATGAATATGAAATACATTTTTTCGACAAAGGAAAATCGTGACGCGTTTAAAGAATATATTATCCAATTTTATTACCTAAAACTTTCGTCATCACAACATAATAATATGGGATAATAATGTATTTATATTTATTTGTTATTAAATTATTATCAGTGATAAAAAGCAACCCCTACTGCTGCAAGTTCCTTTTAATATACAACTGGTCACTGATGAAATAAGCCCTATGATGTATTTTTACATGTAATATTTTGCGTTTTTTTATTAAGTGTTTAGTGTTTATACTTGGTAACGTTTAGATTAAGGTAGGCATAAACATATTGGTGTCCATCTTGTAAATAATGCTCCTTTACATTTAGGTAAATATACATGGTCATTATGAACAATTTGTTGTTTTATTTGTTACGAAGAATCCCAAATAATGATTCTTTGATTTTTTTAGGTTATTTGAATTATCTTAATATATATATAAATTACGTGTCACGTTGTTTGTCCGCGATGGACTCTCTAAACTGGTAACCGATTTTAATCAAATTTGCACACCGTGTGCAGTTTGGTTCAACATGCGAGGTAGGATAGTTTTTTTGGCCATAAGTGACCCACAATTTTTTTTGCGAATTTAAGGATTTTTAATAGGACATGACAAAGGGTCGTCGAAAAGGGCTGAAAAATGTCTCCCCGGCAAGCTAGTTTTTTTTTATAAAAACTGACGATGCAAACGATCTTCCAGTCCATCCGCTGGTAAGGATCTACTGCCGTCCCTGCATACCTGCAACCAATTTCAAACTATGAAGGCTACAGATGCGTTGCCATCTCTGAGGACTAAGCCTGCCATAGCCTGTAAGTAAACCAGCTCACTATGCCCTTCAGACAGAAACACCGCAGTGCAAGCTATTTACCTACTCAGAAAGAGTCCTAGGCAGAAAAAATAGACCTACCAATACTAATTACTGATATTTGTCCATACTCTCAATTCTGGGCATGTAATGCTGTTTCCCATTAACATTGAATCTGGGTTCAACTTTTTATATGTATTTTCCACCACAGGTTCGGCGCTAAAGCACCATCAGTGAAGTGTGTGTTTTATACGTCGTAGAGCCACGCTGCAGCTATATATTATGGTTGTGGCACGAATGGGTCGGCTCGACCGGGGAAGGACCACGCTCTCTTAGAATACCAGCGTAAATAGCAGCTTAATGCTGCAGTGTTTCGTATGGTGAGTGTTGAGATCTGGAGACCCATATTTACAGGAAACAAGGCATTCCATCTTAGTCCTCAGGGGTGACAACGCATCTACGTTGTGATTCTTAATCGAGGAAAAATGTAGATGTCTATGTGCCACCGCGTCCACTGGTATGCTGTGTGCTCGCTTATCACCCTTATTCTATAAAAAAGTGTGTACTATATCACAGAATAAATAATAGAAGTTCTATGTACAGGACTCATACAAACGATAGATCGAAACTATGCTCAACTTATTGTAAGAACTTGCGCTTACACTTATATAAATTATGGAATACGTGTGCATGATGTTTTTACAATAAGTTGCGCATGGTGTCCAAGTTATACTTGAATTGTACCTAGTGTCTCATCTTTATTTCTTTATTGGTCTAAAGTAAGATCGGGTTGAAATTTTGGAAAAAATTGGCATATTCCACCCCTATAAATATTTTTCATTTTAAACTTATATAATACCTATGTATTTACTTATAATACATATTTAAGATTTTTATACCTGCGACTGCCAATATAGCAGTAATTAATGATTCTTCGCCGCAATGGTCGGTTATTCGTTACGGAAATATAAATGTTATTTATAGTGTTAGTTTATTTGAATTCGTTCGTGTATTTCTACTACCCACAATAAAACATAAGAAAAATAAAGCGAATAAAATACTGTGATACTAAAAGTAATCTCGTAAAATATTAATTTCACCTCATTTTATTTCAAATTTAATTGAGTTGGAAAGTTGTATTTGGATTCAAAAGAAAGTTACAAGATTTTAAGGAAAAGTATTATTCATGATGTATGATTATAAAGAAAGCATTGATCAAACAAAAAATCTGTCAAAAATACCATTACGAGACTATATATATATATATATATATATAAAAAAAAAAAAAAAAAAAATTAAGAAAAAAAACTTGGGTGTTCGGATACGGATCTTTGTATTGGAATCCAGGTTTTGATTACGAGCAGTCTGTTACTGGATATGTAAAAGGATTTTCTAGAAGATTTTGGCAAGGTAATACAACTCACCGTGGAACTGAATCTAAGCCTGGGCGAGTCGCGACCCTCAAAGAAGATAAAGAGGGCATCACTTGGGGCAAGGCGTTCTTAGTAGCAGAAGAAAATCACGCAGCTCTTCCGTATCTGTCTACAAAGGCATGCTAACTCGGCGGATACAAAATTTACACCGTAAACTTCCATCCCCGTCCATCTTTATTTGTAGCGGGACAGTATTTCATGCCGGCACACCGCCTGCAACTTTACAAGGCGCAGGTTCGGCCGCACATGGAATACTGTTCCCATCTCTGGGCTGGGGGTCCCCAGTACCAGCTCCTTCCACTTGACCGCATCCAGGGCAGAGCGGCTCGAATCGTCGACGACCGAGTGCGTTCCGATCGGCTCGATTCACTGGCACTGCGAAGAGATGTTGCATCTCTTTGCATTTTCTTTCGCATATACCATGGAGAGTGCTCTGAGGAATTGTTCGGATTAATCCCAGCCGCCAAATTTCGTGAACGCACTACGCGGCAAACGTCGCGATACCATCCACATCATCTGGATGCTTGGCGGTCCACCACTGTACGTTTCAAGAGGAGTTTTCTTCCGCGTACAACCTCTCTGTGGAATAGTTTACCACCAGCGATTTTTCCGGACCAATACGACCTGGGGACCTTCAAGAAAAGAGCGTACTCCTTTCTAAAGGGCCGGCAACGCACCTGTAATTCCCCTGGTGTTGCGGTTGATCGTGGGCGGCGGTACTCACTTAACATCAGGTGAGCCGCATGCTCGTTTGCCCCCTCTTCTATAAAAAAAAATCTTCCCACAGTAGTAGTTCCCATTTCACTGATAAAAAAACACGCTTCTGAATATAGCTGTGCCAGAAAAGGGATGAGGGATGAGATCCCAGACGCATTAGACGAGCATCTCTTTTCTTTAGAGTGACTAGTTAGGAAATTCGCTGGGGAAATGAAGATTTGTCTCAAGACATTAATGGGTGAAACGACGGAGAAGAAAGAAGAGCCCAAGCAGGAAGCAAGAGCGGTTGTTCCAAGTTTCCAATTCTTGTCTAGAATTCCGGACAAAAAGTTGCGTTGTGTCAACATGTGATTGCCGGTGGCTTCTATAGCATAAGGATCTTAGACAAGCTGGATTTGTACCCAGTTTATTTATGGGATTGTTGAACGATTCCAAACTATCAATAGTCTAATTTATAACTTTTATAAATAAATGTGATAGAATTTGACAAACATTATTCTATTATTCATTTTGATTTTGTATTAGGCGTTTTGTTTAAATTAGTTTTGTTTTTATGTATTTTTAATAGAAAAATATGTGAAGCCTATAGGCTCGGAATTAATATTGCTTTGAGTTTTGAAAAACTTATTTCTTTTTCCAATATTAGGTTAAGAAAAATTAAAAGCTTTATTTTCATTGCTGAATGAAAACGTCGTGCACACTTATGACTTATCTTAATTACCAATAATTCTGACATTAACTAGCCAATAACGAAAAAGGTGTGCAGAGTAATGAAGCTGCAGATATTATATATTTTTTAAACTTTTAAAGAAAAAAGGGAACTGTATACACTTTCGTAAGAAGTAATTTAACTATCGTAATATTATTTCAAAATAGTTTTCTTTCCTTTGTAGTTGTAGTACAGTAGATCAACGACAGGCGCTGCTTTGTTTAATTTTAAAAATACTCCGGGCCAAGATTTGTCGTTATCCTTACGCCGCTCTGCAGACGGATTTGTGATTCTAGTTCTAGTAATCTAGTGCAGTATTAATAATGTAGTCTCTATTCTACGACCGGACCGTTTAGACCATTCAACCCAATGGACTCGCCTCGCATGATTATTCCCCTCTGCTCAATGATTTTATAAGAAAGAGTTATAATATCATTGCCTCTGCCGCTCCAAAAGTGACAGAATTTTTTGTTGATAGCATTAGGCGCATTACTCGATCATTGGCTTGAATGGTCTAAGCCGGACCGGAGTCAGGTGATTTTTTAATAGATAGTTATATACCACATAGTAAGGACTTTTTACTCATGTGGTTATACTGCCATCTATCGGAAGCCGCAAGTTCTTTTTCTTCTAACGTCGCCACACTTATGGATGAGAGAGTTGGATAGAGTGTTAATTTTCTATTCAATTTTCAAACCCGAGAAAATTAATTAGTCGAAAACAGGCATTCATAAAAATGTTTTTTATTTTTATTAACCCAAAGTGTATGTTATAAGGGTCAACTCCATAATGTACTTAATATTAAGGAGACACATCTTTATAGTTTCTACATGTTTTGATCGACTGACCATATTGTCAATAGGTACTCACTTAAATAAATTTAAACTTGATATTTCTCCGCCCATAAATTACAATGCATTAATGAAAGGTATAGACAGATTTAAGAATTAAGCCTTCAAAATGTTAATCTTCGCTACTTACAAAATATTATAGTGGTAATTTCTTTATTACATTCACTTATGTAAAAAATACTTTTTTTTTGTATAACATTATTAATAAATTAAATATCGGATAAAAAACTTACGTTAGTTTTAAATTAGGTAGCAACAGTTTCATAACATGTTTTTATTAATTACACTGCCCTCTACCGGTCAGGCTTGTAACTTGGATATTACTAACAATTCACATTTCGTTAAGCATCAGTGGCTGTTTTTTGTTACTCGTAATTCATTTTTTTATAATAAAAGAAATAACTTCCAATTATTCTCATTGTATAGTATTATGTAGTATTCTTAACAATGAAATACAAACATAATCTATATTTAAGTATAATTTTATCCATATATAGGTCGCATACGTTTATTACGACAATTGTTTTATATTAATATTATAATAATAATTATGCATGCAAAATGTTTTCAATATTTTTATTCTTTTATTTAAATTATTATTATTTAACTATTTGACTTAAGTTTCCGCAAGGCAGCGTGGCCGAGTGGTCTAAGGCGCTGGTTTTAGGCACCAGTCCGAAAGGGCGTGGGTTCGAATCCCACCGCTGTCAGACACTTTTTACAATTTTTTGTTCAAATTCATTAAGTTGGAATTAAATAACACCAATATCATACAGCACCGAAACTTAAAGTTATACAACTAATTTCCTTTAAATACCTTTTGAATTCAATTTACTCGACGTTATAATGTCCTTCAGACCGAATTTCGGTTACGACGACCAGCCTTAACGGAGACTAGTCATCGGCGCATGACAGAATCATAGTGCCCAAGTGTATGCGCAAGCACAGGAGCACTCTCTATTCCCTCACTCTCCTCTCACACAGACAGTAAACCGACACGACAAGAGAGAGATCAGGCGCAGGATCAACGGCTTTACATGTTTTCCGAGGCACGTCGGTGAGACATCTGCCCAACTTGCTGACTCCGTGCAGCTGAAAATTTCTTGATGGAAAAGCTCATTAACTGATTTTTTTGGCCTTCGAGGTTAGAACTCTCCCTCGATAGAATTAAGAAAAAACATGAAATAATTCATTATATTATATACACTATAGTAGTTGTATAGTAGTTTATTTTTTATTGGAGTAAGATTTTTTAAATAATCATTTAATTTTCATAAATTTGCCTGGATTACATACTTAAGTAAATGAATAAGAGATCAGAAAACTAAATTTCCAATGGGCAGATAGCTCGAACAACTGACAACCCAGAGAGAAGAATGATTCTCGCGAAGCAGCCTCCTACCGGCAAGCGAAGTGCGAAGGCGGTTTAACAACTAAATTTAGTGTTGAGTCCGATGAAGCTGTAATAGCCAATTAGTTAACAGCACCGACATCGCATGAAAAATATGGAGTGACAACCTGAATAGGCATTCAGGAAGTCGATGAATGCAGGTTAAACGGAGTCGTGGACTGATGTAGATATCTATAGGCTACAGCGTCCGCTTACCATCAGGAGGACTGTGTGCTCGCCTGTCGCCTTTATTCTATAAAAACAAAAAAAAAACTGTCGGTCGTAGTGCTGCTCGTCAGAAGTGAACACTTTTTAGCTTCACAAACTTGTTAACATTATTTTACACATTGTAAATTCAGTTCAAATTAAATACCGTAATGCAGTTTTGAAAATATTTTTTTTATGGAATAAGTGACGTAGATAGGTAGTACACTTCTGGCTCACTGAGTCAGAAGTGGTACAACGTTCGTCGACTCACGATGCTAAAAAAAAGGTTTTGGCATGCTCTGATCACGGATCTACGGTCTGTTTTTGCGTAGGATGCACGATTCCGGAGATGTGCAGATCAATTAACTCTTATCTAATTGATATCCGATGAGGCCTCCACCGTCATTAGCGCCCCATTGTTATTTATCTATTGTTCATTGAATACCGTCATTGTCCATTTTTCCTCGGCGTATGCGTCGGCTTAACAGTGCTATTGTATTATACTTCTTTGTTCCTATCTACAACGCTAATCTGAATCACACAAAACACATTACCTAATTTTTTACAATTTTATTTACAAAAAAAACTTTTACAAGAAAAATCTCATCCACTAAAATACCATTGTACAATGTGTTCCCTGTAAATATACTGGTAAAACTATGCATTGAACATCCCTGAAACTTATATAGCAGATACATTAAGCAATATTCGCCACAAACTGAAGTCCACTCATTCTAAATCCTATCAACATTCCAGTTCCATCTTTTACAAATTCCTTTTTAAAAACTCTAGCTGATATCGTATAGGTGATCGTCCATATGAATCAAAATATTGACCGACGTCATTCATATCGATATATAAAGCTACCCAATGTGACCCAGGTTTATCATCTGTATCCAAATTGCATATTATAAACGTTGGTATTTACTAGACTGGGGTGAATCTTTTTCAGATGTTGTTTTACATCTAGTGTATCCATGATATTACTGCTATTAGTAGATTATTACAGTAACAATCTACTCAATGACTAACATAGGAATGATCAAATATAGTGATTTCTAAATATTAAATTGCATTCTTTTGTGTTATGCAAATCGTATTTGAGTCATCAATACACTGAACAAGACGCAACACGAAGGAATGTTGAGATAAACAACAGAATGTGAGATAAGATTGTTGATGCATAAAGTTACTCGTACTATCAGTTCCATCGCAGAAATTCTTTAGATTAGAATTATTACTTTCTGGTGCTATATAAAACCAGGGCGTTGCAGTCATGGAGTTAGTGTATGGTCGTTTAACCGCAGTGGATCTATCAATACTACATTTGTGTTACTTCAACGCATCAAAGGCCATGGATGTAAGTGTTTATTCTATTGACAAACTTACTTTTCTTTCTGTTATTTTCTTACGTGTGTATGATTTAGTGTTAACAAATTATATTTAAATATTGTGTGTGTATATGAATTAACTATGGTAGCTCAGATGGTTAGCGCAAGCTGTAAAATTTCACAGTACGCGACCCGGGTTCGATCCCCGCCGGCACCAAATAAATTGTCAATTGCAATTTTAAGTGCTGATTTACCACGTGCTCGATGCTGAAGGAAAACATCCTGAGGAAACCTGCATGTCTGAGAAAATTTCGAAGACATGTGAAGTTTGCCAACACGCATTGAGGCAGCGCGGCGGACATTTCCTAGCCCTAAATACAAAGACAATAGCAGAAAGTGAAAAAGTTAAAAAACACTTTTTTAACAATGACAGTCATTAGTTGATCATTTCACTAATGATGGGTGGGGGCTGGGTGCTACCATCTGCTTGGGATCCTATAATAAATAAAATTAAATCCCAACCCAAGCATGCAACGGAAGACCCATGATACCATAAGTTCATGAGCACTGTGTAGAATTTGTCGGAACAAAAGTTAAATTTTAATCTATGGTAACCGCGGTTAACTATGACAGCTGACGTTGAACATCTCGGTCCTTCCCGTGACCATGGGTGCTTACAGCTCTCGAAACGTGGAGTATTAAAAGTTACATATACGCGATAAATCCCGTAAAAACATATTATTTCAATGTGTAGTGTTCGCGTAAATATAAGAAATCATTATGCGTTTATCGATCATTATTTGTTTCGGCCAAGTTATCCTTTCAATTATTTGTTGCCAAAAGAAAAAAAAACTGTTCGTTATTGCACAACACACGTGCACGGCATTCCATATTTTGACGTGACGAATTAAAATGTGCCTACAAACAAGAGAACATCATTCCCATATTAAATTGGTACATTAAATATTTGTGCAAAGACGAAGTGATCGCGTACAAAGGTGGTTCAGCAGAAAAACAATTTTTAAAAATATTGACGACGTATGATAGAATTTTTAATATTGAAGAATACAAATGTTCAAAATACAATGATTTGGTAAATGTCATAAATTTAAACCAACGTTATGTGTATAATAATCATGTATTTGCAAAAAATAATCACAAAATTTTATATTGTTCTTGTGATGAAGTGTGCGTTTTACAAGTGGTTATTGCTTGAAAATAAAATTTCAAATTAATCATAAATTTTGTTTGATTTCCCAAAAACATTAGTGTTAGTACAAAATATAATATATTAACTGTTTACCTACACCAACACTTTCATTTTTTATATCAACCCTTAGAACTTTAGACGTGTGTAATATTACACTGTATACATCCGTTTACTGCTATTGTGGCAGGACCAAGTGAATGTGGGAAGTCAAATTTTGTAACAAATTTCATAAAATCAGTTACAAAAATATGTAATTGTGATTCTAATCAGATCACATGGTGCTTTGATGAAATGTAACCTTTATATAATTTACCAAATGTTAACTATCATCAAGGAATTCCAAATCTTAATATGGTGACAACCCACATTTTGTTATTATTAATGATCTAATGAGAGAGTCCGATGGAAAAATTGTAGATATATTTACAAAGGTAGTCGTCACAGGAATCTTAGAGTATTTTATTTAACACAAAATTTATTTCATCAGGGTAAAGGGCAAAGAGACATATCTTTAAACTCAAGTTATATAATATATTTTAAAAACCCTCGAGATAACACTCAAATAAGATATTTAGCACGACAAGTGTCACCAGATAACCTAAAATTCATAGAAGATGCCTATAGGGATGCAAGTCTAGAGGCGCATGGATAAATTGGTAATCTGAGTGGTTGACGATCCTCTTCGGTAAAATGAAGGTATCTTTGCAGTGTTTGCAAATATAACATCCATTTCTTTCGGTCTTCCGTCTTACTATTCATAATATTTTGCATTTCAATATCTAATCGAGATAGATTATTATTTTCTTGTTTTAATTTTTCAATCAATCCAGGTTCGATAAATATCATTTTATTTGCATTTTCCATGTTAACTGGCTAGTTCAGTCACTAATCCACTCAATATTGCACCTAATATTATTGGTAAGAAAGCCCCTCCTTTTTGTATAATTATATTTTTCTTAGTTTATGTTACACACTAGTTTATGTACACTTACGCACTAGTTTACGGAGTATATTTTTGTGTTTATTCAATTTTTGTTTATCTTGATCTTTAAGAGGAGTTTTATCTCGAGGGCTTTTAAAATATATAACTTGAGTTTAAAGATAAGTCTCTTTGCCCTTTACCCTGATGAAATAAATTTTGTGTTAAATAAAATACACTAAGATTCCTGTGATGACTACCTTTTGTAAATATATCTACAATTCTTCGGACTATCTCATTAGATCATCAATAATAACAAGATGTGGCTTTTCACCATCAAACATGTTAAGATTTGGAATTCCTTGATGAAAGTTAACATTTGGTAAATTATATAAAGGTTGCATTTCATCAAAGCACCATGTGATCTGATTAAAATCACAATTACATATTTCTGTAACTAATTTTATGAAATTTGTTACAAAAATTACTTATATTGTAAATCCAAAGAGATGTGAGTTTATTAACCAACTTCAAGAAAAAGATCTGAACAAACCCTCTGGGATTGAAGTTCAAGAGTTTTCTACACCGAGCAGTAGAGATAAAAAGTCTACAACTAAAATTTTTATCTCTACTGCTCGGTGTAGAAAACTCTTGAACTTCAATCTCAGATGGTTTGTTCAGATCTTTTGCTTGAAGTTAGTTAATAAACTCACATCCCTTTGGATTTCCAATATAAGTACTTTAATATCTTTTAATGCTTCAGCAAATCTATCCCACCCTACTGGATCAATTCTTTTTAAGGGTCTTAGTGAATCATTTATTAAATCAACAATATTACTTCCAGGAATTTTTTCATTATCAATTATGACTGTACCTTCATTATCCCATTGTATTTTACTTTTACTTGTTTCAACTAAGTTTAATAATAACTGTCCTTTAAGTTACTGTCCTTAAGTTTTTGGTATTAAAGTGAGTATTTGAGCTGGTGTGTAAAGTGGTTTTTCATCATTTTCTTTACTTTTAATGGATCGATTCTCCTCCAACAAAGATTCAGCATCAACTGAAGTTTTTAGATCTCTATCTTTATTTTTATAACCAATTTTAGACTCATTTGAATCTTCATTAGATATATCATAATAAATTGGTAACCTGAGTGGTTGACGATCCTCTTCGGTAAAATGAAGGTATCTTTGCAGTGTTTGTAAATATAACATCCATTTCTTTCGGTCTTCCGTCTTACTATTCCTAATATTTTGCATTTCAATATCTAATCGAGATAAATTACTATTTCTTGTTTTAATTTCTTGTTTTAATTTTTCAATCAATCCAGGTTCGATAAGTATCATTTTCTTTGCATTTTCCATGTTAACTGGCTAGTCCACTCACTAATCCACTCAATATTGCACAAAATATTATTGGTAAGAAAGCCCCTCCTTTTTGCATAATTATATTTTTTCTTAGTTTGTGTTTACACTTACGCACTAGTTTACAGAGTATATTTTTGTGTTTATTAAATTTTTGTTTATCTTGATCTTTAAGAGGTACTTTTCCTTGTAAAACGTTATGAATACACTCACAAATACAGTTAATTTCTTCTTCATCCCACGCTTTAAGTAATGCTCTTTGATATTTTGGTTTAAGCGTATGCAAAGCGTTTAGCAAATGTTTATGCGTTGTGAGTCATCGATGCATCATTTAGCAATGAATTGAATTGTTTGATTCTTGGTGTATTTAAACTCTTTTATGGGGACGTACTCTGTACAGAAACCATTAAATGGGAAGACATTTGTCTTGATACAACAAAAATCATTGGTATTCTGTTTTAAATCTACCATTAAATATTCATGCGCCTCTAGAGTTGCATCCATGTAGACATCTTCAATGAATTTTGGGTTATCTGGTGACACTTGTCGTGCTAAATATCTTATTTGAGTTTTATCTCGAGGGTTTTTAAAATGTATTATATAACTTGAGTTTAAAGATACGTCTCTTTGCCTTTTAACCTGATCAAATAAATTTTGGGTTAAATAAAATACACTGAGATTCCTGTGATGACTACCTTTTGTAAATATATCCACAATTCTTCCATCGGACTCTCTCATTAGATCATCAATAATAACAAGATGTGCATTTTCACCATATTAAGATTTGGAATTCCTTGATGATAGTTAACATTTGTTAAAATTATATAAAGGTTGCATTTCATCAAAGCACCATGTGATCTGATTAAAATCACAATTACATATTTCTGTAACTGATTTTATGAAATTTGTTACAAAATTTAACTTCTCACATCCAATTGGTCCTGCTACAATAGCAGTAAACGGATGTATAAAGTGAAACATTAAACACATCTAAAAGTCTAAGGGGTGAAATAAAAATTGAAAGTGTTGGTGTAAACAATTAATATATATTGTGTACTATAACTAATTTTTTTTGGAAATCAAACAAAATTTATGATTCATTTAAAATTTTATTTGCAAGCAATAACCACTTGTAAAAAACCTACACTTCATCACAAGAACAATGTAAAATTTTGTGATTATTTTTTGCAAATATATGATTATTACACACATAAAGTTTGTTTAAATTTATGACATTTACCAAATCATTGTATTTTGGACATTTGTATTCTTCAATATTAAAAATTCTATCATTCGTCGTCAACATTTTTAAAAATTGTTTTTCTGCTGAACCACCTTTGTATGCGATCACTTAGTCTTTGCACAAATTTTAAATGTACCAATTTAATATGGGAATGATGCTTTTTTGTTTGTAGGCACATTTTAATTCTTCGGTCACGTCAAAATATGGAATGCCGTGCACGTGTATTTCGCAATAACGAACAGTTTTTTCGTCTTTTGGGGACAAATAATTGAAAGGATAACTTGGCCGAAACAAATAATGATCGATAAACACATAATTTTTATTAGATAGTTATACGTCTAGAATAGCCATTTCTCTACATTGAAAATGTTTATGAGGATATGTAATGTAAAATCCGTCCATGTCGATGATGTATGTCATTTTGAACCAAAAAGTTAAAAGTATTTACACGTGAATAAAAATATGTTTGTTCCAACAAACTTCACATAACAATGCTTCATTACTTCCCATCATCCCATCTCTTCCTTCTGCTCTTTTTTACTGTAATTTAAGTAAACAGAATCACATTCACTAATGATCAACTAATGACTGTCATTGTTAAAAAAATATTTTTTAATTTTTTCACTTTCTGCTATTGTCTTTGTACTTAGCTAGGAAATCTCCGCACTTCCTCAATGCATGTTGGCGAACTTCACATGCCTTCAAAATTTTCTCAGACATGCAGGTTTCCTCACGATTTTTTCCTTCACCGCCGAGCACGTGGTAAATCAGCACTTAAAATTGCAATTAACAATTTAATTGGTGCCGGCGGGAAGCTGTGAAATTTACAGCCTGCTCTAACCATCTGAGCTACCATGGTTTAATCATATACACAATATTTGAATATAATTTGTTAACACTAAATCATGTAAGAAAATAACAGAAAGAAAAGTAAGTTTGTCAATAGAATAAACACTTACATCCATGGCCTTTGATGCGTTGAAGTAACACAAATGTAGTATTGATAGATCCACTGCGGTTAAACGACCATACACTAACTCCATGACTGCAACGCCCTGGTTTTATATAGCACCAGAAAGTAATAATTCTGTAGTGAAACTGATAGTAACTTTATGCGTCAACAAGCTTATCTCCTCACATTCCTTCGTGTTGCGTCTCGTTCGATGTATCGATGACTCAAATACGATTTGTATTACACAAAAGAATGCAATTTAATATTTAGAAATTACTATAATTGATCATTCCTATGTTAGTCATTGATTAGATTGGTACTGTAATAATCTACTAATAGCAGTAATATCATGGATACACTAGATGTAAAACAATATCTGAAAAAGATTCACCCCAGTCTAGAAAATAATGTTTATACTGCTAATAGACTACCTATGTATACCCTCGTACCAACGTATATAATATGCATTTTGGATACAGATGATAAACCAGGGTCAGATTGTGTAGCTTTATATATCGATACGAATGACGTCGGTCAATATTTTGATTCATATGGACGATCACCTTTACGATATCATCTAGAGTTTTTTAAAAGGAGTTGTAAAAGATGGAACTGGAATGTTCAGCAATCCAATAGCACTGATAAGCCAACGCACACGCCGAGGAAGTATAGACAATGACAATAGATAAGAACAATGGGACGCTAATGACAGTGGAGGCCTCACCGGATATCAATTAAATATTAGTTAATTGATCTGCACATCTCCGGAACCGTGCATCCTACGCAAAAACGGACCACAGATTCGTGATCATAGCATGCCAAAACCTTTTTTTTTTGTATTTAGAATCGTGTGTCGACGAACGTTGTACCACTTCTGACGCAGTGAGCCAGAACTGGTACAACGTAACTACTAGTGACAACGGAGCACACAGTCCACCTGATGGTAAGTGGATGCTGTGGCCCATAGATATCTATATTTATCTTCAATTAAGAATCAATGGAGCCGTGGTAGCTCAGATGGTTAGCGCTCGCTGCAAATTTCACAATACGTGAGCAAACCGGATTCGATCTCCGCCGGCACCAATGAAATTGTTAATTGCAATTTTAAGTGCAGATTTACCACATGCTCGGCGGTGAAGGAAAACATCGTGAGGAAACCTGCATGTCTGAGAAATAAGAAAAGAAAAATTTCGAAGACATGCGAAGTGCGCCAACACGCTTTGGGGCAGCGCGGCGGACTATTCCTTGCCCTAAAACCCTCTCAGAAATGAGAGGTGGCCTGTGCCCAGGAGTGGGACGTATATAGGCTGTAACTTTACTAACTTTAAGAATCAATCAGCCCTGAGGACTGATATGGAATGCCTCGTTTCCAGTAAAAAGGGTCTCTCATTCTCTACACTCACCATACGAAACACAGCAGCATTAAGCTGCTATTTTACGCTGGTATTCTGTGAGATCGTGGTCCTACCCCGGTCGAGTCGACACATTCGTGCTGCAACCACAATATAGCTGCAACATGGCTGTACCATGTAAATGCAGCATAGCTCTAACACGTAAATGAAGTATCAGGTAAGTCAATCAAAGTCAATCAGGTAAGGATAGGCACCTAAAAGTTTGTTTTGAATCTCAAGAAACATCAAAATTAATACTTAAGAATAATCAAAATTTAAAAGAGGATAAATTTAAGATTTTTTCCGACCAAACACCACAACAACAGAAGTATATGATTACTTTAAAACAAACACTCGAGCAGCGCACGGCAAACGGTGAACAGAATCTTTGTATCAAATACATAAAAGGCGTACCCAAAATAGTAAATAAGACGTCAAAAAACCTCTATCAACAGCATTCATAAACAAAATCATTGAGAATGTAAAGTCCAACAGAGTATCGTACCAAACTAGTTGTAAATATACTGATATAATAACTAATAAATATTCACTTAAGTGTCTATACCAATGCCCGTAGTATTGTCAGGCCTGGTAAATTCGATGAACTTGCGTGTGTTATACAGTCATTTCCTTATCAAATACATATTATTATACTGACCGAAACATGGCTGAAATCAGAGGAGGAGGCTAAAAGATTCCAACTAACGGACTACACTCACTACTTTAATATCAGATATAATAGCAGAGGCGGTGGTGTATCAATTTTTGCTCATAATTCACTTAAGCACAATTTAATAGAAGAAAGCTCACATTGCGAAAACTATTTTTTCTGGGTTCACATAAACAAGTTTTCTCTAGACATAGGTGACAAACCACATATCGATTATCTGATAGAAATATGGGGTTCAGCTGCAAAGAATAACTTGAACCTAATACAAAGAGCTCAAAATAAAGTTATAAATGTGCCTCTATTCAACTATAACTATCTGACACCAACTCACAAAATATATAATGATACTAAGCTGTTAAACATAAATCAATCGTACGTTTATCATACATGCATTCTGATTCGTAAAATAATAAATAAAGATATCCACAATCTTATTTAAGTTTCACTAAAAAGAGACAAATTCAAAAAATTCAGCTAATAAATGCAAATGATCTCATTTTAAGTGCACCAAGTACTAGTTACGGTAAAAGAAACCTAGTGTTTGAAGGAGCACAATTATATAATAAACTGCCTAAAGACATTAAGGAATCGCAGTCAAATGTAAGCTTCAAAAAATTACTAAAATATCATATTATAAAATCTATAAAATAACGGTCTTAATATTAAGTTAAAAATATTAATAATAATCAATAAGTATTTTAAATATATTTAAAAAGGTGCAAATAAGGTATAAAGTTTTTTTTATTGTTCATTACTAATTCGAATTAGAATAAAATATTACTAAATATGTATCTCAAGCCGCTTCTTGTAAATTGTTGAGCGTAATGCAACTATAATTATCTGTGATTGTATCTCTCTCTGACGCTGTGACTGTTTTTAACTGTATGTATTTGTAATGTACCCCCAACTTCTGTGTTTCTCCATATATTGTTATAACTTATAAATTTTTATGTTCTCATGATAAGTGAATTTTGTATTCTTAATGAGAATAAAGTTCTTAAACCACAAACCACAAGTACGTAATATGAGTAAATAAGGCTTCTTTTATTCGAAATTGAATGTGATTTGTGTGTGAAATCAAAGAAAAAAATTACAGAAATTTTGAGATTTTTTCAATTAATTTTTCTTTACGTTTTGCCTATATTACTTATTCTGAACTTTGCAAATTTTCCGGTTATTGCTGAGTAACCCCTTATATGTATCTAAACGTGACGGTCACTCGAGTTTAGTGCTTTTTCGTTAACCCAAAAGTGTCCAACGCGCCTAAAGAAATTTTCGCTTAAAAATTAAAAAATACTTACTTTAAGCACAGAATAAGTAATTTTAAGCCACAGGCCGCGTGTATTTTTACAGGCAACTATAGGGAAGGCCAGAAAGACCTCAGAGCCCCCGATAGATAACGGTAACGGTATACCATATCGTAAGTACATATTATAAGTCAGATGTACAGAGTTCGGCATATAAAATTACCATGGACTGCAGGCAATGTTTGTCATTGCAACAAATATGTGACCCTTACACAAGTTATGACAATAATTCCGAAGATGTAAAATATCCAGACTGGCCACAGGTAGCAACGTCAAAGATACGAGAGGAGATAGTGCGTTCGCAATTTTTAAAAGACGAGTCCATTATGCACGCGTTTCTAGTTTTTAATTGAAAAAAAATTTCATACATCCTATTTTCAACAAATAAGTTTTGTTACCTACACATTGTTACACATATACATTATTTTAGAATTAATGGCAGACCTATACCGAGTGGTGGGACATATATACAGGCAGTAACTTTATCTTTACATAAGGTGCAGGGATTTCCAGAATTTATTTACTATTAGAATTTTATATAATGCTCTCGTAAGAAGTCAACTTGAAACGAACGCAAGTATTTGGAATCCACATGAAAGCAAGTATAGTGTCATGGTCGAAAAAATTCAAAATAAATTCACACGATTTTTATACTTTAAGCAGTACGGAATCTATCCTTGTTTTTCACTGATGTATCTATCCGAGTCTGTTTGTACTGGGGATGGTTGGTTACAGCCGGCTGAGTGTGAGAGAGACATCACGCTTATTAAATATGTGTGGAAAGTATTACGTGGATGGATATATCACCCTGTGCTCGCAGCGTTAAAGCTGCGGGTGCCCAATAATTACGTGTGTTTTCGTCGTCGTCGTCCATTACTCCTCGTGCCCGCTGCTAGGACGAAGTTGCTTCAGAATGCACCATTGTCACGTGCTATAGGTACACATTGTTAGTATAATCTCACAGGATATTGACATATTTTCATGTAGTAAGACGAAATTCATAATTACAGCATACAAATGCGTTGAAAATTGTAATGTTTTTAATTAGTACTTTATTTTACCATCAATTTGACAGATTTTCATACTAGATTACCATTATTTATTAGTTAATAGTTTTCTTATTTTAGGTTAGTTATAGCATCGCAATGGTTTTATAACTGTAATGATGTTATAATTGTGTAATAATAAATAAATAAATAAATAAAGACACCAATATATCTAATATGTAAATATTATCGTTCGTTTGTTCGTATTTTATGCGCTGCCACATTATTCATTACATTGCGTTAAAATTTGTCAACTTATTGCTTGCACTTGTTCGCAGGATATAGGTATAGTACAATTAATTAATTTACAGTAGGTGGCGCGCTTATCGTACCGACTAATTTATTTAAGTAATAAATCATACATTATTTATATATTTCCACAATTAATTCTTTTGCAGCAGCAATGCGCCGGGTCCCAGCTAGTATTTAAATAAAAATATATTATGCTGAATAAAATTAATAAGGCTCCATTTCTTTACAAAAAATGACATTCAACTATCTCTACTTTCTCGTGCATTGGAACGCCTGTTAATATTAATTACTTCTATGTTAATAAATCAAGTTCGTTTAAGTAGAACAGATAATTAATCAGAAACTATAATGTTCTAGTCGAATATTAGTTAGGGTTATCAGTGTTAAAATTTTTATATTTTGAATACATTTCACAAAGTTACTAAATGTACCGCAGACAGGAAAATTTACTTATTTTAAACCTACAATTTTTGACCAACGAACGAAAATTAAAAGTCAATCCCACAAGATGGTAATAGAAAGTAGAATTGCCAGGGCATCTGTGATCGCCAATCTACCAGAAAAGCGTGGCGATTAAGGCGAATCTTCCTGACCATGGCAGAGGCCCGTGACTGGCAGAGGTCTTCTACGGGGTGATGAAGCAGGAAAATATTTATTAAAAATATCATCAACAATAGTTTTTTATATTTAACGCATTTTATTCCTTTTTCAAAATCAGTTAATGACCTGTTTCGTTGTGTTTTGTTAACCTGCAATATGAACATAGACTAGGAAGTTCGTTTCTTTTTTAAAATTAAGAGTCCCGATGCGGAAAACAATGTCAAAAATATCTATAACGCGTATGTCGGACCTAGCACCACGTAATGAACGAACTGTGCGTTACTGGTTAAATGGCTTTCGCTCGGGATTTTTGAACTCACTTCCGATGAGAAGTGGATGAAGACAGTGGTTAGATCCAGGTGCCAAGAGTTTAGAAAACTTTTTGACAGACAAAAATGTCAACTATGAAGTAACAGAAAAGAACACATTTAAATAGTATATCGATTTTATATACCTATCATCTTTTATATATTTTTGTATGTCAATAATCTACTCATAAAATTGCAAGAATGTTTTGAACAATATTTTGATTTAGTAAGTTCCTACTTGTACGGCATTTTCATAGTTGAAAACAAAAAATAGGTAGGTATAGTATAATGAAACGTGTGATATTTTAAGACTGACAGTCAAAAAGAATGTAATGTTCTTATTTAAGAGAAGTTAAAAAAAATATTCTAGTCAAACATGATCCGTTAAAGATTCCTATAATTCTAACTACGAATTGAATTAAATTAATAGAACAGTAAAAATAAATATCATTAAAATAAACAGCAACGTAATTCGGAATCACTGCGGCAACCCTAATATATATATGCATAAAGCTATAAAGTATTCAGTATTCAATTTAAGATCCAGCACCAAAAATTGCATGTAATTTATCGATGTCAGACGATCGTTCAGAACGCTCTCAAAATATTTGCATGATTTATGGAGAGATATAATACAAAAATTCAGAGTTGCTATATATGTTTTAAGGAAACCAAAGCGACAGTAGCGTATTTAACTACTGTCGCTAAGCTAAAAAATCTTGGGACCGATACGCCTCATCACTACTGACGTGATCTGCTTTCAGCAGCCCAAGATTTTAATCCTAAATTAACAGTTAACCTATAAAACTAGTAATGTTAAATTATTACTATTTTTTAAATGTGGTCTTATATTATCACCGTCATCAATACAAACTTCAAAAGTCCACATACACCTTCACATAGGCCTTCCCCAAAGGAATGCCACAAAGCGCCGGCCTGAGCAGCCTACATCCATCGACTATCGACATACATCTTTTTTTTGCGCCTTAAGCAAATAAGGGCAACCCTCCGGTAACGGGGGAGGGAGGTGGTGAATGCTCATAGCATACTTAGGCTATAGGCTGCGTGATTATGTGGAGCCTTTTACCCAGTAAACACCACCTTTTGGGATTAGCTTGACGATCTAATGAGAGATCTTTAAGCCGTAAATGGACGGGACCCTCCTCGGGTGAAAGGAGCTTACCCGGTCGTCATTTCACCCATTGTGAGGCCGCCCTACCCTTTTAGTTAGCCAATATGGTATTCTATGATCGTTAACGCTTTAGAAAACTATAACAAGTGATTATTTCTTAAATTTTGTATCAAAAAATTTAATATACTTTTTTATAGTCTTACATTGTCAAAGAGTTGTAAACTACCCTGAAAGTTTCAGCCGGAAAGTGCTCGAAATTTTAGTTGCAACTTTCCACCTGGAACGAAAGACATACAGACAGATAAACAACAAAGTGATTTAATAAACATTTTTTATAGCATTAGGCGACAATCGAGCACACAGTCCACCTAATGGAAAATGGATGTTGTGGTCCATAGACATCTATCCATCTCAATTAAAAATTAAAATTCAAATGCGTTTGTTACCCCTGAGGACTAAGATAGAATGGCTTAATTCCAATAAAAAGGGTCTCCGGTTCTCTTTACTTACCATACGAAACACAGCAGCATTACGCTGCTATTTTACGCTGGTATTCTGTGAGAGCGTAGTCCTGTCCCTGTCGAGCCGACCGTTCAGATATATGGGTACGATATATCTATTCATTTTTATAGTTTTCTGAAGCGTTAATGATCGTGGAATATGTTATCTCGACTAAATCCACTACTGATCTTAAGTTTCCCGAATAGTTCATAATTTTCCGTTGATTGACCTTTCGGTCGAAGTTGGACTTACGAGGGGCGTACAATGTAGTAATTATTTAACGACACTACCTGAGGGTATAAATATGAAATTTCGTCTTGATAACGTCATTACTTCTTATGTAACCTTCAGTCATAGACAACGGGAATGACCGACTCGACATTGTTGAAAAAAATCGAATACCGTGCGGTGATTCCTCACTAAACAGGGAAAATCTCAATAAAACATCCATGAAGAAATGGTGGCCGTTTACCAAGACTGCTCTTTAAATGTCAACCGAACCAAGTGGTCAAGTGAATTCAAAAGAGGTTGGTAAAGTATCAAAGATATCCACCGCCCGGACACGGCTAACTACAATTCGACCCTCCACGGAAAATATATTCGTATGGCCTATGAAATAATTGCTTCGGGTTTGGATGTATGTCAGTATGCAATTTTATACTTGTAAAACACCGTCTCAACGGGAGAAATTTGAATGTAACGTTTTTGAAAAATGAAATCGGGGTGTCAGGGTGATGCAATAACAATTCACCTGCGCAGGCTACTAATAAGGGAATGGAATTGCACGTGGCCATCCAACTGGCCAGCATGGTTGTGTTCACTTCTTAAAAAGGTTTTTATTCAGCAGTAGATTAAAAATACAATGTTTAAAGAATAACATTAACAGGAGTAGTTAGTACGTAATTAGTAAGAATTAAGAAATAGTTTTTAGCGTTGTAATGGCGGTGGAAGAATATCCGCTTCCTTATAAAGTGTTGTATTAGGCGATAAAGGTATCCTTATGAGGCAATCTAAGTGGAGTACTATATTCAGTAGTGGATTTAAAAAAAAAACTGTAATTTAAGAGCTAGGGCAAAATTATCAGTAAATTTACGATGTTTTTAGATTATATATACGTATTTCTCTGTTCTCGTCTGAAGAGTATATACCACTGAGCTCGGGGCGTATTAAAAGCTGGATCTGAAGTATTCACACATTAAATGATCCTACCAATACATAGATTCCATTCTTTAATCTGTGATAGTAGTAGTAGCTTTTATAAAACGCCAGAAATCCGAGTTAGATATTCGGCAGCTCCAATGAATAGGTACTGGTACTGATTTACCACTTGCTTGGCGGTGAAAGCGAACAGCCTGTTAGAAAACCTGCACGTCAGAGCAATAAAATATTTTGAGGACATGGAAAATTCGCCAACAAATTCTTAAGTAACACGGAGAGCTCCATCATTATCATCATTACAGCCTTTCACAAGTCCACTGCTGAACTTAGGTCTCCCTCAAAGAATGCTACAAAGCACGGTTATGAGCCACCTGCATCCATGTAATTCCAGGTTGTTTACCAGGTTGTCACTCCATGTAATGGGAGGCCACCTCACACTTTGCCTACCGGTATGATCAACTCACTTAGAAATCTCAACCTTCAAATTTGATGGTGTAATAAAGGTGGAAGAATATCAACTTTCTCATATCATTTCGTGAATAAGAGTAAGAGTAGACGACAGAGAGAAGCATACCAGGAGAGGGGCAGCAGCGTCTTCCTAATGACAGCAAAAAATAAAAAACTGCGCTTGCCAACCCGCCTTCCGAGCGTGGCAACTGTGGCAAATATTCCCTCTATCGTGGCAATCCAACAATCTGTGGAGAAGCCTATGATCACCTGTGGACTCTTAACAGAATAACGGAAATGGCAAATTTCAAACTACGATTATTATCGTCTACTTCAACTTTTTAGTAAAGAATCTGTAACACAGGAACACTGATAACTTAAAACTTACAGTTATACAAATAAATTTGAATTTGGACAGGTAATATTTAATTAACGCCGAACTCGATGTCATAAAAACTGCATCCTGTGACTTTGAAAGTGGATGAATTAGTTTATTTGAATATTCATTACAAATTGACATATCTGTTTCTATTTTCGAAGCTAAACGATGGATTGTGATAATATATTGCTTTAGAAATCACAAGATATTTTTATTTCTCATACAATCACCGTTGGCTTGTGGTCACATACTCGACCGAGAAAGAAAACTTCTTAATTTAAAGTGTTAACCTTTCTCCAGAAATGCCTTTTTTATAGGATAGGTTGACAAACGAGCACACAGTCCACCTGATGGTAATTGGCCCATACACATCTACTTCCATCCTCGATTACGAATCAGAATTCAGATGCGTTGTCACCCGTGAGGATTAAGATGGAATGCCTCGTTTCCAGTAAAAAGGGCCGGTTTACTACACTCACCATACGAAACACAACAGCATTAAGCTACTATATTGCGCTGTAAGAATGAGGTCCTTCCCCGGTTGAGCCGATCCATTCGTGCTACAACTATACTACTAATAATATTGCAGCATTGCTCTACCGCGTATGTACCACGTGTCTATAATAAAATAATAGATGCACGTTGTCATAATCCAGTGGTATTAAACATTTTACACTGTAATATCTTAATCTTAATATATATAAATTACGTGTCACGTTGTTTGTCCGCGATGAACTCCTAAACTACTTAACCGATTTTAATCAAATTTACACACCGTGTGCACTTTGGTCCAGCTTGAGAGATAGGATAGTTTTTTTTGCCCATTAGTAACACACATTTTTTTTTCAACTATTGGTAAGTGGCTGTAGATGGTCACCATGGTGGCTGTGTGGAGGCAGTACCAGTACACACATAAATTTCACTTACAAACACTTGTCCCGTGAGGGATTCGAACCCGCGCCCTTTAGCGCTACAAGTAATTGTTAAGCCACCGCGCCACCGAGCTGTCCGTCGTCTTTTCAACGTGATAAAGTTGTCGCAGCTGATATACGGTTGCACGAAGAATACGGTTGACTCTACCGGGGAAGGAACACGTTCGCACAATGCTTACATAAAATAGCAGCATGATACCGCTGTTATTCGTATGGTAAGTAATGAGAACCGGAGAACCCATTAACTGGTAAAGAGGCATTCTTGATATATACCTGTTGCTTACTGAGTAGTGGTGGTGTATGTATATCTACTACACCATACCGTGTCGTAGGTGTCGTAAGATGTGACAGAGGGTATCAAACCTGAAGATGGGCGGCAGCGTCTTCCTAAAACTAAGAAATAAAAAGATCTGTATTTGGCAACCATTCCATGCCAAATACCCCCCTCCCCCTCCCTAGTAGTCAATTTACGGGGGGAGGCCTGTGTTTAGCAATGAAATTAAATAAGCTGTAACGGAGAAACATTATTTTTGATATATAAAATGTTATCCATGTCATAATATATACGTGCCCCCCTAGTAGTCAATTTACGAGGGAGGCCTGTGTTCAGTAGTAGAGATATTTTAAGAGGATTGTACTTACCCAGACGGACTTCTAGTCAGAGAAAGAGTCATACTACCTATTAAAATCAATTATTTTACAATTTTAGTATTTAGGGTTGATACATGGTAGAGCCACGCTGTAGTTATATTATGGTTGTAGTAGGAATGGGTGGGCTCCACCGGGGAAGGACCACGCTCTGACGGAACACCAACGCTATGTTTAATGATGCTGTGATTTGTATGTCGTCGTATCGTATGTGGTGAGTTTAGAGCCTTTTTACTCGAAACGATGCATTTTAATCTTAGTCCTCAGGAATAACAACGTATTTTGGAATTTGATTCTTAATCGAAGATAGATGTAGATGTCTATGGGCTACAGCATCAAGTTACCGTCAGGTTGCCTGTGTGCTTGTTATTCATCGTTATTATATTAAAAAATATTGCGCAATCATCAGATATAAGTTGAACTAAATTATTACCTTACCAAATATAAAATTGTTTTATTCATACAACTGTATTAATAATTTGCATAAGTTGTACTTTATCCTACGAAAAATCCTTTTATCTGATGTACGGAGACGTTACGTAAGTGTACTTAAGGTATTTTTCCATTTTTAACTTTAAAATATTTTACTTTAATATAACAAAAAATCATAAAAGACATGTTACATGAGTTTATCGTTGGTTTACAATTACTAAGAAAGAATGTGTATCACCTAGAGAGGTAATAAACGACAAGATTTAGGTGTCTGAGATTTGTTCTCAATATTATGATGAGCAAGCACATTAAACACGGGTCAGTGTACGCTACAAAATATATTATATCAATCCAGTCTTGCCACTAAATGTAAAATTTTCGAATCAAACTCAAAACGCAGTAAATCGTTAATAGAACATTCGCTCAGTTTGAACTACCGTAAACCATCACCGATATTTACGACTGATCGGCGACTTTTCTAGATGACGTTCACGATCACTGATCCGTAGAGGTGGACGATCATTTAAGTATATAAGCTCGGAGAAATGCTCTCACTATATCAGTTCATTCAGGCATTGGCTGTCGTATAATATCAAGTATTAATATGACGGCTAAGTTCATTATAGTCCTCACTTTCTTCGGCTTATGTCAGTCCACTCCACTCCTTATAAACGGTAAGTTTTTTGTGTTTTTTGTCAATACCAAATAAAAAGAATAGATAAATAAAATTGCGAAATATTTCTCGAAGTTTTTCTAAATAAAGTAAATGGAAAATATAAAAATATGTAAAATACCATAAAATTGGATTGCTACAAACTATTGCAATAATAACGTTTAATTTCTTCACAGGTGTCATATACCGTGAAGGGCGAAACTTACCAGGAGACGACAATAATGTGAACAGCGCTGAAGTCATCAACGTACGATTTGCGCCAAGGGTAGGGATTGCCGAAGTCTACCCACAACAAGCTGACGCTCAAGCTGAAGCATACGATGTTCAAGGGAACTCCGCTAAATCTGTTGCACACGCACAAAACGGTGTTGCATATGTCCCCATTCCTCCACCTGCAACGATCGCGTCGTACCAAAATTTCGAAGCACTAGCGGAAGCACGAAACATAATCCCTACTCCGACATCCGCTCAATCTTCTGCTATCCGCAATGGCAATTACGAATCTTCTGTTTCATCAGCTGCTGCCACTGGCTCTGATTCAGCGCAGTCGTCAGCTCACACTCAAGGTGTTGGTACTACTGGTGTAACTTCTTCTAACGCTAACGTCTACGGCTCTAGATTCGGTTCTGCATCTTCAAGTGCAAACAATGGACATGGATCAACTGTAACAGCAGCTGAAACACAGGCTAATGGATTTAATTCTGCATCATCTAAAACAAAAAGTGGTCTTGGTACTACTTCAGCCGAAAGTAAGACAAACGGTGGATATGGGTCAGCTTCTTCTTCACTAAACGACGTTGCTGGAAATGTGGTTATCTCTTCAGCTAATACTCAAGGATATGGTGCGGCTGCTAATGCAAATGTTAATCAAGTTAATGGAGCTGCCGTTGCAAAGACCACCAGTCAAAAGGGTATCAGATGGCGTTTCGGAACTCTTTATGGAACACCGTCAAACGTGGCCCACGTACACGCCGATAGTCAAGCGGGAGCTGGTGCTGTTAAATCCACCGCTCAAAGCCACGGTGGTAATTCTTTAAGATACGGAACGGCCAATGCAAACGCTAACGTCAACGGTGCAGGATATGCCAACTCAGCTGCTAATACTCAAGGAACGGGTTACGGTGCCGCCACATCTACAGTTAATACACACGGTTTTGGTACTGTCAAATCTGCTTCTGACAGTAATGCAGCTGGTTATGCAAACTCGATTGCCAGTACTCGTGGTTCTAGTTACGGATCTGCAAATACAGTAGCTGATGTGAAGAATGCTGTAGGTCATGTTAATTCAGTAGCACAATCTCAAGGTTACGGTGCTGCTAAATCAGTTGCAAACGCCAATGGAGTAGGCTACGTTCAATCTGCTACGAACACCAATGGTTACCTTAAAGCCAATTCCGTAGGTGGTACACAAGGAGTTTATGGCTCTGTACAATCCGCCGCCGACGTTAGCGGTACAAGATTTGCTAATTCCGTTGTCAACAGATACGGTAATGCAAATTATTTTGCCAACGGATACGGTAATGCAAACTCCTTTGTCAACAACGGTTTCGGATCCGCCAAATCATACGCCAACGCTAATGGATTGGGCTACGGTTTCGTGAACACAGGTGCACATGTTCATGGAGATGGTTATGCCAAATCCACTGCCAACAGCAACGGTCTGGGATATGGATCTGCAGTCTCATCTGTAAATGGTTTTGGATCAGGTAGTTCTAATGCCATTTCTCATGGCACTGGTTTTGGAGGACCTGGTACTATTGCAAATGCCCAATCATCAGGGTTAGGTCATGCCTCGTCTTCAGCGAATTTGCAGGGCTTGGCTCCCGGCTACAAGGTTATTAACTCGGCAGCCGATACTCATGGTTTCGGTTCGGCCCATGCCAGTGCACAGAGCTTGTAAACGCTGTAATTCAAAGTAGTTAGCAATCACTTCAAGACGACTTTATGCCTTTGATAATTCACTTGTCTTGGTGTATTTGCTTTAAATATCTTGCGATTTTTAAGATTAATTTATTGTATTTATTTAAATGTCCGTGTCATTCATTTTACTTAAAGTGTTATAACAAAAATAATAAATAAATAAAGTACTTACTTTATATTTTAGTTTCATACATTCCTGCATTAAATATCTTATAAACTAAAATATTAAATGATATGATTACATATTTTCAGAGGTGATCTGCAACTTTGTTCTACATTTTAAAAGTGAGTTATTGAGAATTATAATGCATTAACTGAAATGTAAAAAAATAAGTTCGTCCTGATCGATACAGTATGTATTAAATTACTTTATTCAAGCCAGGACTGCCAAGTTCTTTCGCTTTAGTAATCAGCCATTTTTATTTACGTACACCTAAATCATGTGCATTCTTTAAAAAAAGCAATATTTATTGTTCAGTACATATTGTAGTGTCATAAGTGCTTAACCACTTGTCCATATACAAGTTAATTTCACTCGAGTCTCGAGCGATAAGGAAGGCTTGGATGCGATATTAGAGAAACAGAACATAGTGGACTTGTCGCCCTATATGGCCGAATAACCTCGTTTCCCTGACATTATAAATAAAAACAAGTAAAAAATAAAAAAATTATTAAATGAGATATAACAAAGGTACAAAAATTAACATTAGTGTAAGTGAACATTTATTAGGCAAAAGTTAAAATTCTACACACCAACCGTTTTTACGTGGTAGAGCCATGCTGCAGCTATATTATAGTTGCAGCATGAATGGGTCGGCTCTACTGGGGTAGGACCAAGCTCTCACACAATACCAGCGTAAAATAGCAGCTTAATGCTGCTTTGTTTCGTGTGGCAAGTGTAGAGAACCGGAGATCCATTTTACTGGAAATGAGGAGTTCCATCTCAGTCCTCAGGGCTGACAACGCATCTGCATTTTGATTTTTAATTAAAGATAAATGTAGATAAGAGCCACAGCATCCGCTTACCATCAGGTGGACTGTGTGCTCGTTTGCTACCCTTATTCTATATAAAAATGAAAGCTTAGTTTTGCATATCAAGATTTCATATTTTTTTATAAAATTAAAGAAACAAATGAACTTACAGCCCACCTGAATATAAGGTGTTAACTGCAATCCATTCACATCTGCAGACACCTTCAAACAAAGAAGTCTTTGGATGTCTTGTTAGTTCTAAGGACTAAAATGGAATGCTTCACATCGTAGCCAACTGATGGTCCGTTTCTTCATTGGAAATCACAATTTTCCGAGTATGAAAGGTTTAAGGTATTTGATCAATGTCTCATTCACGGGCTCTACGTTCAGAGGACTCTTCATGGCTTCCTCCATCAAGCGCTCGTAAGCCCGACCGTCGTACGCACCTAATGCTGAGTTCAGAATCTAAAATATATGAAAATATTTATTAAGAAATAAAAGATTTATCTTGTGATATCTTACTCCTACTGTATACCAAGCGTGATAACTTATGAATATCGTTAACACATCAAAATGAGAGAATGTCTACACGCATTGCAGCATTAATAATAAACCTACCGGGTGACCCATTGTAATAGGTCAGTATGTAAAAATTCGTATGTATTGAAATGAAACTTCGACGTAAGAACACAAAATATCGCTTTTCGAATATATTTTCTATTAACTAAATCAAGTATCGTTTCGAAACGAGGTTCCTCAGACCGAAGAAGAAACGGCGAAATAAAAACAGTAATATTGTATAAGTATATAATTTGCAGTGTGGTTGCGGTGTAAGAGTCCCATAACCCCATTTCTCTCCATGGGTATTGTAAGAGGCGACTGCAACCATGCTAGAAGGCTTCTGGTACATGGCAGTATAACTTATGATCATTCTAAAAACTGATCAGCGTCGGAACAGCGTCAAAGGCACAAGAAGTCTGGTATTGCAAACTGCCGTCAAGGCGTGGTGACTAGGGTAAATCCTAACTGCAACGGGAGAGACCTGATGACAGCGGTGAACTTTTTAGAGGCTGGTGAAGAAGATACTAGTGGGAATATTAGTGGTCATTAAATGTGTGATACGACCTGGGGACCTTCAAGAAAAGAGCTTACACCTTTCTAAAGGGCCGGCAACGTACCTGCAATTCCCCTGGTGTTGCGATTGGTCATGGGCTGCGGTAGTCACTTAACACCAGGTGAACCGTATGCTCGTTTGCCCCCTTTTCTATAAAAATATGTGTTAAAAATTACTTAGCTGCGACCCGCTTAGTACCGTTTTTTGTTGATCGACACTAGAAGTAGCAGTTCCTTTTACCTATTATAATGTAATAAAATATATTTCTTAGGATCCTACACTAAACGCATCTCAAATATTATTTTTTTTTTCTTGAAAATCCGGCCTACGAAGCGCGTCCTTTGTAGTTTTCTAGATGATATAGGTATTCTAGAACCCTCATCCTAAAATCGTAAGCGTCGATTAAGTCAACTGCATTGGGCCGATTTTCTCTAGGAGATCGATATACCTTCGCTACAATTCCGTGATATCGTACACATCCATTACAGAAAAAGTTATATTTTATTATAAAACATAAAGCTTATTAAACAGATTTTTACACTGTGATATTTTTATTTATATTTAACATTATATACGTTGGTTCGTTAATGTCCTGTAATTTAATCAAATATATCTGGGGGCACTGCAGTGCCCTCGCCAAGCCGAGCAAAAAACGGCACGGCCGTACCATCCTTTCTCGAAGCAGTTCAGGCCATTTTCGAGCTTCTATAACTTCGTTGTGGATAAAACTAGTAGCCTGAATTGTGCAGCCCCGTGCAGGTATTACATAAACACGGTATATGTCAAATTTCATTCAATTTGAACCAGTAGTATAAGACTTATAACTAGTCAAAGTTTCTTAATTTTGTCACACACTCACTGACTGACTGACCGATCGTCAAAACTCTGAGGTACTTCTAGCAAACATAGAAGCTTCAAATTTGGAACACAATTAGTGTTTAGTGTGTTTATATTAAGGAAAAACTAAAATATTTTGCAATTTCAGCCAATTTTCTAGGTATATCAACTGCATAAATAAGTCTGTAATCTTATATAAAATATATAGGATTACAAAGTTACATTTGCAGTGAATGAAGCAGTGTACCTGTATATTACGTATAATATAATGGAATAATAGGTGTAGATAGGTATGTTGTTGGTATTCAAGAAGTAGAAGGTACCGATTTGGAAAAAAGTACGACTATTTACAAAAACACATGAGATGCCATCAAAAATATAACTTGTAAAATAAAACCAAGTCTCGCAACGTTCTTCTACCGCAAAAAGTTGTGAGATCCATGTCGGTTAGTTAGTCGGTTAATTTATTCAGTCCCTACTTATGGGTCCTTCTGTCTTAAGTTATTACATAATAAGCTAACTTAACAACATTTTATTGTGACGGTATCAGTATTAAATTTAAATAAAAAGAAGCGACTTGGCAATCGCACAAACAATCTAATTTAATGTAATATGTTTTACTTGTGAGATACATTGTGTTTTCATGTGATGGCCCAAGTAGTGCAGATTGCATCTGCACCTTTAAAAAATCGAAAATATTTCAGGGACTTGCGAAGGCCACTTCCACCAGAGACTATCCTGTTTCTTACCCTCTAATGGTGGCCACACACGGTTAGTTACAGTCATCAGTCGAACTACTATCAGTTCGCACGGATTTAAGCCAAAGAAATTTCCACACACGCACACACACACACACACCGTCAGTTCAACTGATCATTCCAACTGATCATGATATTTTTTTAAATATCGTATTTTTGATATATCCATGATTATAAATATATTAATGTCGGAGTTTTATATATTATCGTAAGTACATTTACAGTACATTACAGTAAGTCAATATCGGAGTTTTATATAAATCGAAAAAATATCGATATATCAGCTTTATTTAAAAAAACAACCGTAAGTCATTTTAGTTTAGTTCATTTTTTATATTTATTAAGCAAATTAAATTATAAATGTATGAAAATGTTAGATTATAGGTCCTATTAACTATTGTTTGATTTGAATAAGACGATTATATTTATCAATATTTTTCCATAAGAGTTTTCAAAAATACTCGTTGTTTTATATGTTCTGCTGTTAAATATGTTTAGAAGCACGGGTGCTACAGATGTAGCTGAAGAAATCAAATATTTAACAAATAAATAAACTAGGTAAAAATTTATGGAATAAAATAAAGTACAGAAGATTGGGTACTTGTAGATTAAATGATTTACGAGACAAAATAAAAAATTAAAACTTTTTATTAAAAAAAATATCGACTGTCGATTTTTATATTCTAACGCTTAGCCCACCGCGAGACAATGGTATCGCCCCGCCTACTGCGTCGAGCATCGAGTAAATGCGTTAATGCTGGTGCTACACTAACGGGAAACGTCAATGCCTATAAACGCACAAATTTAACGTGATAAAGTTGGCTACACTTGAACGCTCCACGTCATTAAATTTCAATGCCATTGTACAGCGTTAAATTTGGCGTTAATGTTCCTTGAAGACTCTTTATATTTGTTAAAAATGGTTCTATAAAAACCCATTAGGTTTTCATTCGCCTTTCTAATTCTTTGATTCAAATTCAAAGCGTCATTTTGCGCTGTATGATTCTTAAAACTTTTGAGTCTCGGATCCCACAACATGGCTCTGTTTGCAAAATCTTAAGAAACGTAATAACTTTTTTATTATTCCGCTCCATCATAGCCATACGTGCGACCTCGTTGTGTTCATCATGCACAGTCAGACAAACGTAGTGTGGCCGCTTCAACGTATTATTTCGTGCGTTAATCTCTTTGACGTACTGCTACTCGAGTTGTCGCCGAACAGCAAATGGCATTGTTTTAATTAACAAAGTAACTCAAAATTTGTAACATTAACGCGTTAAGTCGTGGCTATCCTACATTCAACGTCCATCAACGCGATAATTAACGGCATTTCTCGTTAGCATAAGGTTGTACAAAAATGATCAAATAAACAAGCTCCATGGCGCAGTGGCTTAGCGATGAGTTGCTGCGCTGCGGGCCGCGGGTTCGAATCCCGCACGGAACAAGTATTTGTATGGTCTACAAAATTTAACGTTAATTGTTTCGGATCTGGATGTTTGTCCTTGTGTAAATTATGTTTGTAAACTGCCTCCACGACACACGTGAAAATCCTAGTGTGGGGGTAATGTTTTTAAAAAAGTCTAGAATTAATAAAAAATTTATTTGATTTGTTTGATAAGCAAATATGTGAGACAATCCCACTCTCTCACCTCCCCTCATTTCTGAAGTAGCAAGGAATCATCTTATCCTCAACATGCATTTCCCCCACCAAAACAATCACCCCCTCTACCACCTCTTCATTTTGAGTTTTATAAAATAATACATTTTCGTATTGTATTAAGTTACATAATACATACAGGTACACTATATTTAGTTTAGTTTTCTTTATTTTCCTTGTGTTTTCTCCCCCTATACATTTTTTTATAAGTGTCACAGATAAAATTGCGTGACTCCTATAAATTTATTATAATAAAAATATAAATATAGTGACGTCACTGAGATCCTACATACACCTTTAAATTGCACAATCAGAAAGGTGGGATCATAACAGATACCTAGGTCTTTATGAGCCCTTTCGAATGAGGTCAAACACGATTGTCCTATCAAGTGGTGTCACTGAGATCCTATATCCACCTTCGTATTGCACCATCAGAAAGGTGAGATCGTAACAATCACCTGGGTCTTTATGAGTTCTTTCAAATGAGTTCAAACACGATCGTCCTATTTAGTGACATCACTGGGAACCCTCGAAATCCACCATCAGCTAGGTGATATCATCATAGTCATCTAGGTCTTCATGAACCTTTTTGAAAATGAGTTGAAAAAAAAACACGATGATTCTACGTAGCATCACTAAGATCCTTTACCCATCTTCTGAGTCAATCATAAGGAAGGTGACATCATCACAGTCACCTTAGTCTTCATCCTCCGTCAAACGAAATTCTCTAAATATATAAAATAATGAAAAATCTTAATAGCATAGAAATAATGTATGTAGCTACTAAGAAAGTAGGTTTACCAGTAATTAAAATGAACTGAAGCCAGTGGATTACGGCGCACCCGGAAAACTTAGTGGAGTGCCATCAATAGAAAACTTCAAGTTAAGATTTCGCACTCACGATCAGTTTTTGGATTTACATCAGTTCGACTGAGCAGTTTCATCTGACAGTGCGACCGAAAAAATCCGTGGGTTGTCGTCAGTTGAAAATTTCAACTTAAGATTCCATCTTCACGGTAAGTTTTTGATGTACGTCAGTTCAACTGATCATTTTAACTGACCGCGTGTGTCCGTAAGAAATATAGGAATAAAGCCTACCCAATAGTGTGAACAAGGGCTAGTACTTTTCTTTGATGAATTTGGTACTCATGGCGGTAGGTAATGATGTTATGATCATAAATAACAAATGAAATAAACTAGTGTCTGCCAGAGAAAGGTCAAAAATATTTTATTTAGTCTACTACTAATTCAAAATTTAAACTTCTACAAAGAGGAAATGGTATCAAAGTTTTTTTTTTAAATAATGTTTATTTCATTCTAAAATTTTTGATAGTGAAATTAATTTAGGCCGATGTTTCGATCATCAAATTAAAGTTATTCGTGGGATAAAATAGAACTTAAACACATTTAAAATTTGTTCGAAAACAAAAGTTCATTCGTTTCACTCTTATATTCAGTCAGGATTAAAATTATTTGAAGTACGGGTATAACTTTTATCTAACGTTCGAAAAATCAATACTAAATAATTTATAAAATTTGAATGCACTAAACCGATCTATACGAAAATTAGTAATACCCTCAGGATTTATTTTCATTTATTCTAAGAGAGACGAAACCCTCGTTACACGACTATGAGAAAGGCCTCTTTATCTGAATGACCTCTCGTGTTGTAGAGAGAATTTGTCATAATCGCTACGCTTAGCAAATTGGCGATTGCAGTGGCAGACGTCTCGTATCTTTGACACTGCTTTCTGTCGCCAATCTGCGTTCTTAAGGCTGAAGTAAACGGGATGGCTTTAGGACTCCGTAATGTACCAGCCATTTGATATTTCAGGCTTTTCCCTTATTCGCCCCTTGGGATAAATATGTGACGAATTGTCTTACTCCCCACTGTGCGGTTATAATTATAACTCAGTTACGTTTAATAGTTTTAGCAAAGCTTAAAAACAAAATAGATTTGAGAACCTACTCGTTGTTATTTTTTTTAATGAAACTTAAGTAATAAAGTCACCACTAAAGACTGACGGAATGCCTCACAGTCTGTAATTATGCCTGAATGCCTATCTATCTATATAACTTTCAGACCGGGACACGGCAATGCAGGCACTGTTATAAGGCGGTAAAATATGTACGTCCCCTACGCGGATGGACTCCTAGATTGTCGATTACAAACTATCAAAGATAACAGTATTTGTAGCTTGTAACTTGCAAGTCAACATTTTGTCCGAGATCATATCGCAATTGTACCAGTAACCTGTTTTTTTTTAAATTAAAGCAATGTTAATAAAACATCGGAACAATATACGTCGTTATCGATACTGTACATGATTTAAAAAGATGCTTATTGGACATATTATTGTTATAGATAAACATAACGGTTTTGGAAGTAATATTTTTAATGTATGTAATTAGTGTTTTACGACTTCCGGTTGAGCATTCAGCTTTAGAAGTTCAAGGGCAGAGCAGTCCGTTTATATAAAATTGTTTTTTAATGTTTTTTTAAACTCTTTTCTTAAATACATTTAATATAATACATTTAAAATTCCCCTAACCCACGCCTTGATAGCCATTTACGTCGATATTTATTACATCCCTTCACAAGCCCACTGCTGAACATCGGCTTCCCTAAGGAATCCCACAGAACACGGTCTTTACCCACCTGCATCCATCGACTTCCTGCTTGTGTGTCGTAACTCCATCTATTGTGGGTCCGCTCTACACATCGTTTTCAGGTACATGGTTCTGCCAATCGAGAATCTTTTTTCTCCATCTGTTGTCGGTTCTTTTAGCTGTATAGCCTCCCCTTAGCCAATTTGCAACTAACTAATCCTTTAGGCTGTGTCGGTTATTCTGGCTCTCTCTCTAAGATTTTCTCCTGTACCGTGGAGGTAGTACAAGTACACAAATAAATTTCACTTACAAACACTTGTCCCGTGAGGGATTCGAGCCCGCGCCCTTTAGCGCTACAAGTAATTGTTAAGCCACCGCGCCACCGAGCTGTCCGTCGTCTTTTCAACGTGATAAAGTTGTCCTTATAAAGTTATACTTTTCAGATTTTTTTCATATTATTTTCTAAACTTATAGTTCAAAAGTTAGAAGGGGGGGACACATTGTTTTTCACTTTTGAAGCGATTATTTCCGAAATTATTGACATTATTATTATATTCATTTTTAAATACCTTTCCAACAATATATCACACGTTAGGGTTGAAATTAAAAAAAATAATCACTTCCCACTTTACATATAGGGGGGCTACCCTAATAAAACATTTTTTTCTAATTTTTATTTTACCACTTTGTCGGCGTGATTGATACACATATTGGTACCAAATTTCAGTTTTATAGTGCTAACGGTCACAGAGATTAAGCGAGGACGGACAGACGGACAGACAGACATGGCGAAACTATAAGGGTTCCTAGTTGACTACGGAACCCTAAAAAAGACATGGATTCGGCAACCATTCTATGCCAAATACCCCCCTCCCTTCCCTAGTAGTCAATTTACGAGGGAGGCCTGTGCTTAGCAATGAAATTAAATAGGCTGTAACGGAGGAACATTCTCTTTGTTATATAAAACGTTACCCGTGTCATATTAAATACGTAAGGATTTCCTCCTATATTGTGGATGCGTTTTTTATAATATTCAAGTGACAAACGTACTTATACTCCACCAGATGGTGACTACTGCAGTAGACACTGCAGGTTCACCAGGTTCAGGTCCAACTTCAAGCAACGAGCCGTCTTTGCTTTGAAACATCTGTGGGCTAAGATGAAATGACTCACAGCCAGTAATTAAACTGGCTTTCTATAACCCTCAGAATGGAGCACAGCAACGCCAGCATTGCTATATGGCGGTAGAGATATTTAGGAGGATTGCACTTACCCTGACGGACTGCTGGTAAGAAAGAGATTCATACCACCTAGTAAAATCAATTATTTTACAGTTTTAGTATTTACCGTAGCTATATTATGGTTGTAGTAGGAATGGGAGGGCTCCACCGGGGAAGGACCACGCTCTGACGGAACACCAACGTTATGTTTAATGATGCTGTGATTCGTATGGTGAGTTTAGAGCCTTTTTACGTGAAACAATGAATTTTAATCTTAGTCCTCAGGGATAACAACGTACTTTGCATTTTGTTTCTTAATCGAGGATAGATGTCATAGAGACATTTCTATGAGCTACAGAATCCACTTACCGTCATGTGGACTGTACTTGTTATTCATCGTTATTCTATAAAAAATATTGCGCAATCGTCAAATATAAGTTATCCGTGAACTAAGTTATAACCTTAGTCAATGTAAAAGTTAAACCAAATAACTGTTTTATTCATACAACTGTATTAATAATTTGCATAAGTTGTACTTTATCCTACGAAAAATCCTTTTATTTGATGTACGGAGGCGTTACGTAAGAGTACTTAAGTTATTTTTCCGTTTATAACTTTTAAAATATTTTACTGAAATTTGACTACAAATCATAAAAGACGTGTTGCATGAGTTTATCAGTTGTTTTGTAATTTCTGAGAAAGATGTGTATCAGGAGGGTAATAAACGACAAGATTTAGGTGTTTGAGATTTTGTCTCAATATTATGATAAGCATATTAAACACGGGTCAGTGTACTCAGAAAAAATATATTACATCAATCCAGTCTTGCCGCTAAATGTAAAATTTTCAAATCGACCTCAAAGCGTAGTAAAAACGTTAATGGAGCATTCGCTCAAATCAGTTTGAACTACCGTAAACCATCACTGATATTTACGACTGATCGGCGACTTTTCTAGGTGAAGTTCACGACTTTTAGGCCAAACGTGATCCGTAGAGGTGGACGATCACTTAAGTATATATGCTCGGAGAAATGCTCTCACTGTATCAGTTCATTCAGACGTCGGCTGTCGTATAATATCAAGTATTAATATGGCGGCCAAGTTCATTGTGGTCCTCACTTGCTTCGCCTTATGTCAGTCCACTCCACTCCTTATAAACGGTAAGTTTTTTTAATGTTTTTTGTCAATACCAAATAAAAAGAATAGATAAATAAAGGTGCGAAATATATCTCGAAAATTTAAATGTAAATGTAAATAAAGTAAATGGCAAATATAAAAATATGTAAAATGCTATAAAATTGGATTGCTAAAAGTTATTGCAATAATTATGTTTAATTACTTCACAGGTATCATATATCGTGAAGGGCGAAACTTACCAGGAGACGACAATAATGTGAACAGCGCTGAAGTCATCAACGTACGATTTGCGCCAAGGGAAGGGATTGCCGAAGTCTACCCACAACAAGCTGACGCTCAAGCTGAAGCATACGATGTTCAAGGGAACTCCGCTAAATCTGTTGCACACGCACAAAACGGAGTTGCATATGTCCCCATTCCTCCACCTGCAACGATCCTGTCGTACCAAAATTTCGAAGCACCAGCGGAAGCACGAAGCGAAATCCCTGCACTAACATCTGCTCAATCTTCCGCTATCCGCAATGGCAACTACGAATCTTCTGTTTCATCAGCTGCTGCCACTGGCTCTGATTCAGCGCAGTCGTCAGCTCACACTCAAGGTGTTGGCACTACTGGTGTAACTTCTTCTAACGCTAACGTCTACGGCTCTAGATTCAGTTCTGCATCTTCAAATGCAAACAATGGACATGGATCAACTGTAACAGCAGCTGAAACACAGGCTGACGGAGTTAATTCTGCATCCTCTAAAACACAAAGTGGTCTTGGTACTACTTCAGCCGAAAGCAAGACAAACGGAGGATATGGGTCAGCTTCTTCTTCACTGAACGACGTTGCTGGAAATGCGGTCATCTCTTCAGCCAATACACAAGGATATGGTGCGGCTGCTAACGCAAATATAAATCAAATTAATGGAGCCTCCGTTGCAAAGACCACCAGTCAAAAGGGTATCAGCTGGCATTTCGGAACTCTTTATGGAACGCCGTCAAACGTTGCCCACGTACACGCCGATAGTCAAGCGGGAGCGGGTATTGCTAAATCCACCGCTCAAAGCCACGGTGATAATTCTTTAAGGTACGGAACGGCCAATGCAAACGCTAACGTCAACGGTGCAGGATATGCCAACTCAGCTGCTAATACTCAAGGATCGGGATTCGGTGCCGCCACACCTACAGTTAATACACACGGTTTTGGAACTGTCCAATCCGCTTCTGACGGGAATGCAGCTGGTTATACAAACTCGATTGCTAGTACTCATGGTTCTGGGTACGGATCTGCAAACACAGTAGCTGATGTGCAGAATGCTGTAGGTCGTATTAATTCAGTAGCACAATCTCAAGGTTATGGTGCTGCTAAATCAGTTGCAAGCGCCAATGGAGTAGGCTACGTTCAATCAGCTACGAACACCAATGGTTACGTAAATGCCAATTCCGTAGGTGGCACACAAGGAGTTTATGGATCTTTACAATCCGCTGCCGACGTTAGCGGTGCAGGATTTGCTAATTCCGTTGCCAACGGATACGGCAATGCAAACTACTTTGCCAACGGATACGGTAATGCAAACTACATTGCCAACGGATATGGTAATGCAAATTCCTTTGCCAACAACGGTTTCGGATCCGCCAAATCATACGCCAACGCTAATGGATTGGGCTACGGTTTCGTGAACACAGGTGCACATGTTCATGGAGCTGGTTACGCCAAATCCTCTGCCAACAGCAACGGGCTGGGCTATGGATCTGCCGTCTCATCTGTAAATGGTTTTGGATCAAGTAATTCTAATTCCATTTCTCATGGCACTGGTTTTGGAGGATCTGGTACTATTGCAAATGCCCAATCATCAGGGTTAGGTCATGCTTCGTCTTCTGCGAATTTGCAGGGCTTGGCTCCCGGCTACAGGGTTGTCAACTCGGCAGCCGATACTCATGGTTTCGGTTCGGCCCACGCTAGTGCACAGAGCTTGTAAATGCCGTAATTAAGAGTAGTTAGCAATCACTTCAAGACGACTTTATCCCTCTAGTAATTTGTCTTGATGTATTTGCTTCAAATATCTTGCCATATTCAAAATTAATTTAATGTATTTATTTAAATTTCGTCCGCGTAATTAATTTTATTTTATGTGATAGTATGAAGATAATAAATAAATAGAGAATTTTATATTTTCGTTTCATTTATTCCGGCATTAAATATTTTATAAACTAAAAACTTTAAATGATATGATTACATCTTTTCAGGGATGGTCTGTATCCTTGCTCTTAAAAAATTTTTAATTTATTTATTTTTATAAATTTAATGGTGGCCTAGCGACTTATACATTTTAAGAATGAGTTATCGAGAATATAAAAAAGTGTTCATGAACAGAATCAACAAAATAATTTTGTCATGATCCATACAGAATGTATTACTTTATTCTAGCTAATACTCCTAAAAGTTCCTTCGTATTAGCAATCAGCCTTTTTTATATATGTACACCTAAATGATGTGCATTCTTCTAAAAAAAAATTTATATTTTATTTATTAAAAAAAAAATTAACCACTCGTCCAAATACAAGTTAAGTAACACTCGAGCGACAAGGAAGGCTTGGATGGGATATTAGAGAAACGAAAACATAGTGGATTTGTCGCCCTATATGGCCGTATATCCTCGTTTCCCTGATATTATAAATAAAAACAATTGATGAATAAAAAATTATTTTATCAAAGTTCCAAAAATTTACATTAATATAAGTAAACATTTACTAAGCAAAAGTTAAAAGTCGACACGCCAACCATATGAAAGCTAAGTTCTGCATTGAAATACATCACACATCATTTACTTACTATCAAGTGGACTGTGTGCTTGTTTGCCACCCTTATTCTATAAAAAAATGAAAGCTAAGTTCTGCATATTAAGATTTCGTATTTTTTATAAAATTAAAGAAAAAAATGAACTTACAGGCCACCTGAAGATAAGGTGTCAACTGCAATCTATTTATACCTGCAGAAAACTCCAAACAAAGAAAGCTTCAGATGTCTTGTTAATTCCGAGGACTAAAATGGAATGCTTCACATCCTAGCTAACAGATATTCCGATTCTTCGTTGAAAATCACAATTTTCCGAGCATGAAAGGTTTAAGGTATTTGTGGAATGTCTCATTCACGGGCTCTACGTTCAGAGGACTCTTCATGGCTTCCTCCATTAAGCGCTCGTAAGCCCGACCGTCGTACGCGCCCAATGCTGAGTTCAGAATCTAAAATATATGAAAATATTTATTAAGAAATAAAACATTTATCTTGTGATATCTTACTCCTACTGTATACCAAGCGTCATAACTTATGAATACCGTTAACACATCGAAATGAGAGAATGTCTACACGCATTACAGCATTAATAATAAACCTACCGGGTGACCCATTGTAATAGGTCAGTATAAAAAAATTCGTATGTATTGAAGTGAAACTTCAACGTAAGATAATAAAATTACGCTTTTCAAATATATTTTCTTTATTCTCTAAATCAACCATCATTACGAAACGGGGTTCCTTACGTCGGATAAGAAACGGCGAAAGAAAAAGGAGTAGTATTGTATAAGTATATAATTTGCAGTGTGGTTGCGACGTAAGACTCCCATAACCCCATTGCTCTCCATGGGTATTGTAAGAGGACTACAAATATCCCAGAAGGATCTCTAGGCTTCTGGTAGATGGCAGTTTAACTTATGATCATTCTAGAAACAGATTAGCGTCAAAGGTACAAGACGTCTAGTACTGCAAACTGCCGGCAAGGCGTGGTGACTAGGGTAAATCCTAACTACCACGGGAGAGACCTGATAACAGCGGTGAACTTTTTAGGGGCTGGTGAAGAAAATACTAGTAGCGATATTAGTGGTAATCGAACGTGTTAAAAATTACTTAGCTGGGATCCGCGTAGCCAACAAACAGAGAGTGTAGAGCACCGGAGACCCTTTATACTGGAAACGAGGCATTCCATCTCAGTCCTCAGGGCTGGCAACGCACCTGTATTTTGATTTTTAATTGAAGATAAATATAGATGTCTATGGGTCACAGCATCTTCTTAACATAAGGTAGACTGTGTGCTCGTTTGTCACGCCTATACTTTAAAAAAAGCCTAGAGACACATCTTGTTTTTTGTTGATTGACATATGTTTCTAGAAATAGAAATTCCATTTACCTAATATAATATAATTAAAATATATTTCTTAGGATTCTACAGTAAACGCATCTCAAATATTCTTTTTTTCTTCAAAGTCAGGCCTTTTGTCTAAATGATATATTTTTATAGATATATTTTCTACAAACCTCATCCCTAAAATCGAAAGCGTCGACTAAGCCAACCGCATTGGGCCGAATTTTCTCCATGAGACCGATATACCTTCGCTGCAACTCCGTGATATCTTTTTCTGTAATGGATGTGTACTGAAAAAGAAATACTTTTTTATGAAAACATAAAGCTTATTAAAAAAACGCTTGAATGACCAGCGTCTCTTCATAATAAGTATTTTCTAGTCATTAAAATTATAGTGAAGTTACAGCTATTCCGACGACAACAGACCCACTCTTATATCTGTGAGGGTTTTGGAGCAATTATTCCACAGCATATCAGCTGACTTCACATATTTTATTCCTCAGATATGCTGGTTTCCTCACGATGTTTTCCTTCACCGCCTTCCGCCAGACACGTGCTAAATCAGTACTAAAAATTGAAATTACCGATTTTTTTTGTTATCGGCGGGAATCGTACTCGGCTTGCTCGCGTACTGTGAAATTTATGGCAAGCTCTTAGTTCTTCATTACCGATTCTTTTGGGTACCTAGTAATTCTAGATAGTAACTAATACACTATAATAACCGCAGCACTAAGGGGTTGATTTAACCGGCTAAGGTCAACACTTTCACAGAATCCTAGCGTAAAATAGCAGCTTAACGCACCTGTGTGTAGTATAGTTGAAGAGAAAAGGAGACCCTTTTAACTGGTGATGTGATATTCCCGCTTAGTCTTCAGTGGAGACTCATTGCATATACGTTTGAGTTCTTACACACACAGAGGCATTCATCACGTAACCTACTTTCGCTTAGCGAAAATATAGGAAATAGACTAGCTCGTGTTGTTAGAAAAGCAGGGACCATCACAAATTAACCAGTCATGCAATTGTTTAGCTCCAGTGGGAAATCTTGGTCGGCTTTGTTTTGAGGTTTGAAGTTGGGTTTCGTTGTATCGTGTAAGTCATCGACTTATATTGTATCGGATTTTAAATCGATTATAAAACCAGTGTCTTTTTTTATCAATATCTTATTTCAGATTAGAAATATTAAATTATAACAATGAAAAAACATATTGGAGACCCGAAGTGACTCCCCAAGGTAAACAGGTGCAATCTGTATTTCCTCACTTCTATAGTTCGATAGGACGGAAATCCGATACAACCGAAGAGGAGATCAGGTCAGGCGCAGGATGAAGGAATTTACGTGCTTTCCGATGGGGTTACATGGGTGTAAAACACCGCTAACTTTCTGTCTCCGGTCTGTTACTGAGAATATCTTGACAGAAAAACTGAATTACTTTTTTGGCCTGACCCAGGATTCAAACCCAGGAACTCATCTGGTTGGGACTATATAAGTTAAACCTTTAAAATATATCCTATCAATTTTCCCTCATCTAGACCGATTTATGATTTTAAACCAAGCTCAGGCTACCTAAGCAATTGCCTCAAAAACATAGGAAAGGAGATACAGCTATAATTGTGTTCCATACAAGTTCTATAACAATACAAAGATTATATAAATCACTATGTTTAGAGCTAAATGAAATGTGACGCACCTGCTTTAATAAGCGGTGGCCTTGATAATTACAACGCAGTAATGACTAATGACGGATAAAGCTCCGTTTGACGGATACATCAATAAATTTTTTGTTGACTGACCTCTCATGATAACAGTTCAACGGTTGTCCGTAATGTGTGTGCGAAGCTCACAATAGGTCACTGATAGATTCCTATAAAATTGGCCACCTAACCGACCACAATAGTGAAAATTAGGCCATTCATTTTTTTCTTAAAATTTTGTCAGATTTTTTTTATTTATGAGGCCAAATAAGAGTTTCTAAATGATAGAGGCTGATGTTTGCCTTACCGAAGTATTGGTGTAAAATTTTCGTGGCAAACAATCTTTTCTTATTATAAACTAGTACTTGACTACAGTCTTCACAGGTGATGGTGATAAAGCCCTAGATGATAAATCTTAGCATGACAAAAGCCTATTCACAGAGACCTTGAAGATACCGATGGATTATTTTACTTCTTTGCTGAACGCATAACGGAAGATTAAGAAGACCGTTTGGTTCGAACACGTGGAATATCGACACCAAAGGGGTTAAGATCTGCCGACCGGCCGGTTCTCCGATTGAGGAAAGGTGAGGGAGAAATTAAGGTATGAAATTCCTGCGCATACGCGCTGCGATTATTACCGTATGTCTAACACTATCTCTTAAGTATTAACAAAAATAAGAGTAAGTAACAACCTTTAACATCCCACATACGTCTTAGAAATGAGTTACTGGTTTAAAACTTGTCCTGGCCCATGTTAAGGCCCTGACTAAAAGAAGCATAATAAAACGAATTTGTATTCTTTATAGGCATACAATAGTGTTAGATAAATAACACTCTTGTTCCTTAAAATTTTATCCATATTGGAGTGCCCAAGATAAGTAAAACGGTTGACACATTATTTTTTGTTATAAGTCCAACTTAAACATTTGACCTACACGACCCCATGGGACATAACGGTACCCGGTACACGAAATTTCTAAAATTACAAAATTGCGCAAGCAAATTGTATTTCCAGACCAACATATTAAATAACGTTACTCGGTACATGAAATTTCTAAAATTACAAAATTGCGTAGACAAATTATAGTCTCAGTATCATAGTTCCAATATAAGTAAAGTAACTTGTATAAAAAGCAAGATTACGTTATCATATCAAAGTTATTCATTAAAAAAACCGCAATAATAACTGTTTGATGTATATCATCATATCATGTATATAATCGTTTGTAATAATAATACATATACATTAATCAGTAAGTATATACATTAATATACATTAATCAGTAAGTATATACATTAATCAGAAAGTGTCATTGAACTGATGTCGGAGTCCATAAATTTTGTTTATATTAACTAGAACAGGTTAAAAAGATCTGCTAATGAGCACAAATAAACTTTTACAATCCTTGCGAAAATCGAATAGCATCTTGCGAAAGCCCGGCACTTGATGAGAGCCATCCAATTTTAATGAAGCTATAAACAGTTAACTAGAAATCTTCTTGCCGTTCCTTTCAAGTGTACTTTTTATTCAAAGAAGGATAATAAAATAAGTAAAGGAGTGGTAGCTATATAGACAGATACCCTGGACAGGAAAAGAATCCAAACAACTCTAGTATTTCGTAAAGTCAGTCAGTGGTTAGTGGCGAGCATCGAAGACCTTTTTCACTGTTAACGTGACATTCCACCTGTCCTCAGGTGTGACAACGAGTCTATATTTTGATTTTTAAATCTATGGATCTCCCATAAAAAATCTATGCACCACTATCCATTTACTATCATAAGGAGAACTGTGTGCTTGTATGACACCCTTGATATTTTTTTAAAAAAGCTCAAATTTATTGATTTGTCTGACAAAAGTAAACGGGTCATTGATTTTAATTAAATCATTATTACGTATTCGTTCAAAGATAACAATAAAAGGTAATGATATATTAATCCGTTCAAATAAATGAAAAAAAAAATCAATAAAGTGTAAGAAAAGCAAAATAAAAAATTGACAATGTTCATTTGGCCACTTAGGATAGGCTGTGTGGATTATTTTTAATATTGCGCTATAGGCATAATTGATAAAGTGTTCGCTCTAACTCTCATCGAGATTATTTAATAAGAATGTATCTATGTTTGTATGGATGTGATTAAATTTTGTAGTTTAGTTTTGAGCCACATAAATACGTCTGGATATTCTGAAATTATTCAGAAGTATATAGGTAGAACCGATGACACTACAATAATTTCATGACTACGAACTATATATATACACTTATATCATTACAACTCATGATACATGCGCTTGAAGTTTTCTCAAACATTAATTAGTTTTAAATTTTTAAATAGAACATTTAAAATTTTAAAATAGACAGGCAAAGAGGACGCATTGGAAGAGTACCGAATGCCGATTTCTATGAACCTTTGTACTACTAACATAATTTCATTTCTAAAATTAATTTATGTTTCTTCAAGCCTTGTATTTTTATCTGGCATAATATACAAAAGATATCGAAGAACTTAAGTTAATCGCTTCATACGCAAATCACATCTCTTGCGATCTTTGAGAGAGATTATAATTCATTTAATGCAATAAATGTCCACCGGAATGCAAGTCTCTGTACTTGAAATTATTATAAAAGGCATATCTAACGCTACTCCACTTCATACCGAAAATTTATATCACAAAATATTCGCTTAAATTGCACATTTAAGGTCACTAAGTATAATAAGCAATTTTTGAAAAGCAATTAATGAGATATATTCGACTGCGGATGCATAAATTTGGCCGAATACGACTAACGGAACATTGTTTGCTGGTATAGCACAGACTGATCAAACATATTATGTATATATATTTATGTAGAAAATTATCAATCTGTATATTCATTTCAATCATAAATTCAATCATAAAACATATACATATTCCTCATGTTATGTTAACCATCGTCATCATCATCATTAAAGTCCACTGCAGATAGGCCTCGACATAGATTGGCTAATAGGAAGGTTTGCCATAGTTGCCACGATTGACACGTGGGTTGGCAAGTAGCAAGGCAACGCAGTTTTCGTTGTTTCGAGTTGTTATCAGGAAGCTGCTGTTACCAATATTCTGCTTCATTTCTTATTGTCACCTCTTGTGACACCCACGGAATGTAACGAGGCAGCGCATATTCTTACACGGCCTCTACACGGTTTCGTTAATATAAAAAATTTATAGGGTCTAAGTAATCAGAACCTTAGACTATTTTTAACTGGAGAGAGGCATTGCTTACGCGCATCTTCATTTCGATTATTGCCGCCGCTTCGGTAATCCTGTGTTTAAAAAGCAGTATAATTACAGGTTGTAGGACATTCCACCTAAGTCCTTAGAGATGACAAAGCATCTGTAAAATTATTTTCTTGAAAGTGGTTGTGCTGTCCATTGGATGCGGTAGCTATTTACCATTTACATTTTTATAAAAAAAAGTAACACTCTTTTTATTCTTATAACATGATAAATTATTAGAAACTTTTGCGACAGTAATAAAACTCATATGACTAGCGCCGCGAGTGACCCTAGTATAGTATAATATATGTTTGTGCTCTAATTTAAATTGTAAATCACCATTTTATGAGCCCCTTTTCCTTAAACAGTCGTGTTGATAAAATAAATTATTACTTAATGGAGCAATCATTAAAATAGAAAGTTTTATCCGGTTGACATCACACCCATAGATCTGAGATAGCACAGTGGCTAAGCACTCAATGTATAAACACAGTACGAGAACAATCTGGGTTCGATCACCACCGGCACCAATCAATTTGTAAATTTCAATTTTAAGTGCTTATTTATTACGTGCTAGGCATTGAGGGTAAACGTGAGGAAATCTGCATGTATGAGAAAATAAAATAATTGGAAGACATGTAGTCTGCGAACAAGTGGACACTTCTTTGCCCTTAACCCCTCTCAAGAATTGGAGGAGGCCTTGACGTATATATATTATAATAATAATAAGCCTTTTATTTCCATAACCAAACAGTGGTAAAGAAAAAACATTTATATAAATCTAAAAACTAAACTAATTATTTTCATAAAACTAAGCGTTAATAAAAAAAACATTTCAAATTACATATAAAATTACATGATTTTTTTCCGTTTATTTCGGTTTTGACCTCTCTAAGGTCAAGGCCTCTTCTAGTTTTATTCATCTTTGTTTAGAGTTATAACAGAGAAAGACGACGTATTATATAGAAACTAATTTTTATGTCGGTTGCTCTAGTTTTGCTACAAATGGATTTGCTACAGATACATCATAGAATACCATAATACCATCGTTACGGATTCTACCACGTAGAGGAACTCCGAGCATAGACCTCTCTATAACTCGGTTATTGATCTTTTGCATTAACCCCATTATTGCTGTGATTATTGATTAATATTTCATCGCGACTCGTATATAAGCATCAAGTGTACCTACACGTTATAATACGTGCACAATTAGGAGCAGCTGAGACAAGAGGTCATCGAATGAATGTATAATAATCATGACCTAAGATTATATTTGCGATAAAACCGCGCGGTAATTTTTTTGCGGCCATGTATAATTTCAAGTAACTGTACGCTCTATTTCAAGCGTACAATGTTTAGTAATGAGTGGTCAGTATAGATAGAAACAGACTATAATAATACACCTCATATCGTTTTCATCAGCGTACCTGTCTATCGAGTATCAACACATAGGTTCTTGGTTCGTATCCCAGCCGGTTTTCATGAGGAAAATTGAAAGCACAGCCCGTAAGTAAAGAAAAAAAAAGTTAAATGTCTTTGGTAAAATTTGTGATATTCTTTTTATTTCAGATTTCAGTACTTTGAGATCTGTGAGACCCGACGGTCTTTATAAGCAAAAGTCGAAGACACGGCCCGTATGAAATATTTTTTTTAAAATTAATATTATTTTATTATACATATAATTAAAAAGTGTCAGGAATTGGCAATCTGTAGTTTAAGTGAAAACAATGATTGTTAGGTTTACAGTAAAACTTCAAACTCATTGTGATGGTGATAGAACATTCAATAACAGCGATTTTTTTTCACAAAATTTTTAGTGTTGAGTTTCATGTTATTTAAAAACGATATATAAATATCAAGTGCATGTAATGGTTGGAGTCCGTCGTTCCTTTTTTATTTTTCTTCTTTTTTGTAAATTATTTTTAGTGTGCAGTTTGTATATGTATATACTTATACATATAGAAAAAGTTCAAAAAAAATTGAAGTCGTAAGCTTTAATAGTCATAATAAGTTATGAATTTAAAAATATTTAAATGTCAGTGACTGTTCACAATAGTTCAGTAATTATATAGTTGCGTTTATTGTCCCAAAACAAAAATGTTATTACGATACAATGTTACATAACGTGTCTCTCATTATTTGAGGTATTTATCAATTCATTTAAAAATTTCGAAATTATAGTTGTTTTTTATAGTTTCTGACATGAGGCCACATAACTTACTAAATACGTTTAACGCTTATATATACAACATGTAACATAATTAACGCACTTTGAGAAAGTAGTTTGTTCAGAATCGTTTACTGAATCGATTCCTATCATTTTTAATATAGGTAATTTTTTATCCCAAAAATAAAACTACGTAAATTACAGTCACACTAAATCTGTACAGTCAAAACAAACTAAAATGGAGCGTAACTTAAGGCAATAAGACTTTTAAGAGTGCATTTTTATTTGTATTATTACCAATTCTGTAATTCAATAAAAATAAAGAAAACTGTACTTTATTTCAAGCAAGTTAAAGAATTTGCCTTCGTGGATTTGTACTGTGACCACAACATTCTTCCGGAATTAGTATAACTAATTTGATAAATAATCAGTGCATAAAAATGTTTAACTAAAAATTCAGTGTATGTATTATGATTATAACATAATATACTAATTGGGGTGTCTGAGGGTGTACGTTAATTATGTTACATATTGTATATGAGGTTATTTTTCAAACAGTAGCCGAATTTCAATCTTAAGTTAAAATGTATAAATAATGATATACCGTTATTGCATTTTTTGAAAATACGAGTGAAGAAGCTTCTACTTTTATTTGAAATTATCTCACATTGAATGTGATTTATGTGCAACAACGTTTTTGCCTATCGATCGACGCGTACGAATGTGTGCGTGCTCAGTATAATCAGTTAAAATAAAGCATTACCACACATTTTGAATATAAAAGATAAAAAGGATCGAACTTATGAGATTTTTTAAATTAATTTATCCTCACCATTTGCCTATTACTAGTTCTGAACTTTCTCTGAAAATTTGACCGGTTATTGCAAAATAAATCTGTATATATTATTAACGTTTGAATCAAAAATAGATCAGAAACTACAATCGAAGATATGGAAAATATATGGTAATATTTATTGCCTTTTAGGAATTGGACTTCTATAGAATTTTATATATATAATATATACAGTTATAGTAGAAAAACACCAGCCACATAGCTTGAAGAACAGATAACAACTTCAGGGGGAGGAAGGTTCTTATGGAGAAGTTAGGACGAAATTATCTAAAGTCCAAAAGTATTTTTTTTTTATCGCTGTCACACGCACTTAACATTATTTATTGTGCTGCAATGTTAAGTGCGTGTGATGTCCGATTGTCGTATGAAAAAATATAACAAATTTAGAATGACTATTTTTTCTCAATATTGTTTATAACATGCGTAACCACAGATATAGAGACGAAGTATTTTCTCGTGTATACTTTTAAATATTTTATGGATCATATTCAATTACCATTCGGGCGGTATAATTATGTTCATAAAATTAATTAACCACTGCATGTCAATTAGAATATATCGGAATATAAATCAGAAAAATACTGTAATTATAAATCTATTAAACGTTCGAGGAACAAATATATGTATATACGTGGTAGAGCCATGTTACAGTTATTATATTAGTGGTATAGTTGTAGCACGAATGGGTCGGCTCGACCGGGGAAGGAACACGCTCTCACAGAATACTGGTGTATAATAATAGCAGCTTAATGCTGCTGTGTTTCGTATGGTGAGTGTAGAGAACACTTTTTACTGGAAACGAGGCATTGCATCTTAGATTTGTAATCGAGGAAAGATGTAGATGTCTATGGACTACAACATCCACTTACCATCAGGTGGACTGTGTGCTCATTTGTCAATCTCATTCTATGATTTTTTTTAATTATCTACTTACCAGCAATAAGTCGCTAACTTTTTCTAGCGCCCAATAAATTACGTACAACTCCACCAACTGAAGGAGAACTTTCTTTAAGGAAGATGACAATGACGCAGTTCTCTTGTCCATCTCTGATTTGTATACAGACAAAAGAATAGCACGTCCGTGAGCCTGAAATTATTAAAAGATTTCGACGGTTTGCATAACAAAGTACAAGAGAACAGTTTTGATTTTTGAAGGTGACAACACCTCCTTAGCATCAGATAGACTGTAAATACAATTGTTACTTTTAGGCATTTGTGATTGTTCATTTAAATAAAATCGATCATTCAAGATTGTTTCGTCATACGAACCGGGTCATTCGATTTGATCATTCAAATTCCAGCCACCTCCCCAGTCACAGCAAGAAATGCTAGATAACTTGATCCTCAGCATGCCTGGGAGGATCTCCGCATGTGTTCGAGCCGGGGGAAGAGTTATATTGTATTAAATAAAAACCTTCTATCAATAAATTGTTGTATAAATTAGGTTAAACAATCTTTTCCTTTCCATAAAATTTCTGACAATTACATTACATTAAATTTCGGTTTTCAGATTTCACTCAGAGATCTGTGAGACCTGTTCGGTTTTGTCTCCCGTTGGTCATGAGCGCAGTTCTTTTAAACAAAGACGGAACTTTAAACCTGGTTGTAAATGGTTAATATTTTGAATAATATTGACTACTTAATAAATGAAAAGCCTTTATATCTCATATATGAGTGCGTATGTATTTCGTACGTGTGCTATAAGATAAAATAGTCTTGTACAGCTGCAGGTAGTTTCCATGATTATCTCAAACTCACACAAATGCTTCTGCCGTATACTTATATTATAGGTTCAAAGATCATTTGTTTCATTGTCTGAGAAATGGTCAAAACGTATAACACATTTATGTCGAATAATAAGTAGAAAAGCCTAATCGAGTAATAGAATTCAAATTACTATTCAAAATATCTATTATAAATTAAGAGTTATATTAATTTAGCATGGCTTTCAACTTACCCACCCTCTATTACAGTATTACATTACTAATATATTTAATTTTGCATTTCACGCCTAACGGTCGTACAAAGGTCAGAGGTAAGAAAGGTTCATTTAATCGTTTGTTACAGATCATTTAAAATGATTGCTATCATCTATCTCTATCACTTATGTGACCCGGGTCAATAGACCGGATCGTTTACGATCAACATACGTCTACTTATTTCAATAAAAAATCAATGTCACTATTATGAACGCTCGCTGTACGGATGCTAAACGCAAATTCACTGAATATTCATAGGGAGCAGCATTAGCAGAGCGAGGGTATCAGCTCCGGGCTTTACAGCCTGTCTGTCCGGTGGATTGAGTATAAAAGAATCTTCCTAATAATGCTCATCAGCTGACATTTTCTTGTCCAGCACCAGACTGTGAAAATGTTACTGATGATGGAACGATCTTAACTTATTTCCTTATAGCTACATCACGCAATATAATCATCATCATCATCATCACAGCCCTTCACAAGTCCACTGTTGAACATAGGCCTCCCCTAGGAAATGTCAAGCGCGGTCCTGAGCCATCAATCGATCTCTTACCTATGACTGCAACTCAAGAACGTTCTCACCTGATTTCGATTCTTCGTGCTAAACGACTGGTACTTCAACTTAAACTGATCCGTACTACGAGTATAACCAATACCACACCTCATAGCATGAATAAACAATAACCAAAATTCGGTAACGTTTCACAATATAACTTACCTCCGAAGCAGCTGTCAGACACACTGAAGCTTTATTCCAAGCGTCTTCTAGTGAAAGTCCAGATTTCTGGTAGTCCTTAAGAGTTTCCACTGCACCAGATACCTTACTACAAAAATGGGTTTTAAAGATATTTCTAAAGGGTTTATTTTACACGTGTTCGGCGGTGCAAGAAATTTCAAAAGGGAATATGAATGCTTGAGAAATAGCGCTCCATTATTCTCTCAGGAACAGTAGAAGGCGGGTGACCATTTTTTGGATGTGTATTTGACCAAATTTGATCTGTCCGATTCCTGCCCCACCCCACACCGCACTAGCCCGAACGAAACGGGACATGGTGCGAGCTTTGTCACCTCCCATCCACTCATCGACATCTCATCGACACCTCTCCCATGAAAAATACTGATTCATTAAACTTTGTTGTGTTCTAGTGAAATAATCACTAGAAGTTCAGACGATTTGAAGATAAAGAATAAAAACAGCCTCAATCGTTTACAATCATTTTTATCATTTTAAAACTAGGAAACAAAATCCCTAATAAATTGCGGAGTGCGGTCTTTTTTCCCAATTTGACAATTGACATAAATATCCGGCTTCATTTGTTGGTCTGTTCGGATTTGTAGTTTTAGTAATTGGTCTGAGTACAATGTGTTTAATTTTCATCGATGCATGATATAAAGGGTAACCTAGTGTAGCTTTGTGATAATATATTAGTTCATTCATCATCAAAATAATCGAAAACACGAATAATTACCGAATAGCAACATCTTGGAAAATCTTTACAATTGAATCCACAGAGCTATCCCACTTTTTCGGAGCTGTTGTGCCAGCTAAGTATGCCATGGTACCTTTTAACGGTTTGCCTTCTACACGAACACTCCATGCCTTCACGAGTGCCCTAAAATAAAAAATATATAACGCCTAACTGGAAGTGTCTAAAATATTGTATTTTGTTTGTAGTAAGTAAGTAATAGAAATTATAATAAGGAATAATATGGATTTTTTGTCCTTCGAGCTGAAAATATTCATTTTTACTCGTATATATAACGTTACCTGGCTGCTTGTAACAACAGAACCGTGTTTTCCCCTTCATAAGTGCAAGCCGCAGTGGCCAATCCATACATCTGCGGCAGGTTAGAGGACAGCATGTACCCGTGGCCGCCACAAGCTAGCCGACATCTTTCGATCAACACGGTTGTGTCTGACGTGGATATCGGCTTCAAACAGCACGCTATGGCGTGTAGCTGCAATTATTTGCTGTAGATAAGTTTAGGGATAATATCTTTAATATAATAATCGTCCAGGGTGAAAGCTTATAATAGTTAATTTTTTAGAAATAAAAACAACGTAAGCGTCTATCATTTCATTTCGTTCCATGAGTGTCTTATGAGACGACTATGGGAAACGCACGAAAAGTCTTATTGCTTCCGATAGATGGCGGTACAAACATCTCAGTTACGCCAGTGGTAACTCATACCTAGGTTGGTAACAGGAAGTAGCATTAAAGGTGGAAAGGAGACGTTTAATATTGCGATCGTGACGACTTATGTAGGCAAATTGTCGCTAACACGAGAGAGGCCCATTAGTAAATTAATAACTGTATAAATTAGTTAATAGCTTAGAAGTTATCAAATGCGCAGGAAATATTAGTGGTACATGCTAACTCAGCGGCACTCGTCCTAACCAACCTCATTATATCTTTCTTAGTATATAATAATTTCATTAATTTATATCAACCCTGTTGTGTAGTTAAATACCGACTAGTTCATAGTTTACAAGGTGCGAGACGTCTGGTACTATGACCATTAATCCGACTGTGTGAAGATTAAGGCATATCTTCTAAGGCATTAAGTCTTCTTTTCTTGAAGCCCTGCGCATCCAATATAATAATATATTAAGGATGCTGTTGGGACTGCATTGAATATCGTAGCGGACAGATAAACATCACCGCTGTAGAAATGTCTTGTGCAGAGACTGATTACTCGACCATATCCACCCGCATGGTGGTCTGTTTCGGCACAGGGTTACTTTTAGGTAGGTTAGGATTACTTTTATCAATAGACCTAAGCAAACCATGTTTTTACTAACCCTTGTTATTATTTATTATTATTATTATTTGTACTACTAACACATATGGATTTTAAATAATCTGAAATAAACAATTTTTATTTAATTTATTATTATTATTCATTAACATTATTACAGCCTATCAAAGTCTACTGCCGAACACAAGCTTCCCCATCGGTTGCCTTATAGGGGGAAATTTGTCATAGAATATTTTCAGTTGTTACCAGCAAGATGTTGCTGCCCATCTCCTGTTTCGGTTCTCCTCCGACTTTTCTTACGACACCCACGGCACGACATGTGGTGGTGAATTCTCTTACACCGCCACTACACAGCGATTCCTCATTAACTCATATTATGGTTATTCGAAAGAAAGCTTATAAAAAACTAATAAATGAAAAATAAAGGTATTTTTAATCTGTGACTAATACGAAGTCCGTGCATTCATTTGGCCCTGTAGATAGCAGATGAACGTAAACGTATTTTGTAATAGAAAATTTTGCCGTATTGCGTTCAACAGGCGGATTCGAAGAATATTAGTATATAATATACTGCATGACCTTTTTTACCGTCTGGAAAAAATACCCGACTTTTCGGGGGCATTACAGCAACCATGGTCACAGAGGGGACAGACGTTTGACGTCCCAATGTCATAGCCCGGCTACCTTCAGATTTTTAATATTAATTTTCATTCCGTTCTACGCAGAACCAACGTATTTAGTATCTTGAAGTCTTGCAGTGGTATGCGTGGGTTTGGGTTTAATTTTGTTAATTATAGGATCCCAAGCAGATGGCAGTACCCATATATCTTCTCTATTGAAATTAGGATGTTTTTTAATTTTAATAGCCCCACGTATCATCCTTGGTAGGAATCGGTGTTCTTTTGCGAGGATTTGTGGTTTATCAAATCTGATGTTGGTGGAGACGATCTTGAACATTTTCACAGACTACAGACTTCCTGAAGTGTCGGTGTTTCACGTCAGCTATATGTTCTTTCACGCGGGTTTTTATGGATATATTTTTTGTTTGACCTATGCAAGATAGACCACATTCATAATCTAACTTGTACACTCCTGCATCTTGTAGAGGAATATTACACTTGACGGATGTTAAAAATTGACTAAACTTCTTCGGTGGCTTGTAGTATGTTTTAATGGAAGCTCGGTTCAAGATGTAGCCTAACTTGTCTGTGACTCCTCTGACATACGGTAGTACAGCAGGCACACGCTCAACTGTAGCCGGCTTCACTTTGTCACTGTGACATAGGCGCGGGATCAGAAGCTTGAAGAAGGGAATGCTTGTCTGACGTGCTCTTTGAAACAAAGATTTACCCACGATAGCTAACTGTGAAGGATGACGGTGAGATTCACCGTTCAAATGTCGGTTTGTATGGGTCTTTTTCCTATACACATTTACACACACATGACCAATAGTGTTATCAGGATTTCGGACGACTAAAACATCTAGGAAAGGTAAAGAATTATTTGCCTCTAACTTCATTGTGAATTGTATTTTAGAGGTTACAGAGTTAAGGGCAGTTACTTTGTCAGATGGTAAAATTGTGAAAGTGTCGTTAACCTACCGCTTGTAGAATCTTGGAATTACAGGAGTAGTAAGAAGGGCTTTCTCCTCAAAGTCCTCCATGAATATGTTGGCGACTATGGAAGATACAGGTGAGCCCATCTCCACACCATATACTTGCTTGTAGAACTCTTCCTTCCACAATGTTTGAGTAGTACTGCATATTCAGTAGGCATTTTGTTATCTTCTAGCTTCTTAGTTACAATTGAGATGCAGTCTTCAACAGGTAGGCATGTGAATAGTGACTGAACATCAAAACTGGCCATAGTTTCATTGTCAGCGAGATGTAGGTCTTTTATCTCACTAACAAAATGATATGAACCCTTTGTGTGTGCTTTGGTATGTCCTCTCAGTGGTGACAGTATTTTTGCTAAGTGTTGTGCCAGCTTATAAGTCAGTGAATCGATTTGGCTCACTATTTGACGTTGTGGAGCGTTTGGTTTGTGTATTTTCGGTAACCCATACAACCTCGGTGGTTTGGTATATGATGGTATTAGCGAATTCACGTCGAGATTTAATTTTTCGGAGTATTTCTTTATTAAATAGCTAGTTGTTTTAAGCGTGTTAGTTGTGGGGTCTGTTTTGACCTTTTTGTATGTACTTTCGTCCGATAAAAGTTGTTGTATTTTAAAATTATACTCTGATGTGTGCATTATTATCGTAGCATTTCCTTTTCCGCGCGGAGAATCGTGAGCTCTGGTCTGTTTCGTAAGTTAATCAACTCTGTAAATTCGTCTTTAAGAAGGTTTGGTTTCGGCACTGAACTACGACGTAACAAGGATGAAATATCTTGACTTTAGGACGCGGCGCGGCGGTCAGTCTTAACGGACACGACAGGATTACAGTGTGTGCGAAAGGACAGGTGAACTCTATTCGTTCACTTTCATAGTCCGATAGGACGGTAACCCAACCCAATACGACCGGAGAGGCATCACCGTCAACATCCTGATTTCCGTCTACGGGCTGTGCTACTAAGAATTTCTTGACCGAAAACTCAATAATCGATTTTTGTACGACCAGAGATTCAAACCCCTCATTATGTGGTACAATCAATAATCGCGCTTACGATCACTAGACCAACGAGACAGTCCGACAATATGATGTATTCTTGAAAAATCCTAATACGCGCTTAGCAATCCATAAGAAAATTTCTTTAAGACAAGGTGAATCAGTTTATGAGTGACTGACTAGCAAATTCTGAATGACTTTTTATATCAATAGAATAAGGGTGACAAACGAGCACACAGTCCATCTGATGGTAAGTGGATGCTGTAGCCCACAGACATCCACATCAATCCTCAATCAAGAATCAAAGTGCAGGTGTGTTGCCACCCCTGAGGATTACAATGGAATGCCTCATTTCCAGTAAAAGGGTCTCCAGTTCTCTACCCTCAACATACGAAACACAGCAGAACTGAGCTATTATTTTACGCTGGTATGCTGTGAGAGCATGCTCCTTCCTCAGTCGGACCGACCCATTCGTGCTACAACCATAATATAGCTGCAGCGTGGCTCTACCTCGTAAGAAATAGAGAAATAGAGAGAGAATTATGTTCAGCAGTAGACTAAAAGAGTAGGCAAAAATGTAGAGTGATGGAGTAATTGAATCAAGACAGAAATCATCAATTGTAATAGTAAAGTAAAGTTACAGTCTATATACGTCCCACTGCTGGGCACAGGCCTCCTCTCATTTCTGAGAGGGTTTTAGATCCGCCGCGTTGCCCCAAAAGTTGGCGAACTTCACACGTCTTTGAATTTTTTTTATTTCTCAGACATGTAGGTTTCCTCACGATGTTTTCCTTTACCGCCGAGTATGTAATAATTGTTATAAGGGTGATTAATACCTCAGGCAAATTTTCTAGCTTGCCAGCACCCAAATCTTTATTAACGTTAAAATATATTTCCCATAACCACATGGCGTTGATGTAGAACGCATGGCTTGTTGCAATGGTGATGAACAGCTTATGTTGTTGAGTGATATAGTCCAAGATTTGTGGCTCCGGCTCGCTGAAATAACACATTACCGCTTTTGAACTGCCTTTTCTTATGAGTAGCGAAGTATATAAGGGACTGGCTGGATATAGATAAAATTCGTAATTTTTTTATAAAATAGAGTGACAAACAAGCGTTCAGTCCACCTGATGGTAAGTGGTTCTGTGGCCCATAGACATCTATATGTATAAACGATTAAGAATCAAAATGAAAATGCGTTATCACCCGTGAGGACTAAGATGAAATGCCTCGTTACCAGTAAAAAGGGTCTCCGTTTCTCTACACTCACCATACGAAACACGGCAACACGTTGATATTCTGTGAGAGCGTGGTCCTTCCCCGACCAAGTCGACCCATCTGTGCTACAATTATAATATAGCTGCAGCGGGGCTCTACCACATAAAAATTGCTTACTACTAAATATGTACTTTCTTTAGGCCGCGTAGTGGTGGTGTGAAAATATCCACTACTCCATATCGCCCCGTGGGTGTAGTATAAGGTGACAGACGGAAACCAAAACAGTAAGATGGACAGCAGCAACTCAAAGTAATAAAAAAGCTGCGGTTGCCAACTCGCCTGCCAAGTTTGGCAAGTATGGCAAAAGTTTCTCTATGAGGTAATTTATGAACAAGGTCTTTATTTATATGCTGTAATGGAAAAATGGGACACCTTCTCCTTCTTCATTAATCCGTAGTAGTCCAATGGCGGGCATCCCGTCTAGGTTGGGTTTGCTTTAGCGAGGAATTCACTAGACGGACATGCCCACGGCTGTTTGTCCGGGCATGTCTGTCGCCGCACCACAACACTACTCAGAGGCATCAGTTTGTTTTGGACCGGCTACGTGATAAGTTGTGCGTGCACATTAAGATAACAACCTAGACTTGCAATGCTTATTATTTATTTATTATTAATTTGGTGCAAAAAGTGGTATAAAATAGAAATAAGTTTAGCCATATCAATTTTGCATAAAGAATTAGAAATTGATGAACCAGGAAACCTGTACAACTAGCGGATGGATATACAATCGCATAAACTCTGCCCAGAATATTTTGCTGTTATTAAAATTGTCAATTAAAAATGTCAAAAATTTGTTAAATAATAATAAAAGAACATCTGCTCCGGTTACTATCGCTCTTGTGTCCGTGAACAGACAGCCCGCAATTAACATTTACGTTCAAGCATGTCTGTGCTCGCGCAGACAAAATGAGATCGCGCGGACGTTCAACAGACCGACTGCGACGGTCCTACACTATCAAACTATCCACAGACCTATAGTAGCAAAGTCCGGCAGGTATATCTGCAGATATGCCCGTAGGCAAGTCCGTCTAGTGAACTCCCCGGTTTACATCACCCTTGACAGTCGGATCGAAAAACCAGACGTCTTGTGCCTTCGACGCTGCTTCCTGGACATTCACGCCTGGCGTAAACGAGATGGTTACGTATATCAACAACTACCGAAGACCATAAGTTCGTTTTGGTATATCTCACAGCCGTATCTTACGAACACCCACGGGACACAGGCGATGGATTACCTTACGCCCACACCACATGGTATTTTTACTACGAATGGATTAGTTAATTTCGCTTTTGCGGTTTTTACCATGGTTACCAATTAGTGGCAGGTATTTATAGATCTCAAAAGCCACTTTATTTACTAGGACTGAAAGTTAATTTATCACTTTAATTTAAAAAAAAACATGATAAAACAATTAGGTACCGTGTACTGGTGGTGTAAGTATATCCACTACCCCAAATCATCCCGTGGGTGTCGTAAGAGTCGACAGAGGGAAGCAAATCAGGAGATGGGGAGCAGGCCTCTTCCTAATGACAACAACAAACAACAAAAAAATATGCGGTTGCCAACCTGCTTGCTAAGCGTTGCAACTATGGTAAATATTCCCCCCTATGAGCAATCTATGGGGGAGGCTTATGATCAGCAGTGGACTTTAAGGCTGTCACCGTAAAACGATTCTAGGTACTATTTACATTATTTATGACTTATATCAAAATTTATGACTGTGCTTACTTGGGTTTCGGCTGCGATTGTCTTCTAACAGCGCTGTATCTCACTGCGATAGTTACAGCTTTTGCTAGCAGATTCGCCATGTTGTTTACTATCAATACTCGAACGAACACCATAGTGCCGTAGGTAAGTTTACTGTTTGTTGCCGCAATGAGAGTACCATCCTAGAATATTATGCAGCATTTAAAACACTGTTACAATCAAATTATAGCTGTGACTGGTACTAATTATATTTAATATAGGCTGTTAAAACATTTAATCGTTTATTGGCGGAGCAGAGACGAATTTGGGTAGAATCACAAAAATCAAAATAATAAGGTAATATTATTTAGATTTCTGTGGGTAGAATCTTACCCAATATCATCGCGTAGGTGTCGTAAGAGGCGACAATGAAAAAAACTGCGGTTGCTAAGCAACGCAATAGCGGCAAACACCCCTCCTCCTCCATGAGGTATTCTATGGGGGAGGCTAATGTTTAACATTGGACTCTAGATAGGTTGTAATGGTAAACGGTAATGGTCAAAAACAATAAAAAAATATCATGACTTACAAGATAAAGGTTACAAACGATTTTTAATTACATTACTAAACCAAAACACATCCTTGTACATTTTATTAAAATATATTGATAGTGTTAGAAACGAGGTCAAAATAATAAAAGGAAATACGAAGAATTGAGGGTAGAACTATAATCTATGTACTCGTTCTATCGGTATAAGGTATCGCGCAAGCAACGAAGAGGGATCAGTCGGTAATTCTACGAGTCGCACTGTCGTTATTATGCCCGTTGGGGTAAAATATTACCTCCATACTCTATATAAGATTTTGACCAGTGTCGTAGTTCTGTTCGTTGTTGTAGATGCTCTAGTGTAGGCAAGAAAGATAGTGTTGCCGTGAGGCTGCCCTATGTTACATTAGTAGTGTTGCTGTCGGTTTGCATACTTTGGTGTTACCATGTAATTGAGTCCTTCACGTTACACACGTGTTTGATTGTGACGGGGACATATTAAGGTCGGTCAAACTGTATTTGCTCTATACTGAATGTATGGTGCAGTACGCCGTCTTAATCCTGATAATGATTGATTGCGTAAGCAAGAGAACAAGTTGAACATCCGCTCTCACACTTTTGTTATTTTCAACTACTAATCTCTAGGATAATCTCTATTAGTAATGAAAGTTTGTTACCGAGTAATATTTTTTTATATAAACAATTTTGAAAATAATTTCTAACAATACTTAAATGTTTTAAAGGACCATTATGGACCTTTTTACTTAGTTCTAAATTTGTTTGGTAATTAAATTGATTTTACTCTCATCTAACCTGTTTTTTTTTACTTAACCAGAGCTTAACCACAACCCTACCTGTAGGTAAGTGGTGATGAAGTCCTAGATGGTTAATGGAACTGTCAAACCGCATCAAAAGCCTGTGCACTCTTGCCTTGGGGACGCCCCGATTGTATTCGGACGGAAAACAGACGCCGGTAAATTATTCCATTCCTTTGCTGCGCATTACAAAAGACGAAGCAAGCCGTTTGGTTTGAATGCATGGAATATCGATAACGAAGGGGTGAATACCCGCCGACTGGTTGTCCGATGTTGGAAATGAGAGGGGGGAATTAAAGCATGCAATTCCTGCTCACACTCTGAAATGTATCCTATTAAATACCGAGAGGATTACTACTCTACGCCTGTGCTCGAGGCTGACAAGATTGGTTTCAACCAAATCAATTCAAACCAATGAGCCTCTTAGCACGTCTCTCCGTTGGGTAAATGTAAACTTAAAGTAATAAGAAACTTGAAGTTTAAAAATACAGTTAAAATCTAGCGCTTACTTTTAAAACTTGAGCATTCTTCATAAGCATTCTATCTCTAGGTATCCTATAATTTTCAAAGCCAAGGAACCCATTATTAACATTGTTAAACCCAAGCTTAGCACCAATTTCTCCTAACTTAATTCCAGGTAAAGGCATATGGGTTTCTTCATCTCTAAGTTGCACCATAAATGGATGAATGCCGTGGCTCTTTCCTTTTATGAAAAGACGTGCCATAACTACGCAGTAGTTGGAAGTGTGGGCCACTGTGAACAATAAAGTATTTCATAAAAACAGCATCTTATTTTTTTAGAGTTAAGAAGTTAATTTTACTAAACTGGTGATTTAGGTTTAATATCAATCAAAGTTTATATAGGTACCTAATCCTCATTAATACCCATATCAAAAGATAACTTAGATTATTTTTGTTTTCGTAATAAATACGGTTTATTAGTTTATTTATCTTAATAGGTACTAAACTTATTAATAATCATTTACATTGAAATAATATTATTTTCACGCAATTTATATCATGTCATAATTTCAAAGAGTAATTTAGACTTTATTTCTATTCAAGATAGATTAATTTTTGTATAAAGTTCATAACAAAAAATATGATTATAATAACTTGTGTTTATGACTACTCGTATCATCAATAAACAAGTTATAATGATCCTCATTTTTGTTAATTATATTTCGTCTTTTATTTTACTTATTAATAGTCATAAACATCTTCATTACCAGCAGCTTCCTGATGATGACCTGATGAAAATAACTGCTGTTTTTCTTATTGCATCTTCAGAACAAGGTCTTCAAAAAATACTAGACCGCATAATCGAGCACAGCACAAAATCAGGACTAAATATAAACGTGTCTAAGACCAAAATCATGGTAGTTTCGAGAGCGCCAAAGCAGTGTAGTGTATGTATAGGACAAGATAGTATCGAACAAGTTCAGAAGTACCTGTATCTTGGATCTTGGGTAACTGATTCTTGGGAGAGTGACATGGAAATACGAGTTCGAATTGAAACTGCAAGAGCCTCTTTCATGAGGATGAGCAAAGTCCTTACTACAAGGAGACTATCAATCGAACTACGTACAAGACTCATGCAATGCTATATTTGGCCTGTCATACTATACGGAAGCGAATCTTGGACTATGAAGGAAGATCTCCGTATGAAACTGGAAGCATTTGAAATGTGGATATATCGCCGTATGCTCCGAATAAGTTGCATAGACAAAGTTACCAACATTGAGGTCCTCAAACAGATGAAAAGGAATGAACCCCTACTTGTCAAAACCTATCAAACAGAGAAAAGTTGCGTACCTAGGACACGTGCTAAGGCATGAACGTTACCAACTGCTGCAGACTATTGTGATGGGCAAAGTAGCGGGTAAAAGAGATATTGGTAGAAGGAAAATGTCGTGGCTATGTAACATCCGGAAATGGACTGGGATAAAGAAAGTTGAAGATCCGTTCAGGCTAGCCATGAACAAAGAAGAATTTAGAAGGATGACTGCTGACCTTCAGTAATGGAGAGGCACTTAAAGAAGAAGAAGAAGAAGTTAAAGGATATATAGTTGAGAGATTTGATTGAATTACACATCGGTGACGTCACGGAAATTTTAAATGCAATTTTGTATACCGATATATCCAAGCTTCTACCCTTACATCATAAATTATCGAACATATCTAAGAGTGGGTGAATAAATTTAAAAATGTCAAATTGATGTAGTTTTTGGGGAATATTTCTTGTCATATATATTGTTATTTTATTTGTGCAACAAGATCTTGCCTCGTATTTGCCTGGAATTCATAAACCTTACATTTATATAGTTTTAGTACACAGCATATGACTTACAGCTTCCGGGCCACCACTTGTAAGAAGAAAGTGTTGGACTATATAAGATAAACTCTTCAGTCTCGGGATCATACGTGGCTTGTGTTTCCAAGCCTCGTATAAACGTTCCATGTCCAAGTTCAGTCTGTAAAAAAAGCTTAGCTGTATTAAGAAAAAGAATAGTGTCAAGATTAATAGAACATTAAGTCATTGGTTAATTCCTTATCAAGCTGTTAGAAATAAGAGATGTTAAAAATCTATTTAATTAACTCAAAATTCTAGTAATAGATATATAAGTAATCTTTAATCTGTATAATCTGTGACACAAACGCACACAATATAGACACGTGATTTCAAAAATTTGCAGTTTATTTATTTTTATTACTCGTCATAATATTTAATTAAAATATCAGTCTTGTCAGTTAGATCAGTAGCCAGAGATTATAAAAAAGAGAAGTGAAAGGAATAGTTAATTATTACCTGCGCATAAGTACCAATGATCTCCATATTATTGGCTCGTTTTAGCCAATATGCCTTCTGTTCCTCAGTAGCTTGCCCCTTTATGGTTGGTATAAACATTGAATAATGCAATGAAAAGGGTGAATTGTCTCTGAACACCGCCGAGGAAATCATGTTTCGAAAGTTGGCCCTATGAGAATCAAATATTAAAGATACGACACTGTAACGGTGCATCTGAACACTCCCGTACAAATAATTATAATTAATTAATCTTAAATAATATATTCTAATTTTAAAATAAAAACAAATCAATTATTACATATTAAAGTTACAGTCTATATTCTTATTCAACTCCGCCATTGCCGGTCCCAAGCCCGGATGAGAAAGGAGGAGGGGACGGTTCCGCCGGAGAGAGTGGGTGTATCCGGCGGACTAACACACCCACCTGCGCTAGGACCTGCGCAGTCGAGCGCCGTACGCGGGGATGAAGGAGTCCTGGAGGGTTGAGCCGATCGTCGCTGGGGTATATAGTGGCGAGAGGCAACACGCCCTCTTTGGTCCGGATTTCAAGCTAAACGGTGGCCCTATCTGTTAGCCACAGATAGGGAAATGGCCAAGCGCCCCGTCAGAGGGTCGCAGGCGAGGGATGTGGGGGCTGCCTAGTTTTCCTGAAAAGGGGGCTGGGTGGTGGTAAAGGCCATGCTGACGGAGCAAGGGACAGTTTATTCGGGTGGTGGGGATGGGCTTGTCAGCCCCATCTACCAGCTAGATCGAGCTCCCGATGTCGTACTGTGAGCCAACTTCGCGTCCCTATATTCTCCCGGTAATCCTAACGCCTGAAATAGGGCGTTCCCAAAGGTGTGGGCTCCATGGAGGGTGGGAAGCCGGGGGGATGAATTTTAAAAAAACAAAAAATTATGGACAATTTAAGTCCCAATAAGAAAGAGGGAGAGGTGTCAGAGGTGCTTACCAGAGACACCAAAGAACAATGGGGAACCGTCAGTAAACCGACGGTTCCACGGACAGTACCGTCCAGCGTAGGTGCCCCCATCAAAAGGACAACTACTTCGCTGAACGTTTCCAAAACCAGTTCCAAGGAGCTGGACGAGAAAAAAGAACAAGAGCCCGCGAGTAACAAAACTGCGGAGCCACTACGAACTGACGACCTTTTCTCTGCTGCCTGGCAAGTGGTGAGCCGTAAGGGGAAAGGCAAGGCACCCAAAAAGGTGACTTACCGACCTGACGGACCATCAGGAGGGTCTATCCCTGCAGGCAGTAGTGGAAAGGCCAAAAAGAAGAACAAGAAGCAGCGGGAAAAAGGCCGAAGAGAACGAGCCGCATTGGCTGCTTCCGAAACTAAAACCAAGGAGGCTGGGCAAGCTACTGCGACTGGGGTGCTTGGAGCTGGAACCAGTAGCCGCACTGAAGCTGGGAAGGATAAAAATCCAACCCAAGTGGAAGTCGCGGCCGCGGGAACCAGATCTAGGATATCCGCCAGGAAGCAGCGAGCGGCCAAGCGTCCTGGGAAGAAGGAAAGAGCAGCCAAAAGGATGCTGGAAGAGTCCACCTCGCCTAGAGGGGAACACAAAAAAGTGCGACTCGAACAGCAACCAAAGGCTGCAAGAACGAGCTACGCTTCCGCTGCTAGAGCAGATTTGGGTGTGGCCTTAACGTGTGCGCGTTCAGGTCACATTACGAAGGAAGTAGCAGAAGACATCCTCGTAGCAATACAGAGGAAGATAATCAGCGAGGCGTGGAGTAGCCAGAACCCTGATGCGTCGGGCCCAGTTTTTAGGGACAAACCCGTTTATACGGAGGGTGTCCTGAAACTGTGGTGCGACGATCAGAAGGCTCTGGACTGGTTGAAGAGGAATATTGCTACCCTCAATCTCAAATCCAACACCTTGCTGACAATAAAGAAACAGTCAGAGATACCACAATAAAAGTGGTATCCTAATCCCTGATGCCCAAGGAGCCTGGAAAAACTCACGTGACATTGGTCGCGTGCTGGCATACCAGAACCGCTGGGTTAACATCTGGGACTGGCTGTTACTCAAGGCTGATGCCGGAGGATCATATCCCGACCCTGATGAAGGCCGGACGCCGTCTCGCATGTGTATGCGGGGCGGTATACGTAAAATTCCAGGGTCGTGGAGGTAAATTCTTTGACACTCCACCGAGCAAAGAGGTAGAAAGCAACCCGGAAGTTATGGATACCGGAGCCACGGTTACCGGTACAGCGGAATCACTGGAGGCCAAGCCCAGTGAAAAAACGGCCTGCACAACTGAGCCGAAGCCCCCAGCGGCAGCTCACTGAGTGACGAAGAGGACTGCATTTTGCCGACCACTTCCGACACGGTGGCTGCCGATGAGACCCGAGATCTTCTGGCAGGCCTATTTTTGGGCGGGGACGGGGAGGACGCGATCAATGATGGCGTGCCCTTCGTCCAAAACTAGCCTAGTGCAGGCCAACCTCCACCACAGCGAAACTGCGTCGGCTCAATTACGCAAGTGGTTGGAGGTTCAAAGGACTGCCATAGCCTTAATCCAGGAGCCGTGGGTTGGGGCTGGTAAAATTAAAGGCCTAAACAACCTTAAAGGTAAGCTATTCTACAGCTCTGAACACGACAAGCCTAGAGCATGTATTTACGCTACTAAAGATATCTGTGCACAACCATTAACAGATTTCTGTTCTAGAGGCATGTATGCCGTGGCAATACAATACACACAGGAGAGAAAATTAGCCGGAGGAAGACACTCCTCCCCCTCATGACCTCGGCAGGCTGGTGAACTTCTGCGAGAGGACCGGACTAGAGGTTGTGATCAGGACGGACTCCAACGCACATCATCCCCTTTGGGAAATGGAAAAACTAAATGAACGGGGTAAGGTTTTAGTTGAATATTTATTTAGTACTAACCTAACCATTTTAAACATAGGTTCTGAACCTACTTTCATAAACAAACTCTGTCGCACTATAATCGACCTCACACTTGCAACAGAAGGAGCAGCCAAACTAATTACGGGAATGGCATGTGTCGAAAGAGGCCTCATGCTCAGACCATAAATGGATCTGCTTCTCACTACAGGTCGATATTCCCCTCTACACCACCATGGAGAAATCCCCGCAAGACGGATAAAACAAAATACCTAAATAGGCTGACGTCTTCGCTCGCGGGTTTTGAGGGAATAAATACAATAGCAGATCAGTCACTCCTAGAAGAACAGCTAGCAGCTGTTACTAAGGCCATGATAGATAGCTACCATGAATCATGTCCAGAAATCACTCCACCAAGGCATGCCGAGGTAAAGCAACAGTGGTGGGGTGAAGAACTCGATAGGAAACGTAAGAAGGTAAGAAAAGCCCTAAATAGGGCCATGAATACCTCAATGGATGAAGACTGGCTACTATATAAGAAAGCTAAGTCTGAATACAAAAAATGTATCAGGTATCGACGCTCGACTGGGTGGCGTAAATTCTGTGGCAACATAGAAACCTGCGAACAAGCTAATAGGATAAGGAATATTCTAGCTAAACAGAACACGTCGGGATCCATGTCTCTAAAGAAACCCGACGGTAGCTACTCAACATCGCCGGATGGAACCCAACGCATCCTAATTAAAACGCACTTCCCAGGTTGCTGCGTAACCCAGGATGCAAACCGGCATGATGACATACCGACACCAATAGTAGAAGACTGGAATTTAGCACAGAGAGTGGAACGATGGACAAAATCCATTGGGCCATTCACAGTTTCCTCCCCTATAAGGCGGCAGGACCTGACGGCATATTCCCGGCACTCCTACAGTGGGGGGGGGGTAAAGCCCTAATAGTCAGACTTGTTGCCATAATGAGAGCCTGTCGGGCTCTTAAATGTGTTCCTAGGGGACGGAGGGAAGTGAAAGTCACATTTATACCCAAACCAGGTAAGAGCGATTACACTGACCCTAAATCCTACAGGCCCATTAGCCTCACATCCTTTCTCCTAAAGACGATGGAGAGGATGTGTGAAAGAGAATTAAAGGGGGTCGGCGCTAATGAACTTACCACTTACACGACAAGCAACACGCCTACAGTCTAGGCAAATCAACAGAATCGGCACTTCATCAGGTAATTACAAAGATTGAAGAGGCCATCCAAAACAAAGAAATATGTCTAGGTTCCTTCATAGATATAGAAGGTGCTTTTGACAGAACGAACTTCTCCAGCATAAAAAGTGCACTCAGTAGACATAAAGTTGAACCGGCACTGATCGACTGGATAGTTTGCATGCTCAGTACACGAATAATAAAGATTGCTGGTGAATCTCAACCAATCCTAATTAAGAAAGGCTGCCCGCAGGGTGGGGTTCTCTCACCTCTCCTGTGGAATATGGTCATTAATGAACTCATCAGCAAATTAAATACTAATCACTTCTATACAGTAGGATATGCTGATGACCTGACAATACTGGTCTCGGGAAAGACAGCAAGCATAGTGTGCGACCTGACCCAAGCGGCTCTCCGTATAGTAGAGAGATGGTGCAGGGAATACGAATTAACCGTCAACCCAAATAAAACGGTATTAGTAATGTTCACACAAAAACGAATGCTGAATAACTATCATCTTCCAAGTCTTTTCAGCACAAAACTCCAGCTATCATCTGAGGTAAAATATTTAGGTCTTACCTTGGAAAGCAAACTTAACTGGAATAAACACATAGAAAACAAAATCAACAAAGCTAGTATAACTTTCTGGAAATGCAGAAACATGATTGGCAAAAGATGGGGACTGACGCCAAAAATCATACTGTAGCTTTACAAAACTGTAATTCGGCCCATGATCACATACGGCGCTCTGGTATGGTGGACCAAGACAAATGAAGCCACCACAATTAAGAAGCGATGCTGGAGCTAACTCCGCTTCATCTACATATACAACTAGAAGCGACTTTAGCTGCCATCAGACTCAAGACCCTAAATCTTTGGAGTAAGAATAGTGTCCCTCATACAGGCATAATTGATAGAATTCACTCAGAAATTCCTATCCTACAAGCCAAATACGATAGGATTCCTAAACAATTCGTTTTCGATAAGAAATACAAGATACAATTAAATGAAAACAGCCAGCCGGAAGGATTAAGCTCAAAAGAGCTTAGAATTTTCACCGATGGTTCTAAAACAAATGAAGGTGTAGGTTCTGGAGCTTTCTCTGAAGACCTCAATATTCACATATGCACACCGCTGGATACCTATAACACGGTCTTTCAGGCGGAATGTATGGGTATCATTCAAGCGGCCATAGCAATAGATGCTAGGAAGGTTAATGACTTCCCCATCAGAATACTGACCGACAGTAGGGCGGTACTACAAGCTCTGAGTTGCAATGGGGTGAACTCGGGACTAATATATGAATGCCATCAACGATTAAATGAGGTATGTAAAAACAACAATGTGACTCTGTAATGGAGAAAGGGACACAGTGGATCCAGAGGCAACGATGCAGTGGACGAACTGGCCAGAAGAGAATCGGCTCTGGCCACTATAGGGCCGCAACCAATCATACCAATCCCCTTTGGTAACGTTCGTTCAATGGTACGTAGACACTTCACTAATCAACACGCTCAGCTTTGGAAAAATCTAGTAGACTGTAGACAAGCTAGGGAGGCCCTACCTGTAATAAACAGTCGCTTAACCAAAGTTCTAATGAGACTGAACAAGCCGCAGATCAGGATAGTAACAAGTGCTATCACAGGACACGGCACCTTTAACAAACATTTATTTACTGTAGGTGTTACAGATAGTCCCCTGTGCAGGGCATGTATGGGGGAGGAAGAAACGGCGGCCCACGTGCTACTGAAATGTCCGGAGTTCGCTACGTACAGGGCTAAACATCTCGGCACGCAGGGATCACTCCCCGAAGTTGCATGCAATATCAAGGGACTGTTGAGCTTCTTCGGGGAGATCTCATGGCTCGAATAATCACATTATTCCTGCCCACATGCAAAATACGCGCATAGACGTGGAGTTGCGGAAAACAGCCCGTCGCAAACTAAACTAAACTAAACTAACTACAGTCTATATTCGTCCCACTCCTGGGCACAGGTAATACATAATCGCAACAAGAATTAGAGCTTGCTCCTTTTTTGTTGTCGATTAGAAAGTAATAGTTGCTAAATTAATGCAAACGAAATCGCTTAATCTTTTTTTGTAATTCATTTAACAAAAGAAGAACAAGTTGCAGTGCTAAAGAAGGTAAGTAGATCACATTACGTCTATTTACATTACAATCCTCCAATGCTAGTACCCTATTTTCAAAATATACTTTTAAAAAAGGTAACAGTTAAAAAAAATTTGCATACCTTGTTTTCTCTTCGTCAGAAATGTTTGAATGGTTCTCTTTTTGAAGGATCCTATAATATAGTACCGCTTTGCGCACTGCATTTTCATATTTCTCCTTGTGGCTAAGGTATTCTTCTGGTATATCGTCTAAGAGACCTTTCACGTTTAATACTTTTTGTTCTGTAATGGTAATGTAATCTACAAGTTAAATTTTCCATCATCATCATCATCATCATCACAGCCCTTCACAAGTCCACTACTGAACATAGGCCTCCCCCAAGTAATGCCACAAAGCACGGTCCTGAGCCACCTGCATCCATCGACTTCCTACATATCTTACCAGGTCGTCACTCCATCTAGTGGGGGGTCGCCCTACACTACGCCTACCGGTACGAGGCTGCCACTCGAGAACCTTTCTTCCCCATCGGTTATCGGTTCTTCGAGCTATATGGCCGGCCCATTGCCACTTCAGCTTACTAATCCGTTGGGCTATGTCGGTCACTCTGGTTTTACTGCGGATATCCTCATTTCTGAGTCTATCACGCAGAGAAACTCCGAGCATAGCCCTCTCCATAGCTCGCTGAGCGACCTTGAGCGTCCTCATACGGCCAGCAGTGAAGGACCACGTCTCTGATCCGTAAGTCATCACTGGCAACACGCACTGGTTGTACACTTTAGTTTTCAGAGATTGAGGTATACCTGACGAGAAAATGTGTCGTAATTTCCGGAACGCTGCCCAGCCGAGTTGAATCCGTCGATTGACCTCTCGGTCGAAGTTGGACTTACCTAGTCGGACTATTTGTCCCAGGTAAACGTACTCGTCAACAACTTCGAGCATAGTGCTCCCAACAACTACCGGCATAGGTGTGACATGGACATTAAACATGATCTTTGTTTTGTCCATTTTCATCTTAAGACCTATCCGTTGGGAGGCACTATTGAAGTCATTGAGCATAGTGCTTAAATCCTCCAGCGATTCTGCCATAAGGACTATATCGTCGGCAAATCGAAGGTGAGTGATGTACTCGCCATTGATGTTAATACTGTATCCTTTCCAGTCCAGTAGCTTGAAAACGTCTTCCAAAGCAGCGGTGAAGAGTTTCGGGGATATAACGTCACCCTGTCTTACACCTCTCTGCAGTTGGATAGGTTTCGAGCTCTGGTTCTGCACTCGGATAGCCATCGTAGCCCTACTGTACAAACACTTCAGCACTTCGATATACCGACAGTCAACTTGGCACCGCTGAAGGGACTGCAGCACCGCCCAAATTTCGACGGAATCAAAGGCTTTCTCATAGTCCACATACGCCAGGCAAAGTGGCAAATTGTACTCTTCAGTCTTCTGTACAATCTACCGCAGGGTATGTATGTACCACATACAAATTTTCCATACAGAAATAAAATTGTATAGTCAAGTGTGTAATAATAGGGTGGAATATGAGTATCGTAGTGGCACCAACGTAGCATATGGGGAACGTCACATCAGTTTACGGAGCGAATACTACAAATGAACCAACCACCTGTTATTGGTTCACCCACTTACGTTCTGTAAATTCCGACCTAAAAACTAGTGGTCATCCAAAAACTTTGGTCGACAACGACGAATTAAAGACGATTGTGGAAGCTGATGATACTCAATATAAACAAAACTCAGTACGAAATGTTTTTGAAATTTTTTTTGCCTCCCGTCCACTTGATTTCTTCAAGAAGAGCATTAAAACTGCCACTGCGTTGGAAAATATGCATCGATTGTATAGGTGATTACTTTTGTTTGGGACAAACACATTTTTGCATTTGCATTTGCAGCTCATGCTCCTGTCGTGCCGACTAACGCATTGAATTAGATTATAGCAAGTATATTGTCCAAAATTCCCCAAATGCCACGTCCGCCATTTTGTTTTGATTTATAACGAACCACGCTTATACAGTCCACTTTATTATGGAATCGAACTAGGGACACTGTGGGCTGTGGCCCATCTATTTTGTGATCCTTTTTTCCGGATATGAATTAGCACTCATTAGCTCAACCAGTGGATTCGAACCCAGGAACCTATGGCCCCACCAACTTTAATTAAGAGAAACAAAAAAATTTGAACAAAATTACGTTAAGTTGAAACGCCAATTTTATAGGTAAAGACCTTATATATGAATTTTCCACGTTTCAGAAGTATTTTTTCAAATTATCACGAATACAATGTTTTAAAAAATTAACTGTCTCCCATAACCCAAGCAGCGTTTCGGGTCGGAGGGTAGTGTAATAAAAGCTAGTATAACCGCCGCGCCGTTGCAACGACGGGCGCGAAGTTTCAAACATATGGAACCGCCGCGTCGCGCCGTTTGCGTCCGTAGTGTAGTGATTAAGGCGGGCGCCTAGCGCGACGGGCATAAGCGAGATAGCGCGCGTAGTTTTAAAAAGTTCTTATTTGCCCATTATGGTCCACTACGGGCCTAGACAGCAACAAGCCACCCATTGCGCGAGATTCGGGGGTATCAAACCAGTTCCGTTTTGTCGCTCAGCGTAAGCGCGGTGTTAATTATTTTTTGATGTGTGATGATTTTAGATGATATTTTACTCAGGTTTTAATCAAATGTTGACACGGACATTCGAATGTACCCAAAAAAATTCTAGGGTAGAATCTCAATTCTTCATAGAAAGTAAAAAATTATTTTTCTGTTTTTATTTATTTCGTGCACTCTTATGTTCTACATTAGTGGCGAAGCTAGGGCTCCAAACTAGGGCAGGCCCAAGATATGGTTTAGTTGTTTTTAGCAGTTTAATAAAAATACACCAATCTTGAGCTGTTTCCACTCTTTAGTTTCATATTCAGTGCTGACAAGGACGTGTTTAACAAAGCACACAGAAAGCATACTACCGCTAGATAGATTGTATGACATAATATACAATTGCACACCTTCGGTGGTTTTGAAAAGAGACGTTTGAGTTTGCTTGAGATATTTACAAACAATACAATACATGAACAGAGTACAAACAAACTATGTACAAAGTTAAAAAAGGGAGGCCTGGCAGATGTGAAACCTCGAAATTATATTTTGTTTAAGTTATATGCATAAAATAACAGATTACGACAGGAATTAGATAGTTATAATGAGAAGATAAAGCTTTGCTAATTTTTTACCATAAAATAATGACTATTTATTGTAATATTTTCAATTCATAATAAACCGTATAAAATGATATTTTTAAACTCATATATCACTATAAATTAGTCGATAGCATATTTGTACCATCTAGCGTAATCTTTAGGTACCATCGTGAATTTTCGTTCGATAAAATGACTTTACGTATAGAATTAAGTAGATGGCGCCATAAAATTTTTATATACTGAAAAGCAGACAGAGAAACCTAACTGGAAATAACTAAAGGGAGTACTATTCTTTAAAAACCTCAATACATTCTTCTGTATTCTTTTGATTTATTTAATTAAAATTTGGGCTTCACGTTAAAAAAAATTGTAACACTTATTTCCTCTAAAGTTAAACCTAGGTCTCATACTTTATGCTGCTGTTCAAATTGATATTTTTAATACGTATGGTAATATTAATATTGAGTTATTAAACCTTTAAATACGCCTAACTTAATTAAACTTTAATATTAAAGAGTACTACCTATATTTAAAGTATGAAGAAATGTTTATTGAATATTAAATTTCATTTTTAAAGATTTTTTTTCTTCACCGATTAGCGCTTCAACACATTTATAATCATCACAATGAACACTATTATCCTCCCATTTTCACTGAAAATCTTCGCAAAAGCATAAATTTTTAACAAACACAAAGTTAAACATAGAAATGTGAAGTGAACTTGCATACGAGAGGCCCGCAACCACTTCGCTAGTCGCTAACGCACTCCTAAACAACTTCATGGCAAAGCCAGGCTTGTTGGCTCAATAGTAATTGCTATATAAACATTTCGTAGTTATATTTCATTATAGAATATTTTGCCATAGGTTATAAAGAGAGCGATCGTCTTCTCGAAAGCCCCGTAAAAAACTCATGCGAGTGAGGGAGACAACTAATCGCTCTATTAAAACTCACTTTATGACAGCAGCAGTATCGCCACAGAGTACCTTTGTATAAACCTATCGCTAAGGCAATACGAGGTCATCGGTCGACATGTGTCGAACAGTGGATTGCGCGGGAAAATTTAAATAATTTGAAACAGTTTAGGAGTTATTTATTAGTTGATATTATTGATTGATTCAGTTTTAATAAGGCAAGCCCGGCTTTTCGGCTTTAATGGAAGCTTCGCCACTGTTCTACATCTACTATCTCAGGTTCGGATTGTCTAGTAAAAATACTAAGTCCTCGGCCATGGTATGCAACACCTGACATTCGGTGTAAGCACTACAGCAGATCGCTCGTCCCTGTGGCAAGGCTTGGGCTATATATATATCGATATATATAGAAATATCGATTTTTTCTCATAATAATATCGATATAAATCGTCATTTTTAAATCTTGATATATCGATATTTATTTTAGAGTATCGATTTCGTATCAATTTCGATATATTGTAAAATGTATTAGTCGACAAAACATTAAGCAACAAAAGCAGCTACAAATGCATTCATGTGATGTTGTCGTTTTTTTACGTCGTCCAACCGTCCAGTAATAACATTTTGGGTCTTGTCCTACTACATCATGCAAAACATGACGATATATCGATTTGTATCACGCGATATACTGTTAAAAATATCAATACGATATATATCGATATATTTTTTTGATTTGCCCATCCCTAAGTCCCCAATTGTGGCCACTGCATGTCCCCGCTGCGCTGTCGTGCCCGCAACAGACCCCAGACACCGCGTATTCACTGTGGACGCACAATGTCATGAATATGAACATTAGCCACTTACAGTTAAGGGGATATTGTAACTCAGCTCAAATTCTAATTTCACCCTCTCTTCCCCGCGCGTCGTATGCTGTGTACCGACATGTTTGTAATCACTAATACTGTAAGTAGATAGGTCGTTAAATACTTATTTCATTAGGTCATATTTATGCCTGTTTCTTTACGCCATCTCTGTCGCTTCTTACTTTTAGTACGGTTATTTCCAATTTCAATTTTACGTCGTCCAGTTGCGTAATGTGTATCCTGATCGTAAATGACATAGCTTCCCCCCTTCAAAGGCCGAAGCGAGACTGACCAAGGAAACAAGCTTCAAGAGTTCAAGACTCCGATAGTTTAGGTAATTTCTTTTTACAGTGACAGTAATGGTAATTTAAAAAAAATAAAAAACATAAGCCCTGCTTTATAGTTATTTCAGTTGTATGTAAAGTTTCATGATCTAATTTAAAGTATTTTATGAATAGCAGTGGTTTATTATTCAGTTTGGTGGTTTGGTGTTTTCGTCTAACACAGTAATTAACATTAATCCGCAACTTTATCATATATTTATTTCAAAATTAATGCTGCAATATTTTTGGCATAACGGAGGATCTTGCTAATCCATTTGAGGTAGTATTTTTAATATTTACCCTTAAACAGGCTATCAGATAAGCTGAAAATTGATTGTTACTATAGTATGTTTCTAGGGCAGGCGGAAAAAAGTACATTGACCTCAAGTATTATGTTAGCATCGAAACAAAACGAAAGTTACTGCTTCCATACATTTCTTTATAGATTACGTATCGTTATGCGCTAAGCGTGTCTCATGGTACGAGGTAGGATGAAAGAAGAGGTCATTCAGAGATGTTTATTATCTCTGAATGACCGCTTATTTCTGTTTCGACGCGATTTGTGATAGGTCTTAAACCGTACGTATTTGAGAAAGCGGATGGAGCAGAACTCATTCCTCATTCTGCTTTGGGATACGCTTGCGTGTAGATAGATTGAGATTTTAAATTTTCGGTTATAGTAGTTGTTTTAATTTTTATTAAGTTTGTTTTGTTAGTTGTATTATTACGTTTTGTATTAAAGTTTTTGTTATTGTTTTGTGATGTTTTGTATATTATCACTAGTATGAAATCGGGTCCATCGACATGAAAATCTCATAAAGACTTTACGTCACCACGAAAGAAGCGGAAAGTGTCGCATATTTCGGAAACCGAAAAAATAATGATTGTAAACATCTATAAATATGTAAAAGAAACGTGGTCTAGTGACGTATATCCATCCAAAACGGATATGAAAAAGAAGACTGCCGATATTTTAGGTTATAATCAATGTGAGGGACTTTTCTACGTCTTCATCGTTATAAAATGATTCTGAAATAGATACTGATGAATAGTCTGTCAAGTGTCTCTGACAATCTATTATGAGAAGTTTTATGCATGCTTCAAGGTTGGCTGCTGAAGAATGCTTGGCATTAAAAGTTCGTCTTTTTATCTGACTGCCAAGAAGTGGTTATCTTTTATGCAACTACCTACCTACCTACTTATTAAAGTACTTACTTACTCACTTGGCACCCTTATCTTTCACTCTGATAATGTATGTAATGATAAAAGGATTAAAAAATGAACCTAAACAAAAAAGATTGCCTACCCGGATGATATCGTCAAAGGTCAATGTACTTTTTTCCGCCTGCCCTAGAAATGTACTATTTAATATGATACTCGTAATATGCAAAAACTGCGGAATACCCTTAAGCCTACATCATACTAATAAAAATTTATATTATTATCTAAATATTGTACACAACATTGTAGATATCATGTAAAAATTACATTAAAATTAAATTAAAAAAATTACATTTTGTTGATCAAAACTACTTTTACGTAAAAGTAGTTTTAATCAATGTTTAGTGTTCGCGTAAATATAAGAAATCATTAATTACATTTTAAATTAGACATACCCAAATTTCTTCTTCTTAATGTATACTGAGGTCCCCAATCTAAAAAGTTCGTTAATTCCTCAACATCAAAATTGTATTTAGAGCGCTCTTTTTGCAAATCTTCGTTAATTTTCATCGCGACCATTTTGCAACTTAGTCACACCCACAATAAACATTTAATGCTTTTGAGCATAATTCTATCACATTACTGATAAAAGAGGTGACAAGACACACGTCATAAAATATTCACGACTGAACTCTCGAATTAATATTTGATAAAACCCATACATCGCTTAGTTACCAAACATAGAATAAATATTCTAAATATCTATAATCAGTAAATAATTCATAAATGGTCAAATGGAGACCACAATGCTGAATAGAGTGACGCGTACCGTTCGGTTTTTTATTGTTTTACTCATTCCTAAATAGAAGCAACGAAGACTGATAAGTGATAACTGATAACATAATGAGACAAATATTTATCTACTGGCAAACACGAACGTTATTTCTACAACTCATTTTGAAGTACTTTGGTGTTATATTATGTAAAATCAAATGTTTATACTCGTAGTTTATACTGTTACTAATATCGAATAATACTGCATTACGAGTATGTAGGTATATCAAATAGTCTACAAATACAAGTACATATATCCAAATGTATAAAAAAACCGTATTTGTTATTTTTTTTATTTGATTTGATAAAGTTTCAGTAAATGAGTTATTTATAAGAAGTGTTGAGCATTAACAAATTTAATAAATTATTTTATTGGCTGTATTTTTTTCTCTTGAGTTAGTTCCAGTAGAATATTTCTACAAATCTGATACGAGACCACCTGAACTGACCACCACCCTGAAGTATAGTCTATTTAATGATTAAAAAATTATTAAAATCGGTTCCTACATTTGACGATATAGTACGCGAAACATACATAAAAAGAAATATATTTAGCATTGACTTATATAAGAGGAAATATAAGCTGTCAAAGTCTAAATATGTTATCTAATTAATGTAAACGTATAGTTGTAGGTTCATTTATTCGATTTATTGACGTTTTAAATATGCAGGTATTGTAAAATTTATTTGCGTATAATTTGTTATTTCGGACCTTGAAACATAATCTTGTCTGCTCGGCTGTGAAGTACCTACATGTATGCAGCTTTAACGTGCGGCCATTGACCATTTGAGGTGATAACGCTTAGTAACACAGTGAAGTGTAACAATTGCAAAGTCGTGATTCACGAGTTGCTCGCTTTCGTTCAAAACAAGGCGGGAATGTGTACCTACTATTGCATAAGAGGAAGAAACAATAACTGCAAGGACAAAGGAAGGAACTATTGTTCGAGTCCATTGACACATCTCGACGGAAAATTAAGCGAAAGGAGGAAGATAAACATGGAGGATATCATGGTGCTGATTAAGGGTTTAGATCCTGAGTTGTTGCCGATTTTTCTAGCCAGATATCTCCGTAAGCTTCCACCAGTAACTTTTGATCACATTGACCCTACGAGGCTCCAGAGAGAAATTGTTAATATCCACTACTACGACTAACTCCTGTTACAGAAGTATCAATGTAAACAGCACAAGAGGACCATTTTGAGTACGAGAGTGGCCCTGATGGCCTACTAACACATGGGATACCGGAAGGGTCAACGAACGCAGCGATGGACAGGTTTGCGGAAGGTGTGAACAAGAGCACAGAATAAATAATAGTACTACCACGGTAATATTGTTTATAATAATAATAATAAAGCCCGTTTTTATTTCCGATTAACATTTTTGATACAGTTTAATTTAATATAGAGTGTAATTAGTACTTAATTCATATTTATTATTTAAAGATGGTTGCGCGGAAAACCATTCGTATTTATTTATTTGACGGTAGGCTTGCCAAATCGTTTATCCCTTTCCAAACGATATCATTCATATCCTCCTATCGACACATCGGGATTCTAGAATATTACGCAATCATCCCAACCGAAGGAATAAAAAGGCACGCGCGGCCGACGCGCGCCCTCTTCCCGCCGCGCTCGTCGTTGGAACCACACCGCCTAGGATAATAGTGTCCTAAAGAGCTCTTGCCCACGCGCACCGCTAGTATAACCGCTTAGCCTGAAGCAGTCGAGCTCCAGGAAACCCGCCTCACCTCGTGTGAGATATAGTCGCGCACCGCCTCTCTCCAGAGAGTCTACCCAGAGTATCTTCCAGAAGTCGCAGCATAGAAGCAACACCCCGGTGAGTGAACATTCCTAATAGTTTCTGCTTGATATAATTGTGTTTAATAGTTAATCCGCTCCAATTTTATTTTCTCCTAATCAAGCAGGATTCCTTTCATAGATTTGGCAAATAATAGTTCGTTTTAGGGAAGAGCGAGTGCATTGTATGGGAAACCGCGTGCTATAGTCGCCATTTTATGTAAAGTTAGAAGTATTTCGCATATACAGTCCACTTTGGTTAATATCTCGCGTAATAGGTTTAAAGCTCGACCGGGGAATTGGACTTCGGTAGACTTAGACTCGTCGCTCCACCATTTTTTGGTCACTTCGGCAGGATTTGGACTGGTGTTTAGTAGTCGTTCAACCATTTTCTGGTCGAATTATTAGATTAATTATTTAGATAATGCACTCTAATTTATGGAATAGACTTAAATAGTGTTCGTTTAAAATTAGTAGTATACATACACACAGACATGCATATATACATAAACACATATACATATACATATATATATATATATATATATATATATATATAATATATATATATATATATATATATATATATATATATATATATATATATATACACATATATACATACACATACATACATATATACATACACATACATACACACACACGCAAATACATACATATAAATGTAAGTTTAATTTTACTTTTAGTTTATTTATTTTTGTTTCATTCACTATCATTATTTTCTTCACCATTGATCGGAACCCCTTCTCGGGTATAGACCTCCTCCAGCATTTTCCAGACCTTTTTATCCTTAGCTTTCTTTCTCCATTCGTTTCCTGCTGTCGCTTCTATATCGTCTATCCACCTTGCTCTGGGGCGCCCTCTTTTTCTTCTTCCCTCTGGACATTTCCTTAAGATTGTCTTTAGTGTCCATCTTTTGTCTGTGTACCTTGCACCTACACAGACAAAAGATGTTTATGATGCTATGTCCTGCCCAATGCCATTTCTGCTTTAGTGCGTGATATAAGGCGTCTATAACTTTAGTTCTCCGTCTTATTTTTGCGCTTTTCATTTTTTGTATTCTTTTTATTTTTAATACGCTTCTTTCCATTGCTTTTTGACATACTACTAGTTTGTTTTTTATTTTTGTGTTGTAAGTACACGTTTGGCATCCGTATGTAAGAGTAGGTAAGACGCAGGTATCCAAGACGATTTTCTTAAGGTGGAGGGGAAACTCACCTTTTAATATTTCCTTCAGGGTCCAAAACTTTTTCCAACTCATGTTAATACGCCGCTCGACTTCTAGTTCCATATTTTTATCTTCGAGTGATAGTTGTTTTCCAAGGTAAATGTAATTGTTCACGTACTCAAGCGGCTTGCCGTTTAGGTATATAGATTTTGTTAGACTGTTTGTTAGTATTTTAGTTTTGTTCTCATTCATTTTGAGGCCTACTTTTTTGCTTTTATCGCTTAGAGTACTTATCATTTTTTCTAATCTCTTAATTGTTTCAGCGAATAAGACAATATCGTCCGCAAATCTGAGATGTGTAAGTTGATCTTGGTTAACTCTGATCCCTTCCGACTGCCAGTTAAGATTGTCAAAAATGTATTATAGAACCATTATGAACAGTTTGGGTGAGAGAGGGTCCCCTTGTCTCACTCCTCGACAGATCGGTATGTCGAGACCTCGTGTTTCCAGTTTGACTTGGCTTACGCTGCCCTCATAGATGTTCTTTAGTACTCTTACATAGTTTTGATTTATGTGGTATTTTTTCATTTCTTCCCAGATAGCGTTTTGAGAAATCGTGTCAAACGCCTTAGCATAATCAATAAAAGTAATATACAGAGGTCTGTTGAACTCTTTGTATTTCTCCATTACTTGTTGCAGAACTTGTATATGGTCCGTTGTGGAGAACCCAGAACGAAACCCTGCTTGTTCTACTGGTTGATATTTATCGATCTCGGGGCTCAAGCGGCTTTGTAGGATTGACATGAACAGTTTATACACACTTGAGAGAACACTAATCGGTCGGTAATTAGAGATGTCCTGGGGGTCTCCTTTCTTATATAGAAGTATTATATCCGATCTTTTCCATTGAATCGGTACCTGGCCTGTGTGTAGAACCTTGTTGAACAGGTGCGTGAGTGGGCTTGTAAGTAGGATACTGCCAGCCTTGATTGCCTCATTTTGTATGCCGTCAGGACCAGGACTTTTGTCTGCTCTGAGTTTCCTGATGTGCTTGGTGACTTCTTGCTCTCTTCTCTGGTTTTTGTTTCATTTGGTTTTGATTTTAAGCCCTGAATCCAGTACTTATGCGTGGTCAACTTCTTATAAGCTTTTTTCGTGCTTCTGAAAGTGTTTAGGTTGTTCTCTATAACTTTGTGCCTGTAATCTTTATAGTCTTTATCTATTGCTTTACTTGTAGTTTTAAACAACGTGCTCAGTTCCTTCTTCATTCTTTAGAGTTTTAGTAGATTCGCTAAGTATTTTGTTGATCTATTTGTGTTTTTTATTTTCTGGTCTGCGTGCAAGGCTGGTATTGATGATTTCTGCTAATTTATTGTAGAATGTTTGTGTGTCTTCTTCTTCTTCTGTTTCTAGTTGTTGAATGTTAATCTCTAGGTTTTCAAAGTATGACGATATATCTTCTTCCGTTATCAGTGTCTTTGGTTTTGCTTTGAATGTTGTTCTACTCCTTTTCCTTTGGTCTAGCATTTATGTAGCTCTGACTAAGCGGTGATCTGATGCGAATCCAAAGCCATGTAATACTTCAACGATTCTAATTCTCGTGAGGTGGTTGATAGTATAAAATCAATTTCGTTTCTTGTGTTCCCACATGGGGATACCCAGGTCCATTTGCGGTTTTTCCTTGCTTTGAAAAAGGAGTTCATTATTAACAATTTATTTTCCAGTGCAAATTGAATTAGTTTCTCACCTCTTTCATTTCTGCTTCCGTATCCAAATTTTCCTAAAACAAAGTTTTCGCTGTCTTTTGTATTGGATTGACCAACTTTAGCATTAAAATCGCCAATAAGAAGTACTTTATCACCTGCCTGGTCATAAGCTACCTGCAGAGTTCTATAAAATGTGTTGATTTCTTCATCTGTTGCCTTTTCAGTAGGTGCATATACTTGTATTATTATAACCAGTTGGTTGTTGTAATTCATTTTTAACAGAGCCACCCGCTCTGTGAGCGCTGAAAACCGAACGATATTATTCTTATATTCTTTACTTATTAAAAAACCAACTTCATATAATCCGAGTGTTTCACCTTTATAACAGAAAATGTAGCTTTCATGTTCTTCTATTGCATAGCCCAATCTTCTAACTTCTGCCAAACCAAGTATATCGATTTTTATTTTTTGTAGCAAGTATGTTAGTTCTATAAATCTTTTAGTTGAAGCTAGTGATCTCGCGTTCAGTGTTCCTATCTTGAGGGGTTGTTGTTGTTCTTTTATTATTTTGATTGTTTTTTCAACGTAAGTTGGAGGGTTGTGGTCTTTTTCCCCCACGGGGACCAGCCGGCTTGGGGGAGGGTGTTTTATTTCTGAAATTCTTTTGCGTTTTTTATTTCGTTTTGGTTTCCGATAGCCGGTATCTAATTGCTAATGCTTCCCTGTTGTTGAAATTACTGTAAGCGAGTGTGATCGGCCTCTCATCCTGTCGAATGCATTAATTCTATTGTTTTTAGTCGTGCTTAGTGTTTGTTGTTTCTTTGGCTGTAACTCAGCTTGCGGTGAAGTAGAATTCTCTCGCTTTCTTTTGTCTATAGTCTTTGGGTTTTCCTTTACAATAAGTTTATCATATTTAAAGTATGCTAAGTTTCCTTTTTGCCTTTCCTCAATTAGTTTGTGTTGCAATGACTTTCTAATTTCTAAAGTTTCTTTTGAGAAATCCTCTGTTATATAAAGTTCCTTTAATTTCTTTTTGCTCCTCAGAATTTCAGCCTTCTTCCATCCGCTAACCAATGAGAGTAGCGTTGGCCTAGGTTTCTCACTCTTATTTCTCGCACCGACACGGTAAATTTTATTTATTTCGTGGTTTTCTATGGTAATGTCTAGTTCGTCTAAAAAACATTTTTTAATGGGCTTGATTGGGTCCAGTGTCGACTGCTCCTGTTCTGCCAATCCATGAATAATTATATTATTGCTTTTCCTGTCTCTCTCTAAAAACTCCATCTTCTTTTCCAGATTTTCTACTTTAAGTTTCAATCTTTGGTTTTCTTCTATAACAGGTTTTAATTTTTCATCCATTTTTCCAAGTATGGTGTTAGTCAGTTCAATTGTTTGGTTCTGTAATTCTATCTTCATCTTTTCGAATAGAAGTTGGAATTGTTCGTCCATGTTTTGTGTGTAATGGGACGTGTTTAGTAGTATTTAATGATGGTAGCACTGAGGTGGCGTTATCTATGGTCTGTTCAGATAGTTGGTTCAGAAGCGCTAGAACCCAGAGCCGTAAAAAAATATTATCTACTGCCAGCAATGTGTCAGCTGTTGAAGTTGTAAATATCAATATGGTTCTAACCTCCGTGTCTTTCCAGATTATTTATTCCAAGTTCTCCGTGGGAATCCACCATATAACTCGATGTTTATCGCACTTAGTTCTTGGTTTTGATGTGGTATTAATGTTATAAACTGTGACTTTAACTATTTGTATAAATTAATTTTTCGGAGCACTGACACTGTGATGTTCACACTACGAATACCGGAACCGGAATCAATATTGTTTATACAGTATTGTAACTGGGCCGTATCTTTGAAATAAATGCCTACAGCCGCGCGGTACGTAAACATGCTATAGGGCTGCCTGCCTCCAGTATTTTTACATTTGCCTAATTTGTGTTTCCATTTAGTTTTATGATTGTACTTAAATATACTTTTTTTATATAAACAAATATATAATAGGTACTTTGTGAATTGAATAGGAAGTGTTCAATAAATATGCGTGTCATTTTTTGATTGGTAGATTTAATTAAAAAACCATGTTTATGTTTAAATAACAAATCGGTCTTATAAATTTGCGACTGAAAAATATTTGCGCCTTGGCTGAGATGTACGAAATTCTTTATTATTAAAATTTTAAGTATAAAAAATCCGCATTCTAATATAAAGCTTAATTAAAAATTGGGAAACATGGACAAGGTGGAGTAAAGGAATATCTTTTACTTGGTTATAGATACCTGCAGCTACTTTACAATTTATGTGTTGGGTTTTAAATGAAGTTCGGATTTATTATTTTTTATTTCTATTCTATTATTTATTTCCCCCATTTATATATATATATATATATATATATATATATATATATTCCACAAAATCATCACTGCGGCAATCACGACTGTCTGCATGCCGCGCGCATGCCGAGATCGAGGCGCGTAGGCATAGCTCTGGATTCGTCCGTTTGTATGGAGTTCGAATACTGTATAGATAAAATTACCGTGGTACTACGTAACGAGAGGCCAATTAACATTTTAAATAGTAGCACAAAGTAACGATTAGAGTGGAAGCTACCTAACGACGTCGAAAATGTTTACTTATTTTGATTGATAGGGTTGTCACCTGATGAATGTGTACAATTTTAGGGAAACATAACAATATTATATGTATAGTATAAAACAACATGTGATTATATTGTAACTTATATTAGTATAATAAGATGTCCATTTATTGTAACTTGAATTGAAACTGCAAATATTGTATATTTTGCTCATTTTCATAGTGTTATGTTAATCTTGCTGTAGGGTAAAGCGGTGAATATTGAGAAAATACGTGAAATTTATAATTGAAAACCGCGCGAATACTTTCGAGAGAATTTTAAGAAAATAGGTATTCTCACTGAAGCTTCATATTATTATATTATATTTCTATCAATATCATTTTCGTAAGGCAACGTATTCATGAGTACAAAAAATCAGTTCATTTCATCAGTTTTTGTTTTTATAATGGCTTAGTGGCTGTGATAGTGGTAGTGGGCAGTGGTGGTGGTTGTGATGTTTTTATTTAATTAAAAAACTTCATTGCATCCCCTTAGAAAAAAGAAAAGTATACAAAGGGCAGACTTAATGCCTAAAGGCATTCTCTACTAGTCATCCCATATAGTGGTGAGAGTTTGTCGAAGGTGTATCATATATATAAATATATAAATATATATATATATATATTATATATATATATATATATATATATATATATATATATATATATATATATATGTGTGTGCGTGTGTGTGTATTCGTACATTTACATATATAAACATACATATATATGGATATAAATATACATAAATACATGTCTTGATGGTGGAAGTGGTGGTGTGTTCCTCCGCTAATACTTTATTATGTGTTAAATCCGTATTTATTTTTAGTGTTATACAAGAGGTTATTAGTTTGTATATAGTTGGGAGACACGTAATCGGTCGGAACTTGAAGGATCTGCTGTTTTATCACTTTTGGGAATCATGAAAGTAATACCTACGGTTACAAATGATGGGATCTCTGATGCGCCCTTTAATATATTTGTAATAATTTTCGCTAAAATATCGTGGAGGGCCGAGAATTTTTATACCAAAAGTTCTGAACATTATCGGGTCCAGTAGCTTTCCAGTTTTTCATTTTTTTGGTTACAAGTTCAATCTCTAATTTAGTAACTTCTGTGAATTCCATCAATTCAATAGCTTCTGCTTTATTTTCTTCTATATATCCAACTTGCCTGCTCATTATGTTCATTATTTTTCTTCCATATTTCAGTCCAGTAGTTTTTAAGTTCTTCTTCAGTTTTTTTTATAGAAGAGGGGGCAAACGAGCATGCGGCTCACCTGATGTTAAGTGACTACCGTCGCCCATGATCAACCGCAACACCAGGGGAATTGCAGGTGCGTTGCCGGCCCTTTAGAAAGGAGTAAGCTCTTTTCTTGAAGGTCCCCAGGTCGTATCGGTCCGGAAAAATCGCCAGTGCTAAACTATTCCACAGAGAGGTTGTACGCGGAAGAAAACTCCTTTTGAAACGTACTGTGGTGGATCGCCAAGCATCCAGATGGTGTGGATGGTATCGGGACGTTTGCCGCGTAGTGCGTTCACGAAATTTGGCGGCTGGGATTAATCCGAACAATTCCTCAGAGCACTCTCCATGGTATATGCGAAATAAAATGCAAAGAGATGCAACATCTCTTCGCAGTGCCAGTGAATCGAGCCGATCGGAAAGCACTCGGTCGTCGACGATTCGAGCCGCTCTGCGCTGGATGCGGTCAAGTGGAAAGAGCTGGTACTGGGGAGCCCCAGCCCAGAGATGGGAACATTCCGACCGAAATATTCCATGAGCGGCCGAACCTGTGCCTTATAAAGTCGCAGGCGGTGTGCCGGCATGAAATACTGTCCCGCTCTGATGAGCACGCCAAGCTTTTTAGAGGCCAATTTGGCCTTCTCTTCCAAGTGACCACGAAACTGCACGTCACTCGATATGTCAACGCCGAGGATTCCGATACTGGCTGAGGCAACAAGGGGAGTGCCTTGAAACTGAGAAGATACGACAAAGGGGTTCTTTTTAGCGGTTAACGCGCAAACTTGTGTCTTCTGGGGGTTAAACTGGACTAGATTTAGTCGCCCCCAATCCAAGACTCTGTTCAGCAAAGACTCGACTTCAGACACAAGTTTGTCCCGGCACTCGGAGACGTTTTCCCGAGAAATATTGGCTCGGCCCGTGTAAAGAGCATCACCAGTGCTGTCATCTGCATGGCAATGAATGTTACGGGTTTGCAACATATCATTGATATGCAGAAGAAACAGCGTTGGCGATAGCACGCAGCCTTGTGGAACACCGGCATTAATAGGCTTGCAATCGGAGCTTGCACCGTCTACAACGACCTTGATGCTCCGATCTGCAAGAAAGCTGGTGATCCAATCGCTGGTACTTCCTTGGGTTCATTGGATACATTACTTACATTATGTTTGAGCATCCGATAAAATCCTTTTCTTTGTAGGGATTTTTTTGTATCTGGCTAATCTTTGGGTTTTAAGTGCAAGTTTTTGTTTTAGAGTGTCTAAAAATTCAGCTGGTCTAATATTATTTTTATCATAAGTTGAATAAACTTTATATTTATCAAATATTAAATCAATTTTCTTAACAAATCTAGGATGTCTATTATTGTTAATAAATTGCGTTAATCTAGCCACATCAGCGCGCAGGATAGATACATCTATTTCTAATCTTATTTGCCAAGCCGGTTCAGCTGGTCTAATATTATTTTTATCATAAGTTGAATAAACTTTATATTTATCAAATATTAAATCAATTTTCTTAACAAATCTAGGATGTCCATTATTGTTAATAAATTGCGTTAATCTAGCCACATCAGCGCGCAGGATAGATACATCTATTTCTAATCTTATTTGCCAAGCCGTTTTATTGTTAAATGAAATTAGCTTTTTAAGGGGCCGTTTGAAATTTTATATCCTAATAGTTTTGAGATAGCTAAAGCTGAACAATATATGAGGGTATGAATATTTAGTAACTCAGAATCAATACTATAGTATTTGGGTAATATATGACTATTGAAAATGTTAAGTAAACTATATAGCTGCTTATTTTCTTTCAATCGCTGCAGTTTGGGTCTTATGTTGGGGTCCGTACCAGTATACAATGCTAGATTAGTCTTCAGTTCGTTGGTTAACTTCTGTACTAAACCATCATCTGTGGATTTATTTCAGCTGGGTGTGAAACACTTAAAATACTAGTTTGAGCCGTGCAGCTCATTGCTAGAGTTTGTGTTGCAGAATCGGATGTTAAGGTAATTGATAGAGTTTCGAATAAGGAAGAGGGCGGAGATGACTGACGACGGCTAAAAAAGGTCGAGATTTGAATTACCCGCCGTCATATGATTGGTGTCTCTTGTATCTGAACGTGAGCCCGAAATATTATTCTCCGCTTTCTCGTTTTCAATTATTTTAGCTGCTTGTTGCTTTATACTTTTGATTTGTTCATCAGATAACAATTTATTTCTTATTACTCGTTTCTGGTCTGCAATACGTTGAGATGTGACATTTATATGAGGATATTTTAATTGAAATTAGTCAAATAATTTCTTAACGTACATAGTACGATCGGTTTCTAATTTGGTAATGTAAAAGTAAGTGCTCATAAAGAAATTATTTATTTCTTCATCCCATTTCATGCGCACTCTAGGCTTGCCAGCTTTGGTGGTCACAGGCTGAGTGGCCCTTACCGCCTGTGAAACATCCGAGGCCGGAGAGACTGCTTTACTATCGCACTTGTATTCATCAGACGATGTTAGTGCTGATGATGCGCTGAACTCGCATTGTTCGGGAGACTTGGCAGAGGGCCGTCCAGGTAAACCATCGCCATCGGTTGTTCGCATACTGAAACGCCCAGCACCGGCTCCAGGCGTGCCCCGACGATTGCCCTCGGGAAGCGGTCCTTTACTAATACTTTATTTCTCAACTACATATTGATGGGTGTGCTAGAGCCCCGTTGGTCACCCACAAAGTACCTTCGTTGCGGGTGTCCGCCACTCACGTGAGCGTAGGTGTTAAGCTCGGACGTGGGGTTAGACTTTATTATTATTTATTCTATTATTATTATTATTATATTAAAGACAAACTTTTAACCTCCTCTTTTTGAAATCTGCTAAAAAGTAACACACGCACACACACACACCTCTAATTTCTGAGAGGACTATGGCTAATGCGTGTATGCTAACTAGACCTTACCCTTAAAATATGTACGGGTATTTTATTCCCCCAAATACACTCCGTCACTTTATTTAGTATTTACAGGTGCACTCTATTTTCTCAGTGTCGAAGTCCACTGGGACGGCAACCGGACACGACCGAAGAGAAATTCACTCAGATGGAAAAATACGGGGGTAATTTTGAACGTGTGATATTTCTTAGTACACTAAAAATTAACTTTAAATAAAGAGTAAAACTTAAATTTACCACATCTCGCTTCTAAGTTAGCGGTAATGGTTAAGCACAATAATGTGGTATTGGTTATATTCTATGTTAAATTGTGCCTAAGCACCGACTTTTTAATTTAACCTTTTTAAATAATTTTCCGACATTAGAAATAGGGTGAAATTCTTGGTATGTAAAATTCACATGTGTTCTTGAATGACAGAATATATTTTTTTGCTTTTTTGATTGTGTATGTGTGTCCTAGAATAAGTCCTTAGTTTTTTTTTTGAAATGCTCTAAAGATTTAAAAAATGTAGCCGAATTTACCACTTTAATTGGAGATGTCAAAAGTTTATTCCAAAAACTGTGTAAAAGAATAAACACGATATTTCTTACATAGTTTGAAAAGATCCTTCCGTGCTCCAATTTTGAGCGCCTCCTTGCGCCTGCTTTCTGCGATGGCTGACTACTAAAAATCTTACACCGCCTTCTGCATTTAAACCCGGAGCGGTCTGTCACGGAGTCGGAGGAGGCTGACTGGGATTAGCCTATTCGCAGAGACGACTACAGGAATAATTTCGGCCGGCATACCTCCCCACATGTCGGTACCTCACAGGTCCTGATATTTTGTTCGTTTATCTGTTTTGGCTTTCACGAGGTTCTCGTCATACGGAATGGTAAGGTCGACCAAAAATATCCTTGACTGTGCCCGGTCCATCATCACAATATCAGGCTTATTCGCAAGAATAGTCCTGTCCGTGATAATGGCCCGTTCCCAGTAGAGCCTGGTGCGGTCATTTTCGAGCACAGCTTCCGGCAAGTACTTGTAATACGGCAATTTCCGGTCCACGAGCCCGTATTTCAGAGCGAGCTCCTCGTGTAGAATTCTGGCTACTAAGTTGTGCCTGTGCAATTACTCAGAGTTAGAAAGCGCCGAACAACCGGAGATGGCATGCCTAAGTGACTCTCCGGGATGGCGACAAGCTCGACAGACGTCGACAGGGCATCCTTTAGGATGTATCTCCGATAGTTGTTGGTCTTAATAACCTGATCCTGTATTGCACAGACAAAACCCTCAGTTTTCCCAAAGAGGTCACCGAAACGTAGCCAGTAGAGGGAGGCGGCTGTATCTACGTGGGGCTCATGTAGAGCCCTGTAGTACCTCCCGTGGAGCTCCTTCTCCTTCCATACGGTCTCCCGGTCGGAAACGCTCTGTACTGCCGGGTCCTGCCATTGCTCGTTGGCTAAGAATAGAGGGGTAAGTCTTTTATCACTAGAAATGACGTCATTATAGAATGGATCATCCGATCTCGCCAGGAAGTAATGACGAAGGCTGCACACTTCGCGATTATGCATTGTGAGCGCGCTTAGAAATCCACGCCCACCATGCTTTCGCGGCAAGTACAGCCTCATTACCGACGATCTCGGATGATGCATCCTATGGGACGTCATTGTAGTGCGGACTTTTCTATCCAGGGCGTTAAGTTCAGTCTGACTCCACCTGAGTATGCCAAAGGTATATATGAGGACAGGCATGACCCAGCCGTTATATGCGTGTGTCTTATTCACACCTATAGCTTGGACAAAAGGCTGCTAAGCACTTTGGTCAAGCGAGCATAAAACACGTCGCAAACTGGCTGTTTCATACCAGCCTCATCGATACCGATGTTCTGTGACATACCCAGGTATCGGTATGTTTCAGCCTCGGAAAGGAGCCTTAAGTTGACGGGCATAGATAAGTCTACGCCCTCAGAGTTAGCAACCCTTCTCCTTTCAACATGGAGGACCGCACACTTATCAGTCCCCAGCTCCATTCCAATAGAATTGCTAAATTCACAAGTGATGTTTAGCAATTCCACAAAATGGAAGCGACTGGAGGCGAATAACATGAGGTCATCCATATAAAAAGGTGGGTCACTTTTGTACCTCCTTTTCGAAGCTGAAAACCCCTCCCGGAGTCCTCCAGTAAAGTACTGAGACTTCCGCGTCAATGAGAAGTAGTTCCTTGGTTCCACGACCACCGCTCCGACATCCATTTTGAGCGCGCGACATCACCTGATTTGAGTCCAGGTGACGAGTGATTCTCGCGCTCAAAATGGATGTTAGTGTCTTGTATAGGGTAGACACGTGATGGGGCGGTATTTGCTCAGGTCTGTGGCACCCTGATCTTTAGGAACCAAATGAGTGATCCCAGAAGTGAAGAGGAGGACTTCTGGTTGAGAGCCTCTTGAAACTGTCGGGCGAGCACAGCGTGACACACCATGAACCCCTTCAGCCAGTAGTGATGCAGCCCGTCAAGCCCCGGACTTTTCCAGTTCGGGGCCCTACGGACCGCCTCAGCTACGTCATCCGGCGTTATGATGACGGGGTCCATGGGCGTAATACCCGCACATTGACTCGTCACAACTTCCGTCCGAGGGCCCTCGTTGTGGTTTACGGGCTCTGACCACGGGCTGCGCCAGAATGCGACCGTGTCAGCCTGATTCGGTACTTGGCCCGTTCCACTTACCATTGGTCGCTCCAATGATTTGTAGAGCCTCTTCTGATCACTCTGGAAGAGACGATTCTGGTTGAACCGTGTCGATCTCTCGGTATATCGCTGAATCCGCTTTCCCCAAGCAGCGATTCTCTGATCAAGTCGTCTATGCGCTCCGTCAGTTTTTGCATTATATCCGGCTGGGACAAACTAACATTTGTCCCAGCAAACGCCATCATGACGGTGCGCACAATCCTTGGCCTGAAGCATATCAGTCTGCCGATGAGGGCCTTTGCTTTTGCGATACATTCTTTAATTCTTGTTCTCCAGGCTGGGATAGCACTACTTTGTCCAGTAGTGCGTCCAGACGTGGAAAGTTTGGCGCCTATAATACGGCAGACTGCCAGTGCGGCGCCAAAGATAATTGAGTCCGTCTCGCAAAGGTCCTGACGGGCTTCCAAATAGGTCACCAGCATTGGGTTCAGAGCCCTCACGATAACCCGATTCTGCTTGCTTAGGGCTATGCGGGGAAATCGCGGTCGATTTTCGAGAGACGTACTGCGTGTTTCTAAAATCGCCTCATCCAATGTACTCCCCATTTGCTCCGGTTCCAGTTCCTGGGCGACTGTTCCATCATCGTTTGAATCAACCAAAACTGGGGTATTCACGGCGGCATCCACGTTTACCGGTTGCTCTGCAAGTTGTGGCGCCGCATCCTCAGCCGTAGCATTTTCATCCGATGAAGGAACAGCCTCACGTCGTAGCCGTTCGAGTTCGGTGACATCAAATATATTTGAGCGCAAGATATACCAAACACGGTCTGCCAGGTTTTGCTTGGTGACGGTTACAGATGGCTCCAGCTCAGCAAAAAGTCGATGCATCCTTGCCCGATACGCAAAACCTCCAATTTCTTCTTCAAATTCCTTTCGCCCTAAAATACGCCCGCAATGCGTTGCTGTTCATTTGAGTTGTCCAACGCATGCGGCATTTATTATTATTATTATCATCATCATCATCGTCATCATTATTACAGCCTATCAAAGTCCACTGCTGAACATGGGCCTTAGCTATAGATATAGAACCAATATTTTCCGTTAGGCTTTGCGGACGGTTGGTAGTACTTTAAAGTGCAACCGCAGTTTTTTGGTATTTTAAATTATTGTTACTCGGTTGCATCTTACGTCAACTACATGATGATATGATATGGGGATGTGCTTTTCTATTATGACAGGAGCTAAATTTAAGGCGTACATGAGCCTGCATGAGCGTGTAATGTACGCCTAAGGGTGAGAAACATCATTTTAAATACTTTTTTTTACGTTTTACTTGACGCATACCATCAACACGAAATTTTTATATGGTAATGGTTCATACTTTCGAACCTGATTTTTAATAATATATTGGCCATTGTGACGAGTGTTAAGTACCACTTCGCATGTAGTGTTGAGTGTAGAGTCGACTGTAGGGTTGACCGTAGAGTCCGTGGATTCAAATATAAAGTCAAATGTAGAGTCAAAAGACGCGAGTACAATTTTACACGTAGTTTTAGTGTAAATATGATCTAGTTTAGGGCAAACAGAGGCGAGTACGATTTTACACCTAGCGTTATGTGTAGTGAATTTCAACAAACTTTATAAACAAAATTCCTTCTGTTCTCAGACTGAACTGAACTTTATCCAGTGCTACCTAAAGTTTATTGTTGCAAGGCATTCCACTCTTACTCTCGCAAACATTGTTTTTTACTTAATTCGTAATATTATTATCACACGATCACCATGATTGAATAAAAAATCAAGTGGCAAAATTAAAAATTTTGTACAACCGACTTCAATATAAATAAAATGAGAACATCATCAATGTATTCGAAGTCACATCATTAAGAATAACTCAAAAACTACTGGTCAAATCTTGATCAAATTTATACCACTAGAGAATCACCAAAAAGTTCAAATAAAAATAGAAGTATCAAAATCGGTTCACCCAGATAAAAGTTAAGAGGTACGCAGTACATTCAATAAGTTTTGAGATATACAAAAAGTATTCTAGATACTATTCATATTTATTTTATATCTTTTCAAAATTTTCTCCATCATGCTCTATACAAAGTTCCATTCGCCTCCATTCTAAACCTTTTCATCTTCTACAGTCAACGCTTCTTCGTAGGCAGCCATGGCTTCTTCGGTGCTTGGAAAAAACTTGCCTTTTATTTCTTCTTTGACTCTTGGGAACAAAAAGAAATCACAAGGAGTTAAGTCAGGGTTGTAGGGTGGGTGACTTAGAGTTTCAACACCAGATCCCTCAATAAATGCTTTTGTTCTAAGGAAAGTATGTGAAGAGGCGTTATCGTGATGCAGCATGATTCCCCGAAGCCCAGTTTTTGGTCTTCTCTCCCGCACAGCTTGAAAGGCTTTGGGTAATACAACTATATTATACCATTCAGAGTTGACTGACCTACAATTTTCCAGCATTGGCGTCGAGAAATGTCCGCTCCGCGAAAAAAAATTAGCCACCATTTTTTTTGCCGACGTTGCGAGGTCTTTGCAGTTTTGTCGGTAACTGTCCTTCTGAGTAGACCCATACCTATGATTACCTTTTATTTTCCGGATCATATTGATAAATCCATGTCTTGTCACCAGTAACATTTTTTGAAACACGCCCAGATGCCCCGTTTTCAAAACGTAGACGCTTTTCATGGCACCAATCCACACGAGTCTTTTTTTTTTTCGCTTTCCGAGAGAAAACGAGGGATCCATCGACATCAAAGCTTCTTCACTCCAAGATGTAGATGTAGGATGGTATGAATGCTCTCCAAACTAATGCCTACAATCTTTTCGATATCCGTATATGTGATTCGTGGGTCTTCTCGCACCAACATTTTCTGCAGTTACTGCTGTGTGCGGGGCCCCGGTTCTTTAGTCATTTTTAAGGTTAATTTTACCCCTTTTTAATTCAGCAAAACCCCCTAAAAATTATGGTGCGTAATGGAGCTGAGTCCCCTAATTCTGATTGTAACCGTTGTAAACTTAATTGTCCGATTAAACCAAATTTAAAATGGTAATAGATCATAGCGCGCTAAGGTTACGGTTAAGATCCATCGTTCTATATGAAGGGAAGTGTTGCAGGAAAATTAATAGAACTTTTTTTTAATATTAAGCAAATGGCTTATGGAGTTCTATTTTTAAATATATTTTCTTTTTAGAAACATATAACACGGGTGCGTTCCATGTTTAAATTTCGAGCATCTCAAAACTTATTGAGTGACCTACGTAACATACATAAAAAACATACAATCTTATCTTATCTAAACATGCAGAATTCCGGTTCCGGCTACGAAAGTGTAACGCAGCGAAGCGAAAGTTACCCAACATCAAAATGGACAAACAAATGGAATAAAGTTGTTCAAAACGACTATAAATCAATAGCACACAACAGACTATAAACTATAAATTTCTAGCGCGCTATTAAATACGCTATGTTATAGCGCGCTATTTATAAGAAAGCGTGTAGGAGGCCGATAAGCGCGTTAAGTTTTGCAGCACGTTATATTTCTTAGCATGTTACATTACATGTCGTTCATTGGATAGATCGCGTGCTGTATAAGAACATTATTTTATAATAAGTCGCATTTTAGACTAAAATAAAATAAAGCGGTAAAGAAAAACCAATGCACGCTTTTTCATACTTTTCAGGCTTACTTCGTTCTATAATCCTAAAAATATTTTTAAGTCATGTACTTTTTAAAATAGGATTTATTTTATTTTTGAATCGAAATAAAATTAATTATTTTTTATTATAATTGATGTAAACATTATTATAACCTTAATATAAATTATAAATCAAATAAAGGTGTATTTAAAAGTTTATTTATTGTATTTATAAAAATCAATTATTTACATACACTATTATATACACTTTTGTATCTATATTTTATTTACATTTAAAAACATTAGTTAGGCTTCATTTATCACAATTGTGTCCTTTGATCACTTATAAAATATACAGTACATACACTAACTAAGCAACGTCTAACATTAAATTAAGTCGCGCGCGAAGAATTGCGCGCTACGAGATCAAATTTGCGTCACACGTCCTCTCCCAATAGCGCTGCTGCTAGAACTAATTGCCGCTAGATATTAATACTTAATAGCGCATAGCGCAATAGCGCCATGGCGACTACTTACATAACACGCGCTATGTGTTATGAAGAGACAGCGCGCTATAATATGGCGCTATGCGCTATATTAACCACCATTAAAATGGAAATCTTTCTCTCTAAAATAAATGAAAAGTTTAATGAACAAACAATAACATTAACGACAAAAATAACGGAAAATGTTATGGAAGCATTAGACGAAAAGATGAATGTTGAGAGAAGAAAATAACAGCCTTAAAATTAAAGTCACTAATTTGGAACAAAAAATATCATTCTTAGAAAAGGAAAAACGCAGGAATAATTTAATTCTTTTTGGCATTGAAGAAAAGGGAAAAGCAGAATTAGAGTTCGTCGATTATGTAAAGGAAATAATAACAGAATACGGTACGCATTTAGACAGTCAAGAAATAAGTTACATCAGAAGAATTGGAGCACAATCTGATAAAAATCATCCGGTGATAATATCTCTTACAACAACTAGGAAGAAACATCTTATTTTGAAAAACAAGCGTAACCTCCGTAAGCGTAACAAGCGTAACAAATGTATAAATGTCAAAGAAGACTTTCCCAATGAAGTCCTTGAAATACGCAAACAGTAACAACCAAAACTAGAAGTAGAAAGAGAAAATGGAAACATAGCGTTTATAAAATACGACAAGCTAATTGTGAAAAAACCAAGGACCACTAACCACGTAAAAAGGAAGAGAGAGATTTCAGGATCGCCAACCACTTCATCCCTAAAATAACTAAACAAGATAAATACTGAGAAAGTAAAGACACCCATAAGTTCAACAAAGGAAGTAATTAAACCAAGCATCTTTTCACATATATCACGCGGAAGGTCTGCCTCGATGTCAGAGATGTCAAAAAACAAGCCTTTTCCAACCGGAACCAACATACAGACACAACAAAAACTATAACTGCAAGAAAAAATGAAGTAAATTGTCCCCCAAGCCGGCCGATCAACGTGGGGGAAGCCGACCACCACCCTCCAACAAATTTGTCAACTAAATCAAATACAAAAAAAGTGATACAAAAACGAAGTAGTCTATACTTATGTACACTAAACACACGAACCTTGAGAACACCGGAAAGTTTGCAAGAGCTAGAGTTAGCTATTAAAAACATCAAGTGGGACATTTTAAGCATATTCGAGATGCGAAGATTAGGAGAAGGAATAGAAGAGAGAAGCCACTTCATTATGTACCACAAAGGCGAAGTCGCTGGACAAAGAGGAGTAGGATTTTTGGTAAAACTAAACCTCAAAAACCAGATCATTGAGTTCGAAGGGGTAACGGATAGAATAGCGGCAATTTATATAAACTTACCAAAACACCCAAAAAAATGGACAGTCATCCAAGTATACTCGCCGACAGAACAAGCAACAAAAACAGACATAGATAATTTCTACAACAAACTTAGCGAAATTATTGAAAAATATTCGGATAATAATATAGTACTGACGGGCGACTTCAACGCTCAAGTCAGCGCCCGATTAGCTTGCGAAGAATACATAATAGGGAAATATGGAAGTGGCAAAAGAAGCGAAAATGGAGAAAAATTGATAGAATTCCTGCTTGAGAAAAACTTACACTAAACTCCATGTTTCGCAAAAAACCCAAAATAAATGGACTTGGATGTCTCCAGATGGAAAGACTAGAAATGAAATCGACAACATAATAACCAACAAAGTTAGGTCGTTTAGTGATACGGGAATAATAAATAATCTAAACTTCTATACTAACCACCGTATGGTACGCAGCTGCCTAAATGAAAGTGGTGCAAAAAAACCTAGACCAAAAGTTACTCAAATGAACTCCTTACAAATAACTAGTAGAAAGAGGAATTTAAACGATAACACAAAAGATCTAATGGAAGTAGTTGCTTCAAATATATTACACACCTTAACGAAAAATATAAAAAAATAGAAACCAAGTTCAAAGAACAGGCAAGTATACATATAAACGAGAATCAAAAATCCTATTTAAGTGAAAAAACTTTAAAACTAATTGAAGACAGAAGAAATTTAATTAAAAAAAGGATAAGAAAGAAAATCAAAAAGAAATATCTAATCTTAGCAAACAGATTCGTGAGAATATGAGGATTGACAGGAAAAATAGAAGAATCAAAACCCTAGAGAATGACTTTAGCGAAACAGGAGGCATAAAAAAGCGCTTAAGGAACTTAGAGAACAGGGAAAAAAATAGATACCGAAGTTAAGAGACTAAATACTGCCAAATACTTCTCGCAAAAAAATTCAAAACATAGCGACAAACTATTATCGTTTACTGTACAAAGAACATAGTTCAATTCATCTAAAAATACAATGGCCAGATAAAGAATATAATAATAATATACAAAACCATATGATCAATGACGTAGAAGTTAAACCAGAAATATTAGTAAAGGAAGTAGAAAAATCTATAAAAAGTCAGAAGTTGGAAAAAGCCCCTGGTCCAGACATAATCACAAACGCACATATGAGAGGGACAATTAAAGAACTAAGCCCAATACTAACAAAGATCTTCAATGAGACTCTACAAACCGGCTGCATTCCGAGTCAATGGGCAGAATCACATATAATATTTCTACATAAAAAGGGTCAAAAAGACGATATAGGAAACTATAGACCCATTTCTCTCATCTCAAATGTATATAAAGTTTTCGCTAAAATGATTCTAGACAGAATATAACTCACACTCGACGAACTCGACTCAACCCGTGGAACAGGCGGGGTTCGGGAAAGACTTTAGTACAATCGATCATATACATACAGTCAAACAGCTCATACAGAAATACAATGAATACAATAAAACCATTTACCTGCCCTTTATGGATTATGCCAAAGCTTTCGATAACCTTAAACACGAGTCGGTGTGGCAGAGTCTAAAAGAACAGGGGATCCAAACTGCCTATGTTAATATCATCAAAAATATTTACAGTGAAACTAAAGCCAGAACCAGGCTAGAATCAACAGGAGAAATTTTCCCAATCGAAAGAGGCGTCAGGCAAGGTGACCCACTCTCACAAAAGCTGTTCACAGCATTGCTTGAGCAAATGTTTAGAAAATTGGAATGGGCTCATTTGGGACTAAATAATAAGCAAGTACCGACATTAAGCGGGTGGACGCGTTAAAAAGTGTTCCGATCAAATTAATCGTTAAACGTTTCAAAAAGCATTATTTAGTGGTATAGTGCAATAGTTGTGAGACTATAATAGTTTTTCAAAGTACATCGGTGCTTAGTTCTGAGAAAAGTGATCTAAGTTAAGAAAAATTAGCAAAATCATTTTAACTTACCCTTTAAAAAAACTTGAGGGACTATTGCAAATCGTACAAAGAGTTCAAAAATTTCAGCGTATCTGCTCAAGGCGTGTTGGTCGAACGGCCTAACGGTGTGCACAGCAATTAAAAGTTAAAGCGACGGAGGATCGAGTCCCCTACACTGTGTATTGGAGTTGACGCACTTTTTGTACTTATAATTTGTATTACATTCTCTGCATTTTAACGCTTTATTCAATAGTAAAATGGGCCGAAGGTGTGAAGCATGCATAGCAAATATAAATGTTACTCAAAAACGAATAAAATGTACACAATGTTCGCATAACTTCCATTCAGAGTGCATAAATTTTAATAATGATACTGCTTCAAGATCTGAATGGAAGTGTCCCGCTTGCACTGCTTCTTGTCGAAAAGGTGGTGATAACAGTAACACTCCGATACGAACTAATAAATCTCCTTCCAACATCGTTTATGATAAAACTACGTATAGACCATCAAACAAAAGTTCTGACCAGCCTACATGTATCACTGAGACCAGTAGTTGCCAACCATATAATTTGGAATTAATTAATAGCTTAGCGGTTAGACAAAAAAACTCAGTGCTATAAAATTCGATATAATTCAAGAGTTGAAATTATCACTTATCACTGAAATAAAAAATGAAATAACTAGTAACCTTAAACAGCTGGAAGAATCGCATAACAGTTTGCAAAATGACAGCAACAATCTTAAAAGTAATATTGAAAAACTTCAACAAAATTCCAGAATGGCGAAATGAAACTGGCGGATTTATGTGCGCAAATAAAAAAAGAAAAACAATGGGGTAGACTGTCGAACTTAGAGATTGTTGGTTTACCAGAAAACTCAAAAGAATTAACTTCTAAATTAATAATCAAAATAGCCAGCCATGCAGGAATAAAGCTTACGGAATACCAAATTGTTTTTGCGCACCGAGTTCAGCCTATGCAGAATGTTGAAGGTCGCCCAAAAATCACTGTAGTCGAATTTCAGAATCGCACTATTAAAGATAATATTATTTCAGGGCTCCGCAAAACCAAAGACTACTTCCGATATTGGACTGGGTGGTCCAGCTAAAAGGTTTTTTGTTAACAAACACCTGACCCCTGAGAATAAGCAACTCTTGAAAATAGTAAAATCACGAGCAATGGCCAAATCATATAAGTTTGTCTGGGTCAGAAACTGCCACATTTTTTTTATGGAAAAACGAGGAGTCTCCCGCTATCACTATAAATTCCGAAAAAGATTTATTAAAAATTGTATGATAAGATTAATTTTGATAGTATTAGCATGCTATGTTTTAATATTAATAGTTACATATTTAACACATAAAACAACACTCACGATTTACACATCCATTATCACATACATCAAAATCTTACATTCACACACATCTTTCAAAATTTACAGTAATACTGAATATTTACACCAAAATGCCCTACAAAAGAAATGTATAAGCTACCATTTCTTACCTTGTATAAAAATAAAATTCCTGTCTGTTGCAAAACCATCCCTCATGACTCTTCAACCTGTATTATTTCTGTTACATAATATAATTATTATCTACATTACTATTAATTACTATGATAAATATATTTTTTATAATTTAATTACAACACAATGGTACTTAAATCATGCTAAAAGTGCCTTATAACTCAATGTACGTATTCTATCAAAACGTCCGTGGCTTACGAACTAAAACTAGGCAATTTCGAGACAGTATAATTTGTAATAACTTCAACATAATACTCATTACAGAAACTTGGTTGACTGATGGTATTTGCAACGGTGAATTATGTGACAATAGGTACGACATATTTAGGTATGATAGAAATAAAACATCTTCGCATAAAAAGAAGGGTGGGGGGTCATGATTTGTACGTATACACAATTACAAGCTCAAGAACGGACGGAATGGATGTGTAGAGATCTCGAATGTTTGTGGGTAACAATACCAGGAAAATATTTAATTTTTTAAGACAGACGTAATTTAAACATTGGAGTTGTTTATATACCGCCTGATAATTATCAATCAAAGCGTTTAGATAATTTTACATAAATGCTCACAAAAATCATGACTCAAAGTCCAAATGATCATTTTATAGTTGCCGGTGACTTCAACCTAGCGAATATATCTTGGTCCTCTTCAGCTCCCGTAATGCTTAAGCAAAGTCCAGTAGAATTACAAAATGCTAGAATAAAGTTAACTGATTTATGCAACTTCAGGGCTAAATCAACATAATATTATTAGCAACAATAGTGGCAACGTACTAGACTTAGTGTTTAGTAACATAAACATAGACGTTACCCGTTCTCAAATATATCTTGTATCTGAGGATAAATACCATCCTTCTTTACTGCGCGATGTATCTAATCTGTTAATACCCTGCTTAAAAAATAAACCCCGATCAGAATTAAACTTTAACCGAGTTGATTACGATAAAATAAATAAAACCCTCTCAGAAGTCAGCTGGTCTTCCTTGTTAACTGGCAACTCAATTGGTGTCGTAGTTCAAAATTTTTATTCCCAGCTACACCTAATAATTGATAAATTTGTACCTACTTGTTTATCCCGTTCATCTTTACCCTGTCTGGTATTCTAAATCACTAAGGCATATTATTCGAGAAAAGCTCTTAAAACATAAAACATTGGAAAAAATATAAAAATCCCCGTGATTATGACGAATTTTGCATACTACGTACTAGACAAAAGAAATTACAAAAACAGTGCCACGAGCATTACTTAGATAGAATGCAAAGCCTTCTAAAAAAATCCTAAAATATTATGGTCTTATTTAAAATACATACGTAATAGCAACTCTACATACCCTAATACATTAAAATTAGGAAATGAATCATACACAAATGAAACGAACGTGTGTGCGGGATTTAATAAATTCTTTGAAAGTGTTTTTCAAAAACCTTCTTCTTCTTACGATTCCCATATTCCAAACGTAGAATCAAACGATATATTACATAATATATACTTTAGTACTAAAAATGTTTTTCGTATTCTACATACAATTAAAACCAACACAGGGCCTGGTAGCGATAGTATACCTCCCCTATTTATACATAAATGTGCAAAACACTTGGCCAAGCCTCTCTCAATAATCTTTAATATGTCTGTTAATACCTATGGAACATTTTCTAGTAAGTGGAAAGGAGCTCTAATAATACCTATGCATAAGAGTGGACAAAAAAACAGAATTGAGCACTACCGCCCAATCTCTATATTAAACACATTTGGAAAGGTTTATGAAAAACTTATCTTTATACACATCAGTCCCATAATCTTAAAATCATTACCAACTGAACAACATGGTTTTATAAATAAAAGATCAACTGTAACAAATTTAGCTATTTTAACCAATTACATATATATGCGCATGGACGACAGGCAGCAGGTCGATGTAATATAGACGAACTTTGAAAAAGCATTTGACCGTGTTGATCATGCCATCCTGTTACGCAAACTTTACAATTTGGGTATTCATGGTGATTTGCACAGATGGGTAACTTCATACATAAGTAACAGAAGGCAAGCAGTGTTACTGGGTAGTGCTCGTAGTGATTTTATTACGGTAACATCAGGTGTTCCACAAGGCTCAATACTCGGACCTTTGTTCTACAACGACTATTTAATGTTCGCAGATGACAAAAAAAATTATCTAAAAATAAAAACAATTGATGACTGTGTTCTGATTCAAAACGATTTAAAAAACCTAGAAACTTATTACAGCAAAAATAGAATTACTATCAATAGTGAAAAATGTGTCAAAATAACCTTCAGTCGCAAGCAACAGCTCATAGATTACAAGTATTCAATTAACAATAAATCCATAAAGAGTGTATCATCAGTTAGAGATCTTGGTATCAGGCTGGACTCAAAATTAACGTTCAATGAGCATATAGATGGTATTGTTGACAAAGCCTACAAGCAAATTGGATTCATAAAGCGCGTCTGCAACGATTTTAGAAGTACTACGAGTAATTGCATTAAAGCTCTATACTTTGCATACGTAAGGAGTGTTCTCGAATACGCTAATAGAATCTGGTCTCCAAAGTATGCGAAGCATAAGCATAGAATATAATCAATTCAAAAACTGTTCATTAAATTTAACTCATCAAAAGATCATAATAGTTTTGCTTCATACGAAGATGCTTGCAAATTTTACCGCTTAGATACCTTGAAACTCAGAGGACTTCAACACGATACGTTTTTGCGACACGGTTTATGGTCTGGTAATATAGATTGTCCAGACATGTTATCTAAAATATCGATACTAGTACCTAAATACCGAACTAGACATACGCCAGTATTTCACGTACCACGAGCAAATTACGCAAAAAATTCTACTTTATGTCGTATTGTTCAAAACTATAATAAGTTTTACGCTGACTTGGATATTTTCAACCTATCCAAGAGTCGCATCAAACGTGATGTTGTAAACAAAAATAGGGCATAATCACACAAACATAAAAATTGTGTAATCTCTATTGGCCTTACTATATGATAATATGTATTGTAAACACGATAAAAACGCTGTATGATTACCTAAATAAAAAAATAAATAAAAAAAAATAAAAAAAATCGGAACACGATTGAGTCATCTAAGATTTGCAGACGATCTAGTTATAATGGGAGAGGACGCACTTAAACTAAAGTCCATGATACAAGCCCTAGTAGACAGAAGTAGAGAAGTAGGTCTAGAAATTAACATAAACAAGACTAAAATGATGACCAACTCAATACCCATAGACATAATCATCAACGGACAGAAACTTGAATATGTAGAGGAATATGTGTACCTAGGTCAGATAATATCGCCAATGTCCAAAGAAATAGACAAAAGAATTGCGACTGGGTGGAAGAAGTATTGGGACTTGAAAGAAATCATGAAAATCAAGGAACTGGGTATGAAGATCAAGAAAAAGATTTTTGATACCTGCATCCTACCCTGCATTACATATGGCTGCGAAACCTGGGCTTTAACAAAACACCACAAGGACAAACTAGTAAGATGTCAGAGAAGCATGGAAAGAAGCATGTTAGGGTTGAAACTAATGGACAAAGTGAGTAGTATAGACATTAGGCGCAAAATGAAATTAACAGATATACTGTCACGTATTGATCAACTTAAATGGAGATGGACTGGACATATGCTTCGCTGCAAAAAGGAAAAGTGGAGCAAACAGGTGACATATTGGTACCCAAGAGACAGCACTAGGAGCCGAGTTCGTAAAGCAAGAAGATGAGAGGATGATTTAAAATTGACCTTAGGACCCCTATAGATAAGAGTGGCGGCAGACAGAAAACAGTGGAAAGAGTTGGAGGAGGCCTTTGTCAAAAGACACACCGAAATAAGAGACATTTTGTAATATAAGTGTAATTTTAGTTTATATAATGCTGTACTTTCTTTTTAATTATTATTATGGGGGTCATTGATAGAGTCATCACATCTGGTTGGGCTGGATAAATATATAAAAGGAAAAAATAAATATACATAAATATATATTTAATATACTAACATAAATAAATAAATAATAGATAAATAAATAAAAGCCCAAAGATGGAGGCCCTCGGCAGGGAAGACCAAACGGCCGAGGGTTAGGGGGAAAGGGAAAGGAATCGGCGGACGATGCGGGCGGTATCGAGGAGCACCGCCTTTTGCATTTGAGCCCGAAGCGGTCCGTCACGGTGTCCCAGTCGCCTCAGATGACCCGAGAGGCTGTCTGGGATTAGCCCATTCGCAGAGACGACTACAGGAATAATTTCGACTGGCAGACCACCCCACATGTCAGTCACCTCGTGAGCCAGGTCCGGATATTTTGTTCGCTTATCTGTTTCGGCTTTCACGAGATTCTCGTCATACGGAATGGTAATGGTCGACCAAAAATAACCTTGACTGTGCCCGGTCCATCAGCACAATATCAGGCTTATTCGCAAGAATAGTCCTGTCTGTGATGATGGCCCGGTCCCAGTAGAGCCTGGCGCGGTCATTTTCGAGCACGGCTTCCGGCAAGTACTTGTAATACGGCAATTTCCGGTCCACGAGACCGTATTTCAGAGCGAGCTCCTGATGTAGAATTCTGGCTACTAGGTTGTGTCTGTGCAAGTACTCAGAGTTAGAAAGCGCCGAACAACCGGAGATGAAATGCCTAAGCGACTCACCGGGATGGCGACAAGCTCGACAGATGTCGATGGTGCCATCCTTTAGGATGTATCTCCGATAGTTGTTGGTCTTAATAACCTGATCCTGTATTGCACAGACAAAACCCTCGGTTTCCCCGAATAGGTCACCGAAACGTAGCCAGTTGAGGGAGGCGGCTGTATCTACGTGGGGCTCATGTAGAGCCCTGTAGTACCTCCTGTGGAGCTCCTTCTCCTTCCATACGGCCTCGCGGTCGGAAATGCTAAGCAGTGCTGGGTCTTGCCATTGCTCGTTGGCTAAGGATAGAGGGGTAAGCCCTTTATCACTAGAAATGACGTCATTATAGAATGGATCATCCGATCTCGCCAGGAAGTAATGACGGAGGCTGCACACTTCACGATTATGCATGGTGAGCGCGCTCAGAAAGCCACGCCCACCATGCTTTCGCGGCAAGTACAGCCTCATTACCGACGATCTCGGATGATGCATCCTATGGGACGTCATGGTAGTGCGAACTTTTCTATCCAGGGCGTTAAGTTCAGTCTGAGTACACCTGAGTATGCCAAAGGTATACATAAGGACAGGCATGACCCAACCGTTATATGCGTGTGTCTTATTCACACCGGACAAAAGGCTATTAAGCACTTTGGTCAAGCGTGCATAAAACACGTCGCAAACTGACTGTTTCATACCAGCCTCATCGATACCGATGTTCTGTGACATACCCAGGTATCGGTATGTTTCAGCCTCGGATAGGGTTCTTAAGTTGACAGGCATAGATTGTAACACGAAAATTTTCGTGTACTTCATTTTAGCATATTTATGTTATTACATTCGATGAAGGGACATCAGTACGCCATCTAACGTCATTAGTCCGAAGTAACTAGAAACGTATATTGAGTAATCGAGCTAGCTAATTGCATGCAATTGACCTTTCGTGTTAGTTCGAAATCCTACCACGGATCGACGGTGGCGCGTAGCCCAAGGGAGGCCTAGTCTTTTTTGGAGCGAGCCGTTGTAATGATCGGACACGCACATATATAATTTTTGAATCGAAACGCCGGAACATGAATTTAAAGTGACGAGTACTTGGGCGTACGGCCCCTTAAACACAATGTCTACAGGCAGTTTAATGTGTTGAAACACATCATCCCATAAATTGGATCCTTAGTCCTTACTTTGAGTATGGTCCATTATCAAGTTTAACTGTGTGAACGAGGCGAGGCAGCTTCAACTGGTGGCTATATTGGGACTGGGCGGCCTGGAGACCGCGACCGGAGTACACCTGGAGGACATCTGTTACCTCACTGCTTCGCGGGATTAACCATAAACAATGTAATATTGTGTAATCCACCAGGTTAGTCAAAAACCTCAGTTCCCAGGGTATTTTAAAGTGACAACTTGATATTTGGAGCTATCCGTATGAACTTTAGAAGGAAATAAACTACCTTTTGTCTGTATATGTATCTTTGAATTTTCATTTACTAATCATCCAACCACAGGCGCCCTGGGATACTTTTATTTTGATACTCGAGTCTCTTAACTCTCCGATGACCGTAGCCGGTGAGTAACACCCTAAAAAGTGTTATAAAGTGGCTACCCAACGTTAAACCTGAAGTTGCTGGATGTTAGTAGATGAATTAACCTTAATTGTAACTATTTAAGCTGTTAAAAACCCATTTAATATGAAAACTTAGTGAAATTTAATGTTAACATTTTTTTGATGTAGGTAGATTTAAGTAAGCTTGAGAACAAAGAAAGTTTAACTTGAATGTGATTTATATGTACTTAAATGAATTAAAACTTAACATAATAAAAATATTTGTGCTATTTTAAGTAGATATTTTTAATATCAACCGATTTAAGACTTTTTTGTAACCGTCAGTACATTTTAACAAAATGTCGATCCACAAGTTATATAGACTCATTACATAAAGATGAAATCAGATATGAACTCGCCATTATTGATGTTTCCACAGACGAAAATGTAACCACCGATGCATTGAGGAAGCAGATCCGCCAGGTGTACAAACTCGCACGCCGTGGAAGCATGAAGTGTGAACCACTCCAGTCACCCAGTATAGCCTCTGAACTAGAGATCTGCACCCCAAAGGTCGAACTTCTGGAATCCCAGCTGCAGGCGGGTAAAGTAGATGATCGCAATTTGACTCTTAAACTGTCTCGTCGTGCAAATTATTTGATGGATAGGCTGGCTCGTATCTCTGAAAGTAGTTCGCATTTGTCAGATCTTCGTAGTCGTTTGATTCGCATTTTGAGTGTCATAGACGGTGAAGATAGCGACACGGATAGTGAATACAAGGAAACCCAGGCACAGCCGTTTAACCAGAAAGTGGAAAGTAACGTGATCTATGTGAAAGATAAACCCTTGAACCTAAATACATTTAACTTAAAATTTGACGGAACCACGTGTGTTCGTGTATTTATTGAACGTCTTGAGGAACTTAAAGAGGCTCGCAACATTACTGAAGCTCGCATACTTTCAGCTTTTTCTGATCTTTTAGAAAACTCTGCTTTATGTTGGTTTAGAAGTAATAAGGATAATATCCACTCATATTCACAATTATTGAAATGCTTAAGGGACGACTTTGATATTCCCGATTTAGACTATAAACTATTAAATGAAATAAGGCAGCGTACACAGGCCAGACACGAAACGATAGTAGTCTATCTTTCCATTATGCAGGGAATGTTTTCGCGACTCACTCACCCGTTGTCGAGTAGACAACAACTCGAAATCTTGATGCATAACATTAGACCAGAGTACATGAAAGATTTAGCTTTACATGATATAACCTCTGTAGACAAACTTAAACTTTATTGTAAACAGTTAGAAATTGCGCGGTCGCGTGCGGAACAATTTAGTGAACCTAACTTGAATAACTTTAAAATTACAGCGGACTTAAATAAACAAACGCCGCGATCTCACAGTAAACAAGTCTCTGTGCCGAATGAAGCTGGCTATTCGAGGCAATTGGATAGGAAATGCTCTAGGTGTGGATTAAACACTCATTTCACTAATCACTGCAATTCGAAAGAGTTAGTGTGTTTTAAGTGTATATTAACAGGTGTTAAGCGTACAGATTGTAGTAATTGCAATTCAAAAACTAGTTAACACGGAACTATCCTACACCTTTAATAAAAATAGGTCTTATACGTCCAATAATGAAGAGGTAGTTCTGTTTAAAAAAAATACTAGTGATATAAGACCATACTTAAAATTAAAAATATTGAACTTACAAGCTTTTGGCTTATTGGATTCGGGTGCAACTTGTAGCATTCTTGGAAATAATGCGCACTTGATCTTTTTAGAACACGGATTTCAACTCAACCGGTTTGACACTGAGCATTACGTAAGAACTGCAGATGGTACGAGATTGCATTGCTTAGGGTATATGTCCTTACCTATTGAATTTAACAATAATTTCAGAGTGATTAACTTTTATGTTGTTGCAAAAATAACTTCACCTATAATTCTAGGTGTTGATTTTTGGCAGGTGTTTGACTTAGGGAGTGACCTTGTATCCGAAGTACAGTTTGACCGAAAGTCGAGTCACCAATAAGCAATAGCACAAATTCGGTTTCTCTTAATAAAGGCCTTGAAGAATACGAGTCTTTATCCATAGAACAAAAACAAATCATGGATAATTTAGTCCAACAATTTGATACAATTTAATTCATCACGTCATAGACACAGGGGATAGTAAACCTATTAAGCAAAGGTACTATCCATTATCACCTGTTAAGCAACAAGCACTTGAAAAAGAATTGGATAGAATGCTTAGTTTGGGAGTTGTGTCACCTTCACAGTCAGCTTGGAACTCACCTGTAGTAGTGGTTCAGAAGCCAAATGGGGACCTAAGACTTTGTCTAGATTGTAGAAAACTAAATGCAGTTTCCAAACCCGATGCGTATCCTCTCCCGTATATAAGCAGCATATTGGATCAGCTCCGCGACGCGAAATACCTAACGTCAATAGATCTTTCCGCTGCGTATTGGCAAATACCCTATGATAGCGAGCAATCAGCTGATAAGACCGCGTTCACAGTGCCACGCCGGGGGTTATTTAGATTCAATGTAATGTCGTTTGGCCTTGTTTCCGCGTCAAGCACAATGCAGAGATTAATGGATAGGCTATTTGGTCCCGAATTTAACAACAAAGTATTCTGTTTCCAAGATGACATAATCATAATATCCAGCACTTTCTCGGAACATGTGCAGCTCTTTGCATAAGGTCTACGCAAAACTCAGGGACGCAAACTTGACTATAAACATGGATAAGTCTATCTTTTGTCGTAGAGAATTTAAGTACTTGGGATATTTAGTTGACAAACATGGACTTAAAACTGATCCGGGAAAGGTAGATATTATATTGAATTATCCAACTCCAACTTCCGCTAAAGAGGTTAAAAGGTTTCTAGGCATGGCAGGCTGGTACAGGAGGTTCATTAACAATTTTTCGAAAATTAGTAAACCGTTGAATAAATTAACTAGCAAAAATGTCCGCTTTGAATGGACTACGGAGGCAGATGAGTCATTTAACCACTTAAAAACCGCTTTAGTGTCTGCTCCGATACTTAAATGTCCAAACTTTGGGTTGCCCATTTCTATCCATTGTGACGCTTCCTCAGTGGCTGTGGGCGGAGTCTTAACCCAGACTTATGACGGGGTAGAACATTCCATAGCATACTGCAGTCGGTTTCTTGCCAAAAATGAAATTAATTTTTCCACATCGGAGAGAGAACTTATGGCCGTGATTTACGCATTAGAGCAATTTAGATCTTATGTAGAAGGTACAAAGTGTAAAATAATAACCGACCACGCCTCGTTATTATGGTTTTATAAATTAAATAACCCATCAGGTCGCTTAGCCAGGTGGAGCATGCGATTGAGTCAATTTGATTTCGAAATAGAACACAGAAAAGGTAAATTAAATGTTATTCCAGACGCACTAAGTAATTCTTATGCAAACGCTACGCCGGCAACCAGTATGCGTGGTATAGACATGTATACGAAGATTGTCAGACCAACCCTCGCAAATATCCCCACTTCACGGTAAAAGACGATAGATTGCTTAGGTACTCTAAAAATAAATATGAGTTAACGAATGAGTTTAATTGGAAGTTAGTGGTACCCGAGGAAGACAGGTTAGGTATTTTAAAGAAATGTCATGATGAACCAGTTAGTGCTCATTTGGGTGTCTTTAAAACCCACAAGCGTCTTAGTCTTAATTTAGTCTACTGGCCCTGCATGTACCGAGATGTGAAAGAATATGTTAAAAAATGCGAGATATGTAAACAATACAAACCCGTCAACACGGCTAGACCTGGTTTAATGGGAAACCCGAAGAAGGTTAACAAACCCTGGGAGGCCATATGTTGCGATTTGCTAGGCCCATTTCCGGTTTCTCGCAATAGGAATATTAACTTAATTGTATGTACAGACTATTTTAGCAGGTATGTCATGTTGCATCCTATACGGACCGCAGCAGGCGCTGCGGTCGCTAAGTTCATAGAAGAGAAAGTGTTCCTAGTACATGGCGTATGTAAGACTATCTATATTGACAATGGCCCACAGTATGTGTCTAATCAGTTTAGGCAACTGTTACATAAATATAACGTACCGAATATCTATTATAACCCGCGTTATCACCCACAGGTAAATCGAAGCCGAAAGAGCGATTAGGAACGTAGTTAACGGTATATCATGTTATGTAGGTACCGAGCATAAACGATGGGACGAGAACATCCCACAGTTGCAATGCGCACTTAATTCAGCCGTGAATGATACCACTAAGTTTACTCCGTATTTTCTTGTGCACGGACGGGAATTCATAATAGATGGAATGTTACACAGCTTAGATAGCACTCAGCCAGTTCAAAGATCTCAAGTAACTCTCGGTGAACCACAAGCATACAGTAAAAAATTTGCGGAATTACACCATACACCATATTTAAAAAGGTACAAAAGCATATTAAAAATGCTCATTCTAGAAATGAAAAGTACTATAACTTAAGAAAACGACATGTTGAGTTAAAAGTAGGTCAGATTGTGTATAAACGTACCCATTACCTATCTAATGCCTTAAAGAGATTTACGGCTAAACTAGCACCAAAATTTTAAAAACGTGTCATAACAGCGAAATTATCACCTTTAGCGTATACCTTAGCCAACATGGAAGGTAAGACACTAGGTAATTTTCATATAAAAGACATCCTTAAACACGATGACTAATAGTTTTCTAGAATGTGAGTGAAGAGTATGATTGAGTGAAAGAATGTAAGAATAATAAACATTTTCAAAATTTATTTCCACCGGTGAACTTTCTGAGATAAATAAGCTGTGATTGTATTGATGAACGAGCGATACATAACTAGTAGGTCACCTTATGTTGTGAACATCGGCGCGAGTTAGATAAGAACTTGTTCTTTATGCCCGCACTCTGGACATTTTATAAGAAAATGCCTACCAGGCAGTGCGTAGCATTACTTAAGCCGTTTCTTTTAACTTAATATGATTAAACGTTAATTCACTTAACTTAATGCGAGATAGATATTTAACTTAACTTAATACTTAATATGATTTCCAAATCACTTAACTACTCAACTTAATAAACAAGAACACGTTCGTTTTTCGACTACTTAGAGAAAAGGCAAGTCGAAACGTAAACATCGTGTGTAGGCTTAGTGCACTGTAGGTATTCGTTTCTGTCCCGTGATGTTACGTCATGCACCGCATGAATGCTAATAGACTATTCGCGCGTAGGATTCGGGAACGTAATTATTCATAGGTAGTTGTATTTTACTATCAAAAAAATGTAGGAATAAATGTAAATAAAGTTGCATGCCATTAGATTAATATAGGTATAACAATTAGTGTAGTATTTTCTAAATTACATCACAAATAGGTAATTTTTTTTTTGTGTCAACAACACAAGTAGAAGTAATTACATTTTGAGGTTAAATTGTTTAGTGGAATATAATGTTACTAGGTATACAGATACAGAAATGAAAATTAGGTAATAAGTAGAGTAATAATGAGCCTTGTGTAAGATTAAACGTCGTAATTAAGTGATTAAGTGATGGTTTGGTAGGTACTTGTTAGTTGTTGTGCATGGGTGCGAATCGTGCGAATATTTTTAGTGAGATTGGATTAGAGACACATTACAACTTCTTCACTGTCTTTGGTATTCAGGCGTTGTTCTGCAGGTGGCACGAGATGTCTTCGGAAAAAGTATCTTCATTACGAAGAACTTTTTAACCCAAGCAAAGGGGATGTGTAACACGAAAATTTTCGTGTACTTCATTTTAGCATATTTATGTTATTACATTCGATGAACGGACATCAGTACGCCATCTAACGTCATTAGTCTGAAGTAACTAGAAACGTATATTGACGAATCGAGCTAGCTAATTGCATGCAATTGACCTTTCGTGTTAGTTCGAAATCCTACCACGGATCGACGGTGCCGCGTAGCCCAAGGGAGGTCTAGTCTAGTCTTTTTTCGGGAGCGAGCCGTTGTAATGATCGGACACGCACATATATAATTTTTGAATCGAAACGCCGGAACATGAATTTAAAGTGAAGAGTGACTTGGGCGTACGGCCCCTTAAACACAATGTCTACAGGCAGTTTAATGTGCTGAAACACATCATCCCATAAATTGGATCCTCAGTCCTTACTTTGAGTATGGTCCATTATCAAGTTTAACTATGTGAACGAGGCGAGGCAGCTTCAACTGGTGGCTATATTGGGACTGGGCGGCCTGGAGACCGCGACCGGAGTACACCTGGAGGACATCTGTTACCTCACTGCTTCGCGGGATTAACCATAAACAATGTAATATTGTGTAATCCACCAGGTTAGTCAAAAACCTCAGTTCCCAGGGTATTTTAAAGTGACAACTTGATATTTGGAGCTATCCGTATGAACTTTAGAAGGAAATAAACTACCTTTTGTCTGTATATGCTATCTTTGAATTTTCATTTACTAATCATCCAACCACAGGCGCCCTGGGATACTTTTATTTTGATACTCGAGTCTCTTAACTCTCCGATGACCGTAGCCGGTGAGTAACGCCCTAAAAAGTGTTATAAAGTGGCTACCCAACGTTAAACCTTAAGTTGCTGGATGTTAGTAGATGAATTAACCTTAATTGTAACTATTTAAGCTGTTAAAAACCCATTTAATATGAAAACTTAGTGAAATTTAATGTTAACATTTTTTTGATGTAGGTAGATTTAAGTAAGCTTGAGAACAAAGAAAGTTTAACTTAAATGTGATTTATATGTACTTAAATGAATTAAAACTTAACATAATAAAAATATTTGTGCTATTTTAAGTAGATATTTTTAATATCAACCGATTTAAGACTTTTTTGTAACCGTCAGTACATTTTAACAAAATGTCGATCCACAAGTATATAGACTCATTACATAAAGATGAAATCAGATATGAACTCGCCATTATTGATGTTTCCAGCACAGACGAAAATGTAACCACCGATGCATTGAGGAAGCAGATCCGCCAGGTGTACAAACTCGCACGCCGTGGAAGCATGAAGTGTGAACCACTCCAGTCACCCAGTATAGCCTCTGAACTAGAGATCTGCACCCCAAAGGTCGAACTTCTGGAATCCCAGCTGCAGGCGGGTAAAGTAGATGATCGCAATTTGACTCTTAAACTGTCTCGTCGTGCAAATTATTTGATGGATAGGCTGGCTCGTATCTCTGAAAGTAGTTCGCATTTGTCAGATCTTCGTAGTCGTTTGATTCGCATTTTGAGTGTCATAGACGGTGAAGATAGCGACACGGATAGTGAATACAAGGAAACCCAGGCACAGCCGTCTAACCAGAAAGTGGAAAGTAACGTGATCTATGTGAAAGATAAACCCTTGAACCTAAATACATTTAACTTAAAATTTGACGGAACCACGTGTGTTCGTGTATTTATTGAACGTCTTGAGGACTAAAGAGGCGCAACATTACTGAAGCTCGCATACTTTCAGCTTTTTCTGATCTTTTAGAAAACTCTGCTTTATGTTGGTTTAGAAGTAATAAGGCTAATATCCACTCATATTCACAATTATTGAAATGCTTAAGGGACGACTTTGATATTCCCAATTTAGACTATAAACTATTAAATGAAATAAGGCAGCGTACACAGGCCATACACGAAACGATAGTAGTCTATCTTTCCATTATGCAGGGATTGTTTTCGCGACTCACCCACCCGTTGTCGAGTAGACAACAACTCGAAATCTTGATGCATAACATTAGACCAGAGTACATGAAAGATTTAGATTTACATGATATAACCTCTGTAGACAAACTTAAACTTTATTGTAAACAGTTAGAAATTGCGCGGTCGCGAGCGGAACAATTTAGTGCACCTAACTTGAATAACTTTAAAATTACAGCGGACTTAAATAAACAAAGGCCGCGATCTCACAGTAAACAAGTCTCTGTGCCGAATGAAGCTGGCTCTTCGAGGCAATTGGATAGGAAATGCTTTAGGTGTGGATTAAACACTCATTTCACTAATCACTGCAATTCGAAAGAGTTAGTGTGTTTTAAGTGTATATTAACAGGTGTTAAGCGTACAGATTGTAGTAATTGCAATTCAAAAACTAGTTAACACGGAACTATCCTACACCTTTAATAAAAATAGGTCTTATACGTCCAATAATGAAGAGGTAGTTCCGTTTAAAAAAAATACTAGTGATATAAGACCATACTTAAAATTAAAAATATTGAACTTACAAGCTTTTGACTTATTGGATTCGGGTGCAACTTGTAGCATTCTTGGAAATAATGCGCACTTGATCTTTTTAGAACACGGATTTCAACTCAACCGGTTTGACACTGAGCATTACGTAAGAACTGCAGATGGTACGAGATTGCATTGCTTAGGGTATATGTCCTTACCTATTGAATTTAACAATAATTTCAGAGTGATTAACTTTCATGTTGTTGCACAAATAACTTCACCTATAATTCTAGGTGTTGATTTTTGGCAGGTGTTTGACTTAGGAAGTGCCCTTGTATCCGAAGTACAGTTTGACCGAAAGTCGGAATCACCAATAAGTAATAGCATAAATTCAGTTTCTCTTAATAAAGGCCTTGAAGAATACGAGTCTTTATCCATAGAACAAAAACAAATCATGGATAATTTAATCCAACAGTTTGATAAATTAACACAGTTAAAGTAGGTTTGGGACGTACCAATTTAATTCATCACGTCATAGACACAGGGGATAGTAAACCTATTAAGCAAAGGTACTATCCATTATCACCTGTTAAGCAACAAGCACTTGAAAAAGAATTGGATAGAATGCTTAGTTTGGGAGTTGTGTCACCTTCACAGTCAGCTTGGAACTCACCTGTAGTAATGGTTCAGAAGCCAAATGGGGACCTAAGGCTTTGTCTAGATTGTAGAAAATTAAATGCAGTTTCCAAACCCGATGCGTATCCTCTCCCGTATATAAGCAGCATATTGGATCAGCTCCGCGACGCGAAATACCTAACGTCAATAGATCTTTCCGCTGCGTATTGGCAAATACCCTATGATAGCGAGCAATCAGCTGATAAGACCGCGTTCACAGTGCCACGCCGGGGGTTATTTAGATTCAATGTAATGTCGTTTGGCCTTGTTTCCGCGTCAAGCACAATGCAAAGATTAATGGATAGGCTATTTGGTCCCGAATTTAGTAACAAAGTATTCTGTTTCCAAGATGACATAATCATAATATCCAGCACTTTCTCGGAACATGTGCAGCTCTTTGCATAAGGTCTACGCAAAACTCAGGGACGCAAACTTGACTATAAACATGGATAAGTCTATCTTTTGTCGTAGAGAACTTAAGTACTTGGGATATTTAGTTGACAAACATGGACTTAGAACTGATCCGGGAAAGGTAGATATTATATTGAATTATCCAACTCCAACTTCCACTAAAGAGGTTAAAAGGTTTCTAGGCATGGCAGGCTGGTACAGAAGGTTCATTAACAATTTTTCGAAAATTAGTAAACCGTTGAATAAATTAACTAGCAAAAATGTCCGCTTTGAATGGACTACGGAGACAGATGAGTCACCACTTAAAAAGCGCTTTAGTGTCTGCTCCGATACTTAAATGTCCAAACTTTGATTTGCCTTTTTCTATCCACTGTGACGCTTCCTCAGTGGCTGTGGGCGGAGTCTTAACCCAGACTTATGACGGGGTAGAACATCCCATAGCATACTGCAGTCGGTCTCTTGCCAAAAATGAAATTAATTTTTCCACATCGGAGAGAGAACTTATGGCCGTGATTTACGCATTAGAGCAATTTAGATCTTATGTAGAAGGTACAAAGTGTAAAATAATAACCGACCACGCCTCGTTATTATGGTTTTATAAATTAAATAACCCATCAGGTCGCTTAGCCAGGTGGAGCATGCGATTGAGTCAATTTGATTTCGAAATAGAACACAGAAAAGGTAAATTAAATGTTATTCCAGACGCACTAACGACATGACATGTATACGAAGATTGTCAGGCCAACCCTCGCAAATATCCCCACTTCACGGTAAAAGACGATAGATTGCTTAGGTACTCTAAAAATAAATATGAGTTAACGAATGAGTTTAATTGGAAGTTAGTGGTACCCGAGGAAGACAGGTTAGGTATTTTAAAGAAATGTCATGATGAACCAGTTAGTGCTCATTTGGGTGTCTTTAAAACCCACAAGCGTCTTAGTCTTAATTTAGTCTACTGGCCCTGCATGTACCGAGATGTGAAAGAATATGTTAAAAAATGCGAGATATGTAAACAATACAAACCCGTCAACACGGCTAGACCTGGTTTAATGGGAAACCCGAAGAAGGTTAACAAACCCTGGGAGGCCATATGTTGCGATTTGCTAGGCCCATTTCCGGTTTCTCGCAATAGGAATATTAACTTAATTGTATGTACAGACTATTTTAGCAGACGAGTATGTCATGTTGCATCCTATACGGACCGCAGCAGGCGCTGCGGTCGCTAAGTTCATAGAAGAGAAAGTGTTCCTAGTACATGGCGTATGTAAGACTATCTATATTGACAATGGCCCACAGTATGTGTCTAATCAGTTTAGGCAACTGTTACATAAATATAACGTACCGAATATCTATTATAACCCGCGTTATCACCCACAGGTAAATCGAAGCCGAAAGAGCGATTAGAACGTAGTTAACGGTATATCATGTTGTGTAGGTACCGAGCATAAACGATGGGACGAGAACATCCCACAGTTGCAATGCGCACTTAATTCAGCCGTGAATGATACCACTAAGTTTACTCCGTATTTTCTTGTGCACGGACGGGAATTCATAATAGATGGAATGTTACACAGCTTAGATAGCACTCAGCCAGTTCAAAGATCTCAAGTAACTCTCGGTGAACCACAAGCATACAGTAAAAAATTAGCGGAATTAACAGACACCATATTTAAAAAGGTACAAAAGCATATTAAAAATGCTCATTCTAGAAATGAAAAGTACTATAACTTAAGAAAACGACATGTTGAGTTAAAAGTAGGTCAGATTGTATATAAACGTACCCATTACCTATCTAATGCCTTAAAGAGATTTACGGCTAAACTAGCACCAAAATTTCAAAAATGTATGATAACAGCGAAATTATCACCTTTAGTGTATACCTTAGCCAGCATGGAAGGTAAGACACTAGGTAATTTTCACATAAAAGACATCCTTAAACAATATGACTAATAGTTTTGTAGAATGTGAGTGAAGAGTATGATTGAGTGAAAGAATGTAAGAATAATAAACATTTTCAAAATTTATTTCCACCGGTGAACTTTCTGAGATAAATAAGCTGTGATTGTATTGATGAACGAGCGATACATAACTAGTAGGTCACCTTATGTTGTGAACATCGGCGCGAGTTAGATAAGAACTTGTTCTTTTATGCCCGCACTCTGGACATTTTATAAGAAAATGCCTACCAGGCAGTGCGTAGCATTACTTAAGCCGTTTCTTTTAACTTAATATGATTAAACGTTAATTCACTTAACTTAATGCGAGATAGATATTTAACTTAACTTAATACTTAATTTGATTTCCAAATCACTTAACTACTCAACTTAATAAACAAGAACACGTTCCTTTTTCGACTACTTAGAGAAAAGGCAAGTCGAAACGTAAACATCGTGTGTAGGCTTAGTGCACTGTAGGTATTCGTTTCTGTCCCGTGATGTTACGTCACGCACCGCATGAATGGTAATAGACTATTCCCGCGTAGGATTCGGGAACGTAATTATTCATAGGTAGTTGTATTTTACTATCAAAAAAATGTAGGAATAAATGTAAATAAAGTTGCATGCCATTAGATTAATATAGGTATAACAATTAGTGTAGTATTTTCTAAATTACATCACAAATAGGTAATTTTTTTTTTGTGTCAACAACACAAGTAGGTAAGTAATTACATTTTGAGGTTAAATTGTTTAGTGGAATATAATGTTACTAGGTATACAGATACAGAAATGAAAATTAGGTAATAAGTAGAGTAATAATGAGCCTTGTGTAAGATTAAACGTCGTAATTAAGTGATTAAGTGATGGCTTGGTACTTGTGTTGTGCATGGACGAACGTGCGAATATTTTTAGTGAAATTGGATTAGAGACACATTACAACTTCTTCACTGTCTTTGGTATTCAGGCGTTGTTCTGCAGGTGGCACGAGATGTCTTCGGAAAAAGTATCTTCATTACGAAGAACTTTTTAACCCAAGCAAAGGGGATGTGTAACACGAAAATTTTCGTGTACTTCATTTTAGCATATTTATGTTATTACATTCGATGAACGGACATCAGTACGCCATCTAACGTCATTAGTCCGAAGTAACTAGAAACGTATATTGACGAATCGAGCTAGCTAATTGCATGCAATTGACCTTTCGTGTTAGTTCGAAATCCTACCACGGATCGACGGTGCCGCGTAGCCCAAGGGAGGTCTAGTCACTCTAGTCTTTTTTGGAGCGAGACGTTGTAATGATCGGACACGCACATATATAATTTTTGAATCGAAACGCCGGAACATGAATTTAAAGTGACGAGTACTTGGGCGTACGGCCCCTTAAACACAATGTCTACAGGCAGTTTAATGTGTTGAATCACATCATCCCATAAATTTGATCCTTAGTAAGGACTAGTTAAACTTGATAATGGACTATACTCAAAGTAAGGACTTTGAGTATAGTCCATTATCAAGTTTAACTGTGTGAACGAGGCGAGGCAGCTTCAACTGGTGGCTATATTGGGACTGGGCGGCCTGGAGACCGCGACCGGAGTACACCTGGAGGATATCTGTTACCTCACTGCTTCGCGGGATTGACCATAAACAATGTAATATTGTGTAATCCACCAGGTTAGTCAAAAACCTCAGTTCCCAGGGTATTTTAAAGTGACAACTTGATATTTGGAGCTATCCGTATGAACTTTAGAAGGAAATAAACTACCTTTTGTCTGTATATGTATCTTTGAATTTTCATTTACTAATCATCCAACCACAGGCGCCCTGGGATACTTTTATTTTGATACTCGAGTCTCTTAACTCTCCAATGACCGTAGCCGGTGAGTAACGCCCTAAAAAGTGTTATAAGATAAATCTATATATAACTTCAGAGTTACCTACCTCAGAGTTAGCAACCCTTCCCCTTTCAACATGGTGGACCGCAGACTTATCCGTCCCCAGCTTCATTCCAATGGAATTGCTAAATTCACAAGTGATTTTTAGCAATTCCATAAGATGGGAGCGACTAGAGGCGAATAACTTGAGGTCATCCATATAGAAAAGGTGGGTCACTTTTGTCCCTCCTTTCCGTAGCTGAAATCCCCTCCCGGATCCCTCCAGTAAGGTACTGAGAGGGTTCAGAGAGAGGCAGAACCAGATTTGACTCAGACAATCGACCTGGAAGATACCCCTTCTTATCCTTATGTGGTTCTCCGCAGCCATCATCCGCTCACCCAGATGACAAAGGATCGTACTCCACTGCCCCATACACTGCTCGAGGAAGTCTCTCACCGTACAGTCTATCTTGTATAGCTCGAGGACTCTCTTTAGCCATGTATGGGGCACCGAGTCGAATGCCTTTCTGTAGTCTATCCAGGCGGCGGAGAAGTTCCGACGGTTGCGTTTCACCACTTTGCCAATGACCGCGTCAATGAGGAGTGGTTCCTTAGTTCCACGACCACCGCCCCGACATCCATTTTGAGCGCGTGACATCACCTGATTTAGCTCCGGGTGACGAGTGATTCTCGCACCCAAAATGGATGTCAGTGTCTTATATATGGTGGGTAGACACGTAATGGGGCGGTATTTGCTCGGGTCTGTGGTAACCTGGTCTTTAGGAACCGAATAGTGATCCCAGTAGTGAAGAGGCTGGGGAGCGACTTCTGGTTGAGAGCCTCTTGAAACTGAGCGAGGCGAGCACAGCGTGACACACCACGAACCCCTTCAGCCAGTAGTGATGCAGCCCGTCGAGCCCCGGACTTTTCCAGTTCGGGGCTCTACGGACTGCATCAGCTACGTCATTCGGCGTTATGATGACGGGGTCCATGGGCATAATACTCGCACACTGACTCGCCACAACTTCCGTCCAAGGGCCCTCGCTGTGGTTTACGGGCTCTGACCACAGGCCACGCCAAAATGCGATAGTGTTAGCCTGATCCGGCCCTGGGCCCGCTCCACATACCTCTGGTCGCTCTAATGATTTGTAGAGCCTCTTCTCATCACTCTGGAAGAGACGATTCTGGTTGAACCGCCTTGACCTCTCGGTAAATCGGCGAATCCGCTTCCCACAAGCAGCGATCTTTTGCTTCAGGTCGTCTATGCGCTCCGTTAGTTTCTGCGTGATATCCGGCTGGGACAAACTGATATTTGTCCCAACAAACGCCATTCTAACGGTGCGCACAACCCTCGGTACGGTCAGGTCGGGTAATAATAGATTATTACCCGACCTGAAGCTTGTCAGTCTGCCGATAAGGGCCCTTGCCTTTGCGATACGGTCCTCAATTCTTTTTCTCCAAGCTGGGATGGCGCTACTTTGTTTAGTAGCGCGTCCAGCCATGGGAAGTTTGGCGCCAATAATACGGCAAGCTGCCACTGCGGCGCCAAAAAGAACTGAGTCCCTCTCGCAAAGGTCCCGGCTGGCTTCCAAATAGGTTACCAGCATTGGGTTAAGAGCCCTCATGACAGCCCGATTTCGCTTGCTTAGGGGTATGCGGGGAAGTCGCGGTCGATTTTCGAGAGGCATGCTGCGCGTTTCCAAAATCGCCTCTTCCAATATACTCCTCATTTGCTCTAGTTCGTGGGAGACCATTTCATCATCGTCCGAATCAACCACAACTGGAAGATCCATGGCGACTTCTACGCGTGGCGGCTGGTTTGTCGCCTGAGGAGCCGCATCTCCAACCATAGCCAATTCAATTGATAAGGGAATTGCCTCACGTCGAAGTCGTTCGAGCTCGGCATCATCAAATATTTTCGAGCGCATGATGTACCGAACTCGGTCTGCCAGGTTTTGTTTCGTGACGGGAATAGACGGATCCAGCTCAGCAAAAAAGCAATGCATCCGAGCCCGATACGCTATCCCTGCAGTTTCTTCCACCATTATTATTATTATTATGTGGGGTATCTATATAGTTTTCTCATCTGGTTGGGATGTATAAATATATAATTATAAATGAAAATGAAAAGATAAATATACATAAATATTAATAAAATAAAATAAATACAAAAATACATAAATAAATAAAAGCCCAACCAGATGGAAGCCCTCGGCAGAGGAGACCAAACGGCCGAGGGTTAGGGGGAAAGGGAAAGAAACCCGCGGACGATGCGGGCAGTATCAAGGAGCACCGCCTTCTGCATTTGAGCCCGGAGCGGTCCGTCACGGAGTCCCAGTCGCCTCAGATGACCAGAGAGGCTAACTGGGATTAGCCCATTCGCAGAGACGACTACAGGAATAATTTCGGTCGGCATACCACCCCACATGTCGGTCACCTCGTGAGCCAGGTCCAGATACTTTGATTGCTTATCTGTTTCGGCTTTCACGAGGTTCTCGTCATACGGGATGGTAATATCGACCAAAAATATTCTTGACTGTGCCCGGTCCATCAGCACAATATCAGGTTTATTCGCAAGAATAGTCCTGTCTGTGATGATAGCCCGGTCCCAGTAGAGCCTGGCGCGGTCATTTTCGAGCACGGCTTCCGGCAAGTACTTGTAATACGGCACTTTCCGGTCCACGAGACCGTATTTCAGAGCGAGCTCCTGGTGTAGAATTCTGGCTACTAGGTTGTGCCTGTGCAAGTACTCAGAGTTAGAAAGCGCCGAACAACCGGGATGACATGCCTAAGTGACTCCCCGGGATGGCGACAAGCTCGACAGACGTCGACGGTGCCATCCTTTAGGATGTATCTCCGATAGTTGTTGGTCTTAATAACCTGATCTTGTATTGCACAGACAAAACCCTCGGTTTCCCCGAAAAGGTCACCGAAACGTAGCCAGTTGAGGGAGGCGACTGTATCTACGAAGGGCTCATGTAGAGCCTTGTAGTACCTCCCGTGGAGCTCCTTCTCCTTCCATACGGTCTCCCGGTCGGGAATGCTAAGCACTGCCGGGTCCTGCCATTGCTCGTTGGCTAAGGATAGAGGGGTAAGCCCTTTATCACTAGAAATGACGTCATTATAGAATGGATCATCCGATCTCGTCAAGAAGTATTGACGGAGACTGCACACTTCGCGATTATGCATGGTGAGCGCGCTCAGAAAGCCACGCCCACCATGCTTTCGCGGCAAGTACAGCCTCATTACCGACGATCTCGGATGATGCATCCTATGGGACGTCATGGTAGTGCGGACTTTTCTATCCAGGGCGTTAAGCTCAGTCTGAGTCCACCTGAGTATGCCAAAGGTATACATGAGGACAGGCATGACCCAGCAATTATATGCGTGTGACTTATTCACACCGGACAAAAGGCTGTTAAGCACTTTGGTCAAGCGTGCATAAAACACGTCGCAAACTGACTGTTTCATACCAGCCTCATCGATACCGATGTTCTGTGACATACCCAGGTATCGGTATGTTTCAGCCTCGGAAAGGGTCCTTAAGTTGACGGGCATAGACAAGTCTATGCCCTCAGAGTTAGCAACCCTTCCCCTCTCAACATGGAGGACCGCACACTTATCCGTCCCCAGCTCCATTCCAATGGAACTGCTAAATTCACAAGTGATGTTTAGCAGTTCCATAAGATGGGAGCGACTGGAGGCGAATAACTTGAGGTCATCCATATAGAAAAGGTGGGTCACTTTTGTCCCTCCTCTCCGTAGCTGAAATCCCCTCCCGGAGCCCTCCAGTAAGGTACTGAGAGGGTTTAGAGAGAGGCAGAACCAGATTGGACTCAGACAATCGCCCTGGAAGATACCCCTTCTTATCCTTATGTGGTTCTCCGCAGCCATCATCCGCTCGCCCAGATGACAAAGGATCGTACTCCACTGCCCCATACACTGCTCGAGGAAGTCTCTAACTGTACAGTCAATCTTGTACAGCTCGAGGACCCTCTTTAGCCATGTATGGGGCACCGAGTCGAATGCCTTTCTATAGTCTATCCAGGCGGCAGAGAAGTTCCGACGGTTGCGTTTCACCACTTTGCCAATGACCGCGTCAATGAGGAGTGGTTCCTTGGTTCCACGACCACCGCCCCGACATCCATTTTGAGCGCGTGACATCAACTGGTTTAGCTCCAGGTGCCGAGTGATTCTCGCGCTCAAAATGGATGTCAGTGTCTTATATATGGTGGGTAGACACGTGATGGGGCGGTATTTGCTCGGGTCTGTGGTATCCTGATCTTTAGGAACCAAGTGAGTGATCCCAGTAGTGAAGAGGCTCGGGAGCGACTTCTGGTCGAGAGCCTCTTGAAACTGTCGGGCGAGCACAGCGTGACACACTATGAACCCCTTCAGCCAGTAATGATGCAGCCCGTCGAGCCCCGGACTTTTCCAGTTCGGGGCCCTACGGACCGCCTCAGCCACGTCTTCCGGCGTTACGGTGATGGGGTCCATAGGCGTAACACTCGCACCCTGGCTCGCCACAACTTCCATCCAAGGGCCCTCGCTGTGGTTTACGGGCTCTGACCACAGGCCACGCCAGAATGCGATAATGTCTGCCTGATCCGGTCCTTGGCCCGCTCCACATACCTTTGGCCGCTCCAATGATTTATAGAGCCTCTTCTGATCACTCTGGAAGAGACGATTCTGGTTGAACCGCCTTGACCTGTCGGTAAATCGTCGAATCCGCTTCCCCCAAGCAGCGATCTTTTGCTTCAGGTCGTCTATGCGCTCCGTTAGTTTCTGCGTGATATCCGGCTGGGACAAACTGATATTTGTCCCAGCAAACGCCATCCTAACGGTGCGCATAATCCTCGGTCTATTATTACCCGACCTGAAGCTTGTCAGTCTGCCGATAAGGGCCCTTGCCTTTGCGATACGGTCCTCGATTCTTTTTCTCCAGGCTGGGATGGCGCTACTTTGTGTAGTAGCGCGTCCAGCCATGGGAAGTTTGGCGCCAATAATACGGCAAACTGCCACTGCGGCGCCAAAGAGAATTGAGTCCGTCTCGCAAAGGTCCCGGCTGGCTTCCAAATAGGTCACCAGCATTGGGTTAAGAGCCCTCACGACAGCCCGATTTCGCTTGCTTAGGGGTATGCGGGGGAAGTCGCGGTCGATTTTCGATAGGGGTGCTGCGCGTTTCCAAAATCGCCTCTTCCAGTATACTCCTCATTTTCTCTAGTTCGTGGGAGACTATTTCATCGTCGTTCGAATCAACCACAACGGGAAGATCCAGGGCGGCTTCCACGTGTGGATGCTGGTCTGTCGAATGTGGAGCCGCATCTCCAGCCATAGCCGATTCACTCGACGACGGAATAGCCTCACGTCGTAGTCGTTCCGAGTTCGGCATCATCAAATATTTTCGAGCGCATGATGTACCGAACTCGGTCTGCCAGGTTTTGTTCCGTGACGGGGGTAGAAGGCTCCAGCTCAGCAAAAAAGCAATGCATCCGAGACCTATACGCTATTCCCACAGTTTCTTCCCCTTTCGCCCTATAGTACGCCCGCAATGCGTTTTCATTCATAGGTTTTGTCCAACGCATGCGACGTGCTCCACCAGCGGCGGGTGCCGCTTGCTGAGTCCGAGAAGACCCAGCCGACACCAAGCCTTCTGGTGGGGATGATGGATGCGAGGGGCTGCTAGGTGATCGTGCAGCTCCTCGCGCTCGGCTGGCGGCCCGCATGCTGCCGCGTCCAGCGCCAGCTCCAGACGCGCCCCGGCGACCCCCAGGCAGCGGCCCTATGCGCGTTCCTCTTTGTGCCATCATCCATTTTATGGGCGCCAAATAACGGGAGACGCCCAAACCCGGCACCGTTTCGTGGTTGGGTCATATGCACAAACGGACCTTTGCACCTACAATTTTGCCTAGGCACGGCGCTCACACCTCTTGGCAGGATGCTGACTGACTGCGCCGACGTAGCAGTTTTGTCACATAACTGTTACGTCAGCGGGCGATGGGGTCGTCACTTCCCTACGCCGTTATTATTATTATTATTATTATTATTAATGGAGCTGAGTACCCTAATTCTGATTGTAACCGTTGTAAACTTAATTGTCCGATTAAACCAAATTTAAAATCGTAATAGATCATAGCGCGCTAAGTTTACGATTAAGATCCATCGTTTTAAATGAAGGGAAGCGTTGCAGGAAAATTAATAGAACTTTTTTTTTTTTAATATTAAGCAAATGGCTTATGGAGTTCTATTTTTAAATATATTTTATTTTTAGAAACATATAACACGGGTGCGTTCCATGTTAAAAAGGGAGATGCCCATTTTCGGCCATGGAACGCCCAACAATACGCATTTGTAAAAAAAATATATCTTTATTTATGGTTATTAATCGCGGTATTCATTTATCCTAAAAAGATGGGAATATTTTTGCATCTCAAAACTTATTGAGTGACCTACGTAACATACATAAAAAACATACAATCGAATTGAGTACCTCTTCCTTTCTGAAGTCGTTTAAAACTACCTGACCATCAAGTTTTACTTAATACTGAGATGAATGACCGATAATAAGTAAATGATTCCTTTCTTCTCTAGTATGGGAGACGCTTTCGTCCAGAAGTGGACTATTAAGTTTTGTAAAGATCGATAAAAAGAAGCGGGATGGACAGTAATCAGATGATAATAATAATATTATATTATTATTACTATTGAAATAATCTTTGGTGTCTTTAGTTAAAAAAAAACATTTAATTGTTAGTATTATGTTGTTAGTCTTAGTAATGGCTAGGTGTCGAAATAGTTCATCATTTTGATTTTAAAGGTACCAAAGCAAAAAGAAAAAAAAAACAAGGTTACGTACTGACGCTTTATTAAAAACACTAGATTTACATAACCCCATCCAAACTAAATGATATTCACAGGAATAATTTACATTCAATAGAATGTATTTGTTGTAAATTACAAATAATATTATAACCATGATATAATTATATAAATGATATCCTATACCTTTAACGAGCAATTCTTGTATATATATAATCGGAATCTCGGAAACGGCTCCAACGATTTTCATAAAATATTTGTGTGCAGGGAGTTTCGTGGGCAATAAATCGATCTAACTAGGATTTATTTTTAGAAAATATCTTTTTGTCCGTGTTTTTAGGCAATGAAAAACGGCTACAATATCGTTAGAATAAGAAGGTAAATTTTGACAGTTTATTAATGATTACAAATAGCTTAATTGGTATATTGGGCTGTCACAAAATCTTAATACCATGGTTCGAGCCCAAACCGACCAACCGACTTTTTTTAATTTTTTTTTTCAAGTTCCTTTCTTTTTTGAGAAAATCTATTTTTTTCGTGCCCTTTTTTTAGTATTTTTTAAAAACACGAAAATTTAAATTAAACTAATTGCACTCATGATTTTTTATTCAAATAACCAGTTCAGTTTTTTCTATTATGTCGCTACGATCAAAAAATATTATTCGTATTTCATCAGTATGTAATTTGTATCTAAATACAATTTCCAAAACACACGAATTAAAAAAAAAAACGAGCGAAAAATACCGAGCAAAGCTCGCTCAACCGGGTACTCATTATAAAAATAATATGAAAATTTAAGATATTCATACAGATAAATACTGGACACAAAAATCATACACGCTATAACGTGTTCATTTAACGTGCACATTTGTGGACCAAGATTGCATGGCAATCATTTATAGCCCGAAATTATACTGGATCATAATATAATAAAATCAAAAACATGTTGTAGCATTTACAATATCATATTATAGAGGATTTATCAAACATAGACAAAAATTATTTTGATTCCCAAATGTGCATTTATCACAGTTTTCCCTTGGTCAGTGGCTTGATGTATTTGTGAAAGCTTGCTTTGACAGGTTCGTCGTTGAGTGGACTCTTTAGAGCTTCTTCCATTAAGCGCTCGTAGACTCGACCGTCATACGCACCCAAAGTTGATTGTAAGATCTGTAAACATAAAAAAAATATAATTACTTCTTTGAAAATTTTCATTGGATAAAAAAATCATTCGATAAATAAATATATCTCATAATCGTGGTAATTATTTAGAATCCTATCAAAATTTGAAATCTATTGCATACGTTGCTATTTCAAATCGGTTGAGATAAGTATTACTTAACCAGCTTCGACAAATCCTATAGGTGCATGATGGGATAACCTGTAAGTGATAGCAGCATGTAAACTGTGTAGTGGTGATATAACAATATCCACTAACATATCGTCCCGTGGTTGTCGTGAGTGGGGACAGAGCGAAACTAGGATAGGAGATGCAGATTGGCAACAGCATCTTTCCTGATATCAACTAAAATTAAGAACTAACGGAGGAGACTCTCAAGGCTGCCGCAGAAAGAGGCGCAACGTGGGATCCCATTCCCTTGAGGTGAGCGGGAGACTCATGACACGCTCTGCGGCTAGTAGCCGTGCTGACCATGCAATTGGTAATGATGCCATATACTTCCATCACGTACGAAGGGCTCTTTATGGTCAGTGTGTCTATTTTATTATTATTATTCTTTATGGCGTTTACACGTAAGACGTACATTTACACGCATTTACATGTGTGACTTCGGTCGATGCTTGTGTTTACACACTACCACGGGACCAAGCCCTTTTTACTGGTTCGCCAATTATTTTGCTTTGGACTACGGTGCAATCGCCAACTTCTCGTCTCTTTTCTGGGGCCTGTGTTGTTTGGTAGGCGCTCACCGAACATGGCGCTGGCCTGTGCGGGTTCGTGTGTCTATAATGAAAATATTGTGAGCTTTTTGCTAGGATGTGGGAAGGGTTTGTGGCGGCGCTGTACGTCGCGCCGCAAGCGAAACACACCGAAGCCTAAATCACGCTATCAAAAATTCCAAACCATAAACAGTATATATAGAACATCTCCAAACTACCACACGGAGCGTTGGCCGCTCCCCGGGCAGAACACCCTGCCCGGCGGGAGATCTCCCCTTTTCCTTCTACGGCCACAGTGGTGACCCCGACGTAATCTGAACACGCAGCTAACTAGACCTTCGGAAACTTCAAGCTTCATCATCATCATAGAGTACCCCACCCATTCGCTCCCGAGCAGATATCGTCTGCAGTCTTCATATCCTGCAAGCCATCTAGCTTCACAAGGTTCGTCGCAACACTGGAATAATAATGCTTTCTGTTCCTTCATGCTACTCTCTGCGCTATACAGTGTTCGGCACGGCTCTGAGTCTTACTGCTCGCCTCTGCTTCACGGCACTCTCACAGATTACTTGCCTCCTTCTCGACTCACCGCAGACTACAAGGCAATCTCCTGGCACTTGCACATTCGTAAAGGATGTGGTCAGGGGGTGATGTGGCGGCGCTGTCGTCGCGCAGCAAGCGAAACACACCGAAGCCTAAATCACGCTATCAAAAATTCCTAGCCATAAACAGTATATATTAGAACATCTCCGAACTATCACACGGAGCGTTGGCCGCTCCCCGGGCAGAACACCTTGCCCGGCGGGAGATCTCCCCTTTTCCTTCTACAGTCACAGGTTTAATTAATAAGGATGACCATAATGTTATTTAACCTTTTTGAGCTCTTTCATCGTGAAAGGGGTTCTTTAGTTAAAAGTTGTTATAAGGCATCACCAACGGCTTTTAATTGCTATTCAGTATTCATTCTTCCAAGAGACACCTAAAAGAACTAAGTTACTAAGCAAATACGACGTAAATAAGGGTCCTAACTAAGACGATCACGCTATAAATATTACAAACGGCCTATTTATAAGTAAACCTCTAGAAAGAATCTTAGGAAATGTGAATATTTTATTAGCATGTTCGCGTAAATTTATATTCTTTTACAAATTTAAAAGACGGTGCCGATTTGCGTTACACAAGCATTGCTATTATGTCAAATTCTTCTCTGTCAGGCAAAAGAGAAAAGAAGAAAAAGAAAAGGCCTATGTTTAGTAGTGGGCTTTTATAAGCTCTCGTTGATGAATGAATGGATTGCAGCATCAGTATCACAGCCATGAGGTAAACACTCTTTACGTGGTAGAGCCATGCTGCAGCTACGAGTAGTTGTGGCACGAATCGTCGGCTCGACCGGAGATGAAACACGCTCTCTCACAATACCGGCGTAAAAACGCAAATTAATGCTGCCGCGTTTTGTACGGTGAGTATACAGAATCGAAAACCTTTTTTTACTGGAAATGAGCCATTTTATCTTAGTCCTCAGGGATGACAACGCATATGCGTTTTGATTCCTAATCGAAGATATATGTATCTATGGGTCACTGCATCCACTTACCATCATGTGGACTGTTTACCCGTTCACTCTTTTTCTATAAAATAAAAAATACGATTTAATTTAGGACACATCCTGTTGCATAACTTGAGAGCTTTGGTGTTTATTTTTTTCTCGTATAAATCTAATACATTCACAAACCTCATCCCTAAAATCGAATGCGTCAACCAAGCCCACCGCATTTGGCCTTATCAAAGCCAGCAACTCTTCATATCTATCCTGTAGACGGTTGAGATCTTTTTCAGATATAGTGGAATACTGAAATAATAACAAAATAAGAGTAATTAGGTATTTGTTGAACGTTTATAGAAATGTTATTGGTAAAAATGTATACCTGTCGGAAATTAATTCTAAAATTTATTTAAATATAAGTAGTACGACATAATCTGTAATTTTTTTTTAAATATACAAGTGGTAAAATTAAAAATTTTGTGCAACTGATTTCAATATAATTAAAATGAGAACAAAAGTCAATTAAATAGGCCTTAATAGGATAACTCAAAAACTATTAGTCAGATCTTAATTAACAAAAAAAAATCAACATCGGTTCACCCAGCGAAAAGTTTTGAGGTAAAACACATTAAAAAAAACAGTCGATTAGAATACCTCCTCATTTTTAAAGTCGGTAAAAGCAGTTAAAATTAAATAAATACGAGATAACGGATTGAATGATTTCAATAGGATGGTCACTAAGAATAGAATCACGACAAACAAGATAAGCGACCTAATGACTTTAGTGGAAATCGGACTGTCCGTAGGTATGAACTTTATACTATTGTTATGTAAATAAGTACATAAACAGTTGGCTTTTATAGCTTCATCAAACGCAAGGCTCACGGCCTAAAAGATAGCAAGCTAAATAAAAGGGTACTGATGATGATAACCTCAGAAAAAGTCCAGAACCCAAACTTTAATAGTACTTAGTACTGGTTAGTACCTAGCTGTCAAATAACTTCGTAGTGAGAAGGGGAAAATGAAAAATCTTCACTTTATCACCTCACGCAAAAATATTATCTTAAAATGATAAGGTACAAAATTGTGTAAATTTAAACATTTTACCCTCAAGAGGTCCCCCGATCTCTCCAATGCCCAATATACAAGGTAGAGAGTAACGAGCTGCTCCATCACTATCTTGACGTTAGCGCTGCATGATGCGGTCAACCGTGCGATCTCATTCCAGTACGTTTGGCATATCACCGATCGACAGTGGGACTGAAACGGCAAATACGTTTAATAAAATAACTGTGAGGATCATTCACTATAATATTTTTTGACATTATATTATGATACTATTTTGTCGAATCTCAAAACTGAAAAATATTAAAACCTGCATCGATTTTGTAATTTTATGTATATTTTAAACTATGTACATAAAATAAATATACTTATAACTTCATTGCATTTTTTTGTAACTCCATATAAAATATTTGTGTTGCATAATTTCTTTGCTAAATATAATAAATTTCTATTTAAATTTGTATACTTTTAATGCCTGAACAACATTCATTCATTACATCTTGTAGTGTAGTATAGCTTCAACGACTCTATATATATGTATATGTATACATGTGTGGGTATATATTATATGAGTTAAGTTCTACGAAACAGAAACAAAATTTTTTTTTCAATAATTTTTAAATAATACTTATTGAAAGTCACTTTTTTTTCATTGACACTGGTTCGCATAAAAACATCTGTCCAGGGAAGAATCAGCAAGAAAACCACCGAGACAATTTTTTTTATAAATAAGAGCTTACAATCATGTATGTTTTACAATTAACAACACAATACAAATTAGAAATAGCTTAGTAGCGATCACCCTTCCCAGGAGTTATTATCATCCATAAATTCCTTAATATTATAACCCTTTTTATACAAAATTAGTTTAATAAAGTTTTTGAACTTTGTGTTTGTCAAATTTTGTTTATTTTTTGGAATTTTGTTGTAAAAGCGTATACATCGCCCCAAGAATGAATTACTTACTCGATGGAGTCGAGTAACTGGTACTACTGTTTGTACTACTGCTGTGCTGTTGCTTGTGAATATCACTTATTTTTGCAAAACTACTTTTATTTTTGTGTAGTAAATGTAGTACATTACAATATCTAAATGTATTGAGAGGCCAAAGTTGATATATGAATTTCTTAAAATTTTTGTCTGAGCGACTCTTTACGTTTTAAATCATATATTGCTCTAATAGCACTCTTCTGTAAAACAAATTTAATTTCAGTGTGTTTAAGTTTTGCGTGTCCCCATAGCAAAATACAATACGACATCATGTTATGGAAACAGCTAAAGTAAACTAGTCTATCTGTTTCAACACATAACTAAGTCTACTTGCTAGTTTTGATATAAGGGGGCCCCATTTAAACTTTGCGTCTAGTGTGATTCCAAGAAAAATGGTAGTATCAACAAGAGTCAGCTCCTCCCTATTTAAAATTACTATATTACCTCCTAACATATTTGACATTCGGAGTTATGAATTTTATACATTTAGTTTTAGTGCCAGTTTAATGCACACAATTTAGATAGAGCACTATTTTCTTCGTCATAATTTAGTAACTGTCGTTTTAATTTGAAAATTAATGATGTGTCATTAGCAAATAATACTATATCTTGGTTATCGCCTACTATGTAAGGTAAGTCATTAATATATACAAGAAACAAAAAGGGACCAAGAATTGAGCCATGAGGCATGCCCATTTGTAGTATCGACCCTGAAGAATTCAAATTATTAATGACAACTTTTTGCATTCTGCTACTTAAATATGAAATAATTAATTTCAGATTACTTCTTAAACTGTAGTGTTGAAGTTTCCCGATTAATGTTTCATGGTGAACACAATCGAAGGCTTTGGATAGGTCACATAATATACCCCAGCCATCCTGTGAATTTTTCCATGCATTAAAGGTATATTTAATCAGCTCAACACTAGTATCAGTTGTCGAGCAATCTCTTGTAAAATCGAATTGGTTTTTATGTAGTAAATTATTTACATTATTTTTTTAAACATGTGATCAAGAATAATTTTTCAAAATTTTTACTGATTGTTCGGAGTACAGAAATAGGTCTGAAATTGGCGGGTTCCAATGTACTGATTTAAATAAAGGTATTACTTTACTATGCTTCATTAAATCAGTAAACATACCAGATTCGAAACTAGTATTTAGAATATTAGCAAGTTGAGGTTCGATTGTATCCATTATAGACGCAATAACGTTAACGGCAATTCCACACAGATCTACAGTTTTCTTAATATCAATAGTTTTAAAATACTTTACAATTTCTTTTGATCATACTTTATGAAGTGTAAAATTCATTAAACACGTTACATTTTATTTAAGTAATGATTCGGCGGTGGCAGGAAAAAAATTCGGTGACTTTTTTGAGTGGTTAAGATCGGAATATCTGTAAAATATTTCTCAAAAACCATTGCAACGCCCTGATCTGATTCAGGTAATTTATTGTTAAAACTTAACTGGTAGTTTTAATTGCGAGAGTTGACCTTACCAGTTTCACTATTATTTATACTCCATGTTATTTTAGTTTTATTAGAAGCAGTCATTATTTTGTGCTCAAATACAAATACTTGGCTATGGAGCACGCTCTTTTATATATTTTTGAATATTTTTTTAGATATTCCCTAAATTCGACGCTAGAATTATATGACCTTTCATTGTAAAGTTCATATAAAGTTCATATAAAGTTCATATAACCTTTTTTTAAGTTAAGTTAACACGTCTCTTCTTCGTTGACACCTTCCAATATTACAAGCTTTACAAAAGTCCACTGCTACATAGGCCTTCCCCATAGACTGCCGCATAGACGGGATATTTACCAGAGTTGTCACGCTTGGCAGACGGGTTTTGCAATCGCAGTTTTTATTATTTGAAGCTGTAATCAGGAAGATGCTGTTACCTATCTGCTGTTTCATTTCAATATGTCGCCTCTTACGCCACGATTTGGGGAAGAGAATTATCTTAAGCAGACAAGGATTATTACTGTAAGTATGTATACTGTTGAAGGTGTAAAAGATTTTATTACTGCATTTGGTCTTGTGGATATCGTAAGAGTCAAGCATGTGATATGCCATAAAAACTTATTACACGCGATAAATGGCGGTATAATTATCCCGTTTACACCAGACCATTAAAAAACTCGGACCGACGACTGGCAGCAAAGTCAAAGGTATGAGACGTCTGGTATTTCAATCGCCAATCCACCTGCCAAGCGTGACAGCTAAGGCGTCCTTACAATGAGGGAGGTCCATCAGTAGACTTTTAAAAGGCTTATCAAGATGAAAAATATTTATATTAAGCTAGGGACTTTCACATATATTTCTTTTGCTTTTCGAAATAAGTTATTGGTTTTGTATTGTTTCAAATAATACCTCAGCGGCAGCTACTAATCTCACTGTCGTTAGTTGCCATGCATCTTCATAACACATCCCCGTTTTCATGTGACGCTTGATAGTTTCAGCGCACGCCGAAATTTTGCTAAAATCCAAACATATATACTTATCATACACATGTTTTGAATATATAGATACCGTATTTTAAATTGTAAATTGATATGTTAGAACTTACTAATTTATAGACACCGCAAAGTACTTCATTTGCTTAAGTACTATGAAATTTTAAGGTGATCCCCTGAGCTTTTACTTCTCGGAATAAACGAATCACTTAACTTGTAATGTAACAATGTTATGTATAGTTGGTGTGCCGTATTAATTATATATATATATATATATATATATATATATATATATATATATATATATATATATATATATATATGCGTGTATATGTATTTATGTGTGTTTAAGTTGAAGTTATTTATGTATCTCTATATGTATGTAAGTATTTGTGCAGACGTATGTATTTATTATATCCCTATAGGTGTTGTATAATAACAAAGTGCACCTTATAATCATTTATTAATCATATATTTTTGTAACTGGCCTATTGGAAGAAATTTCATTATGAGATATGTAGAGCTCTTGTACAAACTTTTCATCACCATGTGTTCTCTCACTCACTTGTGTGTACAAAAATTGTTAAATAAATAAATAAAAAATAAATTACCCTGCCGCAACAGCCTGGAAGGACCGTATGATTCCTTCAGCGAAATCATTCCATAACACCTTTTCTTTGGTAGCAGCTAGCGTTAAGTAAGACACGGTCGGTGTTACAGATTTTCCAGCCTCCACTTGTTCCCAAGCTTTCACTAAAAACCTGGCAATAATTAGTTTTTAACTAATATTTAAAACCATTAAAAATTGAATAAAACTATTATTTACGGATTTTATCGCGTTTAATTACTTTAATTTATTTTTATTATTATCCCGACTTTTCGGGTGCTTTACAGCATCCATGGTCACGGGTGGGACTGAGATGTTTGACGTCCCAATGTCATAGTTAGTCCGGCTACCTTCAGTTTTTTAATAAGATGTTTGACGTCCCAATGTCATAACTAGTCCGGCTACCTTCAGTTACCTTCAGCCGGACTAACTATGACATTGGGATGTCAAACATCTCAGTCCCACCCGTGACCATGGATGTGAATAGTGAGTGTAGTGAACCGGAGAATGTTTTTTATTCATTATAAGCCAGTGTTTGGCCATAATCCTACCTGGTGGTAAGTGGTGACGTAGCTCTAGATGATAAATCACACTGTCTTGGCGTAAAAGAAATCTATTCACTCTTGCTTTGAATATGCCCAGATTGTATTCAGACGGAAAAATAGACGTTTAATGCGTATGGAATATCGGCAAAAAAGGGATGAAGACCCGCCGACCGCCTCCGATGTGAAAAGGAGAGGGAGATATTAAAGCGCGTCCTGCGAACACTCATCGATATGCATCCTACAGAATGCTGAGCAGCTGGCTACTCTGCGTTTGTGCTCGAGACTGCCAAGATTGGCTTCAACCAGACCAAGGTCACCAATGAGCTTCTTAGCACGTCTTTCCCCTGAGTCTAACGCTGCTGGTATTTTACAGCACCAGCCCGTATTTTACAACAGTACTCCATGCACGACCGGACTTGCATTTTATATAAGGAAATAAGCTGCCCCAGTTTGAAGTAGAGCCAAGGTGAGCGGCCTACTTTTAGCGGTGAAAAAACACGCTCGTGTTTTGGGGGCGTTGAATCTTACAAGATTGGCTTCGCCCCATTCGGAAACTGCCTGCAGTGAGAGATTTGTACGCTTCACCATAGCTGCTATTTCGGACTGAATTTGATCTTGACTCGCCCGCGCATTTGATGGGTACGTCCCTAAAACTATATATAAATATGCAGCCGAAAGAGAGTTACGGAGAGAACGGACCCCTGAGGAACTCCGGCGTTTGTCGCGATAGGACTAGACGAGCTGCCATCGACGACGACTCCGAAAGATCGTTCACTCAGAAAGTCCTTTAACCAGTTAATAAGCCGTACGCTGGAAGCTTGCTCAAAAGGCTAGCGTGCCAAATAGCTTTGTTCACGTCTAGACTTCGCAAGGTTTTAAGATACTCCTTGTTGGTGATACGGACCTCTGACATAGCGGTGACACAGTGAGGTAATTGAGGTGGTACGCTGTTGCTACTGTTCAGACGCGAATTGCTTTTTGCGCTAGTCAGCCATCTGGTGTTACCAGCGGAGACAGTGAAGACCGGCAGAAGTTTGTTTCGACCGCTTGGGCGAGATACCAAAAAGCTCTACTGCCATATAATTTGACAAAGAGCTTTGCACCGATGCATTTAATTCGGTTGCTTGCCGTAATGCCTTTTTGCAGAACTTGGCGGCTTGGTTAAAAGCTCTCTTCTTATTACCAACATCCGGAGCTTTGCGGTCTTGAGCATCGACCCAGAATAAGTAGGTAAGCCATATGCTTGTGATTTTCAGCACGAGCGTACTCGGCGTTAAACCATTGGTGAGCTTCACTACCAATGGGCACGTTAGCAAAGGGGATGAAATACTCCATCAGTAATGGTATCCGCGCAGCTCAACGGATCTTCAGACCAGAAGCAGACCTGCCGCCAACGACTACTGGAAACGAGATATTTCATCATAGTCCTCAGAGGTGACAACGTATTTTCATTTTTAATCAATTAATGATGTAGATGTCTCTGGAGTGCAGCATCCACTTACCATCAGGTAAACTGTGCTTGCTTGTCAACCTTATTCTATAAAAAAGTACTTTAAGATGAGCTCGAACGAGTGAATATTTTATTTGTAAGCGCGTACAGATTTAGCTTAATAATATTATCTTTTATATAGCTTTCGATTATTCGAATGATGTTCAGACATAATCAAAAGAAACAATTGTTGTATAATTGACAAGTAGTACAATTAAAATGTTTGCACTACCGACTTCAGTATGACCGAATCAATGTATTCGAGGTCAATTAAATACGCATTATTAAAGATAACTCAAGAATTACCGGTCAGATCTTGATTATATGGGACCACAGGAGAAGCACCAGCTTTCAGATAAAAAAAGAATCATCAAAATCCGTTCACCCAGAAAAAGTTATGAGGTAACACACATAAAAAAACATACAGTCGAATTCAACCCCTCCTCCTTTTTGTAATGGGTAAAAAACTGTTATTCTTTTTTCAAAATTATTAACTTCAATAATATTTTCGGTACCCCTTACACCCCTTTCACTCGGCTACCGATCTAATCAGATCATACAATTCGGCTCGGGTACGGGTCGAATTAGATCAGGTCGGATCAGAAGTACTGCCTTATGAAAAAACTATTTTTTCCTTTAAAACAAAACCAAAGACAATATGCAATAGATAATAGTATCAAAGACAAAGATATGCTCTTTTATTTTAAACCATAACCTGGCAATGTTTCTTAGAAAAAAAAAAAAGAAATTACTCTGAACTTTCGGCGTTCCACGTGTCGTTTTGATGAAGGTGCTCCGTCTTTTTTATAGAATTTTATATTTGTGTCTGGACTAAAAACGAAAGTATTATAATTTTTTATATTCCTTGTAATATAGTAAACACGTAGATATGTAATTTGTGGTATAAAAAATGAAAAGTAAATTGCCAAAAGTACTTCAAAATCCGGAAAGCCCGTTTTGGCGGGTGGGTTATAAATGTGTTATTTTTCAAATTCTCATTTATTTTTAGTGTAAAATGTAAGTAAAAATAGTTTTCCTACATATTTCAAATAACATGACGTTGTATTTATTTCAAATTCACACAAACATATTTTAGAAATATTGTTCGAAATGTCACACAGATAAAATATTATTGTTATTATTTTTTAATTTTTTAATATTTTAATATTTTGGTATGAGTAACGAATGGAAACACATAAAACATAAAAATATACATATTTCCAAACATTTTCATATAAATTTCTCCAAAAACAAAAGTGTAGAATTCAAATTAGTAGTAATTTTGTCACTAAAATTGAAGTATATACTACTACTATGTTATACAGGGTAATTTATGTATTTTATCACAATTTCTAGCTACTAAAAATAATTTTATTCGATAGTTTATACATTCAACAAGAATTCCTGTAAGTTTTATCCATAAATATTGTCTCAAAGTGAAAATATAGCAAAATTTGCAATATAGCAAAAATTTTCCTAACTTACAAATTTTCCCGCCATTAAGGTCCTGAGGGAACGGGAGTATAACATGTCGCGCGCTGTCAGAGCTAACGGGGTCTGTTTAGATTCGCAGACTGTAGACCATTTACGTAGCTCTTGCTTACTAATTATTTTTGTGTTTTGGATTTTCCATGCAGTATATAGTTCACCTGGCCGTCTGCAGCAGTAACACCGTGTAATCACCCTCGTACGTCCTGGTTGCAGTAACGAAGGAGTAGAGCAACGGCAAGTTGGAGGACAACATGTAACCGTGGCCGCCACAAGCGAAGCGGCACTGCTCGATGTACGCGGCGGAATCCGAAGTGCTGATTGCTTTGAGGCAACTCGATAAAGCGTGAAGCTGGAAGCAATAATTTATTTGTTTAAGGACGCGTTTACAAAATCGATAGGAGTATAGAATCGCTCTACTACATTGACAAAAGTCACAGACTCAAGTGTCCGCACGGTTGGCTGTGGGAATCGTAGTCAAATGAAATTATTTTGATAATTTGAAAAATTGAATTTGTTTTTCATTTCTTATACCTCAGAAATATACTTAGATACGAAATACGAATACCTGCTCCAGAGATTGCTTGGCACTGGAAGCCCTCTACTGGTAGTGAGATGTTAGCTCTGGACTTGAACTGGTTTTGTCAGTTATAATAAGACCTTACCTACCTGCTGACTTGATGGAGTGACCTGAAGGTGTAATTCGGTGATTACAACAGGAACTCCTAGACTAGTAGAACTAGGTGTGCCGAGTTTGGGTTCGTTTTGTTGGTTATGATGAGACCTTACCACCGGACTTGATGGAGTGACCTGAAGGTGTAATTCTGTGATTACAAGTGGAACTCCTAGACTAGTAGAACTAGGTGTGCCGAGTTTGGGTTCGTTTTGTTAGTTACAATGAGACCTTACCACCAGACTTGATGGAGTGACCTGAAGGTGTAATTCAGTACCTACTGCTGGAATTTCTGAACGAGTAGAACTAGGTGTGCCGAATTTGGGCTCCGTTTTGTTAGTTATGACGAGTCCATACCTCCGGACTTGATGGAGTGACCTGAAGGTGTAATTCAGTGATTACAACTGGAACTACTAGTCTAGTAGAACTAGGTGTGCCGAGTTTGGGTTCGTTTTGTAGGTTATGATGAGACCTTACCACCGGACTTGATGGAGTGACCTGAAGGTGTAATTCAGTGATTACAACTGGAACTCCTAGACTAGTAGAACTAGGTGTGCCGAGTTTGGGTCCAACCACCATTCAGGATTACAACTGGAATTCCTAGACTAGTAGAACTAGGTGTGCCGAGTTTGGGTTCGTTTTGTTAGTAACGATGAGACCTTACCACCGGACTTGATGGAGTGACTTGATGGAGGGACATCATGGAGACCTTCTATAGTATTGCTTTTGTATCATAGACCTTAATATCATAAGTCCCTAATATAGGACTAGTCATTGTGCTACAGTACTTCAGGCAGTCGGGCTCCCGACCACCCCATATATATGTACAACTGCAGGTATGTATCTCCGGCAGCTCCTCTATACAAGACATCTATACATGAACACCTTCCATAACTTAAGGAAACTTTTCTTTTATACGTGAACTCCTTCCACAACTTAGGAAATTTCTTTTATACACGAACTCCTTCCACGACTTAGACAATTTTCAACAAATTTTATAATTATCTTATAAATGTTATTTATCTTTATTTTTATAATATTTTCGACTTGTATTTCTATTAATTATCTTATTTTAAATATTTTTTTCAAGTTTTTAATAAATTTATTTATTATGGAAGACAATATTTTGCCTTTAATTTACTATGTTATTGGTCTAATGTCTGAAATGTATTTATATTAACTTTATGGTTATTAATGTAATTTTATTGTTTAATATATATCTTTTAAGACTGTTTTTGACGTCCCTTTATATTGAATTTAATTATTAATAATAATATTGAGTCGTCACAATATGACAACCAAAACAAAAATTATTCATGTACAAAATAAAAAAATAAATTGTAAAAAAAATCTTAAATTTTTAATCCACGTTCAAACATTAGTCATCTTATTAAAAATAAAACAATTAGCTCAGTAGGTTCTTGTACCTAAATTTCAAAATTAATAGCAAATTATGGATCCAGATCTTCAAAAACAACTTCAGCGGAAGTTGAAGCTTCGCCAGTGTCTCCAGTTCCCATCTTTGGTTTGCCTTTATCGACTTGGTTGACAACATCTTCGGGAATATCATTTGTTGCGCAATTCTTTTTTAAATCCCTAACTGATTTCTAATCAGAAGAATAGTAAAGTTTTTTCTGATAGCTTGTTTCGCGGTTTTCTTGTAACTACATTCATAGCACCAAATACGCGTTCAAATTCTGCATTTGAGTGTGGTAGTGATAATATTATTATTGCATTTTTATTACTTCTGTTGCATTTTTGTATGTCGAAACGAGACCATGGTCTAAGGTCGAAACAGATGAAAGTATTCGTTCATTCGAACGACATTGAATTGGTAGTTCATGTTCGGGAATTCTCGTGAAATTATATTATATAGGTAACACTGTATGTGTTACCAACGGTAGATTACAAAATTGGACATATGATAAATGACTTATTTGAATGAATTACTTAAATGAATTACTTTTTAAAAAAAGTCGCCATCTCAAAAGTCCAAATGTCGCTAGAAGTCGCTAAATAATTATTTCTCACTAAAACGATTTTTTTATCCGCTAAACATTGTTAAAATCCGTTAGATCTAGCGAGAAAGTCGCCAAAACGGCAACACTGACTGTGGTTTCATCGAAATCTTTGTACAATAAATCAAAGCAGGCACCAACAATAAAATAGCCCTTATTGCAATAGATTATGATTCATCCATATTAGCAAAATATGTAAAAAAATGTGCATCAGTTTTTATTTTTTCTACGACTATTTGTGACATTTTGATAAAAAATAAACACATAGTTTTTTAATTGAATATGTCTGTCATCTTATAGTATTTTTAATTTTTTTGAATATGTTGGTAATAGACCAAAACATGTACCGAAACTCAAGCCGGTATCGTTAATTTTGTAGAAAATGGCAACGAAAGTTCGTTTTTACAATATAAAAAACTACTATTTTCAACAAAAGAGTTACATACGTTTGCAGATGAAGAACCAATCTATACATGGTAGTTTTTACTTATATTTGATTTGGTTTAGTTTTGTCACAAAATCTACCGAAAAACACCCTAATTTCGGTTGATTTGCAAACGCGTCCTTAATTTTCACCTTCAATTGGTCGGACTCGTTTTCATCTAGGGTCTGTCTGGGCAGTTATCACCCTCGCATCTATTTCTGCTGCAGTGTGTGCATTGCTGTGTTATATGTATATAGTCAGTATAATTATAGAGAGTAATATAAAAACTAAACAGAAAGTCAGACTGAAAAAAATTCCATCTAAGTCCTCAATGGTGACCACGCATCTGTAGCCTTCTTTAATTGAAGTTGGTTGTAGGTATCGTTGTGCTGAAGTAGCCACTTAAATTGTGAACTAACAGTTCACCTGATGTTTGTAAAGAAATGAATTTCTTAGAAGTCGTCATTGTTTTCACACTGTACAAGTAGTAATCTATCATAAACAAGAAATGCACATCATTCCATAATAGGAAAGATTCGCTTATCAAGTCACTCATGGCTGGTGAATTACGAGTATTTACATGGTAGAGCCATGCTGCAGTTACATTAAAGCTGTAGCATGAAGGGGATGATGATATAAAAATTCCAGAAAGATATTGCGCCACCGATATAACCAACAGGTTCACCAGTAAGTGCGTAGTCCACCCAGACCAGCGACATGGGGCAGCGTCAAAGATACACGTTAAAGGAACTGCGATGTCCAATCCGGCTCCCAAGCCTGGTAATTTAGACCAATTCTTTCTACAATGAGATACCTATGGGCTTAGATACTTACGGCTTTATGCAGTAGAATTTGAAGAATAAAGATTATTAAAGTCAGGGAACAAATATTATGCGTATGATGTGTGCAACGCGTACCTATTTGATGCTGAAATAATTGTAATATATGTTTTATTTATAAAACCGTAAATGATAACGAACTTACGATCCATCTGATGGTAAATCGCTACTGCAGCCCATGGTCACCTGCAACCATCTTCAAATGCTGAAGACTAGAAATATGTTGTCATCTCTAAGATGTATTGCCTCACATCCTGTTATAAAACTGGCTCTCTGCACACTTTAGACCGGAATACGGCAATGCAAACACTGCTGTTTAATGGCAGCATTAAATAGGTCAGAGGTCCTAGGACTAGTCCTAGGAACCTATTCAGACGGACTCCTAGACAGCAAAGCAAAATTGTCCTACCAACTAGTAAAACCATAAAGGAATTTAACCGTACTGGACCTAGTTGTATTAGTCGACGACTAATGATCATCTAAATAATGATCTATCAAAGTTGGTAAGAATTACTTCGCACACTCACCTGACCGCTAAGCTCTTGGCGTTCAGCCACCCCAGAGTATACATCACCTGAGGATGCCTCGTGTAGAGACGAAACACGTGTCGTATTATCGTCGATGATGTGTTTTCCTTAGTGTAGTGGTGTTTGGAGTAGAGGTGCTGGGATTAGTGGTGACGGGATTAGTGTACGCAATTGAGAAAGGGCGTGAGGTGCACTTCAAACTAGGTAAGACACATCATTTTATTTTATTGAGCGGATGTGTGCGAAGTAATTCTTACCAACTTTAATATAACGGATTTGTGCAAAGTAACGCCCGATTCTATTAATTAAATGACATGTAGTTTCCAGTGATATGAAGCAGGTGGGGGCAATCCGTTGTTCTATATGTAATGAACTCTCGAAATGGAGAGCTCCAACATCACTCCCTCATATAATATTGGAAGTGGACAAAATTCAGAAATTTTTACAGTCTAGTAAGAAGAATATGAACACATCCTAAAAAAAATTACCTCAGGCAATGAATCCGTGTTTCCTCCTCTCATTTCAGTCAACACATCTCTGAAAGTACGCCACAGCCAATCTCCAGTGATCTGGAGTGCGTGCGCCGTCGCAATACAGATGAACAGTTTGTGTTGTTGCGTCTGGTAGTCAATGATTTGAGGTTCTGGTGCACTGGACATATAGTTTACTGATTAAGAACTATTAACTTAAAGAACCGATAAATTATAGGAAAAGAAGTTCCTGAAGTGGCAGCTTCGTACTGGCAAGTGCAATGTTTCACTAGTTGAAGATACAACCTGATGAAACATAGAAGCAATGGATGCAGGTGTCTAGTTAACATGCTTATTTGCCATCTATGGGAGACGCCTTTGTTCAGCAGTTGATTAGTGATGAGCTGTAATGATATATAGTCAATGACCATATCCACGACAGTCCTAGGCATTAATTTTTGTTTATGGAATAAGGGTGACAAACGAACATTCAGTTCACCTCTTGGTAAGTGGATGCTGTGGCCCATAGAAATCTACATTTATCCTCGATTAAGGATCAAAACGCAGATGCGTTGTTCACCCCTGAAAACGAGGATAGAATGCCTCCGATAGACCTAAAATCTGATATACCACAAAGCCTCATAAAAGTACACGGCAAGTAAGAAAATTAAATAAAAATATATCCAGGTTATTAACAAAAATGATCAACAACACCCGATTTTGCGCCGCGTCATAAAAATCAATACTCTGAAAGATTATAAAAAATATCTCTCCCGATTCTCTCTAAAGATACTTCTGTATTGGCTGGTGGAAAAAAGTATTATAAATACACCGCCAAGAAGTGACGGCGTAAGTGAATCAATAGGTGTCGTAAGAAGCGACAAAGGGAAATGAAACTAGATATAAATGGCAGCATCTTCCTGATAACAAAAAGCAGTTGTCAACCCGCCTGGGATGGATATATGCATTATCGTAACGATAATGGCATATATCCGCACTCTATAGAGGCAATCTCTGGGGAAGATATTTGTTCAGTATGGTACTTTTAAATGGAGTAATGAATTAACGAATGAGTTGCAAAACACATGCAAACAAATGTCATAAACGTATTTTTACATTTTCCATGTGGTGTATTCGAACTAGGAGAGCGTTAAAAATAGGACAGCCGTTACTCGATACGTCGTTTTTTGCAATGAGAGCAACTCGGGTGCAAAGATTTAAATAGTTAGATGCGCCTTCATCTTGAAAACTGTGGCATTATTTCTGGATGTATTCGTTTGCAAGACGCTGACGCGCGCACACTAATGCAATAGTGTCATCTCTTATTATCTTACAGAAATTGTGTATACTACTTTCTCTGTCGCACAAATGAGCACTGATTGCGAATGAGTGAGCTCACTCATTTGAGAATGGACACATTTCGGAGTGGTCATACTATGGTAAGGGCGCATCTATTTAAATCTTTGCTCGGGTGCACGTCAAACCGAGCGTCGTAACGTCTCTTATAAACTACAATCCCTACCTACCTATATTTACCAAACAATTTGAAATAACAATAAAAGAACATTTACCGAAAATTGGGACAATTTTTTTTAATTTATTGCGACAATAGTCTACGCCCTCTGCGGTGCCTTAGGTTATATTCCCTAGGTGGTATATCTTCATCTTCCGATAAGGACACACTTGGCTTTTATAACTTAACCGCCTCATCCGCGCTTTTCATGTCATCTGAAGAAAAGCCACTCCTTCTCGAAGCAGGAAACAAAGATCGCCTATTTCCATCGATAAGGCACGTTTCTATCTATTCCCACCACCCTTGAGATAGAAATATACCTATAATCCAAGTCACTGTTATTAACACCCATACATTTTTCTGGTTTTTTCATCCCATTTTCAAAGTTTTCTGAAAAATTGCCGGTGCTGAAGACAATTCAAAAACTAGACGTTTGTATTTAAACAAACCTCGATGTGTATTTATTGCGGTCAGAAGTTGTGACTCTTTTGATAATAATAATTGGAAGTAGGCCATCGATAAATCTATACTCTTCTATCTTCTATCTATCTTATAACTTAGTAAACTCTTGTCCGTTATGTAGTCATGAAAAAAGTACTTCGATTCTAGCTAGGGGATATTTATCTTCATGAAGAGCTTTATTCAATGTCACCGATTAATCGTCACAATTTCTAATCTCACCCTAAGGTTTTCATACTGGGATAATAGGAGTTGCAAAATCGGAATGGTCTACCGGTTCAATTATATTTAATTCTAAAAGCTTATTTAACGTGTCATCTAATTTAGATCGTAATGCAATGGCAATGGTTTAGCTTCCGATTTTAATGATACCTTATAATGAAACTTTATCATATTTTTTAAATTAAATCATGAAATTTCGACCTAAAATCGGAATAGGGAAGAAATTTTCGCGATAAGGTATAACACAAATATCAACGGTTTTATTTCTTTCATTATAAGAAATAAAACCGTTGATATTTGTGTTGCATTAGTGGAAAAATAACTAATAGGTTACATAAGCTGACCACTATAGCTATGGAACTTGCTACTGAATGGTAGCAACTGACGTTGTTTAAAAAACCGTTGGTAAAAATGTTCTGACATAGCTGATACCGCGCACCCACTGTCTATTTCACATCGTACCATTTGTTGACCAGTAACATCTTTAAATATTTTTCAATATAAATTTTTTAATATACATTTTTAAATATAAAACATTTTTCTATAATACTAGTTTTTACGGATTTCATCGCGTATATTTAACTATAAATAACCGACATTTCGAGCGCTTTACAGCACTCATAGTCACGGGGAGGGGACTGTAAAGTACTTATTTTACATGGGTGCTGTAAAGCGCTCGAAACGGCGGGTATTTATAGTTAAATATACGCGATAAAATCCGTAAATACTAGTATTATTTAAATGTGTAGTGTTCGCGTAAATATAAGAATCATTAATACATTTTTCTATTTGAAAATGGGCGTCTGATTTTGAAATCGGCTTCTTATAATCACACGTATCTCTCACGTATCGCAGGGTCTCTTGGTATACCAGGTCGACAACTAAGTTGAAAGTTCGCTTAAAGCAGTAATTAATAAAGCTCTCTGCTTCGTATATTTAGTATCAGAATCTGCGACGCCATTTGCAATGCAGTGTTGTGTTAATCTTAGCTATTAATTATTCCAATTGGTTCCAAGACCAATGATCAAACGACAGACTTCCTCCCATAACTGCCTGTGCCATTACAATAATGTATCGGCTGATTCGCCGTAGGTCACGTAGTCAGTAATTTCCTTGTCGCCAATTGTGGTGTACTCGAACTGGGAGAGCATTAAAAAAAGACAGCCGTTACTCAATACGTTGTTTATTACAATGAGACCAATTGGGCTGCGCGTCGATAACATAGCACCCTCTTATATTATACTACATTTAATAACTTAAATCAATTATATTAATATCTCTCATATATTCTAGATTAATAACTTATTTTACTTACTCTGGCTTGGGTTTCGATTGTCTTCTTACGGCCGAATATCGCACGGCGATGGTGGCTGCTTTAGCGAGATTAATGGCCGCCTCCTTCACCAGCGTCACACGCACAAACACCATGGTGCCGTATGTCAGCTTATCGTGGCGAGCCACTTTTACATACGTACCGTCCTATAAAACATTATGCATATGTATGTATTTTCAAATATCTTGCAGCCACTCTTCATTCACTAACTGTTTCTAATCTTAATAAGGTAAGAAAATTCTAGATTCTATTCTAAACCAGTAATTACGCAGCGTATAACAAAGTTAGATATAAGATATTTTTTGCGTATCTAAGGTTTAATTCCTTATTCTCAGATCACACACAAAGTCAAAAAACAGCAAGAAAACATTTTGACTTTTATTTGTTAAAATAAAATAAAATGTTAACTTTGCTGGTAATCTAAAAAAATAAAATAAAACAAACTTAATTTTTACTATGGTAGGAAGAGCTATAGACATTTATGAAAAAATATTTTAATTGTACCTTCAAGACTTTAGCGTTCTTCATCATCATGTTTTCTCTAGGTATCCTATAGTGATTGAAGCTAAGAAATCCATTATCGGCGGTATTGCACCCCATACGTACTCCGACATCACCAACTTTGACTCCAGGAAAGGGCTCGTGAGTTTCCTCGTCTCGTATGGGAACGATGAACGGGTGGGTGCCGTGACATTGTCCTTTGGTGTATAATTGAGCCACGACGATACAGTAGTTGGCTGTATTGCCCACTGAAAAGTAAAATATAATGGATAGTAGGTATAATATTTTAAATATCTATTTAAGTTGTAATACTTTTGAGGTATAATTTAGTGGGTATCGGAATGATCGATTAAAGGAAAATCTGATTGAGTAAAACAAGTGACAGTATAGTTTATCTTAAGCCGCCCGTACTTAACTAATCTTTAGATTAGTAACGTCCGTGCGAAGCTTTCAGGATTTACAATCCCAAATTAGATGGTTTAAGCTGACATTGTAAGAGTAACAACAACTTGTATGATGCCTACGAATACCTACATACAGCGGTGAAGTACATACATGATAATGATATATGCCACAGCGAGCGAAAGCAATAATATTATTTGTAAAAAATATCACACAAATAACTACTTTTAATACTAATAATATAATAACTATACAATACTACTAACAATAGACTCAACTTTCTCATGGAAAAGTCATGTAGAAAGAGTTGTGAGTAAGTTGAGCAGTTTTTGCTATGCCCTGCGTGAGCTACGTAAGGATACTAATGAGCAGTGCGCAGTTACTGCGTACCACAGCTACGCAGCTGCCTGGATAAGATACGGCATCATATTCTGGAGAAACTCTACCGAGGTACACGCGGTATCCATGCTCCAAAAACGCTGCCTTAGAATCATCACATTCGTAGCTCCAGGATTCATGTCGAAGATTGTTCCCCAGATATAACTTACTAACTATAACGTGCATGTACATTTTTGAATTATGCCGATTTGTTAGGAAAAATCCTCATTATTTCCAGCGATTTGAAGATCGAGGTTATAATCTGGTTGCTCCTGTCACACATCTCACATTATATAAAAATGGCCCTTACTACATGGCTATAAGGGTTTACAACCACTTACCTAACACAATGAAAGCCCTCCAGTGTCGTAAATTTGAAATAGTACTTATGAAAATGCTTATTGTAAAAACGTATTAGTTTTAATGAATATTTTAATGATAAATTATAAATCAATTTTAATTATTTGACGAACACCGAAAAAAATATTCTTTATTTCTATTTACATATTTGACAATGTTAGTATTTTTCATCAAAATTTTTAAACTTTATTTTACATAATATAAATGATGAATGATCAATAGTTGACATATTATTTATTGAAATTTAATTTTTAAAATAATTGTGTAAGTATTATTTAGTCAGACATTTTATAATACAATTTACATATTGTGTATTATAAATACTACTATAAATACTGTAATTTGAATGAAATGAAAATGAATTCCATATTATTTAAAATTTAAACTCTGTTTTAATATGCTACGCCCGTACAGGATGTCACATGTTATGTAAATATATTATTCCAACTGTATACTTTGTGACATGCAATAAAGAATATGAATTATGAATAACTGGAATAATTTCTTAATATATTGTTTAAAAATAAAAATAACGTTTCAACTAAGCATTTAAAATACAAAGTGCAAGACCTTGAATTTCACCTTAGTCATACGCAGACATGTTAATGCGGTTAATAATACAAAACAAAATAAAGGAACAATGAACTTGCATCGACGTATCAATATAAAACCGGTTTATTGCTCAAATTCTTGCGTCGCCTTTTAAATGTAACTTTATTCTAAATGTATATGTAAGTAGCTTTGTAAAATAACAACCAAATAACGTGAGCGCACTATTAATGTGAACATGCAGCTTCAATGGATCTAATGCGACTTATGCGAGAAGAGGCTCATCGAGAAAAACGTCACACCGTTAAATGTATATTTGTTCGCCAAATATGTAGGTTTTCTAGCTCATGAAATTTTAGGTAGGAACAGCTCTCCTCCTGTACCGACTTTAAATTGGATTGGGAAGCGTTGTCGAGATATTACACAAACACCTTCACGTAAAGAGGATATTTCGCCACAACCTCAATGATGCTCAGAATCAGTTCTGTGTGGAATTATGCCTTGACATTTTTACTAAATAATGATTTCTTAAATTTACGCGAACACTACACATTGAATAAAACTATTATTTACGGATTTTATCGCGTTTAATTACAACTTTAATTTATTTTTATTATCTCGACGTTTCGGGTACTTTACAGCACCCATGGTCACGGGGGGACTGAGATGTTTGATGTCCCAATGTCATAGTTAATCCGGCTACCTTCAGTTTTATGAATACAAATTTTTTTAAATATTTTTTCTAATTTTTACTAAATTTTAAGCAGGCTCGTCTCGGTGTATAAACGACATTATTACAGGTACAAAGCTACAAAAACAGGTACAAGGATCCAGAAAAAAAGAGCCAGTCGAAGCAATCCAAAAGCGTAGGGAAGATTTTTATCTCTAGTTTTTTTTTCTTCACTTTGTCGAGGTACCCAGGAGAGGTGTCAAAGCATCAATGCCGAAAGATTTATTGATTTTGACGCGTGCTTTTGATGGCCTGGCAGATGAGCTGGCAGCATTTGAGCAGGCCTTGGAAGCGGTGTCGTAGATAGAGTGAAAATTATTTTAAATATTATTATTTTTCATAATTTGTATAGAGCTTTGAATTTTTATAGATGCTGGCGGATAGTTCTTCGAAAAGATTTAACGATAAAAACTATAACCGCAGAAGTTTTTTTTAGTTATGCCAAACTTTCTGAGTGGCCCACCACCTCTCATCTCTTCCCGTGGGTGTCCTAAAAGGTGACTTAGAAAAATATTCGTAAGGTTCTTTGGCCTGGGAAACATGAAACATTATGAACAAAGTCAAAGTTGTGAAACTCCTATTTAACTTGCTGTAGAAAAAAACTTGAAAGCTAGACAGCTAACGAGTTGATGAGATGGTTGTAAAGAAAATGGAAAGACGGAGACAGAGATAGTCTGATTATTTTATTTTGATACAGCTATATCTAGCAATATTGTAATGGAGGAAGAAATAATCAATGATCAGATAAATTATAAAACATGCGCCTAAATTGGTATAATTTTTGACTTCAAGTTTCGAACAGCTGGCTAAATTTTAAAACCTTCCGAAATATCTGGTTATTCTCAAAATGTCTAAAATTTTAATTTATTACCTGTCAAATTTTTTTATGAGTAGCATTAGTATTTAAATAATACCTACATCCTCCAGCCCACCATTTGTATGACGTTAACGTAGGGCTGTGAAGAACAAACTCCTCTGTTTCAGGATCATACGTTGCAGTCGTCTCTAATCCTCGGATGAACGTTCCGTGACCAAGCTCCGTCTGAGAACAATGATGAACACCACATTTTATAAGTAGTTATTCATTTTACCATCTCATTTAATAAATAATAAAATTTACTAATCTAAACTTACCAACTCTTGTTTTTCATTAACCAGCAAAGAACACTTTCGGTTTACTGCATTATCTTTTCAAGAATTAACTTGACAGAAGTTATGAATGTATTTGATTATGCAAATTCTTGAAAAGATAATGCAGTAAGCCAATAGTATTCTTTGGTGGTTAATGAAAAAGAAGAGTTTGCCCATATCGCCACTAATCGTTAGGTGGTGGATTGGTGCAGACATATTCGTAGGCCAGATTCTACGGTTTTTTTTTTAATAAAACAAGTGTGACATACGAGCACACAGTCTATCTGATGACAACTGGATGCTGTGGTCCCACATCCACACTTGTTCTCGATTAAGATGAAGATTCATGTTGATGCTTAATCGAGATATCTCAATCCTCAGTGGTGACAACGCACAACCACTGAGGACTAAGATGTCTTCGTTTCTCGTGCCTCATTTCCAATAAAAAGGGCCTCCAGATCAATCTTTCACAGGATCAAACTCAGCACACTAAACACAAATTCCAAAAAAAAAATGTACAACAATTTATTTTCAACTGTATCGCAGAGGTGTTTTACGTTGAGAAAGTGCATGTACAATTGTTGGTTCTTGGAACCATACAACATTGCCAGAATAGACTGGCAAGCTAAAGGCACGTGTATTGAACACTTCTTCAGGCAGTTATTGAAAGTATCAAATCTTTTTTTATAGGATTGGGTGAGAAACGAGCACACAGTCAACCGGGTGGTGAGTGGATGCTGTGGCTCATAGACATCCACATTTATCCTAAATTAAGAATTGAAATGCAAATGCATTGTCACCTCTGAGGACTGAGGAAGATGGAATGCCTCGATTCCTGTAAAAAGGGTCTCCGGTTCTCTACACTCACCTTTCTAAACACAGCAGCATTACGCTGCTATTTTAGGCTGGTATTCTGAGAAGCTTGATCCCGGTCGAGCCGACTCATTCATGCTACAACTTAGATATATACAGCTGCAGCGTAGCTTTACCATGTTAACAACTATCTACCTGCGCATATGCTCCAATGATCTGCATCTCTAAAGCGCGTGGTAGCCATTTCGCTTGCTGCTCTGCGGTGCATTGCCCTATAATGGTAGGCACGAACATACCAAGGTGAAGCATAAATGGAGAAATGTCTTTAAAAAAAGCATCTGCCATACGCCGGAGCAATGGACTTCTGAAATGTAATAGATAAAATAATTATAATATAATACAAAAAGTTATCTACTTGAGTTTTTATAACGAATTGTTTCCAGCTAGCGCTAATGAAATTGTCAATTACTACAGATTTTAGATTCTCTTTCTCTATAACTCTCTCATAGTCATAAATGAGAGGAAGTTTTTACTCTATCAAGAATTGATATATAAAGCCAACGATATTTGTCATCATCATCATTCCGTAAAGGTACACTGCTGGTTGTGGAAGTCCACAACCAGTTTCATAGCTTTGTCTTAATCGTTAGGTAGGCGGATGAATGATCGCAGTACCTGACGTCTTGGACCCTTGACGCTGCTGTCGGTGTGGTCTGGATCTAGGTACTTTATCTCTTGCCTGAGCGAAATGGTTATACACTATTTATTGGAAGCATAGTCTTTCTAAATAGTATAGTGAGTGTAGAGAACCGAAAACCTTTTTTACTGGAAACGAGGCATTCCATCTTAGTCATTCCTGAGACAATGCATCTGCATTTTGATTCTTAATTGAGGACAAATGTAGATATCCATGGGCCTATATGTTTGTCACAAATATTATATAAAAAATAAAAGCCACAAAACCTTTCTGGCATATCCTATAGTCGCCTTTTATGACACCCACGGGACAGGGGTGATGGATTACGACTCCACCACACGCCTTTGTTTCAATAATAATTTGTAATTCAAAAAGTTCTTACAAATTCGTAATACAATATTAATAGGAATTAACAAACTTATAAAAACCAATATTATGGAAAATAATATAGAAATCTTGTAACAGCTGCCGCAAAATGGAAAACTATATTTCATTCGGGTCAGACGGGTCATTCATTTTTAAAGTCCGACATTAACAAAAGTAATGAATTGTATGATAATTACTATTGTTTAAAAAATGGAGTCACCTAATGATAATAATGTCCTCCAGACTGAATTTTGGTCATGCCGGCCAGACTTAACGGAGATAAACCATTTGGTAAGACAGGCTTATATTGGCAGAGTTATGTAGGTGTACTCTCTATTCCCCCACTCTCAAAACCCGATTGGATGGCAATTCGGTATATCCGGAAATACATATATCTGTAGATCAGGCGCAGGACTAAAGTTTCACATGCTTTGCGAGGCGCGGTGTGAAACAATGTCAACTTCTTAATACCAACAACTTCCTCCACCTTGCTACTGAGAATTTCTTGACAGAAAATTCTAATAACTGATTTTTGATCCGAACAATTTATTTGTTTTTTATATTTTTATCCTATGAGCTTGTACGACCAGAAGCTCTCCAAATACGGACTCTCCTCAAATCAGGAAAACAAATCGAGATTCATCGGTGAACAATACCAACGAGCGAGGTTCCCAGTTCACATGTTTTCTAGCCCATTGCAGTCTTCGTCCACGATTTAATTTCCTTAGAGTTGAAATGGAAGGTGATCTACAAGCATGAAGGTTGGCATCATGCAGTCTCCTCCATACAGTTTGGTCACTCACAAGCATCTGGTATTCAGACTGTAGCCTTTGGCCAGCTCTGTCAATTGTTCAGTAATTTCCAAAAAACGATCTAGTCTGGGTGTAATACGGCTTAGTCCTGTGTGCCTCTCCGCCAGCTCCCCCGTAGCAAAACCATCATCACATTTTACATGCTACGTTGTCGACGTTGCATTGCAATAAAATGTCGAATTATATTATAACAATCAACCCAATTTGAATCAAAAAGATGTTTGAATTGCGGTTTTCAACAATAAAATGACAATTACTCTGCGTACAAAATTCGCTCCGTCTAGTTCAACTCAATTTTTACCGCCAACACATTTTATTTTTTCCTTTATATATTAATTTGGAATCAGTCTAAAATAAATGGCGATCTATTTGACATATAGGTACTTTTTGAATAAGCCACTACATGGCTTAAATTATTAATATTCAGCACACTTTTTTGGCTGGCTGACTACATCAAAACTTATTAAGGCAGCTAGAAATTTCCTTCACTAGTTGACGACTATGAATATTTTTGAATGAATTTTAGTTGTTTTAGGTCTTTACCTATAAAATTGCTGTTCTGCAGTACTGGATATTTCAAATCAAAATAATTTTTGTTTAGCTGGGACTTCTAATTTCAAATTTTTATTTTAAAAACATGGAATTCTTTTTTCAAAATTAGTCATTTGTTTATTGATTAGCGTTATGTTTTCATTGCATTTGAATATTTTTCGTCCTCATGGATAAGTTAAAATTTGAGTTATTATGGAATATGAGTACCGTTGTGGCAGCATCGCGGCACAATGGCCTCGCAACATCAACGACGTTTACGGACCGAATAATTAATACGAATGTTATTGGTTTGCCCTCTTTAGGCAATCGCTCTTTCCCGCTGCTCCTGCGCGACAACGCACAACAGACGGTCTCCAATTACAAGAGCTGGAGTTGGAAGCTCTCCGTCAACTGCCGTACTCACCAAACCTTGCGTCTACGGACTTCTACTAGTTCCAGAATTTGAATACTTTTTGGAGGGAAAAGATTCAATACCCAAGAGGCAGTACAAAATGCTATTGAAGAATTAGTTGCCTCCCGTCCAGCTCATTTTTTCAAGAAGGGCATCAATAAACTGGCACTGCGTTAACAAAGACTGATGCATCGATTGCATTGATGATTACTGTGATTAATAGAAATAAAAAAATATAGAAAAATAACGTTAAGTTATTTAATTTAAAAAAAAACATATTCATAGGTAAAGATCTAATATTATCACAATCAATGGCATAAGTGCATCGTGAACTGCCTTTCTTACCCAAATGCTTCCAGTCCAGTGATTTCAAGAAGTTCATTCTTAACGATTCTTGAGTAAATGCAAGATTTTCTAACAGCGTTGTCATACCTTTCCTTAAGACTAAGGCACTCTTCCGGTACCGCGTCTATAGACGCCCCACTATTCAATGCGATGTTCTCTGAAACACGATACATTGAATTCAGTTCATTACATTTGTTAAATGTAAATAATATTCTATTTCCATTATTTAACATTAGGAATTTATTACCATTAAACGTGTGTACATTGCCTTGACTTTTGACTACATTATGGACCTCTCAGACTTGTTTATTTTATGTATATTATGTAGTTATTTTATGTATATTATGTAGTTAGTATGTATATTATATATTATCAAATAACTCCACCTGTACATTCCAGTAATAAAGCCTAGCACATTTTAGACGATTTCTGCTATTTGTCAATTGTCTTAAGATTTTCTCGCTATCTCGATAATCTTACGATAATCGTTCGATTATAAGGTTTCTAACATCACGGTTATTGTTTATTTTGTAATTCAAGTATTATAAAGTTCACCTTAATTTGGCTAGAGGTACCGGTGTGCAATAATGACCGAAGTGAAGACGCCAAACTGTTGACGTAATAAATTTGCTTCACGATAATGGAAAAACCAAGTACAAAGACGTTGTGTTATTGAAGATAGTTTCCAGTAACGTTCTTAACCCTTCAAGTGCCATAAAAATCCCATGCATTCGCATGCGCCCGGCAAATCCCGAGCGGTCGCATGCGACCGCACCCACCCAAAGCACTTAAAACCATTGAAACTTATATTTAGAGACTACTTTTCTATGAAGAAGTTTAGCACTATAAATTCTATACAAAATTATCTATCTTGTGGTCTAAACAAAAGTCAGGTTTTACTTCATAACAAAAAGATTTTATTGTATTTTGATACAAAAAAAAAACATACTAAGCGAATGTCGGCAGCGTGAAAATCACAATTATTTAAATATATATTACTCGAAATTATTTACGTTAAATGATAAATTATATTCACACAAACTTTCATTACAATTTTATAATAAAACACTATATTAAAACACTAATAAAATACTAGAAAAATCTAAAAATCAACACAATAACATTCAAGCGAAAATGGCGTACGAAATAAACGTAGATTATAAATAAATATTCATAAGATAACAGTTTTTTTATTGCACTAGAGGATAGAGTATTTCATATTGATTATATGATGCCAAACTTCTTCATAGAAAAATAGTCTGTATATATATATGTTTTTATGCGGTAAAGTGCTGTGGGTGGGTGCGACCTCATGAGACCGCTAGGGATTTGACGGAATATGGCCGCGGTCTAATGAGACCGCTAGGGGGTTGAGAGGTTAAAGACAATTCGACCGATATGCTTGCATAGCGGCGGCAAAGCATACGCTGATCCTGTAGTTACTGTATTTGGATATATTGAGAAGTTTGCGAAAAAGTAGACCTCAACCATCATTTTTGTAAGAGGTAACGATTCTAATTTAGCAAAACTCCGATTGTAGGTTGAAGTACAGCTCTGCGGCTCCAGGTGGAATTGTTGATCACATGATATGCACAAATAGGACCAGCATGGACTTGGCAGTGGTGATAGTGGTGGTCCTTTAATGGTGATCAAGGGAAGTCGATGGATTCAAGTAGTACTCTTGGGGTATGTTGGGGTTGTGGAAAGGAACAGTACTCCGGCGTTTTTACACGTGTAATATTATTCTTGCCTTGGATACAGATAAATTTTAAGAACTATTGTAAATTTGTAAATTTAATCTTGCGTTTAGTGATTATGTATAATTGTATCTGCCAATTATTTGAGAAAGACAATACCGGTATCTTATTTTTCTAAATAAATTGGTTTATTAGATTTAAAAAAAAGGCACACAAATTCTTATTCTTGAACTAGTGCTAAATAGTTTAAGGTTTTCAAACGGATTCTAACAAGGCGGATAGCATTTTGAAGATCTGAGGAACAGATAAAAAATATTCTTAAAATTGAGTTATAAAATTTATAATGCAGTTTCATGTTCATCGTCATCAATATTTGTCGTTTACTTTTTACAAAACCTATCTAAATATTTCGATTTTTTTTATTAACAGTAGCTATCGACGTTAGCATCAAAAGATCATTGGTCAGTATGCGTCAAATTGGCAAGGTAAAAAAGCTTGACAAATGGGTGCCTCGCGAATTCAATGATCGCCAGTGTGAAGTACGCATCGAGACGAGACATGCTTTGCACTGCACAACAAATACAAAAACGAAGGAATTTTGAACCACATTATCATGTAAATATATTACAGTAGAAGAGATTTTGAAAGAAACTCTAATTATGGTCAGTGCTTATGCAAGTGGTTTGGAAGACAGCATAGACGGCGAATTAGTGCAATTAAACAAAACGGATGTGGCTGGTGCGGTTGATAAACGAAAACAAATCTCTGGAAATTCAATATTATAAATTCCTAATGAAAAATTCATTAGAATCACGTTTCCCTAATTTAGAAACTGATTTACGCATTTATTGTCTCTCATGATTAATAACCGCGGTGATGAACGTTATGGAAAAGTTCACCACTGCAGTTCTTGACTCATAGTGTTACCTAAATTCATTTCTCAGATTCAAGAAATTAATTTAGGGAACACTATGAGTCAAGAATGCCGAAACTATTTATGTGACGAATATAAATGATTTGCTTAGAGAAATTGATGCGAATAGTATTATTTCTAAATTTGCCCACATGAAATTTAAAAAAAGTTACTTAGTAAAAGTTTTAAAAGTAATATAAAAACAAAAAATAACTTAAAGTACAGCATTGATAAAATATAACATTAGCTATTCCTAAAAATATAATATAGTTTGTAATAAAAATATACACTGAAATATGTACCAAAAGATCAACAATTATTTGTTAGTATCGTCAGTTTTAAATTACTTTTTTAATTTTACTTATCAAAATAATTCTAAATTTCCAGCACATACTCTGGTTTTTTGTACTTGCCGGAGTCTGACATGGCCTATAGTAAACTACTGTACTATTAAATATCAACAAAATTGTAACCTGCAGATCGCAAATAAACTTATTGAGTGTTGAATTGTTTCTTTACCACTTTATATGTATTTAGGAATCCGTAGTAGATCTAGGGCCTCTCAACATAATTTGCTACGAGCCCCTAGCTTATTTAATCCGGCACTGCTCGCAACGTTGGGTTAATCTATACATATAATATGCAGAAAACTCGTGTCTAATTTTAATATTTTCTGGATAAAACAAGTTCAGGGGATTAAATATCCCCTATATTGAAAACACTGAAATCAAATTAGTGGTTTTTAGAATTTTGTCTGTTTCTCTGTCTGTCTGTGTATTCAAGATTCACACAAAAACTACTGAACAGATTTCCATGATATTTTGTGTGTAGGTAGTTAAGGGCCCGGGGCCATTTATAGGCTACTTTTTATCCGATTACGGAATTTAAAAAAGAAGGGGTTCAGTATTTTCCTTCGTTTAGATAATTTTAGATATTTTTAATTTCAATTTTATATGATTGATATGTTTTATTTATTATATGTTGCGTAATCAATTGAACTAGGTACGCCGACGATCAACGGTATTATTGTTGTGTTTACGTTTTCAAGACAGTGCCATCTAACGTAAAATACAAAAAGTAGTGACATTTTGCCTCCAACTACGAATAAATTACATAATATAAATAACTTACATTTATATAGTTATTTAACTATATAAATGTAAATTATAAATGTAAGTATTTAACTAAATTCATAATTGATTTGAAAATTCTAGTGTATATTTTTTACTTTTTGTTATTTCATTTTAGTAGATATAAATAAATTTTATAGTACCTAATCACTACATAAATGGATAATAGTGCCTTCTAGTGAAAATCATAAAATGGATGTTTCTGAGTTTAATTTCTAATGTATAAAAAGTTTTAGTAGGTATTACTTTTTTATCTGTAAATAAACTAATAAAAATACAATTAGTACAAAACTCTTATTATCCCTATATTTTATTAACCTCTCAACCCCCTAGCGGTCTCATAAGGTCGCACCCACCCACAGCACTTTAACCAATAACAACTTACATATCGAGACAGACTACTTTTCTAGGAAGAAGTTTGACATTATATAATCAATATGAAACACTGTATCCACTAGTGCAATAAAAAAACTGTTATCCTATGAATATTTATTTATAATCTACGTTCTTTTCGTAAGCCATTTTTGCGTGAATGTTATTGTGTTGATTTTTGGATTTTTCTAGTGCTTCAGTATAGTGTTTTATTACGAAATTGTAATGAAAGTTTTTGTGTGAATATAATTTATCTTTTCACGTAAATAATTTCGATTAATATATATTGAAATAATTGTGATTTTCACGCTGCCGACATTCGCTTGGTATGTTTTTTTAGTTATCAAAATACAATAAAATCTATTTGTTTGAAGTAAAACCTGACTTTTGTTTAGACCACAAGATAGAGAATTATGTATAGATTTTATAATACTAAACTTCTTCATAGAAAAGAAGTCTCTAAATATAAGTTTTAATGGTTTTAAGTGCTGTGGGTGGGTGCGGTCGCATGCAACCGCTCGGGATTTGCCGGGCGCATGCGACTGCATGGGATTTTTATGGCGCTTGAAGGGTAATCCTTATATTTATTATTTAGATAGTTGTAACCCTTACTTTAAAAAATATAATATTCATCCAATTACCTTTTTTTTTAGATCAGAGAAGCCTGTCTTTTTGTCAAATCATTCCCTAAGTATTTTAAATCCCTCCAAGATACTACAACAAGGCGTTTAAGAGGTAAACATGCAGACCTAATCTATATTAACCACGGAGCAAAATTAACCTCCCTGTCATAAATATATGTATAAGATAAATGTAAAAATCGTCAGTGTTTCCCGTCAGCTATTTGTTCGTTTGGGGTGCGAAGTCAGAAGTCCTCCACGTGTGCCTGGTAGTTGCGAGTCCCTCTCGATACGTCTGGAGGGAAGAGCAGCAACTGGGCCGGTGCACCCTGGGCGCGGCGGTAATCTTCCTCGAGAAATGAGAAGAAATTCTTATTCCTTGGGGGAAAGTTGCTGCCGCGGCTAATTATTCTGACATAGGGGGGTCCGTCCCGGACCAACAGTGCGTTCCTCTGCGTGACCCTCTGATCAGCAGAGGGCATAGCAGAGGAGCGAGGGCGGGCTCGGTGTCCACTTACCCTGCCTCCGGGCAGACAGTGAAGGATTCATCCTTTGCTGTCACCGCCGGTCTCGTAATCCCAGTATCGAAGTGTCGTGGATCATGTCTCGCGGCTTTGATAAGGACCGAGGGTCTTGGCTTAATCGCCCGGACCGCGAGGGAGAAAACCTCTATAAAAAGTTACCCCGAATCCCAAGCGGCGACGCACCGCGAGGGGATGGATGGCTGACGGGGTTCTATGAACAAATCAGCCGCAAGTTCGGTCCTCGCCAGGGTACCTGCAGACCCCCTGGCGAGTAATAAATCCTCTAAATCTGCTTACCTTGGTAAAGGGGTCTCTGCCAAGGTGGACGTTTAATTCCCCCATAATCGTGGGTACAAATATGGAAAAAAAAAATAAAGAAACAATCAAAACCGCCGGCAACGGCAACGTAGAGGAGAGGAGGAACGATGCGGGGACAGAGTCCGACGCCGCATCGAGCAGCGTGGGAGGCCCAGAGAGCTCCCGACGTGTGGGGCCTGGGACCGCGGAGAACAGTAAGTTCTTCCGCAAGCGGTCCAGGCGGGATGGCGACCAGGGGCCATCATCCGGTGAAGACGAGGTCTCGGCCCGGAAAATCCCCACCAACGGGCGGGGCGGGCTGAGAGGCAAGGGGAATGCCAATCAGAGGGCCGAACGAGCGGCAAAGCTTGCCGAGGAGGGGCGCCACCCGGGCGATACGGTATCAGGCGAAGAGACGAGTGCGACTGGCGGCTCCGAGGTGGAGCGTAAGGCCAGATTCGTAAAGGAGGTGGAGGCCGCGATCAAGGTCGTGGCCAACAAGCAAAAGCCCGCCTCGAAGTTTAAGGCCATTCCCGGGGCCTCCGCCTCCATCATGGCGGCTGCGGAGGCCAACTTTGCTGGCGCCGGGCCTAATGCGGACGAGGTGGCAAAGCTGCGGGCGGACGTGGCCCGCCTGACGTCCGCCATGGAGACTCTCCAGAAGGAGAACGAGAAGCTCCGCGCAGACCTGGCCAGTCTACGTGAGCCTGCCTCTGCCCCAGACGCAGTGCCCAAGCCGGCCCGTGCCGGTGGAGAACCAGGTTCTGAACCTGGTCCGGCAGGAGCTGGCTGCCTTCCAGCACCGGTTCTCCGTGCTGGAGGGCATCGTCCTGCGCCCCCCCCCCCCTAGGGGCAAACAAGACGGCAGCGAGGCCGGCAACGGTCTCGTACGCGGCGGCCACGGCTGCCGCATCCAGGCCGGGGCCGTCTAGCCAGCCAACGGGCGGGGCTGCAGTTGCCCCTCCCCCCCTGTAAAGCCGGCTCTGGCAAATCCGGTACCGGCTGAACCGGCTCCGGCTAAGCCGGTGACGGGAAAGGGAGGCAAGACGAAGGCGAGAAAGGGCAAGGCGGCAGCACAGGTGGTGGCTGCACCAGCCCCAGTGCCTGCGGCGAATGTGCCAGCGCCAGCGGCAAGCCAGCTGCCGCCGCCGTCACTGCCCCCCCAGCTCCCTACACCTCCCGCGGCTGAAGCCGGTTGGCAGGTGGTCGGTAACAAGAAGAAGGGTAAGAAGGCAGCCAAAAAGGCCAAAGAGCAGGAGCGGCAGCGCCAGTTCAGGGCGCGCAAGATCGCGGCTAGGCTCCGCGCCCCGAAGACCGCAGCTGTAGTGATTACACTACAGCCGGACGCGGAAAAGAAGGGCGTTACCTACCGCGATCTGCTCGCGAAGGCGAAGGAGGCGGTGGATCTCGGGGAGCTCGGGATCACCGGGGGCCTCCGGCTCAAAGTCACCCAGACGGGGGGTCCGTATGCTAGAGGTCCCCGGGGAATCCAGTGGCGCGACCGCGGACGCTCTGGCTGCGAAGCTCAGAGCGTCTCTGGACGCGGAAGAGGCCCGGGTGTCCAGGCCCGTCAGATGCGCAGACCTGCGCATCATGGGTCTGGACGACTCGGTATCGGAGGAGGAGTTGGTGGCCGCCGTCGCCAGGTCCGGGGGGTGCACTACTGACCAGGTCAGGTCAGGCGCCATACGCCCGGACCAACAGGGCATGCATACCGCCACGGTGTGCTGCCCTGTTACGGCGGCCAAAACCATAGTGGAGGGCCGAAGGCTGCTGGTGGGCTGGGTCTCAGCGCAGGTTAAGCTGCTGGAGCCCAGACCTCTGAGGTGCTATCGCTGTCTCGTGGGGCACCACGTATCAGTGAGATGCGCCTCGGAGTTTGACCGCAGTCGCCTGTGCTTCCGCTGCTGTCAGCCCGGACACATATCGGCAACCTGCTGCGCCACGCCGCACTGTGATGCGTATGCGGCGACCGGCAAGCCAGCCGATCACCGGGCCGGAAGCAAGGCCTGCGTGCCACCCGCCAAGGCCAAGGCCGCGGGTAGGGTAGGGGCCAAAGCCGCCACCGCCTCTGTGGCCTCCGCCGCAGCCACAACTGCCACCGCCACCGCTGTCACTGTCGCCGCCGCCGCCGCCGCGACACCGACGCCCGCAGAGGGGCCCCCCGTGGAGGAAGCTGAAATGGAATGCCTATAACGGCCCCATTAAGCTTCCTCCAGGCGAATATCAACCACTGCGCCTGCGCTCAGGATCTGTTGCTCCAGAGCATGGCGCAGTGGTCGATTAACATCGCTGTGGTCGCTGAGCCGTATTTTGTCTGGCCTAGGGAGGACTGGGTGGCGGACCATAACGGCTCAGTGGCCATCATCTCTTCGGCCGCCGCCGGTACCCCGACCCTTGAAGGTGTCAGGAGGGGTCAGGGGTGCGTAGCAGCACGGTTCGGGGAGTTCGTCGTTGTGGGGGTGTACTTCTCCCCGAACCGATCTCTCGCCGAGCTCCACAACTCTCTTGCAGAGCTGAGAGCTGAGAGCCAAGAACTTGGCTTGGGGTTCTCGTCGTACAGATGTGCGGGGGTAAGATGGTGGAAGACTGGGCTCTGGAGACAGGCCTGGTCGTCCTAAATCGGGGTTCTGTCCCCACGTGTGTGCGGATGCGGGGCGAGTCGGTGGTGGACATCTCGTTCGCTAGCCCCGCTCTGTCGCCGCGTGCCATTGACTGGCGTGTCATGGAGGGGGGTGGAGACCTACTCCGACCACCGGTACATCCGGTTTGATGTCTCCACCCAGCCCTCGAGCGCGCCAGTCCAACAGGCCCCGAGTGGTCCGCGTTGGGCGCTGAAGCAGCTGGACCGGGAGCTCCTCCTGGAAGCCTCGATCGTGCAGGCCTGGGTGTCATCACCGGACAGGCCTGCCGACGTCAATGATGAGGCAGGGTGGTTCCAGGAGGCCATGTCCGAGATATGTGACGTGGCAATGCCCCGCGTCCGGCCAGGAAGCGCCCGGCGTCAGGTGTATTGGTGGTCGCGTGAGCTGACGTCTCTGCGTGAGGCGTGTGTCGCCGCGCGGCACCTGTACACCAGGCATCGCAGGCTCCGCATTCGTCCACCGAATGCGGCAGCCATTGAGGCGGAGCTGTACGAGGGATACAGAGCGGCGAAGAACGCTCTCCGGGAGGCTGTCCTGCGGGCCCGGGATTGGGCCCGTGAGGAGATGCTGGAGACTCTCAACAGAGATCCGTGGGGGCGCCCTTACAAGATGGTGCGGGATAAACTCCGCACCTGGGCCCCCCCGCTGACGCAAAGTCTCCGGCCCCAGCTCGTGGAGGACGTGGTGAGCGCTCTGTTCCCTGCGCGACGGGAACATCCGCCCCCGCCTATGGCTCCGCCACCTGCGGTGCCGGAAGCGGACCACCAGGACGACGACGACGACATCCCGGAAGGGACCGGGGTAGACCTGAGAATGGCGGTACGTAGGCTCAAGGCCAGGAATACCGCCCCAGGACCCGATGGCTTGCCTGGCAAAGCCTGGGTCCTGGCCTCGGAGGCTCTCGGGCCCCGACTGGAGGGGCTCCTAAGCGCATGCTTGGAGAGAGGCCAATTCCCGCTTCGTTGGAAGACGGGGGAAGCTGGTCCTCATTCGGAAGCCGGGGCGCCCTGCGGACTCTCCGTCCGCATACCGGCCCGTGGTGCTGCTCGACGAGGTGGGCAAGCTCTTTGAAAGAGTCATTGCAAACCGCCTCGCCGAGCACCTTGCGGGGACGGGGCCGGATCTTGCGGAACACCAGTTTGGTTTCCGCAAGAGGCGCTCTACGGTGGAAGCCATCATGCGCGTGAAAGCCCTCACGACGGGGGATGCAGTGGCCAGAGGGGGGGTTGTCTTGGCGGTGTCTCTCGACATCGCCAACGCCTTCAACTCCATGCCCTGGAGCTGCATTAGGGAAGCACTCCGGTATCACCGGGTGCCGACCTATCTCCGTCGTATAGTCGGGGACTATCTGACGGACAGGGCCGTCATCTACCCCGGTCGCAACGGTGAGTGGAATCGGCGAGAGACGTCGTGCGGTGTCCCACAGGGTTCGGTTCTGGGGCCACCTCTGTGGAACATCGGTTATGACTGGGTGCTGCGCGCCGACCTCCCTACCGGCGTCAGCGTAATTTGCTACGCTGACGACACGCTGGTACTGGCACAAGGGGGGTCGTACGAGGCGGCGGCGGAAACTATGACACGCGGGGTTGCGATAGTCGTTGAGAGGATTCGGCAACTGGGTCTCGAGGTGGCTCTGCACAAGTCCGAGGCCATGCACTTCCATGGTCCTCGGAACAGGCCACCACCGGGATCCTCGGTAATGGTAGGAGGGGTATCCATCGGCGTCGAGTCGACGCTGAAGTACCTAGGACTCGTCCTCGACGGCCGATGGAACTTCGTTGAGCACTTCCGACGTTTGGCTCCCAAACTGGAACGGACCGGGGCTGCCTTCAGGCGACTCCTGCCGAACCTGGGGGGCCAAACGCCTCCTGCCGGAGGCTCTACGCGGGGATCGTGCGATCCATGGCCCTTTACGGGGCCCCGGTGTGGGCGCGTGGTTTGGTGCGGCTTGCCGTCCACCACCTGAACGCGCCCCAAAGGGTGGTCGCCGTGAAAATGGTTCGCGGCTACCGCACGATCTCCCGCGAGGCGGCGAGCCTCCTTGCCGGATTGCCGCCATGGGATCTGGAGGCGGTAGTCCTCGCACGCCTGCACGAATGGCGTGCGGAGGCACTATGCCGGGGGGAAACCCCGCTGCCGCGGCAAGTTGTCGCGCAGCGGACAGACTTCCGGCACGATCTCATGGCGACATGGAGAGAGCGACTGTCGCAACCCCGTGCTGGGCACGCCACTATAGCGGCGATAAGACCCCTCTTTGAGGAGTGGCTTGAGAGACGCCACGGCATCCTCACCTTCCGCCTGACTTAGGTCCTCACTGGACACGGTGTGTTCGGGAGGTTCCTGCACCGAATCGGGCGGGAGGAAACGCCCGGGTGCTCCCACTGCGAGGATGGACCGGAGGACACGGTGGAACACACCGTGGAGGTGTGCCCTGCTTGGGCGGAGCACCGCCGTGTCCTCGTAGCGGCGATAGGCGGCGGCGACCTCTCGCGTCCGGCCCTGGTCGAAGCCATGGTCCGGAGCGAGACGGAATGGGATGCCGTCACCACCTTCTGCGAAGCAGTGATGCTAGCGAAGGAGGTGGCGGAGCGGGAGAAGGAAAGAGCAGCAGCTTTCCTCCCCGGCCGCCACGGGAGACGCCCCGGGCGTCGGGGGCTACGTCGTGGCCCCCGGCCACCGTAGGCGCGGGCCTGTGGACGGCGAGCAATGGGTAGCTCTTCGTCCGTCCGCAAAAAAAAAAAAAAAAAAAAAAAAAAAAAAAAAAAAAGCTATTTGTTCGTTTACGCGGGTTTTTATCTATATTTTTGTTTGGCCTGCGAAACCATCTTAACAATCAACTCTCTACACTGCTGTATCTTGTAGAGGGATATTAATATAATGTTATTGAAGAAATAATTTTACAATCATAGAAAGCTATAGTAATATTTTTTTAAATATTTTTTCTATAACATGAGCATATTATTAATTATTATACTCGTATAGCACATTACCTAAGAATTGAAAAGAAAAAGAAGGAGCCTCTTTAAAAAATAATTTAACGAAATGGTTATTGGAAAATTGTTTCTATAGCCTAAAAGAATATTTAGAATGGAAACATTAGTTTATGATTTATGTGCTCCACTTAAAAATAGTTTTTGTTTTATGTACCTACCTAAATATTTGCACGTCTGCGAGCACACTAAACACATGTACGTTATAGATATTTAACTGAAGACCCTGTCAACTGTGTATTATGCAAATGAAAAATTTGTATCTGTATTTAAATAAATAAAATATTAATTAAATTAATAATTAATATTTTTATAAATGTTAATAATGGTCATGGTAATGTTGGTCAGTTCTTAGAATTTAGAATACCATATTAAGTTAGTCGATTATTGAAACTGAAATGGCGGTATTTCATAAAATTTAACTGTGTTGACTATATCATGATATAGCTTGACCAAATCAATGAATATAGAGTGTTGGGCGATATTAACAACTAAACACGACATTGCTATTTCTAGATGTTATTGTTATATCGTAAAATAATTTCATTACACACCGCTAGCAGCGCTGATTATTTAGTAAACAAATATACTCAATATTTGATAAAAGCGGAATTCTTAATAGACTGTACATCACGTTTTGTTGTGCGATAGAGCCACTTCAGTCGCTCCTCAACTTATTGTGTCTGAGTACTACAGGGTAAAGTTTCAGTTGTCATAGTTTTAATGTAATAATAGCGCCATATACTTACTGTTAAATAAACTAATAATAAGTACATAACAGACCAAATGAATACAATTCTAATATGTACTTATTGTTGCAGCATCAAAATTTGTTTGACCGGTATAGACCGATGGCCACTGTCTACATGATTTATTATAATTGCCAATTTTAGCAAAATAACTAACAAAACTGTGTACACAAAACTTTGATTAAGAGAGAAGGTGTTTAGTTGAATATGTTATGTGTTGAATATGTCCGAATAGCAATATTTCACCAATTTCTTTTTGTATCAAAATATAAGTAATTGAAAATTAAATGCACTGTGATACTTTATCCATAATTGATGGAATAGTTCGTGATACCGTTGAGGCAGCCTTTTTTACTTTTATTGAGATTTTTAAAACAGTGAGTCACATATATTTTTTTTTAAAGAAGAGGGGGCAAACGAGCATGCGGCGCACCTGATGTTAAGTGACTACCGCCGCCCACGAACAACCGCAACACCAGGGTATTTGCAGGTGCGTTGCCGGTCTTTTGGAAAGAAGTAAGCTCTTTTCTAGAAGGTCCCTAAGCCGTCCAAAAAAGTCGCCGGTGGTAAACAATTCCACAGATAAGTTGTACAAGGAATAAAACTCCTAGTAAAACACACAGTGGTAAACCGCCAAGCATCCAGATGATGAGGATGGTATCGGAATTTATTAAGAAATTTTTTGTGACAGTCCCGGTTTCATAGCTCACAAGAGTAAATAAACAGGCTCTTGTGAAAAAATACTATAAATATCAAAGAAAGCAAATTTTTAACACAGGTTTATTTGTATTAACTATGAGTAGAACTGCATTCATAGAATCTTAAAAGTCATTTGTATAAGCTGGTAATCAAACCGATCTAAACGTAAATTTCGTAGCAGGTACGCAAAGACATTTAAGTAGTATATATTATATTTAAATCTCTGTAGGTACGTAAGCAACCCAAATTAGATCCGCGCGGGCTCCTTGCGATTTGCAGTTTCGATTTACCACGTTCTTGGCTGTGAAGAAAAAGATTGCAAGGAAAACTGCGTAATATCTGAGAAGTAAAAAAATATTTCGAAAATCATTTTTAAGTATAGGTATGTGAAGTCGGTCATCCCGCGTTGGAGTCAACTCAATCAACTCCTTTTAGACTTAAAACTCGCTATGGCCTATGCCTATATGTAGGATGTATTTAGGCTGCAACCTTTTTACTTTTAATAGGGCTATTTACTGGTGATCATGGACTTCCCTCATTGTTTGTCAACTAGACCGGGTATTTGCAGTAGTATTCACGCTTGGCATGCGAGTTGCCAACTGCATATTTTTATTATTTTGAGCTATGATCAGGAGGACGCCACTGCCCATCTTATGTAGATTTCTACTCCTGTTCATGAATTTAGTTATTCTTACGCATTCACCGTGAATAAAACCACATTTATGAAATTTTGAAGCCTACTAGAACGTAAAAAATACTGGCATTTGGTGCTAATCAGTATTCAATGGGACCTATATTAATAAAGACCATGAAATTAAACCCTATTTTATTAAAATTATATTAACTTTAATAATGCATTTTGTTGTTATAAATAACACATTTCCAATTCCAGAACAACTTTCCCTTCATAAAGACACATCGAAAGACGTACTCGATATAAACTAGTTGTTGCTTGATATGATATCTATGTTATACTGATGAACTAATTTATATGTTTCTGTAGCCAATATTAATATATTGCTAATATAGACACAGATACCGACGAGTCCCTACAAGTGATTCAGTTTTGCTAATTTTAGTACGAACTAGTATTAACGATGTTTCTAAATTAAAGCCCACGCAAGCGAAGCCGCGGATTAAAAGCTAGTTTTAAATAAATTAAAGATATCCTGTAACATTATGCGCTAGATGAACAATACAAGTATTTTGCAAACAGACTACAAGTGGGTGAACAATAGTGATATATATATAGGAATTGCAATTCATAATTATTCGAGAGAAAATATACAACCCTCACTTTTATTTTAAACGTCTTAGTACCTCTTCTAAAATAGTTGCTCTGAATTTTGGTACCGCTATTAATAGATTTTTTTTAACTGAAACTTACCAATCTTTTTTCGCTGCAAAGTTTGTTCTTTCCCGCAATCAAATATGAACGTCACCTCTTGCATATTAAAATTGCATTTTTGCCTCTCTTTCTGAAGATCAACGTTGACCTTGACACTCATTTTATTTAAACTCAAACTTGTATGTGCGAAAATTACCACCTAAGGTGTGCGGACCTAACATACAGGCGTCTACTACTACACAAATTTGGAACGAACTGACTGAATAAAATTAAATTGCTATGCAAATTAATTTACTGTGAAACAAGAAATAATAAAACCATTTATTTACGAGAAATCACTCCGTTGTTGTCGCGATATCGTAATGATATAAGCAGATTATTTGCAGAAAATTATGGCTTTAGAAAGATGAAGTATTTATTTAGTGCACTATAGAGCAAAATCAAATAAAAAAGTGATGTTCACTGTTTGGTGGTCTAGCGCCGGTGTGTGTTATCACAGCTTTTTACCAAACGGGATGAGCATTACTGTAGATGTGTACTGTGAAGAACTGAACAAAATGATGGAGAAACACGCACATCTCCAACGGCTTTAGTCATACCTCGCACGTCTCCGACAGCTTTAGTCATCGTCCCCGCTCCATCTGCACAACAACACGCGTCTTCATACTGCACAACAGACGGTTTTCAAGATACAAGAGCTGGGGTTGGAAGCTCTCCGTCATCCGCCGTACTCACCAACCTTATACAGACATCTATTTTTCCAGAGTTTGGATAACTTTTGGCGGGAAAATATTCATACCCGAGAGGCAGTACAAAATTACTTTTTAGAATTTGTTGCCTCCCGTCCAGCTAATTTGTTCAAGAATCCAAAAATTCAAGAATAAATAAACTGACACTCCGTTGGCACAAATAAATCAATTGCATGGGTGATTACTTTGATTAATAGAAATATAAAACATAGAAAAAAATATTTACGTTAATCTATTTTATAAAAAACGGCAAAGGTAAAGACATAATATCTTACTTTTGTAAATAACTAAAGTAATATTGTCATGTCCTATTAAAAATCCTTAAATTCGCAAAAAAATACAATGTGGCTCACTCATGGGCAAAAAAACTATTCTCTCTCTCAAGTTGGACCAAACTGCCCATGGTAAATTTTATTAAAATCGGTTGAGTAGTTTCGGAGTCCATCGCGGACAAACAACGTGACACGTAATTTATATATATTAAGATATATATATATATATATATATATATATATATATATATATATATATATATATATATGTTGAGCAAAGAAAAAATACAAAGTCGAAACCATCCAAAGTATGAATGTTTAAATTGCTATACATACGATCATACGATCTATCCGTCGGTACATGTCTTACTCTATTGTGACGACCGCCGGTTGTCCGGCACTAATGATTAATTGATTCATTCATTCATGGCTCATGAAAATGCAAATTGGGGGCACTGCACTTTGAAACTAGTCCTTGCGTTATGCAAACTATACTTAAGTTAAATGCTGGCTTTTGCATTAAATATTTCACTTTTGTATATTTTACTGTTTCATTGCTCTAATGGTTGTAAGGAGTTGGGTTCGAATATCGGGTCAGGCCTAAAATCAGTTATTGAGCTTTCCTATCAAGAAATTAAGAGCAACCCAAAGTCAAGAAGTTGGCGTTGTTTCACCCACATGTCTCGAAAAGAACGTCATGTCCGACTGCCGACCTGTACTTGTGCACACACTTGTACTATAATTCTGTAAAGCGCAGTTGGTTAGTCTGCGATGCGATTGGCCGACTCGACCGAAAATTCGCTCAGGAAGACATTATAAATATTTCATGTTATGAGAGCAATCATACGACTTTCGGCTAAAATTAGGCGCTACAATTTACGTACTCATATTATGTCAATAACGCATTCTGAAAGATGTACTCATGTATTTCACGAAGTCCAATGAGTTTCAGAACCTGTGTACCATGAGTCCTAACTAGATCTACTACCATAAGTATATAAATGTGTTTAAAGCTTTGATTAAAACTACTTTTACGGATTTTATCAAGTTTAATTCCCGACGTTTCGAGTGCTTTCCAGCACCCATGGTCACGGGGGACTAAGACGACTGACGTCCCGATTTTATTTTAAATCCGGAGTACCTTCAGCTTTTTAAATTATTATTTATGGTCCGATCTACGCAAAATGAACTGGCTGTGTCTTGAAGACTTGCAGTGGTATGCTTGGGTTTAGTTTTAATTAGTGTTGCCCAAAATCGGTCTTGGTCTTGCAGTCTTGGTCTTGTTCTTGCATTTTTGCAAGACCAAGACCAAGAACAAGACCGCCTAATTTTAGCAAAACCAAGACCAAGACTGACCGTGCAAGATTTGAGCAAGAACAAGACTAAGCCTGCGAGACTCTTGCGTCTTGCAGTTAGGAATGAGTGTCGTTTCAGGGAGTATAGGAGTTCGGGTATACGCTTAAGGACTCTATGAGACGCAAAAAATATATAAAAAGATTTGGAAAATTGGACTTATGCACATTACAAATAATACCATAAACATACATAGCGGATGAAAATATCCATTAAAAGAAAAAACAGTGCATCCCTAGTTTTGACCATCGGCACTTTGATAGTGCGCGGCGTCTTGTTGTCGGCATCATCAAAGGTCGAATACTGACCTGTCAAAGAAATTTTGCAGCTATTCGGAAGTACAAGGTCAAGATACACGCGCCAGCGGCTTCTATTGATATCGCATTCAATCGTCGCCGCCGCGCCGCACGCACTACATTTGACACTGTTTGAATGCCGTCACACCCCCTTAGGGGTTCACCCCCCTTAGGGTTAAGATTTCGTAAAACAGCTTATTCAGGATTTTATTATTAAAAACTTACAACTTTAATGCCGATTTTTGTGTCTCTAATTTCAAAAACGTAGGACTTTCATACAAACTTCCAACTCCCATTTCACTCCCTTAGGGATAGATTTTCTCAAAACCGTTTCTTTAACTGATCTCTATGTCATAAAAGGAACCTACCTTACAAACTTCAAGTTTGTATGTTTTATAGTTCCTGAGATATCGTTATAGTCAGTTAGTGAATGGTAGTATAAAAAATATATATATATATATATATATATATATATATATGTGTGTGTGTATATACACCGGCACAATTAGCGGAACAGAAAAAAAGTGAGACTATGAGATAATAACGCATATATTTGACGAAAATGTAATTAGACACAAAATAACAAATTGATTAACATCTTTTAACAACGACTTTGAAAAGTCTTCGTTATTTTTTATTGAAAAATAAAGAAATAAGTGAAATTTTTAGATGATTATGAACCATCACAAAAATAAAAAAAGTAAGCATTAAATAATTTAACAATAAAATTAAAGCAAAATTAATAACGAGTGTTTCCCTCTCTTGCTCTGATTACGGTTTCCATTCGTCTGGGCATGCTACAGATTATGTTATCGATGATTTCTTGAGGCAACCGCTCCCACTCCTCAAGTAATGCGTTTCCAAGTTCATTCAGATTGTTGGGGGGGTGGCATTCGGGATTTAACCCTTCTTTTTAGCAAGTCCCAGACATGCTCTATCGGATTCATATCGGGGGGAATTTGCTGGCCACTGCATCACCGGTATACCTACGTGGCTCAGATATGCCTGTACCGATTGTGCACTATGAGCACGAGCATTATCTTGCATTAGAATAAAGTCGTCACCAATAAATGGGGCAAATGGTACAACATGTTCTTCTAAAATGTCTCTGATGTATCGATCTGCTGTCATGGTCCCTCCTGTGACTATCACTAACTCCGTGCGAGCTCCCAAACATATCCCTCCCCAAACCATAATCGAGCCGCCACCATAAGCCACTGTATGTTCAAAATTAGACTGTATGTGGCGTTCTCCTTTGCGTCTCCATATTCGCTGTCTCCCATCGATTTGTTTTAAAAGAACTCTGCACTCATCAGTAAAGAGAACCTGCTGCCATTCGTTCAAATCCCAATGACGATGTTCTCGCGCATAGCTTAATCGGTTTACGCGGTGACGTCTCTCAAGTTTTGGGCCTTTGGCAGGTATATACGACCCTAAACCAACTTCTTCAAATCTCCTGCGAACTGTACACTCACTTACTCGTACTCCTCGAACGTCTTCCAGTTCATTTCAAGCTTGTACAGCCGTTAAACGCGTATTCCTACGAACTCCAAGTTGTAAAAAACTGTCATCTCGCCTCGATGTACACCTTTTTCTACCTTGACCCCTCCTCCTCACATGAGAATTAGACGATCTGTACCGCTGGATGCTGCGATGAATCGTTGATACTGGTCGACGAAGCCTTGAGGCAATCGATCTGTAGGTATGGCCATTTCTTCTCATTTCAACAGCCCTAATGACTTCCAGTGATGTTAAGTCAGGCATAATAAAGAGCTTTTAATAAACAAAATTGCCTATAGAATAACAAATTTATAAAAAACCATTAAGTGCAATTTTTCAAAAAAAATTACAATTACGTAGTTATTACTCGAACAAGTTGACAAAACGCATTGTTCGGGAAAATAAAACAAATGAATGAAAAAAGTGTATGTCATCTAATTTTCTGTTTTCAAATTTGACAATAAATTAAAAAAATATCATAACTGGCCAGTTCCTCAATTAAAAGATTTTAAAATCCTGCTTTTTTTGTGTTCCGCTAATTGTGCCGGTGTGTATATATAACTACCACTCACTAACTGTATATATATATATTATATATATATAATATATATATATATATATATATATATATATATATATATATATATATATATATATTATATAGATTATAGTGTTAAATATGTATTTATAATTCACTCATATTTTCATTTGTTTTTATAATCGGCGAGACACATGATTTACGGTTTTATTTGAGTCTGAAAATAGCAGTGACAACATCACGACAGCTACAGTTGATTAGATGGTTAAAAAATATCTTCCCTTCTCATTTTTCGATGACAAAGCTACACAAGTATATTTTCGATCAATTTGCTCAAATATGGTGTTTCCTAAAAGGTCCACACTTAGGAGGAAGGTCAAAGAACGGTTTGAAGAGCTTCAATTGAATCTTAAGAAACGACTACAACAATTTTCATCTAAAATGTCATTTACCATTGATGGATGGACGTCAATTGCTGGTAGGAGTTACTACGGGGTCACTATTCATTATATAGACAACGAATGGAAGTATCGATCTGTAATCCTTGATTTTATACCATCACGCGGTCGACATACTGGGGAAGATATTGCAACGATTTTCCACGAATTTTTATTGGAATATGACATAATTGATAAAATACAGGGTATCACGGTCGACAACGCAACTGCAAATACCAAATTTATGTATGAATTGGACAAACAGCTGCCACACTTTGATTCAGACAATCAACATTTCCGGTGCTTTGCTCACCTTTTGAACCTTGGTGTACAAGATTTATTAAAGACCTTAACATTACACAGTGAAACTGACAATAAGGGACAAGAACAGCAGTATGAAGATAATGAAGACGAAACTGAGGAAGATGAAGAATATGCGCCAAATATTGCTGACTCGCCTACAGCTATAACAAAATTACGCAGTATTTACAGTAAAATAAAAAGAAGTGAGATATTGAAGAGAAAGTTTCAGTCTGCTTGTGAAGCAGCTGGCGTGCCATCAAATCTGAACCCCATATTCGACTGTCCAACGAGATGGAATTCCAATGATATGATTGGATTTGGTTTAAAAGTGAGAACTGGCATTAACATATTGTGCACTTCTGTCACCGAATTGAATGTAATAAACTTTAAACTTCCATCAACGAAACTTGGTGGAGAAAAATATGTTACATAACCGCTAGTCATTGTATCATTCAATCTCTTGCTCGATAAAATTGAATCCATGGTAAAACAATTAGATGAGAAACCTAATCGATCCAAAGTGGATGAAAGGCTCATTCTGAGTTTTCAAGCAGCTCGAGACAAAATGCTTAAACATTATAAAAAGAGCAACTGGATTTATTGTACCTCTTTAATTTTAAACCCAAGTCATAAGACTCAAACTTTTGACATGCCATTATGGGCGAAGCAAATTAAAACAGAAAGCCTGCGCAAATTTAATGAACTTTATAAAGAATATAAAAGTCTACACTCAGTGAATACATCTCTAGAATCACCAAGAAATGAAAAGAAAGTATGTGAATATGATGAAGATGAAGACGTAATAGACTTTGAGAAATTGTAATCATGTCCCTCGACGTCATCTGATCTGGATCTTCTCATCAAGGCTTAGTTATAGACCAGTTGGAGCAGTACCTAAGTAAACCCAGAGCCGCCAGTTCGGAAGACATTTTAGAGTGGTGGAGGACGCAAGAGACAGAATATCCGACTTTATCGAGGATGGCCCGTGATTTTCTTTCAATACCTTCAACTTCAGTACCTGCTGAGAGATTATTTTCTAAAGCATCATTAGTAATTAGAAAACATAGAAATAGGTTAAGTGATGAGTCAGCTAGATGGTTACTTTGTATTTATTCTTGGTCAAAAGAATTAATATAAAGTAACAGTAATGTCAAAGCTATTGTGTACTGTTATGTAATTTAATTTTTATTGTATTTTATTTTTTATTTAAATAGATGGTGAATGTTTTATTCCATTTCATATAAGGGTCTACCAATCTCTTTCTAGACAGATAATGTTCTTTATAATACAGTCAAGTTAATTTCATTAATTTGTTTTTTATATGTTTTGACTAAGTTTTAGCACATGTAAGCTTATTAAATGTAAACGTTTATTAAGAAACAGACTAACTCCCGTGGCCGTGAGACTTGGTAGACAGCTCAGTTGGTTAGAACATCGGCACGGATCGCTTAGGTCGTGGGTTCAAACCCCAGCCGGTATTAGTTGATTTTTCGAATTTCTCATTAAATTTTTAGACATTTATTAAATTGGTTGGTCTTTCCATGGCTATGTTAATTCAAGCTCAAAATGTGCCTACTCTGTTAAATTGTTCTAAGATCTAAAGTAACGTTTAATAAATAACAATAGGCTAATAGGTAATTGCGAGACTCTTGCTGCAAGACCAAGACCAAGAAGAAGACTGAGAGCGCAATACCAAGATCAAGAACAAGACCAGGTGTATTGGCGCAAGACCAAGACCAAGACTGGCTAAGTCTCGTCTTGTTCTTGCATTAGGGCAACACTAGTTTTAATTTTATTGACTATAGGGTCCAAGCAGGTGGTAGCACCCCGCCTCCTTCTCTATAGAAATTAGGATGTTTTTTTAATTTCAATAGCCTCACGTAGCATCCTCGGTAGGAATCGGTGTTTTTTCGCGATGATTTGTGGTCTAACAAATCTGATGTAATGGTTGGGGCCGTCTAGGATATGATCACAAACTGCAGACTTCCCGGAACGTTGATGCTTCACATCAGCTATATGTTCTTTTACGCGGGTTCTAATTGATCTTTTTGTTTGTCCTATATAAGAGAGACCACATTCACAATCAAGCTTGTACAATCCTGCATCTTGTAGAGCATCTCTTCTTCTTCGGCGGCTTGTAGAATGTTCTAATAGAAGCTCGCTTCAAGATGTAGCCAAACTTGTCTGTGACACCTCTGACATATAGTAGTATAGCAGACACACGCTCGACTGTGACCGGATTCACTCGGTCACTGTGCCAAATCAAATCAAAAAAAAACAACAAAGATTTGCCCACGGTAGCTAACTGTGAAGGATGGTGGTGAGATATACCGTTTAAATATCGGTGTGTATGGGTCTTTTTTCTATACACAGTGTGACCTATGTGTGTTGTTAGGATTTCGGATGACTAACACGTCTAGGAAAGGTAAGGAGTTATTTGCCTCTAACTCCATAGTAAATTGAATTTTAGAGTTTATGTAATTAAGATGTTCTAACAATGCAGTTACGTTGTCTGATGGTAAAATTGTAAGAGTATCGTCTAGGTGCAGTAAGGAGGGCTTTCTCCTCAAAGTCTTCCATGAATATATTGGCGACAATGGGAGATACAGGTGAGCCCACCGCAACACCATCTATTTGCTTGTAAAACTCTTCCTTCCACAATAGATAGCCAGATGTAAGACAATGTTTGAGTAGTACTGCATATTCTGCTAGCATGTTATTTTTCCTCTAGTTTGGCTATAGTTAGGCATGTGAATAGAGACTGAACATCAAAACTGTCCATGGTTTCAATGTCAGTAAGAGTCTTTTATCTCACTGACAAAATGGTGTGCTCTTGTGTTGAGCCAATCTGTAAGTTGGCGAATCAATTTGACTCACTATTGGGCGTAATGGAGCGTTCGGTTTGAGTATTTTCGGTAACCCATATAATTTCGGTGGTTTGGCACATGAAAGTATTATCGAATTAACGTCTAGATCAATTTCTTGGAGTATTTATTAATTAGATCGCTAGTTGTTTTAAGCGTATAGTTGTTGGGTCTGTTTTGACCGTCCGGTCCTTTTTGACTGTTTTCGGTGTGTAGTTTTATCCGACAAAAGTTGTAGTATTTTAAAATTGTAAGCTGACGTATCCATTATAAACATTGCATTACCTTTATCTGCGCGGAGAATCGTAAGCTCTGGTCTGTTGCGTAGTTTTTCAACGCGTTAAATTAATTTTTGGGAAAATTTAATTTCGGCGCTGAACTTCGATGTAACATAGACGAAATGTCTTGACGTATAGCCTCTAAATCTTCATTACCAATATTATTTTTATACAGACAATCGTCATCACTACAGATAATGTCCTCATACGGTATTTTTCGCGGTGTTATTTTGTATTTATAGCTGTTATTTAGTTGTATAAGTTAATTGTTGCTCTGATAACATGGGATAGAAAATAAATACCAAATTGAAATTAAAAAATCTGTACCATGAGTGAAATTTGATATCTGAAAAATATAAGATTTTAGTACCTATTTCTACCCACTGTGTAAATTTATTATTATATTGGGTACGTTGTTAAATAAAAAGGAAAAATGCACAAATGTTTTCAGTAATTCTGACGTTATGACATTTCGAACTAATTTGTCTATTTTCAAGACTTAGTACGAAATAGGTACCTATTATATATTGCTTATAGATTTTTTAAATACACGTATTATATAAAGTTACGCCTAAACATATTTTTATAGCCGTTCTATTTTGTAGAAGAAAAGATTGCAAGGCTTTAAAGGGGTTTTTCACATGAAACAAGTATGATAAAAGCAATAAGGATTAATACAAATCTTGTTATACGTATATCGGACTAATTATGATACAAGCCGTGTTCTGACTCCATACATCATGTATATAAAAACTCACAAGTCTACTTGTTCACAAGTTACACTTTACAAGAAAGTTTTTACAAGTTGGTGTAAATTACGTTTATCAAAAAAATCTACAGGGCTTGTAAAATTTAACACTTGTAGGTTCTACTTGTAAGTTGTTTTTTTGCTTTTTATTGAATATCCTTATTTAAACGCATAGCTGTATGGTATATTGTCTTTGCCTAATTTTAATGGGACATTAAAAAAAGTAGTGGCACAGGTAGACAAAGTATTCCCGCCTTTTATTTATAACTTGATTGAAGTGTATTCGCGGCGAGATTTTGCGATTTCTTGAATTTTTTTTACAAATGATAATAAAATAACGGTTTTACAACTGATTCGCGACAATAAAGTCATTTTATTTGGCGCATTTAGCCATAGGATGTCCAAACAAAAAAATAGAAGAGTGGAAGAATATTTTAATTACATGCATTGAGCTATTATGTACTACGTACTAGAGGCGACACTGCATTCAACTACTCTGTTCCACTCAACTGCGGTGCATATCAGTCACTTGCTAGGCGCTTGTGGAGTTGTCACGTGTTGTGTTGATTTTAAAAAAATCTCGTGATAAAAATATGCCGTCGTGTGTACTTATATATTGCACAAATAATTCAAGAAATGTCAGTAAAACCAAGGAATTATTTTTCATCGGTTAATAAGACACTTAATCAATAAAAAGCATTTTAGATTAATAATAAAACAAATTATTCCTAAGATGCCATCTCGTGTCTTGGAATATAGATTATGAAATTAATATGTTCAGATGCGACATTTCTGCTGGTACTTAAGTATAGGACGAAAATATTATTATACACATTTTTTTTGTAGAAACATATATAAGTTATTTTAATTAATCTAATTTTTTCATATTTAAATCTGCTTAATATTATTCTTTTATTTTATTTTTAGGTTTCCACATCAAAGTCAGAGTGGAATTAATTCGTCCATTTTTAACCCTCGCGTGTCCAGCATTTATGAACGACTCTTATTCTAATTTAAATAAATATATTTGTAATTTAAATGTTATGTTAATAAGTTTTGTTATCATACATTTAGTACGTTTTTTATATTTGACATAGATACCTTTTAAATTATTTAGATGAAAATATCATTAAAATGTAATTGTGATATAATATTATGTAATATTATATTAAATAAGCAAATATAATATACAAAATAAATGACAAAATTTAAATATTGTTTTCGATATAATTTACCTATTTAACAATACAATCTATTATTACCTATGGATCATTCTACCTATGTTTATTCTATGATAAAAAAATAACCGAGCGAACACAGAGTAGCGCACGTTTTTGTTTGAGATAGCTGTTCTAGTACGTAAGTAGATATTACTTCAATGATTACATGTCAGTCGCTTGGTCTGCTACCTGCAGGAAAGGATTACACCTATATCCAAGATATATTTTACTCAAATTTAAAACCTCTTGTGCAATAGATCTCCAGCCATTTTCAAATTGCTCATATAACTGACTGTTTCTTAAAACTCTATTGTAATGGGTACTTCTAGGCTAATTTTCATAGGAATAGTAAAACTTTTTCTCAGGACCGCACACAACCAAATAGTTAATGGAATGATTTCTGTGTCGATCTACGAATACTTCTTCATGTTGATGTCAGGCATCAATTTTCATCAAGGTACCATCTAGACAGCCACAAATTAATGGCATTCCTTTCAACATATGACACCATCGTACTACCTGCATATTATTAGGTCATTTAACGTAGTTTTCAAACATTACAGTATTGATGGCTACTACAACACTGTGGACTGCATTGCATACACTGCCTTTGTTAAATCATATATATGTCAGAAAAAGCATGTTATTGAGCTCCAGTTCCCAACCAATGTAGAGCTATTTGTAATTTAAAGTCTGTTTCTAAATAGCTACCCAAAATTTTAATTAATTGTTCCAATTTCTCAGCTTTAAGTCGAAACCTTGCATTAAGTTCATAGGTCGTTTCCATATGACCGTAGTCAATTCTTGTTCTATATGTTCTTGATTCCATTATTCTGATATGTTCATCATCGCATTTACTTGACCACATTTTAAAAAGGACAATCAAAATTAAAAAATATTAGAGTACTACTTATGACACTTGTAATACGGAATGGAGAGTCGCCGGACACTCTTTGAATTTGCTATGATTTTCTACAAATTGTAACCTACAAAAGGGACTTTTGATTAACAAAATCACGAATACAAGTGTAAAAATATACTTGTGAAATAAATAATGACCCTTGTAACTTGTAATTTACACGTGTAGTTTTGATAAACACATATTATTTGTAATAATTAATTAATTTACAGGAAAATTGCTTGTAATACAAGGCTTCTAAATTCTCATAAACAGGGCACAGGTCTCAGAGTAATTACTAGCATAGAGAGAGTCCGTAAATAAGAACAAAATTCTTATAGCTGAACTCTTTAAACATATAACGTTTAACATGGTACAGAATAAGATAGTTATTATTATTCTCACCTTCTTTCTATTACAAGGTTGTCTATTGATATGCCATAACGAAAGATAAAACGTTGTCGATATATTCATTTAGTCTACGACTTAGTAAAATTAGGGATTTTTATTGGTCCGATTCGTAACCTATTTATTTCAATAAAAGTTTATGAAAGTTTCATCTGACATCTTACAATAAAAAACGTAGTCAAATAATGCGTAATTTCGTACTATTGTTGTATAATTTAAAATATATCGCGAAAAGGTCACTATGAAATCTATTTAAAGCCGGTATATTTCCGCAAAATTATTCTCAGACTTATGGGTTTTACAGGAAATAATAACTGCGTTTGTTTAATCGACACTGGGTTTGCTTCAGGGTACGTACACATAGGGGCCTGCTACGATGGTACAATAACAGCGGCACGACCGCCGTCTGCCTTCTCTTTTGTCGCTGGATCAGAACTACAATTAAATCGATTATGAGCATATTACCAGTATTCCTATCCACTTCCTCAAGATATTATCCATCATTAATTTATTAATTACAGCCTATCAAAAGTCCACTGCTGAACGTAGAGGTATCTAATGATTGCGATAGTTCTCTCTTTTAGCAAGTGGTTTGGGAACCGCAATTTTCACTAGGTATTTTAAATTGTTATCAAGAAGATATTGCCTATCTCCTGCTTCATTTCCCTATGTCGTCATACTTTACGATACTCACGGGATGGTATGGGGTCTTAGAGCTTATAAGTAATAATATATATTATTTGGTAGGAGGTAGTGGTTTCTTTTACGCCGCCGCTACACGGTATTATCAAGATCCTGCCTTAACTTCATGATTTCGAAATATTTTCATCCAAGCAGCTTTGTTGAATATAGTCGATGGTATTCGGCCAAGCAAGTAGTAAATATAATATTAATTAAAATCAATTGCCGCCTGTATAAAAGATCATCACTTGAGGACGGTTTCGATGAACACATACTCACAAATGGACCCTGTAAGTGACACTGTTGTCAAGTTCTAGAAAACACTCGCCAGGTCGGATCGTTAGTGAGCTTTTAAAATTGGAATTACAAATGGGATCCAACTCGCTTATGTACCTGTCCTGTGTCTGTCAAGACTTAGTACTCATATTCATACCTCATATACATACACAGTACTCATACCTCCTTAACTATTAGTTTTTAATTTTTTCTAACACGATGTAATATAGTATTCATTATATAATTTAGAAAACAATTTACTTGATTGTTCTAATAATAATAAGTCTGGTCCTATTTTATTTTTTAATATTTTTAGGCATATAAAGTAATAAAAATAAATAACTAAACAAAAAAGAGTATATTGATGTCAATATTATTGCTAACATTGCAAACGATATCACTATAGGCTAAAAACGTCATGTCTTGTAAAGTAACGTCACATATAATACTACTACAATAGGGATGTCATTTTTCTAGTAAGTCAGAAGATATGAGTGTACTTACTCTCATATTTGGCATAGTATAAAGAGACCAAAGATGACCACTCGACATTTCTCTTCCACGCATGAATTACACGCAACATTTTTCAACAGATAGTCTCTGTCTTATTTGAAAATTAAATTATAAAAAGCGATTCAAGTATATTGACACAATTTATGTAGTATTGTAGGTTTTATCTATGTATACGTAACGTACGTAATACCTTCTCTCTATGTCTACGTATAATATAATATATACACATAGAGAGAACTCTAAGCTCTATAATTAATTCTTATTATTTATTTTTCATAATTTCGCAGTACGCGAGCAATCCGAGTTCGATCCCTGCCGGCACCAATGAAATTGTTAATTGTAATTTTAAGTGCTGGTTTACCGCATATTCGGCAGTAGAGGAAAACATCGTGAGGAAACCTGCATGTCTGAGAAATAAGAAAAAAAAATATTTCGAAGACATGTGAAGTTCGACAACACGCATTAGGGCAGCGCGGCGGACACTTCCTTGCCCTAAGATCTTCACAGAAATGAGGGCAGGCCTGCGCCCAGCTGCAGTGAGAAGTATATAGGCTGTAAGTTAACTTTTTTCGTCACTTTATTATTAAATAATCATTTTGATAGTTTTTTTTTTTTTTTGCAATTTTGGTATTTGTGATAAGACCAAAAAAGTAAACCCATTGTCTTTTAAATTCAATGAATATACACTTTTACGACATCAATTGTTTGTTATTTCTATTTTAACTACTATTACTCATGCGGTAGATAAAATCAGTGTTATGCTTCTTTCTAGGCAGGGTTGCGTTTGTTTGCCTAGTTTTATTATCAGTATTAGAAAAAATACAACAAAATGGACAAAAAACATCCAATGAGTTCTGCTAATATTTCCAATATGGACCATCGATTTCAAATCCCATATTTTTTTGTAGATAGTACTCACTAAAAGAAAGCGTTTTGCAAAGTTTTAGGTTGCGGAAACTTACGGTTCATGAGATATATTTTTTTAAACTTTTCATACAAATTGGTAAATAATACACAATTACAAAATAAATTTGACAAATCATTGATGTCAAACGTCAGTTAGTGTAGGGTTCCGAATATTTTGAAAGTATCGATACCTACTCGATACCAAGTATCGTATCAAAAGTATCAATACTACTTGGTATCGAGTACATTTCGTTAATTTTGGAGACGAAAAATTACGAGTATGACAAACCAATTTGATGCATAGGAAGAGCTGATAAGTGCAATTATATATGTATATAAAGTAGAATAAAGTTTACACTATTTAAGTTCCACCTTAGTACTTGTATTTCATTGTTTGCAACTTGTTTGTATTTCTTAATTAGTACAGCTTTTGTACTTTTATTTTATTGTTTGCAACTTTCTGTATTATCTAATTATTACTACAATAAAGTGTTTACTTACTTATTGACTTACTTATTTAATATCCAAAAAGTACCCAAAACCGAATCAGAGCACCCCACTATCCACGTGGTCTTGTCTGCCCTACCCCTAGAGTGTATATAAGAGCCCGGAGGCGCGGAGGGAGCAGCTTCGGCTTTTTGGTCGCCTTCGGCGACCAGCCTCAGCCGCTACGGCGATCTCGGTGCCTGCGCTTCCCTACGCTAGGGCGGAGGCACTGCTCATCCCTCAGCGCCGGAGCTGCCACGGAGCGCCGGAGCTGCCACGGAGCACCGGAGCACAACTTCCCGGCTTCTTACCCCCCTAGTCTCCAAAATTAACGAAATGTACTTGATACCAAGTAGTATTGATACTTTTGATACAATACTTGGTATGGAGTACATATCGATACTTTCAAAATATTCGGAACCCTACACTAATTGACGTTTGACATCAATCATTTGTCAAATTTATTTTGTAATTGGTGTAATTGCGTGTTATTTGCCAATTTGTATGAAAAGTTTAAAAAAATCTATCTCATGAACCGTAAGTTTCCGCAACCTAAAACTTTGCAAAACGCTTTCTTTTAGTGAGTACTATCTACAAAAAAAATATGGGCTTTGAAATCGATGGTCCATATTGGAAATATTAACCATGAGTTCTGCTGCATATCATGACATAATGAATTTCAATTTAATCTATACCCTATACATAAAATAAATTGCGTAATCTGTATTTTTTATAGAAGAGGGGCAAACGAGCATACAGTTCACCTGATGGTAAGCGACTACCACAGAAATAGTAATAATAAGACAATTATTACAATTTCTGTGGTGACTACCGCCGCCCATTAACAACCGCAACACCAGGTTAATCGCAGGTGCGTTGCCGGCCGTTTAGAAAGGAGTAACCTCTTTTCTTGAAGGTCCCTAAGTCGTATCAGTCCAGAAAATCACCGGTGGTAAACAATTCCACAGAGAAGTTGTACGAGGATGAAAATTCGCCAAGCATCCAGATGATGCATGGTGAGGATGGTATCGTAAATTTTGACGCGATGTGCGTTCGTGAAATTTGGCGGCTGGAACGCTCCCTGTGGTAGATGCGATAGAAAATGCAAAGTGATGCAACATCCCAACGTAGCACCAGTGAATAGAGCCGATCAGAAAGAAATCGGTGTCTGTACTCACATCAATAAAAAATCTAAACTAAAATTAAGAGGAGCCCTTCCTTTGAGATTTATTTTATTGATACCGCTTCTCGCAGATTTTTTCCCCTAATCTTGTGTTCTTAAATCACAAACAAATCATAACCAAGATGAAATTTCTAGTTATGTTATGATATCGATCATAGCATAACTAGAAATTTCATCGGAAGATCCATTTTATATTTTCTAAAAATCATTATATATTACTACTTTGAACAATAATTATGAAAAAAAAATTATGTGGACGTCCGGATGTTGATATTGTGTGGTCACGATAACTCCCGAAAAAATTGACGTATCGAGACCCGATTTTTCTTATTAGCTTTATAATTACATCAACGCGTTCCATATTTCATAAAAATAGCAATAGCATAGTTTTTTAATTAAATGATTTTCAACTTTTATAAGATTTTTTGCTATTAAATATACAGCTTATATTTTATACTTTGTTTAAACGATTTATTTTGGTAAACATTATTATTTATTTCCCTGTAGGTGACACTACATTTTAAAATAATGAGTAAATAACATATTTTAAAGTCAGGAATAGAGTAAATGTTTTATCAAAATAAAATGAAACGCTCATGAGGCTTGCACTTTTAGATTTTCCAAATGTTTAATATCTGTTACCGCCAATGCATATAATCCGGTATTGTATAGAATAACGAGTTCTTCTGTAGACTTCCTAAAAAATTTCATTCAATTCATAAAATATTATTTATTTCATACTTTAAGAAACTTGACTATACCTAAACTAACTTACCTATTATTTACCCACGCGTAAATATATCACCACCCAGAACTCCTTACAGTTCTGACAGGGGACACTTCCAAGCCCTCTCTTGCCGGAGAAAGATAAATGTTATCATTTTGAGGATAGGTCTATGGGATTTTATTTTTTCTTAAGAACTTTTCATGGGGAGTGGTGTCGGGGACACTCCCCTCTCCCCTCTCCTGCCAAACGATTTTAAATTTTGACTTGATTGACATTTAATTAAACTATTTGTTTGTAATTTCTTTATAAACAATTTTTAGTCAAATTCGACTGTAATTCTTAGTAAAATTGATTTTCAGATAAGAAAATATGTTTTATTTGTTCACATTTTATACTTTACCTGATCTTCTCAAGATATTCCATACATTATCTATATAGCTATTGCATACAATACCTAGGAAAAGTATGTAATGGTAAACGATAGATTCCTTATTTTATACATTTATACATACATTGCCTTAACAATCCCGGCAATATCTAGGTGACTAAGTTATATGCATTACCGGTAACATATCTGTAAATAAAGCTCAAATAAAATAATACACATGCAAAATAGCACAATAAACGCAGCACTCTTTTTGGCGGCTACTCATACCATTTGTTCCCGCTGCATTCCCTATACACTTACCCTAGAACAAAAATCTCTCTCGACTCGAGTTGATCGGTGTAAAAAAATGTCAATGTATGATTATGGACATTCAAATTTTCCGCATGACGCCGGAACTGGAGATGAAACATGAATACATTGTTATATTCCGGAATGAAAGCAACAGTCTTCAATGATTATTGCAGTGTTTTTCTCCTAGACGTATCCTGTTTGCATGTCATTTAATGAGCAAATTAAAGCTAATGCTTAATGGCACACTGCTATTTGTTTGCCCAGTGTCATTGAAAAAGTTAGGGAAAAAGGGTCAAAAACTCGCATCCTATTGCACAATAACAATGCTACGGCACACACCGCGAACAAGGCAAGTTTGACTTCTGAAAAGGTGGACCTAGTGGCCTATGCTCCTCATAGTCCAAACCTTCATGCGCTTTCTTTATTTTACCAAAAATCTAATATTTTATGAGAGTTTTGACATTCATGGAGCCAAAAGTGTCCGTGATAGTTTTAAACCAGCAAGTGAAAAACATGCCTCGAGACCAATATTGTCTTTATGTTTTAAAAGTGGTGTCAAAAAATGAAAAAAGTGTTTAAAATTAAATGGTAAACTTTGAAAAGCAGTCAATATATTATTATCGATCCATTTTCGCAACCAGTTTGTACTTGAATGTCCGAGTAATTGGCAGATATGTGGATGCCATCGAGTGCCATGGATTAAATAGATGGAGTTAACATTTGTACAAAACCACAAATTATTTCGGGGTTGTTTGTTTGAATTTTCTTATGCCCTTTACTTTGCATTATTATGACGAGTAAGTGTATTTGTGTTATCGCACATCACGTATGCAGTATAATATTTTCTGTTGAAAACTTATGGGCATGGTGGATGACGGGTAAGAAAAAGTTATCATCTATCAGCTAAGTAGTTATTACATTTTACCTGAATGCCAAAGCCATCATTTGTAATTCTAACGTGAAGTATGTCATTGTTGTGGATCGTATATTTCAGTTTCCTATCCAAAAAATAATCGAACTTCTCAGTATTTTCATTCAACAGAGTAATAAGCTTCAATACACATTGGTGTAAAATACGAATTGTGTGTCGTATGTACGTATCCCCGCGACTTTTGCACTCTTCTGACGAGCGAGAAAATCAAATGATTGTCTTTGTGATGTTTTCCTGTCATTACACGAGGAGTTTTCCCTGGCGTTTTACTTATCTATAGTGTCGTGTCGTAATCCACTATTTCATAGAAGCGTAAGTGGCGGCACCCACTTGAAATAGACCCGGAACATTTATTTAGCACCACAGTAAAAACTACAGGGCTATCGAGCATTCAGAATATTCCAAGAACGCAATAAAAACAAGTATCAGTGAAATGTAATAAAAGTACATTTGTTTACTAAACATAGTGACATAATAATGGAAGTTTTGCCTTTCACTAATTATTAATTTTAAAGTTGCTCTTTTAGCCATCTAAAACATTTTTATATCGATAGGTTACTTTTTGTAAAAGTTTAAAAATTAAAAATCTGTAAAAAAAAACTTTTTTTTTTATATTATAAGGATAACAAACGAGCAAACAGTCCATCTGATGGCAAGTAAATGCTGTGACTCATAGACACCCATATTAATCTTCGATTAAAAACCAATATGCAGATGCGTTTTCACCCCTGGGGACTAAGATGAAATGCCTCCGGTTCTCTACACTTACCATACGAACCACAGCAACTTACAGCAACTCTTGTATGATATCGGATCCGCTAGGTACGCTGTGATGCTCTGTTATATATACACACACACTTTGCCTTTTATGACACCCACGAGACAGTAGATATTCTTACACCGCCACTACACGGTTAGCAAAAAAACTTCATCAATAATTTTTTCAATCTCAGTTTTTGAGTTTTGTATTCCGTATAACTATCCAATATAAAACCGCAGTTAAGTATGGAAAAATTAAAATTATTTTTTTCACACGCGGTAGTAGTAGTATAGAAGCCCTGTAGAAGAAAGCAACTACAATTTCCATATAAATATATAATAAATACATGGGAATAATTAGTTAAAAATATAAAATTCATTTCTTATATAAATTATATACAGTACAAATGAACAATCAACTACATCTTTCTACAATTTAAAAATAAAATAAAAATGGTAGTACATTTAAATACATTATGTGTACTGATTTAACAAATTAAATTTTAGCTTTAGCCAATAACGGTTTAATATATTTATGGAAGCTTTGGTTAACGGGCTCCGAGTTGAGCGGACTTTTCATTGCCTGCTCCATCAAACGCTCGTACACTCGACCGTCATATGCACCAAGGGTAGAACACAGAATCTAGGGATAACAGAAAAACATATGTTAAGTTTACACACAAAACAATGTTAAGTAGCTAAGCAAAGTATAATTGCATTTTTGGCCAAAAAAGGAGGTAATTTACAATTCGACTGTATGACTTTTAGTAACGAGTAATACGTTGCGCGATATCTTCGTCAATTGTGAACCGATATTGATGAATCTTTTTTATTATATAGCTCAACAGTAGCCCCGTATAAAATTGTAAAAAAATCCACGTTCCACGTGATTTGGTTTTGGGTGTATTTCGGTTGTGGCTCTAATACAGCGCCGTCACAAGTCCATCACATGTCAACCGAACATAGGCCTTGAACATAGACTGCTTCATAGTAAAACTGTGTAAACATAGGGGGAGGGGGTGGGGCAATTTGGCATAGTTGCCGCAATTCGCAGGCAAAGTTGTTATTAGGAACATGCTGCTGGCCTATCTCCTGTTCCAGTTTCCCTCTCCCACTACACGGAATAACTTGAAGGATGCTTTTACCTTGTCTCTGAACTTTAATAAATATTCGTATAAAATAACTCAAAACTACAAAACAACAGGCTACCTGTGTATGCGCTTGCGTGTGCATGCGTGTAAGTGTATGTTTCATGGTAAAATATATCCATACGAAAGACTTTATATAAGTACATAGGTATTGATGCGTTGTGGCGAGTTAAGAAAATCCATGATTAAAACTACTTTTACGGATTTTATCGCGTTTATTTTTACTTTTTATTTACTTTTATTTTTGATTCCCGACGTTTCGGGCGCTTTCCAGCACCCATGGTCATGGGGGACTGAGATGACTGACGTCCCGATGTCATTGTTAAACCCGGAGTACCTTCAGCTTTTTTAATTATTGTTTATGGTCCGATCTATGCAAAATGAACTGACTATGTCCTGAGGTCTTGCAGTGGTATGCTTGGGTTTAGTTTTAATTTTATTGATTATAGGATCCCAAGCAGGTGGTAGTACCCAGCCTCCTTCTCTATTGAAATTAAGATGTATTTTTTAATTTCAATAGCCTCACGTATCATCCTTGGTAGGAATCGGTGTTCTTTCGCGAGGATTTGTGGTCTATCAAATCTGATGTAATGGTTGGGTCCGTCTAGGATATGATCACAAACTGCAGACTTTCCGGAACGTTGATGCTTCACATCAGCTATATGTTCTTTTACGCGGATCCTAATTGATCTTTTTGTTTGTCCTATATAAGAGAGACCACATTCACAATCAAGCTTGTACACTCCTGCATCTTGTAGAGGAATATGACACTTGACGGATGGTAGGAACTGACTAATCTTCTTCGGCGGCTTGTAGAATGTTCTAATAGAAGCTCGCTTCAAGATATAGCCAATCTTGTCTGTGACACCTCTGACATATGGTAGTACAGCAGTCACACGCTCGACTGTGGCCGGCTTCACTCGGTCACTGTGACGTAGGCGCGGGACCCGAAGCTTGTTGTCGTGCAGAACTTGCTTGACGTGATGAAGCTCGGCGGCCAGGTGTTTGCTGTCACAGATCCCTCGTGCTCTCTGTAACAAAGATTTGCCCACGGTAGCTAACTGTGAAGGATGGTGGTGAGATTCACCGTTTAAATATCGGTTTTTATGGGTCCTTTTCCTATACACAGTGTGACCAATGGTGTTATTAGGATTTCGGATGACTAACACATCTAGGAAAGGTAAGGAATTATTTGCCTCTAACTCCATAGTAAATTGAATTTTAGAGTTTATGGAATTAAGATGTCATACTCTAAAAATGCAGTTACTTTGTCTGATGTGGTAAAATTGTGAAAGTATCGTCTACGTACCGCTTGTAGATCCTTGGTGTAACAGGTGCAGTAAGGAGGGCTTTCTCCTCAAAGTCTTCCATGAATATATCGGCGACAATGGGAGATACAGGTGAGCCCATCGCAACACCATCTACTTGCTTGTAAAACTCTTCCTTCCACAGTAGACAGCTTCAAGATATAGCCAATCTTGTCTGTGACACCTCTGACATATGGTAGTACAGCAGGCACACGCTCGACTGTGGCCGGCTTCACTTTTGTCAGTGAGATAAAAGACCTACATCTTACTGACAATGAAACCATGGTCAGTTTTGATGTTCAGTCTCTATTTACATGCCTACCTGAAGACCAAGCGCGCAAGATAGCAAACAGCTTTAAATTTCTTGAAGAGATGCAGAGATCATAATCTCATTCCTACGTGTGTCAAGATATCCACTAAAAAAGACATTCGAGGAAGCGCTAAGATCTTAAATCAGGCTAGTAAAAAGTTGTTAATAACGGTGATTCAGCAAAAACGTACCTTATCTATATTTCATAAACAAAACCATAGACAATTCGTCCAGTGAATTAAAGACAGTTTTATCGACATTTGATTATAAAAATTGCATGGAAACTTTAGATAAACGCGAAACAACTAAATACAATGAATGCAAAAATAAACACATTGATAAATACCATAAATTAACAACTAAATCAAATGTCCAACATACGAAATCGTTGACCACAGACACGAATCATAAACAACGCGCTATCTACAACTTATCAAAACAAACACTGGACGACGCCACAATAAAAGTTTTAGAAAAAGGTATTAATTTCGCAATAACACCGCGAAAAATACCGTATGAGGACATTATCTGTAGTGTTGAGGACTGTCTGTATAAAAATAATATTGGTAATGAAGATTTAGAGGCCATACGTCAAGACATCTCGTCTATGTTACGTCGAAGTTCAGCGCCGAAATTAAATCTTCCCAAAAATGAATTTAACGCGTTGAAAAACTTACGCAACAGAACAGAGCTTACGATTCTCCGCGCAGATAAAGGTAATTCTACGGTTATAATGGATACGTCAGATTACAATTTTAAAATACAACAACTTTTGTCGGATGAAACTACTTATCGAAAGGTCAAAACAGACCCTACAACTAATACGCTTAAAACAACTAGCGATCTAATTAAGAAATACTCCGAAAAATTGAATCTGGACGTTAATTCGATAATACCTTCATGTGCCAAACCACCGAAGTTGTATGGGTTACCAAAGACACACAAACCGAATGCTCCATTACGTCCAATAGTGAGTCAGATTGATTCGCCAACTTACAGATTGGCTCAATACTTAGCTAAAATATTATCACCACTCAGAGGACACACAAGAGCACACACTAAGGATTCATACCATTTTGTCAGTGAGATAAAAGACCTACATCTTACTGACAATGAAACCATGGTCAGTTTTGATGTTCCAGTCTCTATTTACATGCCTACCTGTTGAAGACTGCATCTCAATTATAACTAGGAAACTAGAGGAAAATAACATGCCAGCAGAATATGCAGTATTACTAAGACATTGCCTTACATCTGGCTATCTACTGTGGAAGGAAGAGTTTTACAAGCAAGTAGATGGTGTTGCGATGGGCTCACCTGTATCTCCCACTGTCACCGATATATTCATGGAAGACTTTGAGGAGAAAGCCCTCCTTACTGCACCTGTTACACCAAGGATCTACAAGCGGTACGTAGACGATACTTTCACAATTTTACCATCAGACAAAGTAACTGCATTTTTAGAACATCTTAATTCCATAAACTCTAAAATTCAATTTACTATGGAGTTAGAGGCAAATAATTCCTTACCTTTCCTAGATGTGTTAGTCATCCGAAATCCTAATAACACCATTGGTCACACTGTGTATAGGAAAAGGACCCATACAAACCGATATTTAAACGGTGAATCTCACCACCATCCTTCACAGTTAGCTACCGTGGGCAAATCTTTGTTACAGAGAGCACGAGGGATCTGTGACAGCAAACACCTGGCCGCCGAGCTTCAGCACGTCAAGCAAGTTCTGCTCGACAACAAGCTTCGGGTCCCGCGCCTACGTCACAGTGACCGAGTGAAGCCGGCCACAGTCGAGCGTGTGCCTGCTGTACTACCATATGTCAGAGGTGTCACAGACAAGATTGGCTATATCTTGAAGCGAGCTTCTATTAGAACATTCTACAAGCCGCCGAAGAAGATTAGTCAGTTCCTACCATACGTCAAGTGTCATATTCCTCTACAAGATGCAGGAGTGTACAAGCTTGATTGTGAATGTGGTCTCTCTTATATAGGACAAACAAAAAGATCAATTAGGACCCGCGTAAAAGAACATATAGCTGATGTGAAGCATCAACGTTCCGGGAAGTCTGCAGTTTGTGATCATATCCTAGACGGACCCAACCATTACATCAGATTTGATAGACCACAAATCCTCGCGAAAGAACACCGATTCCTACCAAGGATGATACGTGAGGCTATTGAAATTAAAAAACATCTTAATTTCAATAGAGAAGGAGGCTGGGTACTACCACCTGCTTGGGATCCTATAATCAATAAAATTAAAACTAAACCCAAGCATACCACTGCAAGACCTCAGGACATAGTCAGTTCATTTTGCATAGATCGGACCATAAACAATAATTAAAAAAGCTGAAGGTACTCCGGGTTTAACAATGACATCGGGACGTCAGTCATCTCAGTCCCCCGTGACCATGGGTGCTGGAAAGCGCCCGAAACGTCGGGAATTAAAAATAAAAGTAAATAAAAACTAAAAATAAACGCGATAAAATCCGTAAAAGTAGTTTTAATCATGTATAGTGTTCACGTAAATAAAATAAGAAATCATTATGTAAACCAATACGGACTGGAAATAGCAAATAAAATACGCCCATTAAAAGATCTAAAGACCAAGCGCGCAAGATACATAACAGCTTTAAATTTCTTGAAGAGATGCAGAGATCATAATCTCATTCCTACGTGTGTCAAGATATCCACTAAAAAAGACATTCGAGGAAGCGCTAAGATTTTAAATCAGGCTAGTAAAAAGTTGTTAATAACGGTGATTCAGCAAAAACGTACCGATCTATATTTCATAAACAAAACCATAGACAATTCGTCCAGTGAATTAAAGACAGTTTTATCGACATTTGATTATAAAAATTGCATGGAAACTTTAGATAAACGCGAAACAACTAAATACAATGAATGCAAAAATAAACACATTGATAAATACCATAAATTAACAACTAAATCAAATGTCCAACATACGAAATCGTTGACCACAGACACGAATCATAAACAACGCGCTATCTACAAGTTATCAAAACAAACACTGGACGACGCCACAATAAAAGTTTTAGAAAAAGGTATTAATTTCGCAATAACACCGCGAAAAATACCGTATGAGGACATTATCTGTAGTGTTGAGGACTGTCTGTATAAAAATAATATTGGTAATGAAGATTTAGAGGCCATACGTCAAGACATTTCGTCTATGTTACGTCGAAGTTCAGCGCCGAAATTAAATCTTCCCAAAAATGAATTTAACGCAGCTACCGAAGTATGTGGTGTTAGTAAGAGAAAGAATGAAATTAAAAATAATACGTTATGGTGGGATGATGAGGTACGTATGGAAGTTGAAGCAAAGAAGAGAGCATGGCTAGATTTACTAGCAACAAAGGCTGGTAATTCTAGCGGTACGAATGATGATATTGAAAGAAAAAAGGCAGTCTTTAGACATCTTAATAAGAGAGTAAAAGAAGTAGTTGAAAGAAAAAAGCAAGAAAGAACGGATAAGAATGATAGAAGAATATCGGATAATTTCCAGGCAAATATTAAAATGTTCTGGAAACTTGTAAGAACTGCCAGGGGACATTCAAAACAGCCTATGATGAATGCTATAAGAGACGAGAATGGCTATATTCTGAATGATGAAGTTTTGAGTTTAAAGAGATGGAAGGAATATTTTGAAAGCGTGTTTATGAGTGAGGAGACAACGTGTGTACTAAGTGAAGTAGAAATTCCGAAGGAAGAGGAAAGAGGTAGCGAGATTAGTGTAGGTGAAATAATGAAAGCAATGAAAAGCATGAAAGCAGGTAAGGCTGCCGGATATGATAGAGTTTCACTCGAAATGCTAAGGGCTGGAGAGGAAGTGGTGGCAGGCCTGCTGCACACCTTGTTTAATTTATGCTGGGAACTGAAGCGGGTACCGGTAGACTGGTGCAAAGCCGTGATAGTCCCAGTATATAAGGGAAAAGGGTCGCAGCAGGACTGTAAAAACTACCGTGGCATCAGCCTTCTTAGCATTGTGGGAAAACTGTATGCTAAGGTACTGATTGAAAGGGTCATGAAAGAAACTGATGGAAAAATTTGGGATGTGCAAGCAGGATTTAGAAAGGGAATGGGATGTACAGATCAAGTCTTTTCCATGCGCATGATCGCGGAGAAGTTTTTGGCCAAAAACCAAAAGGTTTTTTGTGCGTTCATGGACTTGGAAAAGGCCTATGACAGAGTGAATAGGGATGTGCTATGGCAAACACTGAACTCATTTGGGTTGAGCGCTGGCTTGATACGGGCATTGGAGTCCCTTTATAGGGACTCTAGTGCTTGTGTTAGGATCAACGGGGTCTACTCGGACTGGTTTGACATCCATAAAGGTGTCAGACAGGGCTGTGTAGCTTCCCCGTGGCTGTTCAACCTATTTATGGACAGTTGTTTGCAAAATTTGAAAGTTGAAGAATGCGGATTAAGAATGGGTGAGTTAACCGTCAAATGCCTTTTGTACGCCGATGATCAAGTTATACTTGCGTCGTCGGCGGCCGAGTTGCAAATGATGGTTACATTAATGAACAGATCATTAAAAGAAAGGGGTATGAAAGTGAACGCAAGTAAGACGAAGGTTATGGTTTTTGAAAGAGAAGAAAGTAAAACGATTTGTGAAATAAGAATAGAAGGGGAGTTGATCGAGCAAGTAGACGAGTTTGTATATTTGGGCTGCGTATTTAGCAGGGATGGGAGATATGATAAGGATATAGAACGACGAGTGAATGCGGGAAATAGAGTAAATGGGGCCCTGCACTCTATTGTGAAGAGTCAAAATGTGTCGAAAAAGGCACGTATGGCAATTCACAATGCTGTGTTGGTCCCTACTTTAACATATGGTAGTGAAAGTTGGGTGTGGCAGAAGAAGCACGAGAGTAGAATGAACGCAGTAGAAATGCGGTCGTTAAGGAGTATGTTAGGGCTGAATCTTAATGACAGGGTAAGAAATTGTGTAATAAGAGAAGAGTGTGGTTTGCAAGATGATGTTGTGACCACGATTAAGAAAGGAATGCTTCGGTGGTTTGGTCATGTGGAAAGAATGAATGAGGAAAGAGTGACAAAGAAAATTTATGTTGCAGAAGTGAATGGCAGAGTCGGAAAGGGACGTCCTAGGCGAAAATTTATCGACCAAATTGGCGATTTATTGAAAACGGGCCAAATTAGGAGTACCCTTAACCGACGAGCATGTATGCGGAGGTGTATGGATGTGAAGGAGGCGAGAGAGGTGTGTCAGGATCGTGCCAAATGGAAGTCTGTAGTCTCTGCCTACCCCTCTGGGTGACAGGCGTGAGTGTTTATGTATGTATGTATGTATGAATTTAACGCGTTGAAAAACTTACGCAACAGAACAGAGCTTACGATTCTCCGCGCAGATAAAGGTAATTCTACGGTTATAATGGATACGTCAGATTACAATTTTAAAATACAACAACTTTTGTCGGATGAAACTACTTATCGAAAGGTCAAAACAGACCCTACAACTAATACGCTTAAAACAACTAGCGATCTAATTAAGAAATACTCCGAAAAATTTAATCTGGACGTTAATTCGATAATACCTTCATATGCCAAACCACCGAATTTGTATGGGTTACCAAAGATACACAAACCGAATGCTCCATTACGTCCAATAGTGAGTCAGATTGATTCTCCAACTTAAAGATTGGCTCAATACTTAGCTAAAATATTATCAGCACTCAGAGGACACACAAGAGCACACACTAAGGATTCATACCATTTTGTCTGTGAGATAAAAGACCTACATCTTACTGACAATGAAACCATGGTCAGTTTTGATGTTCAGTCTGTATTTACATGCCTACCTGTTGAAGACTGCATCTCAATTATAACTAGGAAACTAGAGGAAAATAACATGCCAGCAGAATATGCAGTATTACTAAGACATTGCCTTACATCTGGCTATCTACTGTGGAAGGAAGAGTTTTACAAGCAAGTAGATGGTGTTGCGATGGGCTCACCTGTATATCCCATTGTCGCCGATATATTCATGGAAGACTTTGAGGAGAAAGCCCTCCTTACTGCACCTGTTACACCAAGGATCTACAAGAGGTACGTAGACGATACTTTCACAATTTTACCATCAGACAAAGTAACTGCATTTTTAGAACATCTTAATTCCATAAACTCTAAAATTCAATTTACTATGGAGTTAGAGGCAAATAATTCCTTACCTTTCCTAGATGTGTTAGTCATCCGAAATCCTAATAACACCATTGGTCACACTATGTATAGGAAAAGGACCCATACAAACCGATATTTAAACGGTGAATCTCACCACCATCCTTCACAGTTAGCTACCGTGGGCAAATCTTTGTTACAGAGAGCACGAGGGATCTGTGACAGCAAACACCTGGCCGCCGAGCTTCATCACGTCAAGCAAGTTCTGCTCGACAACAAGCTTCGGGTCCCGCGCCTACGTCACAGTGACCGAGTGAAGCCGGCCACAGTCGAGCGTGTGCCTGCTGTACTACCATATGTCAGAGGTGTCATAGACAAGATTGGCTATATCTTGAAGCGAGCTTCTATTAGAACATTCTACAATCCGCCGAAGAAGATTAGTCAGTTCCTACCATCCGTCAAGTGTCATATTCCTCTACAAGATGCAGGAGTGTACAAGCTTGATTGTGAATGTGGTCTCTCTTATATAGGACAAACAAAAAGATCAATTAGGACCCGCGTAAAAGAACATATAGCTGATGTGAAGCATCAACGTTCCGGGAAGTCTGCAGTTTGTGATCATATCCTAGACGGACCCAACCATTACATCAGATTTGATAGACCACAAATCCTCGCGAAAGAACACCGATTCCTACCAAGGATGATACGTGAGGCTATTGAAATTAAAAAACATCCTAATTTCAATAGAGAAGGAGGCTGGGTACTACCACCTGCTTGGGATCCTATAATCAATAAAATTAAAACTAAACCCAAGCATACCACTGCAAGACCTCAGGACATAGTCAGTTCATTTTGCATAGATCGGACCATAAACAATAATTAAAAAAGCTGAAGGTACTCCGGGTTTAACAATGACATCGGGACGTCAGTCATCTCAGTCCCCCGTGACCATGGATGCTGGAAAGCGCCCGAAACGTCGGGAATTAAAAATAAAAGTAAATAAAAAGTAAAAATAAACGCGATAAAATCCGTAAAAGTAGTTTTAATCATGTATAGTGTTCGCGTAAATATAAGAAATCATTATGTAAACCAATACGGACTGGAAATAGCAAATAAAATACGCCGATTAGAAGATCTAAAGACCAAGCGCGCAAGATACATAACAGCTTTAAATTTCTTGAAGAGATGCAGAGATCATAATCTCATTCCTACGTGTGTCAAGATATCCACTAAAAAAAGACATTCGAGGAAGCGCTAAGATCTTAAATCAGGCTAGTAAAAAGTTGTTAATAACGGTGATTCAGCAAAAACGTACCGATCTATATTTCATAAACAAAACCATAGACAATTCGTCCAGTGAATTAAAGACAGTTTTATCGACATTTGATTATAAAAATTGCATGGAAACTTTAGATAAACGCGAAACAACTAAATACAATGAATGCAAAAATAAACACATTGATAAATACCATAAATTAACAACTAAATCAAATGTCCAACATACGAAATCGTTGACCACAGACACGAATCATAAACAACGCGCTGTCTACAACTTATCAAAACAAACACTGGACGACGCCACAATAAAAGTTTTAGAAAAAGGTATTAATTTCGCAATAACACCGCGAAAAATACCGTATGAGGACATTATCTGTAGTGTTGAGGACTGTCTGTATAAAAATAATATTGGTAATGAAGATTTAGAGGCCATACGTCAAGACATCTCGTCTATGTTACGTCGAAGTTCAGCGCCGAAATTAAATCTTCCCAAAAATGAATTTAACGCGTTGAAAAACTTACGCAACAGAACAGAGCTTACGATTCTCCGCGCAGATAAAGGTAATTCTACGGTTATAATGGATACGTCAGATTACAATTTTAAAATACAACAACTTTTGTCGGATGAAACTACTTATCGAAAGGTCAAAACAGACCCTACAACTAATACGCTTAAAACAACTAGCGATCTAATTAAGAAATACTCCGAAAAATTGAATCTGGACGTTAATTCGATAATACCTTCATGTGCCAAACCACCGAAGTTGTATGGGTTACCAAAGATACACAAACCGAATGCTCCATTACGTCCAATAGTGAGTCAGACTGATTCGCCAACTTACAGATTGGCTCAATACTTAGCTAAAATATTATCACCACTCAGAGGACACACAAGAGCACACACTAAGGATTCATACCATTTTGTCAGTGAGATAAAAGACCTACATCTTACTGACAATGAAACCATGGTCAGTTTTGATGTTCAGTCTCTATTTACATGCCTACCTGTTGAAGACTGCATCTCAATTATAACTAGGAAACTAGAGGAAAATAACATGCCAGCAGAATATGCAGTATTACTAAGACATTGCCTTACATCTGGCTATCTACTGTGGAAGGAAGAGTTTTACAAGCAAGTAGATGGTGTTGCGATGGGCTCACCTGTATCTCCCATTGTCGCCGATATATTCATGGAAGACTTTGAGGAGAAAGCCCTCCTTACTGCACCTGTTACACCAAGGATCTACAAGCGGTACGTAGACGATACTTTCACAATTTTACCATCAGACAAAGTAACTGCATTTTTAGAACATCTTAATTCCATAAACTCTAAAATTCAATTTACTATGGAGTTAGAGGCAAATAATTCCTTACCTTTCCTAGATGTGTTAGTCATCCGAAATCCTAATAACACCATTGGTCACACTGTGTATAGGAAAAGGACCCATACAAACCGATATTTAAACGGTGAATCTCACCACCATCCTTCACAGTTAGCTACCGTGGGCAAATCTTTGTTACAGAGAGCACGAGGGATCTGTGACAGCAAACACCTGGCCGCCGAGCTTCAGCACGTCAAGCAAGTTCTGCACGACAACAAGCTTCGGGTCCCGCGCCTACGTCACAGTGACCGAGTGAAGCCGGCCACAGTCGAGCGTGTGCCTGCTGTACTACCATATGTCAGAGGTGTCACAGACAAGATTGGCTATATCTTGAAGCGAGCTTCTATTAGAACATTCTACAAGCCGCCGCAGAAGATTAGTCAGTTCCTACCATCCGTCAAGTGTCATATTCCTCTACAAGATGCAGGAGTGTACAAGCTTGATTATGAATGTGGTCTCTCTTATATAGGACAAACAAAAAGATCAATTAGGACCCGCGTAAAAGAACATATAGCTGATGTGAAGCATCAACGTTCCGGGAAGTCTGCAGTTTGTGATCATATCCTAGACGGACCCAACCATTACATCAGATTTGATAGACCACAAATCCTCGCGAAAGAACACCGATTCCTACCAAGGATGATACGTGAGGCTATTGAAATTAAAAAAACATCCTAATTTCAATAGAGAAGGAGGCTGGGTACTACCACCTGCTTGGGATCCTATAATCAATAAAATTAAAACTAAACCCAAGCATACCACTGCAAGACCTCAGGACATAGTCAGTTCATTTTGCATAGATCGGACCATAAACAATAATTAAAAAAGCTGAAGGTACTCCGGGTTTAACAATGACATCGGGACGTCAGTCATCTCAGTCCCCCGTGACCATGGGTGCTGGAAAGCGCCCGAAACGTCGGGAATCAAAAATAAAAGTAAATAAAAACTAAAAATAAACGCGATAAAATCCGTAAAAGTAGTTTTAATCATGTTTAGTGTTCGCGTAAATATAAGAAATCATTAAGAAAATCCGTCACGCCATTTCGCATGGGTGTTGTCAAATACCAAAAAGATGTCATGGCTTCCGAAAGATATATGTATACGTGGTAGCGCCATGCTGCAGCTATACATTATGATTGTATCACGAATTGGTCGGCTCGACCAGGGAAAGACCACGCTCTCACAGAATACCAGCGTAAAATAGCAGCCGAATACTGCTGTGTTTTGTATGGTGAGAAAGGGATCCAGATATGCTTTTTTACTGGAAACGAGGCATTCCATCTTAGTCCTCAGGGATGAAAACGCATCAGCGTTTTGATTCTTAACCGAGGATAAAAGTAGATTTCTATAGGCCACAGCATCCACTTACTATCAGGTGGACTGTGTGCTCGTTTGTCACCCTTATTCTATAAAAAAAGATGACGGTACAACCATCTTGATTACGCCAGACGAAAAATATCCAGACCGTTGACGGGGCCGGCTTAAAAGGCGCGAGACGTCTGGGACAGCGATCGCCAATACGTCTGACAAGCAAACGATTTATGCAAATCCTCCCTACACCGGGAAAGGTCCATAAACAGCAGTGAAATTGGACAGCTTTTAGTGAAGAAGAATGTATAACCTCGTCGCGTATGTCGAATCCGTCCACAAGTCCAACAGCGTTCGGGCGAATGAGTGCCAACAGTTCTTCATACCTTTTCTGCAAGGTAGCGACATCTTTTTTTGATATAGCCGAGTACTGTAAAAGGACAGAAGAAAGTTAACCAATTACATCGAATTTATATTATAAATCTTTACTGATAGTATTTTGTAATCCCTCGATTATTGAAAAGTGGTATGATATAAAAAACCACGCCAAAGTCGATCAAAAGTCATAATCATGTTGAAAGTTTTCTTTGACTGTCACGGTGTTGTGCACTCAGAGTTCTTACGGCGAAATCAAACGGTAAATAGAGAATATTATTTGAGCTTTATGCGGCCTTTAAGAGAGCAAACTAGACAATAAAGGCCAGATTAGTGGAAAGAAAATTATTGAATTACGATATAACACCTTCGCACGAGGCCTTAACAATGTCTTCATTACTTTATTATATTTTCAATTATATTTATTTTATTTTACAGTAACTTAGCACAGAAATCAAATAAAATCCTGTCACTCACACCTCCGCCTGGTTTTGAAGAGTCAGATATTGAGTCTCATGACGATTTAGAAGCCAACCTTGAGCGACGTGAGTTTTTTCGCGTTAAACAGTTTCTCCCTTATCATAAGACTTATTAGCTGATCTTAGTGGCAGTGATGACCAGTACTTTATAATTCGTAATTCATAATAAAATTTTAGTTTAAATTTTTAACTTTACCATTAACATGTCGCCGCGCTTTTCCAATGCCCAATATTTGAGATACAACTCGGCCAACTGTTCCAAAACCGATGCCAAGTCATTAGACACAGAAGACGACAACCTTTGAGTTTCTTTCCAAAACATTTCGCACAATACGGCGCGAGCGTGTGCCTGTAAAATAACAATTAGTGTTATTCTTAAAGGTTAGGAATAAAATATTTTATTATATATTTACAAAGAGACAACATGGTAGATACAACAAATCTCAACTCTTTTAAACATATAATATGTTTCCATATAGATACCTTTACGTACTTTCTGGGCACAAATAAAAATTTTAATAATAAAAAAATAGTTTATATGAGAGCAAGTTGAAAGTTTCCAGAGTTGACTGGTAGAGAATGCCATATTAAGAATTTGTAACCCTCAGTTGAAGGTGTTCGCAATAAGATTACATAACTAAATAAACACTCACGCCTGTTACCCAAGAGGGTAGGCAAACACTACAGAATTCCATTTGGCACGATCCTGACACAGCTCTCTCTCCTCACTTGTGCCTGAAGTCGAAACTTTGTTGAACAAAGTTTCGGACTGGGGGCGACTGAATCTAGTCGATTTTAATCCCCAAAAGACATAAATTTGCACGTTTACCGTTAAAAAGCTCCCTTCGTCGTATCTTCTCAGTTTTTGGGCACTCCCCTTGTTTCCTCAGCTAGTATCGAAATCCTCAGCGTTGATGTGCAGTTTCGTGGTCACTTGGAAGAGAAGGCTAAATTGGCCTCTAAAAAGCTTAGCATGCTCAGCAGAGCGGGCTAGTATTTCATGCCGGCTCACCGCCTGAACTTTACAAGGCGCAGATTCGGCCACACATGGAATACTGTTCCCATCTCTGGACCAGGGCTCCCCAGTGCCAGCTCCTTCCATTTGATCGCATCCTGCGAAGAGCTGACCGAGCTCTTTTCGATCGGTTTAATTCTCTGGCACTGCGAAGAGATGTTGCATCTCTTTGCGTATTTTATCGCATCTATCACGGGGAGTGCTCTGAGGAATTGTTCGGATTAATTCCAGCCGCACAATTTCACCATCGCACATCGCAACAGAACTCGCGATACTATCTCGATGACTGGCGGTCCACCACCGTTCAATTTAAAAGAAGTTTTCTTCCTCGCACGTCTTCCATGTGGAGTCGACTACCACCAGAGATTTTTCTGGATCAATACGACTTAGGGATTCAAGAAAAGAGCCTACTCCTTTTTAAAACGTCGCCAACGCATCTGCAATTTCCCTGGTGTTGCATGTGTTCATAGACGGCGGTAATCACTTACCATCAGGTGAAACTCGTTTGCCCCCCTCTCATATAAAAATATACATTCTTTCTACATGACCAAACCACTGAAGCATTCTTTTCTTAATCCTGGTCAAAACATCATCCTGCAAACTACATTCTTCTCTTATGACACAATTTCTCACCCAGTCACTCAGATTCAGCTCTATCATCCTTAACGACCGCATTTCAACTGCGTTTATTCTACTCTCGTGCTTCTTCTGCCACACGCGATTTTAACTACCATACGTTAAAGTAGGGACTAACACAACATTGTGAATTACCATGTGTGCCTTTTTTGACACATTCCGACTTTCAACAATAGAGTGTGGAGCCCCATTTACTCTATTTCCTGTGTGAACTCGTCGTTCCATATCCTTACTATATCTCCCATCCCTGCTAAATACACATCCCTAATAAATTCATCTACTTGCTCGATCAACTCCCCTCCTATTCTTATTTCACATACTGTTTTACTTTCTTCTCTTTCAAAAATCATAACTTCGTCAAACTTGCGGTGACTTTCATTCCCCTTTATTTTAATGACCTGTTGACGACGCAAATATAATTTGATCATCAGCGTACAAAAGGAATTTGACGGTTGACTCACCAATTCTTAACGTGCATTCTTCAACTTTCAAATTTTCCAAAGAACTGTACATAAATAACAAACAGGCACGGGGAAGCCACACAGCCCTGTATGGCACCTTTATGGATGCCAAACCAATCCGAGTAGACCCCGTTAATTCTAACACAAGCACTAGAGTCCTTATAAATATGCCTGTATCAACCCAGCGCTCAACCCAAATGAGTTCATTGTTTGCCATAACACACCCCTGTTCACTTTGTCATAAGCATTTTCCAAGCTCATGAACGCACAAAAAACTTTTTGGTGTTCACCAAAAACTTCTCCGCGATCATGCGCATGGAAAAGACTTGATCTGTACACCCCTCTTTCTAAATCCCGGTTGCACATCCAAAAATTTTCCATCAGTTTCTTTCATAACTCTTTCAATTAGTACTCGTACTTAACATACAGTTTTCCAACAATGCTAAGAAGGCTGATACCACGGTAGTTTTTACAGTTCTGCTGCTACCCTTTTCCTTAATATATTGGGCATATCACGGCTTTGCACCAGTCTCCTGGTACCCATTTCAGTTCCCAACATAAATTAAACAAGGTTTACAGCAGGCCTGCCTCCACCCCCTCCTTAGTATTTCTAGTGATACTCTATCATATCCGGCTGCCTTAGCTACTTTCATGCTTTTCATTGCTTTCTAATAACGAAATATTATCATCAATACTTATCTCCTTATTTCTTACCTCTTCTTTCGGAATTTCTATTTCATTTAATTCACAAATCTCCACACCCATAAACAAGCTTTCAAAATATTCCTTCCATCTCTTTAATCTTGAAACTTCATTCTTTAGAATACAGCCATTCTCGTCTCTAATTGCAATTTTAATATTTGCCTGGAATTTGTCCACTACTCTTCTATCATTCTTATCCGTTCTTTCTTCCTTTTCCTTTCAACTTCATCTTTCACTCTCTTATTTAGATGTCTAAAGCCGCCTTTTTTTCAATATCATCATTCGTACAGAATTACCAGCCTTGGTTGCTAGTAAATCTAGCCATTCTTTACTTCAACTTCCATATGTACGTCATTATTCCACCATAACGTATTATTTTTCCTTTCATTCGTTCTCTTACTAACACCGCATACTTCGGTAGTTGCATCCACGAAACCTTTTTCAACATTATGCCAAACAATAAGATTAATACATAAAAAAAAAATAACTTATCAACGAAAGGTGACTCCGCAAGCTTGCCTTTATTTATTTAAAGAATAATGAAGAATTTAAAAAAAAAATTGATATGTCGATATAATTTTCCAGACAACCTTACCTCACTGGCATTAACAAGCTGCACCGATGCGAGATTCCACGCATCTTCATAAGCTTTCCCTGAATTCATATGTTGAAAGAGTGATTCACATGCTTCCTTTGTTTTCCTAAATACAAATTACACAAATTATAAGTTTTCACTTTCAATTATAATAACCAATAAATATAAATAAATAAATTTCAGTAACATACCCCTAATAGACTGATAGACAAAGGGTAAAAAAACTAGCTGGCTTGGCAGTTCCGCCCTTTCCAGGAGGTGGTGCAACGACTTAGGCCTCATTCGCACGAGAACAAAAAACCGTTACGTCAAAACTCGGCCTTGGCGCTTTTAAAGCGTTTACGATGTGATTGTTCCATCGAACGCTTTAAAATCACTCTTGTCTCGGCTTTCGCTTCATAAGATGTTAAAATGGTTTCTACTAAATTACTAGCAATGACAATTTGTGCTGCTAGAAGACGAAAAAAAAGCAAAAGGCATTCTGGTTACATCCTCTGAATGAACAGAAATACTTAAAAGGACAGTTTGTGACAATATACAAAGAGTTGAGGCAATACCCGGCTAAATTTTTCAATTATTTTCGAATGTCTATAACAACATTTGACGAATTGCTGGAAATAGTGATGCCTTAAATAACACTTCAAGATAGCAATATGGCAGAATATAACCAACAAACATTCTTTATAATTTTATTTGAGTATTCTGGCAATGTCTTTGCATATAGGATTAGAAATGGTTAAAAAAGCTCTCGTGCGAATGAGGCCTTATACTCCGAATTCACTCCGGACTTTTTACAGTTTAAATATGTATAAAATTTATTAATAAATCGACATTAACGCCACCTATCAGATCCTAGCATACCTATAAACCTTCGACTCTACAAAATTTATTATAATATATGTAGATGCTGTGACACCCAATTTCACCCCCTCAGGGGTTGAATTTTTCAAAATCCTTTCATAGTGGGTGTCTACAAAGTCGTACGTCTTATGTATTAATATATATATGTATTTCAAGTCAATCGGGCGTATAGTTTAGGAAAGCAACGTATATAGGTACAGTCTGGGTTATTTTTCAAAGAGTAGCCAAATTTTAAACTTATGTTTAAATATATAAATAATTATATACCGTTATTGCAATTTTTAAAAATACGAGTAAATAAGTTTCTTTTAATTTTTACTTTTATTTAAATTATCCCATATTAAATGTGATTCATCGACAACTACGTTTTTGCCTACCAATCGACCCTTACAATTACAAAGGTGTGCATTCGCAGTAAAATCAATAAAATTTTGCATTCCCATGCATTTTGAATTTAAAAGATAAAAAGGACAGAATGTTTAAGGTTTTTTTTTAAATTAATTTTTCTTCACCATTTGCCTATATTACATATTTCGGACCTTCTCTGCAAATTTGGCCGTTTATTGCAAAATAACCCTGTAATTAAAGAATTGTTGATATTCACAAATAATCCGGTAGGTGGCGTTATTGTTGAGATCCATCTAGTATATTATAAATGTGGTTTGTCACACATAAAAGAGATGCCAACAGTCCGAAAACACTCCAGTCGACAGTCGACTGCTCCTGCTGACTGGTACGAATTGACTGATAAACCGATGTTATGCGCTAGCAACGATGAGCTTATTATTATTCTTTATTCTATTTTATTATTATTATATCATGCAATGGGCATGGGTTATGTATTTGAGCTGTAAAGAGTTAGGGTGTGTGGCAACTCTTTGCTATTCATGCCTACTGACGGATTTTTGAAGGGACAGTTATCTAAGAGTGGATTTGAAAAGTCATAGTGCACATACCATATATACAAGGTAATTTTTTAACTTTTGCCAGCCAGTACTTGACTACCATCCCACTTAATGGTAAATAGTGGTATAGCCTTCTAGCCTTGAGAAGACCCACGTTGTAACAGAATGAAAGATAGATGGTAGCAAATTACACCACTCTTTGCTCATGCATCACCAACGACAAAGCAAACATTTAGACTTGACAAAAAGGTGGAGACTGGCTGAGCATCTTTTGTTGTCCAAAGGAGGAAAAAAAGAGGGGGGGAATTAAGGGTGATTAAACACAATAGCCCACAGTCCACCTGATTGTAAGTGGAAGCCTGGTTTCTAGTTTAAAGGATTTCCGATTCTCTACACCGAAATACAGCAGCAATAAGCTGCTTTTTTTACGTTAGTATTCTGTGAGGGTAACCTTTCCCGGTCAAGCCGACCCATTGTTATCCTTCCCCGGTCGAGGCCACCAATTCATGCTATATTACAACTATATAGCTACAGCATGGCTCTCCCACGTACAAATTATGAAATACTTGCGCACACCCACCGAAATTAATTCCAAATGGAATTATTTAATACCTTGTATCTATCTATCTATTGTATGAAGACCTATATAAAGACGGTGTATATCTATTTCACACTTTCTCACCCTGCAGCGACAGCTTGAAAACTTTCAATAATTCCCTTCGGTGTGTTCTCCCACGTGATTTTACTGTTTTTTAAGAACTTCGCTAAATATGACACGGTCGGTGTCAATAGCTTTCCTTCAGTAGTTTGTTTGTAAGCTTTCACTAGGTATCTGAAATACGAATAATAACAAATAAAAATCCTCCATACGTCAGCGTTCGCATGACTTTTATATGATTTCCTTTAGTGAACATCGAATTGGGTATAATATATTAAAATATATTAAAATTGATACCATTAATATTACATACATTTCACACATTAGTCAACTGCTAAACATTGACCTCCCCCACAGATTACGTCATGACAACTACGGAAAATATCCTATATTTTCCATAACCGTAAAGTTTTAAGGTTTTAGCATTTTAAGTTGAACTAATTTTTGTTGAGTATCAAGAGAGTAGAGTAGTTGGAGTAAAAGGATGAAGGCAATTACGAATTTTAAATTTATATACTGGTAAAGAGGTAAAGATTAAAATTACCTGGCGGTCTGCAACAACATCACAGTGTACTCTCCCTCGTAAGTAACAGTAGCGGTAACAATACCGTATATAGTGGGCAGGTTTGAGGACACCATATAACCGTGACCCCCACAGGCGAAACGACATTGCTCTACGCAAGCTGTCGCGTCTCTACTGCACACAGCCTTCAAACAGCATGCCAGAGCGTGCAGCTGCAATGTGAAGGCAACATATAAAATAACTACAAGATAGCGACATTATGAAAATTAACTTTTCGGTAATAGAGTTTTGACCTATAGATAATTTTTAATTGATAATGAAATTAATTAAAGTGAACGCTTACCGTTGCAGCCTATTAAGTCCAGTGCTGGACATAGACCTTCCCCGTAGTACTTACCTCATGGCAAATATAACCCTACTTGCCACAGTTGCCACGTTTGGGAGGCAAATTGGCAACGTATTTTTTTTATATTTTATCTGTTATTACGAAGACGCTGTTACCCATCCCCTGGGTTGTTTCCCCATGTCGCCTCTTACCACTTGACTTTATGGGCAGCAGCATTTTCCTAATAACAAATTAAAAGTAAAAACCAGCGGCTGTTAACCTGTCTGCCGCGCCTGCCTAGCGCGGCGCAGTGGCACCATCCCCTGTTCAGCAGTGGAATTTTGAAAGACTAGCCGATATCGTTCGTTAGAAAGAATTAACATTAACGAATTTTACGTTAGAAAGAATTAACATTAACGAATCGGTCGCCGATCGGATCGAAGTCGATGAATGCAGGTGGCTAAGGACCGTGCTTTGTGGTATTTTTAGGCGAGTCCTTTGTTCAGCAGTGAACTTGTGAAAAGCTGTAATGATCGCAATGAAGATGAATCGGCCGCCGAATTCTTATATGCTTACAGGAAAATGGTTCCTTCGCAAGCATATTTAAATATATCTTCGTATTTCATAATTAGCTCAAGTAAGTCCGATCCGCCTTCGCAGGAATATTTTATTTGAACCACGTCATAAACAATAATTGAATAAAAACAAGTATGGTTACCTCTGGCAACTGGTCCATGTTCCCTTTCCCCATATCGGCGACAACTTGATTGTAAGTATTCCACAACCATAGGCCAACGGTTCTGAACGCGTGGCTAGTTGCGATCGAAATAAACAGCTTGTGCTGCTGTGTAACGTAGTCCAAAATTTGTGGTTCAGGTTCCCTGATAATAACAGAAACAATAATATAACAAATGTAAATAGCAATATTATTCAACATGCTTTAACAATTCTGAGAAACACAACCGTAGTGTCGCATTGTTACAAATAACTGGACTAAGCAATATCACAAGCTCAAGGTCAAACAGAATGTTTTAAGCCACTGCTTGACCGCAATCCCACCTGGTGGTAAGTGTATTCCCACTGTCTTAGCGTAACTAAAGCCTATTCACTCTTGTCTTGAAGACACCCAGATTGTATTTGGACTGAAAGGTTTAAAAAATTATTCCACTACTTTGCTGTGCGCATTAAAAAAGTCGAAGTAATTGATTAAAACTACTTTTACGGATTTTATCGCGTTTTAGTTATATTAATTTTAATACCCGACGTTTCGGGTGCTTTCCAGCACCCATGGTCACGGGGGACTGAGGTGACTGACGTCCCGATGTCAGTTAACCCGCAGTATCTTCAGCTTTTTAATTATTGTCTTTGGTCCGATCTACGCAGAATGAACTAACTGTATTTTGAAGTCTTGCAGTGGTATGCTTGGGTTTAGTTTTAATTTTATTAATTATAGGATCCCAAGCAGGTGGTAGTACCCAGCCTCCTTCTCTATTGAAATTAGGATGTTTTTTAAATTTCAATAGCCTCACGTATCATCCTTGGTAGGAATCGATGTTCTTTCGCGAGGATTTGTGGTCTATCAAATCTGATGTAATGGTTGGGGCCATCTAGAATATGATCGCAAACTGCAGACTTCCCGGAACGTTGATGCTTCACGTCAGCTATGTGTTCTTTTACGCGGGTTCTAATTGATCTCTTTGTTTGCCCTATATATGAGAGACCACAATCACAATCAAGCTTGTACACTCCTGCATCTTGTAGAGGAATATGACACTTGACGGATGGTAAGAACTGACTAATCTTCTTCGGCGGCTTGTAGAATGTTCTAATAGAAGCTCGCTTCAAGATGTAGCCAATCTTGTCTGTGACACCTCTGACATATGGTAGTATAGCAGACACACGCTCGACTGTGGCCGGCTTCACTCGTTCACTGTGACGGAGGCGCGGGACCCGAAGCTTGTTGTCGTGCAGAACCTGCTTGACGTGCTGAAGCTCGGCGGCCAGGTGTTTGCTGTCACAGATCCCTCGTGCTCTCTGAAACAAAGATTTGCCCACGGTAGCTAACTGTGAAGGATGATGGTGAGATTCACCATTTAAGTATCGGTTTGTATGGGTCTTTTTCTATACACAGTATGACCTATGGTGTTGTTAGGATTTCGGATGACTAACACATCTAGGAAAGCTAAGGAATTATTTGCCTCTAACTCCACAGTAAATTGAATTTTAGGGTTTATGGAATTAAGATGTTCTAAAAATGCAGTTACTTTGTCTGATGGTAAAATTGTGAAAGTATCGTCTACGTACCGCTTGTAGAACCTTTGGGTAACAGGTGCAGTAAGGAGGGCTTTCTCCTCAAAGTCTTCCATGAATATATCGGCGACAATGGGAGATACAGGTGAGCCCATCGCAACACCATCTACTTGCTTGTAAAACTCTTCCTTCCACAATAGATAGCTAGATGCAAGGCAATGTCTTAGTAGTACTGCATATTCTGGTGGCATGTTATTTTCATCTAGTTTCCTAGTTATAATTGAGATGCAGTCTTCAACAGGTAGGCATGTAAATAGAGACTGAACATCAAAACTGACCATGGTTTCATTGTCAGCAAGACGTAGGTCTTTTATCTCACTGACAAAATGGTATGAATCCTTAGTATGTGCTATTATGTGTTCTCTGAGTGGTGATAATATTTTGGCTAAGTGATGAGCGAATCTGTACGTTGGCGAATCGATTTGACTCACTATTGGACGTAATGGAGCGTTAGGTTTGTGTATTTTTGGTAACCCATACAACTTGGGAGGTTTTGCACACGAAGGTATCATCGAATTGACGTCTAAATTCAATTTCTCGGAGTATTTCTTAATTAGATCGCTAGTTGTTTTAAGCGTATTAGTTATAGGATCTGTTTTGATCTTACGGTATGTTCTTTCATCCGACAAAAGTTATTGTATTCTAAAATTGTAATCCGACGTACCCATTACAACCGTAGCATTTCCTTTATGGGTTTCGAATTTGACCACCGTCTAGAAAATCTTTCGCAAATGCCTGGGCTTTCTTTTCGACCTATGTTAATAACTTACCCAGGTTTAAGCTGGGACTGATGTCTGACAGCAGCGTATCTCACAGCTATAGTCACGGCTTTTGATAATTCATAAGCGACGTCCGTCAATATGGTCACTCGAATATACACCATGGTTCCATATGTCAGTTTGTTGTTTTTGGCCTTTACATATGTCCCGTCCTGTAAATTGAAACAACAGTATTATTCCTAATTTTATTTTAAAAATTTGAATAAATGTATAAGTCATCAATCATCATCATTATCATTATTATAGCCTTTTAAAAGACCACCGCTGAACATAGGCCTCCTCCCAAGTCTCATGGAATGCCACAAAGCACGGTCCTGAGCCATTTGCATCAATCGACTTCCTGCATGTCTTACCAGATTGTCACTCCATCTATTTTTATTGGGGGACAGCCCACACTTCCCCTACCCCGGTACGAGGCTGCCACTCAAGAACCTTTCTTCCCAATCAGTTGTCAGTTCTTCGAGCTATATAGCCGGCCCAATGCCACTTCAGCTTACGATTAGTGATATATCGATTACTCTGGTTCTACTGCGGATGTCCTCATTTATAAGTTTAGCACGCAGAGAAACTCCAAGCACAGCTCTTTCCATAGCTTGCTGAGCGACCTTGCGCTTCTTAATACGGCCAGCAGTGAATTACCACGTCTCAGATCCATAAGTCATCAGTGGCAACTTGCACTGGTTGTACAATCTTGTTTTCAAGTGTTGAGATATACCTGACCAGATGTGTCGTAATTTTCCGAAATTTATAAGTAAATTATTAATATTTGAAGCACACATCACATCAGTAGCTTTTAAGAACTTTTTCAAGAACTTGCCAACTGACAAGCATTATTGGAAGTCCATGCGCAACACCTTGTAGGCAAACAGCAGTTTTGTAAACGCAAAACCAAAAACCTCTCGGTAGTAATGTTGCTCAAACATTTTTTTTATGGGATAGGGTGACAAACGAGCACACAGTTCACCTGATGGTAAGTGGTTGCTGCGGCCCATAGACATCTACATCTATCCTCGATTACAAATCAAAATGCAGATGCGTTGTCACCCGTGAGGACTAAGATGGAATGTCTCGTTTCCAGTAAAAAGGGTCTCCGGTTCTCTACACTCACCATACGAAACACAGCAATATTAAGCTACCATTTACGCTGGTTTTCTGTGAGAGCGTGGTCCTTCCCCGGTCGAGCCGACCCATTCGTGCTACTATACTACTAATATAATTGCAACATGGCTCTACCACGTATAAACATTGTATCTGTGAAATTTGGTTAATCTTTTTTGGATATATTTCGTAAAGATATCGTCCATCAATCAGTAGTGAGTACATCTGGAGATTTTTTTCAAGACGAAGATTGCGTATTCCTTGAAAAACCTGTGTCCAGTAGTAAATTAAAATAAGCTAGCTCATATAATATGTCATTCAAACATTTTTAATAAAAATTATATAATTTTTGCACTAACTGATAAAACAAATGTTTTAAGAAGTGTACATAACAAACCAAAAAGGCATTGCTAACCACATGAAGAAACACCACACAAAGAAGTTCCTAAATTTTAAGTTATTAAATTACGATAAAACATTGCACTAATCACATTGAAAATTAGTAAATAGAAACTAAACGTCAAGTAAATATTACTTAAATGTTTGATTTGCATAATTTGCCCATCAAAATTGGCATAATTACAATTTTTGAAGTTTAAAAATCTACACAATTGCTTCAATAAGACTCTACTGCGGGAGACCTTGTGAGAGAAAGTCACATAAGTAAAGATAAAACATTGTATTATGTAAGTAAAAAAGGATAAGGAAGCTCATTATGTAATTTCCTATCTTTTAAATAATCTTCTAATTTATACTATCCTTTCTTCTAAGAAGACTTTTTACATGCGCTACAATAATTATATTATTATTTACTCAAAAATAAGCCTCTAGTTTAATGGAGCCTTTACCTTGAAACACCAAGTTTAGATTTATGCGTTTTAAAATTATAGACATCACTCATTTTATCAAAGATCAACTGATAGTATTTTTGAAAGGTGTAGGACTCTGTACTAACCTTTAACACTTGAGAATTCTTCATAAGCATATTCGTTCTGGGTATCCGATAATTATCAAATCCTAGGAACCCGTTGTTGGCTGTCTGGAAACCAAGTTTTGGTCCAATTTCTCCAACTTTTATACCTGGCATTGGCATGTGCGTTTCCATGTCGCGTATTTGCACCAAGAAGGGATGTATGCCGTGATTTTTCCCTTTAATATGAAGCTGAGCCATAATTATACAGTGGTTTGCAGTTTGTGCCACTGGAAAAATGATAGTCAACTGAATATACAAGGTGAAATGCTTGATTTCAAAGATCATTGTTATTATTATAATTGCATATTTACATTCTTAATATTTTATATCATAGATTTTTCAAAAATATGACAACCTTTATAACTAATCTAAATAGTTGCAAAAAACCATGTAATTTTTGCAAGGTAATGTTAAATGCATATAAATTACCTCATTTTCACAATTTTTTTCACGTCTGGTTTGTGAGAACAAAAACATGTAATAAACGTCCATGACTAATCACATGCTTTGTTTTATTCAGTAACGATATTTATTAAGACATATTATGTGTTGTCTAATTACATCACAATTCTGAAATTTTTTCTATTGCCGAACATTTTAACGCTAATATTAGTTGGATCAATAGTATTATAAAGAGTTTTCAGGAAACTTACAGCCCCCAGGCCACCATTTGTAAGACGTAAGAGTAGGACTGTGGATAATGAATTCTTCCGTATCAGGATCATATGTAGCCGTGGTCTCTAGACCTCTCAGAAACGTTCCATGTCCGAGCTCGGTCTGCAATTTAAAAATAATTTGATAAGATTTGATTGAAGTCTTTCATTAATCAGATATCCTCACTATATTGTGGATTTGCGTAATGTTTGTATTCGTAGGTATGCCGATATATCCTAGAACTTTCAAGTAATAAATAATTATAATGTTTTCCTGGTCGATTTTGACCGCGTTGACATTTTTCAGATAGAATTCATCACCCTCTTTCGCCCCGAAGGTGTCGTAAGAGGCAACTATTGAAATCACCAGAACAGTTTAACGAATTCCGAAAAATGGCGGTATAACCATATCGTTCGTCGCAACACCGCGGTGACAAGTGGTGAGCAGGAGTGGTAACGAGGAACGGAGTCAATGACGCAATACGTCTGATACTGCAATCGCCAATCAGGATGCTAAGCGTGATAATTTAAGCATATTCTCCCTACAACAGGAAAGGAACATGTCCAGACTGTTACGTGCTAATGACGAGACGATATATGATGACGATATAGTAGGTATGAAAGTAGCAAAACGATATACCTGAGCATAAGTTCCTATCATCTGCGGAGCTTTCTGTAGCCATTCAAGCTGCTGTTCGGAAGAGGCTTGTGACACAATTGTTGGCAAAAACATTACGAAATGAAGCAGAAAAGGTGATATATCCTTTATAACGCCCGTAGTGATTTTGTAATTGTTAGAAATTCTGAAAAGAAAAGAAATAAAGTTCGTATGAAGAAAGCTTAAATCATAATGTCAGCAGTTGACTTCAAACTAAAACTTCCCATTTACTTGATGACAGTGTTTCTATGGCCTTCTTAGTTAGTAGTCAGTTGCAGGTTTCTGTACCCTGCAATAGACATTTGCTATCAAGCTGAATGTAGGCGAGGTTGTCGCACGAAAACTATTAATACAATTATTTTTCAACACTAAGTCAATAATATTTTTTAGCCACGAGCACACACTTCAAATGGCCTTAATTTTAAAACGCCCTTTTGCAATATTGTACAGCTGGTTTTTTTAAAGGATAATGAAACAAACGTTATTATGAAGATTAACGTTAGGAAGAATGAAGCTCATCGAACTAATAGTAAGTGGATGATGTGGGCCATAGACATCTATAGCTACCCTCAATTGAAAATCAAAATGCATATGCGTTATCCCCTAAGGAATAACATGGAATGCCTTGTTTGCTTTAAGAAGGGTCTCCGGTTTTCCTACACTAGCCATACGAAACATAGCAGCATTAAGTTGCTATTTCACGCTGGTATTCCGTGAAAGATTGGTCCTTTTCCAGACGAGCCTACCCATTTGTGCTACAACCATGTGTGCATAACCATAATATAAACTACAGCATAGCTCCACCACGTGTATATATACCCAACGAACAGAAAAATTAAGGTGCTCGTCACTACTATACACGTTTGTGTTTTGAAATTTTGATGTAAAAAGTCTATTTACCTGAAATCCGGGGAGGGACTTCGCTCCATTGACCGTCGTAGTAAAAGCGAATACAGGATACATGCTTTGCGCACTGCGTTTTCGTAACGCTCCTTATGACTTAAGTACTCCTCAGGCACCACATCTCGGAGATCTTTATTGCTTAATATATATTCCTCTAAAATGTTATTCAAAAGCAAATTCTCTGTTAGCATAAAAATAAGAATTGAATGTATTTTGTGCTGGTGTTTCAATAAAATAAAAATTCTGGTTTTAGTTAACTTATGTTATTTTCAAAATAGTTTTACTATTTATACTAATATATTATATTGTATATTGTAGTATATATTGTGGAAGCGACAGTAGCCTAATGGCAGGGCGCAGACCGCGAACTCAAAAAGCTCATGGGTTCGAATCCGCCATTCCACTACTGGCGTGAACCACTCGTAACACAAGCAATTTAAGCTTACCACGAGTGGTTGAGGGATATATTAGTAATGTTTATAGCATTGTTAATATTCTTTTAATTAAAAAAAAACTAATATAATAAAGCGGAAGAGATTTTTTTGTTATTTTTGTTTGTTTTGCAAAATTGCACGCTAATCTCAGAATTACCTGTTTGATTTGAAAAAAATATTTTGTATATGATAGCCAGATTCATGTGGAAAAGTATAGGCTATCTAGTATTAGGCTACATCTCTCGAATAGCCTTAAATATTGATTTCTGTTATTTTTTCTAATTACTTCGACACCCTTGTTTTGATCAAGTGTTCTTTCAAAATAACTTAAAAAAATTTCGTCAAATAATTTTTTTTGCAATAAATGTTTTAGTTAAGCTCAAAAAACTACCGTTTTTTATATGTGTTACCTCAGAACTTTTTTTCTAGGTGAACCGATATTGATAACTATTTCTTTATTTGAAAGCTGGTGCTTCTCGTGTGGTCACTTATCAATTTGATCAAGATCTGACTAGTATTTTTTGAGTTATCCTTAATAATGCGTATTTAATTGACTTCGACTATATCGATGATGTTCTCATTTTATTTAAATTGAAGTCGGTTGAACAAAATTTTTAATTTACCACTTGTGTCAGTCAACTACACTGAAATTTCATTCACCGCCAAAACAGCGGAATTTCCGCCGCATGCTAAAATTAAAATACCGGATGACGAGCAGAAGCGTCCTCATTACAGAATAAAAGAGTACCTAAAGTCCTATGATTGCCAGCGTAAATCTAGCTGAGAGATAAAATATAATTCTTTAGTTCTGTGGCTTTCAGTATAGGACTGTATTTCTGAACAACAACTGACAATTTCTTCTTCATCAACCTATAAAGTTTCATTTATGGATTTGGTTCTCTCCCATTGATGAGAATCCTCACCTTAACCGTCCACGCTTTTGAAGGTGGATTGACGATCGCAGTTGAAGAAGTTTTGCATCCATGCCGCTGATCCCGCTGGCGCCCACTGCTTGCCGGTCTGAGTATTTTACGTTTATTGTAAACGGGATGTGTGTACCACCATCTTTTAGAAACCATATAATTTTTGGCATACCTCATAGTCGAATCTTAAGATACCCACGTAACGAAATGATTTATTGCATTTTATGTGCTGTTTACCACGTGCTAGGCGGTGAAAAAAAACATCAAAAAATATTCCGCACTTTAAAAATTGGGGAATCGCGGCAGACATTTTCCTACTCTTAAACCCTCTCGGAAAGACGAAGTATTTAACGTTAGGACGTATGAAGGCTGCTACTTTCCTCTACTTTGTTTATCATCATCATCACCAGACTGCGGACAGACACTCGACTGGACGCAGGCATCAAATTCGTACTAGATAGCCTGTGCAGATCGCCACTTCTCGCAATCAGGGGGTGTCCCTTAATACTTTTGCCTAGGCGCGGTCTGCACTCCACGATACCTCTAACTCTCCAGTCTCATTTCAACGACTAAACGTCATTGCGGGTCGGCTTTAGTAATCTGCTGCACGATTTAAGTGATCATTTTAGCTTTAGTTGATAGGTAATGATGCTATTGATTACCATCTAGCTGCTTTTTATGCCGGAAATCCTTAGTTTTCGAGATATCGATAATTTTAGTTTTGAGGTTATGTCCATTTAAAAATGATACGAAACGAAATAACAACATAATTATTTGATCATTTTAGCTTTAGTTGACAAGCAATGACACTATTAATTATCATCTAGCTGTTTTTTATGCCGGAAATCTTTAGTTTTCGAGATATCGACAATTATAGTTTTGAGGTTATATCCATTTAAAAATGATACGAATACGAAATAAGAATATAATTATTACAAAGAGATAGCAATAGAGCATGGTCTGTACTCTGTTTTAAAAAAAAATTACTGCCGGGAGACAGTCGTCATTTACCAAATATAATATAATAAACAAGAGGCCATCGGCAAGATTGGTGGTCCAGGAAAAGTAGTCCAAATAGACGAGTCAAAATTTGGAAAACGGAAATATAATAAAGGTAATTTGATTTTCTTATATTATAGACTGAAACAATATATTTATAATAATAATATAATGATAATTAAATTTATTTCAGACCCACATATAGTCCATAATATGTTAGTAAATTAGCTTAACCTATGTTAGTCTTAAATTATTACACATTATTTATTTTAAAGTTTACTTTTGAACCCAAATTGTCTTTTAATACCTTTTATTAAATATATTTGAATACCTTTTAAAGCCAAAATATCTGGAAGAAATCAGTTTCAGAGTGATAAGACAGCCTGTTGTACATATTCTGCTATAAAATTTTGTACTTTTGTATTTGTTTTTTTTTTTTTTTTGTAAAATTGTACTATTGGGTTTTGGTGTACACTGTACAATATAGAGTAAATAAATAAATAAATATCTTGAATATTTACTAACTCTAAATTGTTTATTGTTGATTTTAGGAAGGCAGATTGAGGGCCACTGGATCCTCTGCCTCATTGAGGATGGAAGTGAGGATTTACGACTAGAGGTGTGCCCTGAAAACATCAGGTTAGCGGACATACTAGTGCCCCTAATTAAAAAACATGTGGTTGAGGGCACCACAATCCATACCGACTTCTGGAGGGCTTATGATTGTTTGGGGCAACATGGGTACATTAAGAAGAAGCGCACTCAAGTGATGACGTGCGGAGAACCAACATTTATTAACCAGCTTGGTCGACTGGCTACCCTCGAGGCTGCTGACCCCAACATGGGTACATTCACAAGAAGGTGAACCATTCAGATCCTGAGAACCCATTTGTTGCCCCTGATGGCACTCATACTCAAAGAATCGAATCGCAATGGCGGGTGGTTAAAAGATTTTTCAGTAAATACAATTATAACCACCTGGAAAACTTTTCAGACATTATTATAGAATATTTGTGGAGAAGGTCAGTGCAAAGAAAAAAAAGGATCCTTTTATGGAACTAATTAAAGTAATTAACCATGTATATAAATAAATGTTTTTATAATATTATATTTGGTCATTTCTTTTGATCAAACTCTAGTACCAGAAGGTATAAATCACAAAACCGAATCTGTCAACCCCAACTTCCATGTGGTCTTTCCGCTCTTACCCCTAGAGTGTATATGAAAATCCGGAAGCGCGGAGGGAATGCAGCCCTCGCCCGCTGTAACTAAGCGTAGGCAGCGTACGAGCCGTAGCGGCTGAGGCTGGTCGCCGAAGGCGACCAAACAGCCGAAGCTGCGCAGGTGAGCTAGGTGCCTGTGCTTAGTTACGCAAGGGCGAAAGGGCTGCACTTCCCGCAGCGCTGGAGCAGAAGCAGAGTCAAAATAGTGTTAATTCCCACCGTTTTTCCCACCCTAAATACTCCCACATTCCCACCGGGACCCGAATGTGAGTTTTTCGTCACCGGACGCCCTTTTTTTATTAAACGAAAGCGAATTTTCCTTAAATGTAAAAAAACTTTAAAAATTCATAAAAAAAAAAGGGGGGGGTTTCCGGCACTTTTTCCTTTCAGGGGGAGGTTCCGCCCCCTCCCCCCCCCTCCCCCCACCCACTCGGCGACCATATATTCATGCAGCAGATTACTAAAGAAAACCCGTCATTGCCATTTCAGTATACTAACACGTAAAGCCATATCAGTAATCTTGATTCTCCGATGGTTTTCTTAGTTACAAATTTTATCCATACCATCCATTTGGTACACATACAACAATATTAATAAAATTCTATCAGTAATTATTATTTAACTTTTACTATATTCGGTGCGTTTGGGAGAAAAAAGCGCTAGCAAGCGCTTGTAAGCAAAATGGCGAAACTATACAGTTTTCGGCCAGTACACGTTTGCTAACTTCAGTAGCGCTGACACAATCCGCCATTTTGCTTAACTAATTTGTTTGTTTTGAAGTAGAGTTTATAAATTGTTTTGTGCAATATTAGTTTTAAGTAATATAATGACATGAATAGACATATACATGTTATTAAAATTCATGATTGGTAAGTTAATATGAATACTTTACAAACATATATTTAAATTAGGTTAGGTTCTCCAGTTAAAACTAACATTCACGGCGCTTACCGCTTACAATCGCCATTTTGCTTACAAGCGCTTGCTAGCGCTTTTTTCTGCCAAACGCACCCAATATATAGGTACGTATGTGCATATACGTACAGTAATTATATTCCCTTTGGTTGAATATTACTCTTGACAGTTTTCATTTAATATAATATGAATTTTAAAATTCAGAGGGATTTTTATGAACCAAATACGTCTTGGAAATATGTAATCTTATATTATATATCTTTATATTTGATTGCGCATATAATTCATTTACATACCCACTTATTCTATCTATTTTTAAACTTACCAATTTCTTTTCTTTCCAAAGTATTTTGTTCTCCACCATCTATTAGATGAATTAACTCTTCAACATTGAAACTGCACTTTTTTCTTTCTCTAATCAAATCTTGGTTCACTTTAATGTCTTTCATTTTCGTACCTAAAAAAATAATCTTATTTTGATTTCTTGTTCAGACAACGACGGAGGTTTATACATTTTTATCTTGTTGTACATTGTTTACGAATGAATATATCTACAGGCATTAATCAGCGTTAACTTCTGACATATATTTTGCTTTTATTTGAGAGACAACGCTTTTCGATATACATTGGTTTAAATTTTATTTTGGTGGGATTGTTTAAAAAGCTATTTACAGAAACTAGCTTTATGTCCAGCATGAGCACGTTTCATGTTCATTGTGAAAATGCGTGGTAGCCATCACTGCCTCCAGAATGTACATTTAGGTATGGGTTGATGACAGCGCAAAAGAAGAACTATTTTAACACGCTTAAGTGCACAGAACACCTAATCTAGCTATATTAAGTATTCTGTGGTTAAATGCATATCAATTATTTGTTTTATGAAGTGGTAGTTAGGGCCCTACAACTACTCATACACGTGATTACCTTAACATAGTACCTAACCGCAATCGTATTTTTACCACCAATTGAAGCATGTTATTGCTAATTAATATGAATAATTCAAGTCAAATCAATATAATTATCGACCACAACGAAAATCGTACTGGCGGTCACTAAGCAGCTGGTGATCCTCAAGGTATCTCATGAGCTGGCAGTCTATAGTGTATTCCATTATTTTGGAGAACAAGTGATGGTGATAGGCCTGTAGGACGGGTCTGAGCGAACGCCTTTTTTAGGAATAGGGTGGACCAAAGCTGTCTTCCGTGAATTCGAGACTACCCCTTGAGAGTAGGAGTATCGGAAGAGACGGGTTAAAGCCGGGGCCAACTCCGGAGCACACGTCTTTACCACAATGGGAGTGAATACATCAGGCCGACTCGACTTGTTGACGTCCAGGGAGAGGAGTGCATTGCGAAGCGAGCACTGTGTTAACCGTACATTCGGCATGGAGCGGTCACCGAGAGCCGAGTTCGACGCAAAGAGAGAGCCTAACAGATCGGCTTTCTCCTTTGCAGCATGGGTCAGTGAGTGGTCCTTCACGTGCGTAGAAGTGTACGGGAAGTTCCCTTGGAGAGCCTTGGCAAGAGACCAGAATGCATGGGTTGAAGACAGTTGAACTAGTTTCTCACCAATTCTGCTGATATGCTCTGACCTTGCCCTGGTACTACTCTTTTGAATGATCTGGAGTGCTGGTGTTTTACATCCCGAGACGTTTATGCGTCAGCCCAGGCCCGGTAATACTATCCGGTAATGCTTATAGTGTGATGCTATTTTACAGGAGTGACCAAACCATGGCTGAGATTTGCCTCCGCTGGGCTAAAAATATAATGGAATAAAAAGTTACATACCCTGAAGTACCACATCAGCGACAGAATCAGCAACAACGGCGGGATCGTTAGGCGAGAAGAAAACCCGCCCCCAAGGGTAGTTGAAATATGTTAAATATGTGTAATATATATATATATATATATATATATATATATATATATATATATATATATATATATATATATATATATGTGAAATATAATTAATTTTTCCGAAAGAAACATTAACCTTTATATTTTCCTAACAATCCTCCATAAAACTTGTCAAATATTTAAACTCATTCATAAGAGGCGCCGCCTACTTGCAGAACAAGTTGTGGATGCCCTAATTATAATGTCTCTTGTCTCATCATACCTATATCAATAATAATCTTATCATCTTTTACCTTGCTTTGTATCTGGTACTCCACTTAAAGAATCGTTAATACAATTAACAATATTACATTATTTTGAATTTAAATAATTTCATTAGTTAATGAAATAAATACTCATATTTATTATCTACTCGTAGTTATATAAATAGAAGCTTTAAACCGATTATCGTGACTCATGATTAGGACTTTTCTTATTTTGCAAACACAGTACATATTTTAATGGGATAAATAAAGAAATAACATATTTTTATAAGTATAATATATTTTTATAAGTATTATTTATAAATCCAATTATCCACCAAAGCTTACATGTACGTATTTGTATTTGTTATTAAGTATATGGTAAGTAAGTTTTTATCTGTAATATTCCTGACGAACGTAGTGGGGGGGAGGGTAGTGGGAACTGTCGACGAATTATTAGTCTTGTTTTAGCGTTTAAGTAATGGTTTGAAGTGATTTTGATACGTAAAACGTGTTTACGCATGTGGACTGCTGGTGGAAACGACATAACAGGTAGTGTTACCCAAATGTAAGAACAATACAATACTTAGCCAGTCTTGGTCTTGGTCTTGCGCCAATACACCTGGTCTTGTTCTTGGTCTTGATCTTGGTATTGCACCCCCAGTCTTGGTCTTGCAGCAAGTCTCGCAATTACCTATTAGCTTCGATCAATTATATACTATTGATCGAAGCCTATTAGCCTATTGTTATTTATGAAACGTTACTTTAGATCTTAGAACAACTTAACAGAGTAGGTACATTTTGAGTTTGAATTAATATGGCCATAACAAAGACCAACCAAATTAATAAATTTCTAAGAAATTCGAAAAATCAACTGACACCGGGTGGGGTTTGAAATCCATGCCGATGCTCTAACAAACCGAGCTATCTACCGTGTCCCACTGCCACGGAAGTCAGTCTGTTTCTTTAATGCGAATTGCGTATATATTATGTTCTTCTTGTGATGGAATTAATCTACGTTAATTAAATTAAATTTGCCTAGGTAAGTTACTTGCTATATTTATCTAGGTAGGTACTTACTGACTACTAGAGTACGATAAAAGTTAATAAACCGACACTGCTGTTCAATTTTTGGAAGTGTGTGATTTTAAAACACGATTATGACTTCACTCATTCGAAATTCAAAATTCAAATATTTTTAATTCAAGTAAGGCACTTTTGAATTGTCATATAATTACTGTTTTCCCCAATTTTTTTTTTCTTTTCTATATTCAAGGGTGCTGTATCTACTGAAAAGAATCACGGAAGAAAGTAAAAAAAAACTCAGTAGTTACTCTATTCAAAATATTTTTACAATAGTACTATAATTATGTAAGGCGATAAATCAAACATCAGACCAAGACCTACCAGACCTACACCAAGACCAGGACTGATTTTGGGCAACACTAGTAACAAGTGGTTCCCTATTGATACCGGCCTCAAGTTATTTTGTTGGCATAGGCGCCTTACTTAACTTGCAGAACCGACGTCATCGACTGCCCGCTGGGTTCAGGTTTTTTTTATAGGATAGGGTGACCAACGAGCACGCAGTCCACCTGATGGTAAGTGGTTGTTGTGGCTCATAGACATCTAAATCTATCCTCGATTACAAATCAAAATGCAGATGCATTGTCACCCGTGAGGACTAAGATGGAATGCCTCATTTTCAATAAAAAGAGTCTCCAGTTCTCGACACTCATCACATGAAACATAGCAGCGTTAAGCTACTATTTCACGCTGGTATTCTGTGAGAGCGTGGTCGTTCCCCGAGCCGACCAGCATTGCTCTACCACGTATAAGATAGATGTCGTCAAAATCTTACAAAAACTCGGCAAAGTGACGCATCCGTATATCGTCAAAAAAACTATAAAAACGAAGATCCCGAATAATTTATTTTATTATATGGCTTAAGGGCAAGCATCCAAGCCGAAAATCTTCATAAAAAAATGTAGTGGCGTAATCATGAAGGTTAGATAACAGGAGAACGATCGCCGTAGAAAAGTGTCTCAGAAATATGGACAACATCAGTGAGGCGCTGCGATTACTAAGTACATACATACATACATACATAAACACTCACAATGCTGTGTTGGTATTAAGGCAGTTCTTACAAGTTTCCAGAACAATGTTCTGGAAAACTTGTAAGAACTGCCAGGGGACATTCAAAACAGTCTATGATGAATGCTATAAGAGACGAGAATGGTTATATTCTGAATGATGAAGTTTTGAGTTTAAAGAGATGGAAGGAATATTTTGTGAGTTGCGTGTTTATGAGTGAGGAGACAACGTGTGTACTAAGTGAAGTAGAAACACCGAAAGAAGAGGAAAGAGGTAGCGAGATAAGTATAGATGAAATAATGAAAGCAATGAAAAGCATGAAAGCAGGTAAGGCTGCCGGATATGATAGAGTTTCACTCGAAATGCTAAGGGCTGGAGAGGAAGTGGTGGCAGGCCTGCTACACACCTCGTTTAATTTATGCTGGGAACTGAAGCGGGTACCGGTAGACTGGTGCAAAGCCGTGATAGTCCCAGTACATAAAGGAAGAGGGTCGCAACATGACTGTAAAAACTACCGTGGCATCAGCCTTCTTAGCATTGTGGGAAAACTGTATGCTAAGGTACTGATTGAAAGGGTCATGAAAGAAACTGATGGAAAAATTTGGGATGTGCAAGCGGGATTTAGAAAGGGAATGGGATGTACAGATCAAGTATTTTCCATGCGCATGATCGCGGAGAAGTTTCTGGCCAAAAACCAAAAGGTTTTTTGCGCGTTCATGGACTTGGAAAAGGCCTATGACAGAGTGGATAGGGATTTGCTATGGCAAACACTGAACTCATTTGGGTTGAGCGCTGGCTTGATACAGGCATTGGAGTCTCTTTATAGGGACTCTAGTGCTTGTGTTAGGATCAACGGGATCTACTCGGACTGGTTTGACATCCATAAAGGTGTCAGGGTGTGTGGCTTCCCCCGTGGCTGTTCAACCTATTTATGGACAGTTGTTTGCAAAATTTGAAAGTTGAAGAATGTGGATTAAGAATGGGTGAGTTAACCGTCAAATGCCTTTTGTACGCCGATGATCAAGTTATTCTTGCGTCGTCGGCGGCCGAGTTGCAAATGATGGTTACATTAATGAACGGATCATTAAAAGAAAGGGGTATGAAAGTGAACGCAAGTAAGACGAAGGTTATGGTTTTTGAAAGAGAAGAAAGACGACGAAAAACGATTTGTGAAATAAGAATAGAAGGGGAGTTGATCGAGCAAATAGATGAGTTTGTATATTTGGGCTGCGTATTTAGCAGGGATGGGAGATATGATAAGGATATAGAACGACGAGTGAATGCGGGAAATAGAGTAAATGGGGCCTTGCACTCTATTGTGAAGAGTCAAAATGTGTCGATCACTAAGTGCAGTCAATAAAAGTCATTTTCACAGTATTTTTCCGATCAGATGCTCAACCACTTGCACATCCACGCACAATAAAATATTTCTCCATTTTTTGATGTTTCTTTTTGTCAAAAATTACAAAATTACGGAGCATGAAAATTTTCTAAGAAAATATGAAATGAAAATTTGTACATTATTCAACATTGAGCTATTACGTACGTACTAGAGGTGACACTGCATTCGGCTACTCTGTTCCACTCAACTACGGTGCATACACCGTACTTTAATCAATCTCTTCTCGATTTAAAAAAATCTCTTGATTAAAATATGCCGTCGTGTGTAAGGACACATAAGTCATTGTACAAATAATTCAGATATTGTACAAATAATTCAAGAAATATCAGTAAAAACCAAGTAATAAGATCATAATCATCGGTTAATAAGATACTAATAAAAGTATTATAGATTAATAATAAACCAAATTATTCCTAAGACGCCATCTCGTGTCATGGAATATAGATTATGAAATTAATATGTTCAGATGCGACATTTCTGTGGGTACTTAAGTATAGGACGAATATATTATTATACACATTTTTTTAGAAAGATATATAAGTTATTATAATTAGGTTAAATTTTTCATGTTTAAATCTGCTTATTATTCTTCTATTTTATTTTTAAGTTTCCACATCAAAGTCAAAGTGGAATAAATTCGTCCATTTTTAACTGTCGCGTGCCCAGCATTTATGAATGACTCTTATTCTAATTTAAAAAATGCATTTGTAATTTAGATGTTATGTTAATAAGTTTTGTTAAACATACATTTAGTATGTTTTTTTTTATATTTGACATAGATACCTTTTAATATATTCAGGTAAAAATATCATTAAAATGTAATTGTGATATAATATTGTGTAATATTATATTAAATAAACAAATATAATATACAAAATAAATGACAAAATTTAAATATTGTTCTCGATATAATTTACCTATTTAACATTACAATCTACTATTACCTACGGGTCATTTTACCTATGTTTATTCTATGATAAAAAAACCCAACCGCGCGGACACAGAGTAGCGCACATTTTTTATTTGAGATAGCTGTTCTAGTACGTAAGTACATATTACTTCAATATTATTCAACTAACTTCACCTACTTGTACTCATAAACAGCTAACTTCGCAGTCACTACTCACCGACGTCAGCGCCGCTATGTATTCTACAATTTTCAAGGACAGGCGGGCTATGCTTTAATACGTAGTGATCGTTCTCCTGTTCTCTAACCTTCATAGGCGTAATCAAAGGGCGTAATGATCATATCTTGAGGTTATAATAAAATATATATAAAAATAATTTATCATATTTCTTTTTCCTTATATTTTCAAACCGCCAGCTAGTGACAAAAATTCGAAACGAAAGATATTGTGTAGCTTGCTACAGATGTATTAATCTGTGTTGATATAGTGTAGCTTACTTGAACAAAGTCTGTATAGCTTTTGTAATTATTTTAAATATATATATATATTAAAATTAAGTTGCCTAAATTGTCTACGTACCTTTTTATTGACAACGCTGAATCTAAATATAGGTTACACTTTTTTTCCTGTCAGTTAACAAATAAAATACATTTACCGCTTAAGAAAATAAAACCCCACGAATCACTGCATAATAACCTTCTGTTTACTCACATTAGGTAATCTGTGTAAAGTTCGAACATTGACGTTGATAGCGTCTAGTAACGCTATCAACGTCAACGTTCAAACTTTACCAGTGATGTAATCGGACTGAATAGCACCTGAATAGCGAATCGGCGACGCGAGATAAACATATAGTTGCATCTTTTACTGTTTCATAGTGAAAAACGTAAAAATTATAAAATGCTTATTTCTAAGTAAAGAAAGGTTATCTGTATTAGCTTAGATTCATGCGTTACATAGTAATCGGCTATGTAATTAAGAATTAAATAAAGAATTAAAAACATTTACTCGCTTTAAGCACTTTGAGTAATGTTTACTTAAATGCATCGACTATATAGAGGTAACACTCCATACTTAAATGTTTTAATCACTGATAAGACATGCCAATATATTAGATAAGGACAGTTTAATCCTAAAGTGAAATGGTGTAGGTACGAGTATATGTAAGACAAGGATATGTATAAATATTACAAAGTGATGGCAAGAGCCTCCTATAGGATCCAGAGGGTCGTGTAAATTTGAATTTGTCAACTTGCATAGGTTTATTAGCAGAAAAGAAAAACGCAAGTCCAAACCGTCTCTTAAGAATATTAATTAAATAATATTTTTTATTAAAAATTTTAAAATGTATGTAATAGCGACTTTGTAACGTTTTGGCAAAATTTGTATAATAGAAATGTCAATGAAGTTCTGTTTTAGGGACAAAATAGCGAAATTAAGGAAAAATAAATAGTGTATTAAAGATGTAATTTTGCTTTTAAAGATTTGTTTAAAGATCTGTTTAAATTTTAAATTCTTGCATTAATGTTGAATTGTATAAGATAGGTGAAAATATTGACTGAAACTGTATTACTCGTATAAAACTGTACCTATTTAATATTTTAGGGTTTATGACCATATAGTTTATACTTAGAATAATTATATTAGGCTTTATGTTTTATTTATGCCTTTATATAATGCGAATGTTTTATTATTTTTATGATGAGTTTAATTTGTACATGTTGTGAAATACAGTTGTTTTGTACTATTGTTTTGAGAATAAAGTTATGATACAATATATGAAATTTAATTATAAAAATTTTTGGCGCCCAAAGCAATAAGGGCAACCCTCCGGAAAGCAGGGGAGGGAGGCGGTGAATGCTCATAGCATACCACGCAGACGGCTGCGTGGTTATGTGGAAACTTTTACCCACTAAACACCGCCTTTAGGCACTGGCTTAACGGTCTAGCTAGAGATCTCTAAGCCGTATCGAACACGACTCCCCTTGAGTGAAAGAGGGGCTATCGTTCTAGTGAAAATTATAAATACATGAAGGGTTTTTCGCGCCTGGTTCTACTTAAGGTTTAGCTCGGGAGTACTTTATTAAGTTGCTCAATTTTCAATTCGTTCGAGATAGTTCGGAAAGTTAAAGTTTCCAGTTATAAATCAAGAAAGAAAACGAAATTAGGAAAAGTAAAGTAAAAGTAGTGAAACTTCAGTATCATATTTCAAAGGGGCAGTTACGATTAATTGCTTTTTTATTTCAGCAGTGCCTCCCCATAAATAGGGAAATAAGAAGATATATAGTCCACTGAGTTGATGACTGCCGTCTGGACCGGAACCATTCACTGGGGCCCGTAATCTTAGTCGTCAACCACTTTCTTTTATGAGAGCGGTCGGAGTTCTAAATCGAACGTCTTATCAGAGGTCACGCCCACCACGTTGATTCCCGAACCCAGATTTCCCGAGGTGTGGTATAGGAAAGGGGGCAGTAATTGGTTGATCGCTGTTGAGAGCGTGAGATTAAGAAAGGGACGTTTCCTTTCAGTACTACACTTATAAACTGCATGGTATTATATAGTAGCTTTTGACTATATACAAATTAAAAAGCAGTATAGTACCTATATCCTTATATTAGTTTAACCATAAAAATAGTGTACTAATTACATATTATGTTAGTATCTATTTGCAAAACATGTAAAGGTTTTGAAATTAATATTTATAGGTAGTTTACTCTTAGAGTTCACTAACTTAAATTTATTTTGGTACTTAGTTTCATTATGTAAAAAGTATAATAAAAAGTATATCCTTTTTACATGAAACATATTTATGTTAAACTACATAAGTCCGAAGCTCTGCGACTTGCGACTATATTATGTCACTCTTATACCCTCATTAAGACAAACAATAATATTTGTCTTAAGATATAGACATGGACAGTGATGGATTTTCAAAAACGCATACTAGGCACTGGCCTAGGGCATCGCCGCAGAGAGGGCATCGGTTTTTAAACTTCTAATAAAAATATAGGTTTAATTTCAAAATAGATTCTTTTTTTAAAAGTAGATGGGACAAACAAGCATGCGGCTCATCTGATGGTAAGTGACTAGTGCCGCCCATGAGCTAAACCAGGGGAATTGCAGGTGCATTGCCGGCCAATTCGTTTCAATGCTTATTATATGGAATGATATTGTTACGAGCTTGAGGTTCGTGACGATAAAAATTGCCGATAAAATTACCTAAATTAACACTTTAATTTACTTTACACAAATTAAAGTTAAAAATACTAATAATTAAACACACTTATTCACTTTATTCCGCTCTGAAGCTTCGCTTGTTTCGCCAAATCAACACTACTCCCATCGCATCTTGCAGCGCCTATATATTTAAATTAGCAAAGAAATATCCAGAATGTTCAAGTAAACACGCGCAAGGTACCGAGCGTTCGAGTTTCAACTAGGCGCTGTCGGTTGAGTGATTTGTGATGTCATTTTCTCAATGCTCCCCTCGCTCTCGTTCCTGACACTAGATGGCGCTAGTTGACTTATTCATGCAACACTGCCCCCTCCTAAGACATGCTCGTCCCGAGCATTATCGGTCCCATAATAACGCGCCAAGCGATCCACATGGACGATCTTAGGAGTCCCTCTTGCGCCTTTCTGTATCCGGTAGGTCACATCGTTGATCCTGGTTACAATCCGGTACGGGCCGTCCCATTTAGCTTGAAGCTTAGGAGATTTCCCTTTGCTGCGGACTGGATTGTGCAACCACACAAGTGAACCTTCGTCGAACCCTTTGTTGTTCATTTTGCGGTCATACCGGGTTTTCATCTTTTCAGACATTTGCTGGCCCGATTGTCTGACGTGCTCATAAACGTCATTCATTTTTTTCCGCAAGTCATTTGCATAATCGGTTATACTGCGTGGAGCATTAGGTGGTATCCCGGTGATCAGGTCTGCAAGCAGCCGTAATTCTCTTCCAAAGTTTGCGAAAGCTGGTGTCACTGTTACTTTCGTGAACAGAACTTCGATATGACAACAAAAACGGTTGTATGTGCTTGTCCCAATCTCGTTGCCGATTGTCTACAACTTTTGCTAGGTACCTCTCCAATGTCTGATTAAATCGTTCCACCATTCCATCAGATTGCGGGTGATAAGAAGTCGTTCTTGTTTTATGAGTACCCATAACTCGGCAAGTTTCCTGGAATATTTGAGACTCAAAATTCCTTCCTTGATCGCTGTGAATCTCTAAAGGTACTCCAAAACGACAGAAGACTTCATGAACTAGTTTATCTGCAACTGTTGAAGCTTCTTGATTTGGAATGGCGAAGACTTCTGGCCACTTAGTGAAGTAATCCATCACAACCATGAAATACTTGTTACCGCTTTCACTCTCCGGAAACGGCCCCGCCACGTCAATGGCTATTCTCTCCCATGGTGCACCAACATTGTACAACTTCAATGCACCTCTACTACGAGTCTGAGGTCCCTTTACAGCCGCACAACTTGTACATTTGCGACACCAGTCCTCGACATCGTTTCGACAGTGGACCCAGTAAAACCGTTCTCGGATCTTCAGTAGAGTTCGTTTAACTCCCAGATGGCCTCCTGAACAATCATTATGGTACAGCTGTAGAACATCCGGTACTTTAACTTTAGGGACAACCATTTGCAAATGACAGCTGTCTCCTCGAACGTTTTCCCATTTACGACACAGAACTCCATCCTGAAGCAGCAAGCTGTCCCACTGGGCCCAATAGCTTTTAGTGGTCGAACTCATCGCTGAGACGTCACTCCACTTGGGCTTGGGAGCACTGGCCTTTATCCATTCCAGAATCGGCTTGATGTCCGGATCTTCCTGCTGTGCATGTAGTAAGCTGTCCTTCCACTCGTTGCTGAGGTGGTCTGCCCTGAGCATCCTCACGGATACCACTTCCTTACTCTCTTGCCTAGTACAATGTTTGCAATCTTCAGGACAAGGTCTTCTTGATAATGCATCTGCGTTGCCATGAGATTTCCCGCTGCGATGTTCGATCTCAAAGTCGTATTCCTGCAGTAGTTCAATCCACCTCGCAACTTGTCCTTCTGGGTTTTTAAACTGTCATAGCCTTTATTTGTTTTTAAACTTCTGGGTTTTTAAACTGCAATAGCCATTTTAGTGCAGCATGGTCAGTTCGTAAGTGAAATTTTCGTCCCAGAAGATATTTGCTAAAATGTTGCAACGACTTTACCACAGCTAGCAATTCGCGTCTTGTGACACAGTAGTTCCTTTCCGGTTTTGACAACGACTTGCTGAAGTACGCTATCACGACCTCTTGGTCACCATTACGTTGAGACAACACACCGCCAAGTCCTATATCACTTGCGTCTGTGTCAACTATAAATTCTTTGCTTGCATCAGGGTATCCCAAAATAGGTGTTTTGCACAGACGGTCCTTGAGCTCCTGGAATGCGATGTTACAACTTTCATCCCAGCAGAAATGTCGCTTCTCCTCGGTTAGCTTATGCAGAGGTTTGGCTATATCTGCAAAGTTCTTCACAAAACGTCGGTAATAGGAGCACAAACCCAAAAATGCTCTAACCTGCGTCTTGTCTTTTGGAACCGGCCAATCCTTTACAGCTGCGATTTTCTCTGGATCCGTGCGGATACCTTCTTCCGACACTACATATCCCAAAAAGTTGACTTGCCGTTTGAATAGTGAACATTTCTTCGGACTCAACTTGAGGTTGGCATTAATCTTCATGAGCACGCGTTCCAGGTTTTGAAGGTGTTCCTCAAACGTACGGCCCACGATGATGATGTCATCCAAGTAGACCAGACAGGCATCGCCAATTAGCCCGGTAAGTACAAGTTCCATCAGCCTTTCAAACGTTGCTGGAGCATTGCACAACCCAAACGGCATTACTTTAAATTGCCACAGACCCTTTCCCGTCGAGAACGCAGTTTTCTCCTTATCCTTAGGGTCAATTTCAACTTGCCAGTAGCCACTTTTTAGGTCCAGCGTGCTAAACCACTTTACTCCTGTAAGCATGTCCAACGTGTCGTCAATTCTCGGCAAGGGATGGCTATCCTTCTTAGTAACGTCGTTTAGACGGCGGTAGTCAACACAAAACCGCAAGCTACCATCCTTCTTCTTTACCAGTACCACGGGTGAACACCATGGACTAGATGAATGTTCAATAACACCATCCCTCACCATTCCCTCAATCATGATTTCCACTTCCTTTTCACGTGCTACCGGCAATCGTCTTGGCCGCTGACGGATAGGCAACTCTTCACCTGTGTTTATTTTGTGTTGAACTAAACCAGTCTTTCCTATGTCAGCATCGTTTGATGAGAATACATCGGCGTACTCGAGTAACAACTTCTTCGCCTTGACCAATTCGTTCGGGGACAGAACACTGCGACAGTCTTCCAAAAGTGTGGTCACTCTCGTTTCTGAATCCTTGCTGGGGGTCCCACACAATATATATTGGCACTGACGTAACCAATCCACTTCCTCACAAGTACCAACCAGTGTACCTTTTTCTATAATCCGTTCCCGGTCGCAAAGGTTCAGCACACGTACTCCTGAGATGTCAGTGGTCCTGACCAAGGTTCGAGCTACTTTCCATGGAAGGTTATTGTTTACCCTTTCCACAAGTACACAACGGTGAGCTTGCCCAGCGTTTCGAGGAAGACTAACCGGAACAATCGTTTCCGATCTCGGCGGAAGAACAATCTTCTTGATGCTGTACACGTTCCCTGGTAACGCACCTTCCATAAAAAGTTCCTCCTGTCCACATTTCAAAACACCTTGCTTAACGTCGATCTCGCAACAATTATTCCTCATAAAGTCTAAGCCTAGGATGCAGTCGTCCATTATATCAGCCACGATGACATTATGCAGGTAGATCACGTTGCCTAGCTTCAACTCCATCTCCTTCTCTCCACGGACGGGTATACGCTGACCGGTGGCTGTTACCAAATTAATGCGTTCTCGGTTGTATGCGGAGTCCCCAAGGAACTGACTTATAAGTTGGGAACTAACAACCGTACGAGAGGCTCCAGTGTCTATGGTCAGTTTACACGGCATTCCGTTGACCTCGCCCTTGATGATTAGACTGTTCCCATCATGGGTTTGTGAGATCGAGATCCTTGGGGCTCTTTTAACATCAGCCAGTACCCGCCCCGCAGTTCTGGCTTTTACTCGTTTCCCTGCTGCTGCTGGGCGGTGCTGTTGGCCGCACTACCCTCCTGAAATCGTTCACCTTCCTTTTCTAGGGTTCGCTTAGGGCAGCTGGATCGAAGATGGCCCTTTTCCCCACAGCCATAGCACCTAGGGCTGTATCCTCTGTTGCGGTCGCGAACTGTAGCTGCTGCAACCTCCCTGATGCGATGGGAACGATGATCCTGCCGCACGGCTTCCACCTCCAGTGCATGGACCAAGGCGTTCTTAAGCGTGTCGTGGTGCCCGAGTCTCACAGCAGCTCTGACTTCAAGGTCGCGGATGCCGTCGATGAATGTCTGAACCAGGTTCCCTTCAATGAGCGCAGGTCGTTTAGCGTTTTCTTCACGTCAGCCATCACGTTGTGTACCCGATTGTTCACATGGTTGATTCGGGTTTCATGTTCTTCGATTCGGGTATCAGCTTCCGACAGGCGGTTGTCGTGTTGAGCAACCCTATCCTACACGTCCCTTATCTCTTTCCCAAAGGTAGCGTGAAGGTCCTTCATGAGGAGCATCTGCTCTTCCGACCGACGAGCCTGTTCCGCCTGCTGACGGGCCTGTTCCTCTTGTCCGCTCTGCAGCTGCTCTTTCAACTGACGGACCTGTTCCTCCTGTCGGCGGGCCTGTTCCTCCTGTCGGCGAGCCTGTTCCTCCTGCTGCTCTTTCAACAAACGGGCCTGTTCCTCTCGTCCGCGCTGCAGCTGCTAGATGTAGGAGCTAATGACGGGCCCTCAGCCTCCGTGGCTGGCAGTTGGCCCTCCGACATCTGCGCCGTTGCACCACCAAATCTCCGCTGGTCCGTCTCATGCTGGCGTTGACTGCGGGTACGGACACCCTCCGTTTCTTCCTTAGGTAAAATCGGCATGATTTTATCCCACTTCTGACACCAATTGTTACGAGCTTGAGGTTCGTGACAATAAAAATTGCCGATAAAATTACCTAAATTAACACTTTAATTTACTTTACACAAATTAAAGTTAAAAACACTAATAATTAAACACACTTATCCACTTTATTCCGCTCTGAAGCTTCGCTTGTTTCGCCAAATCAACACTACCCCCATCGCATCTTGCAGCGCCTATATATTTAAATTAGCAAAGAAATATCCATAATGTTCAAGTAAACACACGCAAGGTACCGAGCGTTCGAGTTTCGACTAGGCGCTGTCGGTTGAGTGATTTGTGATGTCATTTTCTCAATGCTCCCCTCGCTCTCGTTCCTGACACTAGATGGCGCTAGTTGACTTATTCATGCAACAATATTTTGAATTATATATTGATTTCCAGAAAGTTAACAAAACTTTACAGGCAAAAGTACGCCTTCAGCTTGTAAAACTTACACTATTTACATGCGCAAATTTATTACAATCATTATCCGATCAGCTTAAAAATTTATGTATAAATTTCTGAAATATTGAAACGCGCTCTAAAAAAACCTTCCACCTGATAGCTCAAGGCTCATACAATCTGTCACAGATTACCAGCGTAAAATAACAGTCTAATGCTATGCTGTATTTCGCATGGTGAGTGTAGAGGACCGGACATCCTTTTTACTGGAAACGAGGCATTCCATCTTAGTCCTCAGAAGTGACAACGCATCTTCATTTTGTTTCTCAATCGAGGATAAATGTAGATGCCTATGGGCCAAAGCATCCACCTACCATCAGGTGAACTGTGCTCATTTGTCACCATTATTCTATATAAAAAAGTTATTCAATTACACGATTATGTAAATTCCATAATCAAGCTAATTTATGTAAAATAATGTGATAAGATAAATTACCATCAGCTTATCCAAACGATAGACAACCTGATGATTTCTTAAATTTACGCGAACACTACACATTGAATAAAACTAAATTTACGTTTAACGCGATAAAATCCGTAAATTTAGTTTTATTCAATGATAGACAACCTGACTTCGTCTGCAGTAATTGATGAAAAACTAACAGAAACAGAAACTATTTTTATTCGATATGGATTATAAACAATACATATTTAAAGTCACTCTTTTGTTTAATTACCACCAGTTCGGAAAAAAAAACCTCTGTCCTGGAAAGAACCAGCAAGAAATCCAGCGGAGCTTCTTTCAGAGAATAAACAGCTTACAATCATGTTTTTTACACAATTAACAACAAAAAACAAATTAGAAATAGCTTACTAGCGTTCACCTCGTTCCCAGAGGTTGTTATCATCCATAAATTCCTTAATATTATAATAATCCTTTTTATACAATTTAATAAATTTTTTGAACCTTCACGTGAAACTTTGTATATATTGTGTATTTTCGTTTGTATATTTGTTATATTTTAGAGATTACATAATATTATCTACAGTTTTTATTTCCGGAATAGCACAAATGTCAGAAAGATATCAACTGAGCTCCGAAATACCTTTTATTCTCAAATATTTGCTGCTATAATCTGTAAACATCGTTGTAAATAAGACACTAAGTAAAATCGTTCTCTTTTCCATGCACGAAAAATACCATCTAGAATATGAATAAACGTTATCTTCATCTAAATTATATAAGCTAAAATGATATATTACCTAAAAAACTTTTAAGCCAATTTTTTCACTCGGTTTTTATTAAAGCCTGAAGGTATAGCAGCTCTAGCTTTCTATTGTTTTACTAATTTAAAAAGCACACATACGAAGAGTTAGAGGCGAATAATAGAATTAAATCACTTGGAGATAATTGGAAAATGATAGTCATCAAATCAGCGCCCATGTCCTGTCCACGCATTTGGACAGTTTATAATAGACGTTATATGTTTGATGAAAACAAAAAGGTGTAGGTAAATAAAAGAAGAATTCATTTTTTTTATCAACATCAACATAAAATCAAAATAATGACGTAATTAAAAATAAAATTTAAATGGTACATGATATAAATAACGGAAATTTATATAAATACAAAAAAATTCATGTAGGCATTTTATTCACCTTTTTCCTACTCGTAAAATATCACAGTTTTCCCTGCATGAAAGGTTTAAGGTACTTATGGAAGGTTTCGTTAACTGGTTCCGCATTGAGAGGACTCTTCATAGCTTCTTCCATTAAACGTTCGTAAACTCGGCCGTCGTATGAACCTAAAGTTGACTGCAAAATCTAAAAAAATTTTTTTAATAATTAGTGAATTTAAAGTTGTTTTCGATCGCACAATCGGACAAATAAAATAAGAAAAAAGAATTGACTAAAAGTTTGAAAAACGGATCACATAAAATTACTTTAAAAAAAACGGATCATACGAATACATGCTTTATTCAAAACGCTTCTTATTTTGTGTTTATTGTAATATTAAATAAACTTTATTGCATTTGATCATGATAATGTTTGTTTAAAACAAATGTAAAATGTAACCAGCCATGCCGACATGCAGCCATGTAGACAGCGCCATCTAGTATCGAATTGAAGAATTAAGCTTTCTGGAAGCCCCAAACTCGAACTTTCTGCGCTTGGTCGGTTGGCGCGCGTATTTACTCGAATATTCTGGAATATTCTAGATGTTTTCGTGGAAGAGCCCTATATAAAGGCGCTGCAATACGCGATCGGGTAAGTATTGAATTTGGCGAGACAATCGAAACTTCGGAGCGGAATAAAGTGAATCAGTGTGATTAATTATTAGTGTTTTAAGTTTAAATTTGTGTAAAGAAAATTAAAGTGTTAATTTAGGTAATTTTATCGGCAATTTTTATTGTCACGAACCTCAAGCTCGTAACAATTGGTGTCAGAAGTGGAAATAAAATCATGCCGATTTTACCTAAGGAGGAAACGGAGGGTGTCGGGTACGGCCCCGAAGTCAACGCCAGCAGGAGATGGACCAAAGAAGATTTGGTGGTGCAACATCGCAGACATCGGAGGGCCAGCCACCGGCTGCAGGCCAGTCAGTAGCTCCTACATCTGCAGAACCTGACTTAGGTGCTCTGATGGTGATGCTGCAGGAACAGGCTCGCCGACAGGAGAAACAGGCTCGCCAGCAGGCGGAACAGGCACGCCGATTGGAAGAGCAGCTGCGGGGCGGACAAGAGGAACAGGCTCGTTGGTTGAAAGAGCAGAAGGAGGAACAGGCCCGCCGACAGTAAGACCAGGTTCGTCGTTTGGAGGAGCAGCTGCGGGGCGGACAAGAGGAACAGGCCCGTCAGTTGGAAGAGCAGATGCTCGTCATGAAGGACCTTCACGCTACCTTCGGGAAGGAGATAAAGGAGGTGAAGGATAGGGTTGCTCAGATTGACAACCGCCTGTCGGAAGCTGAAAACCAAATCACGAAGGCTGAAAACCTAATCGAGAAAGCTGAAACCCGAATCGACCAAGTAAACAATCTTCTTTTTTAGCAAGTCCCAGACATGCTCTATCGGATTCATATCGGGGGAATTTGCTGGCCACTGCATCACCGGTATACCTACGTGGCTCAGATATGCCCGTACCGATTGTGCACTATGAACACGAGCATTATCTTGCATTAGAATAAAGTCGTCACCAATAAATGGGGCAAATGGTACAACACGTTCTTCTAAAATGTCTCTGATGTATCGATCTGCTGTCATGGTCCCTCCTGTGACTATCACTAACTCCGTGCGAGCTCCCAAACATATCCCTCCCCAAACCATAATCGAGCCGCCACCATAAGCCACTGTGTGTTCAAAATTAGACTGTATGTGGCGTTCTCCTTTGCGTCTCCATATTCGCTGTCTCCCATCGATTTGTTTTAAAAGAACTCTGCACTCATCAGTAAAGAGAACCTGCTGCCATTCGTTCAAATCCCAATGACGATGTTCTCGCGCATAGCTTAATCGGTTTACGCGGTGACGTCTCTCAAGTTTTGGGCCTTTGGCAGGTATATACGACCCTAAACCAACTTCTTCAAATCTCCTGCGAACTGTACTGTAAAAATGCAGTTACGTTGTCTGATGGTAAAATTGTAAGAGTATCGTCTAGGTGCAGTAAGGAGGGCTTTCTCCTCAAAGTCTTCCATGAATATATTGGCGACAATGGGAGATACAGGTGAGCCCACCGCAACACCATCTATTTTCTTGTAAAACTCTTCCTTCCACAATAGACCGCCAGATGTAAGGCAATGTTTGAGTAGTACTGCAAATTCTGCTGGCATGTTATTTTCCTCTAGTTTGGCTATAAGGTTAGGCATGTAAATAGAGACTGAACATCAAAACTGTCCATGGTTTCTATGTCAGTAAGAGTCTTTTATCTCACTGACAAAATGGTGTGCTCTTGTGTGTCCTCTGAGTGGTGATAATATTTTAGCTAAGTGTTGAGCCAATCTGTAAGTTGGTGAATCAATCTAACTCACTATTGGACGTAATGGAGCGTTCGGTTTGAGTATTTTCGATAACCCATACAACTTCGGTGGTTTGGCACATGAAAGTATTATCGAATTAACGTCTAGATTCAATTTCTCGGAGTATTTCTTAATTAGATCGCTAGCTGTTTTAAGCGTATAGTTGTTGGGTCTGTTTTGACCGTCCGGTCCTTTTTGACTGTTTTCGGTGTGTAGTTTTATCCGACAAAAGTTGTTGTATTTTAAAATTGTAAGCTGACGTATCCATTATAAACATTGCATTACCTTTATCTGCGCGGAGAATCGTAAGCTCTGGTCTGTTGCGTAAGTTTTTCAACGCGTTAAATTAATTTTTGGGAAAATTTAATTTCGGCGCTGAACTTCGATGTAACATAGACGAAATGTCTTGACGTATAGCCTCTAAATCTTCATTACCAATATTATTTTTATACAGACAATCCTCAACACTACAGATAATGTCCTCATACGGTATTTTTCGCGGTGTTATTTTGTATTTATAGCTGTTATTTAGTTGTATAAGTTAATTGTTGCTCTGATAACATGTGATAGAAAATAAATACCAAATTGAAATTAAAAAATCTGTACCATGAGTGAAATTTGATATCTGAACAATATAAGATTTTAGTACCTATTTCTACCCACTGTGTAAATTTATTATTATATTGGGTACGTTGTTAAATAAAAAGAAAAAATGCACAAATATTTTCAGTAATTCTGACGTTATGACGTTTCGAACTAATTTGTCTATTTTCAAGACTTAGTACGAAATAGGTACCTATTATATATTGCTTATAGATTTTTTTAAATACACGTAATATAGAAAGTTACGACCAAACATATTTTATAGCCGTTCCATTTTGTAGAAGAAAAGATTGCAAGGCTTTAAAGGGGTTTTTCACATGAAACAAGTATGATAAAAGCAATTAGGATTAATACAAATCTTGTTATACGTATATCGGACTAATTATGACACAAGCCGTGTTCTTACTCCATACATCATGTATATAAAAACTTGTTCACAACTCTACTTGTTCACAAGTTACACTTTAAAAGAAAGTTTTTACAAGTTGGTGTAAATTACGTTTATCAAAAAAATCTACAGGGCTTGTAAAATTTAACACTTGTAGGTTCTACTTGTAAGTTGTTTTTTTTTTGCTTTTTATTGAATATCCTTATTTAAACGCCTAGCTGTATGGTATATTGTCTTTGCCTAATTTTGATGGGACATTAAAAAAAGTAGTGGCACAGGTAGACAAAGTATTCCCGCCTTTTATTTATAACTTGATTGAAGTTTATTCGCGGTGAGATTTTGCGATTTCTTGAAAAATGAGTAGAAATGATAATAAAATAACGGTTTTACAACTGATTCGCGACAAAAAAAGACATTTCATTTGTTGCATTTAGCGATAGGATGTCCAAACAAAAAAAAATAGAAGAGTGGAAGAATATTTTAATTACATGCATTGAGCTATTATGTACTACGTACTAGAGGCGACACTGCATTCAATTACTCTGTTCCACTCAACTGCGGTGCATATCAGTCACTTGCTAGGCGCTTGTGGAGTTGTCACGTGTTGTGTTGATTTTAAAAAATCTCGTGATAAAAATATGCCGTCGTGTGTACTTAGATATTGCACAAATAATTCAAGAAATGTCAGTAAAACCAAGGAATTATTTTTCATCGGTTAATAAGACACTTAATCAATAAAAAGCATTTTAGATTAATAATAAAACAAATTATTCCTAAGATGCCATCTCGTGTCTTGGAATATAGATTATGAAATTAATATGTTCAGATGCGACATTTCTGTGGGTACTTAAGTATAGGACGAAAATATTATTATACACATATTTTTTTTGTAGAAATATATATAAGTTATTTTAATTAGACTAATTTTTTCATATTTAAATCTGCTTAATATTATTCTTTTATTTTATTTTTAGGTTTCCACATCAAAGTCAGAGTGGAATTAATTCGTCCATTTTTAACCCTCGCGTGTCCAGCATTTATGAACGACTTATTCTAATTTAAATAAATATATTTGTAATTTAAATGTTATGTTAATAAGTTTTGTTATCATACATTTAGTACGTTTTTTATATTTGACATAGATACCTTTTAAATTATTCAGATAAAAATATCATTAAAATGTAATTGTGATATAATATTATGTAATATTATATTAAATAAGCAAATATAATATACAAAATAAATGACAAAATTTAAATATTGTTTTCGATATAATTTACCTATTTAACAATACAATCTATTATTACCTACGGATCATTCTACCTATGTTTATTCTAGGATAAAAAAATAACCGCGCGAACACAGAGTAGCGCACGTTTTTGTTTGAGATAGCTGTTCTAGTACGTAAGTACTTCTACTACTTCAATGATTACATGTCAGTCGCTTGGTCTGCTACCTGCAGGAAAAGATTACACCTATATCCAAGATACATTTTACTCAAATTTAAAACCCCTTGTGCAATAAATCTCCAGCCATTTTCAAATTGTTTGAGATAGCTGTTCTAGTACGTAAGTACATATTACTTCAATGATTACATGTCAGTCGCTTGGTCTGCTACCTGCAGGAAAAGATTACACCTATATCCAAGATACATTTTACTCAAATTTAAAACCCCTTGTGCAATAGATCTCCAGCCATTTTCAAATTGCTAATATAACTGACTGTTTCTTAAAACTCTATTGTCATGGGTATTTCCAGGCTAATTTTCATAGGAATAGTAAAACTTTTTCTCAGGACCGCACACAACCAAATAGTTAATGGAATGATTTCTGTGTCGATCTACGAATACTTCTTCATGTTGATGTCAGGCATCAATTTTCATCAAGGTACCATCTGGACAGCCACAAATTAATAGCATTCCTTTCAACATATGACACTACTATCGTATTACCTGCATATTATTCGGCCATTTAACGTAGTTTTCAAACATTACGGTATTGATGGCTACTATAACAGTCTGCCTTTGTTAAATCATATATATATATCAGAAACAGCATGTTATTGAGCTCCAGTTCCCAACCAATGTAGAGATATTTGTAATATAAATTTAGTTGACAGGGCGTGGTTTGTGTTTGTAATTCTTTGTAAATAGCTACCCAATTTTAATTAATTGTTCCAATTTCTCAGCTTTAAGTCGAAACCTTGCATTAAGTTCATAGGTCGTTTCCATATGACCGTAGTCAATTCTTGTTCTATATGTTCTTGATTCCATTATTCTAATATGTTCATCATCGCTTTGATTTACTTGACTACATTTTAAAAAGGATAATCAAAATTAAAAAATATTAGAGTACTACTTATGACACTTGTAATACGGAATGGAGAGTCGCCGGACACTCTTTGGATTTGCTATGATTTTCTAGAAATTGTAACTTACGAAGAACTTTTGATGAACAAAATCATGAATACAAGTGTAAAAATACTTGTAAAATAGATAATGACCCTTGTAACTTGTAATTTACACGTGTAGTTTTGATAAACACATATTTGTAATAATTTATTTATTTACAGGAAAATTGCTTGTAATACAAGGCTTGTAAATTCTCATAAACAGGGCACAGGTCTCAGAGTAATTACTAGCATAGAGAGAGTCCGTAAATAAGAACAAAATTCTTATAGCTGAACTCTTTAAACATATAACGTTTAACATGGTAGAGAATAAGATAGTTATTACTATTCTCACCTTCTTTCTATTACAAGGTTGTCTATTGATATGCCATTAACGAAAGATAAAACGTTGTCGATATATTCATTTAGTCTACGACTTAGTAAAATTAGGGATTTTTATTAGTCCGATTCGTAACCTATTTATTTCAATAAAAGTTTATGAAAGTTTCATCTGACATCTTACAATAAAAAACGTAGTCAAATAATGCGTAATTTCGTACTAATGTTGTATATTTAAAATATATCGCGAAAAGGTCACTATGAAATCTATTTAAAGCCGGTATATTTCCGCAAAATTATTCTCAGACTTATGGGTTTTACAGGAAATAATAACTGCGTTTGTTTAATCGACACTGGGTTTGCTTCAGGGAACGTACACATAGGGGCCTGCTACGATGGTACAATAACAGCGGCACGACCGCCGTCTGCCTTCTCTTTTGTCGCTAGATCAGAACTACAATTAAATCGATTATGAGCATATTACCAGTATTCCTATCCACTTCCTCAAGATATTATCCATCATTAATTTATTAATTACAGCCTATCAAAAGTCCACTGCCGAACGTAGAGGTATCTAATGATTGCGATAGTTCTCTCTCTTATCAAGTGGTTTGGGAACCGCAATTTCCATTAGGTATTTTAAATTGTTATCAAGAAGATATTGCCTATCTCCTGCTTCATTTCCCTATGTCGTCATACTTTACGATACTCACGGGATGGTACGGGGTCTTAGAGCTTATAAGTAATAATATATATTTGGTAGGAGGTAGTGGTTTCGACGCCGCCGCTACACGGTATTACCAAGATCCTGCCTTAACTTCATAATTTCGAAATATTATCATCCAAGCAGCTTTGTTGAACATAGTCGATGGTATTCGGTCAAGCAAGTGGTAAATGTAATATAAATTAAAATCAATTGCCGCCAGTATAAAAGATCATCACTTGAGGACGGTTGGACCGATTTTGATGAACACATACTCACAAATGGACCCTGTAAGTGACACTGTTGTCAAGTTCTAGAAAACACTCGCCAGGGCGGATCGTTAGTCAGCTTTTAAAATTGGAATTACAAATGGGATCCAACTCGCTTATGTACCTGTCCTGTGTCTGTCAAGACTTAGTACTCATATTCATACCTCATATACATACTCAGTACTCACGCCTCCTTAACTATTAGTTTTTTAAATTTTTCTAATACGATGTAATATAGTATTCATCACTTGATTTAGAAAACAATTTACTTGATTGTTCTAATAATAATAAGTCTGGTCCTATTTTATTTTTTAATATTTTTAGGCATATAAAGTAATAAAATTAAATAACTAAACAAAAAAGAGTATATCGATGTCAATATTATTGTTAACATTGCAAACGAAATCACTATAGGCTAAAAACGTCATGTCTTGTAAAGTAACGTCACATATAATAGTACTACAATAAGGATGTCATTTTCCTAGTAAGTCAGAAGATATGAGTGTACTTACTCTCATATTTGGCATAGTATAAAGAGACCAAAGATGACCACTCGATATTTCTCTTCCACGCATGAATTACACGCAACATTTTTCAACAGATAGTCTCTTTTGCCTTATTTGATAATTAAATTAGAAAAAGCGAGACAAGTATATTGACTCAATTTATGTAGTATTGTAGGTTTTCTCTATGCTTACGTAACGTACGTAATACCTTCTCTCTACGTCTACGTATAATATAATATGTACACATAGAGAGAACTCTAAACTCTATAATTAATTCTTATTATTTATTTTCCATAATTTCGCAGTACGCGAGCAATCCGAGTTCGATCCTCACCGGCACCAATGAAATTGTTAATTGTAATTTTAAGTGCTGGTTTACCGCATATTCGGCAGTAGAGGAAAACATCGTGAGGAAACCTGCATGTCTGAGAAATAAGAAAAAAATATTTCGAAGACATGTGAAGTTCGACAACACGCATTAGGGCAGCGCGGCGGACACTTCCTTGCCCTAAGATCTTCACAGAAATGAGGGGAGGCCTGCGCCCAGCTGCAGTGAGAAGTATATAGGCTGTAAGTTAACTTTTTTTCGTTACTTTATTATTAAATAATCATTTTGATAGTTTTTTTTTTGCAATTTTGGTATTTGTGATAAGACCAAAAAAGTAAACCTATTGTCTTTTAAATTCAATGAATATACACTTTTACGGCATCAATTGTTTATTTGTTATTTCTATTTTAATTACTCATGCGGTAGATAAAATCAGTGTTATGCTTCTTGCTAGGCAGGGTTGCGTTTGTTTGCCTAGTTTATTATCAGTATTAGAAAAAATACAACAAAATGGACAAAAGAACATCCAATGAGTTCTGCTGCATATCATGACATAATGAATTTCAATTTAGTCTATACACTATACATAAAATAAATTGTGTAATCTGTATTTTTTATAGAAGAGGGGCAAACGAGCAAACGGTTCACCTGATGGTAAGTGACTACCACAGAAATAGTAATAATAAGACAATTATTACGATTTCTGTGGTGACTACCGCCGCCCATTAACAACCGCAACACAAGGTTAATCGCAGGTGCATTGCCGGCCGTTTAGAAAGGAGTAACCTCTTTTCTTGAAGGTCCCTAAGTCGTATCAGTCCAGAAAATTGCCGATGGTAAACAATTCCACAGAGAAGTTGTACGAGGATGAAAATTCGCCAAGCATCCAGATGATGCATGGTGAGGATGGTATCGTAAATGTTGACGCGATGTGCGTTCGTGAAATTTGGCGGCTGGAACACTCCCTGTGGTAGATGCGATAGAAAATGCAAAGTGATGCAACATCCCAACGCAGCGCCAGTGAGTAGTTAGGTTGTACCAGTTCTGGCGCACTTGTAGAAAGGTTGTACCAGTTCTGGCGCACGACGTTCGTCGACTCACAATCCTACAAAAAAAAAAAAAAAAAAGGTTTTGCCATGCTCTGATCACGAATCTGCGGTCCATTTTTGCGTAGGATGCACGGTTCCGGAGATGAGCAGATCAATTAACTCTTATCTAATTGATATCCGTTACGAGCCCCAACCGTCATTAGCGCTCTATTGTCCTTATCTACTTATCTATTGTTGATTGACTACCGTCATTATCTATTATTCGTCAGCGTGTGGGTCGGCTTATGCTATTGTATTATACTCCTTTGTTCCCATCTACAACACTAATCTGAATCATCAATAAAACACATTACCTAATTTTGTTAAAATTTTTATTTATAAAATACAAAATCTTATTACTTATTATCTATAAAATAGGAGTGAAACATCTCATCCACTAACATATCGTTGTACAATGTGTTCTCTGTAAATATACTCGTAAAACTATGCATTGAACATCCCTGAAACTTATATAGCAAATACATTAAGCAATATTCGCACAAACGAAGTCTCCGATAAAATACAAAGTCCACAACAATTAAGCAAATTCGCCACAAACTGAAGCCTATCAACATTCCAGTTCCATCTTTTAAACACATTACCTAATTTTGTTAAAATTTTTATTTATAAAATACAAAATCTTATTACTTATTATCTATAAAATAGGAGCGAAACATCTCATCCACTAAAATATCGTTGTACAATGTGTTCTCTGTAAATACACTCGTAAAACTCTGCATTGAACATCCCTGAAACTTATATAGCAAATACATTAAGCAATATTCGCCACAAACTGAAGTCCTATGAACATTCCAGTTCCATCTTTTAAACACATTACCTAATTTTGTTAAAATTTTTATTTATAAAATACAAAATCTTATTACTTATTATCTATAAAATAGGAGCGAAACATCTCATCCACTAACATATCGTTGTACAATGTGTTCTCTGTAAATATACTCGTAAAACTATGCATTGAACATCCCTGAAACTTATATAGCAAATACATTAAGCAATATTCGCCACAAACTGAAGTCCTATGAACATTCCAGTTCAATCTTTTAAACACATTACCTAATTTTGTTAAAATTTATATTTATAAAATACAAAATCTTATTACTTATTATCTATAAAATAGGAGCGAAACATCTCATCCACTAACATATCGTTGTACAATGTGTTCTCTGTAAATATACTCGTAAAACTATGCATTGAACATCCCTGAAACTTATATAGCAAATACATTAAGCAATATTCGCCACAAACTGAAGTCCTATCAACATTCCAGTTCCATCTTTTACAATTTCGTACAGGTGCCCGTCCATATGAATCAAAATATTCACCGACGTCATTCGTATCGATATATAAAGCTACCCAATGTGACCCTGGTTTATCATCTGTACCCAAATTGCATATTACCTAGTCAGGTCATAAATTCTATCACATGTTTAATGTAAAATAATTGAAACAAGTTTATTCATTATGTAACCATTTATATACCAAAATGAACTTAACAAAACATAGATTCTTATGACACTATAGTTTATTCAAAATGACCTCCGTAATTTTGAATACAGGCCTTCAATCTGCGCGGCCAGTCGTCTATCTCACCACGAACGAGGTCCATGTCATATCGGCGGCTGCCTTAATTAAAGATGTCTTGAGTGACTCGAAATTGGGATGAGGCTTTGAGCACGCCTTTTCCTCCAAGTGTTACCATATCTTGTAATCTAACGGATTCAAATCTGGACTGGTCTTTGTGTCGGATGAAGTCGATTTCACGCGCCGCCAGCCAGTCTTTTTTTTTGTTTTTAAAGAACGTTACCTCCACACTAGGTTTTTCTCCTGTATCGTGGGGGGCAGTTTACAAACACAAATTTCACAAGGACAAACATCCAAACTCGGAACAATTACTTGTAGGTCGTACAAATACTTGTTCCGTGCGGGATTCGAACCCGCGACCCCCAAGCGCAGCCACTCATTGCTAAGCCACTACGCCACGGAGCTGTCAAAAGTCTTGTGTGCTCTTCGCTCTATGAGCTGACGCCGAATCTTGTTGGAATACCCAGTGCCTGTTATTGAACATGGTATGAGAAACAGGTTACACAAGGTTCGTCAGGACTGTATTTTGATACACAACTGCATTCGTTTTTAACCTTTCTCACAAAAATGTACCTCTGTTAAGCCCCAATAAGAAACTCCCAACCATACCATGAGCGAGGATGGAAAATGACCTCGTTGGACACGCGGAATACGGTTGCTCGCTTCTTCACTACTGTGTGCGTACACCTTATCATTTTGTTTGTTGTAGCTCTCTTCTACGGTAAAAAATTTTTTTATCCGAAAAAAAGAATTTCCCGATATTTTTTTCCCGCGTACCGCTTCACCAAAGCGCGGCATCTCTTCAGTCTCAGATCCATTAGACGAGCATTCAAACGATGTCCTGTTTTTCTTCGATATGCCCGAAGCCCTAAGTCTTCATTTAACGCCGTGGTTCTGCTTAACCCCATCTGAAGGGCCAACAGTTTCTGCTTACGTTTGGGATTTCTTTGAATTCGCACCTTTACAGCTTTTATCACTGCTGGAGTCCTAACAAATCGAGGGCGACCACTTCTTGACCTGTCATCTACACTAGAGTCTTCATTGTATCGTTTGATGGTACGATAAACGAATCTTTTGGTTATATTCAAATTTTTCAGTATATCAAAAAATTTAATTGGCGCGTAATCGCAACTGCAACACGGTCTTTTTTAAGCGTCCACTCCATATGTAAAATTGAGTAAAATTCTAAAAAGTATACAGTTTTATTTTCATGAACAATACGAATTCAATAAACTTTTTTGTGGCCAGCATTCTAAAAGAAAAGTTTTTACTGTGTGACAATACTTATGACCTGACTAGGTATATACGTTGGTACGTGGGTGTACATGGGCAGTCTGTTAGCAGCATAAACATTATTTTCTAGACTGGGGTGAATCTTTTTCAGATGTTGTTGTACATCTAGTGTATCCATGATATTACTGCTATTAGTAGATTACTACAGTACAATCTGCTCAATGACTAACATAGGAATGATCAATTATGTGATTTCTAAATATTAAATTGCATTTTTTCTGTTATACAAAACGTATTTGAGTCATCAATACACTGAATAAGACGCAACACGAAGAATGTGAGATAAGGTTGTTGACGCATAAAGTTATTATCAATTCTACTGTAGAAATTCTTTAGATTAGAATTATTACTTACTGGTACTATATAAGACCAAGCAACTGCAGTCATGGAGTTAGTGTATGGTCGTTTGACCGCAGTGTATCTATCAATAATACATTTGCGTTACTTCAACGCATCAAAGGCCATAGATGTAAGTGTTTAATCTATTGACAAACTTACTTTTCTTTCTGTTATTTTTTTACGTGTGTATGATTTTGAACGACAGGCCTGTTGGTCTAGTGGTTAGTGACCCTGACTGTTATGCCGGAGGTCGTGGGTTCGATTCCCACCCAGGACAAATGTTTGTGTGATGAGCACGATCATTTGTTCTGTGTCTGGGTGTAATTTATCTATAATATTTATGTATTTAGAAATATATAAGTATGTTTATCAGTTGTCTAGTACCCATAACACAAGCTCTGCTTAGCTTGGGACTAGATGGCGTTGTGTGATAGTTCTGGAATATTATTATTATTTTGGGGTATCTATATAGTTTTCTCATCTGGTTGGGTTCTATAAATATATAATTATAAATGAAAATGAAAAGATAAATATACATAAATATCAATAACATAAAATAAATATAAAAGTACATAAATAAATAAAAGCCCAACCAGATGGAGGCCCTCGGCAGGGGAGACCAAACGGCCGAGGGTTAGGGGGAAAGGGAAAGAAACCGGCGGACGATGCGGGCGGTATCGAGGAGCACCGCCTTCTGCATTTGAACCTGGAGCGGTCCGCCACGTAGTGCCAGCCGCCTCAGATGACCCGAGAGGCTGACTGGGATTAGCCCGTTTGCAGAGACGACTACAGGAATAATTTCGGTCGGCAGACCACCCCACATGTCGGTCACCTCGTGAGCCAGGTCCAGATATTTTGTTTGCTTGTCTGTTTCGGCTTTCACGAGGTTCTCGTCATACGGAATGGTAATGTCGACCAAAAATATCCTTGACTGTGCCCGGTCCATCAGCACAATATCAGGCTTATTCGCAAGAATAGTCCTGTCTGTGATGATGGCCCGGTCCCAATAGAGCCTGGCGCGATCATTTTCGAGCACGGCTTCCGGCAAGTACTTGTAATACGGCAATTTCCGATCCACGAGACCGTATTTCAGAGCGAGCTCCTGGTGTAGAATTCTGGCTACTAGGTTGTGCCCGTGCAAGTACTCAGAGTTAGAAAGCGCCGAACAACCGGAGATAACATGCCTAAGTGACTCACCGGGATGGCGACAAGCTCGACAGATGTCGACGGTGCCATCCTTTAGGATGTATCTCCGATAGTTGTTGGTCTTAATAACCTGATCCTGTATTGCACAGACAAAACCCTCGGTTTCCCCGAAGAGATCACCAAAGCGTAGCCAGTGGAGGGAGGCTACTGTGTCTACGAAAGGCTCATGTAGAGCCTTGTAGAACCTCCCGTGGAGCTCCTTCTCCTTCCATACGGTCTCCCGGTCGGAAATGCTCTGCACTGCCGGGTCTTGCCATTGCTCGTTGGCTAAGGATAGAGGGGTAAGTCCTTTATCACAAGAAATGACGTCCTTATAGAATGGATCATCCGATCTCGCCAGGAAGTAATCACGGAGGCTGCACACTTCGCGATTATGCATGGTGAGCGCGCTCAAGAAGCCACGACCACCATGCTTCCGCGGCAAATACAGCCTCATTACCGACGATCTCGGATGATGCATCCTATGGGACGTCATTGTAGTGCGGACTTTTCTATCCAGGGCGTTAAGTTCAGTCTGAGTCCACCTGAGTATGCCAAAGGTATACATGAGGACAGGCATGACCCAGCCGTTATATGCGTGTGCCTTATTCACACCGGACAAAAGGCTGTTAAGCACTTTGGTCAAGCGTGCATAAAACACGTCGCAAACTGACTGTTTCATACCAGTCTCATCGATACCGATGTTTTGTGACATACCCAGGTATCGGTATGTTTCAGCCTCGGAAAGGGTCCTTAAGTTGACGGGCATAGATAAGTCTACGCCCTCAGAGTTAGCAACCCTTCCCCTTTCAACATGGAGGACCGCACACTTATCCGTCCCCAGCTCCATTCCAATGGAATTGCTAAATTCACAAGTGATGTTTAGCAATTCCATAAGATGGGAGCGACTGAGGCGAATAACTTGAGGTCATCCATATAGAAAAGGTGGGTCACTTTTGTCCCTCCTTTCCGTAGCTGAAATCCCCTCCCGGAGCCCTCCAGTAAGGTACTGAGAGGGTTCAGAGAGAGGCAGAACCAGATTGGACTCAGACAATCGCCCTGGAAGATACCCCTTCTTATCCTTATGTGGTTCTCCGCAGCCATCATCCGCTCGCCCAGATGACAAAGGATCGTACTCCACTGCCCCATACACTGCTCGAGGAAGTCTCTAACTGTACAGTCTATCTTGTACAGCTCGAGGACTCTCTTTAGCCATGTATGGGGCACCGAGTCGAATGCCTTTCTGTAGTCTATCCAGGCGGCGGAGAAGTTCCGACGGTTGCGTTTCACCACTTTGCCAATGACCGCGTCAATGAGGAGTGGTTCCTTGGTTCCACGACCACCGCCCCGACATCCATTTTGAGCGCGCGACATCACCTGATTTGAGTCCAGGTGACAAGTGATTCTCGCGCTCAAAATGGATGTTAGTGTCTTGTATATGGTCGGTAGACACGTATGGGCGGTATTTGCTCGGGTCTGTGGTACCCTGGTCTTTAGGAACCAAATGAGTGATCCCAGTAGTGAAGAGGCTTGGGAGCGACTTCTGGTTGAGAGCCTCTTGAAACTGTCGGGCGAGCACAGAGTGACACACCATGAACCCCTTCAGCCAGTAGTGATGCAGCCCGTCAAGCCCCGGACTTTTCCAGTTCGGGGCCCTACGGACCGCCTCAGCTACGTCATCCGGCGTTATGATGACGGGGTCCATGAGCGTAATACCCGCACACTGACTCGCCACAACTTCCGTCCAAGGGCCCTCGCTATGGTTTACGGGCTCTGACCACAGGCCGCGCCAGAATGCTACAGTGTCGGCCTGATTCGGTGCTGGACCCGTTCCACTTACCATTGGTCGCTCCAATGATTCATAGAGCCTCTTCTGATCACTCTGGAAGAGACGATTCTGGTTGAACCGTGTCGACCTCTCGGTATATCGCCGAATCCGCTTTCCCCAAGCAGCGATTCTCTGCTTCAGATCATCTATGCGCTCCGTCAGTTTTTGCGTTATATCCGGCTGGGACAAACTGACATTTGTCCCAGCAAACGCCATCCTGACGGTGCGCACAATTCTTGGCCTGTTGTTGCCTGATCTGAAGCATATCAGTCTGCCGATGAGAGCTCTAGCCTTTGCGATACGTTCCTCAATTCTTCTTCTCCATGCTGGGATAGCGCTACTATGGCCAGTAGCGCGTCCAGCCGTGGAAACCTTGGCGCCTATGATACGGCAGACTGCCAGCGCGGCGCCAAAAAGAATTGAGTCCGTCTCGCAAAGGTCCCGGCTGGCTTCCAAATAGGTAACCAGCATTGGGTTCAGAGCCCTCACGACAGCCCGATTCCGCTTGCTTAGGGCTATGCGGGGAAGTCGCGGTCGATTTTCGAGAGGCGTACTGCGCGTTTCCACAATCGCCTCTTCCAATATACTCCTCATATGCTCTAATTCCAGTTCCTGGGCGACTGTTCCATCATCGTTTGAATCAACCACAACTGGGGTATTCACGGCGGCATCCACGTTTGCGGGTTGCTCTACCATTTGTGGCGCCGCATCCTCAGCCGTAGCATTCTCATCCGACGAGGGAACAGCCTCACGTCGTAGCCGTTCGAGTTCGGCGACATCAAATATATTTGAGCGCAAGATATACCGAACTCGGTCTGCCAGGTTTTGCTCTGTGACGGTTAAAGATGGCTCCAGCTCAGCAAAAAGACGATGCATCCTAGCCCGATACGCCAAACATCCAGTTTCTTCCCCTTTTGCCCTAAAGTACGCCCGCAGTGCGTTTGCATTCATTTCTTGTTGACCAACGCATGCGACGTGCTCCACCAGCGGCGGGTGCCGCTTGCTGAGTCCGAGAAGACCCAGCCGACACCAAGCCTTCTGGTGGGGATGATGGATGCGGAGGGCTGGTAGGTGACCGTGCAGCTCCTCGCGCTCGGCTGGCGGCCCGCATGCTGCCGCGTCCAGCGCCAGCTCCAGACGCGCCCCGGCGACCCCCAGGCAGCGGCCCTTTGCGCACTATCTTTTTATCCATCATCCATTACTTGGGCGTCCATTAACGGGAGACGCCCAGGCCCGGCACCGTTTCGTGTGTAGCCATAAGCACAAACGGGCCTCTGCACCCTAAATTCTGCCGCGGCACGGCGCTCACACCTCTCGCAAGGCGCTGACTGACTGCGTTGACGTAGCGGTTTTGTCACTTAACCGTTACGTCAGCGGGCGATGGGGTCGTCAATTCCCTACGCCTTTATTATTATTATTATATGGGGTATCTATATAGTTTTCTCATCTGGTTGGGTTCTATAAATATATAATTATAAATGAAAATGAAAAAATAAATATACATAAATATCAATAACATAAAATAAATATAAAAGTACATAAATAAATAAAAGCCCAACCAGATGGAGGCCCTCGGCAGGGGAGACCAAACGGCCGAGGGTTAGGGGGAAAGGGAAAGAAACCGGCGGACGATGCGGGCGGTATCGAGGAGCACCGCCTCCTGCATTTGAACCTGGAGCGGTCCGCCACGTAGTCCCAGCCGCCTCAGATGACCCGAGAGGCTGACTGGGATTAGCCCGTTTGCAGAGACGACTACAGGAATAATTTCGGTCGGCAGACCACCCCACATGTCGGTCACCTCGTGAGCCAGGTCCAGATATTTTGTTTGCTTGTCTGTTTCGGCTTTCACGAGGTTCTCGTCATACGGAATGGTAATGTCGACCAAAAATATCCTTGATTGTGCCCGGTCCATCAGCACAATATCAGGCTTATTCGCAAGAATAGTCCTGTCTGTGATGATGGCCCGGTCCCAATAGAGCCTGGCGCGATCATTTTCGAGCACGGCTTCCGGCAAGTACTTGTAGTACGGCAATTTCCGGTCCACGAGACCGTATTTCAGAGCGAGCTCCTGGTGTAGAATTCTGGCTACTAGGTTGTGCCTGTGCAAGTACTCAGAGTTAGAAAGCGCCGAACAACCGGAGATAACATGCCTAAGTGACTCACCGGGATGGCGACAAGCTCGACAGATGTCGACGGTGCCATCCTTTAGGATGTATCTCCGATAGTTGTTGGTCTTAATAACCTGATCCTGTATTGCACAGACAAAACCCTCGGTTTCCCCCGAAGAGATCACCAAAGCGTAGCCAGTGGAGGGAGGCTACTGTGTTTACGAAAGGCTCATGTAGAGCCTTGTAGAACCTCCCGTGGAGCTCCTTCTCCTTCCATACGGTCTCTCGGTCGGAAATGCTCTGCACTGCCGGGTCTTGCCATTGCTCGTTGGCTAAGGATAGAGGAGTAAGTCCTTTATCACAAGAAATGACGTCCATATAGAATGGATCATCCGATCTCGCCAGGAAGTAATCACGGAGGCTGCACACTTCGCGATTATGCATGGTGAGCGCGCTCAAGAAGCCACGACCACCATGCTTCCGCGACAAGTACAGCCTCATTACCGACGATCTCGGATGATGCATCCTATGGGACGTCATGGTAGTGCGGACTTTTCTATCCAGGGCGTTAAGTTCAGTCTGAGTCCACCTGAGTATGCCAAAGGTATACATGAGGACAGGCATGACCCAGCCGTTATATGCGTGTGCCTTATTCACACCGGACAAAAGGCTGTTAAGCACTTTGGTCAAGCGTGCATAAAACACGTCGCAAACTGACTGTTTCATACCAGCCTCATCGATACCGATGTTCTGATGTACCGATGTATTATTATTATTATTATTATTATTATTTAGTGTTAACAAATTATATTTAAATATTTTGTGTGTGTATATGATTAAGCCGTGGTAGCTCAGATGGTTAGCGCAAGCTGTAAATTTTACAGTACGTAACGCGGGTTCGATCCCCGCCGACACCAATTAAATTGTTAATTGCAATTTTAAGTGTTTATTCTATTGACACACTTACTTTTCTTTCTGTTATTTTCTTACGTGTGTATGATTTAGTGTTAACAAATTATATTTAAATATTGTGTGTGTGTATATGATTAAGCCGTGGTAGCTCAAATGGTTAGCGCAAGCTGTAAATTTTACAGTACGTAACGCGGGTTCGATCCCCGCCGACACCAATTAAATTGTTAATTGCAATTTTAAGTGTTTATTCTATTGACACACTTACTTTTCTTTCTGTTATTTTCTTACGTGTGTATGATTTAGTGTTAACAAATTATATTTAAATATTGTGTGTGTGTATATGATTAAGCCGTGGTAGCTCAGATGGTTAGCGCAAGCTGTAAATTTTACAGTATGTAACGCGGGTTCGATCCCCGCCGACACCACTTAAATTGTTAATTGCAATTTTAAGTGCTGATTTACCAAGTGCTCGGCCGTGAAGGAAAACATCGTGAGGAAACCTGCATGTCTGAGAAAATTTCGAAGGCATGAAGTTCGCCAACACGCATTGAGACCGCGCCGCGGACATTTCCTAGCCATAAATACAAAGACAATAGCAGAAAGTAAAAAGTTAAAAAATACTTTTTTAACAATGACAGTCATTAGTTGATCATTAGTAAATGTGATTCTGTTTTCTTAAATTACAGGAAGAAAAGAGCAGAAGGAAGAAATGGGGTGATGGGAAGTAATGAAGAATGAATTGTTATGTGAAGTTTGTTGGAACAAACATATTTTAGTCACGTGTAAATACTTTTAACATTTTGATTCAAAATGACACAAAATCTAAAAAATATTAGATACATCATCGACATGGACGGATTTTACATTACATATCCTCATAAACATTTTCAATGTAGAGAAATGGCTATTCTAGACGTAAAACTATCTAATAAAAATGATTCGTTTATCGATCATTATTTGTTTCAGCCAAGTTATCCTTTCAATTATTTGTTGCCAAAAGACAAAAAAACTGTTCGTTATTGTGAAATACACGTGCACGGCATTCCATATTTTGATGTGACCGAAGAATTAAAATGTGCCTACAAACAAGAGAACATCATTCCCATATTAAATTGGTATATTAGAAATTTGTGCAAAGACGAAGTGATCGCATACAAAGGTGGTTCAACAGAAAAACAATTTTTAAAAATGTTGACGACGAATGATAGAATTTTTAATATTGAAGAATACAAATGTCCAAAATACAATGATTTGGTAAATGTCATAAATTTAAACAAACGTTATGTGTGTAATAATCATATATTTGCAAAAAATAATCACAAAATTTTACATTGTTCTTGTGACGAAGTGTGGGTTTTTACAAGTGGTTATTACTTGAAAATAAAATTTTAAATTAATCATAAATTTTGTTTGATTTCCAAAAAACATTAGACAAAATTGTTTCAACAGAAAAACAATTTTTAAAAATGTTGACGACGAATGATAGAATTTTTAATATTGAAGAATACAAATGTCCAAAATACAATGATTTGGTAAATGTCATAAATTTAAACAAACGTTATGTGTGTAATAATCATATATTTGCAAAAAATAATCACAAAATTTTACATTGTTCTTGTGACGAAGTGTGGGTTTTTTACAAGTGGTTATTGCTTGAAAATAAAATTTTAAATTAATCATAAATTTTGTAACTAATGTTTTTGGGAAATCAATCTTTACCAAATCATTGTATTTTGGACATTTGTATTCTTCAATATTAAAAATTCTAAAAGTAAAAGTAAAAGTATTTACACGTGACTAAAATATGTTTGTTCCAACAAACTTCATATAACAATTCATTCTTCATTACTTCCCATCACCCCACTTCTTCCTTCTGCTCTTTTCTTCCTGTAATTTAAGAAAACAGAATCACATTTACTAATGATCAACTAATGACTGTCATTGTTAAAAAAGTATTTTTTAACTTTTTTACTTTCTGCTATTGTCTTTGTATTTATGGCTAGGAAATGTCCGCGGCGCGGTCTCAATGCGTGTTGGCGAACTTCACATGCCTTCGAAATTTTCTCAGACATGCAGGTTTCCTCACGATGTTTTCCTTCACCGCCGAGCACGTGGTAAATCAGCACTTAAAATTGCAATTAACAATTTAAGTGGTGTCGGCGGGGATCGAACCCGCGTTACATACTGTAAAATTTACAGCTTGCGCTAACCATCTGAGCTACCACGGCTTAATCATATACACACACACAATATTTAAATATAATTTGTTAACACTAAATCATACACACGTAAGAAAATAACAGAAAGGAAAGTAAGTGTGTCAATAGAATAAACACTTAAAATTGCAATTAACAATTTAATTGGTGTCGGCGGGGATCGAACCCGCGTTACGTACTGTAAAATTTACAGCTTGCGCTAACCATCTGAGCTACCACGGCTTAATCATATACACACACACAATATTTAAATATAATTTGTTAACACTAAATCATACACACGTAAGAAAATAACAGAAAAAAAAGTAAGTGTGTCAATAGAATAAACACTTAAAATTGCAATTAACAATTTAATTGGTGTCGGCGGGGATCGAACGCGCGTTACGTACTGTAAAATTTACAGCTTGCGCTAACCATCTGAGCTACCACGGCTTAATCATATACACACACAAAATATTTAAATATAATTTGTTAACACTAAATAATAATAATAATAATAATAATATTCCACAACTATCACACAACGCCATCTAGTCCCAAGCTAAGCAGAGCTTGTGTTATGGGTACTAGACAACTGATAAACATACTTATATATTTCTAAATACATAAATATTATAGATAAATTACACCCAGACACAGAACAAATGATCGTGCTCATCACACAAACATTTGTCCTGGGTGGGAATCGAACCCACGACCTCCGGCATAACAGTCAGGGTCACTAACCACTAGACCAACAGGCCTGTCGTTCAAAATCATACACACGTAAAAAATAACAGAAAGAAAAGTAAGTTTGTCAATAGATTAAACACTTACATCTATGGCCTTTGATGCGTTGAACTAACGCAAATGTATTATTGATAGATACACTGCGGTCAAACGACCATACACTAACTCCATGACTGCAGTTGCTTGGTCTTATATAGTACCAGTAAGTAATAATTCTAATCTAAAGAATTTCTACAGTAGAATTGATAATAACTTTATGCGTCAACAACCTTATCTCACATTCTTCGTGTTGCGTCTTATTCAGTGTATTGATGACTCAAATACGTTTTGTATGAAAATAAAACTGTATACTTTTTAGAATTTTACTCATTTTTACATATGGAGTGGACGCTTAAAAAAGACCGTGTTGCAGTTGCGATTACGCGCCAATTAAATTTTTTGATATACTGAAAAATTTGAATATAACCAAAAGATTCGTTTATCGTACCATCAAACGATACAATGAAGACTCTAGTGTAGATGACAGGTCAAGAAGTGGTCGCCCTCGATTTGTTAGGACTCCAGCAGTGATAAAAGCTGTAAAGGTGCGAATTCAAAGAAATCCCAAACGTAAGCAGAAACTGTTGGCCCTTCAGATGGGGTTAAGCAGAACCACGGCGTTAAATGAAGACTTAGGGCTTCGGGCATATCGAAGAAAAACAGGACATCGTTTGAATGCTCGTCTAATGGATCTGAGACTGAAGAGATGCCACGCTTTGGTGAAGCGGTACGCGGGAAAAAAATATCGGGAAATTCTTTTTCGGATAAAAAAAATTTTTACCGTAGAAGAGAGCTACAACAAACAAAATGATAAGGTGTACGCACACAGTAGTGAAGAAGCGAGCAACCGTATTCCGCGTGTCCAACGAGGTCATTTTCCATCCTCGCTCATGGTATGGTATAATGGTATAAAAATACTTCTGTTAGTCGAGAATTTACAAATCTACTGTTAGGCTATAATCTGAAGCTAGCAATACAAAAGCCGACAAGAGTTGCAAGTGGAACGTGTATTGACAATTTTGCACATAATATAAGAGGATCAAACAGTGAGGTCATTGAACTAGGCCTTTCGGATCATATGGCGCAAATTTTAAAATGTCCTGTAAAAAAAACATGTATAATCAATTCGTGGAGTATTAAAAGGAGAGATTTTAGCTATGAAAACCTTCAAACATTTAAAAGATGTATTGATAGTCTAAGTTTCCAGGATATATTTAATTCTTCGGATCCTAATACATCTTATGATGGTTTTTTTGACATATTCAAATGCTTTTATGATGTATGTTTCCCCTATAAAATTATAAAAAATACTCTGAATCCCAAGCAAAAATGGATAACAAAGGGACTTAAAGTATGTTGTAAAAAAAAGCGAGATTTACTTTGGCATTTTAGGAGAAAAAAAAAGCAAAGATGCTTTATCACTATTAAAAGAATATTCATCAAAATTAAGGAAAATAATAAAAAACACACAACGTTCACAAAATGACAACTACATAAATAAGTCAAGAAATAAAATGAAAGCAACTTGGTCCGTTATATATAAATCCAAAACCAATATTCCCAAAGAACCAATACAGAAGCTAAGAGTAGGTAATGAATATCTTACTAACCCTATTGATATCACTAATGCGTTTAATGATTTTTTTGTTGATGACATGGAAACTGAAAATTGTACTATTAATACTGACATTTCTTCAAATAATAACAATAACAATTCTAACAATAATTGTAATAATAATGTAAATTTAAGTCATTTATCTCATATTGAAATAAGCAATAATAATTACAAATCTTTATTTTTAAGACCAACAACACCTGACTCAGTGTGTAAAATTATAAATAGCCTAAAAAATACTAATAGTGTTGGTTTTGACGACGTTTCTACAAAAGTAATAAAATATGTTAGCTCTACAATAGCAAGACCTTTGAGTCATATTATTAATTTAAGCTTTACTACAGGTATATTTCCAAACAATTTGAAACCAGCTGTAGTAAAGCCATTATTTAAAAAAGGTGATAAACATATTGCCAATAATTATCGTCCAATTGCACTGCTATCAATTTTCTCAAAAATATTTGAAAAAATTATTCATGGCCAGCTTTACGAATTTTTGGGAAAACATAATATTTTAAACAAAGAGCAAAAAAGGATTTCGCACAAATACTGCGATCGCAACAGCGATATACGACTTAGTAAAAAGGGCAGTGATTTGTCTAGATAAAAGGATCCCATCATGTGCAATTTATATGGACATGACGAAAGCATTTGACCTTGTAGATCATAATATATTGCTGGAAAAACTAAGCCGTTATGGTGTAAGAGGTAATGCAATCAATTTAATAAAATCCTATTTAACAGATAGGACACAAAAAACCGTAATCAGTCAGATCTGTATCTCTACAAGACAAGAAAAATTATATACGTCTAATAATAGAACGATAAAGCGTGGCGTTCCACAGGGAAGTGTTTTGGGTCCTTTACTCTTTATAATATATATCAATGATATCGTCAAGTCTTGTAAATATCCAATGATACTATTTGCAGACGATAGCACTATTTTTGTACAGTGTGACAATGTAGCAGAATAGCAAAATAATATTAACTTTGCTATTGAAAACATTATTAAGTGGTTAAAATCAAATAATCTCAAAGTTAATCTAGAAAAAACAAAAATTATGCAATTTACACAAAGAAAAAGTACTCCAAATCTAATAATAAGTTATGGAAATAAAACAATTTCTGAAACAAAAGTAGCGAAATTCCTAGGGCTGTTTATAGATAGCAACATGTCATGGGAATCACATTCAATAGAAGTCTGCAAAAGAATGTATAAATTTTCATTTGCACTATATAAACTGTCGAAAATAGCTGACCGAAAAACTGTTCTAACAGCGTACCATGGCTTTGTGGCTTCGACCCTGCGATATGGTATCATATTTTGGGGACTATCAACATACAGGGAATTAATTATGAAAGCTCAAAAACAGTGTATTCGAGCTATATGTGGGATAAAGTCTACAGAAAGTTGCATACCATACTTTAGATCTCTTAAGATATTAACATTACCCTGTATTTATATACTAGAATCGTGTATGTTTGTAAAGTGTAATCCGGAACTTTTTGATATAGGAGTACAACCATCTTTAGTTAACCTTCGTCCTCGAAAACAAAAAATCCAGACGAACGTATGCAAAACTGCCCTTATGAAAAAAAGTGTTGTTGAAATGGCCCCTAAATTATATAATAAGTTACCTGATCACATAAAATGTTATAATGTGCAAAAATTTAAATCTATTTTAAGTAAATTTCTTATAGATAAATGTTATTATAATGTCAATGAATTTCTATTTACTAATAATTTAAATATGTAATTTAATAATTTTATTTTGACTCTACTTAATTTTATTACTTTGATCTGTTTTTTTTTATATATATATTTAATTTTATGATGTATGGATATATAAATTCGTATGCTGTTAAAGCATTTCACGGAGGTACTATAAAATTATAACATTGTCAACCTTGTTACCTGTGAAAATGAATAAAATGATTGATTGATTGATTGATTGATGGTTGGGAGTTTCTTATTGGGGCTTAACAGAGGTACATTTTTGTGAGAAAGGTTAAAAACGAATGCAGTTGTGTATCAAAATACAGTCCTGACGAACCTTGTGTAACCTGTTTCTCATACCATGTTCAATAACAGGCACTGGGTATTCCAACAAGATTCGGTGTCAGCTCATAGAGCGAAGAGCACACAAGACTTTTGACAGCTCCGTGGCGTAGTGGCTTAGCAATGAGTGGCTGCGCTTGGGGGTCGCGGGTTCGAATCCCGCACGGAACAAGTATTTGTACGACCTACAAGTAATTGTTCCGAGTTTGGATGTTTGTCCTTGTGAAATTTGTGTTTGTAAACTGCCCCCCACGATACAGGAGAAAAACCTAGTGTGGAGGTAACGTTCTTTAAAAACAAAAAAAGACTGGCTGGCGGCGCGTGAAATCGACTTCATCCGACACAAAGACCAGTCCAGATTTGAATCCGTTAGATTACAAGATATGGTAACACTTGGAGGAAAAGGCGTGCTCAAAGCCTCATCCCAATTTCGAGTCACTCAAGACATCTTTAATTAAGGCAGCCGCCGATATGACATGGACCTCGTTCGTGGTGAGATAGACGACTGGCCGCGCAGATTGAAGGCCTGTATTCAAAATTACGGAGGTCATTTTGAATAAACTATAGTGTCATAAGAATCTATGTTTTGTTAAGTTCATTTTGGTATATAAATGGTTACATAATGAATAAACTTGTTTCAATTATTTTACATTAAACATGTGATAGAATTTATGACCTGACTAGGTAATATGCAATTTGGGTACAGATGATAAACCAGGGTCACTTTGGGTAGCTTTATATATCGATACGAATTAGTTGAAATATTTTGATTCATATGGACGGGCACCTGTACGAAATTGTAAAAGATGGAACTGGAATGTTGATAGGACTTCAGTTTGTGGCGAATATTGCTTAATGTATTTGCTATATAAGTTTCAGGGATGTTCAATGCATAGTTTTACGAGTATATTTACAGAAAACACATTGTACAACGATATGTTAGTGGATGAGATGTTTCGCTCCTATTTTATAGATAATAAGTAATAAGATTTTGTATTTTATAAATATAAATTTTAACAAAATTAGGTAATGTGTTTAAAAGATGGAACTGGAATGTTAATAGGACTTCAGTTTGCGGCGAATATTGCTTAATGTATTTGCTATATAAGTTTCAGGGATGTCCAATGCATAGTTTTACGAGTATATTTACAGAGAACACATTGTACAACGATATTTTAGTGGATGAGATGTTTCGCTCCTATTTTATAGATAATAAGTAATAAGATTTTGTATTTTATAAATAAAAATTTTAACAAAATTAGGTAATGTGTTTAAAAGATGGAACTGGAATGTTGATAGGACTTCAGTTTGTGGCGAATATTGCTTAATGTATTTGCTATATAAGTTTTAGGGATGTTCAATGTGTAGTTTTACGAGTATATTTACAGAGAACACATTGTACAACGATATGTTAGTGGATGAGATGTTTCACTCCTATTTTATAGATAATAATTAATAAGATTTTGTATTTTATAAATAAAAATTTTAACAAAATTAGGTAATGTGTTTTATTGATGATTCAGATTAGTGTTGTAGATAGGAACAAAGGAGTATAATACAATAGCATAAACCGACCCACACGCTGACGAATAATAGATAATGACGGTAGTCAATCAACAATAGATAAGTAGATAAGGACAATAGAGCGCTAATGACGGTTGAGGCTCGTAGCGGATATCAATTAGATAAGAGTTAATTGATCTGCTCATCTCCGGAACCGTGCATCCTACGCAAAAATGGACCGCAGATTCGTGATCAGAGCATGCCAAAACTTTTTTTTTTGTAGCATTGTGAGTCGACGAACGTCGTGCGCCAGAACTGGTACAACCTTTCTACAAGTGCGCCAGAACTGGTACAACCTAACTACTCCAGTGAATAGAGCCGATCAGAAAGAACTCGGTGTCTGTAGGTACTCACATCAATAAAAAATCTAAACTAAAATTAAGAGGAGCCGTTCCTTTGAGATTTATTATATTGATGCCGCTTCTCGCAGATTTTTTCCCCTAATCTTGTGTTCTTAAATCACAAACAAATCATAACCAAGAGTTATATATCTGATGAAATTTCTAGTTATGTTATGATATCGATCATAGCATAACTAGAAATTTCATCAGAAGATCCATTTTATATTTTCTAAAAATCATTATATATTGCTACTTTGAACAATAATTATGAAAAAAAAATTATGTGGACGTCCGGATGTTGATATTGTGTGGTCACGATAACTCCTGAAAAAATTGACGTATCGAGACCCGATTTTTCTTATTAGCTTTATAATTACATCAACGCGTTCCATATTTCATAAAAATAGCAATAGCATAGTTTTTTAATTAAATGATTTTCAACTTTTATAAGATTTTTTGCTATTAAATATACAGCTTATATTTTATACTTTGTTTAAACGATTTATTTTGGTAAACATTATTATTTATTTCCCTGTAGGTGACACTACATTTTAAAATAATGAGTAAATAACATATTTTAAAGTCAGGAATAGAGTAAATGTTTTATCAAAATAAAATGAAACGCTCATGAGGCTTGCACTTTTAGATTTTCCAAATGTTTAATATATCTGTTACCGCCAATGTATATAATCCGGTATTGTATAGAATAACGAGTTCTTCTGTAGACTTCCTAAAAAATTTCATTCAATTCATAAAATATTATTTATTTCATACTTTAAGAAACTTGACTATACCTAAACTAACTTACCTATTATTTACCCACGCGTAAATATATGACCACCCAGAACTCCTTACAGTTCTGACAGGGGACACCCCCAAGCCCTCTCTTGCCGGAGAAAGATAAATATTATCATTTTGAGGATAGGTCTATGGGATTTTACTTTTTCTTAAGAACTTTTCATGGGGAGTGGTGTCGGGGTATAGGGGACACTCCCCTCTCCCCTCTCCTGCCAAAAGATTTTAAATTTTGACTTGATTGACATTTAATTAAACTATTTGTTTGTAATTTCTTTATAAACAATTTTTAGTCAAATTCGACTGTAATTCTTAGTAAAATTGATTTCCAGATAAGAAAATATGTTTTATTTGTTCACATTTTATACTTTACCTACAATTACATTACAATACCTAGGAAAAGTATGTAATGGTAAACGATAGATTCCATATTTTATACATTGCCTTAACAATCCCAGCAATATCTAGGTGACTAAGTTATATGCATTGCCGGTAACATATCTGTAAATAAAGCTCAAATAAAATAATATACATGCAAAATAGCACAATAAACGCAGCACTCTCTTTAGCGGCTACTCATACCATTTGTTCCCGCTGCATTCCCTATACACTTACCCTAGAACAAAAATGGACTCGAGTTGATGGGTGTAAAAAAATGTCAATGTATGATTATGGACATTCAAATTTTCCGCATGACGCCGGAACTGGAGATGAAACATGAATACATTGTTATATTCCGGAATGAAAGCAACAGTCTTCAATGATTATTGCAGTGTTTTTCTCCTAGACGTATCCTGTTTGCATGTCATTTAATGAGCAAATTAAAGCTAATGCTTAATGGCACACTGCTATTTGTTTGCCCAGTGTCATTGAAAAAGTTAGGGAAAAAGGGTCAAAAACTCGCATCCTATTGCACAATGACAATGCTACGGCACACACCGCGAACAAGGCAAGTTTGACTTTTGAAAAGGTGAACCTAGTGGCCTATGTCGCACATAGTCCAAACCTTCATGCGCTTTATTTTACCAAAAATCTAATATTTTATGAGAGTTTTGACATTCATGGAGCCAAAAGTGTCCGTGATAGTTTTAAACCAGCAAGTGAAAAACATGCCTCGAGACCAACATTGTCTTTATGTTTTAAAAGTGGTGTCAATAAATGAGCTTCAATACACATTGGTGTAAAATACGAATTGTGTGTCGTATGTACGTATCCCCGCGACTTTTGCACTCTTCTGACGAGCGAGAAAATCGAATGATTGTCTTTGTGATGTTTTCCCGTCATTACACGAGGAGTTTTCCCCGGCATTTTACTTATCTATAGTGTCGTGTCGTAATCCACTATTTCATAGAAGCGTAAGTGGCGGCACCCACTTGAAATAGACCCGGAACATTTATTTAGCACCACAGTAAAAACTACAGGGCTATCGAGCATTCAGAATATTCCAAGAACGCAATAAAAACAAGTATCAGTGAATTGTAATAAAAGTACATTTGTTTACTAAACATAGTGACATAATAATGGAAGTTTTGCCTTTCACTAATTATTAATTTTAAAGTTGCTCTTTTAGCCATCTAAAACATTTTTATATCGATAGGTTACTTTTTGTAAAAGTTAAAAAGTTAAAAATCTGTAAAAAAAAACTCTTTTTTTATATTATAAGGAAAACAAACGAACAAACAGTCCATCTGATGGTAAGTGAATGCTGTGACCCATAGACATTCATATTAATCTTCGATTAAAAACCAATATGCAGATGCGTTTTCATCCCTGAGGACTAAGATGAAATGCCTCCGGTTCTCTACACTTACCATACGAACCACAGCAACTTAAAGCAACTCTTGTATGATATCGGATCCGCTAGGTACGCTGTGATGCTCTGTTACACACACACACACACACACACACACACACACACACACACCACACGCACACGCACACACACACACACGCACACGCGCACACGCGCACACGCGCACACGCGCACACGCGCACACGCGCACACGCGCCCACGCGCACACGCGCACACGCGCACACGCGCACACGCGCACACGCGCACACGCGCATACGCACACTCGCGCACACGCGCACACGCACGCACACGCACGCACACGCACGCACACGAACGCACGCACGCACGCACACATGCACACACGCACACACACGCATACACACGCACACACACGCACACACACGCACACACACTCGCACACACACGCACACACACGCACACACACGCGCACATACGCGCACACACACACGCACACATACACACGCACACACACACGCACACACACACACGCACACACACATGCACACACACGCACACACACACACGCACACATACACACGCACACACACACGCACACACACGCACACACACACGCACACACACACGCACACACGCGCGCACACACGCGCGCACACACACGCGCACACACACGCGCACACACACGTGCACACACACGCGCACACACACGCACACACACACGCGCACACACACGCGCACACACACACACACACACACACACACACACACACACACACACACACACACACATTGCCTTTTATGACACCCATAAGACAGTAGATATTCTTACATCGCCACTACACGGTTAGCAAAAAACTTCATCAATAATTTTTTTAATCTCAGTTTTTAAGTTTTGTATTTCGTATAACTATCCAATATAAAACCGCAGCAAAGTATGGAAATGAATATGGAAAAATTAAAAATATTTTTATCACACGCGTTAGTAGTAGTATAGAAGCCCTGTAGAAGAAAGCAACTACAATTTCCATATAAATATATAATAAATACATGGGAATAATTAGTTAAAAATAAAAAATTCATATCTTATATAAATTATATACAGTACAAATGTACAATCAACCACATCTTTTTACAATTTAAAAATAAAATAAAAAATGGTAGTACATTTAAATACATTATGTGTACTGATTTAACAAATTAAATTTTAGCTTTAGCCAATAACGGTTTAATATATTTATGGAAGCTTTGGTTAACGGGCTCCGAGTTGAGCGGACTTTTCATTGCCTGCTCCATCAAACGCTCGTACACTCGACCGTCATATGCACCAAGGGTAGAACACAGAATCTAGGGATAAGAGAAAAACATGTGATAAGTTTACACACAAAACAATGTTAAGTAGCTAAGCAAAGTATAATTGCATTATTGGCCCAAAAAGGAGGTAATTTACAATTAGACTCTACGACTTTTAGTAACGAGTAATACGTTGCGCGATATCCTCGTTAATTGTGAACCGATATTGATGAATCTTTTTTATTATATAGCTCAACAGTAGCCCCGTATAAAATTGTAAAAAAATCCACGTTCCACGTGATTTGGATTTGGGTGTATTTCGGTTGTGGCTCTAACACAGCGCCGTCATAAGTCCATCACATGTCAACCGAACATAGGCCTTGAACATAGACTGCTTCATAGTAAAACTGTGTAAACATAGGGGGAGGGGTGGGGCAATTTGGCATAGTTGCCGCGATTCGCAGGCAAAGTTGTTATTAGGAACATGCTGCTGGCCTATCTCCTGTTCCAGTTTCCCTCTCCCACTACACGGAATAACTTGAAGGATGCTTTTACCATGTCTCTGAACTTTAATAAATATTCGTATAAAATAACTCAAAACTACAAAACAACAGGCTACCTGTGTATGTGCTTGCGTGTGCGTGCGTGTAAGTGTATGTTTCATGGTAAAATATATCCATACGAAAGACTTTATATAAGTACATAGGTATTGATGCGTTGTGGCGAGTTAAGAAAATCCGTCACGCCATTTCGCATGGGTGTTGTCAAATGCCAAAAAGATGTCATGGCTTCCGAAAGATATATGTATACGTGGTAGCGCCATGCTGCAGCTATACATTATGATTGTATCACGAATGGGTCGGCTCGACCAGGGAAAGACCACGCTCTCACAGAATACCAGCGTAAAATAGCAGCCGAATACTGCTGTGTTCCGTATGGTGAGAGAGAGATCCAGATATGCTTTTTTACTGGCAACGAGGCATTCCACTTAGTCCTCAGGGATTGACGGGGCCGGCTTAAAAGGCGCGAGACGTCTGAGACAGCGATCGCCAATACGTCTGACAAACAAACGATTTATGCAAATCCTCCCTACACCGGGAAAGGTCCATAAACAGCAGTGAAATTGGACAGCTTTTAGTGAAGAAGAATGTATAACCTCGTCGCGTATGTCGAATCCGTCCACAAGTCCAACAGCGTTCGGGCGAATGAGTGCCAACAGTTCTTCATACCTTTTCTGCAAGGTAGCGACATCTTTTTTTGATATAGCCGAGTACTGTAAAAGGACAGAAGAAAGTTAACCAATTACATCGAATTTATATTATAAATCTTTGCTGATAGTATTTTGTAATCCCTCGATTATTGAAAACTGGTATGATAAAAAAATAAGAAACCACGCCAAAGTCGATCAAAAGTCATAGTCATGTTGAAAGTTTTCTTTGACTGTCACGGTGTTGTGCACTCAGAGTTCTTACCGCGAAATCAAGCGGTAAATAGAGAATATTATTTGAGCTTTATGCGGCCTTTAAGAGAGCAAACTAGACAAAAAAGGCCAGATTAGTGGAAAGAATATTATTGAATTACGATATAACACCTTCGCACGAGGCCTTAACAATGTCGTCATTACTTTATTATATTTTCAATTATATTTATTTTATTTTACAGTAACTTAGCACAGAAATCAAATAAAATCCTGTCACTCACACCTCCGTCTGGTTTTGAAGAGTCAGATATTGAGTCTGTCGACGATTTAGAAGCCAACCTTGAGCGACGTGAGTTTTTTCGCGTTAAACAATTTCTCCCTTATCATAAGACTTATTAGCTGATCTTAGTGGCAGTGATGACCAGTACTTTATAATTCGTAATTCATAATAAAATTTTAGTTTAAATTTTTAACTTTACCATTAACATGTCGCCGCGCTTTTCCAATGCCCAATATTTGAGATACAACTCGGCCAACTGTTCCAAAACCGATGCCAAGTCATTAGACACAGAAGACGACAACCTTTGAGTTTCTTTCCAAAACATTTCGCACAATACGGCGCGAGCGTGTGCCTGTAAAATAACAATTAGTGTTATTCTTAAAGGTTAGGAATAAAATATTTTATTATATATTTACAAAGAGACAACATGGTAGATACAACAAATCTCAACTCTTTTAAACATATAATATGTTTCCATATAGATAGATACCTTTACGTATTTTCTGGGCAAAATTTTAATAATAAAAAAAATAGTTTATATGAGAGCAAGTTGAAAGTTTCCAGAGTTGACTGGTAGAGAATGCCATATTAAGAATTTGTAACCCTCAGTTGAAGGTGTTCGCAATAAGATTACATAACTAAATAAACACTCACGCCTGTTACCCAAGAGGGGTAGGCAAACACTACAGAATTCCATTTAGCACGATCCTGACACAGCTCTCTCTCCTCACTTGTGCCTTTTTTTTTTTTTTTGCGGATGGAAAATCATCTAATGAAGAATCCCTTCCATCCCTTTCGCTCTGGGTGGAGCGTAAGGGAGTGTCAGACTTTTACTGACTAAAAACCATCCGTGTTCCTTCAGTGCCCTTACGTTCCGGAGCCGCGGTATCTCTTTCGAACAGCCCGCAGCCCCGGCAGGCGTCGGCCCTTGCGGGCCCCTTCACGCTGCTGACAGCTCTTTGAGGCGCGCGTGGAACAAAACGCGCCGTCGACACGGCCTGTCGTCATTAGACGGACGGACAACGAGCTACCCATTGCTCGCCGTCCACAGGCCCGCGCCTACGGTGGCCGGGGGCCACGACGTAGCCCCCGACGCCCGGGGCATCTCCCGCGGCGGCCGGGGAGGAAAGCTGCTGCTCTCTCCTTCTCCCGCTCCGCCACCTCCTTCGCTAGCATCACTGCTTCGCAGAAGGTGGTGACGGCATCCCATTCCGTCTCGCTCCGGACCATGGCTTCGACCAGGGCCGGACGCGAGAGGTCGCCGCCGCCTATCGCCGCTACGAGGACACGGCGGTGCTCCGCCCAATCAGGGCACACCTCCACGGTGTGTTCCACCGTGTCCTCCGGTCTATCCTCGCAGTGGGAGCACCCGGGCGTTTCCTCCCGCCCGATTCGGTGCAGGAACCTCCCGAACACACCGTGTCCGGTAAGGCCTGCGTCAGGCGGAAGGTGAGGATGCCGTGGCGTCTCTCAAGCCACTCCTCAAAGAGGGGTCTTATCGCCGCTATAGTGGCGTGCCCAGCACGGGGTTGCGACAGTCGCTGTCCCTCTCGATACGTCTGGAGGGAAGAGCAGCAACTGGGCCGGTGCACCCTGGGCGCGGCGGTAATCTTCCTCGAGAAATGAGAAGAAATTCTTAGTCCTTGGGGAATGTTGCTGCCGCGGCTAATTATTCTGATATAGGGGGGTCCATCCCGGACCAACAGTGCGTTCCTCTGCGTGACCCTCTGATCAGCAGAGGGCATAGCAGAGGAGCGGGGGCGGGCTCGGTGTGCACTTACCCTGCCTCCGGGCAGACAGTGAAGGATTCATCCTTTGCTGTCACCGCCGGTCTCGTAATCCCAGTCGAAGTGTCGTGGATCATGTCTCGCGGCTTTGATAAGGACCGAGGGTCTTGCCTTAATCGCCCGGACCGCGAGGGAGAAAACCTCTATAAAAAAGTTACCCCGAATCCCAAGCGGCGACGCACCGCGAGGGGATGGATGGTTGACGGGGTTCTATGAACAAATCAGCCGCAAGTGCGGTCCTCGCCAGGGTACCTGCAGACCCCCTGGCGAGTAATAAATCCTCTAAATCTGCTTACCTTGGTACAGGGGTCTCTGCCAAGGTGGACCTTTAATTCCCCCATACTCGTGGGTACAGAAATGGAAACACCAAAAACAAAAAACAAAAACAAAACCAAAACCGCCGGCAACGGCAACGTAGAGGAGAGGAGAAACGATGCGGGGACTGAGTCCGACGCCGCATCGAGCAGCGTGGAAGGCTCAGAGAGCTCCCGACGCGTGGGGCCTGGGACCGCGGAGACCAGTAAGTTCTTCCGCAAGCGGTCCAGGCGGGATGGCGACCAGGGGCCGTCATCCGGTGAAGAGGAGGTTTCGGCCCGGAAAATCCCCACCAACAGCCGGGGCGGGCTGAGAGGCAAGGGGAGGGGGCTCTCTGATAATCAGATGGCCGAACGAGCGGCACAGCTTGCCGAGGAGGGGCGCCACCCGGGCGATACGGCTCGGGTATCAGGCGAAGAGACGAGTGCGACTGGCGGCTCCGAGGTGGAGCGTAAGGCCAGATTCGTAAAGGAGGTGGAGGCCGTGATCAAGGTCAAGCAAAAGCCCTCCTCACTTGTGCCTGAAGTCGAAACTTTGTTGAACAAAGTTTCGGACTGGGGGCGACTGAATCTAGTCGATTTTAATCCCCAAAAGACATAAATTTGGACGTTTACCGTTAAAAAGCTCCCTTCGTCGTATCTTCTCAGTTTTTGGGCACTCCCCTTGTTTCCTCAGCTAGTATCGGAATCCTCGGCGTTGATGTGCAGTTTCGTGGTCACTTGGAAGAGAAGGCTAAATTGGCCTCTAAAAAGCATGGCATGCTCAGCAGAGCGGGCTAGTATTTCATGCCGGCTTACCGCCTGAACTTTACAAGGCGCAGATTCGGCCACACATGGAATACTGTTCCCATCTCTGGACCAGGGCTCCCCAGTGCCAGCTCCTTCCATTTGATCGCATCGTGCGAAGAGCTGACCGAGCTCTTTTCGATTGGTTTAACTCTCTGGCACTGCGAAGAGATGTTGCATCTCTTTGCGTATTTTATCGCATCTATCACGGGGAGTGCTCTGAGGAATTGTTCGGATTAATTCCAGCCGCACAATTTCACCATCGCACATCGCAACAGAACTCGCGATACTATCTCGATAACTGGCGGTCAACCACCGTGCAATTTAAAAGAAGTTTTCTTCCTCGCATCTCTTCCATGTGGAGTCGACTACCACCAGAGATTTTTCCGGACCAATACGACTTAGGGATTCAAGAAAAGAGCCTACTCCTTTTTGAAACGTCGCCAACGCATCTGCAATTTCCCTGGTGTTGCATTTGTTCATAGGCGGCGGTAATCACTTACCATCAGGTGAAACTCGTTTGCCCCCTCTCATATAAAAATATACATTCTTTCTACATGACCAAACCACTGAAGCATTCTTTTCTTAATCCTGGTCAAAACATCATCCTGCAAACTACATTCTTCTCTTATGACACAATTTCTCACCCAGTCACTCAGATTCAGCTCTATCATACTCCTTAACGACCGCATTTCCACTGCATTTATTCTACTCTCGTGCTTCTTCTGCCACACCCAACTTTAACTACCATACGTTAAAGTAGGGACTAACACAACATTGTGAATTGCCATGTGTGCCTTTTTTGACATATTCCGACTTTCAACAATAGAGTGTAGAGCCCCATTTACTCTATTTCCTGCGTGAACTCGTCGTTCCATATCCTTACTATATCTCCCATCCCTGCTAAATACACATCCCTAATAAACTCATCTACTTGCTCGACCAACTCCCCTTCTATTCTTATTTCACATACTGTTTTACTTTCTTCTCTTTCAAAATCATAACTTCATCATACTTGCGGTGACTTTCATTCCCCTTTATTTTAATGACCTGTTGACGACGCAAATATAACTTGATCATCAGCGTACAAAAGGAATTTGACGGTTGACTCACCAATTCTTAACCCGCATTCTTCAACTTTCAAATTTTCCAAAGAACTGTACATAAATAACAAACAGGCACGGGGAAGCCACACAGCCCTGTCTGGCACCTTTATGGATGCCAAACCAATCCGAGTAGACCCCGTTAATTCTAACACAAGCACTAGAGTCCTTATAAATATGCCTGTATCAACCCAGCGCTCAACCCAAATGAGTTCAGTGTTTGCCATAACACACCCCTGTTCACTTTGTCATAAGCATTTTCCAAGCTCATGAACGCACAAAACACTTTTTGGTGTTCACCAAAAACTTCTCCGCGATCATGCGCATGGAAAAGACTTGATCTGTACACCCCTCTTTCTAAATCCCGGTTGCACATACAAAAATTTTCCAAGTTTTCATAACTCTTTCAATTAGTACTCGTACTTAACATACAGTTTTCCAACAATGCTAAGAAGGCTGATACCACGGTAGTTTTTACAGTTCTGCTGCTACCCTTTTCCTTAATATATTGGGCATATCACGGCTTTGCACCAGTCTCCTGGTACCCGCTTCAGTTCCCAACATAAATTAAATAAGGTTTACAGCAAGCCTGCCTCCACCCCCTATTAGTATTTCTAGTGATACTCTAGCATATCCGGCTGCCTTAGCTACTTTCATGCTTTTCATTGCTTTCAAATAACGAAATATCATCTATTCTTATCTCCTTATTTCTTACCTCTTCTTTCGGAATTTCTATTTCATTTAATTCACAAATCTCCACACCCATAAACACGCTTTCAAAATATTCCTTCCATATCTTTAATCTTGAAACTTCATTCTTCAAAATACAGCCATTCTCGTCTCTAATTGCAATTTTAATATTTGCCTGGAATTTGTCCACTACTCTTCTATCATTCTTATCCGTTCTTTCTTCCTTTTTCCTTTCAACTTCATCTTCCACTCTCTTATTTAGATGTCTAAAGACCGCCTTTTTTTCAATATCATCATTCGTACAGAATTACCAGCCTTGGTTGCTATTTACTTCAACTTCCATATGTACGTCATTATTCCACCATAACGTATTATTTTTCCTTTCATTCGTTCTCTTACTAACACCGCATACTTCGGTGGTTGCACCCACGAAACCTTTTTCAACATTATGCCAAACAATAAGATTAATACATAAATAAAAAATAACTTAACTTATCAACGAAAGGTGACTCCGCAAGCTTGCCTTTATTTATTTAAAGCATAGTGAATAATTTAAAAAAAATTGATATGTCGATATAATTTTCCAGGCAACCTTACCTCACTGGCATTAACAAGCTGCACCGATGCGAGATTCCACGCATCTTCATAAGCTTTCCCTAAATGCATATGTTGAAAGAGTGATTCACATGCTTCCTTTGTTTTCCTAAATACAAATTACACAAATTATAAGTTTTCATTTTCAATTATAATAACCAATAAATATAAATAAATAAATTTCAGTAACATACCCCAAACTATAGCTGATAGACAAAGGGTAAAAAAACTAGCTGGCTTGGCAGTTCCGCCCTTTCCAGGAGGTGGTGCAACGAGTTAGGCCTCATTCGTACGAGAGCTAAAAAACCGTTACGTCCACACTCGGCCTTGGCGCTTTTAAAACGTTTACGATGTGATTGTTCCATCGAACGCTTTAAAATCACTCTTGTCTCAGCCTTTGCTTCATAAGATGTGAAAATGGTTTCTACTAAATTACTAGCAATGGCAATTTGTGCTGCTAGAAGGCGAAAAAAAGCAAAAGGCATTCTGGTTACATCCTCTGAATGAACAGAAATACTTAAAAGGACAGTTTGTGACAATATACAAAGAGTTGAGGCAATACCCGGCTAAATTTTTCAATTATTTTCGAATGTCTATAGCAACATTTGACGAATTGTTGGAAATAGTGATGCCTTAAATAACACTTCAAGATAGCAATATGGTAGAATATAACCAACAAACATTCTTTATAATTTTATTTGAGTATTCTGGCAATGTCTTTGCATATAGAAATGGCCGAGCCTCCACCTCTATTATAAGCACTTCAGGATCTACAACCCACGACATCGTATCGAAGTTCTAATGACGTAAACACAAACAAAACGTCCGACGGCTGAGCGAGGGCGCGGCGCACTGAATGCAGCGCCGGCGCTTTTTTAGCGCTCGTTTGAATAATAATAAGAAGTTTCATATGATTTTTTTCTTTGCGCCCGAAGCAAATATGGGCAACCCTCCGGAAAGCGGGGGAGGGAGGTCGAGAATGCTCATAGCATACCACGGCTATGAGCATTCCCAGCCGGCTGCGTGGTATGCTATGAGGTTATGTGGTGACTTTTACCCACTAAACTCAACCTTTTAGGAACTGGCTTAACGATCTGACTAGAGATCTCTAAGCCGTATACGAACGCGACCCTCCTTGGCAGAAAGGAGGGCGCAATTTTCATGTGATCTATTCCTTTTAACGCCCAACGCCTAGCGTTGAAAATACAACATTGCTCGATAAAAAAGCGTCGCGTTTTAAAAGCGCTTTCGTGTGAACATATACTTGGAAATGCATTTGTTCTATTTGAACGCTTTTTTAACGGACGTTAAAAAAGCTCTCGTGCGCATAAGGCCTTATACTCCGAATTCACTCCTGACTTTTTACAGTTTAAATATGTATAAAATTTATTAATAAATCAACATTAACGCCACCTATCGGATCCTAGCATACCTATAAACCTTCGACTCTACAAAATTTATTATAATATAGATGCTGTAACACCCAATTTCACCCCTCAGGGGTTGAATTTTTCAAAATCCTTTCTTAGTGGGTGTCTACAAAGTCGTACGTCTTATGTCGTATTTCAAGTCAATCGGGCGTAAAATCAATAAAATTTTGCATTCCCATGCATTTTGAATTTAAAAGATAAAAAGGAGAGAATGTTTAAGGTTTTTTTTTAAATTAATTTTTCTTCACCATTTGCCTATATTACATATTTCGGACCTTCTCTGCAAATTTGGCCGTTTAGTGCAAAATAACCCTGTAATTAAAGAATTGTTGATATTCACAAATAATCCGGTAGGTGGCGTTATTGTTGAGGTCCATCTAGTATATTATAAATATGGTTTGTCACACATAAAAGAGATGCCAACAGTCCGAATACACTCCAGTCGACAGTCGACTGCTCCTGCTGACTGGTACGAATTGACATAAACCGATGTTATGCGCTAGCAACCATGAGCTTATTATTATTATTATATCATGAAATGGGCATGGGTTATGCATTTGAGCTGTAAAGAGTTAGGGTGTGTGGCAACTCTTTGCTGTTCATGCCTACTGACGGATTTTTGAAGGGACAATTATCTAAGAGTGGATTTGAAAAGTCGTAGTGCACATGCCATATATACAAGGTAATTTTTTAACTTTTGCCAGCCAGTACTTGACTACCATCCCACTTAATGGTAAATAGTGGTATAGCCTTCTAGCCTTGAGAAGACCCACGTTGTAACAGAATGAAAGATAGATGGTAGCAAATTACACCACTCTTTGCTCATGCATCACCAACGACAAAGCAAACATTTATACTTGACAAAAAGGTGGAGACTGGCTGAGCATCTTTTGTTGTCCAAAGGAGGAAAAAAAGAGGGGGGAATTAAGGGTGATTCCACACAATAGCCCACAGTCCACCTGATTGTAAGTGGAAGCCTGGTTTCTAGTTTAAAGGATTTCCGATTCTCTACACCGAAATACAGCAGCAATAAGCTGCTTTTTTACGTTAGTATTCTGTGAGGGTAACCTTTCCCGGTCAAGCCGACCCATTGCTATCCTTCCCCGGTCGAGGCGATCAATTCACGCTATATTACAACTATATAGCTGCAGCATGTCTCTCCCACGTACAAATTATGAAATTCTTGCGCACACCCACCGAAATTAATTCCATTTGTATTTAATACCTTGTATCTATCTATCTATTGTATGAAGACCTATATAAAGACGGTGTATATCTATTTCACACTTTCTCACCCTGCAGCGACAGCTTGAAAACTTTCAATAATTCCCTTCGGTGTGTTCTCCCACGTGATTTTACTGTTTTCTAAGAACTTCGCTAAATATGACACGGTCGGTGTCAATAGCTTTCCTTCAGTAGTTTGTTTGTAAGCTTTCACGAGGTATCTGAAATACGAATAATAACAAATAAAAATCCTCCATAAGTCAGCGTTCACATGACTTTTATATGATTTCCTTTAGTGAACATCGAGTTGGGTATTTAGAATGAAACTACCTCTTTTGTTGCCACGCTCCAAAATATATTAAAATTGATACCATTAATATTACATACATTTCACACATTAGTCAACTGCTAAACATTGACCTCCCCCACAGATTACGTCATGACAACTACGGAAAATATCCTATATTTTCCATAACCGTAAAGTTTTAAGGTTTTAGCATTTTAAAGTTTGAGTTTGAACTAATTTTTGTTGAGTATCAAGAGAGTAGAGTAGCTGGAGTAAAAGGATGAAGGCAATTACGAATTTTAAATTTATATACTGGTAAAGAGGTAAAGATTAAAATTACCTGGCGGTCTGCAACAACATCACAGTGTACTCTCCCTCGTAAGTAACAGTAGCGGTAACAATACCGTATATAGTGGGCAGGTTTGAGGACACCATATAGCCGTGACCCCCACAGGCGAAACGACATTGCTCTACGCAAGCTGTCGCGTCTCTACTGCACACAGCCTTCAAACAGCATGCCAGAGCGTGCAGCTGCAATGTGAAGGCAACATATAAAATAACTACAAGATAGCGACATTATGAAAATTAACTTTTCGGTAATAGAGTTTTGACCTATAGATAATTTTTAATTGATAATGAAATTAATTAAAGTGAACGCTTACCGTTGCAGCCTATTAAGTCCAGTGCTGGACATAGACCTTCCCCGTAGTACTTACCTCATGGCAAATATAACCCTACTTGCCACAGTTGCCACGTTTGGGAGGCAAAGTGGCAACGTATTTTTTTTTATATTTTATCTGTTATTACGAAGACGCTGTTACCCATCCCCTGGGTTGTTTCCCCGTGTCGCCTCTTACCACTTGACTTTATGGGCAGCAGCATTTTCCTAATAACAAATTAAAAGTAAAAACCAGCGGCTGTTAACCTGTCTGCCGCGCCTGCCTAGCGCGGCGCAGTGGCACCATCCCCTGTTCAGCAGTGGAATTTTGAAAGACTAGCCGATATCGTTCGTTAGAAAGAATTAACATTAACGAATTTTACGTTAGAAAGAATTACAAAAAAACATTAACGAATCGGTCGCCGATCGGATCGAAGTCGATGAATGCAGGTGGCTAAGGACCGTGCTTTGTGATATTTTTAGGCGAGTCCTTTGTTCAGCAGTGAACTTGTGAAAAGCTGTAATGATCGCAATGAAGATGAATCGGCCGCCGAATTCTTATATGCTTACAGGAAAAGTGGTTCCTTCGCAAGCATATTTAAATATATCTTCGTATTTCATAATTAGCTCAAGTAACTCCCGATCCGCCTTCGCAGGAATATTTTATTTGAACCACGTTATAAACAACAATTGAATAAAAACAAGTATGGTTACCTCTGGCAACTGGTCCATGTTCCCTTTCCCCATATCGGCGACAACTTGATTGTAAGTATTCCACAACCATCGGCCAACGGTTCTGAACGCGTGGCTAGTTGCGATCGAAATAAACAGCTTGTGCTGCTGTGTAACGTAGTCCAAAATTTGTGGTTCAGGTTCCCTGATAATAACAGAAACAATAATATAACAAATGTAAATAGCAATATTATTCAACATGCTTTAACAATTCTGAGAAACACAACCGTAGTGTCGCATTGTTACAAATAACTGGACTAAGCAATATCACAAGCTTAATGTCATACAGAATGTTTTTAAGCCACTGCTTGACCGCAATCCCACCTGGTGGTAAGTGGTGATGCAGCCTTAGATGGTAAATCCCACTGTCTTAGCGTAACTAAAGCCTATTCACTCTTGTCCTGAAGACACCCAGATTGTATTTGGACCGAAAGGTTTAAAAAATTATTCCACTACTTTGCTGTGCGCATTAAAAAAGTCGAAGTAATTGATTAAAACTACTTTTACGGATTTTATCGCGTTTTAGTTATATTAATTTTAATACCCGACGTTTCGGGTGCTTTCCAGCACCCATGGTCACGGGGGACTGAGGTGACTGACGTCCCGATGTCAAAGTTAACCCGGAGTACCTTCAGCTTTTTAATTATTGTCTTTGGTCCGATCTACGCAGAATGAACTAACTGTATTTTGAAGTCTTGCAGTGGTATGCTTGGGTTTAGTTTTAATTTTATTAATTATAGGATCCCAAGCAGGTGGTAGTACCCAGCCACCTTCTCTATTGAAATCAGGATGTTTTTTAATTTCAATAGCCTCACGTATCATCCTTGGTAGGAATCGATGTTCTTTCGCGAGGATTTGTGGTCTATCAAATCTGATGTAATGGTTGGGGCCATCTAGAATATGATCGCAAACTACAGACTTCCCGGAACGTTGATGCTTCACGTCAGCTATGTGTTCTTTTACGCGGGTTCTAATTGATTTCTTTGTTTGCCCTATATATGAGAGACCACAATCACAATCAAGCTTGTACACACCTGCATCTTGTAGAGGAATATGACACTTGACGGATGGTAAGAACTGACTAATCTTCTTCGGCGGCTTGTAGAATGTTCTAATAGAAGCTCGCTTCAAGATGTAGCCAATCTTGTCTGTGATACCTCTGACATATGGTGGTATAGCAGGCACACGCATGACTGTGGCCGGCTTCACTCGTTCACTGTGACGGAGGCGCGGGACCCGAAACTTGTTGTCGTGCAGAACCTGCTTGACGTGCTGAAGCTCGGCGGCCAGGTGTTTGCTGTCACAGATCCCTCGTGCTCTCTGAAACAAAGATTTGCCCACGGTAGCTAACTGTGAAGGATGATGGTGAGATTCACCATTTAAGTATCGGTTTCTATGGGTCTTTTTTCTATACACAGTATGACCTATGGTGTTGTTAGGATTTCGGATGACTAACGCATCTAGGAAAGCTAAGGAATTATTTGCCTCTAACTCCATAGTAAATTGAATTTTAGGGTTTATGGAATTAAGATGTTCTAAAAATGCAGTTACTTTGTCTGATGGTAAAATTGTGAAAGTATCGTCTACGTACCGCTTGTAGAACCTTTGGGTAACAGGTGCAGTAAGGAGGGCTTTCTCCTCAAAGTCTTCCATGAATATATCGGCCACAATGGGAGATACAGATGAGCCCATCGCAACACCATCTACTTGCTTGTAAAACTCTTCCTTCCACAATAGATAGCCAGATGTAAGGCAATGTCTTAGTAGTACTGCATATTCTGGTGGCATGTTCCAGCCTTCTATTTTCATCTAGTTTCCTAGTTATAATTGAGATGCAGTCTTCAACAGGTAGGCATGTAAATAGAGACTGAACATCAAAACTGACCATGGTTTCATTGTCAGCAAGACGTAGGTCTTTTATCTCACTGACAAAATGGTATGAATCCTTAGTATGTGCTCTTGTGTGTCCTCTGAGTGGTGATAATATTTTGGCCAAGTGATGAGCGAATCTGTACGTTGGCGAATCGATTTGACTCACTATTGGACGTAATGGAGCGTTAGGTTTGTGTATTTTTTGGTAACCATACAACTTGGGAGGTTTTGCACACGAAGGTATCATCGAATTGACGTCTAGATTCAATTTCTCGGAGTATTTCTTAATTAGATCGCTAGTTGTTTTAAGCGTATTAGTTGTAGGGTCTGTTTTGATCTTACGGTATGTTCTTTCATCCGACAAAAGTTATTGTATTCTAAAATTGTAATCCGACGTATCCATTACAACCGTAGCATTTCCTTTATGGGTTTCGAGAAATTGAATCTAGACGTCAATTCGATGATACCTTCGTGTGCAAAACCTCCCAAGTTGTATGGGTTACCAAAAATACACAAACCTAACGCTCCATTACGTCCAATAGTGAGTCAAATCGATTCGCCAACGTACAGATTCGCTCATCACTTAGCCAAAATATTATCACCACTCAGAGGACACACAAGAGCACATACTAAGGATTCATACCATTTTGTCAGTGAGATAAAAGACCTACGTCTTGCTGACAATGAAACCATGGTCAGTTTTGATGTTCAGTCTCTATTTACATGCCTACCTGTTGAAGACTGCATCTCAATTATAACTAGGAAACTAGATGAAAATAACATGCCACCAGAATATGCAGTACTACTAAGACATTGCCTTACATCTGGCTATCTATTGTGGAAGGAAGAGTTTTACAAGCAAGTAGATGGTGTTGCGATGGGCTCACCTGTATCTCCCATTGTGGCCGATATATTCATGGAAGACTTTGAGGAGAAAGCCCTCCTTACTGCACCTGTTACCCAAAGGTTCTACAAGCGGTACGTAGACGATACTTTCACAATTTTACCATCAGACAAAGTAACTGCATTTTTTAGAACATCTTAATTCCATAAACCCTAAAATTCAATTTACTATGGAGTTAGAGGCAAATAATTCCTTAGCTTTCCTAGATGTGTTAGTCATCCGAAATTCTAACAACACCATAGGTCATACTGTGTATAGAAAAAAGACCCATACAAACCGATACTTAAATGGTGAATCTCACCATCATCCTTCACAGTTAGCTACCGTGGGCAAATCTTTGTTTCAGAGAGCACGAGGGATCTGTGACAGCAAACACCTGGCCGCCGAGCTTCAGCACGTCAAGCAGGTTCTGCACGACAACGAGCTTCGGGTCCCGCGCCTCCGTCACAGTGACCGAGTGAAGCCGGCCACAGTCGAGCGTGTGCCTGCTATACTACCATATGTCAGAGGTGTCACAGACAAGATTGGCTACATCTTGAAGCGAGCTTCTATTAGGACATTCTACAAGCCGCCGAAGAAGATTAGTCAGTTCTTACCATCTGTCAAGTGTCATATTCCTCTAGAAGATGCAGGAGTGTACAAGCTTGATTGTGATTGTGGTCTCTCATATATAGGGCAAACAAAGAGATCAATTAGAACCCGCGTAAAAGAACACATAGCTGACGTGAAGCATCAACGTTCCGGGAAGTCTGCAGTTTGCGATCATATTCTAGATGGCCCCAACCATTACATCAGATTTGATAGACCACAAATCCTCGCGAAAGAACATCGATTCCTACCAAGGATGATACGTGAGGCTATTGAAATTTAAAAGACATCCTAATTTCAATAGAGAAGGAGGCTGGGTACTACCACCTGCGTGGGATCCTATAATTAATAAAATTAAAACTAAACCCAAGCATACCATTACAAGACTTCAAATGTATATATTAAATACAGTTAGTTCATTCTGCGTAGATCGGACCAAAGACAATAATTAAAAAGCTGAAGGTACTCCGGGTTAACTTTGACATCGGGACGTCAGTCACCTCAGTCCCCCGTGACCATGGGTGCTGGAAAGCACCCGAAACGTCGGGTATTAAAATTAATATAAATAAAACGCGATAAAATCCGTAAAAGTAGTTTTTATCAATGTATAGTGTTCGCGTAAATATAAGAAATCATTTAAGTCGAAGTAAATCGCGTGGAATATCGACAACAAAGGGGTAAAGACCCGACGACCGCCTGGTCGTCCGATGATTCCACCTTTTGATATTTCTTCAAATTTAAACACTAATAAATAGTCTGGATAGTAAATTTAGAAGTGAACTTACTAAAGTTAACATAAAGTATAAATTAAAATGTTTTTACCTTAACAAATATTTGCTGTTATCCCCATTTTTGTAATAAATAGTATTATTATAATAATGTAGACGGAACGGCACACAACACAAACCTGCGTGGTTTTTCGCTATGCCGCATAGCAAATTTATAACAATTTTAATTAATAATATAAATTTTTAAAAAAACTTGATGTACCCTCACGTTGGTAAAAATATCGCGTAGAACAACGTACTAAAAATACAGTCGAATTGTAAATCTCCTAATTTTTGAAGTCGGTCAAAAATAGACAATATTCATATTATAATATACATAAATACTCACGCCTGTCAGCCAGAGGGGTAGGCAGAGACTACAGACTTCCATTTAGCACGATCCTGACATACCTCTCTCGCCTTTTCCACATCCATATACCTACGCATACATGCTCGTCGGTTAAGGGTACTCTTAATTTGGCCCATTTTTAGTATATCGCCAATTTGGTCGACAAACTTCCGCCTAGCACGTCCCTTTCCGACTCTTCCATTCACTTCTGCAACATATATTTGCTTTGTCAGTCTTTCCGCATTCATTCTTTCTACATGGCCAAACCACCGAAGCATTCCTTTCTTAATCCTGGTCACTGCATCATCTTGCAAACCACACTCTTCTTTTATCACACAGTTTCTCACCCTGTCACTCAGATTCAGCCCTAACATACTCCTTAGCGACCGCATTTCTACTGCATTTATTCTACTCTCGTGCTTCTTCCGCCACACCCAACTTTCACTACCATACATATAGAAACAGTAAACGATAGGTTACAGCTACCTTCGTGAATATTTGCCACCACTGAAGAAGTTATTCTTAGAATCAACCCAGACGGATCTATGTAGAGAAGGAACGGTATTTCCAATGAATTTGACCACCGTCTAGAAAATCTTTCGCAAGTGCCTGGGCTTTCATTGGCCCTTTTCGACCTATGTTAATAACTTACCCAGGTTTAAGCTGGGACTGATGTCTGACAGCAGCGTATCTCACAGCTATAGTCACGGCTTTTGATAATTCATAAGCGACGTCCGTCAATATGGTCACTCGAATATACACCATGGTTCCATATGTCAGTTTGTTGTTTTTGGCCTTTACATATGTCCCGTCCTGTAAATTTAAACAACAGTATTATTCCCAATTTTATTTTAAAAATTTGAATAAATGTATAAGTCATCAATCACCATCATTATCATTATTATAGCCTTTTAAAAGACCACCGCTGAACATAGGCCTCCTCCCAAGTCTCATGGAATGCCACAAAGCACGGTCCTGAGCCACCTGCATCAATCGACTTCCTGCATATCTTACCAGAGCGTCACTCCATCTATTGGGGGCAGCCCACATTTCCCCTACCCCGGTACGAGGCTGCCACTCAAGAACCTTTCTTCCCAATCAGTTGTCAGTTCTTCGAGCTATATAGCCGGCCCAATGCCACTTCAGCTTACGATTAGTGATATATCGATTACTCTGGTTCTACTGCGGATGTCCTCATTTAAAAGTTTAGCACGCAGAGAAACTCCAAGCACAGCTCTTTCCATAGCTTGCTGAGCGACCTTGCGCTTCTTAATACGGCCAGCAGTGAATTACCACGTTTCAGATCCATAAGTCATCAGTGGCAACTTGCACTGGTTGTACAATCTTGTTTTCAAATGTTGAGATATACCTGACGAGATGTGTCGTAATTTTCCGAAATTTATAAGTAAATTATTAATATTTGAAGCACACATCACATCAGTAGCTTTTAAGAACTTTTTCAAGAACTTGCCAACTGACAAGCATTATTGGAAGTCCATGCCCAACACCTTGTAGGCAAACAGCAGTTTTGTAAACGCAAAACCAAAAACCTCTCGGTAGTAATGTTGCTCAAACATTTTTTTTTTATAGGATAGGATGACAAACGAGCACACAGTTCACCTGATGGTAAGTGGTTGCTGCGGCCCATAGACATCTACATCTATCCTCGATTACAAATCAAAATGCAGATGCGTTGTCACCCGTGAGGAATAAGATGGAATGCCTCGTTTCCAGTAAAAAGGGTCTCCGGTTCTCTACACTCACCATACGAAACACAGCAATATTAAGCTACCATTTACGCTGGTTTTCTGTGAGAACGTGGTCCTTCCCCGGTCGAGCCGACCCATTCGTGCTACTATACTACTAATATAATTGCAACATGGCTCTACCACGTATAAACATTGTATCTGTGAAATTTGGTTAATCTTTTTTGGATATATTTCGTAAAGATATCGTCCATCAATCAGTAGTGAGTACATCTGGAGATTTTTTTCAAGACGAAGATTACGTATTCCTTGAAAAACCTGTGTCCGGTAGTAAATTAAAATAAGCTTAAAAATTATATAATTTTTGCACTAACTGATAAAACAAATTTTTTAAGAAGTGTACATAACAAACCAAAAAGGCATTGCTAACCACATGAAGAAACACCACACAAAGAAGTTCCTAAATTTTAAGTTATTAAATTACGATAAAACATTGCACTAATCACATTGAAAATTAGTAAATAGAAACTAAACGTCAAGTAAATATTACTTAAATGTTTGATTTGCATAATTTGCCCATCAAAATTGGCATAATTACAATTTTTGAAGTTTAGAAATCTACACAATTGCTTCAATAAGACTCTACTGCGGGAGACCTTGTGAGAGAAAGTCACTAGTAGCACATAAGTAAGATTGTAGCGGCGCTGTCGTCGCGCCACAAGCGAAAAACACACCGAAGCCTAAATCGCGCTATCAACATTCCGAATCATAAACAGTATATATAGAACTTCTCCGAACTATCACACGGAGTGTTGGCCGCTCCCCGGGCAGAACACCTTGCCCGGCGGGAGATCTCCCCTTTTCCTTTCACGGCCACAGTGGTGACCCCGACGTGATCTGAACACGCAACTAACAATCTTCGGAAACGTCAAGCTTCATCATCGTCATAAAATACTCCACCCATTCGCTCCCGAGCAGATATCGTCTGCAGTCTTCATATCCTGCAAGCCATCTAGCTTCACAAGGTTCATCGCAGCACTGGAATAATAATGTTTCCTGTTTCTTCAAGCTACTCTCTGCGCTACAGTGTTCGGCACGGTTCTGAGCCTTACTGCTCGCCTCTGCTTCACGGCACTCTCGCAGATTACCTGCCTTCTTCTCGACTCACCGCAGACTACAAGGCAATCTCCGAGCACTTGCACATTCTTTGGCAACGAGGCTGTACTATCGACATCCGGTCTGAGCAGGGGGGTGATGTAGCGGCGCTGTCGTCGCACCACAAGCGAAAAAACACACCGAAGCCTAAATCGCGCTATCAACATTCCGAATCATAAACAGTATATATAGAACTTCTCCGAACTATCACACGGAGTGTTGGCCGCTCCCCGGGCAGAACACCTTGCCCGGCGGGAGATCTCCCCTTTTCCTTTCACGGCCACAAGATAAAACATTGTATTATGTAAGTAAAAAAGGATAAGGAAGCTCATTATTTAATTTTCCTATCTTTTAAATAATCTTCTAATTTATACTATCCTTTCTTCTAAGAAGACTTTTTACATGCGCTGCAATAGTTATATTATTATTTACTCAAAATAAGCCTCTAGTTTAATGGAGCCTTTACCTTGAAACACCAAGTTTAGATTTATGCGTTTTAAAATTATAGACATCACTCATTTTATCAAAGATCAACTGATCGTATTTTTGAAAGGTGTAGGACTCTGTACTAACCTTTAACACTTGAGAATTCTTCATAAGCATATTCGTTCTGGGTATCCGATAATTATCAAATCCTAGGAACCCGTTGTTGGCTGTCTGGAAACCAAGTTTTGGTCCAATTTCTCCAACTTTTATACCTGGCATTGGCATGTGCGTTTCCATGTCGCGTATTTGCACCAAGAAGGGATGTATGCCGTGACTTTTCCCTTTAATATGAAGCTGAGCCATAATTATACAGTGGTTTGCAGTTTGTGCCACTGGAAAAATGATAGTCAACTGAATATACAAGGTGAAATGCTTGATTTCAAAGATCATTGTTATTATTATAATTGCATATTTACATTCTTAATATTTTATATCATAGATTTTTCAAAAATATGACAACCTTTATAACTAATCTAAATAGTTGCAAAAAACCAAGTAATTTTTGCAAGGTAATGTTAAATACATATAAATTACCTCATTTTCACAATTTTTTTCACGTCTGGTTTGTGAGAACAAAAACATGTAATAAACGTCCATGACTAATCACATGCTTTGTTTTATTCAGTAACGATATTTATTAAGACATATTATGTGTTGTCTAATTACATCACAATTCTGAAATTTTTTCTATTGCCGAACATTTTAACGCTAATATTAGTTGGATCAATAGTATTATAAAGAGTTTTCAGGAAACTTACAGCCCCCAGGCCACCATTTGTAAGACGTAAGAGTAGGACTGTGGATAATGAATTCTTCCGTATCAGGATCATATGTAGCCGTGGTCTCTAGACCTCTCAGAAACGTTCCATGTCCGAGCTCGGTCTGCAATTTAAAAATAATTTGATAAGATTTGATTGAAGTCTTTCATTAATCAGATATCCTCACTATATTGTGGATTTGCGTAATGTTTGTATTCGTAGGTATGCCGATATATCCTAGAACTTTCAAGTAATAAATAATTATAATGTTTTCCTGGTCGATTTTGACCGCGTTGACATTTTTCAGATAGAATTCATCACCCTCTTTCGCCCCGAAGGTGTCGTAAGAGGCAACTATTGAAATCACCAGAACAGTTTAACGAATTCTGAAAAATGGCGGTATAACCATATCGTTCGTCACAACACCGGCCGGCGAAGAGAAGCGGTGACAAGTGGTGAGCAGGAGTGGTAACGAGGAACGGAGTCAATGACGCAATGCGTCTGATACTGCAATCGCCAATCAGGAGGCTAAGCGTGATGATTTAAGCATATTCTCCCTACAACAGGAAAGGAACATATCCAGACTGTTACGTGCTAATGACGATGACGATATATGATAACGATATAGTAGGTATGAAAGTAGCAAAACGATATACCTGAGCATAAGTTCCTATCATCTGCGGAGCTTTCTGTAGCCATTCAAGCTGCTGTTCGGAAGAGGCTTGTGACACAATTGTTGGCAAAAACATTCCGAAATGAAGCAGAAAAGGTGATATATCCTTTATAACGCCCGTAGTGATTTTGTAATTGTTAGAAATTCTGAAAACAAAAGAAATAAAGTTCGTATGAAGAAAGCTTAAATCATAATGTCAGCAGTTGACTTCAAACTAAAACTTCCCATTTACTTGATGACAGTGTTTCTATGGCCTTCTTAGTTAGTAGTCAGTTGCAGGTTTCTGTACCCTGCAATAGACATTTGCTATTAAGCTGAATGTAGGCCAGTTTGTCGCACGAAAATTATTAAAACAATTATTTTTCAAACTAAGTCAATTATATTTTTTTAGCCACGAGCACACACTTCAAATGGCATTAATTTTAAAACGCCCTTTTGCAATATTGTACAGCTGTTTTTTTTAAAGGATAATGAAACAAACGTTATTATGAAGATTAACGTTAGGATGAAGCTCATCGAACTAATAGTAAGTGGATGATGTGGGCCATAGACATCTATAGCTACCCCCAATTAAAAATCAAAATGCATATGCGTTATCCCCTAAGGAATAACATGGAATGCCTTGTTTGCTGTAAGAAGGGTCTCCGGTTTTCCTACACTCGCCATACGAAACATAGCAGCATTAAGTTGCTATTTCACGCTGGTATTCCGTGAGAGATTGGTCCTTTTCCAGACGAGCCTACCCATTTGTGCTACAACCATAATATAACTACAGCATAGCTCCATCACGTGTATATATACCCAACGAACAGAAAAATTAAGGTGCTCGTCACTACTATACACGTTTGTGTTTTCAAATTTTGATGTAAAAAGTCTACTTACCTGGAATCCGGGGAGGGACTTCGCTCCATTGACCGTCGTAGTAAAAGCGAATACAGGATACATGCTTTGCGCACTGCGTTTTCGTAACGCTCCTTATGACTTAAGTACTCCTCAGGCACCACATCTCGTAGATCTTTATTGCTTAATATATATTCCTCTAAAATGTTTTGAAAATGATAAAATTTTTTTGTATATGATAGCCAGATTCATCTGGAAAAGTATAGGCTATCTAGTATTAGGCTACATCTCTCAAATAGCCTTAAATATTGATTTCTGTTTTAAGCAAGTCAGCAGAAAAAGCGTTACCGAAATACTATGTCCGCGTGCGCTGGCGTAAATGCTACTGATACGTAAATACAATGTTCTACAAAAATATTGCTTAAAATATTACTCCATCAAAAAATGTCCGAGATACCATATACCTTTTTCTTATACGCAGGTCACATTTAGGTATTTTGTGGAAAACTATTGAAAATTAAAAATTGTTTTATGGGCTTTATTATTAGTCATGGCATATTTATCCTTACGAACGATAGTTACTTTATCATCAAGACAATTTTATAAAGATAATCTTTGCTATTTATAGCATATAATTTGGACGCATAGTATAAGAGATAATGAAAAATTAAAATAATTCAACAATCGGCCCGACAGGCGAAACTCGCATAATCCTAGCCGCCTAATGAGAACCGATGCGATTTGCGGCATATGAAAAACCTCGCTGAACTTAGATTTTCTGTGAATTTGGAAAAAAACTTAAAAATTCGAGTTTTCTTAATATTCAAAAAGTATTTTTTTTTTCTTATTACTTCGACACCCTTGTTTTGATCAAGTGTTCTTTCAAAATAACTTAAAAAATTTCGTCAAATAATTTTTTTTTTGCAATAAATGTTTTAGTTAAGCTCACCGCATATCTAAAACTACCGTTTTTTATATGTGTTACCTCAGAACTTTTTTTCTAGGTGAACCGATATTGATAACTATTTCTTTATTTGAAAGCTGGTGCTTCTCGTGTGGTCACTTATCAATTTGATCAAGATCTGACCAGTATTTTTTGAGTTATCCTTAATAATGCGTATTTAATTGACTTCGACTATATCGATGAGTTCTATTTTATTTAAATTGAAGTCGGTTGAACAAAATTTTTAATTTACCACTTGTGTCAGTCAACTACACTGAAATTTCATTCACCGCCAAAACAGCGGAATTTCCGCCGCATGCTAAAATTAAAATACCGGATGACGAGCAGAAGCGTCCTCATTACAGAATAAAAGAGTACCTAAAGTCCTATGATTGCCAGCGTAAATTTAGCTGAGGGATAAAATATAATTCTTTAGTTCTGTGGCTTTCAGTATAGGACTGTATTTCTGAACAACAACTGACAAATTTCTTCTTCATCAACCTATAAAGTTTCATTTATGGATTTGGTTCTCTCCCATTGATGAGAGGATTCACCTTAACCGTCCACGCTTTTGAAGGTGGATTGACGATCGCAGTTGAAGAAGTTTTGCATCCATGCCGCTGATCCCGCTTGCGCCCACTGCTTGCCGGTCTGAGTATTTTACGTTTATTGTAAACGGGATGTGTGTACCACCATCTTTTAGAAACCATATAATTTTTGGCATACCTCATAGTCGAATCTTAAGATACCCACGTAACGAAATGATTTATTGCATTTTATGTGCTGTTTACCACGTGCTAGGCGGTGAAAAAAACATCATAAATATTCCGCACTTTAAAAATTGGGGAATCGCGGCAGACATTTTCCTACTCTTAAACCCTCTCGGAAAGGCGAAGTATTTAACGTTAGGACGTATGAAGGCTGCTACTTTCCTCTACTTTATTTATCATCATCATCATCAGACTGCGGACAGACACTCGACTGGACGCAGGCATCAAATTCGTACTAGATAGCCTGTGCAGATCGCCACTTCTTGCAATCAGGGGGTGTCCCTTACTACTTTTGCCTAGGCGCGGTCTGCACTCCACGATACCTCTAACTCTCCAGTCTCATTTCAACGACTAAACGTCATTGCCATTTCAGTATACTAACACGTAAAGCCATATCAGTAATCTTGATTCTCCAAAGGTTTTCTTCGTTACAAATTTTATACATACCATCCATTTGGGTACACATACAACAATATTAATAAAATTCTATCAGTAATTATTATTTAACTGTTACTATATTCGGTGCGTTTGGCAGAAAAAAGCGCTAGCAAGCGCTTGTAAGCAAAATGGCGAAACTAAACAGTTTTCGGCCAGTACACGTTTGCTAACTTCAGTAGCGCTGACACAATCCGCCATTTTGCTTAACTAATTTGTTTGTTTTGAAGTAGAGTTTATAAGTTGTTTTGTGCAATATTAGTTTTAAGTAATATAATGACATGAATAGACATATACATGTTATTAAAATTCATGATTGGTAAGTTAATATGAATACTTTACAAACATATATTTAAATTAGGTTAGGTTCTCCGATTAAAATTAAATTCGTGTCCTAGAGGAAAATAGCTACTTACGATTTGACAGCGCTTACCGCTTACGATCGCCATTTTGCTTACAAGCGCTTGCTAGCGCTTTTTTCTGCCAAACGCACCCAATATATAGGTACGTATATGCATATACGTACAGTAATTATATTCCCTTTGGTTGAATATTACTCTTGACAGTTTTCATTTAATATAATATGAATTTTAAAATTCAGAGGGATTTTTATGAACCAAATACGTCTTGGAAATATGTAATCTTATATTATATATCTTTATATTTGTTTGCGTATATAATTCATTTACATACCCACTTATTCTATCTATTTTTAAACTTACCAATTTCTTTTCTTTCCAAAGTATTTTGTTCTCCACCATCTATTAGATGAACTAACTCTTCAACATTGAAACTGCACTTTTTTCTTTCTCTAATCAAATCTTGGTTCACTTTAATGTCTTTCATTTTCGTACCTAAAAAAATAATCTTGTTTTGATTTCTTGTTCAGACAACGACGGAGATTTATACATTTTTATCTTGTTGTACATTGTTTACGAATGAATGTATCTACAGGCATTAATCAGCGTTAACTTCTGACATATATTTTGCTTTTATTTGAGAGACAACGCTTTTCGATATACATTGGTTTAAATTTTATTTTGGTGGGATTGTTTAAAAAGCTATTTACAGAAACTAACTTTATGTCCAGCATGAGCACGTTTCATGTTCGCTGTGAAAATGCTTGGTAGCCATCACTGCCTCCAGAATGTACATTTAGGTATGGGTTGATGACAGCGCAAAAGAAGAACTATTTTAATACGCTTAAGTACACAGAACACCTAATCTAGCTATATTAAGTGTTCTGTGCTTAAATGCATATCAATTATTTGTTTTATGAAGTGGTAGTTAGGGCCCTACAACTACTCATACACGTGATTACCTTAACATAGTACCTAACCGCAATCGTATTTTTACCACCAATTGAAGCATGTTATTGCCTATATAATTCAAGTCAAATCAATATAATTATCGACCACAACGAAAATCGTACTGGCGGTCACTAATCAGCTGGTGATCCTCAAGGTATCTCATGAGCTGGCAGTCTATAGTGTATTCCATTATTTTGGAGAACAAGTGATGGTGATAAGCCTGTAGGACGGGTCTGAGCGAACGCCTTTTTTTAGGAATAGGGTGGACCAAAGCTGTCTTCCGTGAATTCGAGACTACCCCTTGAGAGTAGGAGTATCGGAAGAGACGGGTTTAAGCCGGGGCCAACTCCGGAGCACACGTCTTTACCACAATGGGAGTGACTACATCAGGCCGTCTCGACTTTTTGACGTCAAGGGAAAGGAGTGCATTGCGAAGCGAGCACTGTGTTAACCGTACATTCGGCATGGAGCGGTCACCGAGAGCCGAGTTGGACGCAAAGAGAGAGCCTAACAGATCGGCTTTCTCCTTTGCAGCGTGGGCCAGTGAGTCGTCTTCCACGTGCGAGACCAGAATGCATGGGTTCCCAAAGACAGTTGAACTAGTTTCTCACCAATTCTGCTGATATGCTCTGACCTTGCCCTGGTAATTACTCTTTTGAATGATCTGGAGTGCTGGTGTTTTACATCCTGAGACGTTTATGTGTCAGTAGTTAGGTTGTACCAGTTCTGGCGCACGACGTTCGTCGACTCACAATCCAAAACAAAAAAAAAAAAAGGTTTTGGCATGCTCTGATCACGAATCTGCGGTCCATTTTTGCGTAAGATGCACGGTTCCGGAGATGTGCAGATCAATTAACTCTTATCTAATTGATATCCGCTACGAGCCTCAACCGTCATTAGCGCTCCATTGTCCTTATCTACTTATCTATTGTTGATTGACTACCGTCATTATCTATTATTCGTCAGCGTGTGGGTCGACTTATGCTATTGTATTATACTCCTTTGTTCCTATCTACAACACTAATCTGAATCATCAATAAAACACATTACCTAATTTTATTAAAATTTTTATTTATAAAATACAAAATCTTATTACTTATTATCTATAAAATAGGAGCGAAACATCTCATCCACTAAAATATCGTTGTATAATGTGTTCTCTGTAAATATACTCGTAAAACTATGCATTGAACATCCCTGAAACTTATATAGCAAATACATTAAGCAATATTCGCCACAAACTGAAGTCCACACATTCTGAATCCTATCAACATTCCAGTTCCATCTTTTACAATTTCTTTTAAAAAACTCTAGATGATATCGTACAGGTGCCCGTCCGAATGAATCAAAATATTGACCGACGTCATTCGTATCGATATATAAAGCTACCCAATGTGACCCTGGTTTATCATCTGGTGGGGTGAATCTTTTTCAGAAGTTGTTGTACATCTAGTGTATCCATAATATTACTGCTATTAGTAGATTATTACAGTACCAATCTACTCAATGACTAATATAGGAATGATCAATTATAGTGATATCTAAATATTAAATTGCTTTCTTTGTGTTATACAAAACGTATTTGAGTCACGAATACACTGAACAAGACACGACAGGAAGGATGTAGGAATGTAGAGATAAGCAACAGAATGTAAGGTAAGCTTGTTGACGCATAAAGATACTATCGATTCTACTGCAGAAATTCTTTAGATTAGAATTATTACTCACTGGTACTATATAAGACCAAGCAACTGCAGTCATGGAGTTAGTGTATGGTCGTTTGACCGCAGTGGATCTATCAATACTACGTTTGTGTTACTTCAACGCATCAAAGGCCATGGATGTAAGTGTTTATTCTATTGACAAACTTACTTTTCTTTCTGTTATTTTCTTACGTGTGTATGATTTAGTGTTAACAAATTATATTTAAATATTATGTGTGTGTATATGGTTAAGCCGTGGTAGCTCAGATGGTTAGCGCAAAATGTAAAATTCATAGTACACGACCCGGGTTCGATCCCCACCGGCACCAATTAAATTGTTAATTACTATTTTAAGTGCTGATTTACCACGTGCTCAGCGGTGAAGGAAAACATCGTGAGGAATGCATGTCTGAGAAAATTTCGAAGGCATGTGAAGTTTGCCAACACGCATTGAGGTATCACAGCGAACATTTCCTAGCCCTAAAACCCTCTCAGAAATGAGAGGAGGCCTATGTTCAGCAGTGGACTTTAATAGGTTGTAACTTTAGCTTTTTTAACTTTTATGATTAAGTGTTAACAAATTGATATTAACATGATAACTGTGTTGTTGCAGAAATCATTGAGCTTCGATGAAAATACCTATAAACAGTATTACTACTCGCCACTCTCCCCTCAAGAAGAGAGTGATGACATCGTCATTAATAATAACACATGCGATGGTGGAAAAAGAATATCGCAATCGATTGATCATTTTTTTGAAGCTGAATCAAAAATAAAAAAGAGGAAGCTGTTATCATCAACCGTAGCACGAGCCGCTAGAGATGGTGTATCATACATTTCTACTAATTCTGACGACGGAGACCAAGCGACGCATCTCATCAAAATTGAAATGTACGATATGAAGAAGCTATCCAAGATTCCAACTACTGATCATTGGAAACATGCTTCCACGAGGATTAAATATTACGTAAAGACTAATAAGGATAGCATCTACGACAACACAAACGCCCTCGTATACAATATTACAAAGACAATAGCAGAAAGTGAAAAAGTTAAAAAATACTTTTTTAACAATGACAGTCATTAGCTGATCATTAGTGAATGTGATTCTGTTTACTTAAATTACAGGAAGACAAGAGCAGAAGAAAGAGATGAGTGTGGCATACGTGTACAGAACACATCATTGAAGAACAAAACTACAACACTGAGTGGAGATGAAAACGAGAATATGCAGTACTCAAGAGCTGAATATCCATTCTTCAGTTCAAAATCTAGCCGGTTGCTCAGTTTCGAAAACTGGCCTCTCGTTATGCGACAGAAACCTGAAGATCTTGCAGAAGCCGGTTTCTTTTATACTGGCCATGCAGACAGGACCAAGTGTTTCCATTGTGGTGGTGGCTTAAAAGATTGGGAAGATGATGATGATCCTTGGCAGCAGCATGTTCAGTGGTTTAGTCAGTGTGCTTATGTAAAATTTAAACTCGAACAGAGTTTTGTATTAGATTAAATAGAATATTTATAAAGAAATAAAAAATAATATATTGCATACAATTTGTTTTATTTAATTTTATAATGTTTCACATAGTTACATACACACAAAATGCATTACACATAACTCATAAAATCTAACACACAACACATATTATAACCTTAACTACTATAGTCTACAGTAACATTTCTGTTTTTATCTATCTCAATAATATTATCAAACTCAGCATAAACTATACAGTTAATTGTTTGTATTAGTGAGGATTCAAATCGTACTTCTAATCTTACACTACCATGCTTTATGAGATTCCAATGAGCTGATGAGTTATCTGATAAATCAGGAGTTAAGTCAAATGCTAATAGACAGTAACCTTTGGCATACTGTTCACAAGAGATTCCATTTCCTTCATTAAGAAAGTGAATACCAGTTCCCGAGAATAGAGTATGATATGCTGATGTAAATATGCTATTATTAAAAGATGGTTGCAAAGCTTTTGAAGGTATTTGTTGACCATCAATATATAAGCTGAAAGAATTAATACCATAGTTTTCAAAGTAAAAATGGATTTTTAGTAAGGGAACCATTAAATGCAGAATTGTTCACAAATCCAATTATACATCTTTTGGGTACCTGCCCTAAAAATATATTATCAAGAGTTTTTCCTTGAACACCCGATGGAATTGTTAAAACTTTTACTTCAGCTCGAGTAATAGGATATTTAGCAGTGGTAGAAGCTAAAACTTTTTGATGTGCGAGTAATACACTTGGATTAATTCGTGCTCGTCGAACAATAAGAGTTGCGTCCATAATGCAAACTTTAAACTTTACATCGTTTGACCCAGCAATTACATTAAAGCTCTCTCTCGATCGAACCAATTTAACACTCATTTCAACACCATTAATTAAAAATTTATCATGGTTGAAAATGTCACCGTGAAGATGACCAATCATTTCTATTTCCTTACTTTCACTAATCAATTCCTGTCTTTTAACAAATCCTATGTTTTTACCATCCGTAGAATCCATTTTTCCTGCTGTATCATCATACCAAAGACTACAAGTAAGATGAGATTGTTTAGCAGCAGGAGCATAGTTTAAAAGGGTTTCCATGTATGCTCGATATGCATAGGTATTATTAGGTGGTGATACAAGTTTTTGGTTTAAATAAACATCAAGTTGACTAAAAAGTGAATGCAGCCAATTATTTACAGGTGCTACTATTGTAGTAGATATCAAGTTAGTTGAATCTTGATTTAATACTTTTGCCTTTATGTGGAGTAATGTATGAGACAAATCTATGTAGTCATCGCCTGTCCCAGGAACTTGAAACTCGATACATCACCAAGAGATGAAATTGGTTTATAATGAATCCACAATCTATTTTCAATGCTAGTTTGTGTAGACGGTAGTGCAAACAAATCCAATTCTGACTTAACGCACTCGCAAGAATGATTATGAAGGAAAGACATATTTAATTTGAAAATATATCTTTGATATTTTTTGGTTTGTGACCAAGTTTCTTCGCAGCTTGCACTTTAGCAGTTAATAGAGGGATGAACGAGGTCAATCGGTTTCTTTTAGTTTTATACCCAGATCCTGTCATGTTAAATTGATCAATTTTCTCATCAGCCTTTCGTTTTAAATTTGTACTAACTTGCTTTAGACGATCTTTTATTGAGGATTCCATAGGGCGCGCTTGAACCATATCCGATAAAAGTCCTACTCCAGCGCTTAATGCCTCCTTACCAATCACTCGAGCACCACTTGAAAGTAAAGGTAAAACTGATCCAAATAACCCCCCTAAGAAGCTCCCAATACCATGACCGCGTTGGTATGGTGCACCCTTATAAATTACTCCAACTCCTGACCCAGCTTGATGTGTATAATAATTTTCATATGGACATTTATGATGATCACGAAGAGAATTCATTATTATAATTTTCGGAAATGTAGTTTAATACACACGGTTCCAAACTGGAATGGTATTTTTTGTCCTGTGCTCGATCTTATAACTATTTCCAGCGTATCGAACTCTCTTCGCATAACAGGTAAGTAGTGAGGTTGAGAGAAAACGTAGATTTTATTTGCACCATAAATGTATTTTGTAGGATCTAATGAAATGACTCTTAGTAAAGGAGTCATAACATCACCCACAATCTGAGGATCGATAATGTCGCAATATATAAAGAGTTGAGATGGTAACCCTAAGTGTAAATTAGCAGGACACTTTCCAAAACTTCTCTCTAGGAGATTTTTATTTGGTTCATAACCTAGTTGTAAACTTAATTTGGGTGATAATGTTACGGAAGTTATATTTTTATCCAAAACAGAAATAGACACAAATTTTGTTATTTCATCATAGCGAAATTTCAAGTTCTCTCCGATACCATTTAACACTCTTAAAATATGCTCAACGTTATCATAGTTGGTAGCTGGAATATGTTTTTTGTAGTACACTGTGGATGGTTTATCTTCATTAGGCATTAACATAGATTTTGTAATGTATATAACATTTTCATGATCTTGAACAGTAAACATGGTACATGGATATTGAAACTCGACAACTCCAACCGACCATTCATCTTCTAATTTAATATCTTTCGGTAATTTCGTTGAAAAATTTGTGGTCTTGTTATCAGGAAAGTATTCCATTGAACTATTGCTGAGCAAAGTTAAATAAAAACTTTCTTTATTCATATTTCTTTTAAACTAGAAGCTAAAATCCAACTGTTAAATTTATCTGGATAACCTTTCCACTTCACTAATACTTCTTTTCTGTTACCTGAGTAACGAGTGTCAATTATTTTATCTATTTTATATTGTGAGGTGGGGTTGTAAGTGATTTTCTGTAATTCTCTTTCATAAAAAGTACCAACTATTGGTTCATTTTGTAAATCTGTTATTGTATAAACAACCCATGGAGATCTATCAATTATTGAAGATATAATAAATATTTCATCACTCCAATTTGATTCAAAGCATGTTTATATTTAGTTATTCGAACATAATCACCCACATTGAAATTTGGTTTAGGATTTTCTAAAGAAAGTTTGTTTGACCGTCTTTCATAAAGATTAGTCCAAACTGTCATAATATTGTTGGAATTTACATCACATGGGCACATCTTAATACTAGAGTGAAAGCTGTGATTGTAAGAGTATATTAAATCTTGTAAAACATCTATATATCTATAAGTATTATTATGAGTGAAATAACGCCACATTTTCATTTTTAGTGTTCTTTGAAATCGTTCAACAATACTGGCCTTATTGTCAGGATTGTTAGTGGTATAGTAATTAATCTTTTTGGATTTAAAGTATTTTTGTACATCTTTTGAAACAAATTCTGTACCTTTATCAGATTGTATGTGAGTAGGTGTTAAATTACTTTCAGTAAATATACTTTCAAAACATTCTTTAGTTGTTTCTGAGTTTTTCTTTTTCATTGGTCTTGCAAAAGCATATTTACTAAATACATCAATAACACAAAGTATATACTTGAAACCATCATTATATTGAGAATAAGTTCGCATATCACTTAAATCATCTTGCCACAGTTCATTAATATTTGATAGAATGTACCTATTACGCGGGAATTTTTTTCGAATGGGTTTATGTAATGTGTATGTTTCTTGTGATTTTAACCATTCCTTTACTTGCTTTTTATTCATTTTACCCTTCATGGCTTTTGATAATTTATCAATACTACCAAAACCAGCGGGATTAGATGGATCATAATAAATCCTGTTAATTTCTTCTAGTATGGGGTCCATTTTTCCCACTCAAGCCTTTTACGTATTTTAGTTGTAGACTTTTTATCTCTACTGCTCGGTGTAGAAAACTCTTGAAATTCAATCTCAGAGGGTTTGTTCAGATCTTTTGCTTGAAGTTGGTTAATAAACTCACATCTCTTTGGATTTCCAATATAAGTAAGTGGTACTTTAATATCTTTTAATGCTTCAGCAAATCTATCCCACCCTACTGGATCACTTCTTTTTAAGGGTCTTAGTGAATCATTTATTAAATCAACAATATTACTTCCAGGAATTTTTTCATTATCAATTATGACTGTACCTTCATTATCCCAATGTATTTTACCTTTACTTGTTTCAACTAAGTTTAATAATAATTGTCCTTTTTTATTATAAGTTTTTGGTATTAAACTGAGTATTTGAGCTGGTGTGTAAAGTGGATTTTCAACATTTTCTTTACTTTTGATGGATCGATTCTTCCCCAACAAAGATTCAGCATCAACTGAAGTTTTTAGATCTCTATCTTTATTTTTAAAACCAATTTTAGACTCGTTTGAATCTTCATTAGATGTATCAGAATAAATTGGTAATCTGAGTGGTTGACGATCCTCTTCGGTAAAATGAAGGTATCTTTGCAGTGTTTGTAAATATAACATCCATTTCTTTCGGTCTTCCATCTTACTATTCATAATATTTTGCATTTCAATATCTAATCGAGATAAACTACTACTCGTATTAACCTTATTTTCTTGTTTTAATTTTTCAATCAATCCAGGTTCGATAAGTATCATTTTCTTTGCATTTTCCATGTTAACTGGCTAGTCCACTCACTAATCCACTCAATATTGCACCTAATATTATTGGTAAGAAAGCCCCTCCTTTTTGTATAATTATATTTTTTCTTAGTTTATGTTTACACTTACGCACTAGTTGACGGAGTATATTTTTGTGTTTATTCAATTTTTGTTTATCTTGATCTTTAAGAGGTACTTTTCCTTGTAAAACGTTATGAATACACTCACAAATACAGTTAATTTCTTCTTCATCACACGTTTTAAGTAATGCTCTTTGATATTTTGGTTTAAGCGTATGCAAAGCGTTTAGCAAATGTTTATGCGTTGTGAGTCGACGATGCATCATTTAGCAATGATTTGAAATGTTTGATTCTTGGTGTATTTAAACTCTTTTGTAGACTGTGCAGAAACCATTAAATGGGAAGACATTTGTCTTGATACGACAAAAATCATTAGTATTCTGTTTTAAATCTACCATTAAATATCCATGCGCCTCTAGAGTTGCATCCCTGTAGGCATCTTCAATAAATTTTGGGTTATCTGGTGACACTTGTCGTGCTAAATATCTTATTTGAGTTTTATCTCGAGGGTTTTTAAAATATATTATATAACTTGAGTTTAAGGATATGTCTCTTTGCCCTTTACCCTGATGAAATAAATTTTGTGTTAAATAAAATACACTAAGATTCCTGTGATGACTACCTTTTGTAAATATATCCACAATTCTTCCATCGGACTCTCTCATTAGATCATCAATAATAACAAGATGTGGGTTTTCACCGTCAAACATATTAACATTTGGAATTCCTTGATGGTAGTTAACATTTGGTAAATTATATAAAGGTTGCATTTCATCAAAGCACCATGTGATCTGATTAAAATCACAATTACATATTTCTGTAACTGATTTTATAAAATTTGTTACAAAATTTGACTTCCCACATCCACTTGGCCCCGCCACAATAACAGTAAACGGATGGATAAAGTGAAACATTACACACGTCTAAAGTTCTAAGGGGTGAAATAAAAAATGAAAGTGTTGGTGTTAACAATTAATATATATTGCAAACATTATATAAAACAGAATGATCTGTATACTATTTCTAACACAATTAGTACATCATAATTTTACAATCAACTCAACCTCAAATAAATGCACACATACACACGCAAATATAAACAACAATTAACTTAAATTATTTACAATAAATCAACGATTAAATATGTAATAAACTCTACGTCATATTATACTATTATCATTATTTTACAATCAATACAAATTTTATTTACATGCAGACATAAAATTAAAAACTATCAACACTTAACGCAGTTTATAATGACCCCAAGCTAATGTTTCAATATTATTATCTAAAATATGTCTCTTTGTGTCATTATATGATAAACCAATCTTATTTAATTTTTGTGTAAAAATTGTGTGTTTAATTGATTTAAATCTAAGCATACTATAATATTGCACTTTTTTATTAAATAGAGAAGACTTATAATTATCCATGGTCATCTTTTTAGTGATACATTTATTTACCCCTTTTTGCCTTGGCTATAGTCTTATTCTCTAAGTTAAAAGCGTACATTTTGGATCGTAAACCCACAAATTCTTTCATGATTTTACCATTATTTTCATTTTTAAAAAAACCTAATTTCTTTTTATTTAATTTTGGATATTCAAAAACATTATTTGCATCATAAGCTGAGGTATCAAAGTATGATGAAAGGTCAGGTTTTATATCAGAGTAAAAATCATCTGTAAATATATGATATATTAAACTATCCGTATCTGTATATAATAATTTGATTTTACTAAACTTTTTAACCATATAGTTATAATGAAAATCATACATTAATGTTTTTGAAATATCTAAAATGCAAAACCCTAAATAAATTGGTTTGTTATATATTAACTTTGTTTTTCGCAACTGAACCGCAACTAGGTTTTCCGAAAATACTGAAAGACTATGAAATTGTGGTTTAGCGATTAGATCTTGAGCACCTAAAGCTTTGCCCTGGTTCTCCCAGTGTGTAACTAATTTTATGTTAACCCTTTTTTTCAATATTCTCCATAGTCTTTCCGAAGACTGAATTATTCATTAATTTATAAAAATCTTTTTCGAAATCTGATTTTGCTAACGTTCTTAATTTTGTGTTTAGATCTATGTACATCTTCAACCAGCGAGACTGTTTAAATTTTAAAACTATGAATTTTAGTTAATTTAACCCCCATTTCTATGCACTGCTTTAAATTTCTGTAATGAATTACATATTTATCTTTATTATTTAAATTTGGGACTAGTTTATTTTCATTAATATTGCCTGCACAAATGTTTTCGGGAAATAAATGAAAGTCCGAATGTAAATCATGAAGTTCATCTGGATATTCCAAATCAACTTCTAAAATAAAACCGAAGTTCGATGTCTCAGACACATTAAATTCTGTATTCGGATTTACCCATTCGAATCCACCAGTAGGAAGACATTGAGACATAGCCCAACCATATAAATTGTTGGCATCAAAATATGTGATATATGAATTTGGTTTCCCTGCATCATAATCCCCCATATATTTGTTATTAGCTCTATCATAACGATTACTACATTGAGATACACCACCCCTGATACCTGATCTAATAAATGCAATTTTCTCATAGTCTGTTAAAAGTTCTAATTCTATTTTTGTATATTTTAACATTGCATCCTAACTTAAACCGGGTGCTGTGTAATAATGGGCAGGGTCTAAGTCACAAGTATTAATACATAACTTTCTAAAGTTTTCAAATACATCGGTTAAAAGTAAAACGTCTGTTTTTAAATACAGGTTTGAATAATCTAGCATATTACAACACCCAAAGTGTTCCCAAACATCTTTAGCATGATTGTAATCATCATTTGAAATATGGGAATCTGTGAGCGAGCTATAAAAAAATTTTTGTTCGGGGAGCGATGTTAGGCTTAAACTATCATAATTAGTCATAAGTTCATATGGATAAACGCCTTTCCGTTTTAAACGAAAGAAATCTTCATCATTAGGATAATTTCTACGTAATTCTTGAAATTGATCATTACTGAGATTTTTGGCCAATTCTTCTAATTTACATGATAAAAACTTAAATGAATCTATGAATCTTAATATAATTTCGTGGTTATTCATTTTTAATTTTTTGGAAAAGGATATATATTTTTCTTTATTTTGAGGGATAACTTCGACTTCACCATCACAAAAGTTTAACGCGTGAACAATAAAATGAGCATCATAGTGACTAAGGTTGTGTAAAAATATTGGTATATAACGAGGTTTCCTGAACTTCGAGCTACATGATTCGTGAGCAACACCTATAAAACTACCGGTGTACCAATCAAAATCATAAAAATGTTCTGCTAACTCTGTTTCACAAATATGACAAATGGTTGCATTTGAAATTTGGTTTTTGTCTTCATTAGTTAGCGGAAGTGGAGGATATTTTTGAAGTCTATTTATTTCTTTGAGATTGTTAGATAAACTTTCCATAAACACTTGTGCACAGTTGGGTCCGCAATACGTTACATATTTTGATAATTTATCATCATATGAACATTTTATATAATAACCAAAACTATGTACTTCATGTTTCTGAATATTGTGTGTGAAAGGTTTGGAAGGATCGTTAGAACATGATTCTATTGGTTTTAAAAATGCTTCAAAATCAGTATAAACTACGAATGGTATCTTCAACTTTTTTTCATAACTATCAAATTTAATTTTATCATTTGAAATAGGTTGACCAAACCAATTCTTTTTTTTAAAAGTTTCACTGTTTGGTAATTCTGTACAAATGTAGGCACTATCGTATTGTTCATGGTTATTTAAACTTTCCTTAGATGGAAAGTGAAGTAGACATGCTTCGCAAATGTACATGATGTGACCGTCTTTTGAAATTTGTTTACTAACTAACCGCGATAAATTTTTTATGTAACAATAATGACTTTTTGTATCCTTGGAAAAAAATAATAAATTGATATGTCTATCTTTACGACACTTTGTTAAAAATAATGGACCTACTATAGAATTACATCGTTTTTCTTTATTATATTCTAACCCAAAAACATTAATACTAATATCATTTAATTTCTCTACTTTTGCTATGTCAGAAATTTTAACTGGAAAGGAAATACCATTAAATTTAAGTTTATTTGCATGTTTAACGTACGATGATACACGATCCGCGTCTTTGTTTACGGGATATAACGCCGAGAGTAACGCCCATTTAAAACAAAAATAATCCTTGCTTTTTACATTTATAACAGCCTTTTTTAATTTTATGTCACGAGGAAGATCTACGTATGAAGTACCGCGAAGGGGGTTAAATTTATTAACATTCATGTCTATAGATTTTATGTTTTTTTAGACTCCATCCAGTATCTTTTTTTCAAATGCACTAATTTTAGTAGTAATTGTATCATTTAAAGATGAAAAAAAATATTTAAGTCATCTCCTTGACAAATAATATAGTTAAGCGTTTGAAAATCGAACGTATCATGAATATCTTTAGTTTGTTGAACAAAATCAGCATGCAATATGAAGTTTACTTTAAAAATTATGTGTTGATGAATACACTCTTGTATTAAAAATAAAATATCATCTTTAATAGAATTTCAAAATAGTTCAGGAGTTTCAAAATTTACCAATGTCGAACTATCTACTCTACTCTTGATTTTATAAGTTAAAATCCTATTTCCAAAAGCAGATTCAATAACACTAACGTTTGATAAAGAATTATGTGAATTTAAAAGATTATTTTTGTGAACATTACTTTTAAAATGATTAGCTAAATACCGTTTCTTGATAAATATATGACACGTTAGACATTCCACTTGATCTTCGTTACTGATACTGTTCCCTGCAGAGGTAGGCGCTTCTGCTTCCGTTGTTGGTTTTTTGATGATCTTGGGTTCTTTGCTGCTCGTTCGCTTCGTTCCTCTTCCAAGTTGTAGTGGTTGACTACTAAAATGTTTAAATTTATTAAAAACTGTACAAGACATTGTGTAAATTATGATCAAAATGAATGTTTATTTTACTTACTTAAACTGTGTTTCAACCATCGCACAGTGATTATACAACTCATCATCATACGATGAATCGAACAGTTGATCCTTCTCCATTTCATCACAAACTTTAGACAACTCCTGATTTAATTCGCTGTTGAATAGTTCCGTATTCTCTTCCATGGTTGTGGAGAAGAAAGCACTGGTGCACACTTCACTGAAGTTTGCCATCCTTATAGTAAAGAAGAAAATAGGTAGCAGAGTAAGTAACAGTTCAGTGTTGGTAGACCAACTGATACCCAAATTTCAAATAATGTCCGATATTTAAGTCTAACAAAGGATTAGAAATAGAATATAATGAGTACACGGAAGTAATTTAAGTAAACAGAATCACATTCACTAATGATCAGCTAATGACTGTCATTGTTAAAAAAAGTATTTTTTAACTTTTTACTTTCTGCTATTGTCTTTGTAATATTGTATACGAGGGCGTTTGTGTTGTCGTAGATGCTATCCTTATTAGTCTTTACGTAATATTTAATCCTCGTGGAAGCATGTTCCCAATGATCAGTAGTTGGAATCTTGGATAGCTTCTTCATATCGTACATTTCAATTTTGATGAGATGCGTCGCTTGGTCTCCGTCGTCAGAATTAGTAGAAATGTATGATACACCATCTCTAGCGGCTCGTGCTACGGTTGATGATAACAGCTTCCTCTTTTTTATTTTTGATTCAGCTTCAAAAAAATGATCAATCGATTGCGATTTTCTTTTTCCACCATCGCATGTGTTATTATTAATGACGATGTCATCACTCTCTTCTTGAGGGGAGAGTGGCGAGTAGTAATACTGTTTATAGGTATTTTCATCGAAGCTCAATGATTTCTGCAACAACACAGTTATCATGTTAATATCAATTTGTTAACACTTAATCATAAAAGTTAAAAAAAGCTAAAGTTACAACCTATTAAAGTCCACTGCTGAACATAGGCCTCCTCTCATTTCTGAGAGGGTTTTAGGTCTAGGAAATGTTCGCTGTGATACCTCAATGCGTGTTGGCAAACTTCACATGCCTTCGAAATTTTCTCAGACGTGCATTCCTCACGATGTTTTCCTTCACCGCTGAGCACGTGGTAAATCAGCACTTAAAATTGTAATTAACAATTTAATTGGTGCCGGCGGGGATCGAACCCGGGTCGTGTACTATGAATTTTACATTTTGCGCTAACCATCTGAGCTACCACGGCTTAACCATATACACACACACATAATATTTAAATATAATTTGTTAACACTAAATCATACACACGTAAGAAAATAACAGAAAGAAAAGTAAGTTTGTCAATAGAATAAACACTTACATCCATGGCCTTTGATGCGTTGAAGTAACACAAACGTAGTATTGATAGATCCACTGCGGTCAAACGACCATACACTAACTCCATGACTGCAGTTGCTTGGTCTTATATAGTACCAGTGAGTAATAATTCTAATCTAAAGAATTTCTGCAGTAGAATTGATAGTATCTTTATGCGTCAACAAGCTTACCTTACATTCTGTTGCTTATCTCTACATTCCTACATCCTTCCTGTCGTGTCTTGTTCAGTGTATTGGTGACTCAAATACGTTTTGTATAACACAAAGAAAGCAATTTAATATTTAGATATCACTATAATTGATCATTCCTATATTAGTCATTGAGTAGATTGGTACTGTAATAATCTACTAATAGCAGTAATATTATGGATACACTAGATGTACAACAACATCTGAAAAAGATTCACCCCACTCTAGAAAATAATGTTTATGCTGCCAATAAACTACCCATGTACACCCACGTACCAACGTATATAATATGCAATTTGGATACAGATGATAAACCAGGGTCACATTGGGTAGCTTTATATATCGATACGAATGACGTCGGTCAATATTTTGATTCATTCGGACGGGCACCTGTACGATATCATCTAGAGTTTTTTAAAAGAAATTGTAAAAGATGGAACTGGAATGTTGATAGGATTCAGAATGAGTGGACTTCAGTTTGTGGCGAATATTGCTTAATGTATTTGCTATATAAGTTTCAGGGATGTTCAATGCATAGTTTTACGAGTATATTTACAGAGAACACATTATACAACGATATTTTAGTGGATGAGATGTTTCGCTCCTATTTTATAGATAATAAGTAATAAGATTTTGTATTTTATAAATAAAAATTTTAACAAAATTAGGTAATGTGTTTTATTGATGATTCAGATTAGTGTTGTAGATAGGAACAAAGGAGTATAATACAATAGCATAAGTCGACCCACACGCTGACGAATAATAGATAATGACGGTAGTCAATCAACAATAGATAAGTAGATAAGGACAATGGAGCGCTAATGACGGTTGAGGCTCGCAGCGGATATCAATTAGATAAGAGTTAATTGATCTGCACATCTCCGGAACCGTGCATCCTACGCAAAAATGGAGATTCGTGATCAGAGCATGCCAAAACCTTTTTTTTTTTTTGGATTGTGAGTCGACGAACGTCGTACGCCAGAACTGGTACAACCTTTCTACAAGTGCGCCAGAACTGGTACAACCTAACTACTTGCGTCAGCCCAGGCCCGGTAATACTATCCGGTAATGCTTATAGTGTGATGCTATTTTACAGGAGTGACCAAACCATGGCTGGGATCTGCCTCCGCTGGGCTAAAAATATAATGGAATAAAAAGTTACATACCCTGAAGTACCACATCAGCGACAGAATCAGCAACAACGGCGGGATCGTTAGGCGAGAAGAAAACCCGCCCCCAAGGGTAGTTGAAATATGTGTAATATATTATATATATATATATATATATATATATATATATATATATATATATATATAACATGAAATATAATTAATTTTTCCGAAAGAAACATTAACCTTTATATTTTCTTAACAATCCTCCATAAAATTTGTCAAATATTTTAACTCATTCATAAGAGGCGCCGCCTACTTGCAGAACAAGTTGTGGATGCCCTAATTATAATGTCTCTAGTCTTATCATTATATATCAATAATAATCTTATCATCTTTTACCTTGCTTTGTATCTGGTACTCCACTTAAAGAATTGTTAATACAATTAGCAATATTACATTATTTTGAATTTAAATAATTTCATTAGTTAATGAAATAAATACTCATATTTATTATCTAGTTATATAAATAGAAGCTTTAAACCGATTATCGTGACTCATGATTAGGACTTTTCTTATTTTGGAAACACAGTACATATTTTAATGGGTTAAATAAAGAAATAACATATTTTTATAAGTATAATATATTTTTATGAGTATTATTTATAAATCCAATTATCCACCAAAGCTTACATGTACGTATTTGTATTTGTTATTAAGTATATGGTAAGTAAGTTTTTATCTGTAATATTCCTGACAAACGTAGTGGGGGGGAGGGTAGTGGGAACCGTCGACGAATTATTAGTCTTGTTTTATCGTTTAAGTAATGGTTTGAAGTGATTTTGATACGTAAAACCTGTTTACGCATGTGGACTGTTGGTGGAAACGACGTAACAGGTAGTGTTACCCACCCCCCCCCGAACGGGTTCCCGCCTTGTCGTGGCGGGGGGGCTTAGTAGCCGTGGCTTGGTCTCCCACGGTGAACAAAAAGGAACCCACGTGGCTGGCCCGAGGTGAAGGGCCGGCCTGAGGTGGCCACTCCGAGTGGGCTTGGGGAGCCCACTTCGGATGTGTGCTGGTGGACTGCAGCGAGTGGGGACTCCGCACCCTCTACCGCTGCAGCCGAGGTGGAGTCGCGGAGGAAGAGGAGTGTTGGTATGGCGAGGCTCCACTCGCCCTATCCTCCGCGACTCAAACGGGGCCGCACCGGCGATGCGGTGGTGATGGGGCTGCGGGGGGAGAGGATTGTCGGTATTGCGAGGCGCCGCTCTCCCTATCCTCCGCAGCCGAATCTTGGTTGGCGGCGGAGCCATAGACCAGATCCGCCGCTGGGGTCGGGAAGGCTAGTACTTCTTAGTGCTCGTTTTTCCTGCCCCATGGCCTTCGCGCATCGGACGCGGGGGCGTCTGTTGCGCAGATGCAATTGGAGGCCGTGGAGGAAGGCGTGCCATGTGTTTTGGTGCGCCTTACTTGGGAAGGAGAACGGGGAGGAATATTCCTCTCCCGAGGAGGTGCTGCCATGGGGCGGCAGTCGCTGGTAGGGCCGCGGAAGTGTGCGAAAGCGTTCCCGTAGCCCTGCCAATATGCGACGAAGGTGGAACACCATGGGGTTTTAGTCGGTGCGAGTCCGACATAACCCGTCCTCGCCCCCGCGAGGCGGGTATGCGTAGGCATTTCCCCATGTTAAAAAAAAAAGGTAGTATTACCCAAATCTAAGAACAATACAATACTTAGCCAGTCTTGGTCTTGGTCTTGCGCCAATACACCTGGTCTCGTTCTTGGTCTTGATCTTGGTATTGCACCCCCAGTCTTGGTCTTGCAACAAGTCTCGCAATTACCTATTAGCTTCGATCAATTATATACTATTGATCGAAGCCTATTAGCCTATTGTTATTTATAAAACGTTACTTTAGATCTTAGAACAACTTAACAGAGTAGGTACATTTTGAGTTTGAATTAATATGGCCATAGCAAAGACCAACCAAATTAATAAATTTCTAAGAAATTCGAAAAATCAACTGACACCGGGTGGGGTTTGAAATCCATGCCGATGCTCTAACCAACCGAGCTATCTACCGTGTCCCACTGCCACGGAAGTCAGTCTGTTTCTTGTGATGCGAATTGCGTATATATTATGTTCTTCTTGTGATGGAATTAATCTACGTTAATTAAATTAAATTTGCCTAGGTAAGTTACTTGCTATGTTTATCTAGGTAGGTACTTACTGACTACTAGAGTACGATAAAAGTTAATAAACCGAAACTGCTGTTCAATTTTTGGAAGTGTGTGATTTTAAAACACAAAATGCGCGATTATGACTTCACTCATTCGAAATTCAAAATTCAATTATTTTTAATTCAAGTAGGCATTAAATATACACTTTTTAATTGTCATATAATTACTGTTTTACCCAATTTTTTTGCCTTTCTATATTCAGGGGTGCTGTATCTACTGAAAAGAATCACGGAAGAAAGTAAAAAAAAAACTCAGTAGTTACTCTATTCAAAATATTTTTACAATAGTACTATAATTATGTAAGGCGATAAATCAAACATCAGAACAAGACCTACCAGACCTACACCAAGACCAGGACTGATTTTGAGCAACACTAGTAACAAGTGGTTCCCTGTTGATACCGGCCTCAAGTTATTTTGTTCGCGTAGGCGCCTTACTTAACTTGAAGAACCGACGTCATCGACTGCCCGCTGGGTTCAGATTTTTTTTTATAGGATATGGTGACCAACGAGCACGCAGTCCACCTGATGGTAAGTGGTTGCTGTGCTCTAACTCTCTCCTCATTCAAATCAAAATGCAGATGCATTGTCACCCGTGAGGACTATGATGGAATGCCTCATTTTCAATAAAAAGAGTCTCCGGTTCTCGAAACTCATCACATGAAACATAGCAGCGTTAAGCTACTATTTCACGCTGGTATTCTGTGAGAGCGTGGTCCTTCCCCGAGCCGACCAGCATTGCTCTACCACGTATAAGATAGATGTCGTCAAAATCTCACAAAAACTCGGCAAAGTGACGCATCCGTATATCGTCAAAAAAACTTTAAAAACGAAGATCCCGAATAATTTATTTTATTATATGGCTTAAGGGCAAGCATCCAAGCCGAAAATCTTCATAAAAAAATGTAGTGGCGTAATCATGAAGGTTAGATAACAGGAGAACGATCGCCGTAATAAAAAGTGCCCCAGAAATATGGACAACATCAGTGAGGCGCTGCGATCACTAAGTGCAGTCAATAAAAGTCATTTTCAGTCTATTTTTCCGATCAGATGCTCAACCACTTGCACATCCACGCACAATAAAATATTTCTCCATTTTTTGATGTTTCTTTTTGTCAAAAATTACAAAATTACGGAGCATGAAAATTTTCTATGAAAAAATTGTATTATAATATTTATTATATATAATAAAATATTAATTATATTATTCAACATTGAGCTATTATGTACGTACTAGAGGTGACACTGCATTCGGCTACTCTGTTCCACTCAACTGCGGTGCATACACCGCACTTTAATCAATCTCTTCTTGATTTAAAAAATCTCTTGATAAAAATATGCCGTCGTGTGTTCTTAGATATTGTACAAATAATTCAAGAAATATCAGTAAAAACCAAGTAATTACTTTTCATCGGTTAATAAGATACTAATAAAAGTATTATAGATTAATAATAAACCAAATTATTCCTAAGACGCCATCTCCTGTCATGGAATATAGATTATGAAATTAACATGTTCAGATGCGACATTTCTGTGGGTACTTAAGTATAGGACGAATATATTATTATACACATTTTTTTAGAAAGATATATAAGTTATTATAATTAGGTTAAATTTTTCATGTTTAAATCTGCTTATTATTCTTTTTATTTTATTTTTAAGTTTTCCACATCAAAGTCAAAGTGGAATAAATTCGTCCATTTTTAACTGTCGCGTGCCCAGCATTTATGAACGACTCTTATTCTAATTTAAAAAATGCATTTGTAATTTAGATGTTATGTTAATAGGTTTTGTTAAACATACATTTAGTAAGTTTTTTTATATTTGACATATATTCAGGTAAAAATATCATTAAAATGTAATTGTGATATAATATTATGTAATATTATATTAAATAAGCAAATATAATATACAAAATAAATGACAAAATTTAAATATTGTTCTCGATATAATTTACCTATTTAACATTACAATTTACTATTACCTACGGGTCATTCTACCTATGTTTATTCTATGATAAAAAACCCAACCGCGCGGACACAGAGTAGCGCACATTTTTTGTTTGAGATAGCTGTTCTAGTACGTAAGTACATATTACTTCAATATTATTCAACTAACTTCACCTACTTGTACTCATAAACAGCTAACTTCGCAGTCACTACTCACCGACGTCAGCGCCGCTATGTATTCTACAATTTTCAAGGACAGGCGGGCTATGGATCGTTCTCCTGTTCTCTAACCTTCATAGGCGTAATCAAAGGGCGTAATGATCATATCTTGAGGTTATAATATAATATATATAAAAATAATTTATCATATTTCTTTTTCCTTATATTTTCAAATCGCCACCTAGTGACCAAAATTCGAAACGAAAGATATTGTGTAGCTTGCTACAGATTTATTAATCTGTGGTGATATAGTGTAGCTTACTTGAACAAAGTCTGTATAGCTTTTGTAATTATTTTAAATATATATATATGTATTAAAATTAAATTGCCTAAATTGTCTACGTACCTTTTTATTGACAGCGCTGAATCTAAATATAGGTTACACTTTTTTTCCTGGTCAAAGTAATTCTGTCAGTTAACAAATAAAATACATTTACCGTTTAAGAAAATAAAACCCCACGAATCACTGCATAATAACCTTCTGTTTACTGACATTAGGTAATCAGTGTGTTTACTAGACGCTATCAACGTCAACGTTCGAACTTTACCAGTGATGTAATCGGACTATACTGAATAGTGAATCGGCGACGCGAGATAAACATATCGTTGCATCTTTTACTGTTTCATAGTGAAAAACGTAAAAATTGTAAAATGCTAATTTCTAAGTAAAGAAAGGTTATCTGTATTAGCTTAGATTCATGCGTTACATAGTAATCGGCTATGTAATTAAGAATTAAATAAAGAATTAAAAACATTTTACTCGCTTTAAGCACTTTGAGTAATGTTTACTTAAATGCATCGACTATATAGAGGTAACAATCCATATTTAAATGTTTTAATCACTGATAAGACATGCCAATATACGGATAAGGACAGTTTAATGCTAGAGTGAAATGGTGTAGGTATATTATGTAAGACAAGGATATGTACAAATATTAGAAAGTGATGGCAAGAGCCTCCTATAGGATCCAGAGGGTCGTGTAAATTTGAATTTGTCAACTAGTATAGGTTTATTAGCAGAAAAGAAAAACGCAAGTCCAAACCGTCTCATAAGAATATTAATTAAATAATATTTTTTATTACAAACAGCCTAGATTGAATGCGATACGAGACGAGAATGGCTGTATCCTGAATGATGAAGTGTTGAGTCTAAAGAGATGGAAGGAATATTTTGAAAGCGAATTTATGAGTGAGGAGAAGTGTGAACTAAATGAAATAGAAATTCCGAAAGAAGATGAAAGAGATAGGGAGATAAGTATAGATGAAATAATGAAAGCAATGAAAAGTATGAAAGTAGGTAAGGCAGCCGGATATGACAGAGTTTCACTCGAAATGCTAAGGGCTGGAGAGGACGTGGTGGCAGGCCTGCTGTACACCTTGTGTAATTTATGTTGGGAACTAAAGCGGGTACCGGGAGACTGGTGCAAAGCCGTGATAGTCCCAATATATAAGGGAAAAGGGTCACAGCAGGACTGTAAAAACTACCGTGGTATCAGCCTTCTTAGCATTGTGGGAAAACTGTATGCTAAGGTACTAATTGAAAGAGTTATGAAAGAAACTGATGAAAAAATTTGGGATGTGCAAGCGGGATTTAGAAAGGGAATGGGGTGTACAGATCAAGTCTTTTCCATGCGCATGATCGCGGAGAAGTTTTTGGCGAAAAACCAAAAAGTTTTTTGTGCGTTCATGGACTTGGAAAAGGCTTATGACAGTGTGGACAGGATGTGTTATGGCAAACGCTGAACGCATTTAGGTTGAGCGCTGGTTTGATACATGCATTAAAGTCTCTGTATAGGGACTCGAGTGCTTGTGTTAGAATCAACGGGGTCTACTCGGACTGGTTTGGCATCCATAAAGGTGTCAGACAGGGCTGTGTAGCTTCCCCGTGGCTGTTCAACCTATTTATGGACAGCTGTTTGGAAAATTTGAAAGTTGAAGAATGCGGGTTAAGAATGGGTGAGTTAACCATCAAATGCCTTTTGTACGCCGATGATCAAGTCATACTTGCGTCGTCGGCGGCCGAGTTGCAAATGATGGTTACATTAATGAACAGGTCATTAAAAGAAAGGGGAATGAAAGTGAACGCAAGTAAGACGAAAGTGATGGTTTTTGAAAGAGATGAAAGCAAAACGGTATGTGAAATAAGAATAGAAGGAGAGTTAATTGAGCAAGTGGATGAGTTCGTATATTTGGGATGTGTATTCAGCAGGGATGGGAGATATGATAAGGACATTGAACGACGAGTGAATGCAGGAAATAAAGTAAATGGGGCTCTACACTCATGTAAAAAGTATGAATGTGTCAAAAAAGGCACGTATGGCAATTCACAGTGCTGTATTAGTCCCTACTTTAACGTATGGTAGTGAAAGTTGGGTGTGGCAGAAGAAGCACGAGAGTAGAATAAATGCAGTAGAAATGCGGTCGCTAAGGAGTATGTTAGGGCTGAATCTGAGTGACAGGGTGAGAAACTGTGTGATAAAAGAAGAGTGTGGTTTGCAAGATGATGCGGTGACCAGGATTAAGAAAGGAATGCTTCGGTAGTTTGGTCATGTAGAAAGAATGAATGCGGAAAGACTGACAAAGCAAATATATGTTGCAGAAGTGAATGGAAGAGTCGGAAAGGGACGTCCTAGGCGAAAGTTTGTCGACCAAATTGGCGATATACTAAAAATGGGCCAAATTAAGAGTACCCTTAACCGACGAGCATGTATGCGTAGGTATATGGATGTGGAAGAGGCGAGAAAGGTATGTCAGGATCGTGCTAAATGGAAGTCTGTAGTCTCTGCCTACCCCTCTGGGTGACAGGCGTGAGTGTTTATGTTTATTATGTGTTATGTTTTTATTACAAAATTTAAAATGTATGTAATAGCGACTTGTTAATGTTTTAAACTTGTTAAAGTCCTGTTTTAGGGACAAAATAGCGAAATTAAGGAAAAATAAATAGTGTATTAAAGATGTAATTTTGCTTTTAAAGATTTTTTTAAAGATCTGTTTAAAGTTTATTTATGCCTTCATATAATGTGAATGTTTTATTATTTTTATGATGAGTTTAATTTGTACTTGCTGTGAAATACAGTTGTTTTGTACTATTGTTTTGAGAATAAATTTATGATACAATATATGAAATTTAATTATAAAAATTTTTTGCGCCCAAAGCAATAAGGGCAACCCTCCGGAAAGCAGGGGAGGGAGGCGGTGAATGCTCATAGCATACCACGCAGCCGGCTGCATGGTTATGTGAAGACTTTTACCCACTAAACACCGCCTTTAGGCACTGGCTTAACGATCTAGCTAGAGATCTCTAAGCCGTATCGAACACGACTCCCCTTGAGTGAAAGAGGGGCTATCGTTCTAGTGAAAATTATAAATACATGAGGGGTTTTTCGCGCCTGGTTCTACTTAAGGTTTAGCTCGGGAGTACTTTATTAAGTTCAGGATCAACTAGAGTTTCCAGTTATAAATCAAGAAAGAAAACAAAATAAGGAAAAGTAATGTAAAAGTAGTGAAACTTCAGTATCATGTTTCCAAGTGGCAGTTACGAATAATTGCTTTTTTATTTCAGCAGTGCCTCCCCATAAATAGGGAAATAAGAAGATATATAGTCCACTGAGTTGATGACTGCCGTCTGGACCGGAACCATTCACTGGGGCCCGTAATCTTAATCGTCAACCACTTTCTTTTGTGAGAGTGGTCGGGGTTCTAAATCGAATGTTTTATCAGAGGTCACGCCCACCACGTTGATTCCCGAACCCAGATTTCCCGAAAGGGGGCAGTAATTGGTTGATCGCTGTTGAGAGCGTGAGATTAAGAAAGGGACGTTTCCTTTCAGTACTACACTTATAAACTGCATGGTATTATATAGTAGCTATTGACTATATACAAATTAAAAAGCAGTATAGTACCTATATCCTTATATTAGTTTAACCATAAAAATAGTGTACTAATTACATATTATGTTAGTATCTATTTGCAAAACATGTAAAGGTTTTGAAATTAATATTTATAGGTAGTTTACTCTTAGAGTTCACTAACTTAAATTTATTTTGGTACTTAGTTTCATTATGATTTTACATGAAACATATTTATGTTAAACTACATAAGTCCGAAGCTCTGCGACTTGCGACTATATTATGTCACTCTTATACCCTCATTAAGACAAACAATAATGATATAGACATGGACAGTGATGGATTTTCAAAACCGCATACTAGGGACTGGGCTAGGGCATCGCCGCAGAGAGGGCATCGGTTTTTAACTTCTAATAAAAAATATAGGTTTAATTTCAAAATAGATTCTTTTTTTAAAAGTAGATGGGGCAAACGAGCATGCGGCTCATCTGATGGTAAGTGACTAGTGCCGCCCATGAGCTACACCAGGGGAATTGCAGGTGCATTGCCGGCCAATTCGTTTCAATGCTTATTATATGGAATGATATTTTGAATTATATATTGATTTCCAGAAAGTTAACAAAACTTTACAGGCAAAAGTACGCCTTCAGCTTGTAAAACTTACACTATTTACATGCGCAAATTTATTACAATCATTATCCGATCAGCTTAAAAATTTATGTATAAATTTTTGAAATATTGAAACGCGCTCTAAAAAAACCTTCCACCTGATAGCTCAAGGCTCATACAATCTGTCACAGATTACCAGCGTAAAATAACAGTCTAATGCTGCAGTATTTCGTATGGTGAGTGTAGAGGACCGAACATCCTTTTTACTGGAAACGAGGCATTCCATCTTAGTCCTCAGAAATGACAACGCATCTTCATTTTGTTTCTCAATCGAGGATAAAGCATCCATAATGGCCAAAGCATCCACTTACCATTAGGTGAACTGTGCTCCTTTGTCACCATTATTCTATATAAAAAAAAGTTATTCAATTACACGATTATGTAAATTCCATAATCAAGCTAATTTATGTAAAACAATGTGGGAAGATAAATTACCATCAGCTTATCCAAACGACAACCTGACTTCGTCTGCAGTAATTGATGAAAAAGTAACAGAAACAGAAACTATTTTTATTCGATATGGATTATAAATAATACATATTTAAAGTCACTCTTTTGTTTAATTACCACTAGTTCGTTAAAAAACCTCTGTCCTGGAAAGAACCAGCAAGAAATCCAGCGGAACTTCTTTCAGAGAATAAACAGCTTACAACCGTGTTTTTTACACAATTAACAACACAAAACAAATTAGAAATAGCTTGGTAGCGTTCACCTCGTTCCCAGAGGTTGTTATCATCCATAAATTCCTTAATTTTATAATAACCCTTTTTATATAATTTTTTGAACTTTCACGTGAAACTTTGTATATATTGTGTATTTTCGTTTTTATACTTGTTATATTTTAGAGTTTACATAATATTATCTACAGTTTTTATTTCCGGAATAGCACAAATGTCAGAAAGATATCAACTGAGCTACGAAATACCTTTTATTCTCAAATAGCTTATTCTCAAATTAGCTGCTATAATCTGTAAATATCGCTGTAAATAAGACACGAAGTAAAATCGTTCTCTTTTTCATGCATGAAAAATACCATCTAGAATATGAATAAACGTTATCTTCATCTAAATTATATAAGCTAAAATGATATATTACCTAAAAAACTTTTAAGCCAATTTTACTCAGATTTTTATTAAAGCCTGAAGGTATAGCAGCTCTAGCTTTCTATTGTTTTACTAATTTAAAAAGCTCACATACGAAGAGTTAGAGGTGAATAATATAATTAAATCACTTGGAGATAATTGGAAAATGTTAGAGTCATCAAATCAGCACCCATGTCCTGTCCACGCATTTAGACAGTTTATAATAGACGTTATATGTTTGATAAAAACAAAAAGGTGTAGGTAAATAAAAGAAGAATTCGTTTTTTGTCAACATCAACATAAAATCAAAATAATGACGTAATTAAAAATAAAATTTAAATGGTACATGATATAAATAACGGAAATTTATATAAATACAAAAAAATCATGTAGGCATTTTATTCACATTTTTACTACTCGTAAAATATCACAGTTTTCCCTGCATGAAAGGTTTAAGGTACTTATGGAAGGTTTCGTTAACTGGTTCCGCATTGAGAGGACTCTTCATAGCTTCTTCCATTAAACGTTCGTAAACTCGGCCATCGTATGAACCTAAAGTTGACTGCAAAATCTAAAAATTTTTTTTAATAATTAGTGAATTTAAAGTTGTTTTCGATCACACACAAAACACACATAAAATTACTTTTTAAAAAACGGAACATACGAATACATGCTTTATTCAAAACGCTTCTTATTTTTTGTGCTTATTGTAATATTAAATAAACTTTAATGCATTTGATCATGATAATGTTTATTTAAAACAAATGTAAAATGTAAATTATAAAATTAAATGTCTGTGTAAGTTATTCAAAAAATGTAACAAACTCTGGAATCCCTGCTACTTGTATATAAATTGCTTTCAACAGAATGATTTCACCCTGAGTCAAATGAAGCTAGAAAAGCATGCGCACAAAACTAATAAAGTTCCATCAGTTATTTTTATAAACAGAGCAATTCATCAACAATTTCAACAAATTCATCCAGACGTGGTAGAGCCATTCTGCAGTTACATTAGTAGTATAGTTGTAGCACGAAGGAGTCGGTTTGAACGAGGAAGGACCACGCTCTCACAGAATAAGCGTGAAATAGCACCTTTATGCCGCTGTGTTTCGTATTTTGAGTGTAGAGAACCGGAGACCCTTTTTACTGGAAACGAGGCATTCCATCTTAGTCCTCACGGGTGACAATGCATCTGTATTTTAATTCGAGGATAGATGTAAATGTCTATGGGCCACAGCAACCACTTACCATCAGGTGGACTGTGTGCTCGTTTGTCACCCGATGCTATAAAAAATTGATCGCATAAGAAATTATAAATCTTAAAAACTTTGACGATTTTTTTCTTATAAAAGGGACGTATTGCGTATGTGCGATGTGGTGACATCAGTTTTGGAAGTAATCGAGCGCTAATTCATTTCTATTGTCTTATTATTACTATTTATGTGCTCGTAGTGCAACACTGCTATTTAGCGGCCAAAATGTGTCAGAGGGTGGTACATACACGGACAGACTCCTAGGCACAAAGAGTTTAACGATCTAGTAAACTAATCCTGCAAATCCATCTGACGTCTGTATTCGGATAAAACCATTAACAAAGAGTTCCGTTTTGTAAGATTTGGACGGATTTGATTGATGACGAAGCACTATAAAGTGATTTATCCGTGTTGGTGAAATCGTAACAGACAAAATTAATGAATTTTTAAATTGCAAATCTACGTACGCTTTTACACCTTATAAACGTTATTGTATAATGAAATAAAATTAGTTATATAATTTGTAGATTATCAATTACGTTGACTGCAATTGTCCATCATACTCCAAGTGTAAGCGGAAATATAGAAGCAGTGAACGTACTGATTTACCCAAAGTACAATAACGTTTATGGAATAGGATCGAAGATAAGTTAAATTGTAGTACAAAGACCCTGACAAGAACATCTCGGACAGGAACATCAACCCTACAACACGAGCAATATGACATCAGTTGGAACAAATGTTGGACAAACTTAAATTTGAATACTTACATCATCTCGTATATCAAAAGCATCAACGAGGCCTACTGCATTCGGTCTTATTTTAGTTAGAGTTTCTTCATACCAAAGACGCATTTGCTCCACGTCCTTATGAGTAATTGGAGTATACTGTAAAGAGCAAGGGCAAAAGTTTGTAAGACTTACAAAAAGTACTTAAACAATTGATTAAAAATACTTTTACGGATTTTATCGTGTTCAATTTATGTGATTTTTATTCCCGACTTTTCGGGTGCTTTCCAGCAATAATTATTACTTATGGTAAAATCTGAAGAAACTCCGTGTTAACACTGACATCAGGACGTCAGTCACCTTAATTCCCCGTGACCATACATTACTGTATATATACTAGAGGGTGCTAGAAAGCACCCGAAACGTCGGGAATTAAAATCATATAAATTAAACGTGATAAAATCCATAAAAGTAGTTTTAATTAATGTGTAATGTTCGCGTAAATATAAGAAGTCATTAAGTACTTAAACAAATTGAATGTATTTCTTCACCACGTTTTTATTAACTGCGTAATCGCGTACTCGCGTATTTCGTGTGTATCTTCCGGACGAATTAAGTAAATGATTTTAACACTCCCTGTCCCTTACACTACATGTAGGTCTTGGATCTTGACAACATAATATACATGTATTATACATATATATACCTTCCTCTTGAATCATTCTGTCAATTAATGAAAACCGCATCAAAATCCGTTGTGTAGTTTAAACAATTTAGGCGTACAGACGGCGATATGCGACTTTCTTTTATACTATGTAGAGATACCTCTTAGTCCGTTTTAAAAACGTGGTAAGAATATTAAAATATTTTATACTTAAACTTGTTTATTATTATGATTTATTTACCAGAAGTAAATCACTGAGTTTCTCCAAAGCCCAATAAACAGAATACAAATCTACAAGCTGATAAAGAATTTCTTTCAATTCGGCAGATGCTGTCTTGGCCAGTTCTCGTATTTCTTCAAAAAATGTAGATATAACTATAACTCGACAATGTGCCTGAAATCAATAAAACGTAAATGTACCCCCCTAAATAATACTATATCAATCATAAAACATCTTGAAAATGCATTGCTACAAAAGAAAAGAAACGAAAGATCGTATTGCAAAATAATGAAATGGCAAAATGGTAGATTTTCCTACATATGACCTATTTTATAGTTTTATCGCGTTTAATTGTGACCTATTTACAATTCCAGTCGTTTCAAAGCTTTGGGCACAAAGTTCGTGGTGTACAAATTCCTGCAGGATTAGCCAAGATGTAGAATGTCATCTTGGCTAATCCTGCTGGAATGCGATCGTTAACGTTGGGATTTGTGACAGCTTTTCATTTTTATAGACAACTATAAAAACGAAAGAAATCAACAATAGCTGTGCCTATTTTTGTCTAAAACTTTTACGATCTCGCGCACAACTCACCAACCTTTCATCGTAATATAAATTATGTAGAAACGCATACGGTACAAACAATAAGAAAACATGCATTTGTATAATTATAAATTTTCGATCTGCACTGCGTAGAAGGAACTTAAAATACCCTGACGTAAATATGAAGACCTCCATTGTCAAAATATCGAATGGGAAATCTGCAGTCTATAGACAGATTTAAGTTCGCCCCCGTTATTCCAACAGATTTGAAATTCACAAATTATCGCAAAAGAAAACCTTTTTTACCCGATTATCAATGGTTCGTGAGGCTAAAAAAATTTAAAAAATCCTTATTGATAGACAAAATGGCTAGATGCCATCTAGATGCTATATGCGTGGTATATTATTCGTAAATAATCATATGAAATGCAAATTCAAGCTTAAGTATATGACAATACTTTAAGTTGCTGCAAGTTTATTCGTAGATCGCACCAAGAAATAATAATGACCACCGAAATTCGGTCACGGTGGCCAATCTTATCTGAGACTGAGAGACACAAGCAAAGGTGCAACACGACTGGAGGAGGTCAAACGGAGGTCCTGCTTTCGGTCAATAAACACCGCCAACTTCCTAATTTCAAACTGCTACTGAGAATTTATTGACAGAAAAACCTTGACGCCACCCGGGATTCGAATGCCTCGTTGGACTAGTGGTCAAAAGAACAGTCCAAATAAAAAATTAATAATTAAAAGCTAAAGGTAGCCCTGGCTGTACGATGAACACCAGTTCTCATGTGACCATGGGTTTAAAGCGCTCTAGGTCAGAAATTCAAAATAAGTCAAAAATAAACACAATAAAATCCTTAGACAGATTTATCAGATCACAACGATCTCAATAAAACATTGTAGTTTGTGTGTGTGTGTGTGTGTGTGTGTTTGTGTTTCTCTCTTTTTGTTTTAATAGTAGATTAATTATTATTTTTTAAAGTTTATCTTACTTCTGCAGCTGCCACTAGTTGTACAGATGTCATGTTCCAGGCATCTTCAAATGACATTCCGCTGTTGACACGTTTTGTCATGCATTCGACGCAGTGGGAAATCTTCCTAGAAATAATAAGGTATGCATAAATAGGATTAAAAAAAAACAATATTTTTATAAACTTTTAATGGATAATTAACACAATGAGAATTTATTGTCATTTTTAACTGACTTTAAAAAGGGAAAGTTCTCAATTCGCCTTAGGGTAACAATACATCGAATAGTAAAATATGGAATTTCATTTTAACTTAACCAATGTAACTATTTCAGCTGAAAGGAATAAAATGATTTCCACATAATTTAATAATTTCTGAAGTCATTACTTTAATTCCTCTTTACACTAAACTATGACTTAAGATTTGGGTTGCCTTGGTCAGCTGTTTGGCCGGAAACTGGATATTCGTCGAGTCTTATCGCCGGATAGCCGGGTATTCAGTCGCCGGATATTCAGCAGAACATTGCCGTTTGGTGCATCGCAAGAAGCAAAAAGTAAAATCAGTGCGAATTGTTCGCGATCGTGACCCTTATATTTGGTGGGTAGGTATTGCCCTACCATACCTTACAATATACAATACCCTTATTTATCAAAGTTTGCTAAAATTTATCTTTCAGCATCCTGTAGCAGTATGTAGAGCGAAAGACTTTTTCTGAAGCTGGCCTTATTTATACAGACAGGCGAAACCGCTTGCTACCTTTCAATGCGGAGAAATTAGTATTCATTCACCATAATTTCCCCTAATGCAGTATGAGTACTAACTTTCTAAATTTTAAAAAGAAATGTTTGTTATGTTTGTTAAGTAACATAAATTAAGTACTTAACTAAATTCGATATTTTGTACTTTTATTAATTTGAGATCCGGCCGGATAGCCGTTTGTTATCCGGTATCCGCCCAGATACTAATTTAGGCCGAATAGGCCTAATACCCGATAGTTATCGGATATCCGTTTTATCTCTAGTGTGAAGCGCTGGGCGCTTTATTTTTGTAACAGAGGGAGTGTAAAATATCATAACGCTAGGAGAGATGCTGATTGCATAAAGGACTATAAGTCCGCAGACTCTACACCTTTAGCCGTTACACCAATATTACGCCTCGTAGTCAGTTAAGACTGTAATGTACATACATACATAAACACTCACGCCTGTCAACCAGAGAGGTAGGCAGAGACTACAGTCTTCCATTTGGCACGATCCTGACACACCTCTCTCGCCTCCTTCACATCCATATACCTACGCATACATACTCGTCGGTTAAGAATAATCCTAATTTGGCCCATTTTCAATAAATCGCTAATTTGGTCGATAAATTTTCGCCTAGGACGTTCCTTTCCGACTCTGCCATTCACTTCTGCAACATAAATTTTCTTTGTCACTGTTTCCTCATTCATTCTTTCCACATGACCAAACCACCGAAGCATTCCTTTCACGACATCATCTTGCAAGCCACACTCTTCTCTTATCACACAATTTCTCACCCTGTCATTCAGATTCAACCCTAACATACTCCTTAACGACCGCATTTCTACTGCGTTTATTCTACTCTCGTGCTTCTTCTGGCACACCCAACTTTCACTACCATACGCTAAAGTAGGGACCAACACAGCATTGTGAATTGCCATACATGCCTTTTTTGACACATTTTGACTCTTCACAATAGAGTGTAGGGCCCTATTTACTCTATTTCCTGCGTTCACTCGTCGTTCTATACCCTTATCATATCTCCCATCCCTACTAAATATGCAACCCAAATATACAATCATCTAGTAACTCGATCAACTCCCCTTCTATTCTTATTTCACATATCGTTTTATTTTCTTCTCTTTCAAAAACCATAACTTTCGTCTTGCGTTCACATTCATACCGCTTTCTTTTAATGATCTGTTCATTAATGTAACCATCATTTGCAACTCGGCCGCCGATGACGCAAGAATAACTTAATCATCTGCGTACAAAAAGAATTTGACGATTAACTCACCCATTCTTAATCCGTATTCTTCAACTTTCAAATTTTCCAAACAACTGTCCATAAATAGGCTGAACAGCCACGGGGAAGCCACACAGCCCTGTCTGACACCTTTATGGATGCCAAACCAGTCCGAGTAGACCCCGTTGATCCTAACACAAGCACTAGAGTCCCTATAAAGAGACTCCAATGCCTATATCAAGCCAGCGCTCAAACCAAATGAGTTCAGTGTTTGCCATAGCACATCCCTATTCACTCTGTCATAGGCCTTTTCCAAGTCTATGTGAGGTGCCTATTAAATAAGCGGCGAGTTATCACAACATAACACTTTTACATTTGAGGTACAAAAGTGGCTGGTGTTTCGAGGGTGAGTTACCACATGTTACTTTTATAATTTAAGACAGAAAAATGACTGATATTTCCAGTCACCTTAATAGCTCAACCCATCGTGCATCCCATCCACAAAGCCCTACATTTTTAATTTTTCCCCTATTTGCCAAAAGTTTGCGTAAGTTCTGGGGCTTTTTTATATTTTTATTTTGTATTCGGAGAGACAATATAGACCACATTTCGAAGTACATTTAAATTCTCCAAATGGCACGGCAGAGTACGATTAGGTAGGTGCGGCTCTACATGAACATCTCGAATTTATTTGTTTATTGCGCATTATAAACTTAGTAATAAACTTGCAATGGCACAGCGTATTCGGCGTGCATGACAAACACACGCCCTTGTACTAAGTGCCTTGAGTGGAGGGAGGCACCAACCATCTCCAGTCAGGCCTTGAACTCAAACATGCACCGTAGCGCAGAGGCTAAAAATTTAGTGTAACTACCTCAAAGCAACAAGTTGAAAACCATTAATAACTCCCTCAACCGTGTTAGACCAGGTATCACAGAAGCCATTAGCTGCGGCCGTTTTCAGGTACGCCACAGTTGGCGTAAGCTTTTTCGTGTCTTTCTGTTGATATGTCTTTACTAAAAACCTGAAATGAGAAAATCATATAAAATATCTTAACTGCATTTTATTAACGATGACAACATATTACGTCACGCAAACTTAGTACGTCGTAAATAAACATCAAGTAATTACATACTACGCACCCATTCGAGGTTTCAAGGCAAACGACGACGTAATGTAGTGAGTAGAACTAAGAATTTACATCAAACGCTTGCAGTGCCCCTAGCTTGATAAGCTGTATCCAAAGCACTACATAGCGTTGAGCTTGTGCGTAGGTCACTCAATAAGTTTTGAGATGCTCTAAATTTAAATAATGGAACGCACCCGTATGTGTATACCCATATATGTTTCTAAAAATCAAATTTATTTAAAAATAGAACTCCATAAGCCAATTGCTCAATATTAAAAAAAACAAATTTCCATTAATTTTCCTGCAACGCTTCCCGCGCTATTCATTTAAAACGATGGATCTTAACCGTGAACATTTGCGCGCTATGATCTATTATGATTTTAAATTTGGTTTAATCGAACAAGTTTACAATGGTTACAATCAGGGTTAGGGGACTCAGCTCCATCACGCACAACAATTTTTAGGCGGTTTGTTGGATTGAAAAGGGGTAAAATTAACCGTAAAGATGACCAAATAACCGAGACTCCGCAAACAGCAGTAACGGTAGTAAATGTATGGACTACTGAAATGTTGGTGCGAGAAGGCCCACGAATCAAATTATACGGACATCGAAAATATTGTAAGCATTACTTCGGGGAGCATTCATACCATCCATTCACACAAACGTACATCAACATCTTAGAGTGAGGAAGTTGTGTTGTCGATGGATCCCTCGTTTGCTCTCCGAAGGCGGAAAACAAACTCGTGTGGATTGGTGCCTTGAAATCCGTGTACGTCTAGGCGTGTTTCAGAAATCTTTACTGGTGACGAGACATGGATCTATCAATATGATTCGGAAAATAAAAGTCAATCATCGGTATGGATCTACTCAGAAGGACAGTTACCAACAAAACTACAAAGACCTCGCAACGTCGGCAAAAAAATGGTGGCTAGTTTTTTTTTCGCGGAGGGGACATTTGTCGACATCAATGCTGGAAAATTGTAGGTCAGTCAACTCTGATACCATTCAGAGTTGACTGACCTACAGTTGTATTAACCAAAGCTTTTCAAGCTGTGTGGGAGAGAAGGCCAAAGACCGGGCTTCGAGGAATCATGCTGCATCACGATAACGCCTCTTTACATGCCTCCCTTAGAACAAAAGCATTTATTGAGGAATCTGGTGTTGAAAGTCTGTCATTCACCCTAAAGCCCTGACAGGTGATAGCTACTTGTGAATTCTTTTTGTTCCCAAGAGTCAAAGAAATAATAAAAGGCAAGTTTTTTTCAAGCGTCGAAGAAAGCAGAAGAAGAAGCAATTTCCGACCTGTCAAAAGATCAGAGATCAGATCAAGACTGGCAAAAGGGTTTTCAGAGTTGGTTTAGGCGAATAGAACTTTATATAGAGCATGATGAAGAATATTTAAAAAAAATATGTAAAATAAATATTAATAATATCCAGAAGTATACGTTTTGAGATATATACGTAAGAATACTTTTTATATATATATATCTCTCAAAACTTATTGAGTGTCCTACATGTACAACGCTTTAAGGTGATACCTCGAAAATTTGGTGGTTTTTCTACTTAACGTATTTTTTTATGTTTTTTAGATTACAAACTAAAATTTCGGTATATAATTTTTGACTATATGACCTTGGATCGCATAAAAGGAAAACACGACACCATGTAATTTTCTCGATAGAAAAAAAAATTGCAAAGTAGGCTCTAATTATTTCCATTTCTCGATGACACCACAATATTCTTACGAATAAGTTCATGGAATTATTTTTAAGACATAGTAAATAGTCATATCTAATTTTTCATAAACCAGTTTTTAATCCATAACGTAGTTTTGTTAAAATAAATAAAAATGTTGATGGCGCTTACTTGCTTGCTTGCTTGCTCGGTATGGCTATCTCATAATTTGCGTACTATGAAGTCATTGCATCACTTTCATTTTGACACTCCCGCAGTCGTCCGTTAGCTTCACCGACAAAGGAATAAGCCATGCCCCCAATACTTCGATTCATTTTCAAGGTATCCTCTTAAGTCCGTGATGATTCGTAAAGAATCTGCTGGGTGGGAACGAGAACGGACAGATACCGCTTCGGAGACAGAGCGGCAGGGTCGTTAGTGCTCCTAGTCACGACATTCATGTTGATCGCCTGCCATAAACGAGGCTTTGGGTTCGAAAGACTTTGTTGTTTACTAAGCATCGCACAAATTCATACCATACCGTGATAACATAAAAAAGAACTGCTCACCTAGCAGTTTGCAACAGCAATACCGTGTTCTCGCCTTCGTAAGTACAAGCGGCAGTTACCTGCCCGTACGTAAGCGGCAAGTTGGAGGACATCATGTACCCGTGGCCGCCGCAAGCCAGTCTGCAGCGCTCTACATACGCTGCTGCATCCGCCGTTGTCACGGCTTTTAGACAGCATGCAAGTGCGTGCAACTGAAAGTGAAAAACACTTTTGAGATTGAATTTTAATTATTTAAAAGTTAAAAATTATTCGGATTAACTAATGGTACAAAACATTGAATACCTTCACGCGTTTTTAAACGATCAGAACGCCGAAATTTACACATACACATATTAATTTCACATAGACAAATATTATTGTATAAAAATATTTTTTTTTTCAAGGCTATATTCAAATGTGCCATAATATTTAAAAGTCTTACCCACTGATAATCTTCGATATCATATAAAAATTTATTACGATTTTCTTTCAATAAATGCAGATTGTAGCGATCCATTATTCTTACCCTCAGGAAACAGCTGTCAAGCGTATCACATAAAGGTTGTGATCATAGATTTACTGACTTTTTATATACTGACATGATTTTTTATAAACTGACGTTAGTGGTTGTAACTCTGAAACTAAAGAACCCAATGTATAATATACTGAGAGCGTAGTTCGAACAGAAATTTTATACTTGGGATACCTCAACTTGGAAAGCAAAAAATAGCGTCGAAGAGCAAATTGGAAAAAAGATCACCGGTAAGTTCCCTGTCACAATTAAGTTCTACGTCTACCACGAGGGTTGAGAAAAAAAGAATTTCCAAAGAACTACATTTATTAGAACCTTTTTATCTGGCGTACACATCAGAAAATTTTCATAACCCACTGTCTTAATTTTAACAATAAAATGTAAATAATTAAATAGTGAATGTGATTGTTGAAAATCTAATAAGTCTTCTGTTCTGAATGATGGATATAGCTAAAATATCAGTAAAGGAAAGCTCATATTTATATTGGTATCCGCTTCGTAAAGGCAAGAATATTTCCCAGTATTTCCTGTATAAATGACAAGGATAAGGATGTTCTGAGAAAAAGATGGCGAGTCGCTATGGTTGCAGATCTTATGGCATGGACCATATTACCCCCACGTACCATAAACCATTATATAGCTGTAGTATGGCTATACCACGTAAAAATATACTGCCCGACGTCCTATAAAAAACTACATTCATATAATTCAAGATATCCCACTAAAATTTTTCGGTGCGTTCTTTAAAATTTACCCTATAGTGGCGCCATCTTGTTTAAATTTTTTTATGGACACTTTTTAGTATACAGTTTGTACACCTTACTTCTACACTCCATAGCTCGCACAACAAACGTTCTAACCAAAATCTGTCAGCGCGCGTCTTAACCACAGAACGCTATTACTCCTAAAGTCCTAAAGGAGGTCTAAATCTAAAGTAAACGCGCGCTTGAATAGAAGCAGTGTTGCAAACTCCGATTTTAAAATAGGCGTAGGCCAGATTAGAAAAATACGTAGAATTAGCACAATTTTGCAAATTGAAAGTTCGTAGATCTACGTACTTTTTTTGGGCAAAATTAAGAGAATACATTATATAGTATGTATTTATCGGGATACAAATGAAGAGGTTAGGGTCGTAGAAACTGAATAAACCGTTTTATTTTTGTTTATTCATTATCATTAGACAAATTAAATTTATACCTATTTTTACTAAATAGTTGTTTAAATGTTATTAATTAGTTTCACCGTGTTTCTGTGTAAGCCCGCGATTTATTTTTAAGCCACTTTTCGGAAAAGGTAAGGCTGTTAGCGTGTCGGTGGAAAGTCTGTTTCTGATATGTTAGTTTTCATCAGAATCTAACGCTCCATTTGTACTGCTATATGGCAATGTTACAAATTTTTGTGCAAATTGGGTCAATAAAGGAAACACTTGAGACCAGTCGCCTTTCCTTATTTTTGAAATATTCGAGACGTTTCGTTTTACACAGCACAGCTCTATGGAATGCACACTTTGTCTGTGGCGAACTGGCGAAGTCACTACGCGTTGGTATGAAACGGAATGTTTGTTTTTTTTTCTCTAATGCTGGAAATTATGCCCTTTCAGCCTAATGAGTCATGTTATTTGGCAAATTTGTAAAATTTGATAAAAATACGCAGATTCTGGGACTGAATTTCGTAAGTTTGCAGGAATGGCCAAAAACACGTAGATCTACGTAAAAAGACGTATAGTTGGCAACCCTGAATATAATATATAAGCGCGTGTTGGTTATGTGTACGGATATGTATCGGTTATGGTTTTTAAAACGCGCGTTACAAAATTGCGCGTTTTAAAATGTGGTCGTTCGCTCTAAATGTGTAGGTAATAATATATATGGTGTAATAATAGTGTAAACGTTCTACAAAGAGGTTGCAAGGTTAATTTATTTGTTTAAATACAATGTCAATTTCCTCACGAATTTTATTTTGTGCATAAAACAATGGTAACTAAATAAAATATTTAAATACCAACGATTCACGTCCGCTTTTTATGTATTATAATATGAGCTAAACAATTAACGTGTTCAAAAACGTAGGTATAACCAAAGTACTCGTACAACACGTACACATGAACATTTTATTATAGTTCTACCTAAATTAACGAAATTCCGTTTCGGGATTCCGTTTCGGAATTTTAAGTCGCAGCAAGTTCTTTTTAAATCAATGACCCGCCGCACACCTACGGTAGTTTTCCGTACGGAATTTTGCGGGCAAAACGGGATTCCGTCTGTGTGTGGCAGACTCGTTCGTTCCGTTTTGGGATTCCGAAACGGAATTCCGTACGTAGTGTGTGGCGGGCCTTAGTCTATGCCTTTCAGAACGAATTGTCACTAGCTTTTTACCCGCGACTTGGCTCGCATGGGCTTCAGTTGAGGAATATTATTAAACACTACTTTGTGCCAAAATTAGAATTAGTATTTAGCAAATGGATCACTTGTAGAGTCATCTCGGTGTCAGTGTCTCTACAAGTATATATTTGTCACAGGAGTTTTTTTTTAATTCTTGGAACGGTGATAATTGAAATTTAACATAGATATTAATTAATATGCTACAGGAATGCTTCAGTATTTGCAAATATGGTTAAAGTGCTATTATACCTCAGTAAATAAACTCCCAGTCCCAATAACATTTAAAAGATGTCCTGTGGTCATAATCGACGAGTACTACATCATCATTACGCACCTAACGTGCAGTGATGTAATACAAACTACACTAATAAACGTTCGACTTAAAAAGTACTCACTTCAGGGAGTCGTTCTAAGTTACCGCCGACTAGCTCATCATTGATGTCGTTGAACGTATTCCACAGCTTGTCGGCAGTGATCCTCAGCGCATGGCAGGCTGCTATGCCGATGAACAGTTTGTGCTGTTGCGTCACATAATCCAGTATCTGACACTCCGGCTGCCTGTAATTTTTTTCTTGTTTGTGTCTCAACCATCCTTATTCACCCCGTGTTCCCTAAATTATCCCATGGTTATCGTAAGAGGAGACAGAGAGAAACTGAAACTGAACTTGGGCAGCGGCTGCTTTCTGACATGGCATGGCAAATGTTGATTCAATGTTTGGCCTCGGATCAGCAGTGGACTTTTAATAGACTGCAATGAATCATTAATGGATAATGATTGGAAATTATATCGTACTTTTCTTTTCTAATTAGTTATTATTACATGGTATATACCGTTACCGTTACTGCCTACTAAGTCCACTGCTGAACATTGGCCTCCCTCATAGATAGCCTCATAAGGTGGATATTTGCCATAGTTGCCGCAGTTTTATATTTAGTTATAAAGATGAGGCTGCTGCTCATCTCCTGAATTGTTTCCCTCTATCGCGTCCTACGGCACCCACGGGATGACGTGGTCTAGTGGATGTTCTTACACCGCCACTATACGGTAAACGGATATAAATCTTAATATAGTTATTAAAACATTTTGGGGAAAAAAAAGAAATCAACGACGTCGTTTTAAAAATATCTCTCGTCAACGTAAAGTGTTTAGCCCAAAATAGAAAAGTTTACTATCACAATATTTGTCTAAAATAATCGTATGTCACATATTGAAATAATACTAGATTTTACGGAATTTATCGCGTATATTTAACTTTTTAATACCCGACGTTTCGAACGCTTTACAGCACTCATGATCACGGGCGGGACTGAGATGTTCAACGTCCATATGTCATAGTTAACCGCGGTTACCATAGATTAAGATTTTAACTTTTGTTCCGATCTATGCAGTATGAACTTATGGTATCTTGAAGTCTTGCAGTTGTATGCTTGGGTTGGTATTTAATTTTATTTATTATAGGATCCCAAGCAGATGGTAGCACCCAGCCATCTTCTCTATTGAAATTAGGATGTTTTTTGATTTCAATAGCCTCGCGAATCATCCTTAGAAGGAATCGGTGTTCTTTAGCGAGGATCGGCGGTCTATCAAATCTGATGTAGTGACGGGGGCGATCCTGTACGTGTTCACAGAAACTCTAGTATTATTCACATTTTCACATAAAATCTAGTATTATTTCAATGTGTAGTGTTCGCGTAAATATAAGAAATCATTACGTATGTCACATACCCTGCTTTGAGTTGCGACTGCCTTCGCACTGCTGAAAACCTGACGGCGATTGTAACAGCTTTCGATAAATAGTTGACCATGTCGAATACTATGACAACCCTTACAAAAACCATGGCTCCGTAATTCAACTTACTGTTTCGAGATTTTACATAAGTGCCATCCTAGAACACAAAAAAATTAAAGTTTATCATTTTTCATATTAAATTATGAATTTTTCCATATTAAATAACTCGTCTTCGCATGTATGGATATTTGTATGTATGTGCATGTATTTATATATCCGTGTATACTTATGTATGGTTTATTTATTAGTAAAATGTACATATTTACGTTGTAGAGCCACGCTGCAACTATATTATAGTTGTAGCACGAATGGGTCGGCTCGACCGGGGTGGGACCACGCTCTCACAGAATACCAGCGTATAATCGTAGCTTAATGCTGCTGTGTTTCGTATGGTGAGTGTGGAGCACCGGTGACCTTTTTTAATGGAAACGAGGCATTTCATCTTAGTCCTCACGGGTGACAACGTATTTGCGATTTGATTCTTAATCGAGGTTAAATCTAGATGTCTATGGCCCATAGCATCCACTTACCATCAGTGCTCGTTTTTCACAAATGTAGCTAATTATCATATTTGTTTAGTGTTTTTTTGTTCTATATTGCCACACCTACGTCAAATTCTCACCACTCCATGGGTTGACTGCTAGAGAATGCCTCAAGGCATCGAGTCCGCCCTTTGTATTCTTTTCTTTTAAGGAATGCAATAAATAGGTAATAATAAATAAAAAACACATTATCGGGAATTATCAAGCAATGGAGTGACGAAGTGGTTAATGATGTAGTAAGCCTAGAAAGCCTAGAGATGTCTTCTGTGCTTTATGGCGTTCTTGAGGGTGTGGGAGACTTTTTCACATTCAATTCACAACATGCAATTAACATATTCCATATCCATATTCATGTACACAATACATCCATACAGGCATACATTTAACACAAGCACGATATCATAGCGCTAGTACCTGGTGTCGCTGTTTCATAGACTCGATGCCAGCAGCCTATTAACTAACGCAACCACAAGATATTTGATTGTACTACGCAAAGCAATATATATAGTAACATCGTGTGACATTGGCTGCCGACTGGTTGCGTTGGCACTCCTTTCACCAGTCTCATGCTCTACTGTTTTTCACAACTTGAGTTACTTGAGGTGTTTTTCGCTTGCTATCCAAACCAAAATGCTGTACGCGCGCTTTATTTTATAAAATTGTTTCGTGCTTGTGCCTCCTCTGTACTTTCTATTCTGTATTTCTTTCTCTATTCTATAAACTATTGCTATAATTTTAGTGTTATTTTTCTGACTGTGGTATATTAAACTCGTGGACATATCTTGTGGTACATTAAACTATCAAGTGCAGAACTTTATTATAATTTTGATCTCTACCCTCACTCCATCCACACACATAACCCTACATGAGAGGTCTAGGTTCAGGGCTTGTGATGGGCTGTAATGATGTGATGATGATCATGTGAACAAACAATACGCTAACTAAAATCAAATTCTTAAAAAAATGACTCAAAGCCTATGGCACTGATATTTTATCTATATATATATTATATAAAAAAAATTTGAATAAAATAAATAAACTAACTGAAATCTATCCAAACATACCTAAACAAAATATTGAGGGAATATAGATCCAAGGACAGTACGTGACAAATCCTAAATTGATAGCGGATTATTTTAATAATTATTATTCAAATCAAATACAGACTAATAATGAAAAAGGGACTAACAAAAAAAACACTTACAGTCACAAATCGGCCAAATCAATATTCATGGAACCAACAACAACCCAAGAAATTATAACAATCATTAAAAACCTTAAAAATACAACCACCACAGGATATGATAACATACACACTAAAATAATTAAGGAAGTAGCACCTTTAATAGCTCCTATACTATGTAATAATATAAACAAATGCATCCAAAGTGGAATATTCCCAGAAAACCTAAAAATTGCAATCATTAAGCCTTTATATAAAAAAGAAGATAGAACAAATGTTAGTAATTATAGACCGATGGCGTTACTATCGACTTTCTCTAAAATATTCGAAAAAAATATTTATATTAGACTATACAATTATTTGGAAAAGAATAATATCCTATGCCAAGAACAAATGGGCTTCAGAAAAAACAAAAATACCAATATGGCTATCTACAACTTTCTAGAGAAAATATACCAGAACATGGATAGTAAGAAACCAGCTGTGGCAATGTATATGAATATGACTAAGGCCTTCGATTATGTAGATCATAATCTACTACTAGACAAATTATACATCTATGGAGTTAGGGGAAATGAGCATAGTCTAATGAAATCTTATTTAAAAGACATAAAACAAATAACACAAATTACCCGAATAGATATCAAGTCGAAAATCAAAAAAATATACTCTTCTGATACACAATTGATTAAATACGGAGTTCCTCAAGGTGGAGTACTTGTCCCCTCCTTTTTATCATTTATATAAATAACTTTCCAAATTGTACAAGACACCAAATGTCGATATTTGCCGATTACAGCACTGTAATTTACAACAGTAATAACTATGATAAAATAGAAGGTGAAATTAATAAGAGTCTTATATCAATTATTGACTGGTTGAAAGAAAACAACCTAAAAATTAATCTGGACAAAACGAAAATAATGACATTTCAAATTAAAAAAAAACACCTCAATAAATCTACACATCAAATATATGGGTCAAGACATAAAAGAAACAAAGGTTAAAAAATTTTTGGGACTACTTATAGACAATGATATGTCGTGGAAAACTCAAATTGATTATATTTGTAAAAAAATTACACCAATTAGAATACGTTCTTTATATGTTGGGAAAAATTACAAACCAGAGAGCACTATTAGCAGCGTACCATGGCTATGTCGCTTCAATCCTGAGATATGGCGTTATAAAATGCACCTAACATTCGCGAAGTATTCATCGCACAAAAAATGTCTACGTGCAATCTGTAGTTTAAAAAGCACAAACACATGCAAGCCGCATTTTCAAAAATTAAAAGTTCTAACTTTCCCTCATTATATATTTATGAAACAAGCATTTTTGTAAAACGTAATATCAACATGTATAAGTTCGTGGATAGTCAACGTCGCTCAGATAAGCTTCATTTAGTATCAAGTAGAACAGTTTTATTACAGAAGAGTGTATATGCAATGGCACCAAAAGTATATAACAAAATACCTAAATACATTAGAAATTGTGACAACATTAATATTTATAAACGTAAACTTTTTGATCTGCTAAATGAAAAAGCATATTATTCTTTAGATGAATTTTACCACAGACAGATTTAACATTACACAACAACGACACATTTTAACATTAAAATACTACATTGAATATATACCTATCATACCATGTGCCAATTAACACTAGATGATAATTAGACAAAATGATGATAATTATTATATGTTATAATATACTTACCTTCATTATCTTTAAAATTTTCTTATATCGATACATTATTTCAAAAACTGACATCAGAAGAGAAGAAAAAATATTAAGCAATTATTATTTTATATTTTGTATGCCTACTGACGGGACATAGAGAACCTACCTAGTATTTTACTATGACATATATTGAGATCTGAAAAATAGACTATGTTCACAAAATAAACTGATTTGATTTGATTTGAAATTCTCTATCGAAAGTCAAATCATATCCACCCTAGCCTGTGACCCTGCAAAGTGACAAGGTCAAGAATGCCTACTAAACTAATTGTTTTATTGCCGTTCGTAAAGTAGGGTGTATGAAGTAAGTAAGGAGAGGATGAAACCTCTCCTCAACAACTAACTCCTATTCCCACGCTATCAACACAAGACTGCACTCATATCTCTTACGTGCCTTCATCCTCTCATCAACAACTAACTCCTATTCCTACACCAACTCCACAAGACAACACTTCGATTTCTTACGTGCCTTCATCCACTCATCAACAACTAACTCCTATTCCTACACCAACTTCACAAGACCACACTTCGATTTCTTACGTGCCTTCATCCTCTCATCAACAACTAACTCCTATTCCTACACCAATTCCACAAGACCACACTTCGATTTCTTACGTGCCTACATCCTCTCATCAACAACTAACTTCTATTCCTACACCAATTCTACAAGACCACAGTTAGATCTCTCAGGTGCCTTCATCCTCTTATCAACAACTAACTCCTACTCCTTCACCATCTCTACGGCAACAAACAGGCTACATAGAAGGGAGTATGCCCGAAATTAAAGGTTCCTTTATGTTTAAAAAAATATATAATCTATTTTATTTTTTGATACTTTTAGTCCATAAATAAAGATTACATTGAAAAAAATAAATAAAAGTATACATATTACCATACAAAAGTAGTTTATTTCTTTGTTTGTTGTGTGTAGTACATAACCCGATTTTAACCAAAGCAGAAATGAATAAAGAGAAGAAATAACTAAATAGCATAGGTAGGAGAAATTGATGATTTTATATAAGTGGTGAAATGATTTCTAGAAAGTTGTAAAAACTGTCTTCATCCATCCGAAGAAAATAAATGATGTCTTTGGATTACAGACCATTTAGTACGTTTATGTGGCTTAATTTTTGTCTCTTTTTGGAGCCATTTTTTCACCCCGCAACTCCTCTTTTTCTATTTTCGAATAAATTAACCGAGAGGGCTAATGCCAAACTAACACGTTGGTGTTTTAAGAGAGTTGGAGGCATTTTGAAGCGCTCTACCGCATATGCGTTCCGCTCCAATTCCGAACGCGTACTGCTAGGCAGGCCCGTGTGTAGAGTCTGCCCCGATAAAAACCCCGATTTCTTTCCGCCCTAGATCGCCACCGATATCATCTCGTATGTAGCCCGCTATAAATATATATAAAAGCAGCGCGTAAAATACGAACAAATAAAAATAAATTTTTGTTTGTTCGTATTTTATGCGATGCCTTAGCGCATAATATACGAACAAATAAAAATTTATTTTTACATTAATTAAAATTACATAGATTAAAGAGAACTTATTCATTCTTCTCGCTCACAAAACTTCAGGTATTCCGACAAAATTACCGTACATTATCCGCAAACAGGCCGTACACGGCTCCGCAGTTTTGTGGAGCATTAAACGCGGTGAGGACGCGGAGAACAGGCGAGTTGGCTTGCGCAAAGGTACAGCTGCGTTGCGTGTAAGGGCACAGCATAAAATGTAAGATATGCTTGCGATTACGGCAGTAGTTATTTGGAACAAAAGATCAACACTGTAAGGACTTAGGATCTATAATTCAGTCTCTAATCTGATTTTACATTTTTAGTGTAGTGTAAACCCCACGACAATTTATATTAGTGTTTAGTTTAGAATTGTTCCGCGCTATAATTAGCGCCTGGTATGTGGCGGTTGATTATTAGCGCCATCTGGTATCAAGCAGCAGAAATAGGAGCGTCAAGATCTTTCTAGAACTCTCTCACTAGCGCCATCTAGTATCGAATGGAAGAACTAAGCTTTCTAAAAAGCTCCACACTCGAACTTTCTGCACCTGGTTGGTCGGGGGCCGGTTTTTGCTAGAATATTATGGATGTTTCGGTGGAAAATGCCTATATAAAGCTATTTAGGGCCGCAACCAGGGCAGTATTGACTTGGCTATACGAGCGAAGCTTTCGGAGCGAAATAAAGTGAACTAAAGTGTTAAGTGTGATTAATTATTAGTGTGATTTAAGTTTTAATTGGTGTTCAGTAATTAAAGTGTCAATTTTGGTAATTCAATCGGCAGTTTTTATTGTCACGAACCCTAAGCTGTAACAGAATAAAGCAGTATAATTAAAGTCTTAAACTGAGTAACACGTCTCCTTTTTATTGAATTCCGTCCAACAAAAACAACATCAAATCAAACCGTACAGAAGTTTTTAGTCTATGAGTTGCCTAATTATCCTTAGCTTGCTCCAAAAACTGTCATCATCGATCAAAACTGCCAATTAAAAATACAAGAAAGCGCTTGGAATGGGTATAAAATGCAAGTTAACCAGGAAGGACAACGGCCAAGGAAAACAACGTCAAAACTATTTATAGGAGAAAAGCGATGCTGGCCCCACAATATTATTTATTACTTACTTCTAATACCTGGGCGTGTTTCATCAACATGTGACTTCTTGGAATTCTTACGCTGTCAAATCCTAGGAAGCCATTATTTACAGCATTCAGGCCTAATTTCGCGCCAATTTCACCAACTTTAATTCCAGGCAAAGGCATGTGAGTTTCCTCGTCACGAACTTGTACGATGAAAGAATGGATTCCATGGCAAACACCTTTAGTGTAAAGCTGGGCCACCACGATGCAATAATTCGCTGTGTGACCCACTATAAGAAAATACATACGTAAAATATATTAATTTCATTGCCAAAATTAGCATAACGGAACACCTATGAAAATCAGAAATCACACTGCTTGATTGATATATGTTCTTCACAAAGACTTTTTTACGCAGATAATTAAAATTGCATATATTCATGTGACCTTGTGTCGTGGCGGCGTAAGTACATCCACTACCCCAGAAAAAGAGAAACTTTAACAGCAGACAGCCAAAACATTTTCCTGATAACTAAAAATAATCAAAAGTGCGTTGCCAGCCGGCCGGCCGCCACAGTATGGCAACTATGGCAAATATCCTCTCTACGCTTAAATCTATGAGGGAGGCCTATGTTCAGCAGTATACTTTTAACTTTGAATGGGCTCTAATAAAAGAATTAATGAATTAAAAGTAAAAAATCAAGTAGCCTCAATACTCCCCACTGCTGGTCATTGAACTCTCATTTCTAGGTCTCATTTCTGAGGTTTAAGGATCAATTAGCCTCTCCCATTCTTACTATAACAATAATATTTTTATAGAATACTATATTAGAAGAATATAATGAATAAGAATATAATATATAATTTTTAGAATGACGAAACGATTAAACGAGCACACAGTCCCCTTGATAGTAAGTGGATGTAGTGGCTCGTAGACATCTGCATTTATCCTCAATTAAAAATCAAAATACAGATGCGTTACCACCCCTGAGGTCTAAGATGGAAGGCTCGATACCAGTAAAAAGGGTCTCTGATTCTCTACACACACCATACGAAACACAGCAGTATTAAGCTGCTATTTTACTCTGTCTGTATTCTGTGAAAGCGTGCTCCTTCCCCGATCACGCCGAACCGTTCCTGCTACAACCATAATATAGCTGCAGCTTGGCTCTACCCAGTAAACTAAACAAAAATTAAGAAAAACATCAAAAATCAGTATCATATGAATAACACCTTGATAACCAATCCTTCGAGCTTAATTTAGTCGAAACTACTTTCCGTTATCCATTACTGCCTATTAAAGTCCACTGCCGAACAAAGGTCTCTCCCATAGATTGCCACTTTTGCCATAGTTGCCACGTTCACCAGGCGTATTGACAACCGCAGTTTTTCAAAAACTTTGAATTATTTTCAGGAAGATGCCCATCTTCTATTTCAGTTTCCCTCTGTCGCCTCTTACGACGCAAACGGGACGATATAGGGCGACTACTTTACTAAGATATAATAATATAACGTGCATATACTCACATCCGCCGGGCCACCACTTGTATGAAGTGAGCGTGGGGCTGTGCAGAACAAACTCCCTGGTTGAGGCGTCGTACGTAGCAGTCGTCTCCAAACCGCGGATGAACGTACCGTGACCTAGCTCAGTCTAAAAATAAAAATCCCCAATTTCACAGCATCTTCTTAGCGACTTCACAACTCGTTACTACGTGTTACTTGTTTTTCCGCCTAGAAGTTCATCTACGAGTCCGTTCGTCAGACAAAAAAGAAAAAAAATTGAAGTCGGCATCAAAATCGACAAAGGAACCCAAGTGACAGTTTTAAATATGTATAGTCCAATATCTTTCTTATTTTTATTTATTTTATATTACCTTACTATTAAAACTAAATTTAAATATTATATTTTAAAGACCTTTAATTTAATGAATATATCATATTAAAAAAATATTTGAAATATTTTTTTATTTTATTTCTTGTTTTCTTTTTATCATCTTCTTACAATGTTAATAATAGCTCAAGCTTACAATAAAATAATTATGTGTCGAAATATTTCTAAACCATATATAAAAGCTTTAAAAAAGAGTTTTGAATTTTGATTGAAGAGGACCTTTAGTAGATATCGGGTTCTTTTTTATACCAAATACTAGACGTACTAACTATAATTGTATTGTTAAATTGTATCATATTAATATTGGTAATACTAGTATAATTTAAGGATGCGTATTGTACGAATTAGCTTAGTTTTACGTGGTAGAGCCATGCTGCAGTTATATTAGTAGTATAGTTGTAGCACGAATGGGTCGGCTCGACCGGGGAAGGACCACGCTCTCACAGAATACCAGCGTGAAATAGTAGCTTAATGCTGCTGTATTTCGTATGGTGAGTGTAGAGAACCGGAGACCCTTTTTACTGAAAATGAGGCATTCCATCTCAGTCCTCACGGGTGACAACGCATCTGCATTTTAATTTGTAATGGAAGATAGATGTAGATGTCTATGGGCCGCAGCAACCACTTACCATCAGGTGGACTGTGTGCTCGTTTGTCAGCCTATTCTATAAAAAAAAAAGTTTATAAGTTGAAGAAACACGTTGCGATTGTACTGATAAAGAGGATAGTTGAATGGAGTTCTATAACTGCGAAGGGCTATTTTTTTTTTGTTATTATCATCATGCGTTTATATTATGTATTATGCGTAGTAGAGCCACACTGTGGTTTACACTTGTGGATAATGCATATGATATCACAAATGCTATATGAATCAGGCAGTCAAATTACTTCCTCGCATTGAACGAAAAATATATAATAATATATAACAGTACAGTCAACAAACTGACGTACTGTAACGTGACGTAATTAAAAGTACCAAATTACTTACTCACCTGATTCATACGCGATTTACATTTAAGACATAATGCTTCTTACAAAAATAAAACATTTAAACCACAAAAATATTAAGAGTGAGCACTGTTAATTATGTTAATAAGTTATAACTCGAGATGCTCGAAAATACTAATAATTATTTTTCATAATGATTTCTTATATTTACGCGAACTACACATTTTAATAATACTAGTTTTTATGGTTTTATCGCGTAATATTAATTTTTTTTATATTCCCGACGTTTCGAGCACTTTACATTATTTCTATATATTATTTCTCATTATACCACGTGCTCGGTGGTGAAGCCAAACATCGTGGGGAAACTGCACGCCTAAGAAATAACAAAAGACCTGTGAAGTTCGCCAACACGCGTTGAGGCAGGCGCGGTGGATACTTCCTTGCCCTAAAAATTCTATCAGGAATGGGAGAATGCAAGTGTCCAGGAGCGGGGCACATAGACAAGTAGAGGCTGTAAATTTCTTAACTTTAATATAGGTACATTATACATGTTTGAAGGACGGATCTATTTATACTGACTTGAGCGAAACTGCCAACGATGCTGCAATTCCACGCACGTGGAAGCCATTTTGCTTGCTGTTCCTCATTTCCTTGGTTCAAAATAGCGGGCATAAACATAATGTAATGCAATCCTAAAGAGGAGCCATCCCTTAAAACGGACGAACCAAGCAGACCTCCGATCAAGTCCCTAAGAATTTATAATTTTAATAAATCGTATTGTTCTAGGTGTTATTATAATTATTTAGTTATTATAGAATTTAAAGATATACCGAGGTATCGAACTTCGAAAGTATGAATGAGGTATACATATAATATATAACACGAATAGTAAAAACTATAGTTACTTGCAGAGTTGACTGCTTAAACAATTGAAATAATTCACCGTAGTTGAAACCAGTCGGGAGGATTAATAACGTACATTTAATACGTATGGCATAAATAAAGTTACCTCCTGGCACCTATGGAAGGCCAGCAGACATTTCTAGTATTTCCTAAAGTCATCTTTTACGACATCAAGGGGTCGAAATGAGGTGATGTGTTCTCTAATACGCAGATGGGTAGTCTCCATTTTAACAAACCGCTAGATGGAAATTCATGTAGTACTGAAGAACACTAATGTAAATGCACATAGGAATTATTAGGTATAACTAATAAATTATAAATACGTAGGTAGGAGTGGCCACGTTAATTATAGCTTGGAACCGGGCGGCAGGAAACAAGCTTCAGGTCGCCGATAGTTTAGGTAATTACTTTTTACAGTGAAAATAATGGTAATTAAAAAAAATAAAAAACATAAGCCCTGCTTTATAGTTAGTTCAGTTAGTACCTATGCAAAGTTTCATGATCTAATTTAAAGTATTTTATGAATAACAGCGATTTATTGTTCAGTTTGGAGGTAACTTTGGATTTTTTTCTATCGAGAAAATTTTACGGAATCGTGTTTTCGTCTAACATTTATTATTTAATTAACTATTATTATTTAATATAAATCCTCAACTTTACCATATATTTATTTAAAAATTAATGCTGCAATATTTTCGGCATAACGGAGGATCTTGTTAAGCCATTTGACAAAAGATTATTAGAATTAGAATATTTTTAAACGAATTATTAGAATTTTTTTAAACGAATTATTAGAACGATTATTAGAATATTTTTACCGATTATTTGAATATTTTTGCCGATTATTCTCATAATAATGAATTTTAATCATTCAAACACTACGGTAAGTTACATAGCGACATATCATTGAAACGACGTCAAGTAAAAAAAGTTGATACTGGTTATTTTTTAATATTTTGTTTTGTTTGAAAGATTCGAATTTAAATTAATGATAAAAAAAAACATACACGTTGTAATGAAATATGGATAACTTCATAATTTTTCGGATTTACGTAAAAGGTTATTTTAAATCGTGTGAGTACGCTAGTGTAAAGTTATTGCGGAATGATTAATGTGAAACGTTAAAAGGTATTTGTTAGATTTGGTTGAATATAGTGTCAACATTATCAAAGTTTCTTTTATAGGTATAATAATGTGGGTATAAAAAACGAATATTCTGTCAGGGTGTGGACCTTTCCCGGTCGAATGGCACTCGCGTAACCTCACCGATCCTCACAAGCAGGCCTACATAGAATGGTGTCGTAATATAATTACTAAATTTGAAGCTTGTCTCGTTTGTCTCTTGTCGTGTTTGAATGTGTAGTTACTGCATTATTACAACTGATGAATCTTGGGTTGATTAATACGATCCAGAAAAGAAGCGCATGTAGACGGTTTCACTGTTTCAAAATGAAGCAACGCCTATCAAAATACGTGCTAGATCCATGCTGCAGTTATATTAGTAGTATAGTTGCAACACGAATGGGTCGATCCGACCGAGGAAGGACCACGCTCTCACAGAATACCAGCGTAAAATAGTACCTTAACGCTGGTGTGTTTCGTATGGTGAGTGTTACCGGATACCCTTTTTACTGGAAACGAGGCATTCCGTCTTAGTCTTTACGGGTGACAACGCATCTGCATTTTGATTCGTAATCGAGGATAGATGTAGATGTCTATGGGCCACAGCAACCACTTCTCATCAGGTGGACTGTGTGCTTGTTTGTCACCCTATCCTATAAAAAAAATGTAGCGATAAAAATTCGCAGGAAATATTTTTGAATGATCTAAGATGCCGAATAGTATACTATCAAATTCTTGCTAGAAGAGTTAAATGCTGTGAGCAACAAACGACTACACACACTACACTACACACTACTACTACAGCTTTTCCATGACTATGCGACTTCCTGGACAGCACACGGATTGCTTTTGGGTAACCCTCCTTATTACTGGGTGAATAAGACTAGTTTGGCACCGTACGACATCTATTATTCCCCACAAATTAAAAATTAGTTATAAAACGTTGATGCAGGCCCCTAGAAGTATCTGAGGTAGACTAAATGATGTGTATTTAACATTAGTACAGATACTAACTAACTAAAACTGCACAAATGCAGTTAGAGAATTCTTTGAAAAGATTCAGTAATAAAAGCTTTAACCATGGCACTCTTTTTTAGTTTTTCACGTCTATTATATTACATAAAATATTTATTGTTTACCTATAGTTAGTGATACTTGTCTTGCCTTCTCCTTGCATTTTGCGCACCAATCCGAATAAATAAACAGATTTTCTGATATTATTTTCGTATCTTTCCTTATGACTAAGATATTCCTCTGGTACGCCATCAAATATGCCATCTTTTTTACTTAAGAATACACTTTCTATAACAAATTTATAATAAACAGCATTTTAATTGACATTCCCTATCTAGGTACCAAGTTATTTTTAACTTCCTGCTTGGAAAATTAGTAATTTTCAAAAGTAGAAAGTTATAGATTTAGGTTCGTTTTCAAAGATTTTCAAAATAAAAACCAAAAAAATATTCTTTTAGTTTTAAATTACTCGAACGTAAAACTACACGCACAAGTACATCATAGATGGGAAATTCCAGAAGTCGGCACTTTTTTATGACATCAGAAGTCGTCGTCTTTCTCCAACCGTGGTGCTGGGCGTAGTAATAACAATAACCGTAGATAAGCTACATAGTTTCTATTTTCAAAATGTACAAATCACGGCACGAAAGTCTAGCGGTGACAGTTATTGCGCATAATTGGCCGTATTACGCATTATTGCGTATGAATGCCCGTGCGTATCTTCGCACTTGCTGACTGGCTCTCGAGTCCCATTCCATCCCTGTACTGATACGACATTCGCAGCTATCCCATTTACGTTTTGTTCAGCGCCAGAGCACAGAATAAATAATAGGCTGGAGTTACGTACCGCGAGTTGTAGGCTAGGAATAGAAACCATCAATTCAGTACACACAAATATTTCTAGGAAAATACTCTATTAACTATTTCTGTATTTATTTTATGGTACTACCTAAATTGGTCAGTATAAAAGGAAATATTTTGATTTGTTTATTTTTGTATCGGTATCTTTGCATATGTCCCTTCCCTACTGTCGGATTTTGCCGACCCGACATGGGCGTTGGACAACAATACAATTTTCTAATAATAATATTATATATTCATCTAACTTACGCATACCTTGTTACTGTACGGTAGGGTACATTGACTATTCGGCTAAATTAGCTGAAATTCTTATATATCATAATTAATAATTAGAATGGTACTAATAACATAGCCACGTAGCATAGGTAAGGAAGGTAATAAAAAAATTGCTACTAAAATAAAACCTATTACTAAATCTAAAATGCATATATATATATATATATATATATATATATATATATATATATATATATATGTATATATATATATACATATATATATATATATATATATATATATATATATATATATATAAGGTCAGATCGTTCTCACGTTCCAAGTATTTATCCAACGTGACAAAGTCACGATTATTTTTCACTATGACTTTTTTTAACTGGAACGACGGTCACGGTTATTTAAAATAACACATTTCTCTAAGTATAGTCGAGTCTTACGACATCTACGGGATAATATAGATATTCATACACCGCCACTACGCGATAAAAACATAATGAAACGAAACATATTACAAACATATTACAACATAATGTACAAAACAACTTTGATATATGCCACTATCTACTGACTGATCATGGCATAAGACCACTTCTACTAGACATCGAAAAAAAACTTCAGAACTTCTCCTTAAGAGACTACTGCATAATAGTCATTGGCAAGGAGGATTTTGAGGCTACAACTAACTATTTTGAGCTTAATACCTACATCCGAGAAAAATTACTACAAATAACACATACAATAACACATATATAAATATTATCTTGTGTCTGCCGACATTCAAATGTGGTAGATTTGTAAACCTATTTAACAAGAGAATAGAACTGTTTAATAACCTCCTTTATTTGGACAATATGACATATGAATAATCATATTTAATTGACTCCAACTTGAATCTCGATTACAACCATACCATATTTCATAAGCGCACAGGCCAGATAAACGACTACGGCATGCAGATCTTACTTAAAGACGTCGCTGATCTAATAAAGAACATAGAAGAATACCAAGAAGAGGATTGTGGCAAAATTGTAGTAAACAGTGCCACTGATTTTAAAACCTCTGAAAAAGGAAGAAACCTTACCGATAAGTAACTGCCTATCATATCATCAAATCAAGAAACAGGGCCTAAAACCAAAAGTAGTATTCCCGACAAGACATTTCGTTAACAGTTTTAAATTAACTTTCCAAAACGTTCAGAGCTTAGGAAATAAAGTAGACTTAATTGAGCATTTATTAGTTGATACAAACATTGACATACTATTATTGTCAGAAGTATGGAGAAGTGAAGACTTTTTTAAATCTATAGTAATACCAAATTATAAAGTAGCTTCAAAATTTAGTAGAAAAAAGCATGGTGGTGGAAGTGTTCGTATTATGCTGAAAGATTGCATTGATTATATTGATAAAATAGACTTGGTTAGTTTTTCCCTAGAATTTATGATTGAATTTTGTGCAATAGAACTACCGAAGTATAATATTGTTTTAGTCGGCTTATATAGAGCGGATCGTAATATTAATATCTTTTATGAAGAACTAAATAAACTACTTAATATTCTATTAAAAATACTCATAAATATGTCATTGTTGGGGGTGATTTTAATATAAATGTTAACGAAAACAACAGCGATACTCAGGAACTCTTAAATTTAATGCGTAATTTAGCTCAACTTATGAAAGAACCCACCCGAGTCACAAATAAAACAGCCACCTGTATTGATCTAATCTTTACAAGCTATATATCTTTAGTAAAAAATTGCTATGTTATTGATTATGGTTTATCAGATCATAAAGCAACAAATCTAGAATTAAATGTAGAGACGGCGATGAGCAAAAAGCAAGTGTTATTTACAAGAAGAAGGTGTTTTACAAAACAAAACATTAGTTCATTCAAAAATTCATTAAATAACGTCGATTGGAATAATATTCTAAAAGAGAACCAAACTGTAAATGAGAACTACAATATTTTTCTTAAAATAATATCAAATAGTTTAAACGAACATATACCTATGATGAAAGTAAAAATAAAAGAACAAAAAAATAAAGGCTGGTTGACAATTAGATTAAAAAAATCTTGTAAGCATAAAAGACTTTTAAGAATAATCCTTAATGAAACAAAAAGTCCAGTTTTTCTTAATTACTATAAAAAATACACAAAAATTCTTAAATGTAGTATCAAATTATCAAAAAAACTACAATACATTAAACAAATGAAAAATTCGAGTAAAAAATAAAGACCATGTGGAACATAATTAATAATAAATTGGGTAGAGTGAAAACAAAAATCGCAAAAGCATGATATTAAATATTAATAATAACACAATAACGTGTCCCATACAAATTTCTAACCTATTTAATGACCATTTTGCAGCAATTGGTAAAACTAATAATGTTAATAAAAATCAGAAACAATATAAAAATTCTGTCGAATTGAAAGCGACATGCATCCATGTACCTAACCTCAGTTGATGAAAAGGAAATCCAAAATAGTATAAAAAATTAAAAACTAAATATAGCTGTGGTGTAGATGATATACCACCGGCGCTTTTAAAACAGTGCACTGAAGAATTTGTCTATCCCCTTACTATTTTAGTAAACCAAAGTTTTCAATATGGCATATTTCCAGACCCTCTCAAAATAGCACTAATAAAGCCGTTGCACAAAAAAGAAGATAAAAAACCCTAACAACTACAGACCAATAGCCCTATTGCCCACCTTTTCAAAGATTTACGAAAAAGCAATGTGTAAAAGACTCTACTCATTCCTTGAAAATGATGTACTATGTATGAAATACTAGATGATAGCCAAAATGGATTCAGAAAATCAAGATCAACCACCCTAGCTGTATATAAGTTCATACAAATGGCCCTACAAAATGTAAATGATAAAAAACATACTTTTGGTATTTTACTTGATATGATGAAAGCATACGACAGGGTTCCCTACGATAAACGACTTTTAAAACTTATGAATTCAGGTATCCGTGGGCCAGTACATAACTGGTTCAAATCCTATTTAAATAATCGGAAGCAAATAGTAGAAATTGAACACTACAACCAAATTACAAATGAAATAATAAAAGTTCGTTCTGAAGAGAAACACCTAACTAGTTCAATCCCACAGGGCAGCGTTTTAGGTTGTGTGCTGTTTATTATTTATGTAAATGACCTGCCAAAGTGTTTGTATAGAGAATCAACACTGCCAGTATTATTTGCAGATGACTTGTCAATACTTTTAAAAAGTAACGACAACATTAGCTCTGAAGCCCTTATCTATGATACACTTCATAATGTCACTCATTGGCTTGATAGCCATAATCTAGAAACAAACCTTAAAAGACAAAAATTTTACAATTTCGTTCATATAATAAACCACCCCTAAAAATTAATATTCAATTACAAAATACCCTAATAGAAGAGATAGACTCGTATAACTTGCTTGGACTTAATGTAGATACACATTTAAACTGGAAGTCGCATATTGAAAAAATTAAATGCAAGCTCTCTAAATTTACATATGCGCTTTATCAAATTAATCATAGCACAAATTTAGAAACTGCACTTTCCACATATTACGCGTATGCCTTTTCATGGCTTAAATATGGCATTATCCTTTGGGGTAATAGTGTTAATGCAGATGAATCGTTCATTTTACAAAAAAAAATGTGTTAGGATACTTGCCAGAATTGATAACAGACATAGTCGACCCTACTTCATTAAATTTAAATTATTAACCTTAGTTTCTATTTACATAAAAGATATAAGTAACTTCGTATTTAAAAATAAACACATCTTCACCCAGATAAAAGAAACACACAATGTAAATACTAGGCATGAAGATAGATAATATTTAGCCCCATTTAGAACTAAAATGCTCAATTATAGTCCATATTACATGGCAATTAAAATATTCAATAAACTACCCATAAATATAAAATCTGAAATTAAATTAAGTTCATTCAATAAAAAACTTCATGATTATCTTATTTCCAAATGCTTTTACACGCTCACTGAATTTTTGATAATTAATTACTAAGCAGTAAATTACTAAGTATTAAATAAAATTTTATTTTCAAAATAGCCAAATGTAATATAATGATGTTAGATAGTTATAAGAACAATTAAATTATTTTACTGCATATTTCTAGTATATTGCAACGCCCGACAGGGTCTATAATGGTCACTGTAACTGCTAATGTACTGTACATTATAGAAGCAATAAACGATTTGAATTTGAATTTAATTTCCCAAAATATTTTAGTTTCTCTATTGCTCACTTGACCTTCATACAAATAATTCGATATTTTAATTGTTAATATTTTTTTATTTTTGGATAAGAACGTGGTAATGACTCTAAGTTATATTTACCTTCATTTAAAAAAAAATTGTCATTGACCTATTTTTTTATTATGTGCGAGCAGCTATGCAGGTCTAGGTAAAGAGACCAGTGCGACCTAAAAGATCTATTGTGATCGCTGCTTTGGCTATAGTTCACTGCTAAGCCTTATGTCTTCAATGAATAGAAGGAGTTGCTTTACCGTGGGCAATTTCAAATCTTCTGGGCGGAGTACATAGTTTCCCAGATGAGTGTTACGTTTGCAATCAGTTAGGATGTTCAGTGGCGTTTCATCCGTTATGGAACAGAACCGATACGTCCTTAAGTTGCTTAGTCCGAGGATTGACATGTGCCTTTTAAGACAACAGTTTCCAGTTAGGGCTCTTGCCAGAATGCGCAATTAATTTTTACTTAATCCCAGGGCTTCTGAAGCGAATTTACGATCAAAAGCCCGGATCAAGTTTTTGGAATGTTTTAAGCCTAGTGTGTCAGACCAGATATTAAGTGATTTATTGTGATAAAGAGTTTCTAGGGTCAATCGGGCTAGGCTTCTTGAGATTCTACAAAATGGTTCAGGTCCAAATTGTGTGCAAGTTTGTTAGCAAATTTGTTGCCTACAATACCCGCGTGACCCGGAACCCATCGTAAGACGACTCTGTTGTTACATTCCAGGGCGTTTAAACGGTTCACGCAGTCTCCAACTAGCTTCGAGTTCACTAAGTTTGACCTCAGCGCTAGCAGTGCTCCTTGACTATCAGAGTTTATATAAATTATATGGTTGACGTCGTGGTTTTGCAGATTGATTTCCGCATACTGAAGTATGGCAAAAATTTCTGCCTGGAAGATGGCTGAATCTACCCAAATTCATACTTAGTTTCAATTTAATGTTTTCCCCATAAATTCCAAATCCTACGTCGAGGCCCATTTTAGACCCATCGTTATACTATATGAGGCTACCGACATCACAGATAACCTGGCCATTCAGCCTGTTTTCTCTGGAGGGTGAAGTGAAGAGTAATGAAGTTACTATCAGGCTTTTTAAGAAGCCCGATCTGGTTAGGTTAAGCTTTCGATAGCATTTTGTGTAGTCTTGCACTGCGAGGCAAAGACTCAAATTACTCGCATAGCTTCCTCCACGATGCTCTATTGGCGTTCCTAATTTATTCATTATATTTATATGGTTAGGACTGCATTAAAAATATTCCACTCTTTGGTTTTTTTTGTCCAGTGTTTAAGTCATCGGCCTAACTTACTATACTCTTTGGCTTGATCATAGGTCTGACTAAGTTGGTCCAATACGTCGGGGTCTAAGTGTTTAACCATTTTTTATAGCATTCGATGACAAACGAGCACACAGTCCACCTGATAGTAAGTGAATACTGTGGCCCATAAACATCCACATTTATCCTCAATTAAGGATCAAAATGTAAATGCGTTGTCACCCCTAAGGACTAAGGTGGAATGCCTCGATTTCAGTAAAAGTGTCTCCGGTTCTCAACACTCACCATACGAAACACAGCAGCATTAGTCGCTATTTTACTCTGGTATTATATAAGACCGTAGTCCTACCCCGGTCTAGCCGACCCATTCGTGCAACAACCGTCGTCGTGGTAACAAATCACACATAATTTCAAATAATCGTTTCGAGCTCAAAAACTACATAGATTTGAGAGCGTTGCGCTCTAAAATAAGCGGGAAGTTCCAGTTAAGGATTGCAGGGTCAACCTTTTTTCAGATTTTTTAATATGATTTGTATAGTTAATTATGCAACATAATACATAATTGTGAAAGGTTTCGGAATCCCTGTCAAACCCAGCCAAACTTTACCCACTTACGTGTTTAACCTAACTATTTTACTTGAACAAAGTATCATACTGTCCAAGCTAATTTTAGATCAAAACACGTGAACCTTTGGCGATCATCATACACAATCAGTCTAAGTTGCTCTTAGAGTAATTTACTCTAGAGTAAATTCCAAGTTTGATTTTTAGTGTTCCGTAGTTTCACAATAAGGAACCCTTATAGTTTCGCCATGTACGTCCGTCCGTTCGTCCGCGGTTTTACTCAGAGACTCAGATGCTACAAATCTGTAATTTGACATAGTTATAGATATTAATGACGTCTACAAAATTGTGAAATAAAATCTTAAAAATATTTTTATTTTGGGTACAGGTAAATGGGGATGATTTATTTTTAACCGTGTGTGCAGGTGCTGGACAGGTCTTTCAAAAACACTTGGGGTATGGAAGAACTTCTTTTCGAGTAAGGGATCCGTTTGCCAAATATTCGGCTTTAAAGTGGTATTTTTCATTAGGGTCATATGCCCCGTGCCCTCCACCTGATACCTACCACCTATATCACTGTGTTTGGAAATGTAAAAAGTATACACGATAGTAGTATATATTATAATGAAGTTAAAAGGAAAACTATCATAGCTAAGTAGAATTTTTAGTTAACGGGTAGTCGACCATCTTATAAACTCTTTAGTAAATTACCTAAAACTGGCTGCATTGTAACTTTTTTAATGTTTTTTTGAACTGTAGGAAATCAACATTTTATGTAGAAAACGACTTATATGCATTACTACTATAGATTTATTTTTCGTATGAGGTATAGGCAGGGTAGATCTTTCTTACTTACTACTTTCGCTTATTTGTTAGTTGGTAGTTTATTGTAGGCCTCATTCAAAGTATATTTGTACAATCATATAGCCTACCATGCGGTATAATTCGTGGTACTCTTGGTTTACGCGTGCAACCTTCGGGTTAATCTATGGCAGTGATGGTTTACGGGAAGTTTCGATACAGTCATATATATATTAGAGTTGCACTACTGGGAATATATCGATAGTTCAACTATGACCATCTTTGTACGGAATTGGCATGTGAATGATTTAATGTAGATTGTATTAATTTCAGAATCGAAAATTTTTTAATCTTTTTTGAATACCACTCCCTATAAAACTGGTTGGAAAATAAGTCCTTCAGTTACGTAAATCAGCAGTAAGTTTTACCATCGTCCCATTTAGGCCAATTTTAGTCGTTGTAGCGGTCAAATCACGAACTCAATACGCTCATTATCAAGAAAGCCTACGTATTGTGACGGACAACTACGGAACCCTACCTCTATCTACATTGTGCGTGGCCGGACACGCATTGGATCGGTTTTTTTTAATTTATTTGAATATTAAAACCACGTGTTTGACAGTTTGCCTGTCTCCAGGGTTTTTCAATACCATTTAATACATTTTAAAAAGCATAATATAGTTTACTAGTAATCCGCCCGGCTTCGCAGGTACATCGTTTACCTACTAGGTATTTGCTGACAGTAAAGTCACTATGGCAGAATCGCTGGGGAACCACAGCTCGCTATGCCCAATGACCTTAATCATATATCTCCCAATCCCAACGTTAATCGTTAGGTAATCACTAATCTTAAAATGAACATTGACATGACAAAAGTCAACGCTCGAAGTTGTTGACGAGTATGTTTACCTGTGACAAATTACTTATATTGTCCGACTACGTAAGTTTAAACTAGACCGAGAGATCGATTTCACCAGTATCGTCGTAGAAAGAGCATAAATGTTTTTTTTCTGTTTAAATCATTACTAGGTGTTAAGTCATTAAAATATTGTATTGAATTTATATATAATATAGATAAATAAAACTAATTATCAAATAGATCAATTAAGTTCAATATACAACATGTAACAAAAACTCGGTGGTTCCGAATCAGTGTTCAAACGTATAGAAATAACTTCATTTCGAAAATCTCCACCTTTAAGAAATCTAATTTTAATTTTTAATAAAATTTTTGCAAATTTTATTTGGTATTTATTTTCTCTGCATTGTCCAGGGAGTAAGACGACTGTCAAAGACCCCACTTTACCGATACTCGTGTCAGTTAGAGCAAAGATTTAAATCTTTGAGTTACAGGTAATATGAGCCACATACAATTTGCAAATACAAATTTATTTCTATTAAATTGAAAAAATTAATGGTAATTTTTTCTGAAAAAAAAAATATTTTTTTACGTTCGAATACTGATTCTGATAACGCACCTAACGGTTACCATAAGGTTTTATTACCTCAGAATATATATAGTTACGTTATGTATAATATCGCACTATGGCAAACAGACAATCGAAATTAATCGTAAAGCAATTGTTATTGATATTCGTCCTAGTAAATTAATAAGCAAATATTATTCAGTTGTTTAAATAATTAGTAAATACCTCTGTATTTACGCTCCTTTGTTTTTTCTAGTCCTCCATCAATCAAAGTCGTTAGTTCCTGTACATTAAAAGAGCAGTTATTTCTTTCCCTTTGCAAATCCTGATTGATTTTATTCATTTCGATCTAATGTTCAAACTCTAGCGCTTAAAACAACTTCGTGCCGGACGGACTCTACTAGACTGAGCATCAACACACAAACACACAGTGAAACAGGTTTACTTTGACCTCGCCTCATGATCGTGACATATTAGATATGATTAAGGCCGGCCACATACATATTGATCGTCGATTGTTATTGTCGATTGTCGCGGGGCTTAGAACGGCAACATACATACGAAATTCCTTTTCGGGATTCCGAACGCTGCAAGTCGGATTATGGATTAATTATATTTATCATTAATATAATTATATATATATATATATCATTAGCAGGACGGGAATAACAGCTGTACTGTACAGACTGTATTTTTATGTGTGAACCAATTTTAATGATTCTTTTTTATTTGAAAGCTGGTGCTTCACATGTGGTCCCCTATTAATTTGATCAATATTTGACAAGTAATTTTAAAGATATCCTTAATGATGCGTATTTAATGGACTTCGATTAAATTTATGATGTTCTCATTTTATTTATATTGAAGTTGGTTGCACAAAATGTTTAATATTTATCGCTTGTAGTAGTAGTATCTGTGTGTTAATAGAGAACTTGAGGTCTTATGTGGGCTCCAGACTCCTGTGTTATTCAAGGCGTGAATTCACGCCGTAATTTTGCCGCGAAGTCGTCGCGAAAAACACATCCCTCCACATTCGCAATCGTGCACAGTTTAGTTCGCGCGCTCGTCGAGAAGGACGCTGACACTGAACGGGGAACAGGGCGTGAAAAGGTGCGAAGCCCGTGAACGGGCGCGAAAGCCATCCACAATCCACATTCGCGGTTCACGCCTTTCACAGGTGTTCACGGCGTGAATGGAGAGGGCGCTTTAGAAGCTGCTGAAACTCTCCTCTACTACACTATTTTATCGGGTCGCTATCAGTTCCTAACTATAATGAATCCGTAACAATGTTGTGTTCTTGTGCACGTAATTTACCATTTAAAAAGAAAATCCAAAATGAAACGTTATCATGTGCCGTGAGCGTGTAATACGGCAGACATATTATTTAATACGGGCTCCAGACTCCTGTGTGATTCACGGCGTGAATTCACGCCGTAATTTTGCCGCAAACTCGTCGCGAAAAACATATCCCTCCACATTCGCAATTATTCACAGTTTAGTTCGCGCGCTCGTCGAGAATGGACGCTGAAATATGCACTGCTATCGCCGTGACGCTATGCGCTTTGGCTCACGACAATTACGTGTATATAAAAGATAAAAAAAAACCGTATTTGTAGTTTTTTTTTTCAATTATCGCTTTCTAGAAAAGCATCGGTCACGTCAAAGGCAATTCAAATGGGCTTGTAAATTTTGTCGCGGCTTGCTCCGGTCTTCCTTTCAGAATCCTTTGCCTTTTTCTTATAATTTCTATAACTGGACATTAGACTTTCTTTTTTTTTCAATCAGTCACTTCAACGCTTTTTGTGGTAGAGCCATGCTGCAGTTATATTAGTTACTACTAGTTGTAGCACGAATGGGTAGGCTCGACCGAGGAAGGACCACGCTCTCACAGAATACCAACATAAAATAGTAGCTTAATGCTGCTGTGTTTCGTATGGTAAGTGTAGAGAACCGGAGACCTTTGTACTGAAAATGAGGCATTGCATTCTAGTCCTCACGGGTGACAACGCTTCTGCATTTTGATTCGTAATCGAGGATAGATGTAGATGTCTATGGAATACGGCATCCACATATCATCAGGTGGACTTTATGCTCGTTTGTCACTCTATCCTATAAAATAAAATAATATTCATTATTTCCTTTATTCGTATCCATGCGTCATATACTTCCATTTTATTTTTATGATCTTTATGTTTAGCATCCCATAAAATGGGTTCGGCATGATAACACTCGATCAACAAGAGTTCTGCTCGTTCGTCCAACTGACGCTCATTTGACGCACCGTCCTACGTAAAAAAATACAAATAAGCACAACCTCACAGCAACGAGTCCCGTGCGTTATTGTTTTCACGCGCGAGTGTGGATGCGCTTGCGTTTACGAGAGCTTCACTCGTCGTAAACCCTTTGACGCGGGCACAAAATACCGACACTGAACGGGGAACAAAGCGTGAAAAGGCGCGAAGCCCGTGAACGGGCGCGAAAGCCATCCACATTCGCGGTTCACGCCTTTCACGGGTGTTCACGGCGCGAATGTGGAGGCAGAGTAATAATAAATAATGTGTGAGTGCAGTGACCGGACCCAACACACAATACTTTATAATTTATAATGCAGAGTCGTGGTTGAAAACACTCACTAATATGCGTTGTTTATGCAACATATAAATAAAAGTACCTGGATGACCGATGACGGTTTTTTTAAAGTTACATTGAGATACAAATTACATTAATAATATTTTTTGATCTTATTGACATAATAGAAAAAACTGAACTGGTTATTTGAATAAAAAATCGTGAGTGCAATTAGTTTAATTAAAATTTTCGTATTTTTAAAAAAAATACTAAAAAAAGGGCTCGAAATAATAGATTTTCTCACAAAAGAAGGGAACTTGAAAAAAAAAGGAAAAAAGTCGGACCCAAGACGGGACGCGAACCAAGGCGTTACGATTTTACGACCGCTCGATATCCACTTGAGCTATTACGATCATTAACAAAGTGTCAAAATTTACATTCTTATATGTAGCAGTTTTACATTGCCTGAAAACACGGACAAAAAGACATTTTCTAAAAATAAATCCTAGCTAGATCGATTTATTGAAACTCCGAAACTCCCTGAACACTAAATTTTATGAAAATCGTTGAAGCCGTTTCCAATTCTTGTATATATATATATATACAAGAATTGCTCGTTTAAAGGTATAGGATTGAAGTGAAGCAGAACAGCAGAAAGCAGAAGTCTGCAGTAGGTATTGAAATTGCGGGCTTTTTGCATAGTTTTAAGGCATAAACACCATTTTTTTAATATTGCCTGTCTGTCTGTCTGTCCGAGCTTACCTTCGGAATGGCCACAGATTTAATCTGTGGGAATGGCGGATCATTTAGATGATAAAACTTGGGGGATTCGAGGCTATATTTTATCCGAAAAACATTCATATTTTTTGAAAAAACAAATAATTATTAATAAAATTAATGGTCTTTGATTATCTTGAATCTAGACTTGCAACAAATATTCGACTATTATTCGGTAGGCTACTTTTTCCTATTCGGCCGAATACCGAATATCTGGATAATATTCGGTTTTGTTATAATCAGATAATAATTGGTAAAATGAAAATATTAAATTATTTTATGGTGTATTTTTATTATAATCATGAAAATAGTCACAGATACATAATCAACTTCCGGTTTACAAAAAATAAAAAAACCAATCACATAAATGTCTATGCACTTGAATTATCGTAATTAAAGTGGGATTATGGTGCAGAAAGACTACTTTTTCTGCATTTTACGTGGTAGAGCCATACTGCAGCTATATTAATTGTATAATTGTAGCACGAATGTGTCGGCTCGACCGGGAAAGGACCACGCTCTCACAGAATACCAGCGTCAAATGCTGCTGTGTTTCGTATGGTGCGTGTAGAGAACCGGAGACCCTTTTTACTGGAAAAGAGGCATTCTATCTTAGTCCTCAAGGCCACAGCAACCACTTACCATCAGGTGGACTGTGTGCTCGCTTGTCACCTTTTTCTATAAAAAAATTACTAAATATATTCTCGTAGACGATCCCAGCTTCCGAGAATAGATGCTGTGTGTGAATAAGATACAATACTTCCTTCCTGGCCGAATACTCTATCCTAATATTCGGCCAGGAAGCCCTCTGAATATCCGATATTCGGCGTGAATATGGTCTACTATTCGTTGTTGTTCTATGGTATACTATTCGTTGCAAGTCTACTTAAATCTAAATAATGCTACATTAATAGATCCTATGCAGGCAAAGCCGGGGTGGGTCGCTCGTTATAAATATTTAGATAATTTGCGAATAGCTTTTTTTGTATTCGAACATCGACGCCGATCGACATTCCTCTCACTGTGATCAAACATCTTTATACTAAAACTAATCATGGTCTCTTTAATCTGCGAGATTGGCAGTGAGAAAGCCCAAACTCTGCACCCATTTGCTTTCCACTTTCCGTGTGATGCCTTAGGTCTCATGATAAGCGCATCCTGCACCCTTTTATCTATATATTAGAAAGAGGTAGTCCTGAGTGACTGACTCATCTGTTTAATGCAAAGACTTACTGAAACACTTTGGATGAAAAAGATATGTAAATAGCTAGGGTGGAGGTATACATAAATTATACAAATTAGTTAAAAACACACAATATAAGGACAGTTGAGGAAATAGAATAGAAATACAAGAAAGGATAAGAAGTACGATGGAAAATATTAGAGTTCTAAATAATAAGCTATGAGTAGCTTTTTTAAGGAAACAAGGGACTGAACACAGCGATTACTTAGAGGCAAGGATTTCCAGAAGCGTACAGCTGTAACAGAAAATAATTTATTGAAGAAGGAGGATGTTAGGAAAGATTGTTAGAGTGGTTTTTATCATTCGGCAGGCCGTAGTATCACGCGGAAATATGGGATAGCCTGAGCACTCCGTGTTATACAATCTCATAATAAGCGTGGATCATGACTGTCTGGACGATACAACTTGGACGCGGGTAAGAACTTGGAAGCTGGTATATGTACCTAAGTATATGATCAATTTATGGCTAGGGACCGGGGCTATCAGGGTAATAAGGACTTAGAATTGTGTTAAGAAGTTAGGACGTTTGAACGTCTTTTTTTTGTTTTATTAAGGACAACAAACAGTTGTATAATAAAAATTACAATTCAAATCCTATGTAAATAGATAAACTAATTACACAACCAACACCGTTATCCACAAAATTACCATACTAATTAAAGTTGTAAGGCACAAAAAACACAAATATAAAATAAAATAACTAAAAAAAATAAAAACTAAAAACTAGAGACAACAATACATACTTAGCCGTTATCAGCAAAATCGTGAATATTACACATTTATTACAATAAATAAACAATTTAGATTAACGTTATAAAATTATAAGAAAGTAATAAAGATAAAAATAAAAAAAATTACAAGTCATTTAATACAAGTTTTATAGCTTTTCTAAATTGAGGTAGGGATATGGTAAATAAGTTTACATCGGAGAAGCTGTTGTTGTACAGTTCCATTGTACGACGCAAAGGCACACGCTTGCCCGCATTTGTTTTGCACAGATTAAGGAAAAACAAATGATGCACGTGAGTGTTTCGTATTCTTTGTGAGCGACTTGGTACACGAAGTTATATACAATTGACAAATTGAGAGCAATCAAAAAAGTTACGACAAATTTTGTAAAGAAAAGTACAGTCAAGTAGTAATCGCCTATTACTTAAAGTTGTTAAATAGTATTTATGCAAGAGGTAGTCATAAGAGGACCAAGAACTGTAACTTCTGTAGTTTACAGAGCGTAGATATTTAGCTCGAACCGATTCTAGTAAATCACGATATCTTTGGTAGAAGGGATTCCAAACTTGTGTGGCATACTCCAATTGGGGTCTTATAAGAGATTTATAGAGCAGTAGATAAATGCTAGACTTTTTAAATGGCTTACAAGTTCTCATGACAACACCGTAAAGCTGAAACGCTTTGTTGATAATGTGGTTAATGTGGTAATCAAAATGAAGCTTTGAGTCAAAGAACACGCCAAGGTCTTTAATAAGCGAAACGTTGTCAAGAGGAGTATTGCAAAGAGAATATGCGAATTTAATGATATTACTTTTTTTTAGTAAAGGTGATAGTTTTACATTTAGGGAGGCTAAGAATTAGTTTATTTTCTATACAATAGGAAGATAAACGATCCATGTCATCTTGAAGTAGAATACAGTCATCAAATGTATTTATACTACGAAAATTTTTTAGATCATCAGCATATAGCAAGAAATAAGAATTTTTGAAACAAGTCGATATATCGTTTATAAAGATTAAGAACAGAAGAGGCCCTAATATTGAGCCCTGCGGCACGCCGGATGATACATTTATTTTATCGGACGAGAATCCATTAATGACCACCTTTTGCGTCCTGTTTGTGACGTATGATGAAAACCATCGCAATAAGTTTCCGCGTATACCGTTATAAGCAATTTTTCGAAGGAGAATTTCGTGATCCACCTTATCGAAAGCCTTGCAAAAGTCTGTATAAATTGAGTCGTCTTATAAATAGCAAGTGTAAAAAATATTCGTTAACCGATATCGGATATAGTCATAATAAAAAAAAACTGCGGTTGCCAACCCACTCGCCAACGTGCAAACCATGGCCATATACCCCTCTTGATGAAAGGTACAAAGGAACGGCCCCGCTATTCCAGGCTACCGTGGCACCATGGTAACGACAGGGCATGAATGAATCTCCGTTGGACGGTCGGTTGCCACCTTAAGCCACTCGACTTAGCAACATTTAACGCACACACTGTGAGGTCTGACGAGAAGATTCTAGAGCTGGAAGAAGATTGATCGATTCGGCAAAAAATTACATTTACTTCATTATAACGACCAAACGCGTTTGGTCGTTATAATACGACCAAACAATAACTTTTCGTCGATGTCTCCGTGATCGCAAAGGTCGAAACTGGGGGCAATCACCGAATGATGATAGGCAAACTTAACGTTAAATAAGGGAGGTCAGGTCTAATGAAATTAACGTCCTCCTCATGTTCTACGGACAACTGTACACATCATCGTAAGAGCCAAACGTTAGTGTAAGTATCAAAGTGCAAGTATCATCTGATATCATCATCATCATTATAGCCCTTCACAAGTCCACTGCTGAACGTAGTCTTCCCTCAAGGAATGCCACAAAGCACGGTCCTGAGCCACCTGCATCCATCGACTTCCTGCAAGTCTTATCAGGTCGTCACTCCATCTAGTGTGGAGTCGTCCTGCACGTCGCCTACCCGTACGAGACTGCCCTCATTTCTAAGTTTATCACGCAAAGAAACCCTGAGCATAGCCCTATCCTTGTTCTCATACGGCCAGCAGTGAAGGACTACGTCTCAGTTTCATAAGTCATCACTGGCAACCCGCACTGATTGTAGGTACCATAGAATACTATAATACATACATAATATAAAGAGGGAGTAGCCATTAAAATGTCACTAACATGTCGATTTACACGTGTAAATGTCAACACAAGATGTGTTTTGACGTTACAATTGTTTACAAATTTCTTCTTTCTTGATCTTGAGATCTTGAACATTAATCAAAAGTCTATATAAAATTACTCAGTTTGTCAACACAGCGAATCGGGTTTGTAGTAGTGATAATACAACGTAATTGCTTGTGTGCTCCCGGCGACGCCGATCCTCTTACAAAATAAGATTGACAGCCATTCTATTGTGCATTATACAATTCTGTTGGTTGTACAGTCTCGTTTTCAGGTTTCGACGTATAGCTAACGAGAAGATGTGTCGTAATTTCCCGAAAACTGCCCAGCCGAGTTGAATTGATCGATTTACCTCTCGGCCGAAGTTTGACTTAACTAGTCGGACTAACGATCCCAGGTAAACATACTACGACTACATAATACGAAAAGAAAGGGGAATGAAAGTGAACGCAAGTAAGACGAAAGTGATGGTTTTTGAAAGAGAAGAAAGCAAAACGGTATGTGAAATAAGAATAGAAGGAGAGTTAATTGAGCAAGTGGATGAGTTTGTGTATTTGGGATGTGTATTTAGCAGGGATGGTAGATATGATAGGGATATAGAACGACGAGTAAATGCAGGGAATAGAGTGAATGGGGCTCTACACTCTATTATGAAGAACCAGAATGTGTCAAAAAAGGCACGTATGGTAATTCATAATGCTGTGTTAGTCCCTACTTTAATGTATGGTAGTGAATGCTGGGTGTGGCAGAAGAAGCACGAAAGTAGAATAAATGCTGTAGAAATGCGGTCTTTAAGGAGTATGCTGGGGTTGAATCTGAATGACAGGGTGAGAAATTGCATGATAAGAGATAAATGTGGTATGCAAGATGATGTTGTGACCAGGATTAAGAAAGGAATGCTTCGGTGGTTTGGTCATGTAGAAAGAATGAATGAGGAAAGAGTGACAAAGCAAATTTATATGGCAGATGTGAACGGCCGAGTCGGGAAGGTACGCCCTAGAAAAAAGTTTATCGACCAAATTGGCGATATTTTGAAAAGGGGCCACGTTAGAAGACCCTTAACCGACGAGCATGTATGCGTAGATATATGGATGTAAAGGAGGCGAAAGAGGTATGTCAGGATCGTGCCAAATGGAAGTCCGTAGTCTCTGCCTACCTCTCTGGGTGACAGGCGTGAGTGTTTATGTATGTATGTATGTATGTAAACATACTCGTCAACAACTTCGGGCTTAGTGCTCCAAACAATTACCGGCATGGGTGTGACATGGACGTTACACATGATCTTTGTTTTGTCCACGTTTATCGTAAGACCTATCCGTTGGGAAGCATTATTGAGGTCATTGAGTATAGTGCTTAGATCCTCCAGCGACTACACCATAACGACTATATCGTCGGCAAATCGAAGGTGAGTGATATACTCGCTTCGAAGGAGTTTGGAAACGTCTTTTAATGTTGCGATGAAGAGTTCTGCAGTTGGATAGATTCTGTACTCGGATGGCCTTCGTAGCCCTACTGTACAAACACTTCAGCATTTCGATATACCGACAGTCAACTTGGCACCGCTGAAGGGACTGTATCCCCGCCCAAATTTCGACGGAATCAAAGGCTTTCTCACTGTCCACATACGCCAGGCAAAGTGGCAGATTGTACTCTTCGGTTTTCTCTTTGCTGAAGAGTATGTATGTCATCTATGGTACAAAAGCTTTTTCGAAAACCGCTTGTTCGGGAGGAAGAGGAGGAAGTCGTCAAGCCAATGTGCAATGTCGTAATGACTAATGAGTCTCGAAAACAGCACGTAGCCGCGGCTTAGAAAGAGCGTTGAACCTTTCTTGAAGAACAAAACCGCTCTTCTGCTCCACGCCTACGGAGTAGTGTCACCATGGGGGACGGAATTAAAGAGCTTCTGAAGGACTTTACGTACTGGTTATCCACCCGCTTTCAGAAACTCCGATGTAATTTCATCCTCACCCGGGGACTTGCCGTTTTTAAGGTGCTGGAGTGTCGTTCTAATCTCGCTCAGAGTGACGTCCGGGATATCATCGGAATAGTGCCGGATAAGACTTGTTTCGAGACTCTGGGTTAGTGCACGAGGGGGACGGGGTGTTGATTTCATTAGACGAGATCTCTCCAACTTAACGTTTAGGTTCAGTGTGCCTCTAACCATTCGACAGATCGCTGCCAGTTTTCACCCTCGCGATCACTGAACAGTTGGCGTCTGATCGTAGTAATGAATTCAATCTCATTTCTCGTCGAACAGTCGGGTCGCGACCGAGTCCACTTTGTGGGGCCGCATCTCGAAAAAAGAGTTCATCCTAAAGAGTCCTTCTTTCTCCATGAAGTTCGCCAGCTGCTGGCCTTTTGAGTTCCGTTGCCCTATTCCAAAATTCCTGAAAAACTTCAGCTCACTGTTTTCTCTTGTGCATAGTTTTGCGTTGAAGTGTCCTATCAACACCGTATAGTGGGTTTTGGAGGAATGCATGGCTCTAGAGATAACCTCATACATATCCTCTACCTCCTCATCGGGATGTGCCGAGGTTGGTGCGTAAACCTGTATGACCTTCAGCGAATACCGATTGGTGATTCTGAGTATCAGGTACGTAACCCTCGTCGACACACTTCCAATCTTTACAACGTTCTTAACGAGCGACTTGTGGACGATAAATTCGACACCTCCTTGGGACATGGTCGCCCTTCCGGTGATAGAACAAGTTGCCGGATGCTCGTCAGAAGAAAAAACAAATAATAGAAAGGACTAAAGTAAATCTAAGACCGTTTTAAGCATTCTCCGTGACCATCTTGGCATGTTTAAGGTCGGTCAGTGGCCAGAATGCTTACACCGTTTCAGAAACAGCAGCGGGTCGAGTGATTGCGCGAGTTTTTGAACCAGTGTAATGAGATCAGGGATGAAATTATGAACCAAAATATGACTAAGGATGACACTTGGGTGCATCACTATGAACCTGAGTCAAAGCAGGAGTCCATGCAGTGGCGTAAAAAGGCGCAGCGCACTCCGGGAAGTCTGCAGTCTGTGAACACGTACAGGATCGCCCCCGTCACTACATCAGCTTTGCTAGACCGCAAATCCTCGCTAAAGAACACCGATTCCTTCCAAGGATGATTCGCGAGGCTATTGAAATAAAAAAAATATCCTAATTTCAATAGAGAAGATGGCTGGGTGCTACCATCTGCTTGGGATCCTATAATAAATAAAATTAAATCCCAACCCAAGCATACAACTGCAAGACTTCAAGATACCATAAGTTCATACTGCATAGATCGGAACAAAAGTTAAATTTTAATCTATGGTAACCGCGGTTAACTATGACATATGGACGTTGAACATCTCAGTCCCGCCCGTGACCATGAGTACTGTAAAGCGTTCGAAACGTCGGGTATTAAAAAGTTAAATATACGCGATAAATTCCGTAAAAACTAGTATTATTTCAAAGTTCAAGGTGTCACAATCGGCTGGAAAGACTATTGATTCTGTCCTTTTGGGATTCAGAGGGTCAGCCCCATAAGATTATTATTTTTTCCCAAATATGAAAAAAGAAATTTAACAGATGACAAAAGTCGGCAATTCCTGACTATTTTGGATGTCTTGACATAACATTTTTTCGAAGATATGAATAAGTCTGAGAAATGTATAAGGCTTAATGGAGAATATAATAGGTCTTTACCGTTTTTATTGCCGTTCTGAGTACTGGCCGTTTCAGATCAAAATAATTTTTGTCTGGCTAAGAACTAATTACAAATAAATTTTATTTCAAAAACATGGAATTCTATTTTCAAAATTAGTCATTTGTTTATCGATTAGCATTAAGTTTTAATTCATTCATTTGAATCTTTTTCGTCATCATGTATACGTTAAAAGTTCCAAGTAATTAAGAAATATAAGTACCCAGTGGAGAAGCTTCCATTAACGCCGAAAAGCCGGGCTTGCCTTATTAAACCTGAATCAATCAATAATATCAACTAATAAAATAACTCGTAAAATGTTTCAAGCTATTTCAAATTTCCCGCGCACTCCACTGTTCGACACATGTCGACCGATGACCTCGTATTGCCTTAGAGAGGCCGCAGACTTACAATTATAAGTTGGCCAACTAAATCGGAGAGCATATCAATAGGTACAGTGACATATGCTAGCCCACACATCTTGTCCAACTAATTAATTGGACACCGATCGTATCAGAATCAAGATTCCCTTCCGATTAAAAAGTTGTCCAACTATCGGCCAACTGCTCGTTAGCACGGTACGCCATGCAAGCTCGCAGACTATCCAACTTTGTTGGTTAGTCGCACGCACAGAACACTATTACTCCTTTCGGAGAAGAACGACAACTTCATACAAAATTTAAGAAATGCTATATATAACCACTAGCTCCATCTATCGTCAGCCTCCTGCACTTCTCGTGTGGCGGGAAATTTGAACGTGGTCTTTTGTGGTTTTTTTATTTGAGGTATTTTTGGGTTGCATATCCCAGCGCTAAATAAGAGAACAAAAATTATAAAAATTCTATTTAATTATTCAAAATAAAAATAAAAAAAACATATATAACTTAAGACAAAATTTCTCCAGCAGCTTAGTTCTTTCTATAAAGACATTTGATGGGTTTAAACATGAAAAGAAAATCAATATTGATTACAACGTTTCAAGTACTTAAGTAAACAATATATATAAGATTTACAATCATGGATGAATCAATAATATGAACAATCACAAATCACAGAATGTCTACAATAACCCAAATATCAATATTTTAATCAAAAACAAGTTAATTAATAAATAAGCTCCTACACACAAGTGCAAAATTCACAAATAATAATTTTGTTATGATAATATTTGGTTCTCCACTTATTTTTTTATAGGATAGGGTGACAAACGAGCACACAGTCCACCTGATCGTACGTGGTTGCTGTGGCCCATAGACATCCACATCTATCCTCAATTACGATTCAAAATGCAGATACGTTGTCACCCGTGAGGACTAAGATGGAATCCCTCGTTTTCAGTAAAAGGGTCTCCAGCTCTCTACACTTACCATACGAAATACAGCAGCATTAAGCTACTATTTCACACTGGTATTCTGTGAGAGCGTGGTCCTTCCCCGGTCGAGCCGACCCATTCGTGCTACAACTATACTTCTAATATAACTGCAGCATGGCTCTACCACGTATAAAATTTCCCTGAATTGACACTAAAATTTTTGTCTCTATATTATGCAATATATTAAGTATTGAATGAGCTTATAAATAGAATAATTTTAATTCAAAATTATAAAACATATTAAATATTAGATTACAAAAATATTCCTTATTATAATTTTAAAAATTTTCATATAGAGTACTTTCTTTTTCAGGTTCGACGTTATCTGTTATGCTTTGATGTTTGTGGTTGTTCTTCAGTGGATATAATGTTGTCCTTTTTGAAGATCCTGCTTGTGGTTTTGCAGCAATAATTTGCGAGGAGCCAGCTTGTGATTCCACAAAATAAAATGGGAATACACTTTGTTAGTCTGGAAATAAATAAAAATTTAAATAAATTATAGTATCATAAAATTATTATATAAAATTAAATTAACATTATATTCACTGACATTACTTTCACAGTAAACCAGTCCGTGCTCACGGCACTACGTTACCCTCTACCAATACAAAATAAATGAATGGATCTTGTTCATCCAACGTGCTCTATAATACACCCACTATTACAATTAATATAACAAAATTAGATAGTAAATACAATAACTATGTGAAAAGAAGTCTAGTGTTTATCTATTATTTGACAACCATTCGATGCATGTATTTCTACTGTGTTGTACAAGTTGTGCCTTTAAATTTGATAGGTTTAGGACGAAATGTAATTAATTATTCATAGATTGTGATGCTTGAATTTTCTTGAGGTTTGTTGTTGTTTTAAAAAAAATTTTATTGTTAAAAATAATATGCAGTGTGTTGCACTTTTAAAAATGTAAGGAAGGGCTTGTGCTAACTTTATAGAGTTATAGACTTCAATCCTTTGGATGCCTTGTCCGTCCAATTATTATAAATTAGTTTAAAGCATTCACAGGATTCAAACTACTGTATGTGGTCTGTCCATCCATGTTAGATCCAGATGATGGTCATATGAATGATCATCATCATCTTCATTACTGTCTATCAAAGTCCACTCCTGAATATAGTAATCCCCATATAAAATATCTGAGTAATCCTTAAAGAAAACTATATACATACCATATTACCATATACATTATACACTTTACTTACATCACATGGGAATGCAGTTCTTAAGAGCTTTTTCTTGGTTGCATCATTAAATCAACCATCATGAAAATGTTTTTCACACAGCATTCTGGGCTTATTATGTAGCTTTGTCTGGAAAGCTGAAGTAGTATACTGCTCTTGGGAAGGAATATAATATTTCGCCCACAACTTACAGCTGAAAACAAAAGATATAATTATTAAATACAAATATTATCAAAGTAGGTCCAATGGTTTACAAACCAATAATTTGTTTTTAAAATAGTTAAAGAGAAACAATAAGTTGAACAAGAGATTTACTTTAAGGTTAGAACTTATTAAATAGTGTATATGTATATTGTATACGTACCGCAAAATATACTTTACTGCGGGTTTCGGAAACCTAAATAATTTAATGTTGTCAATGGTTGGTGAGCAGTTGCACTTAGAACACTTTTTCTATTTTCTTTATCCGCCATTGCAGCGTAGTTTTTAGAGTCACTATTTCGTATTTCACTACGAATCATTGACTAACAAATTGCACATCATATAAACGAAGGACATTAATCTCAACTCAACATCGTAAACTTGCAAAATCTTAGAAAAAGACACAAGCAAAACAAACATAACAACCGATCATGAACAACAATAATTTATACGGCGGCGCCATATTTTGAGAAATGAGAATTATATAATCATTTAGATATTTTGGTGTTACCAGTAAGAAATATAATTTTCTACTCGTTGAAAATCAAAACAAAAAAGAAAACATTTATTTTTCTTTTACTGTCAAGGATATGCTAATATAATAATGTAGAAAAATACGACAGGCATAGTTATCTTCCTATGGATTATTATTTCTATATTCAAAATTTTTGAGTGTAATTTATCTTTAGAAAAATCTTACTAATTATAAAACAAGACATTTATCTGACAAATGGCAATAATTAAATTCAGCCCCCGTAGGTATTTCATTCTGTCCATACAGAGTTGACCGGGCCTGGGTCGCACGGCAAGATGCAAGACGAACCGACGCGCGCGCGTGATTTCCCTACGCTCGGACTTGGACATTCGCCGACGGGTGCGACATCTGCCACCCGATCACTTATTGCAAACGAAAAAGTAGAAGAGTGCAAAAAAAGGCCAGCGTTATACAAAAAAGACTTGAAACAATACTCCGATGTAAATATTCTGTTTGACTATCGCTGGCCCGATTAGATATACAAGCTCATCAAAAACGAAATACTCATTCTATACAATGAAAAAAAATTATCTGGGTAACATCTGAGTTTAGAGTGCAAAGTATGATGTTTCCCATATTCTAATCTGTCACTTAATATGGGATGCACCCAAAATGTCCTCTTTTCTTTTCGTCTTCTTATTATTATTAATGCTATTAGAGGTTTTTTTCCACATTATCACGCACACGCACCGCGCTAGCAACACTGTCACGGAGTAAATTGATTAAATCTGCGGCTGGCAACCAATCAAATTAAGTTGATCGATTTAATTATAAAAGTACGCAATTTAGTCGTTCGATAGTTGGCCAACTTACAATTGTATGTCTGCGGGAGCTCTTAGCGATACTGCTGCTGTCATAAAAAATGAGTTTTAATAGAGCTAATAGTTGTCTCCCTCGCTCGCGTGGGTTTTTTCGGGGCTTTCGAGAAGACGATCGCTCTCTTTCTAACCTATGGCAAAATATTCTATAATGAAATATAACTACGATTGTATATATAGCAATTAGTATAGAGATTTAAAGCCAGGCTTTTGGGAATTTTGTTAACTACATATTTATTTATCTATGTTTGTTAAAAGCGGAGGCGCGAGGGCAATACGTTTGCAAGTTCATTTCACGGTTCAATGTTTATTTACTCTGTGTGCTTATCTTAAGCGATTTAATATTACGAGTTCAAAATTTATGTTTTTTTAAAGATTTTTAATGAAAATGGAGGATAATAGTGTTCCATGTGATGAATTGAAGTGTGTTAAAGTGATAATCGGAGAGGAAATCTTTAAACTTTATTGAGATAATACATAAGGTTAAGAGTGTATTTCAGACTTATCAATTATCGCAATTAAAAACAGTTATTGGTACAATTAAAACGTTCACCAACATTTTACGTGGACGTAATTAAATCTTTCCACAAGAAAGCGAGACGATTCCACTTATCTTATCTCTTATCCATTAGAATGTAAATATTTTTTTTAAATTTTGTACATAGTTTGTTTGTACTTTGTTGGTGTTTTAATTTTGTTCATGTATTGTATGGGATGTAAATATTTTTTTTCTTTCTTTTAAACAAACCCAAACGGCTTTCTTCAAAGCCACCGAAGCTATACAATTGCTGATATGTAATACAATCTATCTAGCAGTGGTATGCCTTCTGTGTGCTTTGTTAAACAAATCCTTGACAGCACTGAATATGAAACTGAAGCGTGGAGACAGATCAAGATTGGTATATTTTTATAAAACTGCTAAAAATAACAATATTATTATCAATTTATATCTTGGGCTTGCCCTAGCTTGAAGCTCTAGCTACGCCACTGTAAGTACCGTCGTGACAGCAACGTGGCACAAGCGTCACCTCAGATCATAGAAATAAAACAAATAATAAAGAAAGGAATATAGAAAGGAAACAGTTCTATGATCTGAGAGCGTCACGCAACATCAATGACCTTTACAAAGCGAATACTACAAACGATCGTACCACCTATTTATTGCTTTGCCCGCTTCCGTTCTGGAAATTTCTACCTGAAAAATGAACCCCGTAATCATCTGAAATCTTTGATCGACAATGACAAATTATAGGCTATTGTGGAAGCTGATGATACTCAATCTACAGCTGAATTAGCAGCAGATTTCGACGCTAGCATGAAAGCGATATTGGTCCATTTGCGTCAAATTGGCAAGGTAAAAAAGCTTGACAAATAGACAACTCAATTATAATCAGCGCGAAGTACGCGTTGAACCACATTGTTACCTGCGATGTAAAATGGATTCTGTTTCACAATCACAAGCCAACTAACAACTACAAATTGATTTTCCTTCGGAGCTGCGTCTACGTGCTGTTTTCGAGGATCATTACAAATCGTCCCACCCGAAGATTTTTCGACTTCCAGCCTCTCGAACAGGCTTTAGTTCCACAGACCACATGCCGACCCTTCGGTTAATCGTACAAAAGACAGAAGAGTATAATGTGCAACCAATGTCTGTGATTCCGTCGAAATGTTGGCGGTGCTGCAGTCCCTTCAGCGAAGCAAATTCAACTATCGGTATATTGAAGTTCTGAAGTATTTGTACAGCAGGCCTATTATAGTTATCCGAGTACAGAACCCGAGTCCTAAACCTATCCAACTGCAGAGATTCAAGACAGAGTGGCGTATGGCGTTATACACCCGAAACTCTTCACCGCTGCATTGGAAGACGTTTTCAAGCTACTGGACTGGAAATGATAATTGTCTCATAACACCGGTCAACATCAATGGCTAGTACAGAACTCACTTTCGATTTGCTGATAATAGAGTCAACTTGGCAAAATTGTTAGAGGGCCTCAACTGCAGCTCAATGACCTTAATTGTCTCACAACGGATAGGTCTTAAATTTAAAAATGCAATGTGTAATGTCTTTATCACACTTACGGTGATAGTTCTTGAGAGCACTAGTCGCGAAGTTGTTTACGAGTACTATCAACCTGGAACAAAATGTCCTACCAGCTAAGTCTAACCAGGGCCTGATTTACCCACAGGATACCCAAGCTGACGCTTAGGGCGCAATGTTTGGGAGGGTTGCTGAACTTGCCTTTTCTACAAGGGTGGACCTTGAATTTGTGCGGGGGCTAACACTATTGGGCTAACACTACTGAGGGCCCTACAAAATTAATCAAATTAATCAAGTCAAAAAACTGTTTTCTATAATTATGTGTACTGCGTGAAAAAATTATATGACTTAGATACACAAACAGCAATTGTAAGCTTATGAAATTAACAGGTTATGTGTTTGTGCTGCAAGTTCCTTTATTTGCTCATCACATTGTCAGTCCTTGTTAAATCACAATTTACGGAAAGAACTGACAAATTATTAAGTCGATTGTTCAATATTGTTAACTTATATTTGTTTTCTTTATACGACAACCTGGAGAAACAGCGCTACGCTTCACAGTTAATGTTTGACAACATTAATAAAATAGCAAAGCAATTTGGGAAAAAATCAAAAAGTTTATTTTCATTAATTAGCATAAAATTTTAACAGCAAGAGGTGTAGGACTCTTGCTTGAACTTTAGTAAGATTTTAACCAAATTCATTCATTCACTAAATGTTCGTCTACTTCATCTGCATAATAATCAATAAGATTATGCAGGTAGACTTTCCAGATCTGTTTTCATTATTGTTGTCTTACAAACCATTAAAAATTTTAATTTCTTTCTATATGCATCATAGACTTGGTATCTTCTATTTAAATCCAAAATCCAAAACAGCTTATCCAAAGCAACGGTTCGCGCGTCTCTTTAAAAATTTTGACTCTTTTGACAACTAACTGAAAATTTTGTAGTACCTATTTCGCTTTTTGTTTATCTCACTATATTCTCCTCCCACTCCTCATTTCCACCAAAACTCATGAAATTTTCATAATATCATCATAATTATGTTTGAATCTTTGAAAGCTATTGTCTTCACTGGGGCCCTTTATATCCACGGGGCCCTGGACTACAGCCCAAAAAGCCTATACCCAGTGGTGCTAGAAAAGCAAGGGCGAACACCTGCTTTTCTAGTACCACTAACATACATTCATAAAAGTGCCGCAAGTATTTTACTAGTTCTCTTTTTATTTTTGGTACAAAGCATAAATAGATTATAAAAATAAGCTTTTGAATTGGTTGGTACCTTTCGTCTTTCGTTGACTGACTGGACGTGGTTCAAAGATTTTAAACTGCTCAAGTGTGTTTTGCCAAGGTTGTCCAAGGGAACTTCTGTCAGCCCATCATATATTCTATATTTGGACAGGGGAAAGACGCACGGGCCCATGCCGCAAAGAAGAAAGTCGATCTTTTAGGTTCTCTTTTTGAGTCCAACTCGACTCTCGATGGCGGGCGTACAAACCGTCGACAATCCATTATAAACTTTCAACTGGTTCTAGTTCTAATCTAAGTAACTGATTCTAGTTGTAATCTTTAGTTGCGCTTCAGTTACCACTAGCGCCACCTAGTATCGAGTACCAGAACTAGAAGCGTCAAGATCTTTCTACAAAATTCCATACTAAAACTTTCTACACTTAGTCAGTCGGGACCGGTATATACTCGAACATTCTAGTCGAAGAGGCCCTATATAAGGCTGGTGAGGACCACGACCGAGTCACTCCCCACCCCCCTCTCGCTATCGAGTCCGCAGGCCGAGAAACTCTCACTCGGACCCGCCTAATAAACTGTCAAACGACCTGAACTGCCTCCTGGCGGCTCAGGCAAACTCTAATTAAATTAAATTATTCATAATTAATTTGCCTTCGTAGGCACTCCCTCAGCGGCTCGTAGCCGCCTGCGTCCTCTTTTCCCAAAAGAGGGTCGCTCCCGATACGGCATAAGAAGCTTAAACAGCCAGTTGCCAGTCCCCAAAGGCGGTTTTTAGAGGGTATCACTTAGGTTCCCCCGGTAGGCAGTGAGTCCCTCATAACCACGATAGACCGGCTATCGTGGTATGCGTAATGCATTTTCCGCCTCCCTACATAAAGAGTAGCCCTTTCCAATTGCTTCGGGCGCAAAAAAAAAGCGACCGAGTCAGTATTGAACTGGCGATACGAGGGCGACACTGCAAGTTTTTAGAACTGGCCACTTGTAATCGATATAATAAAAAATAAGTTAACATTTTGAAAATGGAACTCTTTGCTAATATTATTGTGTAAAGCGCTTCTTTAGAAGCTTCCTTCTTGTAGGCTTACTGCAACTGAGTAATCAGTTTTCTTGCAGATCGGAGCAGAGTGTGCTATTTACGTACGCTGTTTTGTTTTGTATATCAGTTACATGTTGCTGATACTGGTCGCAACACTAGTGATGTTTCTTACACCGACCGTGCTCTCGAATACGTCTCTCTCGAATACGTCTTCGACCCAAACTTGTGTGAAGTTAAGTCTTTAATTTAAAAAAAGGAATTTAGTCGAAACTTCAACACAGGTTTGCGCATTTACCGATAAAAAGAACCCTTTTGTCGTATCTCCTCAATTTCAGCACTCCCGTGCTGCCTCAGCCAGCATCGGAATCCTCGGCATCGACATATCGAATGACGTACAGTTCTGCCTTCACTTGGAAGGGAAGGCTAAATTGGCCTCTAAAGAGTTGGAAATGGAAAGGTTTAGTTATATTAGGAACAATCAGGCGCAACTTAGAGCGGACTTTTTGTCTTTATTTTTCTCTGGAATATAATTAAGGCCGACTACTCTGTACTCGGCCGTTAATACTCTGTGCTCGGCCGGCCCCTTAAAAAAGGTCGAATTCGCCGAGTACCGAATCCAAACCGAGTACTCGTCCTATGTCTAGTAAAAACCACTAAAAATTCCATAAGCCTCTATCATGGTTGCATCAGCTAATCAAATCAAAATCTTTATTTTGCTCCGGTGATACTTAAACTTAAATACATTGTTGGAACACTCCTTTTAAGTTAGGAAACTTGTGTTAAGAGGCACTGCTCTTACAGTATTTCATTTATATAAATTAGTGTTTAGAACTTTAGAACTAGGGTAACACATAGTTTTTGACTTATAGTAAAACTTATATTAAAACTTATAGTATTTTTATAAAAAAAATATCTGTAGGTTTTAGTTGTGTGATTGTATAGCGTATGTGGTACGTGCATGTTGAGATGAGCTATATTTAGTAAATTATTAATTATGAACAACAAGTTAAATAATTATTTCTAAGTGTTTCGGTTTCGCTTAAATTTAAAATTTTCAGCCATTTCATTATCAGACGTTCACAATCAGAAGACCCTCAACGTCTTTTATTTTATTAATCACAAAGACGCGCTGTGATCAAATATCATCAAATGAATTTCATAATGTGAAATACATACGCATTATACTTAGTATTTTGAAGTTAGTCACAGGTTTTTTTTCAATCATTGGTCGTTGATTCTGAGCTAATCATATTTAAAACTAGCGACCTGCCCCGGCTTCGCACGGGTAATTCTACAACAGCGCCACCGCAAAGATTATTGGCATAGTTGGACCCAGTGGGTCCAACTATGCCAATAATCTTTGCGGAAGTGCAAGCAATATGTTGACAAAATTTTCACCGCATTCTAATGAATGGTGTGAAATGGAAGTGCGCATAAAATACGAACAAACAAAAAAATATTTTCATATATTAGATTTCACACACACACACACGCACGCACATATGAGCACCACTGTAACTTTGTATCTTTTTTTTCGACGTACCTATATAAAATGAAATTTTTTCGTTCCTTTATAGGTACTATTGACTGCCTCAATAGTGTAATAGTAGTTAACCATTAGGTCCCGGGCCCAAACCCAATAATTGATTTTCAGGTTCTTTCGGGAAAATCAATTATTGGGTCTTTTTTTTTCAAGCAATTCTTAGCAGCCCGGTGTCAGGAAGTTGGCGATTACTCACCCCCGTGCCTCGGAAAGTACGTAAAGCCGTTGGTCCTGCGCCTGATTTCTCTCCGGTCTTGTCGGTTTACCATCTCAACGAACTATATACTACGTGAGGTAATAGTTCTCCTGTGCTTGCGCATTACACTTGGAGACTGTAAATCTTATCCTGCGCAGATGCCTAGTCTCTGTAGAGACAAGCCGCCGTTACCGACATAAAATTATTATTATGCGTTCCTATGCCATTCATCAGATTACGATGAAACTTTGGCGAGTTGTAGTGCGCGCGAACGTAAAGGTTTCTGACAAAAAAAGCATTTCCATACGGAAACGCTAGCTGTGTTAATTAAGAAAATTATACTATGCTACAATCGAGCAATGAGTAATTTACTCACAATTCGTGGCACTTTAATTTTCCAACCCATCATTAAAGACAAATATGATAATAAGAAAATAGATCAATTTAGAGTAACAATAATGAAAGAGGGACGAGATGTTGTACTAAAAGGCAAATTTGATTCAAAGTATTTATTGAATCTTTTTTTTTACATTATGATACTAGTCTTTTCACTTCTTCGCGGTGACAGCGGCTTCATCTTCCCGCGCGAAGGTCTGTAATAGCTCTTCTTTTTTAGCAGCAATACGCTCCTCACGTCGCTTACGAGCTTCCTTCACCTTGTTACGACGGGCTTCAGCCTGGTCACTGAAAAAGTATGAAAATATATTATTGATATAATGAAAACTTATTTTTCGACCTAATGTATTAAAATTTCGATCATTAAACGTCAAAATACTTTTACTCTACTAACATTTAAATGAAGTTCCTCCTTGGCCGGCAAAGAATTAATAAAATAAAACTTTACAGGTATCCTCATTTTTTGTAATTTTTTTATTTTATTCATAATAAATTATGCCAGCTACTAAGCAGCATGAGTCGTGACGACAGTGTGATTGTGACTGTAATGTGGATAAATAGTAAGTCACTTTACTCATCTTTAGTAATTAGTGCTGTATAGTGTGTAAAAGAAATAATCTCCCAACTTCATAAGCTGTTTTTCGGAAACTATTTCATTTTTTAAATTATTTCAACTCGGCTTTTCCCTTTTTTAAAGTTCACTTTTTATTTTTTTTATTTAATTAATGACTAGAATGTTGTCTAAATAGTAGACTTGCAACAAATAGTATATCCGGCTGCACACCGAATACCGAATATTCCACAGGCTTCGTGGTCCAATAGCTAAATATAAGGCAAAAGTATGCAACTGGGAAGGAAGTAGTGTTGACACAGTGTGTGTAAGAGAAAAAAAGTAGTAAACAACAGTCAGTTAAAAAATTAGTCTTACTGCACCATTTTTTTATATTACAGAAGTTGATTATGTACCTATGATTACTTAATGATTACAAGAAAACTACATTATATAAAATAAATAAACATTTTCATTTTACCAATCATCTGACTACAATAAAACATACTTAAGTATTCGGCCGAATAATACCTAGATATTTGGTATTCGACCGAATAGGATTGAAGGAGGAAAAGTAATAGCTGAATATTTGCTACAAGTCTACTAAATAGACTGAATTAAAATCTTTACCTCATATTTTTCTACTCTTAATTCAGTAACAAGGCACTTCCTTATTCTTAACTGTAATATATATTTAATGCATTTTTTAGGATAAAATAGCAGAATTTACATCTAGCAGCCGCTACTTTTCAAATTCCATTTTAGCATTGTTCAGAATGTTATTCACTGTAAAGCCAACTTCGACTCTGATCATCCTATTCATATATCGTAAAAGCATTGTTAGAAGTCTTTAAAAATATTTTATTTACACTAGATTAAAAAAGTATAGAAGTAATGTTATTGCCGCGTAAGAATATCCTCCCTATTATGCCCTATAGGTGTTGTATGAGGCGACTATTCAAAAATGTCACCAGTAAATAGCAGTATAACCATCTCGTCTACAGATTTCCCAAAACTGCGACAGGGAGGACCCTGTTTGGAAAAAAGATTGGGATGTTTAAGGTTTGGAATGAAGATGATTGGAAGTGTACTGCAATTGCTAATCCCTCTTCCAAGCATGGCAATCGAAGTAAATTCTGCCTAATGCAAGATACAAATGTCTAGCAGTAAACTTTTACAAGAAAGATTGAGTGGTGATAATCTCATAAATTAAGCATAAGTATTGCAGAATATAACTAAAAACCTAGGAACATCAAAGACAACATTACCTCAACATTTTGGTCCTAGCCTTTTCAGCCTTCTTTCTGTGGATGTACTCCATTAGGACACGCTTGTTCTTGAAAACATTACCCTTCGCCTTCATGTACAAAGCGTGGTACAAGTGCCTATCAATCTTTTTTGCTGTCCTGTACTTAAGAAGCAGCTTACGTAGGACCCGTTGCCTTTGTACCCATAGTTCCTGAAAAATTGAGTGTAATATTTCTCTACAAAATAGTACATTGGAAAGTGCACAGTTGGAGAAACTAACTATAGCCTAATGATTATGGGTATGGACTACGAAATTAAACAGTTGTGGGTTCATATACACTATTAGCTACTCATACCGGCAACAAGCAAAGGGTGGGGCGGACCCCCCACTAGATGGAGCGACAACCTGGTAAAACATGCAGGATGTCGATGGATGCAAGTGGCTCAGGACTGTGCTTTAAGGGAGCACAATGTTCAGCAGTGGACTTGTGAAAGGCTGTAATGATGATGATGATGATGATTATTCACTATTCAATTACTGTTGCAAACCACTACTAACAAGCATTTTATGCTTAACTGGAGTAGTTAAAGGGAATATTAATAGTGTTGATATTACTGCTAATAATTTTTTTTAAATAACACCACATGCCTTGGCAGAAACATAAACGAAGTATGTTGTAAATAAAAACAAAAATTACACATTTCTGAACTGACACAGTGACACTTATGAAATTTTTTTCTTATAACCTCTCAACTGTCCAAAACCTTTAGAAGGTTGCAATTTACTTATAAACTTCAGACACGAAACAGCCATAGTAAATGTATCTGTATCTCCCTCTCACTCGTACAACATTGTTTTAATATCATTAACCTACTTATCTCGGTATAGAATTGTCGCTATTGAAGTACAAAATGTGCCTTTTTTGTGCCTGTTTCGGGTCATCTTAAGTGGCCCACATTATTGTCGAGCTTGTGGTGTAAAAAAAATGTATGCAGAGTTGTTTTTTTATTATTTATTGTAAAGTGTATTTATCTTATTGTAAATAAAATAAATGTTTATTGAAATAATTGTTTTTTTTCTTTTACATTTTTATTCACCAAACTGGAAAAAATCGCTTTTAGCATTTTTACCATAGAATTTAGAAAATATAAAAAAGGTGAATGTACACATTTACACATATTCTATTAGCTTACTTAACAACAATTCTAACAACATATTATTTTATAGAGTTTCTATTCATAATTATTGAAATATTGCCATTTTAATGACACGCGCCACGTATGCTCTCGCTGATCACTCGTTTAGGGTTTGACAGATGCGCCAAAGCGACCATTTGGGCCGGGACAGTTGAGAGGATAAGGAATATTTATGACCTGCATTATTTTTGCACACTACAATAAAAGAACTAAAAACCTACTACTTGTCCATCATTAGTTGTTATGGATGTTTAGTTGCATAACATTATATAATAATGTTAGCTCAAACTCGAACTATTTTGTCATTTACCATATTATTATTACATATATAACACATGGATTGTATTTAAGAGCGCATATTCAAATATGTCCAAGTCGAAATCTACGCGATCGCTTTGGAACGGCGTAATATTTACGCACACTACAATGTTATCTTTGTGTGCGTGTCGGGGCGAGCGTGAGGCTATAATAATTGCCTTACGACTACTACGAATCACTTTGATCTTTGATTATATACCTGTCTTTGATACTATTGGAACTAAAACAATAAAAAAATAATTTCCATATAATGGCTTATATATAGTGTATAGATATCGGAGGCTAATATGTGGAAATTGTTTTATTCTTTTAGTAAATTGAATTCGGCTTTACATTTTCACCCTATTGAGTATATTATAATATGTTCTAATTGAAAAATATGTATTGTATAAAATATATATCATTTGATAAACCTTTATATGTAAACATAATTCATCAAACTAACAATTTCATTAGTGTCGGCGGAGATTAGTGTTGCCAGGTCTAGCAAGTAAAATTTCGGGACGGAAGGTAAAAATAATCGGAGATTTGGTTTTCATATCTGGACAACTACAATGACTACAAAATATAGGTTTCTTTGTAGCCTTTTTTGTGCTTTATTGAGAGCCGTGGTAGCTCAGATGGTCAACGCTCACTTTAAATATCACAGTATGCGAGTCATGCGAGAAATTGTGACTGTAACTTTATTTTACTTTTGTGCTTTATAATTATTATTCGGGTCTGATCTCATAAACGAATAACTTTTCATCCAAAGATTGTAAAAACTGAATTTTTTTTAATTTTAGGCAAATTAAAACATTTAATTTGCCAAAAAAAAAAACAAATAGTTCAATTGTTTTTTTTTGCAGTCCCTGAATTTTTCAAATCACTCATTTTAATATAATTCTGTTTAAAACTTTTGTGGTTTTTTTTCGACTGGTGAGACAATGTCGTAGTAAAAATATTTTAATGTGGTAGTAGCTAACAGATGTAATCATTTTTGCTGTCAAAATTATCGATTAAAGTATAAAATAAGAAGGTTAGTGAAAATCGGGGGGACATTTGGCGTCCCGATCAAGGAATCGGGACGTGTTACTAGACCCTTAAAAATCGGGACGTCCCACGCAAATCGGGACACCTGGCAACACTAGCGGGGATCGAACCCGGATTGTTCGCGTTTACGGCGAGCACTTCACCCTTGAGCTACTCAACTCAAGCACGGCTCATATGTTTTATATCTCGAGGCACGGTAGTGCCCCCGCCAAGTCGAGCAAAACAGCGGCACGGCCGTATCATCATGCGAGACTTGGTTATTTTACAAGTTATGTTTTTGATGGCATGTCTTTGTTTAATCATAACGTTATCTCCACACTAGGAATTTTTCCTAAGTACATCGTGGGGGCAGTTTAAATACATTAATTTCACAAGGACAAACATCCAGACCTGGAACAATTATTTGTAGGTAATACAAATTTTTGTTCCATGTGGGATTCGAACCCGTGGCGCTCAGCGCTACAACTCACACTCAAGAGCCAAAGGTGAAAGCCAACGAGTTTGTATTTTTACTTGATCCGAATTGCTTACATTCATTTCTCATTTCTAAAAAAATATGTATGAACTGAAAATTTGCCACCATTACATCATTTAATATTTAAATATTACAATCATGAACGTATTTCAAAATTACTTACTACCAAAAATATCGCTTATAAAAGTCTCAATCGTTAAAATGCTCGATGGTGCTATAGGTATCTAGTTATAGTTATAGTATAGTGTACTATAGCCCTATCGGTGTATCAACGCGATCGCGCGGTGTCGGTGAGAAAAAGTAATACGTCCTGCCGTTGGGATTACCCGGAGCGTACTGAATCGAACGGCGTCTGCGTATGATGTTTTATAGTATTTTTAAAATAATTATATAAAATAATTGACAAAATAAAACGAGCTAAAATTTTTTTTTTTGAATATTTAACATTACATGTATTTTGATAAAATAATTAAAATAGATATGTTCATAACCAAATACATGGAAAAAATTACATTGAAGTAGACAGTTTTGGTGATTTTATAATATTATTTTATAATATTAAATCGAAATATTTTCGTAATTTAGGTTTTGCTATACACTAAAAGACTATATATTCCCATTATAATAACGCTTAAAATAAAGTATTTAAGCTTATAATAATGGTTGTATTCAACCTGTAAGATAACTCTGATGCATATTTTCGTAAAACGCTGTGAAGGGATTGTCTTGGCCCTAAAAAACCGTCATTAAAAACTATGATTTTGAATTGCTATGTACTAAATAAAGACTTCATCTTTCTAAAGCCCTAATTTTCAGCAAATAATCTCCTCACGTCGTTACGATATCGCCTTTGGAAAAACCATAAAACATGTAGTTTTCGACGCGAAACGCATATGCCCTCTTAATACTACCTAAATACTTAATTTCTTCTAAAAATATATCAAGATCTATATATACTTTATAAAAGAGCAGAATTTATGTAGTTATTGCATACAATATGCATGCATTCATATTACAACAAGGGATATTTCGCCATTTGAAACCTATATATAATTTCTAATAATTGAATAAGATATATAAGATAATAATATCTTATTCAATTATTTGCATCAATATGCAATATCAACAGTACTACAATTTCAATAATGGAAAACCTTAACATAATACTATATTATCAATATATGTATAAATTAATATAAATAAGCATGCAAAACTTACTTTTTGTGGCATACGCGCATTTGCGGTACCTCTTCTCTTACCAAAACCGCAATGACGACCTTTTCTGCGAGCCTCTGTGTTCTTACGTACACGGGCACGCGAGTGCACTGCTACTGGTTTCTTAATGACAAGACCATCCTTGATCATCTTACGGATGTTCTGTCCTGAAAAAAAATTGTAGAGACAGTTGTGATGAGCAAATAAGCAATCGCAATCACAATCAAATTGTTTACATGGTAGAGCCATGCTGCAGTTATATTAGTAGTATAGTTGTAGCATGAATGGGTCGGCTCGACCGGGGAAGGACTAGAGATTGCAATCAGGATTCTTCGAAATTCGAAAATAACTGAAATATCCGGATTTTCTAGTTTTATAAATCCGGTTTATAAACCCAAATCCGGTTTTTCCGGATTTTAGTCAAAATTAAGTTCGATCGATAATATTTTACATTTATCCACATATTTTCATTCTAAGTAATGAGTAGTTAGGTATTACCTACTTTAGAGTACAAATTCAAACAATATTTGAATTGGTAGGATTAGCTATAGCTCTTAAATGTTTAATAAAATCATTAGACAGCGAAAACAGGATGTCTGCCAATGGAGAATTATAGTGAGGCATTGTCGGTACATTTAAAAAACCTACATATGATGAAATTAAAAATGTGATCTATCAAGCTGCATCCCTGGATGTTGACGATTGCACGAACACGTCGACTAATACGAACTCTATTTCAGAAAATCTGTGCGATAGTTCTGATCCATCGTCGCTCAGTATTAAATAAAAGCTCAAACGTCAACTTTCTCTAGCAAGTATGGGGAGTGATCAACACAAATCAATGAGTGTAATCAGATATAGATAAGAGATCGTGGAGAAATCCCAAAGAAAATTTGAACAGATTTCCATAACGCCGACCAGTGTTGAGTCTGCAAGAGCTAATAATAAATAATTTATTACTTTGCAACCTTCCGCTAACTAACGCCTGATTCTATCAATTATCTGCAAGAGCTTTTTCCACAGCTAGCAAGTTTTTAGCACTGGCCACTTGTAAATGATATAAAAAAAATTGAAAATGGAATTCTTTTCCAATATTATTGTGTATGTATTTTATTAATTTGTCATTTGTTTACGATTTGGCGGCAAATTGAAAATTGTCTGTGTTACGTCAGTATGCATTTAACGCGAATTTTTTTTCATACCACGATTTTTTATGATTTTCGATATCATTTAAGTCAAAAGTCAACAAGAAAGTTATGATAGACTGCGAATGGCCTTTCACGATGAAGCCCCATCTCGTGCCACTGTTTACAACTGGTTTAATAAGTTTAAACATGGTCGCACAAATCTCATCAATGATCTGCGTGAGGGACGGCCTTCTACGGCCACGAGTGAAGATAACATCAGTGTGGTACGGCGTATGATAGAGACTGACAAAAGAGTGGCTTATCAGCAGGTTCAGACCAGGTTAGACATCAGCATGAGTCAAGTGTAAGTGTAAAATTCTCCAAGAACATTTAGCGGCCAGGAAGCTTTGTGCCCGGTTAATGCCTCATAATTTGACAGAGGCCCAAAATCTACGACATGTTGATTGGTGTCGTGAAATGGTTCAAAGATTTAACGGAGGTGACTCAAATGCTGTGTTCGACATACCTCTGGATGACGAAAGCTACATTTATTGTTATAATTCTGAAACTAAGAGACAGTCTGCTGTATTGGTGTTTCCTTCCGAGGAGTGAAGAGAGGTCAAAGCGTGGAAAAAAGATGGTGACCTCGTTCTTCGGAAGGACAGGCCATTACGCAACAATTGATTTAGAGGATCGAAAAACAGTTACTGCAGAGTGGTACACTAACAATTGTTTGCCACTTGTCTTAGAAAAAATTCGGGAGTAAGGACCTCGCAGTAGAAGCCTTCTTCACCACAACGCCTCGTCACATACTCCTTACGATGAGTGGGCACAGTGCTTTTCTCAGTGTTTCCATCCGATGCAGTGATGTATTGATATAATTTATGCTGTTTTATTTCAGTTTTATCAAATCACCTTAAAACTTTGAAAAATCCAGATTATCAGGATTTTAATCACAGGAAAACTTAGAAATTCGGATTTCAAAAAAATCCGGATTTTGCAATCTTTAGGAAGGACCATGCTCTCACAGAATACCAACGTCAAATAGTAGCTTAATGCTGCTATATTTCATATGGCGAGTGTAGAGAACCGGTTTTTTTTTGTTGTGGACCAGTTGCGGAGACCCTTTTTACTGGAAACTAGGCATTCCACCTAAGTCCTCACGGAGGACAACACATCTGCATTTTGATTCATAATCAAGGATAGATGTAGATGTCTATGGGGCACAGCAACCACTTACCATCAGGTGGACTGTGTGCTCGTTTGTCATACTATTCTATAAAAAAAACAATGTTCATTTAATTTCATTCACTTGGTTACAAAAAGCTCTTGCAGTAAATGTCATGTCTCAGTCAATGTCTACCTACGTTCAAAATCCATTGGCATGAAAATGTTTTGTTCTGATCAATATTTGCTGGCAAAAAAGGGCTTGTGAAATCTGCCAACACTATCTATCATCTAATAAAAGAATTCTGATTCTCAAGTTCAGAGTCAGATCCAGCAACTGAATACATGCCACAATAAGACTGTTGTAATTTTCTATTATTTTTCTAGAAAATACAGCACTCAAACAGATCATCTGAAACTAAAAGATAACGACCTATTAGCAATAATAATTACTAACAGTGGGCCTATGTACTTTTGTGGGGTGTGGATGGAGGGTCATACTAGAAAGTAAGTGGCAGTCAACAAGTGCAATATCAGTTAGCTTGCACTCACATCTTGTGAAAGGATTTTAAATGTGTTTAATGTATTTATTTTAAATTATTTTTTCGGGAATATTATCAAATTCATTTTGACATTTTGAAAAAAAAATCAATTGAAATTCTGACCCTGCATTGGTTTTCCAATCAATTTCAACTCAAGTTTTTTTTTACAATGAAAATCAATTATATTGTAAAATTCAATAACAGAATGTCAAAAATAACAAGGTCTAAAATTTTTCACCATTATGTATCTGTTACTCATTTCAAATTAAACTGAAATTTGTTTATTTATTCGATATTAAAATTATGTAAAAATTATAATAAAAAAATTCATTGAATTATTTGACAACACTGTCTCAAGCAACTAAGTAGTGGCAGAATGTGTTCAAGAACAATGGGGTTGCACTACTGAACAATTTTTTACAACTTTTTAAAATTGGCTGTTAATGTGATATTGTGACTTAGCTGAAACATTATCATCTATATTTTTAAAATTTGTACCAATTTAAACATGGTCAATTTAAAATATATATTTTAGCATTTTCATAAAGGAATTACGATTTTTCAGAAAATTTTGAATTCATCAGAGACGCACATGTTTAAGTATTGAAGCCAGGTCTACCACCAGTATCGTTCTGTAGCAGTATAAGCTAGACAATATTCTCAATCTTGGACAAGCAACAAATTACGACAAATAACATCTCTAGACTTCTTACATGATACTTAATAGAGTTCATTAACATTGATATGTAGGAATAATTACAAAGATATGAAATTTTATCAACGGCATACAACCTAACCGGCGATACTTACGGGAGTTGGTGTTTGCAATTTCATTGATCTCATTTGGATCCAGCCACACCTTCTTTTTACCACATCGCATAACAGAGGCTGCCAGCCTCTTCTGTAGCTTTAGGGAACTGAAAAATGAAACAATTTGTTGAAGACCACATGGCTTGTGTTGACATCAATAAATAAGCCCAGGTACTGCATTCTAGGTATTAAATTATTGTCACAAAGTACGAAGAAGACTATATAAACCCGTTTTATACGTTTTTATTCAAGTTTATAACTTTAAAAGATTTTTATTATTTAAACTAACCTCATCTTGACACGGTGAGGTCCACAACGCACACAGGAAAGAATATGGCCGCCGCTAGAGTTGTATAAAAATCGTTAGTATCGATACTCAATTTACTATCGATTTGTGATGGTCAACTCGATTGACTAGTTCGATTTAACTCGAGTTCTGTTCAACTCGAGCTAACGCGTGTCGGAAAATAACTAACTTGAGTTCAGACTGGCGACGTTTGGACGAAATATGCGAGCCAGCGCGAGCACAATTCATTCATGGTGCATGCAATATATTATAATACCAATGAATTATTTAAGAATATTTTTTAAATAAATAAATACCCACGTCATAAAATTACAGTACTACTATTTTGTAAAGATATCCTCTATACACATTTGTGTTATTTAATATAGATACTTACTACTAAGTGGCTGTAAGACGCAAACCTAAAATGCATATAGTACTATAAATAGGTTTTTATGTTGCAGAAGTGAACGATGGAGTCGGAAAAAGATATCTTAGGCCAAAGTTTATCGACCAAATTGACGATATATTGAAAATGGGCTCTTAACTGACGAGCATGTATGTGTAGGTATATGAATGTGAAGGAGGCGAGGGAGGTGTGTCAGGATCGTGCCAAATGGAAGTCTGAAGTCTCTGCCTACCCCTCTAGGTGACAGGCATAAGTGTTCATGTCTTAGACCACTTATGTTATGTTTTATGTTATGTCTTATTATCCTGTGCCTGACATGGAGTTGGATGTAAGAACAAATATATAATAATTGGTAACAAATCGAATCAGCTTCATCCTTCAAATTCGAATTGCTTAACTTGAGTCCAATCCGAGTTACGTGTATTTCAAATTTCAAGTGTGAGTTCCTTCCTTAGATTACCCCCTAATAGAATAGATACCGCATCATGAAATATTTGTTGTGTTTCGATTGCGCCAAATTTCCGGCATGCATGAGTTGCGAGGGACGTGTCAAATACGGTGTGATTGGATAATTCAAGGTTGAACTTACAATGATCCGTACCATAGTGATGGGACAGGGTTGGGAAGTTGATCGATAAATTTGGGATCAATTGATTATTGATAAATAAAACAATATATATATATATATATATATATATATATATATATATACAGGGTGTTAGTGTAAACACCGTTGTCCTTGAAACCAGTGGTTTGGTTTCACTTATAGAAAGTAATTTCAATGAAAAATAACAACATTTTTTTAGGCAAATCTCAATTTTTTCTTACAATTATTTCACCCTAGGCAAGTAGGGATATACCTACAGAATTCACAACAAAAAACTCAACATATCGTAGGTAGCGGCAGCGATTCGCGGTCAAGGATAATGTCACTGTGTCAGTGTGTCAGTCACCTTCGCTGCGTCGGTACGGAATGTACGTGTTAATTTGATTTAAAATCGCGCCGCTCAGTGCCGACATTCTACGTCGTTTTAGGTTGTACTTTTGGTGCGAGTGTATTTAATTTGTAATTATGTCCTACATAAACGTGCAGTGGAAATGTGCCTCTTCGTTCACTGAGAAACCTCTACTACCAACATGACGGTGCCCCTGCACATTTTCAGCTGCAAATCAGGGCTATGCTGGTTGAGGAGTTTTCTGGGCGATGAACCGACCTTACCCCGCTGGACTTTTATCTTTGGGGAGAAGTGAAGCGCCGAGTGTATGCAACTAAGTTCCGTAATACGTCCGAACTCAAAAGGCGAATTCTTAGTGTATTTAGAGAAATGACACTGTTGTGCTTCTAGCTTTTACGATTAATGTAAAAGCTAATCAAAATGGAATTCATTTACGAGGATTTTATTTAATAGGTAAGTGTAAATAACCAATCAATCAGGCTGCACATCAAGCTGTACAAATCCTTTGTCTTGGCCTCGCTTTGTATGATCTTTCTTAAGTTTCAAGACTGGTTACTCCGAGTTAGTTTTTCTGTCAGAAATCTAAGTCCAACTCCCAGTTTATGAATGTCACTAAGTCCAGTATAAAATCCCTAAGTCCTGTATAAAAAGCCCTAAGTCCAAGATTTTTATGACCTAAGTCCATGAAACTTATTACGATTTTCTTAAACAAAATTAAAAAGATTATATTTAATTTTAAATGTATACGAAATAGACCTTACGGAAAACATTTTGGTGTCACAGATATATTTTTATTCCTTAAGGTAGCATTTCAAAAGCAAAATTAAAAACTATGTTTGCATTTTCTCAAAAGTGTAAATACGGACTTAGGGACATCTTGAAATGGGCCATCCAATTGTAGGTTCTCTCTATGTACGATAGATGACAGAGTTTTTGCGGGAACTTGGTCGTCGGCGGACTGTCACTCCTGTCCAGTCCCTTGAATAATGGTTTGAAGTAGATTATGATTCGTAAAAGTTTTAAGGGATGGACGGGAAGATTTTAAGGGAAGTTTTTAGGAGGGAAGTTAAAAAGGGATTTTGTGAATTAAGTGTCTGCGTGTGTGAACTATTAGACAAAACGACGAAACAAGTGCTTTGATGTTGATATAAGTTATTTTGATCGCTTGGGTGCCTATATGAACTTATATATGAACTTGAGTGGCTGTCGTCATCAACTGTCCGCTGTGTTAAGCTGTCGTCAAAATTTCCCAAAATCTTCGCAATGTGACGCATCAGTATATTGCAAAAGAAAAAATATATAAAAACGAAGATTCCGAAAGAAATGATGAGCTCAGAAGGGCTAGAGCCCAGTGCCGTAAAATCAGTTAAATAAAAAAATATAGATGACACTTGACAGTTGACAGCAGTGTTGCCGTTTTAGCGCATTTTTTTTATAGAAGAAAGGGCAAACGAGCATGCGGCTCACCTGATGTTAAGTGACTACCGCCGCCCATGATCAACCGCAACACCAGGGGAATTGCAGGTACGTAGCCGGCCCTTTAGAAAGGAGTAAGCTCTTTTCTTGAAGGTCCCCAGGTCGTATCGGTCCGGAAAAATCGCCGGTGGTAAACTATTCCACAGAGAGGTTGTACGTGGAAGAAAACTCCTTTTGAAACGTACTGTGGTGGACCGCCAAGCATCCAGATGGTGTGGATGGTATCGGGACGTTTGCCGCGTAGTGCGTTTACGAAATTTGGCGGCTGGGATTAATCCAAACAATTCCTCAGAGCACTCTCCAGGGTATATGCGAAACAAAACGCAAAGAGATGCAACATCTCTTCGCAGTGCCAGTGAATCGAGCCGATCGGAAAGCACTCGGTCGTCGACGATTCGAGCCGCTCTGCGCTGGATGCGGTCAAGTGGAAGGAGCTGGTACTGGGGAGCCCCAGCCTAGAGATGGGAACAGTATTCCATGTGCGGCCGAACCTGCGCCTTGTAAAGTCGCAGGCGGTGAGCCGGCATGAAATACTGTCCCGCTCTGCTGAGCACGCCAAACTTTTTAGAGGCCAATTTGGCCTTCTCTTCCAAGTGACCACGAAACTGCACGTCACTCGATATGTCAACGCCGAGGATTCCGATACCGGCTGAGGCAACAAGGGGAGTGCCTTGAAACTGAGAAGATACGACAAAGGGGTTCTTTTTAGCGGTTAACGCGCAAACTTGTGTCTTCTGGGGGTTAAACTGGACTAGATTTAGTCGCCCCCAATCCGAGACTCTGTTCAGCAAAGACTCGACTTCAGACACAAGTTTGTCCCGGAACTCGCTAGATCTAGTGCAATTCTAGTGTCTATAGCGCTTTTTTAAATATCTAAGCGCTAAAAATATCTAGTGGAATCTAGCGGAAAATTTATAGTAATTGACAGCACAGTGTGATAAAAAGACACTAACGAGTCTATCGTTTGTTCGGATCTTCCACGACCAAAATGTTGCTGATATGTTAATTGTTTTTTCTACCTTTTGTATTATGGTATATAGCAGTTTTACTTTTCGTTATATTAATCCTCTAAGCTTTAGTACCTGGTTTTTCCCACGCTTGAGTTTCGTGTTAGTGTTTTAGCTCGGTTGTGTTTTTTTCATTAAAATTTTAAATGTAATTTTCACCGAGGAAGAAGGCTTATAGCCAGAAATATAGATCTGAGTAGAGAGCAAATGGCATGTAATTTAATTGCTCAAATAAGAAGGTGATGGTGATTATATAGTGAAATTTTGGGCTCAAGTCTCCAGATACAAAAATGCGGCTAGGACGAATGCCTTTCGGGAATTAGTGAACTTAGCTGTCAGTGTGCTGTCACTTCAACATTCAAACGCCGAATTATAGCCAATTTTCGGCGTTATAAACATTGTCAATAGTAAACTACGTAAGCGGATGTCAACTGAAATAGTAAACTGAAATATAATGATACATCATCAATAAAAAAATTCTTAAGCAAAGCTGTCGCACATAAAGACTTACCTGAAAATGTCCTCGACAAATTACTAAAACTGTGAAAAAAGAATAGAAGCAGGTGTAGGCACATCATCGGCATCTGGAGGTGATGACGACCATGAAGACGTAGTGGAATTGTCTAATTTAGTTGATTTTAGTAACTCATATTACTTAAATAAATGAAGATGTCTTTAAATAATCGCATTTTTTTTCTTACTTGCTTATATACATTTACAGGATACAATTTAGCGGAATTTGATGGATTTTAGCAAATTTTTGTAAAATATAGCGCAGTTTTGATAAGGGTTTATATAGTCTCTTATTAGTTTGTGGGTTTAGTGCATCTTTTTTCTTCATACAGCAACACTGGTTGACAGCTAAGTCAACTAATCACTAATCACATCACATATATCTGCTAGACAGATCCTGCTAGTTGTTATTGTTAGTACCTCCACGGTTCTCGTTAAAATTATTATTGAATTATTATCATCAGAGTTTCACCACTATAGTATTGTACTTATTACACAGAAACTACAGTGACATAAGAGTATTCTTAACTCGTCATCTCGTCCAACCCTCGTCAAAGAGTACAGAATAATATTGTGTGTTTATTTACAGTTATTCTGCGTTATACTTTCTACGTTTACATTTTTTCTTTTCTTTGGTTATAGTTCTGGCGATAGTTGATAATTGATATTCTATCTTAAAAACTAAGAACTATCTTCTAATTATCATAAAATCGTGTCATATATGAGTTTTTATTTTATTGTGATCTGTAACATCTGTGCAGAGTGCTAAAATGTCCAACCCTGTGAAAGTGAACCCTGACTTACAAAAAGAAAGAGAGAAGTGCACATTTAATGTAATTGAACTCACCAATGTTATAGATGGCGGGCCTCAGAAAACTGAGGAAAGAAAAAAACGAGGTAATTATAATTAGGTTTTGTGATATTCAATTTCCAGTGAATGAGAAGTTAGACCCAGAAAGGTAATTGTAGAAATTCATTGCTGTAACTATATTAATTGTATATCCTTAGTCTATAAACTAAACATTTCTTTAACCCTAGAAGCCTAATCTATCTCAGAGTTACATAAAGCCTTAACATACGCTTCAGAGACGTGCATATATAAATAACCATTTCTCGGCTAAAGTATAACTATTTGCGATTTTAAGGACCCGTAAGATAGGATTTATGCTAGTAAAAAAACATAGATTCATTAATGAAGACTAATCACAGCTATTTATATTACAACAAAACAAAACTAATCTGCTTATATTCATACAAAAAAAGTAACTTCTGATTAATCAACTGTAACATTATTTTTTTTAAATATCTTATATGTTTTTTACTATTTAATGGTTTAGCTTAGCACAATTATTAAATTAAATCAGACTTTCACGGACTAGCTTAAAGTTTAGAGCAGTCTACACACACATAAACTTTGTGCTCGCAACATACTGACTTTTTGTACTTATGACACACTAATTTAGGCATTTTCTCTTTTTGTAAGAGCAAAAAGTGCAGCATTTGCGGTTTTTGGGCTCAGGTTCTCCCTTCTGAACTTCATTACTTGATCAGTAGATTTTACGAGAATATGGCTTATGTTTTTTTGGTAAAGATCTTTTCAAAGACAGCGCTTCAAGTCTCATCTCCATCCAAGGCTTGGCCAAATCTGTGTTGAGCTGCTTCATGAACTTTGTTTTAATTAGGTTTTTTTATTGTTTTTGATCATATTCACAGCTGAAGTTCTCTGAGATGATTGACCCTTGGTAGTCCACCAAACATGATAACGTACGAAACTGTATTTCCGGAGACACGATGTATAAGTCTTGAGCTGTCAAAACCCAAGACTTGTACGTCGAAAATGAGCAGGAGTAGATGGGTGAGCTGCTACAGCACTTGTTGAGACAGTTTCTTCAGTGGAAGCAGATCGTAAAGAGAAGACCTCGTCAGTATCATAATCTTCTCGTCTTCACTTCGAACACCATCCACAGCTTGATGATCCTGCTTTTCTGACGCTGATCCTCTGACTGAGGACCATGATTTTCTTCGTCTAAGATCGCGAAAACATCGGCACTGTTTAGCCGTTTTGATTGTGACATATTATCTAAAACAACGTCAATATGATCATAAAAACACAAAAACTAACAATAGCGTAATCACACAATCTAAGTTAAAAGTTACACAAAGCCTTAACATACGCCTCGCAGGCGTACTACATGTCAATAACTCGAAATCGGCGGGACTTACCTTAGCAATATGGGCACTATCAACAGGCTCTCGGAGGCCACTAAGTTGGCTAAGCCGCCCAAATCTCCAACTTCACCCGGTATAAAGAGATAAACAGTTTCCGAATGCGTGTACGCCTCGCAGACGTAGATAAGGCTTCTAGGGTTAAAATATCGAAAATATTTACATACTTTTAAAATTAATAATGAGATACAAAAAATGTTACCTTATAAGGTTTACAGTTCATTGTAACATTATGTGTAAAACCTAAATACCCCTATAACCTAACTTGTTTGTGAGAAAAACATTATTTACATATAATAAGTCCTAGTCATACTCTGTAGCCTTATTTTTTGATAGATCAATTTGAATCTTAGGGAAATCTTTGGTTATGAAATTAGTATTGTAACTAATACTAATTAGATAACCAAATGTATTTAATACCAAAATATCAATGTGTGTTATAAAACTATACAAAAAAGTAGTATGTTCCTTTATAGGATTATAATTCTTATTTTGTCAAAAGACAATATAATGAGATAGACTTTTACTCCCTTATTACTTAGACAACACCTCTTGTATATATTTAGTATGGTTTAATTAACTTCATCATTTAAATATATTGTGTTAAATGTAACTTATTATATCTCACTATATACTCATATCTTTATTCAAACTTTTATGTATCATGAATTAACAGTTTGTGTTCAATCAAAACTAACTGCTTACACAACATAATGTTGATAATTTAATATAAGTAAACTTATAAAAATATTAAATTAATAAATTAGCAAAATAGTGAAATGGAAGCTGTTTGTGATGTTTGTGTTTATAGTTATATACATAGTTTATCAGTTCTCGGCATGCAGTTCTGTAAAATTTATCAAAAATATGAAAACACTAATCGCTTAATATCAGTGATAGTAGATTAAGGTGTCCATTGGCCACCCCTACCTCGTCACTTTATTAATCCTTCAGAAGCAGCTATTAGTAGCTTTTATAAGCTACTCCCCTTGCCCCGCGTATATCACGCGTCTGGGCCGCGCCACATGGATTGACACCTTTTTCAAGCATAATGATTTCTTATATTTACGCGAACACTACACATTGAAATAATACTAGTTTTTACGGAATTTATCGCGTATATTTAACTTTTTTAATACCCGACGTTTCGAACGCTTTATAGCACTCATGGTCACGGGCGGGACTGATGAGATGTTCAACGTCCATATGTCATAGTTAACCGCAGTTACCATAGATTAAAATTTAACTTTTGTTCCGATCTATGCAGTATGAACTTATGGTATCTTGAAGTCTTGCAGTTGTATGCTTGGGTTGGGATTTAATTTTATTTATTATAGGATCCCAAGTAGATGGTAGCACCCAGCCATCTTCTCTATTGAAATTAGGATGTTTTTTGATTTCAATAGCCTCGCGAATCATCCTTGGAAGGAATCGGTGTTCTTTAGCGAGGATTTGCGGTCTATCAAATCTGATGTAGTGACGGGGGCGATCCTATACGTGTTCACAGACTGCAGACTTCCCGGAGCGTCGTCTGCAGTCTGTGAACACGTACAGGATCGCCCCCTGCTGATGAATGGCCAAATCAATTAAATTTTCAAAATAGCGTAGCAACATGAAAGGAAAGAGTTTAAAAATAAATTAACCTTTTTTAACGGACATCTACTATTCTTTACTTTAGTCACATATATCTGTAGTTTAAGAACTTTATTTCTCATTAAGAATTAACAATAATTCTCTTACTGAGAAATGTAACAAAATATACTTATATTGAGCATACTGTTGAATAATATATATATATAATAAATTAATAAGATACAATGTATGATGTAGGTACTTTTCAAATCTTACAACAATTAACAATTTAATAGCACCAACTGAGCAAACACAGATCTTGTGTAAGAAATGCTACTGGATAGATGTGTACTTTGGCTGCAAGGTGGAAAATTTTATAGAAAATTAAAGTTTGAGCAAAAAAATCTATAAATGTTAAAGAATGTTCATATTTTTGTGGCAGATCGCATGGAAACCATAAGTCATATCACTTTTCCTGTATTGTGTACGATTTTCTTTAACACTGGGACATGGGAGATGGGGGGGGGGGGGGCGGAGAGTGACACTCACACGGGAGCGGGAGGGAGAGTGGATAAAACTTAATTTAGTACTTTATTAATTTTGCTAATTTTTTAGCTAAAATGATTGAACAAACATCGCTCATAGAAGCATTCACTGCTGCTTCCTGAATTACAATTACTTGCGTTTTGAATTATTTTAACTGGCTGACTGGTAGTTCTAGAGATTAGCGCGTTTAAACAAACAAACAAAAACAAAAAAACTTCAGTTTTTTATATTATTAAGAACATACAGACTTATAATTAGATCTCATACCAATTCATTCCAATTTGTCTACTGTCCACATGTAACTGCCCAATCAAATTTGTCTCACTTATTTAATAACTAATTTGTTACTCCTTGTTTTATTTATTTTTTTCGCATTTTCTACAGCTCTAATTGTTAGTGAACATGTATTTTGTATTTTGTATTTTCTTACTGACCAAAAGTATAATATAAAACTGCCCCTTTAAACCACTGCCTTTTTAAAATCTCAAAAATTAAGCTTTGTTTTTCTTTTGGAGGGAACTTCCCTACTTCCTGCATTGTTTTCGACTGCCCACAATTATTCTACTTTAATTTGAGAGATATTTCCAGAGATATTGTTTTTCCGTAAAATTTATGCTTAATAACACTGATTCCCCTGGCAATCGAATTATAGTATTTCAAAAATTGCTGGTTGTCTTATAGTATATAGTAGAGTATGTTCATCAACTACCTCAAAACAGAACTGAATTAAATCGCTTTTAGATATGCAGAAGACCTAGCAATATTTATCTCAGGTAATTCAGCCAGTATAATCTGCAATCTCAATCATACAAGCACCATGAATACTAGAAAGATGGTGCCTTTACTAAAAGCTAAATCCAAATAAAATTGAAATGCACTTGTTCACCCATATACAGCTGCAAGAAAACTATCATTTATTTTATTTGTTTAGTAAAGATTTAGGCCGGCCACATACATTCAAAATTCCGTTTCGGGATTCTGTTTCGGAATTCCGATTCAGGATTCTGAACGCAGCAAATCCATATAAAATCAAGGACCTATCACACGCGTACAGTAGTTTTACGTTCGATATTTTCTCGATTCGTGTTATGAACATGACATGTAAGAAAAAAAACCTGCTAAAATTCCATGGGGAGCTGGATCTTATAATATTTAATCCTGCCCACACGCAAAATGTGCACTTAGACGTCAAGTTGCGGACACCAGCGCAGTTAAATCAATCAATTACAGTTTCATTTAAGAGTTTTAAAAAAGTGCCTCATTATCAGTGAAAAGGATCTCCGTTTCTCCACGCTCTCTAGACGAAATACAGAGTTAAGCTGCTATTTCGCGTTAGTATTTAGTGAAAGCAATGTTCCTTCCACATAATATAGCTGCAGCATGGCTCTACCATGTAAAATAGGCTTTCAAAATGTAGCAATTTTTTTATTTGATTATGGCTGTAGTGCTGAGATATAAAAATACTCATTTTCTACAAAGCTATTATATATAAGATATATATAAGAAACTATTTGTTATAGTAATTATTGTCAATTTATTTAAATTTTATATTTTTCTGAGGTGCCGCCCGAACATGTGTTACATTGAGGTCAACCACGTATACACGCGCCTTGACGTAATACTTATTTTATGTATTTCCATACAAGTATTGAGTACATTCAGTAATTTTGAGAACGCCCTCAAAAACATAACTTGTAAAAAAAAACAAGTCTCGCAACTCAGTTCTTCTATCGTAAAAAGTTGTGAGATCCATGTCCAAAATAGATTGACTTGGCCATCGCAAGAAAACACAATGTGTTTCAATCTCACAAGTAATAAATATTTTATTAAATTAGATTGCTTAGTGCGATTGCCAAGTCAATCTAGTATATTTAAAACATATAAGATTTTGAACATTGATATGGTCACTATAAAATGTTGTTAAGTTAGCTAATTACGCTTATTATTAGCTTAATAACTTAGAACAGAAAGACCCTTAAGTGGGGATTGTATAAATTAACCGACTTGGTGTTACATGGATCTCACAACTTTTTATGGTAGAAGAACTGAGTCGCGGGACTTGATTTTTTTACAAGTTAATTTTTTGATGGCATCTCATTTCTTTTTGTAGATAAGATAGTCCTAGTTTTTTTCATTTCCGGTACCTTGTACTTCTTGAATATCAAACACGTACCTATCTACACCATTCAATGCAAATGTAACTTTGTAATTCTATGTATTTATATGGGATTACAAAGTTATTTATGCAGTTGGTGTATCTAGAAAACTGGACCGAAATTAGAAAATATTTTAGTTTTTCCTTGATTTATACACTTAAAACTAATTGTATTCTAAATTTGAAGCTTCTATGTCTGCTGGAAGTGCCTTAGAGTTTTGATGATCTGTCAGTCAGTGAGTGACAAAATTAAGAAACTGACTAGTTATACTTCTTAAACTACTAGTTCAAATTGAATGAAATTTGAAATATACCATGTTTATACAATGTCTACTCGGTTACTGAAAATTCAGGCTTCTAGTTTTATCCACTACGAAGTTATAGGGTCAAAAATAGCCTGAATTGCTTCGAGAAAAAAAAAAAAGTATGGTACGGCCGTGCCGCTTTTTTTGCTCGACTTGGCGGGGGCACTGCCGTGTCCCCAGATATGTGTATGGCAATAAGGCCTATTGGCCTACACGCATATACACTTAATATGCGGTTTAGCATTAATCGACAGTCATCAGTCGGGCGATAGGAGTTAACTTTGACATTTGCCAATCCGGTTTGTTCACAGACGAGATTATAACTACACTGTTTAATGTTTGCTATTTAGAGATCAATAAAAGCCGAATAGTGACCAGTGAGGCCGAATGTATCGTTCCAATGAAAATGATTTAAAATTCGAGAAGGAGAGACGAAAAAACTTAAATGAGCCTGAATTCTTTACCTTCCACTACACACACTATATTATGACTATACCCTTAAGGCGTTAAGAACGAAAGATGATAATAATAACTAATAAGATGTGGGGTCAATCTATCTCACACGAAATAAGTATAATATATTTAAAAAATAATTGTACTGTATCGAATTTTAATATGTCTATTTTGGGCAAATTATGTAAAGAAAAAAAATGTGTTTTCATAGAAATTTGTAAAGTTTTTAGTTTTGAGTATTCAACATCGCTATTTTTCTACTTAGGTTGTCGATGGTGAGTTAAAATTTTCCCTGGTTGTCGAAAGATTAGCTGATTTATAATTGGGAATACCACAAATTACCTAAACCTAAACTGCGGCCAATGCTAAAGCGTTTGATAGCGTTTTCTTATGTATAAACTTTTACACGTGCAAAGTTAATATAATTGTTGTTTCGCAGAGGACATGGTGTTCAAGGAGGGTATTCATATTGACGAGGTACCGTCCGACTACCTTAGCCATAAGGAGAAGTATGAGCTGGCGGTTAAGAAAGCCTGTTTGTTATTCAAGATGATGCGAAGATTGCAAGAAGAAGAGAATGCCGGAATGGAGAACTATATGTAAGTAACTGACTAGAATGGAGAAATAAAATAAAAATTATGAATGTTCGTGCTGTAATTGGATAGTTTGGTGCTAAACTCTCGCCATAAATTTCACAGTACATAAGCGTCCCGAGTTTGATCTCTACTACTAATGACATTAGTAGCAATTTTAAGTGCTGACTAAGCACATGCTCGACAGTAAATGAAAACGTCTTAGGGAAAGCTGCACGTCTGAGTTATAAAATATTTCGAGGACATGTAAATGTCCGTTAACACGCACTGTATCAGCGCGGTGAACTAATAGCTCCAGAAATCTCTTAAGAATTGCAGGAGGGCCGTTTACATCAGTGGGGCGTATATAGGTGTAGGTAACTTAAGCAATTATTTCGCTATATCTTGCGTACGGTTAATCGACCCGAATTATATTAAAAAGTTTTCTTATCTGTAACTATTTTTCACGTTGTAGAGCCACGTTCATATTAGAAAATTTTCTTATCTATAACGATTTTTTGACGTAGTAGAGCGACGCTGCAGCGGTTGCAGTGTACCACGCATTGATCCCCCCCCCCCCAAAGATCAACACCTTTGTGGGAGTAGGCAATGTTCATCCGTTCTACTATTTGAGACAAGCACGCATAGGCTGGCTAGACCGGGAACGATTACACTATCACAGAATGGCAGCGTAATACTGCTGTATTTTGTATAGCGACTTTGTGAGTTCTTTGTATACAGATAACCAAAGACCATTTTTACTAATAACGAGGCATTCCATCTTAGTCCTCGAGGGTGACAACGCATATGGATTTTGATTCTTAATGAATAGGTAATGGATGTAGCTTATGGTACTCTACCATCTAATAACCATCTAGGTAGACTGTGCGGTCCATTTTGTTACCCATATTGTAAAAAAAAAAGTTTTATAAACACACATGCAATACATAAGCAGAAGTTTTCCCGATAAAGTGCCTGACATCTGAAGGGGGTAAAAATGTGGGCTTTGTCAGTGGTACTACGTGGTAGAACCAAGTTGTAGCACGAATGGGTCGGCTCGACGGGGTAAGAACACGCTCTCACAACATACCAACGTAAAATAGCAGCTCCATGCTGCTATGATTCGTATGGTGACTGTAGAGAACCGAAGACCGTTTTTACTGGTAACGAAGGTATTTCATTTTAGTCCTCACGGGTGACAACGCATTTGCATTTTGATTCTTTATTGAGGATAAATGGAGATGTCTATGGGCCACTGCATCAACTTATCATCAGGTGGACTGTGTGCTCGTTTGTCACCCTTATTCTATGAACCAAAGGGTGACAACGCATATGCATTTTTGTTCTTGATGAATAATGCATGTAGCTATCATGCATAGAGTACCATCTAGGTAGACCGTATGGCCCATTTTGTACCCCTACTTTTATAAAAAATACGTGTGGCACTCGGTGACTGCCGCGGTAAAGCTATTGCATAGCATTTTTTATCAACTTATGCAATTATAATTATTTATTTATTTTATTTATGCAGTTAAGTCTTTGATATTAAATCAAGTTACACTTTTTGCGCGTGGTGACCGATAAGAAAACAATTTTTTTCTCTTATTGAATAAATGAGAAGTTAATATTGTTTAAAATATTTTTAATATCTTACAATACATGTGGATTATTCAGGAATTTTTATCATTTAGTTAGCAGCTAGTGTACACGCATACGTCTAGTCGCACGCACACAAACACCGTGCCGAACTCTGCCGAGTGCCGAAGTCTGCCGAACTGAAACGACGTTAGACGATGCACGGCTTTCAACGCCACACCTCCGTGCCCGTCGGAGTGGGGAGCGTGAGGTTTTTTTTCGTTACGGAATTTCTGGATTCGGTCCCCGCGCTCAAGGCCCGCGATAGAAGCTATGCAATAGCTTAAAAAAAGTTTTATAATATTCTATCAACACATAAGGAAAAGATTCCCCGATAAAGTGCCTAACATCTGAAGGGTATAAAAATGTCATGTAATGGGCTTTGTTAGTGTTATCAATTATCGTAGATTGCCTCATAGGGAAGTTAGGTATATACCGTAGTTGTCTCGCATTGCACACGGGTTGGCAACAGCAGTTATTTTCATCAGGTCGTCATCAGGATGCTGTTGGTAATGAAGATGTTTATGACTATTAATAAGTAAAATATAATACGAAATATAATTAACAAAAAAGAGGATCATTATAACTTGTTTATTGATGATACGAGTAGTCATAAACACAAGTTATTATAATCATATATTTTGTTATAAACTTCATACAAAAAATTAATCTATCTGGAATAGAAATAAAGTCTAAATTACTCTTTGAAATTATGACATGATATAAATTGCGTGAAAATAATATTATTTCAATTTAAATGATTATAAATAAGTTTAGTACCTATTAAGATAAATAAATTAATGAACCGTATTTATTACGAAAACAAAAATAATCTAAGTTATCTTTTGATATGGGTATTAATGGGGATTAGGTACCTATATGAACTTTGATTGATATTAAACCTAAATCACCAGTTTATGACGATTGTAACTCAGAGAATATAATATGTTTCTCTTTCCATGAAATTGAACAAAAACTTATTATTTTGCTTTTTATTTACACATTAGGATTTTCTCCTGTATAGTGGAGGCAGTTTATCTACATAAATTGTACAAAGACAATCATCCATACTAGTGATGCAACAGAATCCGCAACTGCGAAAGTTCTGCATGGTTTTTAACATCCGTTTCTGCTTCTGTTTCCGCAAGTTTTATATCGGAATTCTGAACGGAACTCAGCGACGCATCCACATAAATAGATTTATTGTATTTTCAGTTAATTAGAAATTTTAGTCGTATGTGTAATTTAAGTGAAATCATGAAGCTAAAAACAAGTCCTTTTTGGAATTATTATTTTGAGATTGATGATTTGGCAGATGTAAATTATGTGACAAAGTATACACGCAAAAAGGCTGCACAACTACCGCTTTAAAGAGCCATCTTAAACGCCAAAGAGTTTGCAGTTTGAGAAGTTAGTTGAAACTGTAACTAAACTAAACTTTCATCGCCAACTAAAAAACAAATGGTCAGTCAACGAATTGCATACCTATTTATTAATGAAATGTATTCCTATGATTAAAACTACTTTTACGGATTTTATCGCGTTTATTTTTACTTTTTATTTACTTTTATTTTTAATTCCCGACGTTTCGGGCGCTTTCCAGCACCCATGGTCACGGGGGACTGAGATGACTGACGTCCCGATGTCATTGTTAAACCCGGATTACCTTCAGCTTTTTTAATTATTGTTTATGGTCCGATCTATGCAAAATGAACTGACTATGTCCTGAGGTCTTGCAGTGGTATGCTTGGGTTAGTTTTAATTTTATTGATTATAGGATCCCAAGCAGGTGGTAGTACCCAGCCTCCTTCTCTATTAGGATGTTTTTTAATTTCAATAGCCTCACGTATCATCCTTGGTAGGAATCGGTGTGTCAAGTGTAGTCTCCAGTCTCCTCTTAGGAGACTGGAGACTAAACAAACGCCCGAAAAATCCTGAAGCTTGTAATAGATAATCAATTCGTGTATATGTCACATGTAAAATACCACTAGACGCCGAGAAGCAACGTCACAGGTGCGAGACATTTTGGTTTTGCTTGTAAAGTATAGCCATTAATGCAAATACCTCCATATATACCTACTTCCATATACACATATCACAAAACACGATTGTTATTAAAATACAATATTTTAATGACAATCGTGTATATACTTATATGTATATATTGCTATATACACATACACGATATATTTTAATGACAGTCGTAGGACTTTATAGCCCCATTTCGTGGCAATTAACTTGGGCTTATATTATTTTTTAGCTGATACCAGCTCACTTCGCTAGACGCGCGATATTATATCATTGTGGAACCTATTAATTTTTTTTTATGGCATGATCGTAAAATCCGTTCTTAGTGAGCATCTACATTGCGAAATGAGTAAACTATACAAAATTTGAAGTCGATCGATGTCAGTCAGTCAATGGTAATTTGTATATATAAGCAATCTACCAAAACATAGATACACATACATACATACAAAACATAGATACACATACATATATACAAAACATAGATTAGGATTACGTTTAAATAAATACGAACATTTAATATTAAACTGTCAACGGCATTGTTATTAAAAACTGCATATGAGTAAGACGCACGGCGGTGTTATTCCGTTTATCCATCCCAGACGGAGTGGATAATCGTAATTCGTATATTATATTTATTCCGATTTAAATTTATTTTTATTTATTTTTTTATTTTTTTCCGAATGCAATAAAGTATGAATATATTTTCTGTTGAACTATAATGTCCTCCTGACCGAATTTCGGTCACGGCGGCCTGCCTTAACGGAGACTAGCTACCAGCGCAGGACAGGAATATAGTGCCCAAGTGTATGCGCAAGCACAGGTGCACTCTATTCCCTCATTCTCATAATCCGATGGGACGGTAAACCGACACGACCGGAGAGAGATCAGGCGCAGGACTAACGGCTTTACGTGCTTGCCGAAGCACGGGGGTGAGACACCGCCAACTTCCTGACTCCGGGCAGCTACTGAGAATTTCTTGACGGAAAAACTCAATTGATTTTTGCCCGACCGACCGGGGTTCGAACCCAGGATCTCATGATTAGCAGTCGCACTAATACAACCACTAGACCAACAAGGCAGTGTTAAACTATACTTGGGTGGAAAGGCGGAACAACAATCAAAAAGTGAATTCCGATTATCCACTTCGTCTAGGGTGGATAAACGGACACGCGTTTCCGAGTATCCACCCTAGAGTGGATGTCTTAGCTTAGCACAAGCATGACGTAAATCAAGTTGATATAAAATTTGAACAATAGCACACCGTCATCTCATCAACCATCAGATCAACACAATGGCATGCCTATTACCTTAGTGTAATTCCTCATAATCGTCTTATAAAGTATTATTAGAAGGTACAAGTGCATTATACCTATCTTAATATTATGATAAACAAGCAGTAGCGCTTTATCAGCGTAGAAAAAAGAAAAGTATTGTAAATTCAGAACAGATAAAAGAGGAATACCCTTTCGACGGCTCCGTGACGCAGTAGCTAGCACAAGTATTTGTATGGCCTACAAGTTATTGTTCCGGGTCTCGATGTTCGCCCTTGTGCAATTTATGTATGTCAACTGCCTCCACGATTTAGGAGAAAGTCGCAGTGTGGGAGTTTTTATAATGTTAATATATCATTGACGACGGTGTTGATAATCTAAACATAGGCCTCTCCCATAGACTGCCTCATAGCGGGATTTTGCCAGTTGCCACATTTGGCAGGCAGGTGGCACCCGCAGTTTTTTATAATTTTCAGTTGTAATCAGAAAGATCCTGTTTTGATTTCCCTCTGTCGACTCTTACGACACCCACGGGATGATATGGGATGTTGAATATTCTTACACCACCACTACACGGTCAAACACCATTTATTCACTATATTATTTTTAAAATTTTCGCTGAATTTCGCTGAAATATTTACATTGAGAAGTTTTGCATTACTTCCGAAATTCAGAGTGCCGTTGCGTTTAAAGCGTGACAATTAGTGCAAATCCGCTCTAGAATGAGAAAGGCACTTCCAGCAGTAGACTTATAGGCTTATAATGAAAGAGAAGTATATAATTATATAAGATTCACATGAAAATTTATGTAATTATATAAATATCATCATTATAAGTCTGATTTTGCTTTCTAGTAAAAGTTTTTTTTAAATTTTTGAGTGAACCAAGGAATATCATAACCTCAATGTCGTCTAAAGAGTTTAAAAAACTTCATCCCCCATTTTATCACCCTTAGGGGTTTAATTAATTTCTTCAGAATTAAATGAAACTATCCCTGAATATACCTTGATAAATAAACCTGCTTGGTTTATTTTTCAAATTATTTTGATAAATTATACTGTAGGGATTTATTTTCAATAAAACTATTAATAACGACATTCTTCCCAGGGCGCTGTTAGGTGGCACCCTAGGCACAGCAATTCTGGGTGACGGCTCTCCTCTTACGTTGCACTATGTGATGTTCATACCGACGCTAATGGGCCAGGGCACAGTCGAGCAACAGGCTTACTGGATCAGCAGGGCATTCAATCTCAACATCATTGGCACGTACGCACAGGTTTGCTTATAGTTCTTTTTTCTGACAATAAATACAAATGACAAACTTTGACAATCTAATTTAGCCCATGGGCATCTGCAACAAACTTCAAACTTGAAATGCCTTAGTAACTATACTACTGATTGCATCCAAGAATGTGAAAACAAAAACATTTCGCTTGCTGATTAGGGGCAACTTTTTTAAGAAATAGATGCTTAAAAGGACCTATATCCATCAGAGCTATATATATCCACCATGCATAAATTTTATTTGATCAGATTTTTGTTATTACAGACCTTTGTCACAATAATAAATACGACGAGTTATTTGTTTCATGTGCACACCTATAGGCCTCTCTATAGATTGCCTCATAAGGGAAACACTTGCCAGTTGCTACGCTACTCAGATGGATTGCATAGAATACTAACATCATCATTATTACAGCCCTTCACAATTCCACTGCTGAACATAGACCTCCCCCAAGGTGTGTCACAAATCACGGTCCTGAGCCACTTGCATCCATCGACTTCCTGCATGTCTTAGCGGGGCGTCACTCCATCTAGTGGGGGGGGGGTCGCCCTACACTACGCCTACCGGTACGAGGCTGCCACTCGAGAAACTTTTTTCCCCAACGGTTTTCGGTTCTTCGAGCTATATGGCCGGCCCATTGCCACTTCAGCTTACTAATCCGTTGGGCTATGTCGGTCACTTTGGTTCTACTGCGGAAATCCTCATTTCTAAGTTTATCACGCGGAGAAACTCCGAGCATAGCCCTCTCCATAGCTCGCTGAGCGACTTTGAGCGTCCTCATACGGCCAACAGTGAAGGACCACGTCTCGGTTCCGTAGGTCATCACTGGCAACACGCACTGGTTGTACAACTTAGTTTTCAGGTTTTGAGGTACACCTGACGAGAAGATGCGTCATAGAATACTATAATACATACTACATTATGTATGTATTATAGTATTCTGTGGGTGGTGGCAACCGCGGTTTTTTATTCTGTTCCCTGGTTTGTTTTTCTCTGTCGCGACCCAAGTGACAATATTATTAAGTGGATATTCTTACACCGACACTGCACTGTTATATTTGTTATAAACGGTAAAATAAATTAAACTGTAAGTGTTAGATGTGTTTTGAAATCTATGAACTAGGATTAAACCGACTTGCAAAATCAGTAATTTGGTAATATCGCAAACACTTTAACAACATAATAAAACCTGTTCCTGTTGAAAGTTAGGCAAGATATTAAAAACGGATCGTTTCACAGACTGAGCTCGGTCACGGTACGTTCGTGCGCGGCTTGGAGACGACTGCTACGTACGACGTGTCCACTAAAGAGTTCCTGCTGCACAGTCCAACTCTCACCGCATACAAATGGTGGCCCGGCGGGTGTGAGTACTGTGTGTTTTTACAATAATTGTATGTAAAACGTGACAATGGCAAAGGAACACGAATGATACGTCCACAGATTAAATAAATGTTACTACGTAAACACAGCCTTGTACGGTTGTAAACCAGTTCTCAAGTTGGCATCAACAAATTGTAGTGTTAGTTTAGCTTCGACTTTATGGAAGGTCACCCATTATCGGTGGTATTTTATTACTTACTAGTGACTCGCCCCGGCTTTGCCTGGGTGGTGAATCTATTAATGTAGCGTTATTTATAATTGTCATCAAAGACCATTTATTTTATTAAGTTTCCGATTTTTCAAAAAAAAAAAAAACAAGCCATGTGGATAAAATATACCCTAAATCACTCCTGGCGTTGCTTTTTGTTTGTTTGTCAAGTTTCGTTACAATCGATTCTGTTATTCCCGACGTAAGCCCTGATAGACAGACAGATATTCTATAAATTATTAATGCGAATGAAAATGTGACATGCTAATAACCCCCTCAATTTAATAAAAGGCAGTTATTTCAATGTTATGCACTTATACACAGGCAGATACTTCAATTTTATTTATATCACAGATGTCAGAATGATAAACGGAAACACTGTTCACTTGACGGTAATTGGACAATGTGGTAAACACATTTACATTATACGTATACATAAACGCTCACGACTGTCACCCAGAGGGGTAGGCAGAGACTACAGACTTCCATTTAGCACGATCCTGACACACCTCTCTCGCCTCCTCCACCATTGGGCTATTGGGCATTGGACTATACACTATGTTAATATCATCTCACAGGATATTGACATATTTGCATGTAGTGAGACGAAATCCATGATTGCAGCATACAAATGCGTCGAAAATTGTAATGTTTTAATTAGTATTTTATTTTACCATCAATTTGATAGATTTCATACTAGATACCATTATTTATTAGTCAGTAGTTTTCTTATATTTAGGTTAGTTATAGCATCGCATTGGTTTAATAACTGTAATGATGTTATAATTGTGTAATAAATAAATAAAAAATAAAATAAATAAAATATACCTACGCATACATGCTCGTCGGATAAGAGTACTCCTAATTTGGCCCATTTTTAATATATCGCCAACTTGGTCGATAAACTTTCGCCTAGGACGTTCCTTTCCGACTCTGCCGTTCACTTCTGCAACATAAATTTGCTTTGTCACTCTTTCCTCATTCATTCTTTCAACATGACCAAACCACCGAAGCATTGGTAAATACCTATATAATATATTCAATTAAAATCAAATTGCAAATGCGTCGTATTAAAAAATGTGTCCGGGTCTCGTCATCATAATTCACCATTCGAAACATTAACATTATGCTGTTATTTCACGCTGATATTCTGTGAGAGCGTGGTCCTTACCGTTCGGTTTACAACCATATTATAGAATGCTATAGCTGGACATAGGCCTATCCCAATTTGGAGAGGATTTGTGCTAATTGCCTCACGTGGTTCGCGAATTAGCAATCGTAGTATGTACCTACTAGACATATTGCATCTTTGGCGCTGTTCCCCGTCGCTGGTATGCACAGAAACATTTTTACAGTAAATTCTTACAAAGGCACTACTAAGTAATTCTAGCATGTTGTAGATAGATTTCATAGGATTTTCAGGACGAATAAAAAGTAACACAAGTGTCGCTAGTTCTCTGATTTCCAGCAAGACGCTATTTTTATAGCCCTTTTACGATAACATTTGACCTTAGTCTTTTTAATCGACGTTATTTAGTTCAATAGCCTTTATCTATGTTTGTCACATTAAGTAAAAGGCGAATGTATAAAAATATGTCTAAATGTAATCAAATTAATAACATAATATGAAATGTTCTAGCAGCGGGCTAAGTGCTCGCTTTAAATATAGTACACAGTTCGATCCAGCCGGCACCAAACAAATTGTTAATTGCAAATTTAAATTATCGAGATTAAGATTTATCAAGTGCTCGACGGTGAGGTCTAAGAAATTTAAAAGAAATTTAAAGGCATGTGAAATCCGCTAATTCGCATTGAGGCAGCGCGGTCAAAACTTCCTTGCCCTTTACTTTACTTTTTTTATCATAGAAGTATTGTGTAGATATGTTTGATTATAATCATCATTAACATTCAATTGCATCATTACTCAATTATTTGAGGTAGTTTAAAACAAAAGAATGTCGAAAGAGTCCGCCAATTCGTCAATTTGTACCTTATTACTCAAGTACTTATTACATTCGTGATTTTGATTTTTTCTTACCTATTCTTCATAAAAATTCAAAAACCAAGCAGCAATTGAAAATGTGGGGGCGCTGTCGTCGCTCCATAAGCAAAACGCATCGAACATAAATCGCGCTATTAAAGTTCCGAATCAAAAACAGTATATATAGTAGCTCCGAACTATCACGTGGAGTATTGGCCGCTCCCTGGGCAGAACACTGCCCGGCGGGAGATCTCCCCTTTTCCTTCCACCGCCATAAAAATATAGGTAAGAAAGTGGGTACCTAGCACATGTGACCAAAAGAATACATAAAAGTATAGATAACGTTATATTATATTAGGAGTATATTTAGATGTGGTAGAGCTATGCTGCAGCTATATTAGTAGTAAAGTTGTAGCACTATTCGTGCTCGGCTCGACTGGGGAAGGACCACGCTCTCACAGAATACTTTTTTTTAATAGTTCTAAGCCAGCGCTTAGCTACAATCCCACCTGATGGTAAGCGGTGATGTAGCCTAAGATGGTGAATCGTACTGACACAGTAATCGGTTGAAAAGACAGATGCTGGCAACTTATTCCACTCCTTTGCTGTGCGCATGATGAACGACGCAGAAAACCGTTTGGTTCGAATGCGTGGTAAGTCAACAACGTAAGGGTGGAGACTGGCCGAACGTCTGGTTGTCCGATAGCGGAAGGGAGGTGGAAGAATTAAATTATGCAATACTAGCGTAAATTAGCAGCTGAACGCCACTGTGTTTCATATGGTGAGTGTAGAGAACCGGAGACCCTTTTTACTGGAAAAGAGGCATTCCATCTTAGTCTTCACGGGTGACAACGCATCTGCATTTTGATTTGTGATGGAGGATAGATGTCGATGTCTATGGGCCACAGCTTCACTTAGCGTCAGGTGGACTGTGTGCTCGTTTGTCATCCTTATCCTATAAAAAAAATTCTCTGTGGTGAGCAATCTAGCTGTGAATATGTGAAAATTATGTACATGTGAAATGTGAAATCATTTTTACACGTTACCACATTGAGCTAGTATGTATTAAAGTACATATTACTTCAATGCGTCACCAACACCGTTTCAACTACTACTATATCCATCTTAAAATGGACTGGATGGAATGGTCATGATGGTCAATTAGCGAAAAACTTTTGCACCTGAGGTGGGTGAATAACCATCTATAAAATTGCGAACAATAAGGAGACCGTAGACGAGAGTGACAAGTATTTGTTACTACAACTGTCAGTCCATCAAATATTCACTATGCAATTTTTTTTAAAACTGAAACGTCAAAAAAATTAACAGTCCATCTGATGGTGAGCGGTCCATGGATATGCGTTGTCATCTCTGAGGAGTAAGTTGGAATACCTCACACCACCAAATACCCACTTCAGAGCGGAACACAGAAGTGCAAGCATTGCTATTTGGCGGTAAAATATACTCCCAGGCAGAAAGAAAAATCCTACCACCTAGCTAATGTAGTGCAATGAAACAAATGGTAAAATAAAATAAAAAATATACAACCGGCTTGAATATAATTAAAATGAGAACATCATCAATGTATTCGAAGTCAGTTAAATCAGGCCTCCATCACTCGCTCTAAAGCGCTTATTACACTATACAATTTTTAGGAAATCTAATTAGGAACCTAAATTGGAAGCTAGTGATCACACTACACTAAATTGAATTCTAAATCGTGACGAAGTTCGTAAAGAAGTATCGACGGGGTTGCACGTTTGATCGATGGCGCCGTATTTATCAAAACAGCAGAAAATAGGACTTGCCTTAGCCATGGTGGGAACAATGGATATTAAAAAATAAAGAGAAAAGAGTACTTGTCATTGAGAAAAAACTGTCCAATATGAATATAATTATATATTTTTAGATTCTAAGCAGTTTTTTTATAGGATAGGGTGACAAACTAGCACACAGTCCACCTGATGGTAAGTGGTTGCTGCGGCCCATAGACATACATCTATCCCCGATTACAAATCAAAATGCAGATGCGTTGTCAGTTGTCACCTGTGACGACTAAGATGGAATGCCTCGTTTCCAGTAAAAAGGGTCACCGGTTCTCTACACTCGCCATACGAAACACAGCAACATTAAGCTACTATTTTACGCTGGTATTCTGTGGGAGTGTGGTGCTTCCTCGGTCGAGCCGACCCATTCGTGCTACAACTATACTACTAATATAACTGCAGCATGACTCTACCATCTATAAAACTGTTTGAATATTTGTTAAGTTTGGTATCCAAACATATTGAAAAAAGAAGTCACGATATTTCGATAAAGTGTGAGTACCAAAGAATGTTTGATGGTGACATTACGTTTTATAGCCACCGGAAATTAATATTAAGATTTAAAGTACTGCTCTCTGATATCAGACTTCTATCAAAACTTCAAGACATCCGCTTGTATCAAAGCGCGGGCGAAGACTGGTTGTTCTAAATCTTAACGTTGCGATTACACTTTCCTAAATTGTAAACAATTTAGGAAGTAGAGCGATTGGGACCTCCAATTTGACTAAATCGGATCCTAACTGTTCTAACTACGATTACACCTTCCTATTTCCTAATTAGATTTCCTAAAAATTGTATAGTGTAATAAGCGCTTTTGGTCGCGTACTTATAGTAAGTACATTTTTTCTCGCTGCGAGCAGCAGATATTATTATTAAGATTTTGTAGGCTGTTATAGCGTAGGTATTTTCGCTTTTGTATGGGAGTGATGTATCTGTTGGTAAACTATTTATTAATCTGTGGTTAAATACGCATTATTGAAGATTACTCAAAAACTACTGGTCAAAACGCCTTTTCACCCTGTACCAATATAGGGTTCAATAAAGTTTAAATAACTAAATAAAATGGGATCACCCAGAGGAAAGTTCTGTGGAGAGTAACACATGAAAAAGAAACATACACTCGAATTGAATACCTCCTCTTTTTTTTATAGAATAAATTTCACAAACGAGCTCACAGTCCAACTGATGTTAAGTACATGCTGTGGCCCATAGACATCTACATTTATCCTCGATTAGGAATCAAAATGCAGACGCGTTGTCATTCGTGAGGACTGAGATAGAATTTCTTGTAAAAAGGGTCTCCTGTTCTCTACACATACGAAACACAGCGGCATAGAGCTGCTATTTTACGCTGGCTGGTATTCTGTGAGAGCGTGGACCTTCCCCGGTTGAGCCGACCCATTCGTACTACAATCATAATATAGCTACAGCATGGCTCTACCACATATAAACGTAAAAAAGGCTCTACAACGTATAAAATTCTACCTCCTTTTCGAATTCGGTAAAAATATGTGATTAATGAAGGTATATTTATGTATAATAATGTTTTATGCCTGCAGTGGCTCACACGGCAAACTACTGCGTGGTTATGGCTCAGCTCTACACACAAGGGGAGTGTCATGGCATACACCCATTCATCGTACAGTTACGAGACGAGGAGACGCATATGCCGTTACCTGGCATCAAGGTTGGCGAGATTGGAGCCAAGTTGGGCATGAACGGCACGAACAACGGCTTCCTCGGCTTCGACCACGTAAGGATACCAAGGGAGCATATGTTAATGAAGAACTCTAAGGTTTTAGAGGTGAGTTATTAACACGTCATCACATGTGAATTAACATAATCCAAAATCTATAACCAATATTTATTTATTTATTTTTATCGTTAAAAATATCATCCGGTTTCTCAAATTTAGTCGGTAACACGAGATACCAATCAATTTATTACTGTGTCGATAAAGAAATTAAAAGAAAAGTTGAATTGTTTTTGAAATTCAGATATGAAAACAAATAGTATTTCAAACATAAGTCATTTTGAACTGAAAGCGTATCTACAGTGTTGTAGTTGCCATAAGAAAAATATCAATATAAGTTTTTAAGTGCTTAAACTGTTTAAATTAAACAAATTGTTTAATTTTTAAAATGAGTGAGAAATCCTTCAGAATGTTTTTTTTGAAAGAATATTAACAATGCTATAAACATTACTAATATTCCCCTTACCCACTCGTGGTAAGCTTAAATTGCTTGTGTTACGAGTGGTTCACGCCAGTAGTCGAATGGCGGATTCGAACCCACGACCTTTTTGAGCTCGCGGTCCGCGCCCTGCCATTAGGCTACTGTCGCTTATGTTAACTTGTTGATGTTGGTACTTGGCCCTTAACCTCGAGTTTATGTTTCTACTTTATGAAACTTGTAATGTCGTAAGTATCTATATTTATTAACATACAATTAAACACGAATAACTTTAATGTTAATAATCATCGTGATCATTATTAAATTACATCACTATTATAATTCCACCGCTTTTCTAAACACCTCATAAACGATTAAACGAACATACGCGTCCTAAAAAGACTTGCTACCTAGAATAGCCTTTCTTCTGAGTAATACATTTAGCCGTATTGACCAACTCTATTAAAATGCCTTTTGTTCTAATAAATATTTGTGAACACGCTATTTTTTTTCGATGTCTGATCTCAAATTTTATTGCCACCATAAAGAATAATAATATGAATTTTTTTTTTTGATGACGAAACTTTATAATAAGCTTAGTGCATCCATCCATTATAGTCTAAAAAACATTACAGTCCATCAAAGTCCACCGCCAGACGTAGCCCTCCCCAATTGAGTGCTTCAAAGGCTAACGCGGGTTATCAAGAAAATACCGTGGCCCATCTCCTGTTTCAATTCCCCTCTGTCGACTTTCAAGACACCCACGTATATGGGATAGTAGATATCCTTACATCGCCACTACACGTTAAAGCTTAGTATTTACTATTTTATTCACGCATTACAACCTGTCAAGTCTACAGCTGAACATAGTCCTCTTCCATAGATTGCCTCGTAGGGGGGATATCATACTCTTTATAATTGAAAAACTCTTTATATATATATATATATATATATATATATATATATATATAAAGAGTATAGGATTGTGTAGGATAGGATAGGAGCACACAGTCCACCTGATAGTAAGTGGTTGCTGCGGCCCATAGACATCTAGATATATCCTCGATTGCAAATCGAGACTAAGATGGAGTGCCTCGTTTCCAGTAAAAAGGGTCTCCGGTTCTCTACACTCACCATACGAAACACAGCAGCATTAAGTTACTATTTTATGCTGATATTCTGTGAGAGCGTGGTCCTTCCCCGGTCGAGCCAACCCATTTGTGCTACAACTATGCTAATATAACTGCAGCATGGCTTTACCACGTATAAAAATATCGACTATAATATTACATTAAAAGATCAACTTTGATTGCAATTTAAATGTTTAATTACATTAACTTACAAAAATCTTATGGCGAGTGGCGGCGGCTTAGGAGCATCCATCGCTCCAATCCGTCCCGCAGGTAAGGTTAGAGGCGACTATGAGTAGTGACAGAAAGATGTCATCATAGATTCTGATAGGTTCTTTACGTGGTACAGCCATGCTGCTGCTATATTATGATTGTAACACGAAAGGGTCGGCTCATCGTTTGGTGAGTGTAGAGAACCGATATCCTTTTTATTGGAAACGGGGTATTCCATCTTAGTCCTCAGGGTGAAATCGCAACTGAATTTTGATTCTTAATCGAGGATAGATATAAATGTCTATGGGCCTCAGTATCCACTTACCATCACGGTGGACTGTGTACTCGTATATCACCATTATTCTATAAAAAAAGATAACTATATAGCCAGACCGGCAATGGAAAGCGGCGTTGAGATAAGCCTAGTGTGAAATGGTTAAAACGATTTGGTAGGAACATTTGGTGTAAACGAAATAGTGTACCATCTTATAGAAGCTATAAGATTTATCTATGGTAGAATGAGGTGCTAGATTCTTACACCTCCATCAAACGGCATAGAGTTATGTGTGTAGGTATCCTCTGGGCGCTTCTCACCGCCCAGAACATCCGAACAGGGCGCCCGACAACCCCCTGTTCGGACGGCCGTTAGATAACTCAATTACATGGACTTTAAACTGACGAATGCGAACATCGTTACACAAGTAACGATGCAGTTCGACACAGAAACCTAGCGCCGCATAGGCTAACAGCACCAACATCATCGAAATCTGAGTGTATGTAGGTAGGTACCCTATCCTATACATACAAAATTAAAAAGTCTACTACTGTGTAGTGTGACTTACTTGTGTGGGTCATTAAAGCCCAATGTCTATGCAAACTTATGCTTCTTTCCTAGGACGGTACATACGTAAAAGCGACGAGTTCGAAGCTGACGTACGGCACCATGATGTTCGTGCGCGTAATGTTGGTGCAAGACATGTGCAACTACATGGCCAAGGCAGTCACCATCGCCACGAGGTATTCCGCCGTTAGAAGACAGTCGCAGCTGAGGCCCGAGTGAGTCATTATGTGTTAAACAATTTTCATAGCCATTGAGTCAATCCATTAGGTACCAAAAATACTTGCAATTATGTACGTGTTGCCGATATTAACGCCGCCGTCGCTGTATCCTTTTTTATGTGTGCAGAAATTATTCTTAATGACATTAGGGTTTTACAAAATAACGCTTCTTGGCGTTATTAGTAACAAATGACAAATAGTTAAACTATGTATCATAATGATGAGAAGAAAAGGTGTTGCAGATATTCATAAGCGGGGGTGGCCACATACCATAAAGTGGGCATAGAGCTCGTTAAATATAAAAAAATAAAATAAAACAGTTGGTTATTCCGTTTATCCATCCTAGGGTGGATACTCGGTATCGCGTGTTTATTTATCCACCTCAGATGGGTGGGATAATCGGAATTCATATATTTGGTTAACAGTTAGTTTTCTTACGCCACTATTTGTCTCAGAATCCTTAACGGTAGTTCACTGCCTGACATAATCGTAACCTTTCTCCAAAAATCGCCACTTAGCTTAATCTTCTGCCTTACGCATCCAGTTGTTGCATGCCGTCTTGAGTATATTGGTCGGGAGGACCCAAACCGATAAGTGTGATTACTGAATCCCATGGACACCTGTATATAGAAGTACATGGACATCTAAATATAGAAAGCTATAAATAAATAAATAATTAGCTAAATAAGAGTCCCGATGCAATTATATAGCGCTTTATAGTCTGTTATTATACTGTAAATAGCAAAAATGTAATTCTTCAATTATTGATGTTGGCACTTAGATCTTATGCTGATTCTTATATATTTCCTGTATTTTGCATTCACACACTTTGAAAAGATTTTGTTTATGAACCATTTCTTTTGCCAGCGAGCCCGAGCCTCAAATCCTGGACTACGTAACTCAGCAGCACAAGCTGCTGATCGGCACGGCGTCCGTACACGCGTTCCGGCTGTGCGCCAGCTGGCTGTGGGACATGTACAACAACGTCACCGCCGAGCTGGAGACCGGAGACCTGGAAAGATTGCCAGAGGTATGTTTTGCCTTTGTCCTTATGGCCGCAACTCTCAGGTTTTTAATCGTCATTATAATATAAATGTTGAGTTTTATTGTTCATTATAATATAAATGTGGAAGCTGAATGAAGCAGAGCTGGAGCCATAGATTTATATAGGTACTATATCTATGGCTGGAGCTGTCTCCGGTTTTTTTACGGATTTTAAATTATTTTATTATTAAGATTTTTAGCTAGGATGCTTGTTTTTTAAGCCATGTCTTCATTTTTATCGGGATATTTGTTTATTATAATTTTTTTACGGAAATACGTTTAAATGTTTATCAATCAATCACGAATAAAGTAGTGAACAGATTTGGGTGAAATTAGGCACGTCTATAGGAGACCACGTCGTGAACTTTTAAAGTAACTTTAAAATGAACATGAATTATTTGTAGCAACTTCCAAGCAAGTGTGGCCGCGGCGAAAGTAGGAAGCTTAACTACTCACGTAACGGAACATATTGGGACTAAAATGATTCACTTTAAAATAAGTTATAAATATTAATTTTGTCTATCAATAGCGCGTAACATATTTACAGCTGAAGATATATTTACCTTATGGTAAGTGGACGCTGTGGCCAACAGACATCCATATCTATTTTCAATTAAAAATCAAATAGCAAAAACAAATGAGGACTTAAATGAAATGCCATGTTTCCAGTAAAAAGGGTCTCAACACTCATCATACGAAATACAGCGGCATTGAGCTACTACTTTACGCTGGTATTTTGTGTGAGCGTGATCCGTGTGGTAACTCCGTTCGAGCTGCATTATTATGCATTTTTACGTGGCTCTACCACGTATAAATATGATGTATAATTAATCATATTTAATATAAAAATCAATGTTTTAAAAACAATACGAAATGTTTTATACGTGATAGAGCCATGCTGTAGTTATATTAGTAGTATAGTTGTAGCACGAATGGGTCGGCCCGACCGGGGAAGGATCACGCTCTCACAGATTGCCAGCGTGAAATAGTAGCTTAATGCTGCTATGTCTCGTATGGTGAGTGTGGAGAACCGGAGACCCTTTTTACTGGAAAAGAGGTATTCCATCTTAGTCCTCACGGGTGACAACATATCTGCATTTTGATTTGTAATCGAGGATAGATGTTGTTTACGCCGGTTGTTACAAGCTGCCGCTTGCGGGACGCGCGTCTCGAGCGGGTTGGAACGGGTTAGCGTTGCGCGGGAAGGGTGGGCTTGGTGTGCGCGTGCGGCTTTGCCAATGCCCCAGTCGGCAGGAAGCTTGGCGCACTGCGGCCGTGCCGGTTAGACGTCGGGCGTTACATAATAGTTTTGCGTAACATGTCGGCGGCCTCCATGTTGATGTATTTTGTCGTTAATATATGTGACAACGAGGCTTTTTGCTTTTTGATTTTGAATTATTGGATTAACTTAGATTGCTATTAATTTGCATCGACGAGTGACTTGTGTAGTTATTTAAATTTAAAATAAGTTAGTTAAATTGTACGAAGGAATTTTGCTTCCGCGTGGAACGCTGAACTTTGTGATCCCGGTGTAGATTGCGCGCGATGATAGTTCGTGCTAAGTGACGCTGGACTTGAGTTCCGATAGCGGTGACTCTCCCCCTCTGTTACTCGTCGAATTGGGCTACTGTGGGCCCTAGCTCAATCGACCTTTGTCGGGGTAACTCAGGGCCGTAACATGCTGGTAGCAGAGCTTGGTTGATTGTTTACAATCACTCCTGGCCGTAATACGTAATAAAAATATTTTTTTTCTTTTCTTTTTCTTTGTTCGCTTACTTTGTTTGTTAGCAGATCGGTTGTTCGAACCACGCCCGTTAGGCGTCGTAAGCGGAGTGTAGTTTAGGGTTAGGTCAGGTATTTGTATTAAGTATTCGTATTGTAAACTAAATTACCGAAGGGTCGGTCGCCTTAGTGTGGCATCTTTGTTGATCGACTGTGGTGTGTACTTGCCGTGTAGTGTAATTGTGTTTAATTTAATTAATAGTAATTGTATTAATTAAATTAATTGTGTAGTGTAATTGTGTTTAATTTAATTTAGTAGTATTTGTATTTAATAGTGATGCCATCGCACAAGCCACCGGCGCTTCGCTTGCGAGATAGGGCGACCCGATCGGGTCCATAGCTTAGAGAAGCGGCTCGAGCAGGTCATGGCCCGAAGGGCCGTAGTGGAGGAGGCTTGCACTGAGCTTTTGGCCTCGGGAGCGGAACAGGGAGTCCTAGACTCCTGCCTCGCAGACTACGAGCAATTTTTTTCTCTCACGGACGACTTGATCGAACGGGGGCCAAGTATGCTAGTGACGCGCGTGAAGCTCGGCTGAGTGGCCTGCTCGAGTCCCCTCGGAAGCAGCCTACTCAGCCGGAGCTGTTGGGACGACTCCCAACTCTGGACCTGCCAAGGTTCTCCGGGGTCCTCTCCGACTGGCTGACCTTTGTGGGACTGTTTGATAGCCTAGTGGACGCCCGGAGGGACTTGACACCCAGCCAGAAGATGGCTTACCTCCTGGCCTCACTGGAGGGGGAAGCCCTGGGCGTCGTCGGCCATCTGAAATTGTCTGACGACGCCTACCAGACCGCTCGGGACCTCCTCGCCGGAAGGTACGCCAACGTACGGCGAATCGCGGACGAATACGTTAAGCAGCTGTTAAACCTCCCGCTGCTTAAGGACCGGGCCAGACTACGTCCGGACATCATAAATCCAGTCTTGGTGGCCTGCAATTCTTTGAGGTGGCTGGATTTACCGATGGACGAATGGTCCTTTTTGTTGCTCCACATTGTGCTGTCCCACCTGCCTCTCGATCTTCGGATCCATTTCGAGGAGAGGTACGGCGGGGACGGCGCCTCCTATATTCCGCCCTTCAGGGATCTGCTGCGGTTCTTGGAGGAGCAGTGCAGGTAGATTGAAAACGCAGCGGGCCCCGTCGACGACCTACAGACTGCCAACCGAGCCGTGCCCAGGGAGAGGCGGAATCCCCCGGGCAAGTCGTCGCCAACCCCCCTCAGACCGAGTGGAGCTCCCGCGGGAGGGCGACGCCCCCTACCTTCTAATAGTGGCCTAGTGGCCAGGGAAGCGCCCTCCTGCTACTATTGTCGAGCATCCGATCACCGGGTGACGATGTGCCCGAAATTGTTGAGTAAGCCGGTCCCAGCGAGACGAACCATCGCCAAGGAGCGCCGCTGGTGCTACACGTGTTTGGAAAGGCATCTCCAACGAGACTGCCCGCACCAGCGGCCCTGTCCGCACTGCCAGAGCAATCACCATGCCGTTTTGTGCCTGGGTGCGAACGGCGCTTCTTCTCGGGGCCCTGTCGGGCCCTCAACCCTCACGGGCGGGGGCGCTTAGCCACGCCCTCTGTCGGGCGACGCTCGTCGCTCCCCTTCCGGCCACCGTGCCCCTTTTTTTTGAGGGGGTCCCTCCCCCGACCAGTCGGGGGGTCGTTCCCCCAGGGGCGGGGGAGTCGTCACCCCCCTCAGCGTGTAGAGAGGAACTTCACAGCCACTCAGCGGTCAGCGAGACCCTTCTCACCCCCGTTGGCTGAGAGGCCGCGACTGGAATAGCACCCTCCCCCCTTTGGTCGGTACCGGTACTACGGGGTTTCTGCGACCTCGAACCTGTCCCGGGCCTCAAGGCCGAGGTTCTCCGAAGCTCCCCAGGTCGGCCCTTTCGGTGAATTCCAACTACCAGTCATTGAGAGGCCGCCGAGTGGCGATTGTGTAACGGTTCGCGCTCTATTCGATTCGGATTTAAACGCGGTGTGGCCTCCACTTGGTTGGTGGGGAGACTAGGGCTCACCTGAAGCTTTGAATGCTTAGAAAAAAAATTGCCTTGGTTTTTCCGCGAAATGTTTCGTAGTTGTAGCGGTTGTGAGTAAAAAGGGTGAATTTGATAAACTCTTTGAATACGTGTACATATGTTTTTGTAAATATATTTGATCATTATGCTTGCTTTGTTGAAAAGAAAATTGAAATGGAGTAACTATTTGTGCCGAAGGAAATAAAATTTAATTCTCCCTTTGTTTTCACGTTTTGTTGGCATTGTCGAAGATATCGTTTTGCTTAATTTATCTGTTTTGATCAATGCGCATCGAGCGTTACATTCAACGTTATATGTTGAAAGATTGTTAGTTGAGCTTACTATCAGAGTTTGTGACTTTTTACATTTTTACGATGTAGCTCTTAAAATGTGTCCCTTTTGTTTTTGTTTTGTTCTTGTTTTTTTTTTCTTGTGCCTTTATTATTGTGCTTCGGTTGCTGGTAACTCACCATCATGTTCGGAATGTGGCTAATTTGCAGGGGGAGTTTTGGATTTTGGCTGGCCGACGCATTATTCGGAGCGTCATTTTTAAGAACATACCTTGTTATAAATTGAAGGCCACCATATCGCAGCCGATGATGGGTGACTTATCACCCGACCGCGTCAGGGCCATCCGACCATTCGCTGGAGTCGGAACCGACTTTGCTGGCCCCTTCCTCGTCAAGTCCTCCAACCTACGTAACGCGCGTTAACATAAGGCCTATCTGTGCGTTTTCGTGTGCCTCGCCACTAAGGCCGTTCACTTAAAACTTGTAAGTGCCCTCAGCACTGAAGCTTTTGTAGCCACGCTGGGCCGCTTCTTATCGCGTCGCGGTTTGCCGGACCTGATCTGGTCGGATTGCGGAACAGATTGTTGGGGCACGGATAGATATTTGAAGGAGGTCGCCGAATTTCTGTCCTGCAACAGGACTTATTTGGCTGCTGCGATGTCCGGGAAGGGCATCCAGGGGAAATTCGACTCTACGGCTCGCCCACGCTAAGGCGGTGATTTTGAGGTGGTGGTTGGGGTTGCAAGAGCGCATCTCCGTCGCGTTAGTGGCCGAGGTTTTGGTTGGAGATTCGGTCTTGCAACGTGCCGTCGCGACCCTATCCCGGTTGCCAATTTACTCGCGGACATATGTCCTTATGTCCGGGACGGGGTTTTGTTTACGCCGGTTGTTACAAGCTGCCGCTTGCGAGATGCGCGTCACGAGCGGGGTGAAGAACCGGTTAGTGTTGCGCGGGAAGGGGGGGGGCTTGCTGTGCGCGTGCGGCTCTGCCAGCGCCCCAGTCGGCAGGAAGCTTGGCGCGCTGTGGCCGTGCCGGTTAGACGTCGGGCGTTACATAATAGTTTTGCGTAGCATGTCGGCGACCTCCATGTTGATGTATTTTGTCGTTAATATATGTCACAACGAGGCTTTTTTGCTTTTTGATTTTGAATTATTGAATTAACTTAGATTGCTATTAATTTGTACAGACGAGTGACTTGTGTAGTTATTTAAAGTTAAAATAAGTTAGTTAAATTGTACGAAGGAATTTTGCTTCCGCGTGGAACGCTGAACTTTGTGAGCCCGGTGTAGATCGCGCGCTATTATAGTTCGTACTAAGTGACGCGGGACTATAGTTCCGATAGCGGTGGGCGTCTTGTGGAGCGGTCGGCGCACGTGGTGCTGCTAGTTGATTGTATCGGTGACGTCAGGTTACATTTACACTTTCCTACACACACCCACTACCATTTACTTGCCCCTGACGCCACCTTGTGGTAGACCCTACACTTCTGGAATTCGGTAAGTTTTGTGTTTGCGTATCTAGCCGTTATAATTTAACTATCCTTAGGTCATTGGACCCTCCCCTCTGTTACTCGTCGAATTGGGCTACTGGGTAACTCAGGGCCGTAACAGATGTAGATGTCTGGGTCACAGCAACCACCCACCATCAGGTGGAGTGTGTGCTCGTTTGCCACCTATCCTATTAAAAAAAACGTTATATATTGTTTGGCGTATGGACCGACAGAAATTTTAGGGGGAAATGGTGGTTTCATACGCTACATTTTCCCGGTAGACCCTATGTGCTAAGTGTCACTGTAGCTTTTCTAATGTAGATCTTTAATAGTTTTTTTTTTTTGAAAATCACCCGAAATCTTACTTTTAAATCATTACTTTTTTGTTTGTGATTATAATAACACGAAATAACTTGTAATGTATTCTGCAATGTAATGTTACGAGCTTAGGGTTGGTGACAATAAAAACTGCCTATTGTATTATCAAAATTGACACTTTAATTACCGAACGTCAATTAAAACTAATACACACTAATAATTAATCATACTTAACACTTCAGTTCACCTTATTTCGCTCGTAAGTCTTTACTTGTTTCGCCAATTTAATATTGCCCCTGTCACGGCCCTGAACGGCTTTATATATGCCTTTTCAAACATCTAGAATGTTTAAGTAAATACCGGTCCCGACCGACTAGATGTAGAGAATTCGATTGGGGAATTTTCTAGAAAGCTTAGTTCTTCTGTTTGATACTAGATGGCGCTAGTGGGAGAGTTCTAGAAAGATCTTAACGCCTCTATTTCTGCTGCTTGATACCAGATGGCGCTAATAAGTAATAATCACCCGCCATATACCGGCCGCTAAATATAGCGCGCAACAGTATTATTATTCTAAATAAAATAATTTTGTGCGGCGAATCCAACTTTAGCCATGAAGGCGTAGTGCATTTGCGCAATTTGCATCATTGGAAAAAAAAGGCCAAAATACTCACAAAAAAGGCAGATTTCTCATCAACGAAGATTTTCTGTTTGATGTTTGGGCTGGTGTTATTGTGCGAAATCTTATCGGCCCACATTTTTCCCAGACGCCTGAACGGAGAGAATTATTAAGAATTACTAATAAATGATTTACCTTAACTGGTACTGTCAGTTTTAAAGGAAGATGGGCCAATTGTTTTTGATAATAACGGTTGTCCGTCACATTACCTGTGAACGGTACGAGAACATTTAGCTGGCTCTATTCTTTGCCCCGCACGCTCAAATATAGTATATTTCCGCAAAGTAACGACTGATTCTTTTAATTATAGAAAAAGTTAAGTATTTGGGCGTAACAATCGACCAAAAACTAACGTGGAACTCTCACCTTAGCAACGTATGTCATACGGCTAAAATTGTTTTAGGTACGTGCAGTCGTATGGTTAGGAACAACTGGGGCTTGCGTTCCAGTATGATCCTATGGCTGTACAGCAAAATAGTGAGGCCGATTATCACATACGCCTCCAGTGTCTGGTGTAATAAGGCCAACCAAAAGACGAATGTGGAAAGACTAAATAGTCTACAAAGAACTACCTGCTTAATGACAACTGGGGCGATGTGATCATCGCCTTGAGCAGCTCTTAATGCACTTCTGTGTTTAACGCCCCTTGATCCTTAGACGCTACGTGCTACGCTTAGGGCTAGTTTGTATAGGATTAATGCCCAGGGTCGTCTGCGCTTGCTGCTTTCGTAAAAATTGAGATCCATGCTCGACTCAATGAAGGAAACACGGGCCTTATGCATGATCTCGGATGTCATCCGTTCACCATACACTTTTAATAAAAAGTATGTAGTGGAACTACTCTTCAGAGAAGACTGGCTGAATGGACAGGTTATCTGTGAGGTCGGTATATGGTACACGGATGCCCAAAAATGGACCTCGACGTAAGCTTTGGAATTTATGGGGAATGCCCCAAATTCAAACTTAGTATGAATTAGGATAGATTCACCTCTCGTATCTTTCAGGCAGAAATTTTCGTCATACTTCAGTGTGCGGAAATCTATCTGCAAAAATACTACGTCAATCATAATATAATCTATATAAACTCTGATATTCAATCAACACTGCTAGCGCTGAAATCATGAGATGAGAGTTCACTAAGAACTCTAATCTAAACGCCTTGAGACGTAACAACAGGGCAGGGTCGTTTTAAGATGGGTTTTAAAAGTGCATTGGTTACTTGACTTAAACTATCAAAATTCTATGAAACATGTTCATTTTTATACAAAATGAAAATTATTCGTGAGAGAAAGTCTGTGTTGATTTGCAAATCATTTGAACAGATAGGCATAGTGTGATTTTTCTAGTTGTAAATTGGTTCAGAAACTTATGAGCTTGAACCTATTATTTAAAGATCTTCAATCAGCAGAGCCACATAAATTTCTTCAGACTCATTAAAAATAATGATTGGCAGGATATTTTTCCCAAATGTGTAGACAGCACTTCGTATCTTGCTGACTATACCCTGTACTACATATAACTGTCGCTAAACGGAAACGAAGTTTTAGTTCATTAAAACTTTTAAAAATTTACCTAGATTTCTACTAGGTGTCAGGAAAGACTGTCGTTGCTTGAAATCTTTTCCATAGAAAATTAATTTAGAGGGGCGCCACTATGTCATCTCGCACTACCTAAAAATTTGGCTAGGACCTCCACTGATAGGGTCTACCGGGGAAATGTAGCGTATGACTCCCCGCCCCCAAAATCCTGTCGGTCCATACGCCTAACACTCTGTACAGGCAATATTAAGTATGACCTGTGTACTTAGACTATTCAAAAAGGTCTAAGCTTGTAATACAATACAGAAATAAAATACAATATCATTAATTGAATTTTAACTTCTAAATGTTAGATGGGATTTTAAATTTAGATGAGAGTATTCTTTTTCTGCGAAGGAATCTGCCACGGTAGCAATGCTGCATCAACTGTGGTATTATGAATTATGGTAATTCAGATCTATTTTTAATTTTGTATCATTCTTCTGAGGGGTGATGTTTTTTTATTAAAGCTAACTTCAGGTGTTTGTGGATTGCATTGTACTACGTACTTATTATGCGAACTGTTCATTCATTTATCATTAAAAAAATGAGTAATGTGGTAGTGAAGATAAGGGCTAAATTCTACCAGTAAGTTCGGTTCGGTTTTGATTAGTTTCAATACGTGAACGTGTTCGATGTGTGTGCAGCTGCACGCGCTGTCGTGCTGCCTGAAGGCGATCGCGACGAGCGACGCGGCGGCGTGCGTGGAGCGCTGCCGGCTGGCGTGCGGTGGCCACGGCTACATGCTGGCCTCCAATCTGCCGCTAACGTACGGGCTCGTCACCGCCGCCTGCACCTACGAGGGCGAGAACACCGTCATGCTGCTGCAGACTGCCAGGTACTCCGCCGACAGCCGACATGTCGCCCTACTACATACTCGGTTATATTTAACTTACAATTATAATAATGACCTCCAGACCGAATTTCGGTCACGGCGGCCAGCCTCAACGGAGGCTAGCCATCGGCGCAGGACAGAATTGTAGTGCCCAAGTGTATGCGCAAGCACAGGTGCACTCTCTATTCCCTCACTCTCATAGTCCGATGGGACGGTAAACCGACACGACCGAAGAAATATCTTGTCATGTTTCCATACCTTTATAAGATGAACCATGATGCACCAGTTTATGTTGTTTGTCCATATCTATTCGGTGGTTTCACTGACCTCCCGGATCGTGTAACATAATTATTTTTAATAGTATTTTCTCTATATGTTGAGTACATATTTTGGTTGTTATAAGATACACTGGCATTAACGTCATCATATTCGAAGTTATAGTTAGGAGTATCGTGTCTGTTTGGCGAATCTTTTATTATATGTTTCCTATTTCTAACTATTTTACTACCAGTAACTAATTCAATTTCATATGAGCGATCCCTTATTTTTCTTGTAATAATCCCGGATATCCACTTTCGTTTATTTACGTCTAGTAACACTTTTACTTTCTGCCCGACATTTAATTTTTGCAAATTTTTTGCATTGCGATCATAATAAATCTTCTGTTTTAGTTGTTTTTCTTTTAATTTACTTAAAATATTTTTTCGTGTTTTAGGTTTTAAAAATTTTGTAGACATAGGTAATATACTTCTCAATTTTCTACTCTGTAATAATTCCGCCGGAGAAGACAAGTTTTCATCTAAAGGAGTGTTTAAATATTCTAATAAAGCCAACCTGTAATCCTGCCTTTTCGCGGTAGACTTCAGAATTATATTCTTTAATGTCTGAACGGTCTGTTCAACTTGTCTGTTTGATTGGGCGTAACGCGGTGATGAAGTCATATGAGTGAAATACCAATCTGATGAAAACTGTTTAAAATCACTCGATGTAAATTGTGGACCACAGTCAGTCATGACTATATAGGGTATACCCTGTCTACAAAATATATTTTTTAAAGATGTAATAACAGAAAATGAATGAGTTGACTGCAATTCGACCAATTCAAAAAATTTGCTATAATAATCAATTAATAACAAATAATTTTGGTCTTTAACTTGAAATAAATCTACTCCTATTTTTGCCCACGGTCTATCCGGTATTTCATGACATTGTAATTGTTCCTTTTGATTATTTCGTCTAAATGATAAGCATATTTGACAATTTAACACCATATTTTTTAAGTCATTATTTAGCCCTGGCCAAAATAGAATTTCTCTCGCTCTTAGTTTGCATTTCTCGAGACCCATATGACCTATATGAAGTTTGTTCAAAAATTCTTTTCTTAATATTTTAGGAACAATAATTCTCTCATTTTTCCAAACTAACCCATGTGCAAAAGATAAATCCTCTTTATAGTTCCAATACGGTTTAATTATATCATCCACTTCTCCTTTGACACTTGGCCAGCCTTTTAGCACATACTTCTTTAATTTTATTAATTCGTTATCAGTTTCCGTGTATTTTTGCAATTGCACAAACTGAACGTCTGTAATGTCGTCGGTGACTCTTGAGACGGCCTGTCGTTGCACCGCACACACCTCATCATGCAGCGAATCGGAACTCGGATGAAGTGCGCTTAGCACTGTCGGTTCGTACGCACGTGATAACGCATCGGCTATGTACAAGTGTTTGCCTAGTATAGGAATAGAGTCTACGTCAACTACAACAAATTCCAAAATATACAAAATATTTTTATAACTGACTCGTAAATTTATTTTACCAACTACGTGTATATGGCCACCGGAGTAACTACTAAGTTTTGTACTACTTTTCAATACATCGTGTTTTGTAATCCCTATACTTGATAAAAATTTTATAGGCAATACATTGACATCCGCACCGGTATCAATTTTAAAGCATATTTGTTTATGATTAATTAATAAATTTACATTCCAATCGATATGGCTTTCTAATAAATTTATTACCTGTTCATCCGATTCTTCTATATAATATACATCACACACTCGTGCAAAATGATTCATCTTTGAACAGCGTACACACCGTTTACCAAATGCAGGACACTCGTATTTCTTATGTACATTCCCGCAATTAATGCACTTGTCCTTTAGCGGGATATAATTATAGGAAAAACCTTGACGGTATGGTGGTGCTGGTCCGCTCCGCCAGCCGCTCCGGCTGCCGCTCGCGCCCGTAGCGTGCGCCGCGCTCCGCCAGCAGCCCGTACTCGAGATGGCTTCCTTGTTGCCCCGACCCTGATTGCCACTTGGTTCATTTCTTTGGTTATCCCGTGATGGGTTTAAAACTTTATGTACGGCACGTATATCCTTTCTTTCTCTATTCAAATTTCTGACCTCATAAATTGGCTCTTCACGTCTTATATTTTCCGAGTAAGCCTTCGAAATTATCGCCGCACGACATATGTCCAATGCAGTTTTTAATGTTAAATTATCTTCCCTTAATAATCTTTCCCGTATACTCGCACTAGTCACACCACAGACCAGTCTATCCTTTATTAGACTATCAGATAATTCTCCAAATTCGCATGTCTGAGACAATTTACGCAACTCAAATACATATTGATCGATCGTTTCATTTTGTTTTTGATCTCGTGTGAAAACTTATGCCGCTCAACGGTAACGTTTCTTGTAGTTTTAAAATGTTGGTCTAGTATTGTTAAGACACCCTCAGCTGTTGCGTATTTTTCCGAAGACTGGTCTAAAATGTCTCGACACTGTTCTCCAAGCACATGTAGTAATATATTTAGTTGGATGGATACATTTTTCTTATCAATCTCGCAGGCTTTACAATATATAATATAACTATTGCGCCATTTTGTCCAACTTTCACTTAAACTTCCAGAGGACGAATCAATTGCATTTCTATCAAAACAAAATGGAGGTGGCGGCGTTAAGACACTTTCCATTTTTAATACGTGCACTCGTAATTATTACTATTACACCGATAATAAACTAATTAATGTTATTAAATTATAATATATTTATCTCATTAATAACAAATCTTTGCTCCATTTTAAAATTTAAATTACCGGCTGCGCCATGTCATGTGTGACGTGCGTCAATCAAACACGGTGTTCTGGCCAGTACTGAATTTATTTTAATTTTACAATTATTATTACATATCTGGGGCAGGACCAAGGGCTTCACGTGCTTTTTTTGCCAACTTCCTGACTTCGGGCAGCTACTGAGAATTTCTTGATAGAAAAACTCAATAACTGATTTTTTGGTCCGACCCGGGATTCACAACCGGGACCTCATGATCAGCAGTCGCACTGCTACAACCACCAGACCAAAGAGGCAGTGATTTAACTAATTGAATAAAGCTGACAAACCGAGTATATTTCCTATTACTTAGGATATCTGCTTTCACAATATGACAGCCAAGAACTTGTTAACAAGTGACCGGAAACAATTTCATCATTCAACCATTTTATCGGAAATTTTTTTTACAGAAAAAAAAGGTGACAAACAAGCACACAATCCACCTGATGGTAAGTGGATGCTGTGATAGACATCTACATTTATCCTTAATGAAGATTCAAAATTAAGTTCCGTGGTCACCCTTAAGATCGTAAGACGAAATATCTCGTTTCTAGTAAAAGGGTTTCCAGTTCTTTACACGCATCAACAAAGGAACATGAAGATTCGTAATAAGTAAAAATGCAAAAAAATATATATAGAATACAATATATATAGTTATAATAAAGCAGTAAGTTTTATTATAACTAAAGGCCTTTCTCTGAAAAAAAGAAACTAGATAAAAATTGGATCGTGTTTTCCAAAATTATTTGAAATGATCCAAACCACAAACTGACCAAGATCCTTTTTACAGTTCCAAGTATTAAAGACATGAGAAATAACAAGAAATCGCAAAATCTACATAAAATGTTTTGGTAAAATGTGTTACAGGTACCTGGTGAAGGCGTGGCACCAGTCAGGCGCTGCACTGCCCCCCACCGTGGCGTACCTGGCGCTTGCACGCGACACACGTCTCACGCACTCGCAGCCGTGGCGCAACGAGGTCGATGCCATCGTCGACGGCTTCCAACGTATCGCTGCCGGGTAACCGACCTTCTATTACTTATTCGATCCTGGTACATTCAGGTGTGCTCCTTATTACTAACTGATCATTCAACCTTTCAAGCCAACCTACCTTTTAGTATTCATTCGCACCTGGTGCATTCTAATGTGCTCAATGCAATCGTTGACGTCTTCCATCGCATCGCTACCGGGTAACCCACCTTCCATTACTTATTCGCTCCTGGTACATTCGAATGTTCTCCCTATTACTAACTGCTCATTCAACCTTTCAAACCATGTTACTACTCATTCAATCAGCGAAGAGGTTGCACTAACCCTTTACCTGCCCATTCGCTCCTGGTGCATTCGACTGTGCTTGGTGCCACCGTCGATGACTCTTCCTATATCGCCAGCAGGTATTGCGCCGGACAACTTCCGAAGGATCATCAGTCTTACTGACCTTGAACTTGTCTATGCGCTATAAATAAATTCCATTCATATATCCATGAAGATACGCATTCTGGTGCACCTGGTGTTCTGTTTATCTTCATATCACGCATACTACCAATGTTTTAAAATCGTCTCTGTTCGCCTCTGGCTATCTATACTCACACTCGCCGGTAGCCTGCAAAAAAAAATACATTGCGATATGGGTTTTTCAGTACGTTCTACAACTTCAGTCCAACTTGTCATTTGAATCAATGATAACAAATCCCTACAAACTACAAAAAAAAATCAGTCCGGTTTTGACAATTTCTTTCCGAGGATTTTCTTCTTAATTATTTCTGATTTTGTTTTTTTAATCTTGTACAAAATATTAACAGGATTGAGGCTTAACTTTATCCGGAAAATCTAGAGATTTTATTAAAATAGAAATATTGATGAGATAAAATAATGATGGCATAAATGGCGTTTAATGATTATCCTAGAACAGAATAGAATAATTTTTTATTCAATATAGATTACATGTTGTAATTATTATTGAGTAATTTTTTACTTTACCACTAGTTCGAAAAAAAAAACCTCTGTCCTGGGAAGAACCAGCAAGAAACCCAGCGGGACTTTATAAAATAGTAATTTTACAACGTCAATGGTCACAGAATATTTACAAAATTTATTTTAGAAACAGCTTGGAAGCGACCATCTCATTCCCAGGGGTTATTATCAACCAAGTATTAATTTTTATTATAATAACCCTTTTATATAGTTTTTGTTTAGTTAAATATTTGAACTTGGTAATAGAGATACCTTGTATATTTTCTGGGACTTCGTTGTAATAGCGTATACATTGCCCCAAGAATGAATTACTGGCTCTATGGAGTCGAGAAACTGGTATCATTAGACTAGCTTGTGTTTGTTCCTAGTGTTTACAGAGTGTACATCACTTTTTTCACTATAGTTTTAGTGTTTTTTTTTTTGTGAACACACATAAAATTTTCGTAGATGTACTGAGAGGCCAAAGTTAATATATTTCTTTTTAATTTTCTTTTTAATTTCTTTAAAATTTTCTCTAAGAGACTCTTTCGGTTTTAGGTTGTAAATAGCTCTTATGACTCTCTTCTGCAAAACGAAAATAGTTTCTAAATAAGCCGCATTTCCTCATAGCAACAAACATTATATTATTCCCATATGACATTATGCTATGGAAATAACTAAAATAAACTTAACTAGCTGTCTCGACGTTAGTGAGATCTCTAATCTTTGTTACAGCATAAGCTGCGGAGCTTAATCTGCTTGATAGTTTAGATATATGGGGGCCCCACTGAAACTTAAGTCTAATTAATTGATGAATTTGGAAAAGTGATTTTTGTCTACTATCCGAGTTCTGAACCAATATTTTGTGTTTGAAAGTGCAAATATAGAATTCAATGTATATTCAGTCGTTTCGTAAAGAAAAAAGTTGGCACAGTGTATTACAACCAAATTTAATTCTTCCGTCAGAAAAATTGCATTATGCGTGGCGCAAATCGAGAAACGAGAGAAGAGCGGCATGACGTACGAAGACGCCTGGAATATGACCTCCGTGCAGCTAACAGCAGCGTCTGAGGTAAAATAGTATTTAAAAATAATTTGTTTGTTTATTTTAGTATTAGATCATAAATATAAACCAATGAAATGCAGGTCTTTTCGTTTAATTCTCAAATCTTCACATAAATAAAACAGTTATCAACGAAAATATAACGAATTTTACGTTGTTTACAGCATCGACGAATTGATGTCCCTATGCCATTATTAACTACCGTTTTAACGTAGCTGTCTTTTATTTTTAATTAATCATGTATAAATATATACTGTCCTTGGTGATCATGATTTCTGAAAAAAAATTGAAAAGGCTTGAATATAAAATAAGTTTAAATACCGTGTGTGTTGTAAGAAGAGACAGGGAAACAATTCAGCGGATGGGCAGCAACATCTTCCTAATAACGACTAAAAATAAAAAAATGATCTTGCCGAGAGTGGCAACTATGGCAAATATCCCCCCCCCCCCCCTATGAGGCAATCTATGAGCAGAAACGGTAAATACCGCATTCAGAGTCATGTTTCACTATCACAATCACCACAGCCTATCAAATTCCACTGCTGAATACAACAGCCAGATGGGTTGGCAACTAAAGTTATGTTTAGAATTCGTTTATCTCAACCACAACTCAGTATTTAAGTATAGTTATATCCCTATTACTGGATTTTATATAAAATAGATTTACATCATGTAACAGAATTAACGCATATCCTGAAAGTAGTTTGTTAAGAATTGTTTACTGAATCGATTTCTATCATTTTTAATTTAGATTTTTATCCCAAAATTGATTAAAACTACATAAATTACAGTCACACCAAACCTGTACAATCAAAACAAACTGAAATGGACCGTGTTTCTGAGGGTACGATGTGAAGGTCAGTTGTGTGTGTATTAATACAAATGTGTGTGTGCGTTTACGCGTGTGAAAAATGCGTGTGTACATGTGTGCGTGTGTGTACGCGTGCGCGTGCTCGCGCGTGTGTGTGTGTGAGTATGTGCGTGTGTGTGTGTGTGTGTGTGTGTGTGTGTGTGTGTGTGTGTGTGTGTGTGTGTGTGTGTGCGTGCGTGTGGTTGGGTGGGGGGTGCGAGTGTGTGTGTGTGTGTGCGCGCGCGTGCGTGCGTGCGTCGCGCGTTTCAACACGTTCAAGAGTTTAGGTTTCAACAAAGTTACCTTAGCTAACCTCTGAACAAAGAAAAAAATGTAATTTAATTTCTTCTCCAGGCACATTGCCGGGCTTTCATTCTGTCCAGTTTTCAAAAAGAAACTGAGAAATTGGTGAAAACTGTGTCTGCTCCACTTCGCCTAGTTCTTCTGCAGCTCGTCGAATTGTACGCGGTGTATTGGGCACTGGAGTGCGTTGGAGATTTACTAAGGGTAAGTGATTTCATTATTTATTTGCAATTACATGTATGCATATATTATGTTTTACTACAATATTTTTATTTCTGTTTCTACTTTTTTTACCAGTTCTCATCAATATCGGAACGCGATATCGAAGGTCTTCAAAACTGGTATGAAGATTTGTTGGTCAAGCTTCGACCGAACGCAGTGGGCTTGGTAGACTCCTTCGACATTCGAGATGAGGTTTGTTGAAAGCTTGTCTATTATAGGTTGTTCAAATCACATTATTATGACAAATTCATTTTCTTAAACGTTAATTTTCATGATGCTCCGCCATTTTATGATTTTTAATTTATTTACTAGTTTTATGGATTATATTATATATTACGAAATGCCGTCACAATATAAAAATATTAACATTAATTTTGTAAAGACTGTGATTTGCAGCTAGAACCCGATAGGTATTTCTGTAGTCATGTTCTTTGACTATGGACTAAAATGACTTGTATGATCTATTCAACTATATAGTAGATGTGCTTAATTCTCGACCTATTTCTATTTCTTGTCTATATGAATGATTTATCTTCCCTTGGAGTGTAGAAGTAAGGAGTACCAACTCTCACAGTAGAACAATTGAAAAAGTGGCTATCTGTAAGCAGTAAATAACAGTTCAAAAACTCTCCACAACATCTGCGCGGGAGTAGCTACTCGGATGAAATGAACTTAGCAGTTATCGACGGTTTAAATGTGCTACTAAACTGCTCAGTAGCTCTAAAATCTAAAATAATTTTATTTAGTAAATATAACCTCAAAAAGTCGTCCATCCCACTTATTTTTCGCCACGTTCTTTAAAATTTACCCCGTAGCTATAGTGGCGCCACCCTTATTTAACGATTTTCTATGGACACTTTTTAATACACAGTCTGTACTCCTTACTTCTACACTATACTTGGATAGTTCTTTCCACGTATTTCCTAAACCAGTGGTATAAGTAAAAAAACTTTTAATGAGAATTACTTATATTTCATATTAAATTTAAAAAATGTATTCTATTCTATAATAAAAGTGTCTATGAGTATTATCGATATAACTGCTTCTATCAAGCTGGTGGTTATTTGTATTAAAACTATGCAACTATGTAACAATTTTTAAAAGTTTTGTCTGTCTCTGTCCGAGCTTATCTTCAGAATGGTTAAACCGATAGTGATGAAACTTCACGAACAGAGAGCAATCTAGTCTAAGTTTTTTCCGAAAACTGAGGAGTTTTGTGAAATAAAAATGTTTTCGATGATTCTCTCATAAACTATAATATGATATATAATAAAAAGGAATAAACAAAAAAAAAATTAGTTTGAAATTTTATATATTTATGTTCGTATTATCAATATTGTTACGAGCTTGAGGTTCGTGACAATAAAAACTGCCGATTAAATTACCAAAATTTACACTTTTATTACCTAACACCAATTAAAACTTAGAACACTAATAATTAATCACACTGATTCACTTTATTTCGCTCCGAAGCTTCGCTTGTCTCGCCAAATTCAATACTACCCCGACCGCGTCTTGCAGCGCCTTTAAATACACATTTTTCACCGAAACGTCCAGAATATTCAAGTAAATACGCACGCCAACCGACCAGGGGCAGAAAGTTCGAGTGTAGGGCTTCCAGAAAGCTTAATTCTTCTGTTCGATACTAGATGGCGCTGTTGGTCGAAAGTCAAGATTGACATTTTCTAGGAAGCCCTCCTCGCTCTCGTCCCCGACAATAGATGGCGCTAGTGCCGGGTACAAGACGTCAACTTAGGCGCGCAACAATATATTATGTTTGGCTTAGCGCCAAATAAGGAAATAACAAAATCTGAAAGCTACAAGTGGCGCCGTAGTAGATTTATTACTAAATTTCATATTGACATTAAACATTCGAAATGAATTCGATGTAAACAATTATTATTAATTTATTTTTTGCGTTTCTTGTCAGATTTTACATTCAGCTCTTGGTGCATACGACGGTCGTGCTTACGAGAGGCTCATGGAAGAGGCTATGAAGAGTCCACTCAACGCGGAACCTGTCAACCAAAGCTTCCACAAATATCTAAAGCCCTTCATGCAAGGAAAACTATAGACGTACACATGTAAATTCTTTACATCTTCTGTAAGGTTTACCTAATCTATATCCGATACAATTTTTATGGTGCTACTTATTCTATACTACCCACGAATAGTATGTCATGTGAGAAGGTTAAAGGACTAGAAATAATTAAAGTTCTTCAACCCCATTGTTTCTCACACTTTTAAATATTATACTATATAATATTATGGACTGGTTGCAAAGCATGAAAATAAATAACTTATATGAAAACGACATCATGACAAAAAAAAGGTTTTAACGAGTCTAGGTGTAGATATAGTCTATGAACAATAATATTTATTATATATATTGACTGCCTTAATCAATTATTAAATATATTGACTGCCTCGTTGGTCTAGTGTTTGTAGTAGTGCGACTGCTGATCATGAGGTCCCGGGTTAGAATCCCGGGTCGGGCCAAAAGGATATCAGTTATTGAGTTTTTCCATTAAGAGATTTTCAGTAGCTGTCCGGAGTCAGGAAGTTGGCGGTGTCTCACCCCCGTGCCTCGGAAAGCACGTAAAGCCGTTGGTGCTGCACCTGATCTTTCTTCGGTCGTGTCGGTTTACCGTCACATCGGACTATAAGAGTGAGGGAATAGACAGTGCACCTGTGCTTACGCATACACTTGGGAACTATAATCCTGTCCTGCGCCGATGGCTAGTCTCCGTTGAGGCTGGCCGCCGTGACCGAAATTCTGTCTGGAGGACATTAAATATATTTGATAGTGCAGCATTTAATGTCATGTACACGTTTGTTATTTTCTTTTTAGTATGCACCACTACAGAAGAAATATAAATCAGCTTACGAATCCAAAATAAAAAATAAAAATATAAATTTCTTGCACTTTCCCGAGGTTAGAAAGTTGCAAAGAAATTTATATTTTTATTTTTTATTATAAAGAGTAGTTGTTTATTTAATTATGATTATTTTGTTGTTTTAATTGTAATACAAAGTTTGGCTTGGATGAGGCTCAGCTGAATTGAATAAATATTTAGTTTTTGATATTGTACGCAACTCCGATATTATTTGTGTTACGAAATATATTTTATATGTAGATAAGGTAAATCAAGATAAATATAGTTATTAATTATTATTGAGTAGCAACATTTATTTTAGATAGAATTTTATGTTTTATAGAGGTGTTGGTTGAAAACATTCCATTTATTTAAAAAGATAAAGCGGGTTTTATATGTTATAATAGTAAACACGGAAATTATATGAGATTTTATACAATTGATATTAATAATAAATTTTTTATATTTGTTTTGTTGCTCGACTTTTATTTATTTTATATCTCTTCAACAAATGTTGCCTACTATGTTATATTTTGAAAATTAAAATTATTTGTGTAGTATTTTAACATATTTATTAACTTACTTTCTTATCTGTTCGACTTTAAACTTAAAACATAGTCCAAGATTTTTATTTAATCTGTATGGCGCTATGAGAAATATGGATTTCTAATAAATTAAATTTAAATTTTTAAATACATTTTACGTGGATGGTTTTATGCAGAATATATGTTTGAAATTTGTGATCTAAACTAAATACTATTCAACTATTTACATTACATGTCTTAACATCTAACCAATTTAGATAAATTAGGTACTGGGTGAGAAATTAATCAAATAATTTATCTATTTTAAATAGCTAGTATAAAAATCATGAATTTATGTATTAAATTAAATTAATGTCATAAAAATTAGTCATAACAATTAAAATATATTGTTTCGAATAGTATATTACACACAAAAGTAAACCAGCATTTATAACACACTTAATCGCTGTAAAGCTACCAACAAGATACTAAGATCATTCTTTAATTTCCGCTTCTCCACAGATAAATAAATATGTAGCAAGCTACTCTTCTCTAAGAAGTTTGAATTGAATTTTTTTTAATATTTCATCAAAACACACAGTAATTACACCTTATCAAATCACAAGCAATACAAAATCTAGGAATTCACTAAAAATTTAAAGTTGATGTAACTAAACGTAAAACTCGCAATTCCTTTAACAATCATTTTAACAGTGGTAGAGCCACGCGGCAGCTTTGCTGTTGCACGTATGGGCCGGCTCAAACCGGGGTTCACGAGCTCACAGAATACCGGCGTGAAGTGGTAGCTCTGCTTCCGCGTTTCATCTGGTGAGTGCAGGTGGCCGGAGGAGGCTGATTCTGTCGCTGATGTGGTACTTCAGGGTATGGAACTTTTTATTCCTTCCTCTGTAGTGCCCATCGGAAGTAAATCTCAGTCATGGTTTGGTCGCTCTTGTAAAATAGCATCATGATATAAGCAGGAGTGCTACCAAGCCTGGGCTGACGCATCAACGCCGGGATGTAAACACCAGCGCTCTAAAAACCGCTTCCAGGTCCTTAAAAAGAGTCATTGCCAAGGCGAAGTCAGAGCACATAGGCAGAATTGGCGAGAAACTAGTTCGCCTTCCTTCTGGAACTCGTGCATTCTGGTCTCTCGCCAAGGCTGTCTAGGGGAATTTCTGTCAGCCATCTCTGCACAGGAAGGACGACTTACTGGCCCATGCCGCAAAGGAGAAAGCCGATCTGCTAGGCTCTTTCTTTGCGTCCAACCTGACTCTCTATGACGGGGGGAGTACGCCGCCGACCATCCCGCGGTGTGAGTACTCCATGCCGGAGGTGCGGTTTACACAGCGCTCGGTTCGCAAAGCGCTCCTCTCCCTGGACATCCACAAGTCGAGTGGGCCTGTCGGTGTCCCCCCAATTGTGCTAAGGACGTGTGCTCCAGGCATCGGTCTTAACGCGTCTTTTCCGGTACTCCTACTCTCTAGGCGCAGTCCCAAAATTATGGAAGACTGCTTTCGTCCACCCGATTCCTAAAAAAAGGCGACCGCTCAGACCCGTTCAACAACAGGCCCATCGCCACCACCTCCTTGTTCTCCAACACAATGGAGTCCATTGTAAACTGTCAGCTCATGAGGTACCTTGAGGATCACCAGCTGCTTAGTGATCGCCAATACGGTTTTCATCGTGGTCGATCGGCTGGTGATCTTCTGGTTTACCTTACTCATAGATGGGCGGCGACAGTAGAGTCCATGGGAGAGGAATTGGCCGTTAGTTTGGACATTGCGAAGGCCTTCAATCGGGTTTGGCACAAAGCGCTTCTTTCGAAGCTCCCTTCCTATGGGCTTCCCGAGAAATTGTGCGATTGGATCACCAGCTTTCTTACAGTTAGAAGCATCAAGGTCATTGTAGACGGTGCAAGCTCCAATTACAAGCCTATTAATGCTGGTGTTCCACAAGGCTGCGTGGTTCCACCAAAGCTGTTTCTTCTGCATATCAATGATATGTTGCAAACCGGCAACATTCATTGCTATGCAGATGAAAGCACACTATACACTGACAGATGCTCTGTACACCGGCCGTGCCAATATTTCTCGGGAAAACGTCTCTGAGTACCGGGATAAACTTGTGTCGGTCTCAAGTAGCTCAGACACAAGTTTGCGCGTTAACCGCTAAAAAGAACCCCTTTGTAGTATCTTCTCAGTTTCAAGGCACTCCCCTTGTTGCCTCAGCCAGTATTGGAATCCTCGGCGTCGACATATCGAGTGACGTGCAGCTTTGTGGTCATTTGGAAGAGAAGGCCAAATTGGCCTCTAAAAAGCTTGGCGCGCTCAGCAGAGCGGTACAGTATTTCATGCCGGCAAACCGCCTGCAACTTTACAAGGCGCAGGTTCGGCCGCACATGGAATACTGTTCCCATCTCTGGGCTGGGGCTCCCCAGCGCTAGCTCCTTCGACTTGACCGCATCCAGCGCAGATCGGCTCGAATCGTCGACGACCGAGTGCTTTCCGATCGGCTCGATTCACTAGCGCTGCGAAGAGATGTTGCATCCCTTTGTGTATTTCATCGCATCTATCACGGGGAGTGCTCTAAGGAATTGTTCGGATTAATCCCAGCAGCCAAATTTCATGAACGCACTTCGCGGCAAACCTTTCGATACCATTCACACCATCTGGATGCTTTGCGGTCCACCACTGTACGTTTCACTAGGAGTTTTCTTCCGTGTACGACCTCTCTGTAGAATAGTTTACCACCGGCGATTTTTCCGGACCGATACGACCTGGGAACCTTCAAGAAAAGAGCTTACTCCTTTCTAAAGGGCCAGCGATGCACCTGCAATTCCCCTGGTGTTGCGGATGTTCATGGGTGGCGGTAGTCACTTAACATCAGGTGAACCGTATGCTCGTTTGCCCCGTTTATATAAAAAAACCATCCATACCATCTGGATTGGTGGTCCAACACTGTGCGATTTACAAGAAGAATTTTTTTTCCTTGCAGAACTTGTAGAATCGACTACCACCAGCGATATTTCCAGACCGATACGACTTAGGGACCTTCAAAAAAAGGGATTAATCTTTTATTAAAAGGCCGGAAACTCATCTGCGATTCCCTTAGTGGTGCAGTTATTCACGAGCGGCGATTGAAACTTACCTTCAGGTGAGTTGCACGCTCATTTGCCTACTTTTCCACAAGGACTAACTGCACTAAGCAATCGAATTTAATATATAATATGTACTACTTGTGAGAAAGGATTTTTAATACTGTTATGGTGTGACCATATATACAAGATGTTGGTATGTTAGCTAATTACGTAATAACTTAAGGCAGAAGGACCCTAAGGTAGGGACTGAATAAATTAACCGACTTGGTATTACTTGGATCTCACAACTTTTTACGATAGAAGAACTGAGTTGCGAGACTTGGTTTTTTTTACAAGTTATATTTTTGATGGCATCGTATCATCATTTCCGTCATGAATGGACACATGAGGTGAACAAAACATACAAACTACAAGACCTTAAAACTACTAAATATATACAATAAAACTATGTAAATATTATATATATATATACAACATTTTACAGCCTTGATAAATAAAAAACGCGACCGCTCAGACCTGACAACTACAGACATATCATCATCACGTCCTTGTTCTCCAAAATAATGAAAACAAAACCAATATATACTGCCAGCCCATGCGGTACCTTGAGGACCACCGGCTGATTATTGACAACCAATATTGTTTTCATCGGGGTCGCTCAGGTCTTTCATTTGCTTTTGACTCATATACGGAGGCAGTAGTCCAAGAGCCTTTAGTTTCGCACATAGAATACTATAATACATATACATATGCACATAGAATACTATAATACATATATATATATACAATGTATAATAGAACGGGGGAGTGGGCAGAGCCCGTGTACCAACTAATATGTCACTAACACGGCAATTCACACGTATAAATGTCAACACAATCAATCGTTTCCAATTTTCGTGTCAAGCGTCGCTGCATGCAAATTATTTTAAAAATGGCAAATTGTGCAATAATTACGTGTCGAAAGAACAGCGGGAAATGGAATTTAAATAAAGGAGACGTATTCTACAACCAGTAAGTCGAAACTATTTGTATGTTGTGAATATTAGAAACAAAAATAAAGAAACAGTTATGGGTATGTTCCGAAATACAACGCAGTGTACTGTCTATGGGCGTGCAACTTAGAACATTATTTTTAGAATAAAATGATATTTTTTGTGCTGCCATCTACATTCCAAAGCACTAGACTAAATTAGACGCACCACGCCACTACGCAGTTAATGGCGGTCACTGATAGTTGAGGTTAATTTGATATTAATATTAATTTGAAATTATTCTGATTTCTCGTTTGTTTATATGCTTTCTTGTATTATAATAAATATTTGCGACCCAGTGTTTTATTAATGTGTGCAAAAATGTCAAAAATGTGAAGAAGAAGAAGAAAAATGGCAATGTGTTTTTAAATGTGACCAATTTGGTAAGGACTTTTTTTAATATTGTCATAATTTCCATTTTTTATTCACTTGTAAACAGCTAATATCTAAGAAATTGAAGGTTCAAGGCACCTCCACGGATTGCCTCATAGGTACTATTTGCCATAGCTGCCACGCTTGGCAGGCGGGTTATTGCCCATCTCCTGTTTCAGTTTCCCTCTCTCGCCTCGGAATTAATGATTATATTTTATTATTCCAGATGTTTTACACTAATTTCCGAAACCAGAATACCTCACTAGAAAGGTTTCAACAGTTGAAAAGGATAGCTGGAACATCTAAAATATAAAACCGATCGTGAATTTTACTATAACTACCGCATTTGCGATCGGCACTTTGAGGACCGTTTTCTATATCCTCGAACTAAGACTTGCAAAAACAGCTTACCCCAGTCTTAACCTTGGTAAGTCTATTAAAAACTTTCTCATTGTCATGTTAATTAGCAATTGTTTTAGCAGTGCAGACTAAAGAAACTCACTTTCATGATTGTAATATTAGTAAAGGTGGGCAAGCAAATTTTTATTTATTTATTATAGGTATGTCAGTGTATAGCTTGACTGCGACAACTACTACAACCCCACCTGATGGTCAGTGGTTATAAAGCCATAGATAGTAAAGCACTGTCTTATTAATAACTAAAGGATAGGAATGGATAGGATAGGGGTAGGAATAAATTCCGTTAAAGTAAATGTTATTGAAGAACTTGAAAATAAATATCACGATTGGCACAAAATCTACACAGACGGATCAAAGAGTGCTAAAGTTGCAAGGGGCAGCTTTTTTCGACCCATATCAAGCAGTTTCTAAATCTTATAAAGTTACTAATGACATTTGTGTTATGGCCCTTGAACTCATTGCAATATCCGAAGCCCTAAAGTACGCTGCAAGCTATAACTGAAACTAAATTATTATATACTCGGACAGGAAAACTGCTATCCAACATTTGGCTCGATCTGCCTCTGGAATCGTAGGTGTTTCGAAAGCCTATTGCATACTTTCCCAAAAAATATATCAGTTCAGTCTACGCGACATATGTGCAAGAGTGCAGTGGATTCCAGCACATAGATCAAATATTGGGTAATGACAAGGCAGATAGATTAGTGAACTCTGCTTGTATAAATGGTGTAGAATATAATATTGACCCTTGCTACTCAGAAGTACTACCAAAATTCAAAAATTAATGTCATAACAAATGAAAGAATTTTTCAATGAACGCTCTAAAACCAAAGGTGTATGGTACAAAACAATACAGAGTGAACCACCTCGAATACCTTGGTTTGTAGATACAAAATTAAAAAGAAATGCTATTAAATTAATATTTAGAATAAGAACAGGTCACATTCCATGAAAAAGATTTCTTATTTGATGAAAAGAACTGATTCCACCTAATGTGAAACTTGTGGAGTAATAGAAAATTTACATCACTTTTTGATGGAATGTGAACGGAAACTAGGGGAAAGGGAATTATTTGGAAGGACATATAAGATAAATGTGGACAATATAGGTATTACGCAGGGCATCCTACATGCCCCCACCTTGGATATTGCATTGAGTATGTGCAGATTAATAGCAACGTATAGATTTTAATAGGATTGACATGTTAACTAACAAAAATCCCTAAATAAAATAAGAAAAAAAAAGCTTATTCACTTTTAAATTAAAGACAATGGTATGTCAGTGTATAACTTGACAACAACTACTACAACTCCACCTGGTGGTAAATGGTTATAAAGCCCTAGATAGTAAATTAATAATATTTTAGATTTTTAGGGTTCCATATTTACACACAACAAGGAAACCTTATAGTTTCTCCATGTTCATCCTAACGCAGTTTTACTCAGAGACACTAAGTGTTACAAATTTGTCATTTTGCATAATTTATAGGCATTAATCATGTCTACAAAACTGTGAAATAAAATCTTAAAAACATTTTTATTTTGGGTAAACCTCCTATGTAAGGTATTGTTGGATAGGTATTTCAAAAACATTGCGAGTATGGAAGAACACCTTTACGATTCAGGGGTTTGTTTCCGAAATATTAAGCTTTAAAGTCGTATTTTTCATTAGATTCATGTGTCTCCTCTGCCAACTAAACTGCTATTTTTGGAAATGTGGAAAGTATACTCAATAGTAGCATTGAAGTTAAAAGGAAAACTATCGCATCAAATTAGAATTAACAAGTTAACGGATTTTTAACGAGTAATAGTCTACCATTTTTTACGTGGTAGAGCCATGCTGCTGTTATATTAGTAGTATGTTATAGCACGAATGGGTCGGCTCGACCGGGGAGGGACCACGTTCTCACAGAATGCCAGCGTCAAATGGTAGCTTAATGCTGTTGTGTTTTGTATGGTGAGTGTAGAGATCCGGAGACCCTTTTTACTGGAAACGAGGCATTCCATCTTAGTCCTCATGGGTAACAACGCATCTGCACCTTGATTCGTAATCGAGGACAGATGTAGATGTCTAAGGGCCACAGCAACCACTTACCATCAGGTGGACTGTGTGCTCCTTTGTCACACCTATTCTATAAAAATACATATTCTTAGAATAGAAAATATATTTGCTTAAAAACATGGTACATGAGATGGTTAATGACGTGGAACTGATTAATAATGATTGATATTAATCCAGTACATAATAAATCAGCATAATTGAATTTAAACTAACAACTATTCGTAAAAACGTGAATAATTATAGTCTTTGAATACCAAGTCCTTTCACACATGAAATGAATCGTTATTAGGTGCGTTCTGAAACTATTATTTGAAATAATTTTGAACAGTTACAACAATATAATGAATACCTTAACAATAAGGGTATTTTACATAAATATTTCATATTGGGACGCTGTAATTTCGTTGTCTGGTACGATTTGGCCATCCTTCTTTTGTTATCACTGGGCCGCAAGCCATGCAGTGCTACATTTGCAATGCTACATTTTTTGCACTGTGTACACTGCAGCACTGCGCCAGCTCCAGAAGCATTCTAATAGCATATTGCATAATATATATTATATCATTATACGGCAGAAGTTGCAATTCAAAATCATTCATTAAAAAAGGAGAATCCAATACAATTTGATCTATGCTGTCATTGTTTCATTTGATCTCTATATGCATACCTGATTGTCGTAATTTTTTCAGGTACATTGATTACAAGAAGGCGTACAGATGTGAAAATAAAAAAAATAATTAACAAAATCATGATTTTAAAAAACGAAATTAAAAAACAAAAATGTCAAATAAAAGCAGCAATGAAAATGTTCATACTTTCAAACACTAGGACCAAAAATAGGCTTGTAATACCAGTTACTAGAATCCACTGTATCCGTAGTTCTTTTATGGGGCAATGTATTACACGCTTTTACAACACAATTGCAGAAAATGTACAAAATTTGTCAATTAACAACTTGAAATGTTTTATTAAAGGAAAAATACAAAAAGTGTTATAAATAGCTTTTATAAGAATAAAGATGTTCAAACTATAAACACTAGGAACAAACATAAGCTTGTAATACTAGTTACTAGAATCCACTGAGTCAGTAGTGCTTTATAGGGCAATGTAATACGCTTTTACAACAAAATTGCAGAAAATGTACAAAATTTGTCAATTAACAACTTGAAATGTTTTATTAAAGGAAAAATGTACAAAAAGTGTTATAAATAGCTTTTATAAGAATAAAGATGTTCAAACTTTAAACACTAGGAACAAACATAAGCTTGTAATACTAGTTATTAGAATCCACTGAGTCAGTAGTGCTTTATGGGGCAATGTATTGTACGCTTTTACAACACAATTGCAGAAAATGTACAAAATTTGTCAATTAACACCTTGAAATGTTTTATTAAAGGAAAAATGTACAAAAAGTGTTATAAATAGCTTTTATAAGAATAAAGATGTTCAAACTTTAAACACTAGGAACAAACATAAGCTTGTAATACTAGTTATTAGAATCCACTGAGTCAGTAGTGCTTTATGGGGCAATGTATTGTACGCTTTTACAACACAATTGCAGAAAATGTACAAAATTTGTCAATTAACACCTTGAAATGTTTTATTAAAGGAAAAATGTACAAAAAGTGTTATAAATAGCTTTTATAAGAATAAAGATGTTCTAACTTTAAACACTAGGAACAAACATAAGCTTGTAATACTATATACTAGAATCCACTGAGTCAGTAGTGCTTTATAGGGCAATGTATTACACGCTTTTACAACAAAATTGCAGAAAATGTACAAAATTTGTCAATTAACAACTTGAAATGTTTTATTAAAGGAAAAATGTACAAAAAGTGTTATAAATAGCTTTTATATGAATAAAGATGTTCAAACTTTAAACACTAGGAACAAACATAAGCTTGTAATACTAGTTACTAGAATCCACTGAGTCAGTAGTGCTTTATGGGGCAATGTATTACACGCTTTCACAACGAAATTTCAGAAAATGTTCAAAATTTGTCAATTAACAATTTGAAATGTTTTATTAAAGGAAAAATGTACAAAAAGTGTTATTATATTATCAAAGAATACATAAAATAAAATACTCCTGGGTATGAGGTGATCGCAATCATGCTTGTATGTACTATTAAAATTTGTTTAAAAAAATGATATTGTAAAGTGAAATATGTTTAAAAAAAAGTCAAGATGGGTTTCTTGTTGGTTCTTCCCAGGACAGTGGTATCAGTGGTAAATAAAACACGATTTCCAATAAGTATTATGTAATAATCTATATTTAATTAAACAAAATGTTCTATTCTCTGTAATATAAGATATTTACTAACAAGTAGGGATATTGTATAAAGAAATCAATTGATATTGTGCAAATACTGTTAAATTTAACACATCTAATGTTATTCAATAACTAAGCAAAGATTTTTAAACAATAAACGTTTTAAAAATAACCTGTTTTTTATTTTTTGGTATAGGAACTTACAATTACCACAAGAAACATAAACAACTATTAATTACATTGCAGCACTTAAGCAATGTAATTAGTGGTTGTATATAAAATAAAAATATTAAAATGCAAAAAAAGGGCGAGCCCAAAGCACCAAAATTTTAACGCCATCTATTAGGCAAAACAAAAACTTTAACTAAAATTAAATTTGAGTCGCACATCTATCTCTAGTATATATACAGTAATCTATGGTACTGTCCAATGTAAATGACGTCATCATTTGTCACTTTATTGCTATTGTCTATGCTCAAAGCTTTATTGTACTAGCGTGCCGCTGTCATATTGTGTCGGATATCCGGCCATAATAAAACAATTTTTAATTGTGTGTTTGCCTAATGAAGCATGCCAGAATTTGTTTCTATTTATTCAAATACAAAAAAAATATAGAATAATTGATGGTATATCCATTAGGAGGATATAATGATTTTTGGAGCACAAAATGACAAAATAATCGCCAACACTTTTCCAAATGGCGCAAAAGTATGACGTCATATACTGTCCAATGTTTTGGAACGAATCACCAGTATAGCGTCGATTCATGACGTCATTTGCATCGGACAGTACACTACGTTGTATTTCGGAACATAACCTATGTGTCAAAAACAATCAAAAGTCTAAAATGTGCTTGTAGTAATAACTGATAATACGACCACCGACACCATCTGTATTGATGATTGGCTTGTTCTCCTCGAACGGTCGTAGAATGCTGCCAACTAAAGAAAAAGCTAGTGTACTAGGGAAGTTGCACTCTCGAGCAGTCGCTGCGGCTGTGGTTATGGGATTATTTATTAACGATGTAAAAAAATAGCTTATGTATAAACTGATATCGGGTGCTGATTGCGCACGTGAACATCTACAAATTTACATTTTTTAATTGTTCTTTTATCGTCATTTTTAAGTACAAAATAATAATTTATTATTTGACAGTACCCGCCTTATTTCTTTTAATATCCAAACAAATATTTGACGCGCAAACAAATAATTAGTACCGATAAACATAATTTTAACGCGCAATCGATTTATACTAGTCGCATTTTTAGTTATTATTTCCGGGTGCCAACTTCCTGAACCTTTTAACACTTTTTAATTTGCTTGATGTTGCCTGATGTGTTCGTAAACGTAAGTTTACATACAAAGTACTAAAAGTAAGTGGGCGACAATGATACCACAGAACAACAAAGCGAAAGCAGTGACAAATGTGACATTACGGTTCACACTTGAGAGGGAGTTTGACACAACATAATGATATTTTTCAAGTGATTGATGCATTTAAGAATCCTAAATTATTCAAAATTTGAAACCTTTAATAGGAGATGAAATATTTAGTTGATATTGATTACGCGGGTTCGCATTTTTCACAAGTTTTTATTAATCAATTATTGGCTCATTGACATCGATGTTTCGATGTTTGACATGTGGTATCATCGATGTTATGATGTTTAGCATGTGGCAACATCGATGTTTTAATTTCTAACATCGATGATCATCGAACATGTATGTGAAGAAGTGAGCGATGGTCATCGAACATCCCTAACACTGGGTTCTATTTTGGAACATACAAGTACAACAAGTACAACATACCCTGGAAATCACTGGAAATGCTGTTGATGAGGATTTATTACATTGCAGAAGATAAATACGAACAGACATGTCAGAAAATAAGCAGTAACCAACAGAGTACTTTTTGTATATGCAGTAACCGGAGAGTTAAATAGAGAAGAATCCTTTTAAAATCTAATTTACTGTTAGTATTTTAATAGTCAACATTGATCAGGAAATCATTTGAGATGCGACTGATTCCGTTTGGTACAATTATAAACAAAGGACACGACTAGAAAATAATAGAAATCACAAATTATAAAGTTGATAAAAATGGCTTACTTCAACAAAATATGCCGTGCCTGTTTAACTGCCAAGGAATCTTTCAAGTATTTTTTATTCGACAATATTTCATCAAATATGTATTCATATTGCACATCAGTAGAAGTAAGAATATACTTAAACATTTATTTTGCAATAGTAAATTATAAAATGGTATATTTTGGCCTTATTAAATTTTATTTTTCTATAATTCATCAGGTCCAACAGAATGAAGACTTGCCTAAAGCTATATGTGAAATTTGTTATGAACTACTTATGAAACTTTTCGATTTCAAACAAACTTGTATTAAATCTCAAAATACTTTATTAGAATGTAATAAATCATTAAAAATAGAAAGTAATGTATGGTTGACTATAGATATAGATTCACACACTGTAGCTGGTGAAGATGAGTATAGCAAAGAATTTGATACGAGCGATGTGAACACTGAACAGGCTGAAGATGGACCATATAACAACTGTAAGTAATTATTTCTTGAAATTCATGATTTTTATACTTCCAGATATTTTCTCCAGTCATTACCCGTCATTATAAAATTTTTCACTTGACTCAGGACAGTGGCAAAGTATATGTTATACCTTTACCAAAAGGACCAAATCCTTATGTATATTACTTTGTAAACTACTAAACACTTCCAAATATTAACTCATGAGTTTTATTCAATTTCTATTCTTCCTTTCTTTCCTGTGTTCATAAACAAATATCTTTTTTCATAACAAAATATAGCCAATGTGTTTCAGTCAGGGGTTCCTCTTGGTAATAGCATCACTCCTGCCCTAATCAAGGTCACAGTTGATAATATAAAGAAAGGTATAGATGAGTAGAAATTAACAACTATGGCACGTGTTGACTTTTCTGAGCTTTTAACACAGTTGACCGCAATACCTTTTCTCCATTTTTACATATATTTTTTGTTGCATTATTGTGCCTTCAGCCTAGGAATGACTTATTTCCTATCTTCACAATCATTAGCAGTCAGGACAGAAGTTGTCTGTTTTGATTGTCACTAGTATTGGTGTGCTGCAAGGCGATAATATACTCTCCCCTATAATGTTATCACTATACATATCATGATGGTTTAATGAAAACTTCTTATCTCTTAATTTTTAATTAGCTAATAAGAAATAACTTTATTTAGGATTTTTCATTTTTTAACAATATTTACTTGTTGAATGTTTAAAAATATATGTACTTACCTCCATTTTTGTAGTGAAACTTCTTTATCGATATAGTGGAGAAATTCAGTATGGTTTAACAAAAGTCACAATTTCTTGCAATGTTTCACCATCGGGACTGCATAAGTATACGAGTACTATTATTCAACCTACTTATGTAAAATACAAAATTAAAAAAGAATGATATGTCATTAGGAATTTTCATTACGTGTGTAAACAATTACATGCAAATTTTTTTTTAGTATTGTTTTGAATTTTTTAAGTTAATTTAGCAGAAACAGGAAGTAGAAAAGCAATCATTCTCAAATTTATTTATAATTGTATTAATTATAATTGTAATAATATATTAATTATATATTATTACAATTATAATTAAATTAATCCAATTTAATTATAATTGTAATAATATATTAATTATGAGAACCTTTTGAGTATACCGAGTCTCTATGCTGCAGGTTCTATTATAGTATGAGCTAGTATGAATCTCAGACAGACATTACCCCCATGTATCACTGCATCTTAACCATTTACAATCGTATCACAAATGTATTACATCAAACATGTGTGCCACCCATAGCACTATTTACTAAAAGTAGTTTTAATCATGTGCAATGTTCGCGTAAATAAGAAATATAATTTTATTGTTTACTGTTAGTCATTCATTCATTCATCATTCATAACAATGAAAAATTCTAACACAGGCCTCCAACTTCCACATAGATTACTTCATAGATAAGATAATGGGTGCGTTTGGCAGAAAAAAGCGCTAGCAAGCGCTTGTAAGCAAAATGGCGATCGTAAGCGGTAAGTGCTGTCAAATCGTAAGTAGCTATTTTCCTCTAGGACACGATGTTAGTTTTAACCGGGGAACCTAACCTAATTTAAATATATGTTTGTAAAGTATTCATATTAAAAACTTACCAGTCATGAATTTTTAATAACATGTATATGTTTATTCATGTCATTATATTACTTAAAACTAATATTGCACAAAACAACTTACAAACTCTACTTCAAAACAAACAAATTAAATAAGCAAAATGGCGGATTGTGTCAGTGCTACTGAAGTAGCAATCGTGTCCTGGCCGAAAACTATTTTAGCGCTTATAAGCGCTTGCTAGCACTTTTTTCTACCAAACGCACCCATATGCTTAAGTTGTTGTGTTGCGCTTGGCAGATGGGTATTGTCAACTGCAGTTTTTTTATTATTGTGAATGTATAATCATTAAGATGCTGCATCCATGTCAAGTTTCAGGTTCCTTCTGTCGTCTTTTAAAATCTCCATGGAATGTAAATATTTAATGGCATGCAGTTTGTAGTTAGCATTATTCATAGTTTTTCCATAATCATTGCCCAAAATCAACCAGTAGACATAATATACTGTAAATGGACAATTTGTTGAAATTATTGTTATAATATTTTCTTGTTACAGGTGTATTAGACAGTGATAAAAGGGAAATTGATAATACTAATGAATTAGAAACAAAAAATGAATTATCTTGTGATAACACTACAAATAAAAAAACATCTAAAAGGTTAGTATAAAATAAATGTTAATTGATTTTGTTATACCATATATGTTACCGGCACATTTTCAAATTGGAATATTCCCACATTTTTAGTCAATCAAATTGCCACTAAACCCTTCATATATTGGTTCGCAACTGGCGCTCTTCGTTCTTAGTTCGTAGCACGCTCGCTGTATTATACTGAGTCTCACTCGCTTTTAACGACACATTGCTTCATTTGCTTAAATTATCAAAAACTTAAAATCAACACCGTGAACTGTGCTACATTTGTGAAGTACAACTAGGAGTGCATTGCTGAAATCGAATCTGACAAGCTTGAGACTCGTCGCTGAACATCGCCAGGTTAGTGCATGCTCCATTTCCCTATGCCAGTTCATCAACATCATCATCATCATCGCAGCTCTTCACAAGTCCACTGCTGAACATAGGCCTTCCCCATGGAATGCCACAAAGAACGGTCCCGAGCCACCTGCATCCATCAACTTCCTGCATGTCTGATTGACAGGTTGTCACTCCACTGCTACTTGAGAATATTTTTCCCCATTGGTTGTCTATTCTTCGAACTATATAACCAGCCCATTGTCACTTCAGCTTACTAATTCGTTGGGCCGTGTCAGTCACTCTGGTTCTACTGCGGATATTTTAATTTCTAAGTGTATCACGCGGAGAAATCCCGAGCATAGCCCTTTCTATAGCTCGCTGAGCAACCATGAACTTGGCTAGCTGAACGTATGTCTAAATGGAATAAGTTCATATGTGCTGTTGTTTGTCTTTGATGAGATATATGTGTGTTTGTATTTTGAAGGCTATTGATTTAGACGTCCATCAACTCTTAAGATGTTTTCCTTGTCTACAAACACATTTAATTTACTTAAAACTTGGCTGTTGCTGTCCTTAAAATGTCTTTTTTGAATATAAATAAAACATATTTTTCAGCGATCTCTATATATCTTGTACAGAAACAAAATTTTGCAACTTAAAATTCTTGCAAAACGCAAGACATAAACAACAGCATGTATGAACTTATTCCATTTAGACATAATATGTTCAGCTAGCCAAAGATAGCTAAATTCCTTATACAGACAGCAGTGAAGAACCATGTCTCAGAACCATAAGTAATCACTGGTAACATACACTGGTTGTACAATCTCCTTTTCAAGTTTTAAGGTATATCTGACGAGAAAATGTGCCATAATTTCCCAAACACTGCCCAGACGATTTGAATACGTCGATTGACCTCTTGTTGAAATTGGACTTACCTAGTCGGACTATTTCTCTCAGGTAAACATCCTCGTCGAAAACTTCGACCATAGTGCTCCCAACAACTACCGGCATAAGTGTGACATGGACGTTACATATGACCTTTGTTTCGCCCATATTCATCTGAAGCCTTTCCGTGGGAGCACAACTGCAATGCAACAACAGACAATTGGCCATTTCTAGCAGACAGATCTCTGGCAAAGACTTTGGAGCCCTCGTTCAGCTGGATCGTTTTTTCAATACGAGCTGTATTGAAGATGCGTAGTTCCTGCAGCATGCATTTGGAGATCTGTCTGTTCAGTTCAGTTGCTGTCAAATCTCTCTCTCTGCTGAACACTGCAGCCTCATTTGCCGTCTTATATGCTGCTATATATATAAAAATTTAGGGTTTTAAATTATTAAAAACTAATTATACAGAATCATGTATTTTTTATCAGAAATAAAATAATATATTGTTTCGCTCAACGCTAAGCTATTTTATTTTTTGGTGTATATATATATATATATATATATATATATATATATATATATATATATATATATATATATCCAAATTAAACTCATTTGAAATTAAACCAATGAATGAGAGATGAAGGCAGGAGCAAAAATGTCACGAAAAGGCCCAATATATGTACTATGTATAATATATGTACTATACATGCATTGGTACATAATTTTATTACTGATAAGAGTAATAAAATTATGTACCATGATGATGTTGAATGAAAAAAATGAAAAATATTTTTGTAACTATTGTTTAATTCGAAACATACATTAACTCAATTATCCGTACAAAAAATGAATTATAATAGACAAAATCTTAGCACAAGTATGAATGAGGTCAAAATGTTTGAGAAACACTGTTTTTTATGTTTATTCAAAATATCATGCTAAAGTGAACATACATTTTTAACCTAAAATCTGTGCCATTTAATTTGTTAGCATACAAGCTTATTAAAAGCATATGTATGAAATCTGTCAAATACAATAAAGTTTCTTTACATAATATATTATGATGCTTATTGATTCTTACTGCTAATTGATAGCTGTGTTTCATTTCATGAACCCTATCTCCTAACAGCTATTTTTGGAATCTGTACAGCATATACGCAATGTATATGTTGTATAAGGGTAATCATTATATGCCATCACAAGAACAATGCTGAACAAAACAAATCACCATTCTAGGTCGCCTGTATTTATCACCTCTGTAAATGCGTCATTAATTTGTCAGACCAGCAAGTATATCGGTCATGAGCTCATGAGTCGCCAGTTCACATTTAGAAGATAACTAATAGAAACAGAAACGGAAACTTTTTTAATCAATATAGATTATAAACAATACTTATTGAAAGTCACTTTTTTCATTTACCACTGGTTCGCAAAAAAAAACCTCTTAACTGATGCTAGTAGCTAATGTCTGTTCCTAGTATTTACAAAATCAATATTACTTATTTTTGCAAAACTACATTTATTTTTATCTACGTACATTACATTTTTATAGATGTATTGAGAGGCCAGAGTTAATATATTAATTTCCTTAAATTTTTATCTGAGCGACTCTTTTGGTCTTAAATCATATATTGCTCCAATGAACCTCTTCTGTAAAACAAACATAATTTCAGTGTCATTCGCGTGTCCCCATAGCAAAATACGAGGGCGGCACAGAAAATTTCGGGAATCAAGGAAGTGACACAACATTACTATTTATAAATGTATTTATTGCTTTTCGAAGTATTCTCCGCGAAATTTGACACATTTTTCCATACGATGGAACCAATCATTGAAGCAACCATTCCATTCGGAAGTTGGGGGTCTTCAAAATGGCCGTTTTGTAGGCGTCCACAGCTTCTTCAGGTGATGAAAATCTCTGTCCACGCAATTTATTCTTTATTTTAGGGAAAGTATAGAAATCATTAGGACTTAGGTCGGGGCTGTACGGCGGATGGTCTAATAATTCTATGTTTTCTTGCTCTAAAAACTCTTTTGTTTTGTGTGCGGTGTGCGAACTCGCATTGTCGTGATGGAGGATGATGCGGCGGTGGCAGTTCTCTTTACGGAATTCAGAAACGACCTGTGGCAAACAAATGCTAGCATACCATTCTGCATTAACCGTTCTTTGTCCCTCAAGAGGAATAGTCGTAACATGGTCGGTTTTGGAGACAAACGTGGCCACCATTTTTTTTGCAACACCGTGAACGAACAATTTTCGTTGGCTTTAACTCATTTTCGAACACCCAAACTTGTGACTGGTTTTTTGTTTCGGGTTCGTACGCGTATATACAGGATTCGTCACTTGATACGATGTTGTATACAGCATTTGAGGATCCTGCGTGGAATCTTTCGAGAGTTCTGACGCACCAAGTAACGCGAGCCGCTTTTTGCTCTTCACAGAGCGAATGCGATATCCATCGGGAAAACGACTTTTTTATACCTAATTGTTCATGCAAGATTATTTGTATTTGACTCATGCCAATGTCTAAAGTTGCCTGGATTTCGCGGTATGTCACATGTCGATCTTCCTCAATCACCTTACGCACAGCATCAACGTTTTCTTGGGTGACTGCAGTTTTTGGACGACCTTGACGGGGATCATCACTGAGCTTGACACGTCCACGTTGAAATTCAGCAAACCAGCGATAAATTGTGGTTTTTGATGGGGCTTCATCACTAAATGCAGAAATCATCCGGTCAACACACTGTTTTTGTGTTAAACCACTTCGAAAGTCATAATAAATCATCGCTCTTGAATTTTCTCGAATCAATACCATTTTCTCAACGACTAAACAAGTTTGACAAAACCTTGTGACAAGACCGAGAATCTTTTTTTAAATAAATAAATGGTATTCGATTTTTAAAACCAAGGAGTTTTCAATTAAAAAGATTTTAATATGACAGGAACAGTGGAAATATTCCATTCCCGATACTTTTAGTGCATCCTGTGTACCATACGGCATAATGCTATGGAAATAGCTAAAGTAAACTATTTTAGCTGTTTCAATGTTTTTCAGATTAGAAGAGTTAGCCTCGCCCAACCTAGTGGTTGTTAAATCTGTGTCAAAAACAAATTTGTCCACATCAAAGAAGCCAAAAATATTTTCATGTAAGTTGTGCAAGAGTATTTTTAGCTATCCCGAACGGTTCGAAGCGCACAAATTGGAGCATGAGGGTAAAGAAGTAAGTTGCTGGAGTTAATTTTACTAATTTAGCTAGTTTATGCATATTATATGTAAAATTGTAGTATCTGATATATCAAAATAACTGACTTCTATTAAGTTTTGCATGTTATTGAGGACGCGTTTGCAAATTGAGCAAATTCATGCTGTTTATCGGTACATTTTGTGACAAAGCTAAACCAAGTAAAAAAATAACTAGAAACTACCACATATATATAGATTGGTTCTTCATCTTCAAATGGTAGTGACTCTTTTTTTTTTTGAAAAAAAATAGTTTTTTTATACTGTAAGAACGAATTTTCGTTGTCATTTTCTACAAAATTAACGATACCGGCTCTAGTTTCGGTATATTTTTTGGTTTATTATCAACATATTTTAAATTTCTAAAAATACTGTAGGTAGGCAGACATATTCAATAAAAAATAGTGTAATTATTTCTTATATGTACACGAATATTGACATAGAAAAAATAAAACTACTCGGATTATCGCGTTTATTTTTACTTTATTTTAATTCACATAGTTTCGGGCGCTTTCCACAATGTACGAAATGAATCATAATGTCATTGTTACCGAGTACCAGCTATTTTAATTATTGTTTTTGGTCCGTCTGCAAAAGAACCATGCGGTCTTCGTTTAGATTTATTGTACAAAGATATCGATGAAACCAAGCAGTCCGCGTACTCGGCCGCCGTCCGTGAGTGGATACTGTATCATCCTTGTTGGCAGCGGTCTCGATGCTAAAAAGATCGTTGTACATATATCACAAAATATGGCTAGAAAAAGCCCGAAATTCGATAAATAAGAAATACAAAGTAAGATAAAATCGTAAAATTATTTTTATCAGTAGAACTAGTGTGCATTGCTTTTTTTTATGTCACGTAGTCGTAAACTATGCACCTCCGGATTGATGGAGTGACCTGAAGGTGTACTTTAGTAATCGTTATTGGAACTCGTCGCCGAGTAGAACTAGGTGTGCCGAGTTGCCGAGTGCGTACACTTGTGTATGTGACCCGTGTCAATGTAATAGTTCGATTCTATACCTATCAATTTTGTAAACGTTTCCTCGTGAAAGTTATATGTTTTCCGTTCGTTGCTTGAAATAACAATTACTTTGTAAAAATATTTCGTTTTCTCTACTACAATAAGCTCAAGGCAAATTTTAGATAACTTATTTATTTATTTAGTAATAATCATTCTCCCGATGCATGTTTAGGCCAAAACTCTGAGAGACATGATTTGAGAGCTCTAATTTGTAGATTCTATTGAATATCGACCATCAAAAAAGAATTTTTATATCACAATTATCCTATACTTTAATAATGATAAAATACATTTTCGGTATATGCCTTAACGTAAGGAAAAAATATCGACATAATTCAATTATCTACCGAAAAAGTTTCCACACAAACCCCAATATCTCCGAAGTTCTACATCACTTTGACGTAAAATTTAGTGATGCAACAGAACTCCGTTTCTGTTTCCGCAACTGCGGAAGTTCCCCATGGTTTTTAACATCCGTTTCTGCTTCTATTTCCGCAAGTTTTATAACGGAAGTTAGAACGGAACTCAGCGACGCAGTGGATGAGGTACGCGTGAATCGTTTAATAGTTGAGGGCGTACAAGAGCGGGCGTTTCAGCCAATCACAAGCGAGCTGAACACGTGCTTTCGGAACTTGTCCCAACACTTTTGTTTATATGTTTTAAATTCAGTACCCGGAACACTCTCTTTTTTTGAAATTACATTTAGATACATTACATACTGATGAAACATAAATAATATATTTTGATCTTATTGACATAATACAAAAAACTGAACCGGTTATTTGAATAAAAAATCATGAGTGCAATTAGTTTAATTAAAATTTTCGTATTTTTAAAAAATACTAAAAAAACCGGTCCGAAGACAGGACGCGAACCAAGGCATTACGAATTCGCGACGGCTCGATATCCACTTGAGCTATTACGATCATTAACACGATGTCAAAATTTACCTTCTTATATTGTAGCAGTTTTTCATTGCCTGAAAACACGGATAAAAGACATTTTCCAAAAATAAATCCTAGCTAGATCGATTTATTGCCCCCGAAACTCCCTGGACACTAAATTTTATGAAAATCGTTGGAGCCGTTTCCGAGATTCCGATTATATATATATATATATACATACAAGAATTGCTCGTTTAAAGGTATAGGATTATACAGAGTGAGGTGAGTTTAAGTGCGTAAGATTTTCTGTTATTGTTTCTTTTAGTTTAATAATTAAATTTGATTTATTTTGAGTTGGAACAGCACATTCTATATGATAGAAAGGTTTTCGAAACAGAAAGATTCGCTTGTCTTATACTTAAGTGCTAATCCAATCGCTATAATCTCCCCAAAAAATTGGATGAATGTTTTAAAATTTGTGCAATAAATAATGAAACCTTTTGAAGAAAATACGAGAAACTTAAGTAATTCTGAAGTGAGTATTTCATCAGTCATGATGATTTGATTCAAGTTCTTATGACTACAATACAACAAGAAGTGACGAAATCTGATACTTCAGAACAATTCCAAAACTTTACAAGAAGATTACGCGAAAGACTATAAATACACAATTGCAACGTATTTAGATCCGTGATATACCTAAATCTAATTTTTTCACCAGTATTATTACGGAGCAGGTGGAGTCTAAAATAATAAACATGGCAATCACCAGAACCAGAGAGTTCATTAGTTCCACTTGCGATGACGGCATACCTCCCTCCAAAAAGTGCCGAACTCAAATTGACTCGAATGAAGTTCAACCTACATCGTCATCAAATATATATTCATCATTACAAATATTATAATCCATGCTAAGTAAGTCTGTAGACCAGGAAGACTCAATTTCAAATAACGAGAATGACAAAGTTTTGGAGACACAGTCACAACTTCAGGAGTACAAAAATAAAAACGATTGTCTCTACATGAGGATCCCCTTATATGGTGGAAATTAAATTCACACAAATATCATAATCTTTTGCCATTAGTGCGCCAATATTTATCAGCTACTGCTAGCAGCATCGCCAGTGAGCAATTATTTAGCGGAGCTGGACTTATATATTTATGAAGAACATAGAAATAGATTGTTAGGTGTAAAAGCGGCCAAACTACTTTTTATAAAATATAACCTACCGCTACTTAATTTTGAATATTAATTAAAAGTTTTATTTCTAATGTTTTAACTTTTTAATAGTATTTCCGCATCCGTTTCTATTTCCGTTTCTGCAAAAAAATATTTTTAACATCTGTTTCCGTTTCTGCTTCCGTTGCACCACTAGTAAAATTTATACCAAAATAATCATCAACATTTGCGTAAACTATACTATGATTTTTACGTTTTAAATGGTTACTATTTTTTTAATAAACTCCAAATTAAAAAACATCCTAATTTCAATAGAGAAGGAGGCTGTACTACCACCTGCTTATCCTATAATCAATAAAATTAAAACTAAACCCAGCATACCACTGAAGACCTCAAGACATGTAGTTCATTTTGCATAATCGGACCATAAACAATAATTAAAAAAGCTATATGCACCCCTACTAATAAAAAAAATAAATTCTAAAAGTAGTTTTAATCATTTTTAATTAATTAAATAAAAGTACCTTAATTTCACTGCGTCGGCCATCTGAATTCACTACCGTGCCAGCTGCTCTCAAGGTCGGATCTGTGTCAGTTTATTTCGCGCGCTCCGTCTCGTTTCGATATTACCATAGTGTGCTTGACCGTACAATGACCGTGGCACTACTATTTTGTGCTAGATCATCGTCAACTACGCCCGCAATTATTAATTGTTGGAATATGTTTCTATATAGCATAAAGTTCACACATTATTATTATACCAGATAGTTAACTCATTATAATTATTTTGATTGTAGCTGAGCTTTCTTACCAGTCAGAATGGGGAAACATAAATACAAGTATCAATGTATCCTATCTCTGGAGAAAAAATAATGGAGAAAAAAATGTATGACTTGCTTAGATTATGCAGTAAAAGTACTAAAAATCTACAAAGACCACAAATTTTGGATTAGAATATGTTACCCAAGTTACAAGCGTTTTATAAAAAGTGTGTACTGTTTAAAATTATTGACTGGAGATAAGCTCGGTCAATGTCGTTGTGGCAAATATTTTTATAATAAAAAATTTGGTAATTGCATAAAACTAAATTTACGGAGCTATCGCGTTTAATTAATTACTTTTACTTATTTTTAATTCCCGACGTTTCGGGTGCTTTACAGCACCCATGGTCCCGGGGGGGGGACTGAGATGTTTGACGTCCCAATGTCATTGTTAGCCCGGCTATCTTCAGTTTTTGAATATCAAACATGTCAGTCCCCCCCGTGACCATGGGTACTGTAAAGCACCCGAAACGTCGGGAATTAAAAATAAGTAAAAGTAATTAATTAAACGCCATAACATCCGTAAATTTAGTTTTATTATTGAATAAAACTAAATTTACGGAGTTATAGGGTGCGTTCGGCAGAAAAAAGCGCTAGCAAGCGCTTGTAAGCAAAATGGCGATCGTAAGCGGTAAGCGCTGTCAAATCGTAAGTAGCTATTTTCCTCCAGGACACGATGTTAGTTTTAACCGGGGAATCTAACCTAATTTAAATATATGTTTGTAAAGTATTCATATTAAAACTTACCAATCATGAGTTTTTAATAGCATGTATATGTTTATTCATGTCATTATATTACTTAAAACTAATATTGCACAAAACAACTTATAAACTCTACTTCAAAACAAACAAATTAAATAAGCAAAATGGCGGATTGTGTCAGCGCTACTGAAGTAGCAATCGTGTCCTTGCCGAAAACTATTTTAGCGCTTATAAGCGCTTGCTAGCGCTTTTTTCTGCCAAACGCACCCATGGTGTAGTGTTCGCGTAAATTTAAGAAATCATAATTTGGTAAATGACTGTAAGTACCGATTAAAAAAATATTAGTTACAGTTGGTTATTTTATTTATTAAAACAGGTTGCAACCGTACTATTTATTTATTTATACCACTATGCTACCGTTAATATATTTATATAATCTATTATTAACCTACATCGGTTAACAATCGATCACTGTGAAACAAAATATTTATGTGTACCCATTTCAACACTAAGGATCATAAATAATGAAAAATATATTAAATATATTATAATAAATCAATCAGATAACTTACAAATGACACACCAAAAATTTTCCATCCACTGAACTCCATCCTAAGAAAACGTGTATAATGGAAGATCAAGATCGTAGAATAATGGATTTCTTTAACACCGACCACAGCAAGAAAATTCGATAGTTTATAATTTAAAAATAACAATTTCAGGTATCAATTCATTGTGCCCCATGCGACAAAATCTTCATGACATGGGGTGGTCTGCGACGGCATAACGAGAGCGAACATACTCGCGTTAGCCTCGACAGCCTCAAGTGCCGCACTTGTGGCAAGACGTCCAAAAACAAGCGTACACTGCGTATGCACCAGAAAACGCACGGTGAACGCAGTCCATGTATATGCGACATTTGTGGGAAAACGTTTGTCTCCACCGCTGTACTAAAGGTATGCATTGTTTTACTAACGAGTTTTTAGCACCTTAGATTTATAGTCCTGCTGAACGTATTACTGAGTTTACAATAATAGTGATGTCCGCCATGCCGAATTTCGATCACTGGGTCAGGATTATACTAAGTACATAAGTGTGTATATTAGTTTACTCTCTATTAAAATCGGTAGTATATCAAATGAGATTATGAGAGCGAGACTCATTGTCAAATGAAAATAACAAAAGCTGCAGTTGCCAACCCGCTTGCCAAGCGTGGCATATATGCAAATATCCCTCCTAAGGCAATCCATGGGGAGGACTCTTCAGCACTGAAATTTTAATAGGCTATAATGTAGGAATACAATAAATGATTATGAACCGAATTTGCATCAGCACTCCCGCATAACAACATAAGACAGCAATTTTAGCTGATCCTATACAGTTCTAAAAATATTTTATAGTTGTATGTTTGTACTGCATTATGTTTCCAGGGTCATATGGAAACTCACGAGGAAAACCGGGAGCGAAAGCACGAGTGCGATCAGTGTTACAAGAAATTCTTTTCAAACACAGTATTATTGTCTCATATATCAAAATGTCATAGAGGTAGAAAATTCATATGTCAAATATGCACGTATTCTTTCTCCGCGAAGTGTAACTTAGTGAGACATTTGCAATTACATGAAGGAAATAAGCGCTTTAAATGCGATCTGTGTGAAAAATCCTACGCGGCTAGTTCGTCACTAGTCGAACACAAAAGAATTCACTCTGGAGAACGACCCTTCTCTTGTATTTATTGTTCTAAAACTTTCTCCACTAAAAAGAAACTCAACGATCATCATAGAATCCATACGGGTGAAAAACCGCATAAATGCGGCGTGTGCAGTCAGAGCTTCACGCAGCGAGGAACTCTAAATAGGCACATGAAAGTACACGAGAAATTCTCTTTGCCTCTCAATTAGATTGAAATTTAGAATTACAATTAGATCAAATTTATTATGTATATATGAGCTGGGCACCACAGACTTGCCTTCGCATATATATGGGGGCAGGTTTGTGCCCAGCTGTGGGACCTGATTAGGATGTAAGCTGTAAATAACTGACTGCTAGTTTTAAGGGAAGTGTCTTGCTTATTCGTAATAAAAAGCTGCACATCACTCAGTATGATTTATTTTTAATTTAATTAATAATTATCCAAGACCTGACCTGACCTGACCGTGCACTGTAGGTGTAAGAATATCGATGAAATATGTAATCACTTACCATCAGGTGAGCCGTACGCTCGTTTGTCCCATCTCCTATAAAAAAAAATCCACTACCTCATATGCAACAGAAATAATAAAGCAGCAAATGGGCGGCAGCGTCTTCGTAATACATAAAATATAAAACTGTGGTAACCAAATGTGATAACTATGGCAAATATCCCCCTTATGCAGGCCTAGTTCACAAAACTTTGATAGACTGTAAGGAATGACTCTCTCTGCCAGCAATCTTGTCGGCGATGCTGAGCAGGGACTCGGCATGCCTTCTGTGAATCCGTTATGGTCCAGAAGGAGGCTGCTGAGCAGTGGCGAGAGAGGACGTCGGCAAGGCATTCGTCGCGGCTCGCTCGTTGATGATCGTGTACGGGTGCTCGAGGCTGGGGCCTCGAGCATCTAGCAATGTAATCCATGAGGAAGTCGGTGACTCGGAATTGGTCTCGAGCACCGTGATAGCACTGCGAGACGTTGCTGGAGGCAGTAAGGACTCGCCTGGGATGTGTTTTTATAAAGCAAACCGAGAAAGGGGCACCGGTTGCATTCCGAACGGAGATCCCGGGACCCCTTCCACTCATATACGCTGAAGGTGACCACCGTGGGGTTTTGGCCGGTAGGAGTCCGGTATAACCTTTCTTTCGCACATGCAGCAGAAGGTCTCCATGATAAAAAGGCTGAAATTAATGAATAAATCCAAGATTGCAATCGAAGTGTTGGTGGTTTTCTATTAAGTATTGGAATATTGGCTTCTTGTACCTTTATAGTTTTTTAGGTAGGTACTTGGCTCAAGTCAATTCGTTAAATACCCAGACCGGTGACGGGCAAGCAGCGTGCTCACGTCTGGTACTTGCGATCGTCAAATCGCTTGCTAAATCTGATGATTAAAGCTTCTTGAGGCCCATGCCCAGCTGTGGAATTTATGGGCTGGTGATGAATAATAGAACAATGAATGGCATATATTATGCATTACTTATATGGTTTTTTTGTGCGGGCAGCTATGCAGATCTTATAAGACCAGTAGCACTGCGACCAGTGGTAAGATCTATTCTGATCGCTGCTATGCCTATAGCTTACTACTAAGCTTATCTTTCTAACTATATATAATATCTTTTTCATTATGAATTGAAGGAGTTGGGCAGCTGTGAGCATTTTCACTTCTTATGGACTAAGTATGTAGTTTGCCAGATGCCAACCACTTAGTATATTCAGAGGTATTTCTTCCGATGCTTCAGAATTTGCTTTTGGTGCGGTCCTTTCACAAGGGCCAGTAGGACTAGACAAACCCATTACTTATGTTAGTCGAACTCAAAACGAATATCTTGATATTTTATTTAAGAATAGATAAATATAAGCGTTTTCTAACCAAGTATTAAAAAATAACACCATTCTTTCATTGGTTAGTCGCATCCTTGTTAAGCCGAGCAAGTCGCTAGTAAAATACCCCCCCGAGAACCCCCCCCCCCCATTTTTTTTCCCCCCCACCCCCCCCCCCCCCTGATGATAACAATAACAATAAAAATGATACCGAAACGAGTTACAGTGTAACTGAAAAGGAGTTGCTAGCAATAGCACAAAATAAATAAAAGCAAAAACGTAGCAATTTTATTTAATTAATCCTCCAGACCGAATTTCAGCCACGGCGGCCTGCCTCAGCGGAGGCTAGCCATCGGCCCAGGACAGGATTATAGTGCCCAAGTGTATGTGCAAGCACAGGTGCACTCTCTAATTCCTCACTCTTATAATCCGATGGGACGGTAAACCGACACAACCGGAGAGAGATCAGGCGCAGGACCAACGGCTTTACGTGCTTTCCGAGGCACGGGGGTGAGACACCGCCAATTTTTTGACTCCGGGCAACTACTGAGAATTTCTTGACGGAAAATCTCAATAACTAGCTTTTTTTGGCCCGACGCGGGATTCGAACCCAGGACCTCATGATCAAAAGTCGTACTACTACAACCACTAGACCAACGAGGCAGTCAATAATAAGTCAAACATAGCAATAGTATGGGCATATACACTTCCGTCCATATCCTTATGGCAAAAAGTTAACGATGATCATTTCAGATCATAAACCTATTGCCTGTTTAAACTCTCTAAAAGAAACAAATAACCGACTGACTAGATGGCACTTACGACTAGCCGAATATGATTCTAATATTGTTCATAAAAGTGGTAAGAACAATAAGTGTGATACAATAATCTATATTGAATAAAAATCATTCATTTCATTTCCAATGACGACGCTGTCGTGAATTAGAATTAATGGCTTATATAAAAAGGATATTTCATCCACTCATGCAAATGTAGATAAAGACGAAGATAAAATTCAGGAAATTCCGGAGTTAACAAAAGTATTAAAGAATCAGACGCATTGCAGAAAAAGACGTATAGACAATCACTTCCGGAATTCAAATCTATTTCAGATACAGACTGAGAAGGTTATTGTTATAAAGGATACAGATTCAGATAAAACCCTATCAATCAAATCCGATTATTCCATATACGTTTCTAGCAGCACATTAACAGCCTCTGAAAAACCCTCTAGTACAGAATCGGCATATTCAGGATAAGACACACAAATCTAATCTTAGAGGAAGCGATCAACACTAAACCCAATAAAATTTTAGTCTTCAGCTGGAACATGGACCAATTATCTGTAAAGAACTTACTTATTGAAAAGGACCAGGTCGGTGTCCCTCTTGATCCTGAAAAGGACCAATTGAAAGGGACCTAGCGGATCGGGTACTAAGAAACAGGAATCGAGGCTTCTCTCGATCCGGCCTCCTATAACGCCTACGTTGGGTTCGGGAACAACGTATGTGATCTCCGCGACGGAGTAACACACAAGGGCGATAACCTCTTCCTTTTCAGCAAGTAGGTTCAGACGGGGATTACGGGTCTTCCGAAGTCGTCCCGGTCCCGACGCCTTAATTCTTCGATGTGGACTGTATAACTTAAGGGATGAATTACTTGGGAATGAAACAGCAATTATCTTCAAATCGTTCCGTGAGAGAGTAATCACTTTTCCCTATCACTTCCCTACACTTTTTCTTTCCTCTTCTTATTGACTGCTGGTAAGATCCCCGAACGAATTGCAATAAAATCAATTTACTATCCTACCCCTAAGCTAAACGCGAAAGTGAGCCGCGCCATCTGCGCGCTTGCGCAACTTAATTACATGAATTTGTACTATTACTCTCTCACGTTTCACTCAATATCTTTATTTATTCAAATCATATACAAATACAATTTATCAATATAGGTAGTACAAAACAATATCTACACCATGATATACATCATATCTTCATATCATAAAAAACCTTTTATTTATTAAACGAAAACTGCCTATTTTACTCACAAGTTCGAAATCGAAATTTCTTAAATATTTAACACAGAAAGTTAAAACAATGTTTCTCACTTGAATTTATACATAAGCTAACCAATACAATAGTTTAATTTACATTTTTTTCTATTTATTTCACTATTTAAAACACTTTTAAATTTCTTATACAAAACTATCATTATTTCACTTATACACAGGAATTTTCACATGAAAATAACACAGAATTTACCTTTTTAGCACGTACAATTAACCTGAAATATTTTACAAGTAATTTTTACATAAATCACTGAATTACAAACATTTTAAATTTTTACATATTCGGCCTCCTAAGGGCGTGGCCAGCGTGCTTCCGTGTACTCACGCTATGTGAACAACTAACTTTGCACGGCTCTCGGCTATCAGAAAAATTAAATTATGAAATACACCAATTTTGACCATATTAGGCAAATTAAATGCTTTTATACAATTTTCGAACTGTATGAAACTATCTTTAATCAGATAACAATATAAATGAATGTTCTCATTAATCAATCATAACAAATAGGCATTTGTTTTCGTACAAAACGTATCAAACTTATACAAAACAACATTTATGCAATTAATATCCATTAATTCTGCCTATGCACAGAGTGATTATCTCGACCGGGGAACAAATCCGATCTTTAACTTCACTTTAATATTCTTATGAATTTACATCATTTGAAAGATGATTTCAACCGGGGAACAAATCCGGTAACATAATTTATATCTTAAATTCCTTACGAATTTATTAAGCGATATTACTTAGGAAAACAAACAAACTAGTCCGGCCTGGGAGTCGAACCCAAGACCTTCATATCATTAATTCGACATTTCTTAAAGATTTAACTAAGCATTCTCTTATCAGAGCGTCGTTGCTCGTGACTACCCCTTTTTTCATAGCAACGTCATCGGTTGATTTAATAAACTGAAACATTTTATAGGCGCGTCGCCAACAATCTCCCCCCCGTGCGTTAGCACCATCATTTGGGAGGCGTCGCGGGTACCAGGACTATTATTCTGGATGTAGGTCTCCTCAAGATACCTGTGCTAGTAATGACGTCAACCACTCTGGTGTGACCGTCTGGTCCCGGTAACGTTCTACTAATTTTACCTTTTGGCCACGTATTTCGTGGCAACGAATGATCTATTATCAAAACAATATCGCCTTCTTTAGGTTCCATGAACTTGCCGTTATCACCTGTTCGAGGTATTAACGTAGGCATGTATTCTTTCAGCCATCTTGTCCAAAAATGGTCGGCTAACCTCTGTGCAGCTTTCCAATTGAGTTGACCCGTCAGATGTCGCTCTAAAAATAATCCAGGTGGTCGATCACCACATGAGCGTCCCAGAAGAAAATGATTGGGTGTCAAACCCTCTTCAGGACTATCCATATTGAATGTTACCAGAGGTCTGGAATTTACCGTATGCTCTGCTTCTAAAAGTAACGTATGTAGAACCTCCTCTCGTGGGCTCTTCTCCTTAAGCGTAGCGGTCAACGCAATTTTAATCGATCTTACTAACCTCTCCCAGGCGCCACCCATGTGCGGTGCTCCCGGAGGTATAAATTTCCATTTAATATATTTCTTAAATGACTCGTTTGTCATGCCCTCATAGCATTCTTCGCATGCTTTCAACAATTCTTTATTTGCAGCTTTGAAATTTGTCCCGTTATCGCTGTATATAACGGCTGGTTTTCCTCTTCTGGCGATAAATCGCCTTAACGCCATTATCATTGACGCTGGTGTCAATGAGGCTGCTAATTCCAGATGTACTGCTCTGGTGGTCAGACACGTGAATAAAACGCCCCAACGTTTTTCGTGTCGCCTTCCTATAGTCACACTCATAGGACCAAAATAATCTACAGCTGAGCATGTAAAAGGTGGCTCATGATGAGCTATTCTTTCCAGAGGAATATTTCCTTGTGGCACGTTTTGCGGCTTTGACCTGTATGTCCTGCACCACTGACAATGGTGTGACACACTTCGTACTACATTACGCAAGTTCAAGACGTAAAATTTCTGGTTCACCTCATTCATCACCGTCTGGTGATTGGCGTGTCCAAAATGATGATGAACTTCTCTAATCATCATTTTAACGATTTCGTGTTTACCGTCTAATATGACAGGTTTTCTACTTTCCTCGGTCAAATTAGACTTGAAAGGTAAACGTCCATTTAAACGGAGTAAGTTATCCTCTCCTATTTCCATAGATAATTTACTTAAGCGTGAACTTCTTTCAACGCTTTTGCCTGCTTTCAAACATTTTATTTCCGAATGAAAACACTCGTCTTGAATGAATTTCCAAATTAATATTTCCGCCTTTTTCAAGAGCGCTGTGTCCAACGCGCTATCGGGTCCTTTAACCGACTTTGCTAAAACTTTGTTGGAACACATAACCGACTTTTCGGTTGCGTCGTCGGGTCCTTTAACCGACTTTCTTAAACTCTTGAATTTTTCTACCGCTTGTAAGGTGCGTGTAGTTGCTCCAAGGAATTTCTTAAAGCTGCTAAATCGTCCGTAGTCGGGTAGACTTAACGGTTCTTGCTTTCTTAACGTATTTACGCCCTTTGGCGATTTTTCTTCACCTGTTTCTAAGCTATTTATGGTGTCCACTTGTTTGGGCCATAAATCAGGACTTTTCCTGAGGAATTCAGGTCCTTGAAACCAGCGATGACTTACATCGAAGGTGGAAGGAAAATTTCTAGTGGCGTCGTCTGCCACGTTTTGTGACGTTGGAACCCATCGCCATTCACATGGCTTACTGTGATCTTCGATCTCAGCCAATCGATGAGCAACGAATGGTTTAAAAGCGCGAGGATCCGACTTAATCCACGCTAACACTGTACGTGAGTCTGTCCAAAACACTCTCTCGGACATCTCGTACTTGCTCTCTTCACTAACCGAAGCAGCCAGTCTGCTGCCCATAAGAGCTGCTTGCAATTCAAGCCTTGGAATCGAAATTGGTTTCAATGGCGCTACTCTTGCCTTTGCGGCGATCAGCGTAATCCGCCTTATTCCTTGCTCGTCCGTGGTGACGTAATACACCGCGGCAGCGTATGCTTTTTCACTAGCATCCGTGAAAGTATGTAACTCTCCTTTGCCGATGCCTTCAGCAACGGGTCTAGGTACTTCTAAGTGACCTAATTTCTTCACTTCCGATATCCATTTACAAAATAACACGTGTAACTCGTGTGAAACTTCTTCATCCCAAGAGATGCCTGTCCTCCATACTTGCTGGATCAGCGACTTCCCTTGAATCGTTATGGGTGATGCGAGTCCCAAAGGATCGAAGACTGACATCACAGCGCTAGTTATCTCCCTCTTCGTAGGCGGTCGTAAACCCTCCATCACCTCTTCCGGTGTGCTACGTAGACTTGTGGAAAAACTTATTATATCCCGTTTGATATTCCAAATCAAACCTAACGTGCGCTCTGTGTGCTCTTTATCTCCAAGCGAAGCACTGTCGCTCTTATATTTATTTTCCATATTACTTAAAACTTCGGGTCGGTTGCTAGCCCATCCCCTCAGTTGGAAAGAAGCATGCTTATGTAATTCATACATATCGTTTACTATCCTTTCGGCCGTCGTCACGTCGGGAAATGCCTGTAGGTAATCATCCATATAAAAATTGCTTTCCGTAGCGGAAGCTGCTTCTGGATAGATATGTGCGTTGTCCTGCGCATTTCTATTCTTTACATATATAGCGATGCATGGTGATGATGCCGCTCCAAATATGAGTGACGTCATTCTATACTCTTCCGGTGGCGCGTCACGATTGTGCCGCCATAAGAATTGAAGGCTATCCCTGTCTTCTTCTCGGATTTTCACTTGCAGGAACATTTCCTTAATGTCTGCCATTACTGCCACGCTTCCTTCTTTGAATCGTAGCAGAACTCCGAACAACGACTTCAATAAGTCCGGTCCGGTCAACAACGCATCGTTAAGACAACGTCCGCCCGTCCTTGCGGCGGCGTCGAAAACTATCCTTATTTTCTTCTTTTGTGGGTGAGTCACTGCGAAGTGAGGAAGGTACCACGTACGTGGGGAAATGGAAATATGGTTCGCTTTCTCTGCGTAACCGTTAACGATGAGATTTTCAATTTGCTTCTCGTATTCCTTTTTCAACTCGCTATTTTTGTCGAGCTTTTTCTCAATATTAAACAGGCGACTTTCAACCTGTGCCCTATTCGATGGCAAGCACTCATTGTCTGTGCGCCATAACAAAGCAGTCTCGTACCTATTATTAGGTATACGACGTACCGTTTTGTTCAAAATATTTAAAGCTCGTTCTTCTGGGTCGTTCACGGGCTTTCTAGCCGATACTCCCAGAGATTCCAAACTAAAATAATCCTTGATTAATTTATCCATATCTTCCTCCTTCTTGGTGGAAATGTGGTTAACAATCTTGATTGGTTTAATGCCACCCGATATGTGACCATGCAAAACCCACCCCAGTTTGGTGAGCGATGCTACAGGTAGGTTCTTACCTCCCGAAACCAATTCACGAGTAACTATGAGATGCCAATTGTCCTGACCAATCAATATGGTAGGCTTGGACCTCTCATACATCAACTCATCCTTGATCGGTGTCAAATGAGAACACCGTTGCAATAATTCTCGGCTTACCGACTGAGGAGCGAGGTTAAGTGACTTAATTGTTTGTACACTTATCTCTTCTAAGTCGCTCGAATAAATGCCTTTTATTTTAACGTTTAAGCGATACGAACTATCGTCGTTAATTCGCTTACCTCCCACGGCTTCGATACGTAATCCCTCTTTACGTCCGCGAGGCGCTAACTTCTGAGCCATCCACTCCTCTATGAGTGTCAGGGTCGATCCCTCATCCAGAAGAGCTGTTGTCCTGACCTTTCCTCTAGGCCCATGCAACTCGACCGGTATGATCTTTAAATATGCACATGCCAGTGCATTTACTGTACTAACAGTTGTAATCTGAGCATCTTTACCCCCCCTCGTCCCCTTGTGGCGAGGTATTTTCATTGGGGTATCGGTGTAGCATTCGATGATGTGACATTCTACATCCTTCTACACCACATTTTTTCGCTTTGCACTCTAACCTCCTATGGTCAGGTGACAAACATTGGAAACATACTTTGGCCTTTTTGACGGCTTCCCATTTCTCGCGAATATTCATGTCCTTAAACTTGTAACAACTCACTATAGAGTGCTCCTTGTTGCATATAACACACTTATGTGTTACCCGACTTACAGGCTTGTCCTGGGTTATCATAACCACTTGTCGGTTGTGCCTTTTATTATTTCGGCGTTCTAAACGCTCGCTCATATTACTTCGGCGCATATAGCGCTCGCTCTCGGCACAGCTGCGTACACCTCCCTTTGCAGTGTGTACAGTTTGCTTCCTGAATTCAGGACGCTTCCTTTTTTTCAGGCGCATTTTCATTGCTTAAGGACGTTCCAAATTGTTCACTCAATAAATTTAAAAACTTGGCCATCTTCTGTAACTCTGGCTCCAAAGGATATTGAGCTCGATATTCAAACCATTTAAATTTAATCATAGTTCCAAGTTTCTCCACTATGCGGCTCACTAACTCCGGTGAGTATAAATACTGTGGTTGATTCAACGCTTGTATTGTGGCAACCACGTTCGTAATACGACTTGCAAAAGATCCTATATTTCGGCAATCTTCTGCCAATCTTGGCATACGCTTTACATTCTCGATTTCGGCTAGAATGAGCATCTCAACCCTACCGAATCTTCTTTCGAGAGCGTTCATTATTTCTTCAGGTTCACATAAAGTAAATAACAGCGACTTAACCGCCTCTTTAGCGGTGCCCTTTAATGCCCTCCTAAGGCGTGCGACATTTTGCACCCCTGAAAATTGGCCTTTTGTGTCTTCAAACACCGTTTTGAAAATTATCCATTCACCCGGGTCTCCATCGAACACCGGTAATTCCTGGAGGAAATGAAGCTGGGAAGATTTATCTTTACCAGCTATTTTTATTGCACTCACAATCGCTTCGGTCAATTCTGACACCTCACTCGCGTGTGTTTTCTGTGCATTTCCTAGGTTGCGCTCGACCTCCGCCCCTTTGCGGCGTGATCCTTTACACGCTTCCTTATCAGTAATATCGGGTTGTGCTACACTAACCGGCGCGCTCATTATGGTTTGCTGAACCCAACTCCTTACGAAAGGTTCCACCTGAGTATTCCGCTCTTCATCATCCTCACTCGAGTCGATTTCCTCTTCTCGGTTGAGTCGTGCCAACTCCAATTGAGACTTGGCTAAGGCAGCAGCTGCCTGTGCTCGTTCGAGCTCTGAGCGTTCGAATTTAATCCGCGCCTCTAATTCGGCTTTCAGCCTCGCCGATCGCGATGACCTACTACCTCTCTGTGACCCTTTATCACTAGTGTGCCCGATTACTGTCCTTGACGATGCCGCTTCTTCGGTCCTTTGACCTACTTTTTCGACCACCGTTTCACTCCTGGATATAACGGATTGTTGTGCGGTGCTGGCCTGTGTACCACTGGTGTCCGTCCTGTTGCTCGTCGTTGCCATGGACGTCCCCGAGTCCCACGTGCATGTGGACGTGTCTGTGGTGGCTCCACTTGGAGGAGTTGCTCCATTTGACGCAGTAGCTGTGGTCGCTCCAGATGATTCCGCTTCTTTAGCTTTTCTTGAGAGCCCTGTCCTTGTCCTGCTCCCTTCGCTTCTCCCTGTCTGGTCTTGTGCCTTCTTCATCTTGCAGGAAGGTGATTGTTGGCCTACGGTCCCTAACTGTCCCTACAGTCCCTACGGTCCCTACAACCCCTTACCTACAACCCTTCTACACCCCAACCTAACACCACTACCCCTCCCCCCCTTTATCTCCCAACCCTACAACCCTACTACCACCCTAACAGCCCTATCAGCCCTATCAATCCTGAACGGGGCCTACCGAGGTGAGCCGTCCAGGGATGGAGTCGTGCAGGAATGGAATGGAGGAAAGGTTTAGGAACTGTCCCGCCAAGGAATATGACGAAACAGTCGAGCGGTAGTGCAAGCGCAGTCTCGCTCGAGAGAACTGCTCCACCCGAAGGTGTTATGCCAGAGCCCAACCGTTTGGCACCGTTAGGTGGTCGGGATGTATGCTGTGCTCGCCGCCCAGTTGCCGGTGACGCCTCGTCCAAGCGCCCTCCTCCGGCCGCGATGCAGTCAGGTGCCCACGCGCACCCTCGCCCGGCAGCAGCAGCGGTGGATGCTTTTTGCACCCTGATGACCCGACGGGAAATGCCGGACACGGTCGTCCGACAGGAAATGCCAGACACGATCGTCTGACAGGAAATGCCGAGCACGCTTGCCCGACAGGAAAAATGCCAAGCCCTGCTTGGCCACGATGAGTGCCTTCACAAGACACCTGCGCCCGGCTGCGATATGTGCCCCATGCGAGCACACGCCCCAAGCTGCAATCCCGGTTTTCTTTCTTCCGGTAGTTCCAGGTCCAGCCCTTCAGTGCTGCCGTCCTGGTCTTCAGGCCTTTGGTCCTATTGCTTCAGCTCAAACCTCTGGCTTCCTTCGGTTGCTGATCTTCACTCGGCTTCCGAAGGTCTTCTTCTTCCACAACCAGCAGTCCACAGCTGGTTCCTTGATCCAGCTGGCGGGGTTCGGGTGGTCTTCAATCCGGCTCCGAAGGTCCAATTGAAAAGGACCAGGTCGGTGTCCCTCTTGATCCTGAAAAGGACCAATTGAAAGGGACCTAGCGGATCGGGTACTAAGAAACAGGAATCGAGGCTTCTCTCGATCCGGCCTCCTATAACGCCTACGTTGGGTTCGGGAACAACGTATGTGATCTCCGCGACGGAGTAACACACAAGGGCGATAACCTCTTCCTTTTCAGCAAGTAGGTTCAGACGGGGATTACGGGTCTTCCGAAGTCGTCCCGGTCCCGACGCCTTAATTCTTCGATGTGGACTGTATAACTTAAGGGATGAATTACTTGGGAATGAAACAGCAATTATCTTCAAACCGTTCCGTGAGAGAGTAATCACTTTTCCCTATCACTTCCCTACACTTTTTCTTTCCTCTTCTTATTGACTGCTGGTAAGATCCCCGAACGAATTGCAATAAAATCAATTTACTATCCTACCCCTAAGCTAAACGCGAAAGTGAGCCGCGCCATCTGCGCGCTTGCGCAACTTAATTACATGAATTTGTACTATTACTCTCTCACGTTTCACTCAATATCTTTATTTATTCAAATCATATACAAATACAATTTATCAATATAGGTAGTACAAAACAATATCTACACCATGATATACATCATATCTTCATATCATAAAAAACCTTTTATTTATTAAACGAAAACTGCCTATTTTACTCACAAGTTCGAAATCGAAATTTCTTAAATATTTAACACGGAAAGTTAAAACAATGTTTCTCACTTGAATTTATACATAAGCTAACCAATACAATAGTTTAATTTACATTTTTTCTATTTATTTCACTATTTAAAACACTTTTAAATTTCTTATACAAAACTATCATTATTTCACTTATACACAGGAATTTTCACATGAAAATAACACAGAATTTACCTTTTTTAGCACGTACAATTAACCTGAAATATTTTACAAGTAATTTTTACATAAATCACTGAATTACAAACATTTTAAATTTTTACATATTCGGCCTCCTAAGGGCGTGGCCAGCGTGCTTCCGTGTACTCACGCTATGTGAACAACTAACTTTGCACGGCTCTCGGCTATCAGAAAAATTAAATTATGAAATACACCAATTTTGACCATATTAGGCAAATTAAATGCTTTTATACAATTTTCGAACTGTATGAAACTATCTTTAATCAGATAACAATATAAATGAATGTTCTCATTAATCAATCATAACAAATAGGCATTTGTTTTCGTACAAAACGTATCAAACTTATACAAAACAACATTTATGCAATTAATATCCATTAATTCTGCCTATGCACAGAGTGATTATCTCGACCGGGGAACAAATCCGATCTTTAACTTCACTTTAATATTCTTATGAATTTACATCATTTGAAAGATGATTTCAACCGGGGAACAAATCCGGTAACATAATTTATATCTTAAATTCCTTACGAATTTATTAAGCGATATTACTTAGGAAAACAAACAAACTAGTCCGGCCTGGGAGTCGAACCCAAGACCTTCATATCATTAATTCGACATTTCTTAAAGATTTAACTAAGCATTCTCTTATCAGAGCGTCGTTGCTCGTGACTACCCCTTTTTTCATAGCAACGTCATCGGTTGATTTAATAAACTGAAACATTTTATAGGCGCGTCGCCAACACTTATCTAGGGAAAAACAAAGAATCTCAGAAGTACATTTACCTTTAAACCGACCTGATTTAGTGAAACAATTTCTGAAATAATTCACTAGGAATAAAACTACATACTTACTTCATTTACTTCGAAAATGAAGAACATTGTAAACAACTCACGGAATTAGTAATTGTCTTATTTAAAACCTGGACTAGTGCGTCTAGGGTCACGCACAATGTAGAGGTAGGGTTCCGTAGTTAACCGTCACAAAACGTGGGTTTTCTTGATAATTGCTAATAAGTGAACTTAATAAGTCAGTTCGCGGTTTGACTGCTATAACGACTAAAAATGGGCCCAAATACGTAGATGGTAACTGAAGGACTTATTTTCAAATCAAACTTTTAGGGAGTGGTATTCAAAAAGATTAAAAAACTTCGATTTGAAAAAAATACAATCGACATCTAACCATTAATATGCCAAGTCCGTACAAAGATAATCATAGTTGCCTATCTACCTATATATTCCCAGTAGTACAACTCTAAGATATACTTATATATGACCGTAAAGAACCTTCACGTAAACCACCGCTGCCCTAAACTATCCTGAGTGTCGCCCGGGTAAACCAAGTATGACGAATAAAACTGTATGAGGCTATATAATTGTATGAAAACTTTGAATGAGGTCTACAATATTTGATTTTATAAAATAGAACTTTATACGGACACCCCTTATAACCCTAACTCTATGTGATTGATTGAAAGATTCCACTCAACCATTCTGGAAATATATAGGTATATTAGCAAAGTATGAACACAAATATACAGACGCCTCTGCCCTAATGATATACGCAATAATAAAGTAAAAAAAAATCTACACAGGCTTAACACTTTTTGAAGTCTTGACATGTATTTGACGTAGATTTTGAACAGTATTTACAACGGTTAGTTAAAGAACATACAAAATGTAGTAAATATCTCTATACAAATCTAAGATATCAAGCGATACAAAGAAAGAAAAAATTATTGAAAAGAAAGGTGATGTGAGAGAGTAACTCTCGCTGACGAGGGGAACACACCACCGACCATCCACCGGTATGAGTGCTCCATGCAGGATGTGCTGTTTACACAATGCTGCTCTCCCTGGACATCAACAAGTCGAGTGGGCCTGATAGAATACCTCCTATTGTGCTGAAGACATGTGCTCCTTAGTTGGCACTGGTTTTTTCCGTTACTCCTACTCCCTAGGTGTAGTCTCCGATTCATGTAAGTTAGCTTTGGTCCTTAAAAAAGGCGACCGCTCAGACTGTCTAAACTACAGGCCTATCGCCATCACCAAATTATTCTCTAAAATAATGAATCCATTATAAACCGCCAGCTCATGAGTTACCTTGAGGATCACCGACTGATTAGTGACCCCCAATACGGTTTTCGTCGGGGTCGATCAGCTGGTGATCTTCTGTTATATCTGACTCATAAATGGGCGGACGCAGTATAGTCCTTGGCCGTAAGTCTGGACATAGTGAAGGTCGATAGCGAAGAAACGGGCTTGGAAAAGCACTTCTTCCTTCCTTTGAGCTTCGTGAGAAATCGTGGAATTGGATCAACAATTTTCTTGCAGATCGAAGCATCAAAGAAGTAGATGACGGTGCATGCTCCAATTACAAGCCGATCATGTTCGATAAGGCTGCGTCATATCACTAACGCTGTTTGTTCTGCAGTGATATGTTGCAAGTCGGTAACATACATTGCTATGCGGACGACAGCACTGATGATGCTTTAAAAACCAGCTGTGCCAAAATTTCTCGCCGAGTATCGGAATGAATTTGTGTCTGATTGGTGGCGAATATATTTAGTCCCAGTTCAATCCCCAGAAGACACATGGTTGCGCGTTTACCGCTAAAAGGAACCCCCTTTTCCTATCTCAGTTTCACGACACTTCCCTTGTTGCCTCAACCAGTCATGGTCACTTGGAAAACAAAACCAAATTGGCCTCTGAACATACACCGCCTGCAACTTTACAAGGCGCAGGTTTGGCCTCACATGGAATACTATTCCAACCTCTGGGCCGGGGCTACCATCCACGTTCAGCTTTTTATATCGCATGACAGTGAGCCATTTCGAAGAGATGTTGCATTGCCGTGTAGTGGTGGTTAAGAATATCCACTACCCCATATATTCCCGTGGGTGTCGTAAAAGGCGACACAGGGAAACAGGCGGGAGATAGACAGCAGCATCTTCCTGATAACAGCAACTGTACAACAAAAAAACTGCGGTTGTCAACCCGCTCGCCAAGCGTGGAACTATGGCAATATACCCCCATGTATAATTACACAAATAGACGGCCCGCAGTCTCCGGTGGCCCTGCTATTCCTGACTACGGTGGCTACCATGGTAACGACGGGGCAGAGGGTGCTAAGAATCTCCGGTGAAGGTTCGGTTGCCACCTACGACGACTCGACCTGGCAACATTTAACGCACGTACCCTGAGGACTAACAAGAAGATCCTGGAACTGGAAGTAGAGATAGACAAGTTGCGCTGGAATATTATAGGATTATCCGAGGTCCGAAGAGAGGGGGAGGACACGGTAATTCTCGATTCTGGCAACTTGTTCTATCACCGGGAGAGCGACCATCTGTCCCAAGGAGGTGTTGGATTTATCGTCCACAAGTCTCTCGTTAACAACGTTTTAAAAATTGGGAGTGTATCGACGAGGGTTGCGTACCTTATACTCGCACTTACAATCACCAAACGGTATTCGCTGAAAGTCATACAGGTTTACGCGTCAACGTCGGAACATCCCGATGAGGAGGTGGAGGAAATGTATGAGGACATTTCTAGAGCCTCATTTCTAGTCTCCCATTAACAACGTATAGTGAGTTTTGGAGGAATGCATTTCCTCCAAAACTCACTATACGTTGTTAATGGGAGACTTCAACGCAAAACTGGGCACAAGAAAGAACGGTGAGCTGAAGATAGGGAAATTTGGGATAGGTCAACGGAACCCAAGGGGCCAGCAGCTGACCGACTTCATGGAGAAAGAGGGTCTTTTTATGAAGAACTCTTTCTTCCAGAAGCGGCCCCACAGAAAGTGGACCTAGTCGAGCCCCGACGGTTCGACAAAAAACGAGATTGACTTCATTATGACGACCAGACGCCAACTGTTCAGTGATGTCTCAGTGATCGCAAGGGTGAAAACTGGCAGCGATCACCGAATGTTTAGAGGCACGCTGAACCTAAACGTTAAGTTGGAGAGGTCTCGTCTAATGAAGTCAACGCTCCGTCCCCCTCGTGCTCTAATCCTGAAACCCGAAACCTTTCAGCTCGAGTTACGTAACCGCTTTCAGTGCCTAGAAGATTGCAATGCAGTGGACGATATAAATGACAAGCTCGTGGAAACTGTCGATGCGGTCGGAAATAAGTTCTGCAAGACCCGCCGCAGAAGAACACAAAACTCTCCGATCACACTCTTAATATCATGGCTGTTAGACGGGAGATGAGACTGCAATCGTTAATAGATATGACAGCATACAGGCAACTGAAGAGACAGATCTCCAAATGCATGCGGCGACACTTACGCAACTTTAATACTGCTCGTGATAAAGAAGCGATCGAGCGGAATCAGGGCTCCAAAGTCTTTGCCAGAGATCTGTCCGCCAGAAAGAGCCAACTGTCAAAGCTGAAGACTGAGTGTGGCAGCATCGTTTCCGGGACACATGAGATTTTGAGTGAGATTGAGAGGTTCTGTGGGCAGCTGTACACATCATCGTTGAAGCCACACGCAACGATCCAAGTCCAATCCAAGAGTGTGAGTAACGATCCAAGAGCAAGTCTTATCCGACACTATTCCGATGATATCCCGGACGTCAGTCTGAGCGAGATTAGAATGGCTCTTCAGCACCTTAAAAACGGCTGGGCCCCAGGCGAGGATGGAATTACAGCGGAGCTTCTGAAAGCGGTTGGAACACCGGTACTTGAAGTCCTTCAGAAGCTCTTCAATTCCGTCCTCCATGGTGGCACTACTCCGGAAGCGTGGAGCAGAAGTGCGGTGGTCTTGTTCGTTAAGAAAGGTGACAACGCTATCTTGAAGAACTACAGACCGATTTCCCCTCTGAGCCTCGTCTACGTGCTGTTTTCGGGAGTCATTACGAATCGTCTCGCACGCAGACTCGACGACTTCCAGCCTCCCGAACAAGCCGGTTTCCGAAAAGGCTTCAGTACCATAGACCACATACATACCCTGCGGCAGATTGTACAGAAGCAGAAGACCGAAGAGTACAATCTGCCACTTTGTTTGGCGTATGTGGACTATGAGAAAGCCTTTGATTCCATCGAAATTTGGGCGGTGCTACAGTCCTTTCAACGGTGCCAAGTTGACTGTCGGTATATCGAAGTGCTGAAGTATTTGTACAGTAGGGCTACGATGGCTATCCGAGTACAGAACCAGAGTTCGAAACCTATCCAACTGCAGAGAGATGTAAGACATGGTGACGTTATATCCCCGAAACTCTTCACCGTTGCGTTGGAAGACGTTTTCAAGCTACTAGACTGGAAAGGATACGGTATTAACATCAATGGCGAGTACATCACTCACCTTCGATTTGCCGACGATATAGTCCTTATGGCCGAATCGCTGGAGGAATTAAGCACTATGCTCAATGACCTCAATGGTGTCGCCTAACGGATAGGTCTTAAGATGAACATGGACAAAACAAAGATCATGTTTAATGTCCATGTCACACCTATGTCAGTAGTTGTTGGGAGCACTATGCTCGAAGTTGTTGACGAGTACGTTTACCTGGGACAAATAGTCCGACTAGGTACGTCCAACTTCGACCGAGAGGTCAATCGACGGATTCAACTCTGTTGGGCAGCGTTCGGTAAATTACGACACATCTTCTCGTCAGGTATACCTCAATCTCTGAAAACTAGTTGTACATCCAGTGCGTGTTGCCAGTGATGACTTACAGATCTGAGACTTGGTCCTTCACTGATGGCCGTATGAGGACGTTCAAGGTCACTCAGCGAGCTATGGAGAGGGCTATGCTCGGAGTTTCTCTGCGTGGTAGACTCAGAAATGAGGATATCCGCAGTGAAACCAGAGTGACCGATATAGCCCAACGGATTAGTAAGCTAAAGTGGCAATGGGCCGGCCATATAGCTCGAAGAACCGATTACCGATGGGGAATAAAGGTTCTCGAGTGGCAGCCTCGTACCGGTAGGCGTAGTGTAGGGCGACCCCCCACTAGATGGAGTGACGACCTGGTAAGATATGCAGGAAGTCGATGGATGCAGGTGGCTCAGGACCGTGCTTCGTGGCATTACTTGGAGGAGGCCTATGTTCAAGCAGGGGACTTGTGAAGGGCTGTAATGATGATGATGATGTTGCATTGCATATCTGCGTATTTTATCGCATCTACCAAGGGGAGTGCAGGAATTGTTCGGACTAATTGCAGCAACTCATTTCACAATCGCACATCGTGACAAAACTCGCGATACATTCTGGGTGATTGTTCACCACTGTGCGATTTCCAAGAATATTTTTTCTGTGACTACCGCCGCCCATGAACAACCGCAACACCAGGGAAATTGCAGGTACGTTGATGGCCTTTTAAAAAGGAGTAAGCTCTTTTATTGAAGGTTCTTAAGTCGTATCGGTCCGGAAAAATTGCCGGTGGTAAACAATTCCACAGAGAAGTTGTGCGAGGAAGAAAGCTCCTAGTAAAACGCACAATCGTGGACCGCCAAGCATCCAGATGGTGAGGATGTTATCTTCAATTTTGACGTGATTGCGTTCATGAAATAAGGCGGCTTGGATTAATCTGAACAATTCCTCGGAGTACTCCCAGTGGTAGATGCGATAGAAAATGTAAAGGGATGCAACATCCTTACGCAGCGCCAAAGAATCGAGCCGATCAGAAAGAACTCGTTAGAACTGACTACCACTTATAACGCACTATCTCTCCAAATCATATGGCGCGTGCTATGTAAGTAGTCGCCATGGCGTTATGGCGCTTTAGCGCTCTGGTACTATTAAGTATTAATATCTAGCTAAAACTAGTTCTAGCAGCAGCGCTGTTGGGGGAGGACATGTGACGCAAATTTGATCCAGTAGTACACTATTCATCGCGCGCCACCTAATTTAGTGTTAGACGTTGTTTATTTTAGTATATTTATAAGTGTTTGAAGGACGTGGTAGTCTGCTACAAACTTTGAGTATTAAACCGAAGGCGACGGCATCGCAAGGCATACCCCTCTGTAAAAGGTACGAGAAGATTCCGACTCACGCACGCATGACGCACGATGCGGAGCAACTAGTTTTATACAACGGGGTATAAAACTAGTTGCTCCGCATCGTGCGTCTTGCTCTCCTAGTTCTCAACCCGTCGACCCCTCTCACGTCCAGGCAGTGGAGGATGAGGTCCGCCGCCGGAACTCACCCCCTACGGCCTCCGAACCTATCTCTGTGTCCAATCATGAGATTTCATCCCTCATCAAAGGACTTAAGCCCAAAAAGGCTCCGGGCGCGGATGGCATCTCCAACCAAGCCCTAAAACACTTTCCTGAGCAGGTGTTAACCTTTTTATCTATTATCTTCAAAGCCTGCTTCAACCTCAGTTATTTCCCCACTACGTGGAAAGAGGCTACTGTGATTGGAATTCCCAAGCCAGGCAAGCCTCTCAACCTCCCCCTCCAGCCATCGCCCCATTAGCCTCCTCAAGGCAATGGGCAAGCTCTTCGAAAGAGTCATCCAAACGCGTATGAGGCGCTATCTGTTTCCCACAGACGGCGACCCTCTTATCATTCCCCATCAATTCGGTTTCCGAGCCAAACACTCATGTCCCCAACAAGTTCACCGCATTGTGGAATATATCCTCAGCGGTTTCTATCCTCGTCGTCATAAGACCATCGCGGTCTTTTTCGATATAGCTAAAGCTTTCGATAGAGTCTGGCACACAGGCCTCATCTACAAGCTCTACAAAATAGGTCTCCCCGATCGTCTAGTTCGTCTCGTGGCCTCCTATTTAAAACATCGTACCTTTCATTTTAGACACGAAGGCACGCTTTCTTCACAGCGAACTATCAAGGCTGGTGTCCCTCAGGGCTCAGTACTTGCTCCTCTGCTGTACATCCTGTTCACCAACGACATTCCCATCCCGTCGAAAGGTGTTCAACTCTCCCTCTTCGCAGACGACACTGCCATCTACTGCAAAGGTGTCTCACTACCCTTCATACGGAACAAGATCCAAAAGTCAGTTGATGACCTAGGAGCTTGGTTCAAAAAATGGCGCATCGATGTGAACCCGGAGAAGAGCTCCGCCGTTCACTTCGATTATAAACGACGCCGTCTCAAAAACACTCCACCAATACGTATGCTAGGGACCCCTGTCCCCTGGCATACGTCCGCCAAATATTTAGATGTCACTCTAGACACAGGGCTTACTTTCAGGCCCCACGTCAAAAGAGTAACCCGTCACGCACGGTTTTATCTGAGTAGGCTCAACAGTATGTTGGGCCGACACAGTAAAATGTCCCTTCGAAACAAGCGTACCCTTTACAAGGTCTGTATACGACCAGTCATGTCCTACGCGGGCCCCGTCTTTGCCCACGCAAACCCTAATATTATAAATGAACTCCAAATAGTTCAGAACCTCTTCTGTCGTCGAGCTGCGAACGCACCTTGGTACGTCCGTAATGCCGACCTTCATCGGGACTTAGAGCTCCCAACAATTCAACAATTTCTAAAAAAACTCTCTGAGAACTTCTTCAAAGCCTCAGAGTCGCACCCAAACCAATTAATTCGTGAGGCAGCTTCTTATGCAGCCCCACCCCCCTCTCGCTATCGTGGCCGCAGGCCGAGAAACTCTCTCTCGGACCCGCCTAATAAACTGTCAAACGACCTGAACTGTCTCCTGGCGGCTCAGGCCAACTCTAATTGAATTAAATTATTGTAATAACTAACATTAATTTGCCTTCGTAGGCACTCCCTCAGCGGCACTTAGCCGCCTGCGCCCTCTTTTCCCAAAAGAGGGTCGCTCATGATAAGGCACAATACTGCTTAATCAGCCGGCTGCCTGTCCCCAAAGGCGGTTTTTAGAGGGTATCACTTAGGGTCCCCGGTAGGACAGTGAGCCCCTCATAACCACGATAGACCGGCTATCGTGGTATGCGTAATGCATTTTCCGCCTCCCTACGTATAGGGTAGCCCTTTAATTGCTTCGGGCGCAAAAAAAAATCGTGCGTCATTACGCTAGTGATCGTGCCAGTCAATAAAGCTCCGACAAAAATGCCGAAATGCAGTGTATTTTCATGCAAAAAAAAATCAAAACCGTCAAATCTACAAAAGGACAACGTGACTTCATTGGTGAATACTTTTAACATAATGTTATCGTTAAAACTCGTATTTTCTGAATATTTTCGTAAGGTACCAGTTTATTTTTCTGATATGCTGGCAGCATATTTCATGAAGTGAAAAATAAGCGATTTTAAAATAAATATAATATTCTACACAAAACGGCACTTACGTTAATGTACGTAATGTGATGAATAATAATCATTATATTAAGATGTGTAGTGCATTTTGTCAAATTATTTAAATATTTAGCTCAATCCCAGCACGATTCTGAATATATTATAATTTAATATAATCGATACTAGTCTATAACAAACTATTATACAAAATAAAGGTCAAATAAGTCGAATCGAAACTTGTAGCAAATTTATGCAATCTTGGTAAAATTAACTGGTTTCACTGCAACCGAAAGTACTCCAATGTAGATGAGACGTACGCCAGAACTTTAGCTATCGATATGTTAATTAACCTATTCGGGTATGCCTGCCGAAGAAGTTTTTATTTTTTATTTAGATTTTATAATAAAGTATTACAAGAAGTAGTAATTTTTTCTATTACTGCTTTAATAATAAATAAAAATAGATTATAATTGGGGATGAGGTCTGCTTTAAGGTATAAAAACTTGTGTTAGGAGACTCCATAGCACTAACATTACTATTTGCGTGATCTTTACATAATAACTAACTATAAAAATTGAAATAACTGAGTGACTGAGTGCTCGCACGCGCGGTGTGTGTGTGTGTGTGTGTGTGTGTGTGTGTGTGTGTGTGTGTGTGTGTGTGTGTGTGTGTGTGTGTGTGTGTGTGTGTGGGTGGGTGGGTGTGTGTGTGTGTGTGTGTGTGTGTGTGGGTGTGTGTGCGTGCGTGCGTGCGTGCGTGCGTGCGTGCGTGCGTGCGTGCGTGCGTGCGTGCGTGCGTGCGTGCGTGCGTGCGTGCGTGCGTGCGTGCGTGCGTGCGTGCGTGCGTGCGTGCGTGCGTGCGTGCGGCGTGCGAGCGTGCGTCGCGCGTGCGCGTGCGCGTGTGCGTGTGTGTGTGTGTGTGTGAGTGTGTGTGTTCTGTGCCCCTCAACTTTTAGAAATTTGGTTTTTAATGCTCCACCCCATTTAGGAATACAATATACTAAGATAGATTCAGCCAAAGCAATATTATATTTGGTAAAGTAACTTTGATTGGGGTCCTGACATCTAAAAATGTTGACACCACAACAATCAGATGGGTAAAGTCGATGCTCTCAAACAGAAAGGCAAAATAGAGCTGTTTCAAACTTTGATTGAGGTTGCAACGACAAGAGGCTGCCCACAAGGAGGTGTTTTATCACCCCTTCTTTGGACTCTTGCGGTTGACCAACTATTGTACGAAATGGCAAACCTACGCATTGACACACTGGGTTATTCTGATGACCTTGTGATCATTGCGAAGGGCTTTTGCCAAAGTACTTTATCGTCAATAATACAAAGAGCCCTAAACACCATAAATAACTGGTGTAGGGATAACAGTTTATCAGTTAATGCTGATAAAACTGTTATAATACCCTTTACCAAAAAGAGACGGTTGGACAAATTAGTCCAACCAAAACTTAATGGCAAAGAAGTACCATTTTCCACGGAAGTTAAGTACTTGGTTAAAACTAACGTGGAACTCTCACCTTAGCAACGTATGCCATAAGGCAAAAATTGCTTTAGGTACGTGCAGTCGTTTGGTCGGGAACAACTGGGGCTTGCGTCCCAGTATGGTCCTATGACTGTACAGCAGCATAGTGAGGCCGATTCTCACCTACGCCTCTATTGTCTGGTGTAACAAGGCCAACCAAAAGGCGACTGCGGACAGACTAAATAGTCTACAAAGTACTACCTGCTTAATGGCAACTGGAGCTATGCGATCATCGCCTGGAGCGGCTCTTAATGCACTTCTATGCCTAAGGCCCCTTGATCTTTATCTAGACAAGGAGGCGAGGGCTAGTTTGTATAGGTTTAACGCCCAGGGTGGTCTGAGCTTGCTCTCCTACAGATTGAGATCCATGCTCGACTCAATTAAGGAACCACCGGTCTTATGCACGATCTCAGATGTCATGCGTCTACTACACACTTTTGATAAAAAGTATATAGTGGAATTACCCTCCAGAGAAGATTGGCTGAATGGCCAGGTTATCTGTGAGGTTGGTAGCCTCATATGGTATACCGATGGGTCTAAAATGGCCTCGACGTAGGCTTTGGAATAAACGGGGAACGCCCCAAATTCAAACTTATTGTGAATTCGGGTAGATACATCTCTATCTTCCAGGCAGAAATTTTCGCCATACTTCGGTGTGCGGAAATCAATCTGCAAAAGCACTACGTCAACCATATAATTTACATAAACTCTGATAGTCAAGCAGCACTGCTAGCACTGATATCAAACTTAGTGAACTCGAAACTAGTTGGAGACTGCGTAAACCGTTTAAACGCCCTGGGATGTATTACATCTACAATAAATAATAACAGGGTCGTTTTAAGATGGGTTCCGGGTCACGAGTGTATTGTAGGCAACGAATTTGCCGACAAACTTGCACAGGAGGGCTCAAATTGCACACAATTTGGACCTGAGCCATTTTGTGGAATCTCAAGAAGCCTAGTCCGATTGAACCTTGAAACTCTTTATCACAATAAATCACTTAAGATCTGGTCTGACACACAAGACTTAAAACATTCTAAAACCTTAATCCAGGCTTTTGATCGTAAATTTGCCTCAGAAGCCCTGGGATTAAGTAAAAATAAATTGTGCATTTTGGCAAGAGCCCTAACTGGACACTGTTGTTTTAAAAGCACGTGTCCATCCTGGGACTATGCAACTCATGGATGTGTCGGTTCTGTTCCACAACGGAAGATCGCCTCTGCACATCCTAACTGATTGCGTACCCTTAATGCACAAACGTAAAACTCATCTGGGAAACTATCTACTCCGCCCAGAAGAAGTGAAATTGCTCACGGCTAAACAACTCCTTCTATTCATTGAAGATATAGGGCTTAGCCGTGTCCTACAGCCATAGCAGCGATCACAATAGATCTTCTAGGTCGCGGTGATACTGGTCTCTTTCCCTAGACCTGAATAGCTGCTCGCACATAATAAAAAAATACTCGAGTTGAAATTCACACAACTCGAACTAAACTCGAGTTACGCAACTAGAGTTAACAGGATGAAACACAGTAAATGATTTGTTACAATTACTTTTAACCTTTTGAGCCCCACGCCAAAAACTCACTACCGTGTCCTGTACGCCAAAGCGAAAAGTAAACAAAAATACCTACGAAAAAAACAGTGCTGCCAAGAGTTGATATATCGATAACACAAAATAACTGGTTTTGTTGGTTTTTTATACAATAAATGACTCTTTATAATCGGGTATGTTTTATTTAATCTTGTGCTGTCTTCCACTCTTTTTATATATGTACTTTGTACATAAATAAAAAACAAACAATAACAAAAAAATAGTACTAAACCACAACACTACTCTCCATCGTGATGACGTCACTGTCACGACTGGACGACAACGGCGTAGCTGACCTTTCCTTTTGAAACTTTCTTAGAGATGTAGCCGTGTCGCACGTTGTGTATCGATTTCAAAATCGATCTAACCAAAATATACAGACATCGATTCAAAATATTTTATGGCGAGGCGTAGGCCAAGGGAATCACGCTCTTATGACAATGGGGGTTTCATATGATGCTGATGTTGCTAAATGATTTTTAGATTGAGAAAGAAAATCGCACAACACAAAATGAAAAATTGCTCTTTATACCTTAAGGCGGCACAAGTCGCGGGCTCGAACTCATTGGTGGGCGCGGCCAAAAAGCACGTTGTCTCACCTGGCATCGTGCCTGACAGAGATAGTATCAGTGAAGAGCAGTTAGAACGCACGTCTTGTTCGTACGGTGTTCCGAACTGTTACAACAAAAACGAAGTTACACGAACACGATGCACACATACATACCACCCTATTCTGTGCCGCTCGACGCTTGCTGAGAAATCAGCAGTACCTACCTACAAACTCGTACTAAATTATTAGACGCTGCGTTATCGCTTTATACTATACCTCTATGGCTCTATAGATACCTAATATAGATTGCTTATTTTATTATGTTTTGTTTTCCCCGGGTGGTCATGCAAATTTTGTTGTATAGTAGGTTGTGGGTATCTAGGTAATAACAGTAGGTAGGTACCTATCCACCGTCCACGCCGCGCAAGTGATTCTCGTCCCACCTGTCCGCGCAGTAACTTTTTTTTACGACCGCGCGAGACTGTCGCAACAAAAACGATTACTACCGAAAAACTAAATAGGTACCTACCTAACATTCAAATAAAAATATTTTCAAAAAGCTCAACGAATTCAGAATTTAATTTTGTTAAAAGAAAATTGGTCAAATAAAAAATAAAGGATGAAAATAAAGCATATGGGAATATAAAAATAAATCGTATTTATTTGTTACTTATTTCGAGTTTTACAAGAAAAGTATAATATTTACAGGAGACAATTATTTTATTATTATAATAGTACATGATATTCCCTTTAAAATGACACCAATATGAATAATATATCTATATCTACAAATAAATAAAATTGAAGTGTCTGTTTGTAATGTTAAAATAACAGCTATTTATTAAATGCATATGAAAGTATTATTTTTGTCTGTCTGTCGGTCTGACTGTCTGTCTGTTTGTTCCAGCTAATCTCCGAAAAAGCTGGATCTATTTTGACGGGACTTTCACTGGCAGATAGCTGATGATATAAGGAATAACTTGAACTACTTTTGTTTTAGAAAAAGAATTAGGGTTCAAAACGCGCTAAAAAAAAATTAAAACCCATGAAATCCATATTCCACGTGGGCGAGATCGCGGGGAAAAACTAGTACTCAATACAGATAAATGTATACTTATTTTTATTTATTTATTATTTTAATAAATAAATAAAAATAAGTATTAATAATTTCTAGACACATCTCAACAGATATTTCGTTTATAAATTGTTATCTGAAGCATTCTTTTATATTTAGCATCCATTTAACACAAAGCTGATAGGAATACTTTTTAAACAACATAATATAATCAATAAACGATAATCGCGTATAGTGAATTTCGAGGTAAATTATTATATGTAAACGTTTTTGAATCGTCGTAATGAAACATATTTCCTAAAGAAAATATCTTTACAATTGATTTGATGTAAAATAACATTAGAAATAACGTATAAAAACAGAAAAATTATCAAATTTTTGATCAAGTTCCTAACCAGTACACAAACAAAAATGGCGAAATGTCATTTTCACATTTTTTTCTATATAGTTATTTGTTACAGAGTACACAGATAAAATTCACTCTCACAGATGACAAATTTCAAACACCACAATCTCTATTTTTTATTCTGCTATCTTCAGCGCTGTACTCTTAAGAATTTTGTCAATGTTATTTTACAACTAGATTTGGTTTTGGGATATATGTTTAAAATTTTATTTAGTTTGTTATAAAGAAAGGGTCCCATGAAGCAGAAAAACTTACGTGAAAGAGCTGAGTTGAAAGTTTGAGTTTTGCAAATTATATCTTCGCGGCGGTTATCCTTAAGAAAATCTGGGTTATAATGTAGATGAGAATGTTGTTTAAGTACGATATGCAGGATGAAGGTTTGTCTAACCCCATCCCATTTTTTATACAGCTCGTCTGTAGGAAAATGGAAAGGGAGACCAGCACCTGCTTTGAGAATTGCACGTTGTGCTCTCTCTGCTTCTATAAGATATGTTTTGGCACCTCCTCCCCATGATGTTATACAATATTCAATCAGAGATTGACATAAAGCGAAGTAAATTAACATTATAACACATCGTTCTGCTATATGTTTAAGGTTCTGAATATAAATATGAGTTTTCGCAGACGGGATACTAAAGCTTCAAAGTGGGGTTTGAATATATTGTTTTATTGCCGTTCGTAAAATAGGATGGATATGATTTGAAATTCGATAGATTTTAAAAAATTTATTTATTTAATTCAAAGTTTTTGTTTCTATTTTTTGCAATATGTCAGTGCTAGGCTTCTACTACGTTAACATATTACACCTTATTTTTTTCCAGACGGTAGAAAAGGTCACCATTATACTATAAACTATGTATGACTGAAAATAATAAAGTAATTATTAGTTCGTTTGTTGCAAATGTTTGAGTTTTAATATGTTGTTTGTTTAAATTAATGGTCTTAATTTTGTTATATAAAAATTTTTGTGTATATTTTTATTTAATAACGATAATCAAACCTTGTCACGTTAGTAGTTATCCTTGTTTTTCGAAAGAAACAGGATGATGATCAATTATAAGTATCTATTTTGGTTTATTTAACTATACAGATTTTAAGTTTAAATAGCAAACAGATTTTGGCAGTTCCTAATACAGATAAAAGGTTCAAGGCATCTGGCAACGCTGTTTGACAGTATGGGTATGTTCCGAAATACAACGCAGTGTACTGTCCAATGCAAATGACGTCATCATTTGACACTTTATTGTACTACCGTGCCGCCGCCATATTGTGTCGGATATCCGACCATAATAAAACAATTTTTATTTGTGTGTTTGCCGAATGAAGCATGCCAGAATTTGTTTCTATTTATTCAAATACAAAAATTATAGAATAATTGATGGTATATCCATTAGGAGGATATAATGATTTTTGGAGCGCAAAATGACAAAATAATCGCCAACACTTTTCCAAATGGCGCAAAAGTATGACGTCATATACTGTCCAATGTTTTGGAACGAATCACCAGTATAGCGACGATTCATGACGTCATTTGCATTGGACCATAGATTACTGTATATATACTAGCATTGGACAGTACACTGCGTTGTATTTCGCACACAACACTATTACTCCTATCGGAGGTATTTCGGATCATAGATAAATAAATATGTAGCAAGCTATTTTCGGATCGGAACATACCCTATGATTTATCAACAGAACAAGGACAAGCACGTAAACGCGTAAATAGTTACTGAACTCTAGTATATATACAGTAATCTATGGTTACTGAACTTAGCTTGCTACATATTTATTTATCTATGGTTACTGAATGTATACTAGCCAGGCCTGGTCAACTCTGTATGGACAGAATGAAATACCTACGGGGGCTGAATTTTATTATTGCCATTTGTCAGATAAATGTCTTGTTTCATAATTAGTAAGATTTTGCTAAAGATAAATTACACTCAAAAATTTTGAATACAGAAATAATAATCAATAGGAAGATAACTATGCCTGTCGTATTTTTCTACATTATTATATTAGCATATCCTTGACAGTAAAAGAAAAATAAATGTTTTCTTTTTGTTTTGATTTTCAATGAGTAGAAAATTATATTTTTTACTGGTAACACCAAATACATTTCTCTTTTCTAGCTTGCTACATATTTATTTATCTATGCTCTTTTCTCATAATATGGCGCCGCCGTATAAATTATTGTTGTTCATGATTGGTTGTTATGTTTGTTTTGCTTGTGTCTTTTACTAAGATTTTGCAAGTTTACGATGTTGAGTTGAGATTAATGTCCTTCGTTTATATGATGTGCAATGTGTTAGTCAATGAATCGTAGTGAAATACGAAATAGTGACTTAAAATCTACGCTGCAATGGCGGATAAAGAAAATAGAAAAAGTGTTCTAAGTGCAACAGCATACCAACCATTGACAACGTTAAATTATTTAGGTTTCCGAAATTCGCAGTAAAGTATATTTTGCGGTACGTATACGATATACATATACACTATTTAATAAGTTCTAACCTTAAAGTAAATCTCTTGTCCAAGTTATTGTTTCTCTTTTACCATTTAAAAACAAATTATTGGTTTGTAAACCATTAATTTGTTTTAACCTACTTTGATAATATTTGTATTTAATAATTATATCTTTTGTTTTCAGTTGTAAATTATGGGCGAAATATTATATTCCTTCCCAAGAGCAGTATACTACTTTAGCTTTCCAAAGCTACATAATAAGCCCAGAATGCTGTGTGAAAAACATTTTCATGATGGTTAATTTAATGATGCAACCAAGAAAAAGCTCTTAAGCACTGCAGTCCCATGTGATGTAAGTAAAGTGTATAATGTATATGGTAATATGGTATGTATATAGTTTTCTTTAAGGATTACTCAGATATTTTATATGGGGATTACTATATTCAGGAGTGGACTTTGATAGACTGTAAAGAAGATGATGATTATTCATATGACCATCATCTGGATCTAACATGGATGGACAGACCACATACAGTAGTTTGAATCCTGTTAATTCTTTCAACTAATTTATAATAATTGGATCGGACAAAGCATCCAAAGGATTGAAGTCTATAAAGTTAGCACAAGCCTTTCCTTACATTATTAAAAGTGCAACACACTGCATATTATTTTTAACAATCAAATTTTATTTTAAATCAACAACAAACCTTAAGAAAGTTCCGGCATCACAATATATGAATAATTACATTTGGTCCCAAACCTATCAAATTTAAAGGCACAACTTGTACAACGCAGTAGAAATACATGCATCAAATGGTTCTCAAACAATAGATAAACAAGATTTCTTTTCACATAGTTATTGTATTTACTATCTTATTTTGTTATATTAATTGTAATAGTGGGTGTATTATAGAGCAAGTTGGATGAACAAGATCCATTCATTTATTTTGTATTGGTAGAAGGGTAATGTAGTGCCATGAGCAGGGACTGGTTTACTATGAAAGTAATGTCAATGAATATAATGTTAATTTAATTTTATATAATAATTTTATGATACTATAATTTATGATTAAAACTACTTTTACGGATTTTATCGCGTTTATTTTTACTTTTTATTAACTTTTATTTTTAATATTATTAATAATATTATTAAAAATAAAAGTAAATAAAAAGTAAAAATAAACGCGATAAAATCCGTAAAAGTAGTTTTAATCATGTATAGTGTTCGCGTAAATATAAGAAATCATTACTATAATTTATTTCAGTTTTTATTTATTTCCAGACTAACAAAGTGTATTCCCATTTTATTTTGTGGAATCACAAGCTGGTCCGTCGCAAATTATTGCTACAAAACCACAAGCAGGATCTTCAAAAAGGACAACATTATATCCACTGAAGAACAACCACAAACATCAAAGCATAACACATAATGTTGAACCTGAAAAAGAAAGTATGTATCTCTATATGAAATTTTTTAAAATGAAATAAGGAATATTTTTGTAATCTAATATTTAATATGTTTTATAATTTTGAATTAAAATTATTCTATTTATAAGCTGCATTCAATACTTAATATATTGCATATAATATAGAGACAAAATTTTTAGTGTCAATTCAGGGAAATAGATAGACAACCAAATATTATCAAAACACAATTATTATTTGTGAATGTTGCACTTTGCACTTGTGTGTAGGAGCTTATTTATTAATTAACTTGTTTTAGATTAAAATATTGATATTTTGGTTATTGTAGACAATCATTGTGCATATTATCAATTCATCCATGATTGTAAATCTTATTTCAATTCTTTATCATTGTTTACTTAAGTAATTGAAATGTTGTAATCATTATTGATTTTCTTTTCATGTTTAAACCCATCAAATGTCTTTATAGAAAGAACTAAGCTGCTGGAGAAATTGTTTCTTAAGTTATGTATGTTTTTTATTTCAATTTGTATTTTTATTTTGAATAAATAAATAGAAATTTTGTAATTTTTGTTCTTTTATTTAGCGCTGGGATAGGAAACCCAAAAAATACCTCAAATAAAAAAAAAGACCACATTCAAATTTTCCCGCCACACGAGAAGTGCAGGAGGCTGACGATAGATGGCGCTAGTGGTTATATATCATTTCTTAAATTTTGTATGAAGTTGTCGTTCTTCTCCGATAGGAGTAATAGTGTTCTGTGATACTAGCATATATTAAAGACGCGTAAAGTAAGATATAGTTATTGCAACAGTTTTTTCGCTTTATTTGATGTTTTGGTATACATAAGTTTACATACAAACTTACAAAGTACTAAACATAAGTGGTTTGGTTATCTACTCTTGGAAGTGCTGGAAGGAGTTGATGAGGATGTATTACTTACATTGCAGAAGATAATTACAAACATCTCAGAAAATAGGCAGTAACTGGAGAATCTATTAGAGAAGAATCCTTTAAAAATCTATTTTTATTTTTATTATTAATAGTCTTCAATGATCAGGAAATCGAGATTCGACTGATTCCTTTTAGAACAATCTTAAACATTAGGGACACAACTAGAAAATAATAGAAATGGTGTACTTCAACAAAATATGCCGTGCCTGTTTAACTGCAAAAGAATCTTTCAAGTATTTTCTATTCGACATTGTTTCACCAAACATGTACTCATATTGCACATCAGTAGAAGTAAGAATATACTTAAACATTTTTGCAATATTAAATTATAATATGTTATATTTGAGGTTTTATTTACTTTTATTTGTGTATAATTCATCAGGTCCATCAGAATGAAGACTTGCCTAAAGGTATATGTGAAAGTTGTTATGAACTACTTATGAAACTGTACGATTTCAAACAAACTTGTATTAAATCCCAAAATACTTTATTAGAATGTAAAAAATCAGTAAAAACTGAAAATAATGTTTGGTTGACTATAGATGTAGATTCACACATTGCTAGTGAAGATGAGTATAGCAATGAATTTGAAATGAGCCATGTGAAAGCCGAACAGACTGAAGATGGGCCATGTAAAAACCGTAAGTATTATACTGTATTTCTTGTAATTCATGATTTTGTAAACAATAATTTTGGCACTGTACTATTGCACTTTCTGTCGTCTGCCATGGCTTTAGCCCCCATTTCTGTCTACCATTTGGAAAATTATTTTTTTATGCTTAATTATTAAAATAAATTAATTTGAATTCATGAACCTCATGATTTTTTTTTAATAACACCCCTTTGACGCGCTCTGGAGGTACATAAGCCCCTAGCAAACTGACTGCCAACATTTTTCTACGTTTCTTCAATATAATTAAAAGCATTTTCCATTATTAGGATTCATGTACCTTCCTTATAAATTTTTCGACCCTAAATTTGGTATGTTTAACCGCACGCCACCTCTTCATGCCCCAGTTTCGCAATGACAGACAGGCAAATTTATGTTGGGCTACACCTACCAAAGGTTTGTTTTTTAATACAAATCACCCATGTTTGGGTGGAACTAACTAATAATAGGAACTAGGACTGGGAATAATAGGAAATAGGATAGGAATAAATTTTTCGACCCTAAATTTGTTATGTTTAACTGCACACCACCTCTTGATGCCCCAGTTTCGCAATGACAGACAGGCAAATTTATGTTCGGCTACACCTACCAAAGGTTTGTTTTTAATATAAAAATAAACCATGTTTGGTTGATAAAATAATTCTGTAACAGTGCCATCTACATGGTTTGTCAAATATTACATCGCCCTGAGAAGCCGACGTAGCTCTCTGCAAATTTATTCAATGGTGCTATTGAATAAATTTGCAGAGACAGAGCCTGGATTTGAAAACAAAAAAAAAACTATTATTGTATATTTATATTTGACCTTGGCCTGACCATAGGTCTTACAGAGTTATTCCAATACATTGTCAGGATCTGAGAGGTTAATATTTTCCATTTATATAATAATTATGTTACACCTATTGGTCATAATACCTGGGTATGCTGTAGGCCCTGACCCCTGAGTATGAATACCAGCTGAATAATGTTCCTGAGTATCTGACACTGCATCTTAACCATTTCCAATCTTATCATAAAACATCAAACATGTGGGTAGGTTAGGTAAGACAAGTGAGTCTAGGTCACCTTCATCATTCATCATTACAGCCCTTCACAAGTCCACTGCTGAACAAGGAATGCCACAAAGCAAGGTTCTGAGCCACCCGCATCCATCGATATCCTGCATGTCTTACCAGGTCATCACTCCATCTAGTGGGGGGTTGCCCTACACTTCACCTACCACTATTAGGCTGCCACTCGAGAACCTTTTTTTCCCCTTCAGTTTTCGGTTCTTCGATTTTCAATCCATTGCCATTGGTCATTCATTCATTCATTGTTAATTACAACCATCAAAAGTCCTAACATAACATGTGCCTTGCACATAAGGGGTTGCACATAAGTTTTTATTATCTTGAGTCTACAATTAGGAAGATGCTGCACCCATCTCTGGTTTCAGTTTTCTTCTATCACCTCTTACAATACCCATGGGATGATATGGGGTGGTGGATTCTCTTACAATGCTACTACATTGCATGCAGTTTGTAGCTATGCTTTAACCGCTCAATCCCCTAGCGGTCTCATGAGATCGCGGCTATATTCCATCAAATCCCTTGCGGTCTCATGAGACTGCACCCACCCACAGTACTATAACCCTTAAAAACTTATATTTAAAGACTACTTTTCTCTGAAGAAGTTTGGCATTATAGAATCAATATGAAATTTTCATAGCGGCTATATTATGGTTGTAGCACTAATGGGTCGGCTCAACCGGGGGAGGGCCACGCTCTCACAGAATACCAGCGTAAAATAGCAGCTTAATAATACTGTGTTTCATATAGTAAGTGTAGAGATTCAGAGACCCTTATATTACTGGAAACGAGGATTCCATCTTAGTCCTCAGGGGTGACAGCCCATCTGCGTCTTGATTCTTAATCGACGATAGATGTAAATGTCAGCAGGCCACAGCATCTACTTAACATCAGGTGAACTGAGTGCTCGATTGTCACCCTTATTCTATAAAAAAACAAGAATAGGTCTATTTTTAACCGACTTCAAAAACAGAGGAGGTACTCAATTTGACTGTATTTTTTTTAATGTCTGTTATTCAGGACTTTTTCTAGGACAACCGAATTTGATGATTCTTTTCTTTAATTTGAAAGCTGATGATTCTCATGTGGTCCCATATAAATTTGATCAAGATCTCATTAGTAGTTTTTGAGTTATCCTTAATAATGCATACTTAATTGACTTCTACTACATTGATAATGTTCTTATTTTATTGTTTATGTTTATTGAAGTCGTTTGTAGAAATTTTTTAATTTTAGCACTTGTTATTGCCCAAAATCTAACAGTAGACAAGATAAACTGTCAACAGACAAATTGTTGAAATTATATGATAATAGTTTCTTGTTACAGATGTATTAGACAGTGATAAAAGAGAAATCGATACTGCTAATGCATTACAAATAAAAGATGAATTATCTTGTGATAAGTCTACAAAGAAAAAAATGTCAAAAAGGTTAGTATAAGATAAATGTTATTCGATTTTATTATGTATTAGCGAGCCGCACTGGCTTCACCTGGGTAGGCAAATTAATAATGTGGCATTATTTAAATTTAAAATATTCAAATACCATTTATATTATCAGTTTTTGATCACTCCATCTCTTTATTTTTTTTAAAGTTTTATTATAATTTGTTCATTTATCCCGAAGATTAGACCAGACAGACAAAACAAACATTTAAAAAATGGTTATTCATGTCTTAATGTCAAGCAATTAACGCCCGCATCTGAATATATGGAAGTTTTTCGATATTACAGACAGGCACTTCAATAAAAAAAAAAAAATATATATATATATATATATATATATAACTTATTAAAATTAATTTTTTTTGATTTTTTTTATAGAAGAGGGGGAAAATGAGCATGCGGCTCACCTGATGGTAAGTGACTAACGCCGCCCATGAACAATCGCAGCACCAGCGGAATTGCAGATGCGATGCCGGCGTTTTAGAAAGGAGTAAGCTCTTTTCTTGAAGGTCCCTAAGTCGTATTGGTCCAGAAAACTCGCCAGTGGTAAACAATTCCACAGAGAAGTTGTACGAGGAAGAAAACTCCTAGTAAAACATACAGTAGTGGACCGCCAAGCATCCAGATGGTGAGGATGGTATCGGGAATTTTGATGCGATATGCGATCGTGAAATTTGGCGGCTAGAACTAATCCGAAAAATTCCTCAGAACACTCTCCATGGTAGATACGATAGAAAACGCAAAGGGATGCAACATCCCTATGCAGCGCCAGTGAACCGAGCCGATCAGAAAGCACTCGGTCATCGAATATTCGAATCGCTCTGCGCTGGATGCGGTCAAGTGGAAGGAGCTGGAATTAGGGTGCCCCGGCCCAGAGATGAGAACAGTATAAGATGTGAGGCCGAACTTGCGCTTTGTAAAGTAGCAAGCGATGTGCCGGCATGAAATATTGTCTTTCAAAAAATTTAGCCTTCCCCTCCAAGTGACCACAAAACTGCACACTATTCGATATGTCGACGCCGATGATTCTGATGCTAGCTGAGGCAGGAGATACGACAGCGGTTCTTTTTAGCGATTAACGCGCAAACTTGTGTCTGTCTTCTGGGGATTGAATTGGACTAGATTTAGTCGCCCCCAATCCAAGACTTTGTTAAGCAAATACTAGACTTCAGACACAAGTTTGTCCCGGTACTCGGCGACGATTTCCATAAAAATATTGGCACGGCCGGTGTATAAGGCATCACCAGTGCTGTCGTCTGCATAGCAATGAATGTTATCAGTTTGCAACATACCATGGATATGCAGAAGAAACAGCGTTGGTGATAGCACGCAGCCTTGTGGAACACCAGCGTTAATAGGCTTGTAATCAGAGCATGCACCGTATACTACGACCTTGATGCTCCTATTAGCAAGAAAGTTTGTAATCCAATCGCTCAATTTCTCGGGAAGCACATAGGAAGGGATCTTCGAAAGAAGCGCTTTGTGCCAGACCTGATCGAAGGACTTCGTTATGTCCAAACTAACGGCCAATACCTCCCCATTAGACTCTACTGCCTCCGCCCATCTGAGTAAGGTAGACCAGAAGATCACCAGCTGATCGACCACGACGGAAACCGTATTAGCGGTCACTGATCAGCTGGTGATCTTCAAGGTACCTCATGAGCTGGCTGTTTACAATAGACTCCATTATTTTAGTTGATAGTTGAAAAAACCACAGTGCGGTTCATACAGCGCTCGGTTGGAAAAGCACTCGAGCGACTGTATGAACCGCACCTCCGGCATGGAGCACTCGCATCGCGGGATGGTCGGCGGCGTGTTGCCCCAGTCATCGAGAGTTGAGTTGGACGCAAAGAGAGACCTAACAGATCGGCTTTCTCCTTTGCGGCATGGGCCAGTGCGTCGTCTTCTCTGTGTACAAATGGTAGAGATGATTGACAGAAGTTCCCTTGGACAGCCTTGGCGAGAGACCAGAATGCACGGGTTCCCAAAGGAAGGCGAACTACCTTCTCGCCAATTCTGCCGATGTGCTCAGACCTTGCGCTGGCAATGACTCTTGAAGGATCTGGGGGCGGAATTATACTTCTTTTTAAGAGCGCTGGTGTTTACATCTCGAGACGTTGATGCGTGAACCCGGGCCCGGTAGCACTCTTGCTTATAGCGTGATGCTATTTTACAAGAGCGCCCAAACCATGGCTGGGATCTGCCTCCGATGGGCACCACAGAGAACGGAATAAAAAGTTCAATACCTTGAAGTACCACATCAGCGACAGTACAACAACGTTAGGATCGTCCGGCGAGAAGCAAACCCGCCCCCAAGAGAAGGATGCAAAAAAAGACCGCATCCCATCTCAATCGGCTGACCTATAGTGCCCAACACGGTGGCAGCCTGCAGAATGTAACCGCGACGTTATTGTTGACTGGCACCACAGACCAGACAAGACAATGGTCCGACGAGCCTAAAGGGGAGTCGATGGAAACCGGATATCCGTCCGGATGAGAGGTCAGCAGAAGGTCCAACAGCTAAGGTGTATGATCTTCCACATCTGGAATCCGCGTAGGCGCAGTAACCAGTTGTGTCAGACCATATGCCAAAGCAAAGTCATAAACAGATCTCCCCGCATCATCGGTTATACGTGAACCGAGCTATTCGGCGCGGTGGGCATTAAAATCGCTAAGGATCACGATCTCTGTGGATGGGATCTGCTGTAGCACGGAATCTGTAGCCATTTGGACGTGGTCAAGGAGTCGGTGTGTTTTGGTATTACCGCTATGGGACCTATAGAGGCACCCGTAGACGCGGGGATGGTCGTCGCTGTCTATGCGCAGCCATAGGATATCATAACCAAAGGATGGATAGGACCGTACCTTTAAAACTGCCGAGGTGACGAAAACAGATGTCCTCTCTGACGTATACGCAAACTCCAGCCCGTGGCACAAAGGAATGTTCTAATTTGTACTTCGGGTAGGAGAGATATGAAGTATCAGCCGGAGAGGACACCTGAATCTCTGTTAAAATGAGCAAGGCTGACTTCACTGTCTCCAGATGGTAGTGGACAGCGTTAAGGTTGGAATGAAGTCCCCTGATGGGGTCGCCTTAGTGTTGTTGCTCCGCTTGCCCCAAGCAGTTTTTGTCTCATCACTTCATTAATTTTCAAATTAAAACAACAGTTACTAAATTATATTAATATTATATAGTCCTCTGTTTTTCTTGGCATCCCTCTTGACGCTAAGCTTCAGTGGGGCCCTCATATATCTAAACTAGCAAGCAGACTAAGCTCTGCAGCTTATGCTGTAAAAAAGATTAGAAGTCTTACCAGTGTAAACAGCTAGATTACTCTATTTTAGCTATTTCTTTTCTTATTTCTTTTCTTACTATTTCTTATTTTAGTATTTACAGAATTATATTAGATATTAATTCTGTAAATACTAGAAACAGACAAAAGCTGGTAGTAGTAGTTACTTAACTCTCTTTTTTGCAACAAAATCCTAGAAAATATACTTTTTTTAAATTTGACCTGCAAAAATTAAACTAAATTTGTATAAAAAGAGTTCTTATAATATTAAGGAATTTAAGGATGATAATAACCCCTGGGAAGTGTGATTACTACCAAGCTATTTCTAATTTGTTATGTGGTGTTAATTGTAACATACATGATTATAAGTTGTTGTTTTTTATTAACTGACTTTGCTATTCTAAATTTTTGTTAGCAACAGTGTTCTGACCGTTATGTTGTTTTTGTTTTTATGAGTAAGTCCCGTTGGGTTTCTTGCTGATTTTTCCCATGACAGAGGTTTTTTCCGAACCAGTGGTAAATAAAAAAAAAGTTATTTTCTATAAGTATTATTTGTTATCTATATAGAATTAAAAAGTTTCTGTTTTTGTTTTAAGTACCTTGCTCACATACTTCTGTATTTCTTGATCTCTCCAATCGAAAATAAGATATATGTACATGAATAGGACTGCAGTCACTATTATAATCTACAGAGCTTTTAGCCATTCTGGTTGGTAATTCTAAATATTATATAGTAATACTTGTATCATGATCAGGATCATGATCTTATATTAATTCAACTTAAATAATAATAATGGGTGCGTTTGGCAGAAAAAAGCGCTAGCAAGCGCTTACAAGCGCTGAAATAGTTTTCGGCCAGGACACGATTGCTACTTCAGTATCGCTGACACAATCCGCCATTTTGCTTATTTAATTTGTTTGTTTTGAAGTAGAGTTTATAAATTTTTTGTGCAAAATTAGTTTTAAGTAATATAATGACATGAATAGACATATACATGTTATTAAAAATTCATGATTGGTAAGTTTTTAATATGAATACTTTACAAACATATATTTAAATTAGGTTAGGTTCCCCGGTTAAAACTAACTTCATGTCCTAGAGGAAAATAGCTACTTACGATTTGCCAGCGCTTACCGCTTACGATCGCCATTTTGCTTACAAGCGCTTGCTAGCGCTTGCTAGCGCTTTTTTCTGCCAAACGCACCAAATGTCAACCTATTATAAAGGAGTATCTGTGATTTCGATAATTAAAAAAATTATTGCTGGATGAGTTAATGAGAATTTATAAACAAGAAAATTAAAATATTCTATAATAAATTATAATAAATTTTATAAAACTAAACTAAATTTATTAATAAAATTATTAGAAAATTTAAAATATTCATTCAACCTTAAACAATTTAATTAATAAATTAACTAAAAAAGACTAATGGCAAACAACTTACATATTTGTCATAACCTTGGTTAGGTCACAAAGTTTAAGAACCGCTCTACCGAACTAGATTATTAAAATGTGTTTGTGTCATTTCCCATAGTCTCTGGTCTGCAACAGTTTCACAAATAAATAAATTAGAATTTGGACATTGTAGTAATGCTGCAACTATGTTATGGCTATTAAAGGGATGGACCATGCTCTCACATAATACACTATTGCGCCATGCTGCTATGTTTTGTATGGTGAGTATAGAAAAGCAGAGACCTTTTTACTGGCAACAAGGCATTATATCGTACTCCTCGGTGGTGTCAACGAATCCTCATTGTGTATCTTAATCAAGGAAAGATGGAGGTGTCTGTGGGCCACGGCTTCCAGTTACCAACAGGTGGTTTGTGTGCTTGTTTGTCACTCTGATTCTATAAAAGTGTTTCAAGCTTTGTTATTTTTTGAACATTAGATAACATAGCCATACGATATTTGGTATTACAGCTTCTGTAAGACAAAGAATGATATAATATGATCATATAATATATAGGTATATGTATCATTCTGTGCTCTGTTAATTTTAGCTTGAGATTTTATGTAATGATATTATGATAATTGAAATGTGCAAATAAAAAATATTTAATGTGTAGAAGTGCAAAAAAAGCAATGTAACGTTTGTTAAAAATTACATGATTCCTGTATACTAAAAATCCCTAAAATTTTATGTATTCTCCAACTTAGATTTGAATTTGAAATTAAATATTGATTTAATTGAAATTGGATGTTGCGTTGACAAGAGAGATAAAGGGAGGAGCAAAAATATCAGATAAAGCCCAATACATGCATTAGTAGATAATTTTATTACTGAACAATAATTCCTGGACAGATAAATTAATAACAAAATAAAAATCTTTATGTACCTTTTATACCATAAATATACTTAATTAGTACAAAAGAAAATTGAAAAAACATAGACAAAATCGTAGGGCAAGTACTAATTAGGTGGAAATGGTTTGAGAAATACTGTTTCGACGTTTATTCAAAATTTCATGCTTAAGTGAACAGGGTATAAATGTTTAACCTGAAATAAGTATCATTTGATTTGTCAGCATCCAAGTTTATAAAAAGCATATTATGCAATGTATCGTTGTATCAGGGTGATCATAATATATCCCATCACAAGTCCAATGCAAAAAAAAATCACCATTCTAGGTCACCTGTATCCGTGTCGCCTCTGTAAATGCGTCATAGGGTTGTCAGACCTGCGACTTTATCGTCCATGAGCCTCAAGTTAACATTTTATAAAGATCACTTTAATTTTTTTCAGATTAAAAAAGTTAGTCACGTCCGGCCTACTGGTTGTTAAATCGGTGTCAAAAATAAATTTATCCACATCAAAGAAGCCGAAAATATTTTCATGTAAGTTGTGCAAGAAAATATTTAGCCACCCCGAACGGTTTGAAGCACACAAATTGGAGCATGAGGGTAAAGAAGTAAGTTTACTGGGATTAATTTTACTAATTTATCTCATTTATGCATATAAGTAAAATTGAAGTGTCTGATGAATGAATTATATAATAATAACTGCATCTTATTAAGTTACGAATAACCATTTTTAAGATTTTTGTCTGTCTGTCTGCCTGGCCTAATTTTCTAAATAGATGAAATTTCACAAAAAGGTAAGATAAAGAGAGCAACACCAAGAGCGATATAGGCCATTACAATATTTAATCCCAAAAACATGTAAGTTTTTTTTGTGAAATCGACCAAATCTTATGAGTGATGAATACCTCTTTACGTAACATTAATAGATCTGCAATTGATATTTTTTTAAAAACCTATCGCAAATATTATATCGAGATAAGGACAAAAGATTAGTTTAAAGTAATTTTTCAATAATAGAACTACTTGCTCAAATACCTCAAACTGCTACAATAGCCCATGAAAGTTTTTTGTTGAAGTTTTAAGTTATACGCGGACGAAGTCGCAGGTAAAAGCTAGTTTTATGTACACACAAATCACAAGGCGATCCTGACTTTGAATTTTCAATATCTAAAATTTTAGGTACCAATTTATTGTGCACCATGCGATAAAACCTTCATGACATGGAGTGGTCTGTGGCGGCATAACGAGAGCGAACATACTCGCGTTAGCCTCGACAGCCTCAAGTGCCGCACTTGTGGCAAGACGTCCAAAAATAAGCACACACTGCGCATGCACGAGAAAACGCACGGTGAACGCAGTCCATGTATATGCGACATTTGTGGGAAAACGTTTGTGTCCACCACTGTATTAAAGGTTAGTAAGTAATTCTCAGTAATAAATAAATTTTACATGGTTTACTAACTAGTTTTTAGTACCTACGAATATAATAATGTATACATATAATAAAAAAGTAAATTGCAGATGTGCATTTTAAATTTTTGTAACAAAATTGATTGCGATGGACTAAAAAGAAGTAACTGAATACATTTCTATCATTTTTAGAATTGGCTGTATGTTTATCTGTCAGTTTGTTTATTAACGTATTATTTATAAAGTACTGAATTACATCAAAATAATCGTTAGGAAAATTGTAAAGCATATCTTCGTTTCGTCATAAATTTAGTTTTTGTTTTATTAAAATTGGTTCATCCCATCAAAAATTATGATAATATTCTGAAGTATGGGTTCAAAATATAGGTAAGAATTTGTTCAATGGTGACATTGAGTGATCAAGGACATTTTTGTAATAAAATAATGTAAAATACTGTTCTATAATGATATAATTGTATCTAAACGCAGTAAACAAAAATAATAAAGAATAATGTAATAAATATCTATAAGAAGTATATAAATCCTATTATCTTAGTTACAAAAGTACAATAGTTAACCAATGTCATCGATAGATGGTGTTGTGCACATTGTTTATTAAAAAAGCAATGCTTATATTTTTTTTCTTAACAGCCGCGTACCTACAACATGGTAAATCAAATTTTGAAAGACCTGTTAACAATTTTTTTGGTTTCCGCAAGGATCATATCAATCATATAGAAGCTCGGCAGTAAACATATTATATTTCCCTTTTGCACTTCCAAAAGTTTTAAAATTGACATTGTCGTGAAATTGAAAAATTACGTACCCGATTTTGAGTTGTTTTATATTAATCCTACCCGTACTTTTCTGAATATCATATAATTTTTATTTTACTGTAATAATAAATTAACTACTATAATTTTATATAGATGGCGCTCTAAGTATTTTCAAGCACGATAAGGCTTCATTATAAACGAGATATGGAGGACACATAATATTGTTACGAACTTAGGATTCGTGGCAATAAATACTGCCGATTGGATTACTCCAGAAGAATCCTCCAGAAAACCCTCGCCACTAGATGGCGCTAGTGGGAAAGTTATAGAACGATCTTGAGGCTCCTATTTCTTTTACTTGATACTAGATGGCGCTAATAATCACCCGCCATTACACATACCGGGCATTCTAATTTATAGGCGCGTTCCTTTCCACCCACACAATAAATGATCTAGAATATCCCATTCAACTCCCGCTTTGAAGCTAGCATCCCTCCTTTCGAACCACACCGCCAATGTCCTAGAGGGCTTTGGAGAAGATATTAAATCATCCCCCCTCACCCCCCCGGACAGGCATAGAAAGGACAAAACGCTTCCTCCAATAAATATGAATGGTTCTTCCCGCATGTTATCAAATAACCGTTACAGCATTTTAAAGTTCACTGCTACACATAGGCTTCCCCATTGATTTGCGTCATATTTGGCATCATTGATTTATATACTTAACTCAATGTTTGGCATAGTTTTCATGATCTATCACGCACGCTATACCCGATTACGGAAACGAAGAAGCGGGTTCTATATTATAATATACAACCAATATAATATGGTACACGGCTGAGTATATGTATTCAAACTTAAAATTATACAAAATTCTTATTTTATATCAGAAGTTATTTTTATTTCGTTAGCAAATAACATTTATGAAATATAATTTATATTGGACATAGTCAAAACGTACAGAATAAAATTTAATTTGCCGTAAAGTTAGTTTTGCCATTTATCGACAGATGTCACTGTTCACTGTGTATCTACTATAATATACTCTTTATATACTGAGTCATAGATACTAAACTACACTGAGTGAGACTACCTAAACTGCTTGAAATAAATTTAAATTTGGACTGACCTTTTTGACGTAAAAATACGCTATGAAATCATTTTGGAAAATTTCATCCCTGAGAGTGTAAAATAAGGGTGTGTTACAGTTTATTATTTTATTACAAAAACATTTTACAGGGCGATTGACTCGATACGTATTGTATTTAAAAAATAAATAAATACGTATTTTGCGATTTCATAATAACCCGGTACGGTAGAGGTTGTTGAAAACGACAGTATAGAGAAATTCTAAGCTGACTTATTCTATACAAATTATATTCTAATTTTAAATATGATTTATAGTTGTATTAGACATACATGAATGCATTATCTTTCCAGGCTCATTTGGAAACCCACGAGGAAAACCGGGAGCGAAGGCACAAGTGCAATCAGTGTGGCAAGAAATTCTTTTCAAATACAGTACTACTGTCTCATATATCAAAACGTCACAGAGGTAGAAAATTCATATGCCAAATATGCACATATTCTTTCTCAGAGAAGAGTAACTTGGTAAGACATTTGCGATTACATGAAGGAAAGAAGCAGTTTAAATGCGATCTGTGTGAAAAATCCTACGCGGCTAGTTCGTCACTAGTCGAACACAAAAGAATTCACTCTGGAGAACGACCCTTCTCATGTATTTATTGTTCTAAAACTTTTTCTGCTAAAAAGAGACTCAATGATCATCATAGAATCCATACGGGTGAAAAACCGCATAAATGCGGCGTGTGCAGTCAGAGCTTCACGCAGCGAGGAACTCTAAATAGGCACATGAAAGTACACGAGAAATTCTCTTTGCCTCTCAATTAGACTGAAATTGAATATTACAATATTAGATCGAATTTCATATGTAATACTGTATACACGAGGGCAGGTCTCTGTACCCAGCTGTGGGACGTATATAGGCTATAAGTTGTAACTGACTGATGTTTAAGAGAAGTATCCTGTTTATACAAAATAAAAGCTGTACAAACTGAGTGTGATTAATTACAATTTAATTAATAATTATCCAAGACTGACCGTAGTAGTGGCGGTATAAGAATATCCACTACCCCATATGCGACAGAGGGAATAAACCAAAAGATAAGCAGCAGCGTCTCCATATTAAAATAAACTAAATTGCGGTTGCCAACCTGTCTGCCAAGTGTGACAACTACAGCAAATATCGCCCAATGGCTGATTTACACAGGCACAGTAACTGGCTCCAAATTCCAGGCTTGCTTTTGAAAATTCTTAGGTCTATTTTGTTTCTATGTGACTGTTAAGCAAGGTTTAGACGAAGCCAGCGCCTGCCTATTTTTCAAGCCAATGACCTCCACCCGCGTGCTCCGCAACCCCCGCACCAGAATAAATAATTTGTAATATAAAAATTTTACTAATCAACAAATTCCTATTTTTGATATATGTAGGTATATGATAAACATTATTTTTCAGTTAGTTTGAAACATAATTAATTTTATACAACGATTTACAAGAATAATCTAGGAATGAAATTAATCCATTTGGCCTCATCTAAAAAACACGAGCCAGGCCAACGCTGGCTTGTCTGTGGACTGGCGTCAGCGTTACTAGCTTCGTCTAAACCTTGCTTTAGTATTTTGATTATCCCTAATAAATAACTATCTTATCTTAATTTGTATTTTTATTGCTGCATATATTGCCTAACATACTTCTGGCATTAATTATGGTTTCGATACACGATAAAAGTGACTGAGGTTCCGAAATGATATTCCTGAAGCCAAAAATCTCAGTGTTATTTCAAGTTTTATTTTGGCTAGCAAAGCATCTCTCATGAATGTATTTTGACGTTGAATAGAGCTTGTTATCAATTAAAGCAATTCCTCAAAAATCTTTCGGCTCTTTTCTATTTTCTTATCCGAAGACGATTCTTTTTACATATCTCTTTTAACATCTCCATCAACTCTTTCCACAGCAGATAGGAAATTTTTCTCATTCAATATTTTAATCGTTATAGATTCTGCGGTTACCGTAAATACAATGTTTGCCTACTGACTTCAATAACGTACGCACGTTCGCACCTTTAAAAAGTTACCACGACTACCGACTGCGTGTGAACAGTGCGAGTTAGTCCTCAGCGCCAGCACTGGCGTATGTTACTGACCCTGTGTAAATCAGCCTTAATGGAGGCGAAAGTCCCGGATACACTAGGGGACATTTATTCCCGCAACATGACGCGGAACACTCAAGCTACGTGACGATGCAACGTTGAACAGTGACCCGCAACATTTTACGTGACGCGGGACATGTTGCTTGTTCCGTTGTTCCCGCTCCGGGAGCGAGCGCACGTGTCCCGCGTCAGTTTCGCGCCATTTTGTTACCGGGTGTAGTCGTATGCACAACGTGCCTTGCAACATGTTGTAGTGTGGGGAAACGAAACCTTTTACTTCTTGCGCTATATCAGAGTCATGTTTTACTGTGAGATACTTCGAACCGAGATTATCGAAATAAAACAAAGAAAAAGTTCGAGGATATTGCCAAGGCGCTTAAATTACCCAGAAAATAAATTGAAACCAAAGTACATGCCCCCCGTTCGTAATTTATCCGTGAAAGAAAGAAAATAACATCTTTGAAAACTACTGATAGCAGAAGAAATGACGTGAAGTCCAGTGCATGGTTTGCGTATGACGCAATGAAGTTTTTGATGAAAGGACCGACAACTTGTGGTGACTTGGATACTTTGGACACACACGTAAGTCATGTTTTTATTATTATATAATTGTTTGTTTTTATAATGTGTTAAATCATTTTATATGTTTTAGGGTTCTGTACTTGAAGGGTACAAATAAAACCATATTACTAAACCCCCGCTGCCCGTCCGTCCGTCTGTCTATCTGCGGATGAGCACGAGAAATAAAGGTATATGTGTACACAATATATGTGGCATCGTAGCTAAATATGGTTACCCAAGCGGGTGAACAGATTTGGATGTCATTTTTTTGTTTGTAAGGCGATTTAATCGGGAGTGTTCTTAGCTATGTACACTTTTGTCATAGGATAGGGTGATAAATGAGCACACAGTCCACCTGATAGTAAGTGGTTGCTATGACCCAATGACATCTAAATCTATTTTCAATAAAGAATCAAAATGCAGATGCGTTGTCACCCGTGAGGTCTAAGATGGAAGACCTCTTTTCCAGTAAAAAGGCTTTCCGGTTCACAACACTCACCATAAGACGCAACAGCCTTAAGCTGTGAGAGCGTGGTCCTTCTCCGGTCGAGCCGACCTATTCGTGCTACAAATATACTACTAATATAGCTGCAGCATGGCATTACCACGTATAAAACAAACACACATACAAAAAGTAAAACAATTCACTAGACTTTTTATAAGAAACATGTCATTTTTGATAACAGTTTTTACAAAAAAAAATATATAAAAAAATACATAGTGTATATATATATAAAAAAATGTTTTACACGTTTATTTATTTAAAAATTATTCTGCCAGGGAATTTCTTCCATTTTCAGTCATGAAATATTCGGCAAAACTGTGTCTGATTTCCATAGCAGATTGATTGTAGCGTCTTCCCATACCATTTAAATTCAACATACACATTACTCTGCGCCAAGATTATTTTTTATTTCAAGATCCATATTTTCAGAATGGTTCCATACAGTGATCTCTATTGACTATTTCGCTTTAAAAATTTATATAGGTACACACGCCATTATAACAACTTCAACTTCAAGGTCGGAGGGCTATGCAAGTTCGGAACATATGAAATAGAACTCATGAGATTCCGAACACGCTTTTGACAATTTTTCTAGCTCTTGACAGTCAATAGTTGAAAATGCGCTTTGTTGTCCCTATGTTTTGATTACCGGGATATGGATTCATTATGTTTTCTGTTTTCTAGGTCTGGGTTTGGCTCGTTGAGTTGGTTATTAGTCAAAGATTTATAAAAAGCAATTTTTGTAATACTCCACTGTCAGAAGATTTTCCTTTAGTACCACAATTTGCATAGATAAAATTATAGTTTGCATCCACAATAGCCAATGGGATAATAATAAATTGTTCTTTGTAGTTGTAGTAGTCACTTCCAGAATTCGAAGGAGCTTCAAAACGTGTTTATCGTCTATAGATGCAACGCAATCCGGAAATTATTTTATAATACTTAAGTATGTAATGTATTATTTCAAACATCTATATTTATAATAATAATATTGATTTATTGAATTCTCATTTTCAGAGCCCACAAAGCCAAGACAAGATTCCTACGTCTCCGGATGAAGATGCTGTTCTAGAGTCTCAGTCTACCGTTCGGGAATCTCTCCTGACCACCTAGAATCGCAGTCCACTATTGAGCAATTGCAGTATTCCACAAAGTCAGCACCAACACCATCATCGTTTCGGAAAACTCGCAAGCGGATCCACCCTAATGAAGATAAATAAGAGGGGGCTTATGAATTTATGAATGCTGCTAAAAACAGAATGATGTCCCGAGATAAATTTGATGTTTATGGACAGTATGTAGCATCAGAGTTACGTGCATTAAATGACGAATATAGCATAATTATGGTTAAATATTACATTAATATTTAGACTGATGCACGTTTGGAAAAATACCGTTTAAGCTGCAGAATCGGTCGACTTTGGGACAGGGTTATAGTAGTGTATCCACTGATATCAGCCCGGAACCTTCTAAGGCGCATATTACACAATATAATATAATTGCAAACATTGATATTAAATATAAAATTGTTAAGAATATATGATTTTTTTTATCTTACCTTCACAACAATATCTTCAATTTATTTATCAGTTCCTTAAAAACTTCTGGTATTATTCTACCGATCAGTTGTTTCGACATTCGAAAAGTGTATGACAAGGAAGCTTAAGAATCTCCAGTCAACAAGTATCTTAATGCCATGGAAATTCTGATATGAGGGCTTACAGCGTTCCGTAGTATTGGGTGCGTTTGGCAGTAAAAAACGCTAGCAAGCGCTTGTAAGCAAAATGGGGAAACTAAACGGTTTTCGGCCAGGACACGTTTGCTAACTTCAGTAGCGCTGACACAATCCGCCATTTTGCTTATTTAATTTGTTTGTTTTTAAGTAGACTTTATAAGTTGTTTTGTGCAATATTAGTTTTAATTAATATAATGACATTAATAAACATATTATACATGTTATTAAAAATTCATGATTAGTAAGTTTTTAGTATGAATACTTTACAAACATATATTTAAATTAGGTTAGGTTCCCCGGTTAAAACTAACTTCGTGTCCTAGAGGAAAATAGCTACTTACGATTTGACAGCGCTTACCGCTTACGATCGCCATTTTGCTTACAAGCGCTTGCGAGCGCTTTTTTCTGCCAAACGCACCCATTGTATCCTGTTTAGCTATGGAAGGTCCGATCATTAGTTACATACATATACAACATTAATAAATTTTCAAAATCAGATGTTGACATTAAAAAAATTACAAAAGATTCGTCAGACATTCGGAGGTCACTTAAAATATTTATTCTTCTTTCTTCTCGTTGTAGTAAGAAATTACGCATCCACCACCTTCTATTTTGCTTACGTTTCACTCCCGAAGTAAATATTATGTACGCTGCACTAATCGGCACAACCTTCTCGGGCGTCATTTCTATAAAGATTGACTAGTATGGCCTGCAAAATGTTCCGCGACACATGTCTCGGGACATTAAAGGTTGTTGTTGAGCGACATGTTGCGCAACATGGCGTTCCTTTTGTCCCCAAGTATATCCAAGGCTTTAATGAAGCATAGTAGTCATACCTTTATTTAAATCTGGTAGTACATTAAACCTCGCCAGTTTTAGACCAATTTAGTACAGACAGATAGTAGAGATTAAAAAAAAAAACATTAGATCAGATGTTAAGTAGTTTAAAAAAATAATTTGCTTCATAAAAATAAATTTGGTTTTACAAGAGGTCGCCTGACAACTGACGCTGGAATTGAGCTTATTAAACATATTTTTTGTGCATGGTAGAATTCAGAGGATGTTTTGGGTAAATTTTGTGACCTTTCCAAGGCCTTCGACTGTGTTCACCATGTGAAATTAATTAGGAAGCTACAGTACTATGGTGGCAAGAACACAGCGTTTAATCTAATTATTTCATATTTAAGTAATAGAAGGCAGAAAGTTATTATCAAGGGTAAAATTTCTTTCGGGTCACCTGTACTGATGGGTGTCCCTCAAGGCTCAATTCTCCGCCCATTCCTATTTCTAGTCCATATTAATGACTTAGCTTCCGTTGTAGAGGATATCATGATATAGTATTATTATATATTATTTGCTGATGACATTCATCAGCAAATAATACTATTTCATAATTTACTATATCATGTTTAAGTTTAAAAATCATCTGGATGATACTTCCATAAGTTTTAAACTTGCACGTCAATCATATAAACGTGACGAAGTGAATAATGTTGTATCACTATTTTTCTTGGCATCACTCTCGATACAAATCTGCTAAGCACATATCCAAACTAGCATGCAGACTAAACTGCAGCTTATGCTGTAAAAAAATATTAGAGTTTCTCTAGTGTCGAGACCGCTAGATTAATTCATTTCAGTTACATCCATAGCATAATGTTACGAGCTTGAGGTTCGTGACAATAAAAACTGCCGATTGAATTACCAAAATTAACACTTTAATCACCGAAAACCAATTTAAACTTAAAACACTAATAATTAATCACACTGATTCACTTTATTTCGCTCCGAAGCTTCGCTTGTCTCGCCAAATTCAATACTGCCCCGATCGCGACATGCAGCGGCTTTAAATACACTTTTTACACCGAAATATCCAGTATATTCCGTTGGATACGGGCGCCGACCGACCAGACGCAGAAAATTCGAGTGTGGGGCTTCTAGAAAGCTTAATTATTCTGTTCGATACTGGATGGCGCTGTTGGTCGAAAGTCAAGATTGACATTTTCTAGGAATCCCTCCTCGCTCTGGTCCCCGACACTAGATGGCGCTAGTGCCAGGTACCTGACGTCAACTTAGGCGCGCAACACTGCCCCCTCCTAAGAACTGCTCGTCCCGAGCATTATCGGTCCCATAATAACGCGCCAGTCGATCCACATGGACGATCTTAGGAGTCTCTATTGAGGAGACTGTACCCGGTAGGTTACATCGTTGATCCTGGTCACAATCCGGTACGGGCTGTCCCATTTAGCTTTAAGCTTGGAGATTTCCCTTTGCTGCGGACTGGATTGTGCAACCACACTAGTGAACCTTCGTCGAACCCTTTGTTGTTCATTTTGCGGTCATACCGGGTTTTCATCTTTTCGGACATTTGCTGGCCCGATTGTCTGACGTGCTCATAAATGTCATTCATTTTGTTCCGCAAGTCATTTGCATAATCGGTTATAAGGCATCAGGTGGTATCCAGGTGATCACGTCTGCAGGCAGCCGTAATTCTCTTCCAAAGTTTGCGAAAGCTGGTGTCACTGCTGTACTTTCGTGAACAGCGCTTCGATATGACAACAAAAACGGTTGTATGTGCTTGTCCCAATCTCGTTGCCGGTTGTCTACAACTTTTGCTAGGTACCTCTCCAATGTCTGATTAAATCGTTCTACCATTCCATCAGATTGCGGGTGATAAGAAGTCGTTCTTGTTTTATGAGTACCCATAACTCGGCAAGTTTCCTGGAATATTTGAGACTCAAAATTCTTCCTTGATCGCTGTGAATCTCTAAAGGTACTCCAAAACGACAGAAGACTTCATGAACTAGTTTATCTGCAACTGTTGAAGCTTCTTGATTTGGAATGGCGAAGACTTCTGGCCACTTAGTGAAGTAATCCATCACATCCATGAAATACTTGTTACCGCTTTCACTCTCCGGAAACGGCCCCGCCACGTCAATGGCTATTCTCTCCCATGGTGCACCAACATTGTACAACTTCAATACACCTCTACTACGAGTCTGAGGTACCTTTACAGCCGCACAACTTGTACATTTGCGACACCAGTCCTCGACATCGTTTCGACAATGGACCCAGTAAAACCGTTCTCGGATCTTCAATGGAGTTCGTTTAACTCCCAGATGGCCTCCTGAACAATCATTATGGTACAGCTGTAGAACATCCGGTACTTTAGCTTTAGGGACAACCATTTGCAAATGACAGCTGTCTCCCCGAACATTTTCCCATTTACGGCACAGAACTCCATCCTGAAGCAGCAAGCTGTCCCTTTGGGCCCAATAGCTTTTAGTGGTCGAACTCATCGCTGAGACGTCGCTCCAATTGGGCTTGGGAGCGCAGGCCTTCATCCATTCCAGAATCGGCTTGATGTCCGGATCTTCCTGTTGTGCATGTTGTAAGCGGTCCTTCCACTCGTTGCAGAGGTGGTCTGTCCTGAGCATCCTCATGGATACCACTTCCTTACTCTCTTGCCTAGTATAGTGCTTGCAATCTTCAGGACAAGGTCTCCTTGACAATGCATCTGCGTTGCCATGCGATTTCCCCCTGTGGTGTTCGATCACAAAGTCGTATTCCTGCTGCTACCGGGTAGTGCTATTAGCCGCACTACTCTATCGAGATAGATCACCTTCCCTTTTTATAGTTTTCTTAGGGCAGCTGAATCGAAAATGGCCCCTTTCCCCACAACCGTAGCACTTTGGACTGTAATTTTTATTGTGCTCGCGAACCGTAACTGCTGCAACCTCCTTAATGTGAGGCAAACGATGATCCTGCCGCCGCCAGGCGGTGCCGTTAGCTGCACTACCCTCTCGAGATCGATCAACTTCCCTTTCTACAGTTCGCTTAGGGCAGCTGGATCGAAGATGGCCTCCCCCCAACACCAGGTTCGGCGAACAAAAAGAAAAAGCGTCTCGTGGTGCCCGAGCCTCCCTTTCCTCCTTAGGTAAAATCGGCATGATTTTATCCCACTTCTGACACCAATTGTTACGAGCTTGAGGTTCGTGACAATAAAAACTGTCGATTGAATTACCAAAATTAACACTTTAATCACCGAACACCAATTAAAACTTAAAAACACTGATAATTAATAATACTGATTCACTTTATTTCGCTCCGAAGCTTCGCTTGTCTCGCCAAATTCAATAATGCCCCGATCGCGGCATGCAGCGGCTTTAAATACACTTTTTATACCGAAACATCCAGAATATTCCGGTAGACCGACCAGACGCAGAAAGTTCGAGTGTGGGTCTTCTAGAAAGCTTAATTCTTCTGTTCGATACTAGATGGCGCAACAGGCCATCTAGTATCGAACAGAACGAAAGTAATCGAACAGTCAGTCGAAAGTCAAGATTGACGTTTTCTAGGAAGCCCTTCTCGCTCTGGTCCCCGACAATAGATGGCGCTAGTGCCAACTGCCTGACGTCAACTTAGGCGCGCAACAATAATGTCATGGAATTATGCTATGAAGAAATGCGGCTGATTTGGAAACTATTTTTGTTTCGCAGAAGAGGGTCATAACAGCTATTTACAACCTGAAACCGAGAGATTTTCTTAGGGAAAAATGTAAAGAAATAAATTTATTAATTTTTGCCTCTCAGCATATTTACGATAATTTAATCCATGTTCATAAAAACAAAAGAAGTTTTAGTAAAAAAAAAATTAAACACTAGTAAAAATTATAGTGATACCAGTTTCTGAACACTGAGTAATTCATTCTTGGGGCAATGTATAAGTTGTTACAACAAAGTCGCAGAAAATATATAAGGTACATACATAAACTCTCACGCTTGTCATCCAGAGGCGTAGACAGAGACTACGGACTTCCATTTACGACATGCTGACACACCTCTCGCCTCCTTTACATCCATATATCTATGCATACATGTTTGTTGATAGAGTCCACATTCGGCCCATTTTTAATATATTGCCAATTAGGTAGCTAAACCTTAGTCTAGTGCGTCCCTTCCTGACTCTGCCGTTCATATCTGCAATATAGATGTGCTTTATCACACTTTCCTCGTTTATTCTTTCTACACGACCAAACCACCGAAGCATTTCTTTCTTAATCCTGGTTCACAACATCTTGCAAATCACACTTTTCTCTTATCACACAATTTCTCACCCTGTCACTTAGATTTAGCGATAACATACTCCTTAACGATCGCATTTCTACTGTATTTATTCTATCTACTCTCGTGCTTCTGCCACACCCAACTTTCAACTACAATACATTAAAGTAGGGACTAACACAGCGTTATGAATTGCCATACGTGCCCTTTTTTACTTTCCAAAAGAGTATAGAGCCCCATTCACTCAATTTCCTGCGTTCGATCGTAGTTCTATATCCTTCTCATATATACCATCCCTGCTAAATACATATCCCAATACACAAACTCATCCACTTGCTTAATCAACTCCCCTTCTATTCTTATTTTATAACTTTTACTTTCTTTTCTTTCAAAAACCATCACTTTCATCTTACTTGCATTCAATTTAATTCCCCTTTTTTCGTCTCATTTACATAGAGCATTTATTTATTATTATTTATTCATATATTTATTCTGGAGATGGGCCGAATATTCGTTTTATATTCGGTATTCGGCAGCTTTACCGAATATTCGGTCTAAATCACCGAACATTCGTTTTCATAGTGCCCAATACATTGCAATACGAATTGAGTAATGCAATGTCTTTTACTGTTGTAAGTATATTTTATTTATGGGTTAAATCTACTTACTCTGGAGGTCTAGAGTGCCTCAAATGCATAAATCTATACATTTATGTTTTTGAGGAACTGTAGATTTATTTCCGATTATGGCAAATAGAAACATGACAAAATGTTTTTGGAATCAAACAAAGAAACATTACATTACATCTATATCTTGGATGAATTGAAGAAGTTGCTCAACTGTGAGAATTTTCACTTCCTTCTGGGCCCAGTATGTAGTTTGCCAGATGCTATTGAGCTAGTATAATATGCAAAGTATTTCTTCAGTTAAAGAATAGAATATGCTTTTGTACCAGCACTATCCAGTCAGTGCTCTTACTGAAATACGCAGGGCTTTCGAAGCTTTCGGGAGCTGTCCGCCAGGGTTGTCCTGTCACGCAAATAAATTAAAATGGTTCACACTACATGTGCAGTAAAAAACTGAGTCGTCCTCATTTAAATATAAATTAAACTACATTATCATAACAGCCCTTCACGAGTACACTGCTGAACATAGGCCTCCCCCAAGGAATGCCACAAAGCACGGTCCAGAGCCACCTGCATCCAACGACTTCCTGCATGCCTTACCATGTCGTCACTCCATCTAGTCCTACGCTACGCCTCCCGGTACGAGGCTGCCACTCGAGAACCTTTTTTTCCCATCGATTATTGGTTCTTCGAGCTATATGGCCAGCCCATTGCCACTACAGCTTACTAACCCGTTGGGCTATGTTGGTCACTCTGGTTCTACTGCGGATATCCTCATTTGTAAATTTATCACGCAGAGAAACTCTGTGCATAGCCCTCTCCATAGCTCGTTGAGCGACTTTGAGCTTCCTCACACGGCCAGCAGTGAAAGACCACGTCTCAGATTCATAAGTCATCACCAGCAACACACACTAGTTGTACAATCTAGGTTTCAGGTATACCTATATATACATACGTGTTACAAGAAAAATCGTGCTAGATCCGTTAAGGACGTGGAGTACCCATCATTTCTGACTTATTTCACTATGAAACACCCTACCCTAAACTTAACCCTTTTCGAGATTTTCGACTTTTAATTTTTTTATTGAAAATTGCCGATTTTTAGGCTACTACATTTATTTTTGTTTATTTTGTGTATCTTATTATTATTATTATTGCATTTTTACATGTGTAATTAGATGCTTTAGGACGTCAATCATTAAAATAGTGCATAAGTTAATTGAATAGACCGTAGTAGACAAGTGAAAGCAAAGAAATAAAAAATATATTAGAAAGTTTATTTTTCTCGAAGGGATTTCTAAAAAAAATTATTATGTCAATTGTTCGGCAGATGTTTTTTTAAATATCTACGTTTCATCAGCTATCTAACGAGGTATAATACTCTAAGGTTTTATTCAAATGCATTGAAAAAACTTTAGTTTCATAGGCGACAGTGAAGAAGAAAATTTATACTTAGCCGAAAAAAGTAAAATAAAACAATAGTGAAATGTCATTTATTAAAGGTTTTCACAAAACTTTTTCTTATTCTACAGTTCATGTTCAACATGGCCGCCTCTATTTCTGATGCATTGTCGCATCCTTCTACGGAGACCAGTCTTCACTACTCCAGTGGTCAACATGGTCCTAATTTTATTAGCTGCATCCACAATCCTTTCTCTTAAGTCTTCCACAGACGAAACTGGATTCGGCTTGCTGTATACAAGACTTTTCATGCATCCCCACACATGAAAATCCATGGGGGTTAGGTCTGGACTTCTTGCTGGCCATGGCAACGGCCCACCTCGTCCTATCCATTTGTTTGGATAATTTGTGTCCAGCCAGTCCCTGACACTTCTCCTGAAATGGGCAGGGCAGCCATCGTGTTGAAACCACATGTCTCTGATCAGATTGAGTGGCAGATCATCCAGCAAATCACTCAAGTCTGCTCTCAGGAAATTTTCGTAGCTTTCCGCATTTAGATTATCCGGGAGAAAGTAAGGTCCAATCAAATGATTGGAGATAATGCCCATCCACACATTCACGCTGAATCTTCGTTGGGACCCCTTCACTCTTTTCTTATTGGGATTCCTTAGTACTTTTGGGGCCCAGTAATGGGCGTTGTGATAGTTAGTTATGCCATCTTTATCAAATTTGGACTCATCCGTCCACAAGATATTTCTTAGAAAATCTGGGTCTTCTACGTCAGCATTTAGCATAAACCTGCAAAAGTCCAATCTTCTCGCGGGGTCTCCTTCTTCAATAACGTGTACCGGCGTGTAATGGTACGGGTATAGGCCAGCAGTATGCACCGTAAACCACACTCTCCATTGCGAAAGTCCCAGATCACGGGCAACAATATTAGTGGAAGTAGTCGGATCCGCTCGAAAGCGTTGCACTATCTCATTGTCCTGTTCTTCGTCGTCAATTCGTGGTCTTCCCATGTCTGTATTTCGTCTCAAAACAGAGCCAGTTTCTCGAAGTCTTCGATAAAGTCTGTCAAAAACCGCCACATCCGGCACTCGACGACCGGGGTAGCGAGTTATGTATTCGTCGCGAGCTTGCGCAGACACACAATCGCAGTATCCGTAACAAATAAGCATATCAGCATATTCCTCAGATGTGTAGGACGTCATCTTCAACACTTCCGTATCACAGGTACAAATCAGAGTCTGGTTAACAAGCACAGTAGTCACAAATCAGAAGAAATAGTCTAGAATCGCAGCCAAGTCGAGAAAAAGAGCAAAACGATATCGCATCTACTATGTACGAAGCACAAAAGCAGACTGACAACCAAACAATACACCCTGTTGTATTCCCAGCCCTAACCGGTCTCTACACATTTTTTCTTTCATTCGCACCTACATAAATCGTCACTTGTCTCGCTCGCTTGGTGTGTCTTAACTTGAAGGACAATAGGCGCGGGACCGTTAGAACTGCTACCTGGATCGTCCCAACTACTTTTTTTCGACGAAATGTAATACAAACCCTAGATTGTTATACCTCATTAGATAGCTGATGAAACGTAGATATTTAAAAAAACATCTGCCAAACAATTGCCATAATATTTTTTTTAGATATCCCTTCGAGAAAAATAAACTTTCCAATATTTTTTTATTTCTTTACTTTCACTTGTCTACTACGGTCTATTCAATTAACTTATGCACTATTTTAATGATTGACGTCCTAAAGTATCTAATTACACATGTAAAAATGTAATAATAATAATAATAAGATACACAAAATAAACAAAAATAAATGTAGTAGCCTAAAAATCGGCAATTTTTAATAAAAAAATTAAAAGTCGAATATCTCGAAAAGGGTTAAGTTTAGGGTAGGGTGTTTCATAGTAAAATAAGTCAGAAATGATGGGTACTCCACGCCCTTAACGGATCTAGCACGATTTTTCTTGTAACCCTGTATATATATATATATATATATATATATATATATATATATATATATATAAAAGTAAAGTAAAGTTACAGCCTATATACGTCCCACTGCTGGGCTCAGGCCTCCCCTCATTTCTGAGAGGGTTTTAGGGCAAGGAAGTGTCCGCCGCGCTGCCCAAATGCGTGTTGACGAACTTCACATGTCTTCGAAATATTTTTTTTTCTTATTCCTCAGACATGCAGGTTTCCTCACGATGTTTTCCTTCACCGCCGAGCACGTGGTAAATCAGCACTTAAAATTGCAATTAACAATTTCATTGGTGCCGGCGGGGGATCGAACCCGGGTTACTCGCGTTCTGTTATATTTACAGCGAGCGTTAACCACTGAGCTACCACGGCTCACGGCTATGTATATATATATATATATATATATATATATATATATATATATATATATATATGTACATCGTAATTTCCCGAACGCTGGCCCAGCCGAGATGAATCCGTCAATTGACCTCTGTCAAAATTGGACTTACCTAGTCGGACTATTTGTCCCAGGTAAACGTACTCGTAAAACAACTTCGAGCTTAGTTCTCCCAACAACTACCGGCATATGTGTGACATGGACATTAAACATGATCTTTGTTGTGTTCATGTTCATCTTAAGACCTGTCCGTTGGGAGACTTGTTGTGTCCATGTTCATTTTAAAACATATCCGTTGGGAGACGCTATTGAGATCATTGAGCATAGTGCTTAGATCCTCCAGCGATTCTGCAATAAGGACTATATTGTCGGCAAATCGAATGTGAGTGACGTAATCGCTATTGATGTTAATACCGTATCCTTTCCAGTACAGTAGCTTAAAAACGTCTTCCAATGCAGCGGTGAAGTTTCGGGGATATAACATCACCATGTCTTACACCTCTCTGTAGTAGGATAGATTTCGTACTCTGGTTCTGTACTCGGATAGCCATCGTAGCCCTACTATACAAACACTTCAGCACTTCGATATATCGACCGTCAACTTGGCACCGCTGAAGGTACTGTAGCACCGCCCAAATTTCGACAGAATCAAAGGTTTTCTCATAGTCCACGTACGCAAGGCAACGTGGCACATTGTACTTTTCGATCTTCTGTAAAATCTGCCACAGGGTATGTATGTGGTCTATGGTACTGAAGCCTTTTCGGAAACCGGCTTGTTCGGGAGGCTGGAAGTCATCGAATCTGTGTGCGAGACGATTCGTAATGACTCTCGAAAACAGCACGTAGACGCGGCTCAAAAGGGAAATCGGTCTGTAGTTCTTCAAGAGAGCGTTGTCGCCTTTCTTGAAGAACAAGACCATGGCACTTCTGCTCCACGCCTCCGGAGTAGTGCCACCATGGAGCACGGAATTAAAGTGCTTCTAAATGATTTTAAGTACCGGTTTTCCACCAGCTTTCAAATGCTCTGCTGTAATTCCATCATCACCTGGGGCCTTTCCGTTTTTAAGATGTTGGATAGCCATTCTAATTTCGCTCAGACTGACACGTCCGGGATGTCATCGGAATATTGTCGGATAAGACTTGCTCTTGGATCGTTACTCACTCTTGCGTGTGGCTCCAACGATGATGTGTACAGCTGCCCCATATGGGCAGCTGTACACATCATCCTCTCAATCTCACTCAAAATCTCAGGTGTCCCAAAAAAAAAATGCTGCCACACTCGGTGTTCGGCTTCAACAGTTGGCTCATTCTGGCAGACAGATCTTGAAGTTGAAGACTGCAGCTTCATTTCCCGCCTAACAGCCATGAGATTAAGAGTGTGATAAAGAGTTTTTGTGTTCTTCTGCGGCGGGTCTTGCAGAACTTAGCTCCAACCGCATGTACAGTTTCCACGAGCTTGTCATTTATATCGTCCACTGCATTGCAGTATTCTAGGCACTGAAAAACGGTTTTGTAACTCAAGCTGAAAGGTTTTGAGACTGCATTAGAGCACTAGGGGGACGATGCGTTGACTTCATTAGATGAGACCTCTCCAGGTCACCAGGTTAACGTTTAGGTTCAGTGTGCCTCTAAGTATTCGGTGATCGCTAACAGATTTCACCCTTGCGATCAATGAGATCACCAAGTACCCCACTTCTGGAAGTAAGAGTTTATAATAAAGAGTCCCTCCTTCTCTATGAAGTCTGCCAGTTGCGAGCCCCTTGGGTTCCGTGGCCCTTTCCCTTTCCCTACCTTCAGCTCATTATTCTTTCTTGTGCCTTGTTTTGTGTTGAAATTGAATTGAAGTTATTATAATCTATTTTTATTATTTATGAATACTAATTGTCTGAATAAGGCATTTAATATGTTTAAAGGTGAAATAAAGTAAAATCAGTTTTAGTTAATTTATTGTTAACGTCGGCTTTTCCGACAACATCAAACGCGATAAATGACTGCATGTTCTTCTTAGACTGTACTTTAAGCTTGGTGTAAAGTGACCTGGTCTTAAGTGATTTTTTGTAATAAAAAGTTTCAAGGGTCAGTCGGCTTTTTGAATTCTACAAAATTACCCGTGTGAGCTTGTCGGTTTGTTACATACATTTAGTATGAACTGACGTTAGTTTTTTATTGCCCATTGTGGACAATGAAAAACCCTCACTCGACTTGGACCCCATTTCTAAACGACTCTAGTTACACGTCAGGGCGTTTACACAGTTCACGCAGTAATCCATTAACTTTGAGGTAACTAAGTTTGATCTCAGAGCTAACAATGCTGTTTGACTATTAGAATTACATCTACTATGTATATGATGACAAAATCTTAAGAATAAAAGGTGCAATAAATAAAATATCAATGTGCATTATTGTAAAATTTCTCGTTTTATTATGTAATAAAACTTAAAGCTTATTATTGTAAACTATTGTATCACTGTTGTTGAAATTGACGCTTTGCGTTTGACGCATTCCATATTTATTTATTTTTAAAACATTTCGTGCACATTTTACTGATATAAACGAATTCAGATATTTACAAAAATGTATTAACCTCGAGTTTTGTCAAATTTCTTGTGTATTATAAAACTAGTAGATTTAAATATTTTCTTTTGATTAACTTTATTCATTGCCATATTGTTTTGTGACATATCCCAAACAGAGGTGTAAAAGGATCACATTAAGTTGTCTTAGAAGTATTTATAAAAAAAAATATTTTCATGATCCCTTTTTCTAAATTCCGTCAATCCTATTTCTCTCGCCATTATTGTTTATTTATTAACACTAGAATTAATTATACATGATATCAAGCTTCCCCATGCCAATGTGTATAAGACAGTCCTAAAGGCGTGGTGTTTTCCATAGGTTGCATTTGCGGCCTGACCATTATATTCTGTGTGTCCTCTGCATTTTTTCCATGGCCCTTCATGTGTCTGTTCAGGGCACATTTCTGTATAAACGCTTGGTTGCAGAGTTGACATTTATGAGGCTTTTCTCCAGTGTGTATCATTCTATGGTTTCTAAGGTCTTTTCGCGCCATAAATTTCTTTGGACAAAGATCACAGGCGTAAGGACGTTCACCTGTATAAAAATTCTTAATGTAAGATGACACTTTCTATAATGAATATTCCAGTAGGTGGCACACTTGGCAGGCGGGTTTTTATCATTTTGAGTTGATATCAGGAAGATGCTGCTAACATCTACTGTTTCAGTTTCCCTCTGTCGCCTCTTGCGGCAAAACAGGATCATATTAAAAGTAAAAGTAAAGTTACAGCCTACATACGTATACGTCCCACTACTGGGCACAGGCCTCCCCTCATTTCTGAGAGGGTTTTAGGGCAAGGAAAAGTCCGCCACGCTGCCCCAATGCGTGTTGGCGAACTTCACACGTCTTCGAAATATTTTTTCTTCTTATTCCTCAGACATGCAGGTTTCCTCACGATGTTTTCCTTCACCGCCGAGCACGTGGTAAATCAGCACTTAAAATTGCAATTAACAATTTCAATGGTGCCGGCGGGGAACTCGGGTTACTCACGTTCTTTTATATTTACAGCGAGCGTTAACCATCTGAGCTACCACGGTTCATATTAGCGTAGTGGTAAATATGGGGGTTATTCACGATACAATTCTCACCATCTGGATGCTTGGCGGTCCACCAGTGTATGTTTGACTAGGAGTTTTATTCCTCGTACAACTTCTCCGTGGGATTGTTTATCGCCGGCGATTTACCGGACCGATACGATTTAAGGGCCTTTAAAAAAAGAGCTTACTCCTTTCTAAAGGGCCGACAACGCACCTGCAATTCCCCTGGTGTTGCGTTTGTTCATGGGCAGCGGTAGCCACCATCAGGTGAGGCGCATGCTCGTTTGCCTACTTTTCAAAAATGAAATCTACAGGCGATGTAGTATTTAGCTTTGAACTTTTGATTAGCTGTAATGAATCGTTACTCGTTTCCTTACATTACTATTTTTCAAAGATAATATCTGATTAACTGCAACATACTACGCTCATCCCTGAATATTTCAGTGTTTTTCGGAGGTTTCTTGCAATGGCTTTAGTATGTGATGAATCAGCAATAAAAGTTCTAATATGATTGTACTGGAGGTTTATAGACGAGATGTAGTGATTGGTGAACTTATGAATTAGTTAATAAATTAAAAATATCATACCAGTATGGGTGCGCATGTGTATAGCTTGGAAACTCCTGCTCTTGAATGTTTTATCACAAACCTGACACGAGAATGGTTTGTCTGACGAGTGCGACCTCATGTGCTTCACGAGATCTGCCTGTAATTGTTTTAATATTTATAACATTTGATTAAATATTTTTACATACAATATTTATTTGTTTTTAAAGCATAACAACAGATGCCATGCTTGACCTTAACATTAAGATCACGATGAGATGTGTTTCTTTGAAGTCTTATTGACCTAGGTTTTAAAGAACCTAATATTCTTCATTAAATGAGAAGTTTTTGTTGTTATATATCTCCGGTATTTTTTGCGAAATATGACAAGGTTGTCACCAGAGATGAAGCGGATAGCTGTTTGGCAGAAACCGGATATCCGGCCACCGGATATTCTACCAAACATTGCCGTTTGGTGCATCGCAAGAAGTGAAAAGTAAAATCAGTGCGAACTGTTCGCGATCGTGACCCTTACATTTGGTGGGCAGGTATTGCTACACAATACCCTAATTTATCTAAAAATTGGCCTAAAAATAAAAATCTTTCAGCACTTTGCAGCAGTGTGTATAGCGAAAGACTTTTATTTGAAGCTGGCCTTGTTTATGAAGACAGGCGAAACCGTTTGTTTCCTTTCAATGCAGAGAAATTAGTGTTACGTAGTACTATAATTTATTCTGGGCCTAAACGCAGTACGAGTACTAATTTTATAAATTTAAAATAAAAATTTGTTTTTATTTTTCAAATTTATAAAAAGGATATGATCACAAACTGCAGACTCATATCCTAGACGGCCCCAACCATTACATCAGATTTGATAGACCACAAATCCTCGCGAAAGAACACCGATTCCTACCAAGGATGATACGTGAGGCTATTGAAATTAAAAAACATCCTAATTTCAATAGAGAAGGAGGCTGGGTACTACCACCTGCTTGGGATCCTATAATCAATAAAATTAAAACTAAACCCAAGCATACCACTGCAAGACCTCAGGACATAGTCAGTTCATTTTGCATAGATCGGACCATAAACAATAATTAAAAAAGCTGAAGGTACTCCGGGTTTAACAATGACATCGGGACGTCAGTCATCTCAGTCCCCCGTGACCATGGGTGCTGGAAAGCGCCCGAAACGTCGGGAATTAAAAATAAAAAGTAAAAATAAACGCGATAAAATCCGTAAAAGTAGTTTTAATCATGCAAAAATTAATAAGTTATATATTTAATGAAGTAGAGCAACCTTCAACTGTGATCTCGAACGTATTTATGCAAGGGGGAGGGCGCCCCCCTCCAATGGCTAGGATAGTAAAATAGCAAAGCTAGACAGAAGCCTTAATATAATGGATTCCCGCAAAAGTAACGTCTGATTCTATAATATTAATTATCTATAATGTTTATACAACTGCCTCGTTGGTCTAGCGGTTGTAGCAGTGCGACTGCTGATCATGAGGTCCTGGGTTCGAATCCCGGGTCGGACCAAAAAATTAATTATTGAGTTTTTCCGTCAAGAAATTCTCAGTAGTTGCCCGGAGTCTGGAAGTTGGCGGTGTCTCACCCTCGTGCCTCGGAAAGCACGTAAAGCCGTTGGTCCTGCGCCTAATCTCTCTCCGGTCCCATCGGATTATGAGATTGAGGGAATAGAGAGTGCACCTGTGCTTGCGCATACACTTGGGCACTATAATCCTGTCCTGCGCCCGATGGCTAGCCTCCGTTGAGGCAGGCCGCCGTGGCCGAAATTCGGTCTGGAGGAGATTATTATTATTAGAATACACAAGAACACCTTAATATAAAACCGCATATCACACATAGTGCAGGCGAAATTCTTGATTCCAGTATGTCGAATGAGATGGATCTTTAGGTTGCCGGGCTGCGCAAACTTCTTGCCACATTGAGAGCACCCATAGTTTTTCTCATTGTTGTGAGTTTCTATATGCATCTGAAATATAGTAAAATTACACAATATTAACAATTGTTTTACTAAATTGTTTGTTTTTTTCATATTCTTGAAACAAATTTTAATTTAAACTTGAGACTAAATATAAAACTTATTTTTGTAATAAAGGCGTGTAATTGTCATGAAATTTAAGTTCATGTCATTATTATTTAAAAAAAATCCCTTTGCCAGTTTTCGTTCTCGATCAATTTGACATGATTTAGCTCTTTTTGCAAATCGTTCCTGGTTAGTTAAAGTCATTTGCAATTCATAGTCTTTGTAATGCTATAACTTCGTTAAATAATGTGATTGACAATAGAAAACCGTTATGTGTGCATATTAATTTTCCATGCAAACCAAACTTTTCACTTTTTTACATGATGACATTGTATGCCCTGTTGATACCTTGGGTAATAATAAAAAGCATAACACCTCAAAATGATATCTTTTATATATATATATATATATATATATATATATATATATATATATATATATATATATCCATGAAGAAGGAGGATAAATATAATATGTGAGTACAGAGACCGATTATTAGAACAGCTTTCACTATTCAAGAAGCTTTAGTTTAACTTGAAAATCTGCGATCAATATCATTCTGAAATATGATAAGATTTGTATGCGATAGCTTGAGCTCTCCGTATTATGCGATCTCATAATAAGTGTGAGTTATGACTGTATGGATGCTATAACGTGTTAAAACGGGACAAAAAGTTAGTCATATTATAGATTTTTTATGATAGTATAATTTCGTTGAGTTTGATGTTAATGTTCTGTGGAGTTAACTCCTGATACATAGGTTATGCATATTGTAGTGACATATAGATATTGTATCTATGTATATGACTAGTTGATACCCGGTCGTTTCGCTTGGCGCACGATTATATTTTATTGCGGAAGCAAGATGTAAAATATCAATTTTTTTTTATGGGACTTGATAAATCAAATCAGTGGTATTTTGCTTATATATTTAAATATAGATTTGTTTCGCTCACTTCTAGTCTGTACCTTGAGATTGTAGGCCTGCACAAATTTTGCATCGCAGAGGTGGCACATGTGCCTCTTGAGCCCGGCGTGTATCATCTCGTGGTTCTTGAGCACGTTAAGATACGCGAAGCTCTTGTTGCAGGTGCGGCACTGGTACTTGCGGACGGCAGTATGGACGCGGATGTGGCTGTTCAGGTTGCGGAGGGTCAGGAATGTTTTGTCGCAGTACTTGCACTTTATATCGGGCTGTAAATTAAATAAATAATAGATTATCCCTCTTTATATGTTATGTTTAATGGTAGCAAATGAGAATCCAAGAGCCCATTTCTTTCTTGCGCAGCATTTTTATTCGTATAATATTTTATTTTTTAATTTTGCTATTCGATTGTAGTGATTAGAAGTATTAAGTCGGAACGAAACAATGGGGTCACTCAGCCACAAACTCCTTTATAAATATTTTTTTTAAATGTGTCAAGGGTTGGGTCAGTTCAAGGAAAGTGCCATGAGGATATGTCTCTGGTAGATGGTTTAAGCACATAACGACCATCGTATATAAATCAGCGTCGGTGAGCGGCTACTGCGATTATCCCTGCCAAACAAAATCAACAAATCCGCCATTATATACAAGAGGTTTAAGTAAAGCAATGGACTGATTTCGGCCTGATGATACAAAATATATAATATCACCGGACTACCTCATTGCTCTAGTTGTCTTAAGCGCGAATGTAGAAGCAGGGCCTCTGTCACTCTTGCTACTTGCGTGAAATAATTAACTAAAATCGCGAGGCGCCCTGGGCGTTATGTCGCCTCTACACGTTGGCCAACACAGTGGCGAATGTAGTGGCCAATAGCATTGGCCAACGTGTAGACGGGGTGTTTGGGCTTCATTGGTATGTATTGGGACGATGGCCCACAAGTTGGCGCGAGATCCGTGTGGTGTCGGTTTTTTACAAAAGATCAAAGGATTGTTGGCAGAGTTTGGTCGCCGCGTCCACACGATGGCCACGCGATTAGTTCGCTACAAGCTCCCAGAGTGATTACACGCATCTGATTTAAATTTTATATTCAAGCTTTGTAGGATGGATGCCCCAATTACCAGCCTTTTAGTGCCAATTTCAACTTTAAACATTCCTACTACTTTAATTAGCGCGATTTAATTATTTTTAAATATTTGTTTTAATCGATTAACTATTTATCAAAAAAATAACGAACATTTATTTACAATCAGATTATTAAGAGAACAATTTTAAAATGAAAAAAAAATGAAGCACGTCGTTTATACGTGGTAGAACCATGCAGTTATATTAGAAGTATAGTTATAGCACGAATGTGTTGGCTCAACCGGGGAAGGACCACGCTCTCACAGAATATCAGCGTAAAATAGTCGCTTAATGATGCTGTGTTTCGTATGGATAGTGTAGAGAACCAGAGACCCTTTTTAAAGGAAACGAGGCATTTCATCTTAGTCCTCACGGGTGACAACGCATCTGCATTTTGATTCGTAATCGAGGATAGATGTAGATGTCTGTGGGCCACAGCAACCACTTACCATCAGGTGAACTGTGTGCTCGTTTGTCACCCTATCCTATAAAAAAACGTCGACTTCTTATAATTCAATCGTGCAAGTTTTCGAATCATCATCATCATTACAGCTGGTCACAAGTCCACTACTGAACATCCTCCTCCACAGACTGCCGCAAAGCATGGTCCTGAGCCACTTTGCTCGTCATGAGTTTTTCATTTATGTTCTAAGTTATAATTAGTACCTATTATCAAGTCAGTTTTAATTAAGTATGCAAGTACGACAATCCAGACACATCATTTATATGTTTAGAAAGTTGCAAAATAATTTTATTTATTTATTGCTATTGTTTTTGTCTTTCTCAAAAAATAATTAAATTACCAAATAAATTATAAGGTGTTTTTTATATACATCAAATGTCTGATAGAAATGCAAGTACATATTTTGCTAAACTTTAAAATCAAAACCCAATTTTAAAACATAGACTAATCGATTATAACTCCTTTAACTTTAAAATAAGTTAAGTTCTTATTAATGGTATTTATTCCAGATTATGATGCATGTAAAGAATAAATAAACCTAATCGTATATCGTATTTCTATTTACATCCCCATTAATATCCACTATTCTTTTATAATTATTTTATAAAAACGTAACCCCACACACTAGGATTTTCTCCTGTATCGCGGAAGCAGCTTACAAACATAAATTGCACAAGGCCACACATCCAGACCCGAAACAATTATTTGTAGGATATACAAATACTTGTTCCGTGCGGGATTCAAACCCGCGGCCCCCGCCATAGCTACTCATTGCTAAGCCACTGCGCCACGGAGCCGTCGTTCGTCCGCACATTGGCCCGAACCGAAGTAAACTGAACGACCTTCCAACGTGTGGACGCCGTCACCAACTCTCGGCCAATATATTCGCCACTGTATTGGCCAACGTGTAGAGGCGACATTACGGCGCCTCTACACGTTGGCCAACACAGTGGCGAATGTAGTGGCCAATAGCATTGGCCAACGTGTAGACGGGGTGTTTGGGCTTCATTGGTATGTATTAGAACGATGGCCCGCAAGTTGGCGCGAGATCCGTGTGGTGTCGGTTTTTTACAAAAGATCAAAGGATTGTTGGCGGAGTTTGGTCGCCGCGTCCACACGTTGGCCGCGAGTTTAGTTTGCTACAAGCTCCCAGAGTGATTACACGCATCTGATTAAAATTTTATATTCAAGCTTTGTAGGGTGGATGCCCCAATTACCAGCCTTTTAGTGCCAATTTCAACTTTAAACATTCCTACTACTTTAATTCGCGCGATTTAATTATTATTGAACATTTGTTTTAATCGATAAGCTATTTATAAAAAGAAAATAATGAACATTTATTTGCAATCAGATTATTACGAGAACAATTTTAAAATCAAAAAAAAATGAAGGACGTCGTTTATGCGTGGTAGAACGATGCAGTTATATTAGAAGAATAGTTGTAGCACGAATGGGTCGGTTCGACCGGGGAAGGACCACGCTCTCACAGAATATCAATGTAAAATAGTAGCTTAATGATGCTGTGTTTCGTATAGTGAGTGTAGAGAACCAGAGACACTTTTTAAAGGAAAAGAGGCATTTCATCTTAGTCCTCACGGGTGACAACGCATCTGCATTTTGATTCGTAATCGAAGATAGTTGTAGATGTCTGTGGGCCACAGTAACCACTTACCATCAGGTGAACTGTGTGCTCGTTTGTCACCCTATCCTATATAAAAAAGCGTCGATTTCTTATAATTTAATCGTGCAAGTTTTCGAATCATCATCATCATTACAGCTCTTCAAAAGTCCACTACTGAACATTTCCTCCACAACAACATGGTCCTGAGCCACTTTGCTCGTCATGAGTTTTTCATTTATGTTCTAAGTTATAATTAGTACCTATTATTAAGTCAGTGTTAATTATATTTATTGCTATTGTTTTTGTCTTTCTCAAAAAATAATTAAATTACCAAATAAATTATAAGGTGTTTTAATACATCAAATGTCTGATAGAAATGCAAGTACATATTTTGCTAAACTTTAAAATCAAAACCCAATTTTAAAACATAGACTAATCGATTATAACTCCTTTAACTTTAAAATAAGTTAAGTTCTTATTAATGGTATTTATTCCAGTTTATGATGCATGTAAAGAATAAATAAAGCTAATCGTATATCGTATATCTATTTACAACCCCATTAATATCCACTATTATTTTATAATTCTTTTATAAAAACGTTAACCCCACACTAGGATTTTCTCCCGTATCGCGCAGGCAGTTTACAAACATAAATTGCACAAGGACACACATCCAGACCCGAAACAATTATTTTTAGGACATACAAATACTTGTTCCGTGCGGGATTTAACCCGCGGCGCCCGGCGCAGGGACTCATTGCGGAGCCCCTGCTCCTCTCTGATTATAAATTCGTCCGCACATTGGCCCGAACCGAAGAAAACTGAACGACCTTCCAACGTGTGGACGCCGTCACCAATTCTCGGCCAATATATTCGCCACTCATTCGCCACTGTGTTGGCCAACGTGTAGAGGCGATATTACGGCGCCTCTACACGTTGGCCAACACAGTGGCGAATGTAGTGGCCAATAGCATTGGCCAACGTGTAGACGGGGTGTTTGGGCTTTATTGGTATGTATTGGAACGATGGCCCGCAAGTTGGCGCGAGATCCGTGTGGTGTCGGTTTTTTACAAAAGATCAAAGGATTGTTGGCTGAGTTTGGTCGCCGCGTCCACACGTTGGCCGCGCGTTTAGTTTGCTACAAGCTCCCAGAGTGATTACACGCATCTGATTTAAATTTTATATTCAAGCTTTGTAGGGTGGATGCCCCAATTACCAGCCTTTTAGTGCCAATTTCAACTTTAAACATTCCTACTACTTTAATTAGCGCGATTTAATTATTATTGAACATTTGTTTTAATCGATAAGCTATTTATCAAAAAAAAAATGAACATTTTTTCACAATCAGATAATTACGAGAACAATTTTAAAATGAAAAAAAAATGAAGCACGTCGTTTATACGTGGTAGAACCATGCAGTTATATTAGAAGTATAGTTGTAGCACAATGGGCGGACCGGGGAAGGACCACGCTCTCACAGAATATCAGCGTAAAATACTAGCTTAATGATGCTGTGTTTCGTATAGATAGTGTAGAGAACCAGAGACACTTTTTAAAGGAAACGAGGCATATCATCTTAGTCCTCACGGGTGACAACGCATCTGCATTTTGATTCGTAATCGAGGATAGATGTAGATGTCTATGGGCCACAGTAACCACTTACCATCAGGTGAACTGTGTGCTCGTTTGTCACACTATCCTATAAAAAAACGTCGATTTCTTATAATTTAATCGTGCAAGATTTCGAATCATCATCATCATTACAGCTGTTCACAAGTCCACTACTGAACATCCTCCACTCCATCCACTTTGCTCGTCATGAGTTTTTCATTTATGTTCTAAGTTATAATTAGTACCTATTATTAAGTCAGTGTTAATTATATTTATTGCTATTGTTTTTGTCTTTCTCAAAAAATAATTAAATTACCAAATAAATTATAAGGTGTTTTTTATATACATCAAATGTCTGATAGAAATGCAAGTACATATTTTGCTAAACTTTAAAATCAAAACCCAATTTTAAAACATAGACTAATCGATTATAACTCCTTTAACTTTATCCCCCCCCCCCTTTTCCCCCCCCCCCCCAAAAAAAAAAAAAATAAGTTAAGTTCTTATTAATGGTATTTATTCCAGTTTATGATGCATGTAAAGAATAAATAAAGCTATATCGAATATCTATTTACAACTCCATTAATAACCACTATTATTTTATAATTCTTTTATAAAAACGTTAACCCCACACTAGGATTTTCTCCCGTATCGCGCAGGCAGCTTACAAACATAAATTGCACAAGGACACACATCCAGACCCGAAACAATTATTTGTAGGACATACAAATACTTGTTCCGTGCGGGATCAAACCCGCGGCGCCCGGCGCAGCCACTCATTGCTGAGCCACTGCGCCACGGTGCGTTATAAATTCGTCCGCACATTGGCCCGAACCGAAGTAAACTGAACGACCTTCCAACGTGTGGACGCCGTCACCAACTCTCGGCCAATATATTCGCCACTACATTCGCCACTGTGTTGGCCAACGTGTAGAGGCGACATTAGACGCAGTCGGGGCTAGCGCGATGTAGGCGATTCAATGTTTAAGTTTTTTAACGCTGTTTACGTAAATAGTTTTATATAAATACTTGTTGAAATAGTTTTTGTTTAGTGTTTAGTATATTTAATTGTAGGTAAAAATAGTTGTAAAAGTTATAATGTATTTAAATGTATATTACCAATTTGATAAAATCAAATAGGTATATTTGATAAATTATAATAGCAAAACGTCGTTCCTACTATAACTGTTGCGTGGATGGATACTAAATGAAATGACAAACAAAAGGTTTCATATCATTCTTTAAGTTACCGAAGAATTTTAAAGGGAAATTATGAAAGGTGAATTTATTTAAATTTTTTTTTGTTAGATAGGTAGGTATTTACGGCAAAAAAGAATTAAGTAATAATTTGATCTACAGAAGAAATACCTAAGTACTTTATTACAAAAATTAGACACATACTTATACTTGTCTTTTGTAATTAAAATATTTTAAGTTATAATAACACAAAATACTGAAATTAAAACTTTGTATACTAAGAAGATTTTTAAGTAACTAGAATAGATCACATTTCTGTTAGGAATCGTATTTCAGGTTTATTTGTTGTTTACATTATCTACCTATTTCTTCCGAACCAAGCGTTGCGATTCCCGACGAAAGACCGTGCAATTTGCATGCGTTAGGAATCGCAGAACTCACATAGGGGCGAAAGTATGGTCAGTCGATCATAGTCAGAATAGGTACTTCACCTAAGTAACATAATTAACATTTCGCAATGTATTTTTTTACTTTCTATTGACATCCCTTAATAAAGAAAGTCCGCCGTGGTTTAGGAAGCGGAAAAAATGCAAAGTAATATGGACAATACGCGCAGCGATAAAGTTTTATTTAGCTTGCGTGCGCGATTTATCTGATTAATAATAATTATGTAGGCTATTAAACTTCGGCAAGCAGTTGACATCAAAGGAGTGTAAATTCTGTACGTAGTACTATTATTTATTATGTGGCAGAAGGTCCCGGGTTTAGCGAACTAAAGTCAGGTATTGGATTTTTTTGTCAAGAAATTTTCAGTAGAAGCCTGAATCAGTCATTAAAGAATTCATATCCGCAAAGAGTTAGTGAAAGAAGGAGGAAGTCCAATGTTTAGTCCCTGTTTTATTCACATCTTGCAAAGTTTCTAACAAACCTTAGAAAATACCTTACCTTATAAAATATAGGCCTTCCCCATAGATTGTCTCATAGGGGAGATATTTGCCATCACCAACAAACGATACTAGGCGCTAATTGAATGCATAATCGGACATAACAGAACGCCCAAATGGCCGGCTAAATCGGAATATGAATACGATAAAATACAGAAAAATGAAGTTTTCTTCATTCAAATTATTTAAATATATTTAGTTTCATATTGAATACAATCCTAGTGCTCACAACTCGTATAGTGTAACCTGATGTATAAAGTCAGATATAATATGAATATAAAATCTAACTCACCTTCTTTCCAAAATGACTACGCATATGAGCTTCAAAATTCTCGTATTTTTGAAAATTTTTACCACATTTCATGCATTTCATTCGTTCCCTCTTCTTTATAGGCTGCTCCGTATATTGTGCTTGCCCTCTTCTTCTTCTCCTATTTATTGAAAATAAAGTTTCTAATAAATCGGAAGTAATTACAGCCTAATCATGAAAATAATGATGTTCGCCAGACTATAGAAAAATACAATACAAAGTCAGATTTTTTGTTTTTGGGCTGATATTTCAGACCTACATCTGACATCAAACACATATAATTTTCTTCATTCATAAGATTGAAAACTGAATCACATAATATGATATAATGTTTGAGCTAAACTATAATTATGTAAGCTACAACTGTTTTACTATTTTAAATCTTATGAATGAACATATATGTTGATTCAGATGGTATGAAATATGCAAACTGGTAACATTCATTGCTATGCGGACGACAGCACTGGTGTTACTTTATACACCGGCCGTGCCAATATTTCTCGGGAAAACCGAGTACCGGAACAAACTTGTGTCTGAAGTCGAGATGTTGTTGAACAAAGTCTCGGCTTGGGGGCGACTAAATCTAGTTAATTAAATCCCCAGAAGACACAAATTTGCGCGTTTGCCGCTAAAAAGAATCCCTTTGTCCTATCTCCTCAGTTTCAGGGCACTCCCCGTGATGTTTCAGCCAATAATGGATTCCGCAACGTCGACATATCGAATAACGTTCAGTTTCGTGGTCACTTGTAAGAGAAGGCCATAGTAGCCTCTAAAAAGCTTGTAGTGCTTGTAGTGCGATTTACCTGTGTTACATACATTCAAACCTTCCGTTTGTTCAATTTTATAACGACTGCGTGATCAATTACCTGATGTCTGAGCACTATAGTCTTCAGCCTTATGATCAGTTTTCAGTAGAAAACACCAATTATTTAAATAAATAAATTTTTATCAGAATGGTCCAAATTTTTCAATAATTAGAGTACACCTAAGTCTATTCGATTTTATGGTGCAAGTGTATGCTTACATTAATACTTAACACAATAATCATCTTATTCTTCTTTAATATCAGCCCATATAGGTTTACTGCTGAACATCACCATAAACCCCCTATGGAAGGATTAACCTTAATTGTCACGCTTTGCAAGCGGGTTGGTAACCGTAGTCCTACCAAATTTCTCTCACAGAGAGTCGCCGGTGTAGGTATTTAACGTCTGGCGCCAGCGTTACGGTTACACCGCCATATATCGGAAGTTATAATATTTTTCAGGTACGTAGCAGAGCGGGACAGTATTTCATGCCGGCACATCGCCCGTTTATTGGCTTTGCGAAGAGATGTTGCATCTCTTTGCGTGTTCTATCGTATTTCCTTCGGGGATTGCTCAAAAGAATTGTTTGGATTAATTCCAGCGCTCAATTTCACCATCGTACATCGCGACATAATTTGAGATATCATCTTTACGACCTGGATGATTGTCGGTCCACTAATGTGCGATTTACAAGAAATTTTCTTCCTCGCATAACTTCTTTGTGGAATCTACTACCACCAGCGAAAACCAGAAAAGAGCCTACTCTTTTTTAAAAGTCTTGCAACGTGTCTGCAATTCCCGTGGTGTTGCAGTACGTTGCCTTCTGAGAGGGCTTCTTAGGCCATGCAGGTCTCGGGCTTCGGGGTATGTCCCCATTTCCCGTACTTTCATCACGGTCCACGACTATGGGCCGGTCCTGGAAGCCTCAGTTTAGGCATTTATGGGCTGTACAGTTGTTCATAGAGTAGGAAAAATAGGTTTTCCCGTAATCGGTAAAACTATAATAAAAGGAGGTTGTCTGTTTAAAAAGTCGGTGTTGGCCTGTCATTGTGTGGCATTGTGGGTTTTACTCAACTCTCTAATCTATGTAGAGAGGAGTTCTCTTGGATAAGGTCGCCCGTCCGGGGGCCGTGTGTGTAACGGCGCAAAGCCGTAAAGGTGGCCCGTTGTCGGCGCAGTCAAACATGCCGCGCGCCAGCCGGGCCACTAAATCTTGGATGTTTTCCATCTTCAGGCCTGCCACTATGACGTCATTCCGGACGTAACGACCTACTCCGACGATGGTTCGTAGTGCTTGGTTCTGCTGGGCCAGCAGTCGTCGCCTCAGAGGATCGCTCAGAAGTGCGTACCAGGCCGGAGCAGCGTAGGTGATAATCAGTCTGTGTAAGTTTTGTATATCCTGATCTTCGTTTTGATCGGCAGCTAGGAAGCCAGGACTGGACGGAGCATCGCCCACATCAAGCACATCTGGCTTTGCGGACGACAAAGTCGACGTGCGCAGTCATGCACAGCGTTCTGTCAATCCGGCACCCAAGATAGGTCACGACCTTCTCGTACGCAATATTCTGGTCTCTAAGTGTCAGTGGTGGTGGCAAGTTTCTTAGGGCGGCGAGTGAGCAGAGTGGTCGTCTTACCAACGTTGACGACTCCACTCCACTCAGCCAGCCATGGTGGCAACAGGTCCAGCAGACGTTACATCTTGGCAGTGGCGTCGCTTCTAGACGAGGTGAAATAGGCGCTATCGTCCGCATATAATGCTAGCTCCACGTCGTCCTCCCACTCACGCAGCTGTCCTGCCAGTGTCGCGATGTCATTAGTATAAGCCGCGTACAGGACTTGAGACAAACAGCTGCCCTGTGGAATGCCGGCTCTAATGGGTCTTGTTGCGGAGTCGGCGTCCTCTACGCAGACGTAGAACTTCCTGTCTGCCAGGAAAGACGCCACTAGCCGCAACATAGCAGGAGGGACACTGTTCTGATCTTCCAATTTGTAGAGTAGTCCAGAATGCCACACCCCGTCGAACGCCTTCTCTATGTCGAGAAAGACGCCCAACGATATGCGGCCGCGGTTGTACTCTGCCACAAGCAGGTGCAGCACTCTGGTCAACTGTGTAGCTGTAGAGTGATCTCTCCTGAATCCGTGCTGCTGCGCCCGAAGTTGGATGCACGGACGGAGGCGTCTCAGCAATAATCTTTCAAGCAGTTTAGCTATGTGCGGTAGCAGCGTGATCGGCCTGTAGCTGGCAGCTCTACGCCTGTCCTTCCCGGGTTTCGGCAAGACGATGACTTTGCCTTTCTTCCAGTCCTGCGGGAAGTGAAGTTTTAACAGTGGTAGAGCCACGCGGCAGCTTTGCTGTTGCACGTATGGGCCGGCTCAAACCGGGGTGGTACCACGACCTCACAGAATACCGGCGTGAAGTGGAAACTCTGCTTCCGCGTTTCGTCTGGTGAGCGCAGGTGGCCGGAGGCCAAAATCACCCCCCCCCCCATCAACATGGTATCGGAATTAAATGATGATAGACTACACCAGGCGGGTACCAACACCCCTGGAGAATACCTCACTGAGCATCCACGACCATATTTCTCCACTCCTGAGCGTGAGCGCTCAGGCTGCCCGCGTATTCTGGGGGGGGGAGGGCAAAATTTCGCTCAAGACTACAACTGCTTGGGGCAAACGAAGCAACAAGACCAAGGCGACCCCTGCCACGCTGTCCGTGAATTTCTGCAATATCAAGGGACTTCACTCTAACCTAAACGCCGTCCACTACCACCTCGAGACGGCGAGGCCGGCTCTGCTCTTTCTGACCGAGACGCAGGTGTCCTCTCCGGCTGATGTCTCGTATCTCTCCTACCCGGGGTACAAAGTGGAACACTCCTTTGTGCCTCGGGCTGGAGTTTGCGTTTACGTCACAGAGGACATCTGTTCTCGACGCCTCCGCAGACTTGAAGGTTCAGACCTGTCCATCCTTTGGCTAGGCGTAGACAGCAACGACCATCCTCGCGTCTACGGGTGCCTCTATAGGTTTCCATAGCGGTAATGTCGAAACTTACCGACTCTTCGACCACGTCCAAATGGCTACAGATTCGTTGCTACAGCAGATCCCCTTCGCAGAGATCGTGATCCTCGGCGACTTTAACGCCCATCACGCCGAATGGCTTGGTTCACATTTAACCGAACATGCGGGGAGATCTGCCTTGGCATATGGTCTGACACAACTGGTTACTTCGCCTACGCGGATTCCAGATGTTGAGGATCATTCCTTCTTCCCTGTTCTTGTTTCTTGACCTTCTGCTGACCACTCACCCTTCCACGGACCATTGTCTTGTCCGGAGTGTGGTGCCACTCACGCTGAAATCGCAGTTGCATTCTGCAGCCTGCCGCCGTGTTTGGCACTATAGGTCAGCCGATTGGGATGGGATGCGGTCTTTCTTTGCATTCTACCCTTGGGGGCGGGTTTGCTTCTCGCCGGACGATCACAACGTTGTTGCGGATTCTGTCGCTGATGTGGTACTTCAGGGTATGGAACTTTTTATTCCTTCCTCTGTGGTGCCCATTGGAGGCAAATCTCAGCCATGGTTTGGTCGCTCCTGTAAAATAGCATCATATTATAAGCAGGAGTGCTACCAAGCCTGGGCTGACGCATCAGCGTCCCGGGATGTAAACACGAGCGCTCTAAACAAGAAGTATAATTCCGCCTCCAGGTCCTTCAAAAGAGTCATTGCCAAGGCAAAGTCAGAGCACATAGGCAGAATTGGCGAGAAACTAGTTAGCCTTCCTTCAGGAACCCGTGCACTCTGGTCTCTCGCCAATGCTGTCCAGGGGAATTTCTGTCAGCCATCTCTTCCATCTCTGCACAGGAAGGACGACTCACAGCAGCGACACACAGCGCTCGGTTCGCAAAGCACTCCTCTCCATGGACATCCACAAGTGGAGTGGGCCTGACGGTATCCCCCCAATTGTGCCGAGGACGTGTGCTCCAGAGTTGGCACCGGTTTTAACACATCTTTTCCGGTACTCCTACTCCCTAGGCGTAGTTCTAAAATCATGGAAGATAGCTTTCGTCCACCCGATCCCTAAAAAAGGCGACCGCTCAGACCCGTCCAACTACCGGCCTATCGCCATCACCTCCTTGTTCTCCAAAACAATGGAGTCCATTGTAAACTGCCAGCTCATGAGGTACCTTGAGGATCACCAGCTGATTAGTGACCGCCAATATGGTTTTCAGCGTGGTCGGTCAGCTGGTGATCTTCTGGTCTACCTAACTCACAGATGGGCGGAGGCAGTAGAGTCCAAGGGGGAGGCATTGGCCGTTAGTTTGGACATTGCGAAGGCCTTCGATCGGGTTTGGCACAAAGCGCTTCTTTCGAAGCTCCCTTCCTATGGGCTTCCCGAGAAATTGTGCGATTGGATCACCAGCTTTCTTGCAGATCGGAGCATCAAGGTCGTTGTTGACGGTGCAAGCTCCGATTGCAAGCAGAAGACACAAGTTTGCGCGTTAACCGCAAAAAGAACCCCTTTGTCGTATCTCCTCAGTTTCAAGGCACTCCCCTTGTTGCCTCAGCCAATATTGGAATCCTCGACGTCGACATATCGAGTGACGTGCAGTTTCGTGGTCACTTGGAAGAGAAGGCCAAATTGGCCTCTAAAAAGCTTGGCGTGCTCAGCAGAGCGGGACAGTATTTCATGCCGGTACACCGCCTGCAACTTTACAAGGCGCAGGTTCGGCCGCACATGGAATACTGTTCCCATATCTGGGCTGGGGCTCACCAGTACCAGCTCCTTCCACTTGACCGCATCCAGCGCAGAGCGGCTCGAATCGTCGACGACCGAGTGCTTTCCGATCGGCTCGATTCACTGGCACTGCGAAGAGATGTTACATCTCTTTGCATTTTCTTTAGCATATACCATGGAGAGTGCTCTGAGGAATTGTTCGGGTTAATTCCAGCCGCCAAATTTCGTGAACGCACTACGCGGCAAATGTCCCGATACCATCCACACCATCTGGATGCTTGGCGGTCCACCACTGTACGTTTGAAAACGAGTTTTCTTCCGCGTACAACCTCTCTGTGGAATAGTTTACCATCGGCGATTTTTCCGGACCGATACGACCTGGGGACCTTCAAGAAAAGAGCTTACTCCTTTCTAAAGGGCCGGAAACGCACCTTCGATTCCCCTGGTGTTGCAGTTGATCATGGGCGGCGGTAGTCACTTAACACCAGGTGAGCCGCATGCTCATTTGCCCCCTCTTCTATAAAAAAAAGTGGGATGTCCGCAGTATCCCACTGTAGAGTCGACCAAGCTCTACTAGGACTCTATTAGGCAGCTGTCGGAGTGCAGCATTGGTAATCCTGTCGTGCCCCGGCGCATTCCTCGGTTGCAGGCGGGTTACTGTCCGCCGCAGTTCAGCGGGGGAGATGAACCACTCTTCTGCAAGCGGTGGCACGGGCGACGACAGGAACTCCTGTACGCGAATCTCCTTCCGGGCATGAAGCTCCATGAACTCCGCACTTGCTGGGTTCGGCATAAATTACTCCTCGAAGTGCTCTACTAGGATATCCGCTCTACTCTTGGCATCGTAGCGACGTTCGCCCGCGTAGTTGGTTGGTTTAGTTAACTGTCGGTTCAGTTTGTAGAGCGACGCATCCTGCTCTTCCGCTTTCCATATGCGCCGCTCCCAGGCGTCTCCTCGGTGGGCCTGGACTGCAACCGACAGTTCATCCGACAAGGTGTTTAACTGAGTCTTTATTCTCGGGCAGCGAGTACGCGCCCAGAGCTTCCTCTACGCTCTTTTGCGTTTTGTCTGCACGCATGTCTCTCGCGGCAGATCGTTTCTTTTTTGCTGTTATCGGGACGATCGTAGAGGCCGCGTGGAGAGCCTCCTGGATAGACTTGGTTATTCTTGTTGCAGCGGCCTCTACGTCGTCCGCTGTGCTTATGGGTGTATAGACTGGAGGTCTCTCCTGCAGGCGTTGATGGTAGAGCCTCCAGTCAACTCGTGTCTTGAATGCTCTGGGCGGCGTAGTCACCGCCTTGAGGCCAAGGAAAATCGGGACGTGCTGTGTACTAAAGTCGTACAGCACCTCTACCACTATTGGGTAGTTGACGTTCCCAGAGAGCACGATGTCCAATACATCCGGACGTCTCCGTGGGTCTGTCGGAACGTTAGTAGGCTCTTCGAGACCTAAAACGTCATAATTGTTTCTCTCTGCATCTTCGTATAGTTGATAACCAGGCGGGTTGAACACTCTGGACGCCGGGTGTTTGGCGTTTAGGTCCTCGGCGATGATGGTAGGTAATGATTTCTTATATTTACGCGAACACTACACATTAAAATAATACTAGTTTTTACGGAATTTATCGCGTATATTTAACTCTTTAATACCCGACGTTTCGAACGCTTTACAGCACTCATGGTCACGGGCGGGACTGAGATGTTCAACGTACATATGTCATAGTTAACCGCGGTTACCATAGATTAAAATTTAACTTTTGTTCCGATCTATGCAGTATGAACTTATGGTATCTTGAAGTCTTGCAGTTGTATGCTTGGGTTGGGATTTAATTTTATTTATTATAGGATCCCAAGCAGATGGTAGGACCCAGCCATCTTCCCTATTGAAATTAGGATGTTTTTTGATTTCAATAGCCTCGCGAATCATCCTTGGAAGGAATCGGTGTTCTTTAGCGAGGATTTGCGGTCTATCAAATCTGATGTAGTGACGGGGGCGATCCTGTACGTGTTCACAGACTGCAGACTTCCCGGAACGTCGATTCTTCACATCAGCTATATGTTCTTTAACGCGGGTTTTTATTGATCTTTTAGTTTGTCCTATGTAGGAGAGACCACATTCACAATCAAGCTTGTAAATTCCTGCATCTTGCAGAGGGACATTACACTTGACTGATGGTAAAAACTGACCAATCTTCTTCAGCGGCTAGAAGTATGTTTTGATGGAAGCGCGCTTCAAGACGTAGCCAATCTTGTCAGTGACTCCTCTAACATATGGCAGTACAGCAGGTACACGCTCGACTGTGGCCGGCTTCAGTCGTTCACTGTGACGTAGGCGCGGGACTCGAAGCTTGTTGTCATGCAAAACTTGCTTGACATGGTGGAGCTCGGCAGCCAGGTGTTTACTGTCACAGATCCCTCGTGCTCTCTGAAACAAAGATTTACCCACGGTAGCTAACTGTGAAGGATGGTGGTGAGAATCACCGTTTAAATATCTATCTGTATGGGTCTTTTTTCTATACACAGTATGGCTCAAGGTGTTATCAGGATTCCGAATTACTAACACATCTAGAAAAGCTAAGGAATTGTTTGCCTCTAACTCCATTGTGAACTGAATTTTAGAATTTATAGAGTTAAGATGGTCTAAAAATGCAGTTACTTTATCTAAAGGTAGAATTGTGAAAGTGTCGTCTACGTACCGCTTGTAGAATCTTGGATTTATGGGAGAACTAAGCAGGGCTTTCTCCTCAGTCTTCCATGAATATGTCGGCGACAATGGGAGATACAGGTGAGCCCATCGCCACACCATCTACTTGCTTGTAGAACTCCTCCTTCCACAATAGGTAGCCAGATGTAAGGCAGTGTCTGAGTAATACTGCATATTCTACGGGCATGTTGTTTTCTTCCGGCCTTCTAGTTACAATTGAGATGCTGTCTTCAACAGGTAAGCATGTAAACAATGACTGCACATCAAAACTGACCATAGTTTCATTGTCTGCCAGATGTAGGTCTTTAATCTCGCTGACAAAATGGTAGGAATCCTTTATGTGTGCTCTTGTATGTCCCCTGAGCGGTGAGAGTATTTTCGCTAAGTGTTGAGCCAATCTGTAAGTTAGTGAATCGATTTGGCTCACTATGGGACGTAATGGAGCATTGGGCTTGTGTATTTTTGGTAATCATACAATTTTGGTGATTTGGCGCACGTAGGTATTATCCATTTTATATTATTATTTTATATTGTAAAAAGTTAAATATACGCGATAAATTCCGTAAAAACTAGTATTATTTCAAGATGATGGTAGGTGTTTCGCGTTCCATTACCGTCCGGACGTCTGAGGAGCAAAATGGAGTCCCTGGCGGGCGGTATGCTGCGTAGATCCTTAGTTCCTCGCCTGCCGCCTCCATTTTTATGCCGATAGAGCGCATCGTTAGTTAGTCTGGCAGGTCTGGTTCTTGATGGACGATGTCCTTCCTCACTAGAACCGCCGTCCCTCTATAGGTGGCCCCTTGACAAGTGACCCCGTCCCTCCCGTACATGTGGTAGTTGGGCAGCATCAGATGCGTGTTTGGATTTAACTTAGTCTCTCCCAGCAAGATCACTTGTATGTCATGTTGTTGAGCGACTGTGCAGAGTTCATGCAGCTTATGCTGTAGTAGACTGGGTTCCAATAGAGAAGGCGCAGGTTACTTTCCTCTGTAATAGCGAGCCAGGAGGTTTGCCAGCGCCTTCATTACCGCTGTTATGGGATCGGTCCCGGCTCTTATGTCGGCCAGGACCTGACTGTCGACCTCGATAGCAATGCCAACCAAACGTTGGATGGCGTCTGCTGTCTCGAAGCCGGCTGCTGGTGTTCTGGTGTTGCAGCTGTTCATGGGCGGCGGTAGTACAGGAATCCTTACCATAAGGTGAGCCATATGCTCGTTTGTGACTTCTCATATAAAAAAATATATTTCATTATTAAAATGAGGGTATAACTTTTCACTTTTAGAATATTATGCTATAATTTAATAAATAGGCTAGGTGTGAAACACCGAAATAAATATCCACGGATTCAAAATCAACAATATCTATATGCTAATGTTACCAATGGATTTGAAACCATCGACACCTATATAATATATTATTTAGGTGTCGATGGTTTCAAATCCATTGGTAACACTTTAATTATTAGGTTTGGCTATGTGAGCTTTTCGCCAATAAAACCACGACAACTCACTTATAGTTCATAAAAGATAGCTTGATCTCTGCGACAGCTGTCAGAAAAATCACGTCTATATAGTCCTGAATTTCTTAGTAGTACAGACAGTACCTGTCAATGTCATACTTTATGGGCATGCCGACCTAATTAGTGCATGCCCATAAAGTATGACATTGACAGGTACTGTCTGTACTACTAAGAAATTCAGGACTTCATAGGTGTGATTTTTACCGACAGCTGTCGCAGAGATCAAGCTATCTTTATGAACCATAGTTAACTGTTTAACCACTATGTTCGTTGTTTAATTTCACTCTTAAATTGTATATAATACTTTATAACACGCTATATTTTACTTTCAGTAAGAAGACTGTATATTAATTTAAGTTTACTCACAACCTTTAGAATCACCTTATTTCACAATAGACTTGACTATTATAACCTTCTCAGCACCACTGCACTGTTCGTAATCAACTGCCGCGAGCGTCAAGTGTACGCGCTTTTATATTGTAACTCAATTCTATAATTAATGTAGGTAGTTTGAAATGAATTCATATTAATATTAATTGGGAAGATTGCTAAGTAATATTGCATAATGATCATTTATCTAACACTAGACCAATCCTGACACTAGACGCGTCCCCGCGTAAAAACAGTACCATAGATATTAGGTTTTAAATTAACAATAACTTTTAACTCTAACTCTAATTACAATTTTTTTCCACTTAATACCGACTAAATAGTACCATTCGAAATCGGTTTTCTCTTTAACTCTAATGAATGCCGTTGCACAGAACGGTCCACACTGGTACCATTCGGTACCAGCTCACTCTTTATTTCTAAGAAGTGCCGTTGCGCAGAACGGTCCACACCGATACAATTCAGTAACGGCTCACTTTCTTATACCTAATGAATGCCGTTGCACAGAACTGTCCACACTGGTACCATTCGGTACCAGCTCACTCTTTATTTCTAAGAAGTGCCGTTGCGCAGAACGGTCCACACAGATACAATTCAGTAAGGCTCACTTTATTATATCTAATGAATGCCGTTGCACAGAAGGTCCACACTGGTACCATTCGGTACCAGCTCACTCTTTAACTCTAAGAAGTGCCGTTGCTCAGAACGGTCCACACCGATACAATTCAGTAACGGCTCACTTTATTATATCTAATGCATTCCGTTGCACATACCGGCCTTAAAGTGTAATAATTATTCATATCTACATGCTTTATCTATTACGTTTTATTCATAAAGATTATAATATACAACAGAAGGGAGTTATCATATAATAATAATATAAATTACTATTGTATTTTTCACTTGTATGTTTGTATTACTATTTAAATATATCTCTTCCTTTATAATATATCACAATTATGATGCAACTACAACTACATATCTTAAAGGGACAATAATTTAGAACACGGATGCATTAATCGGAATTCTACTCCGAGTCACTGGAGATTGGATCATTTTGGAATACTAACAAAGGGTGTATTTTATCTACCGGGTAAACTCCGATATATGCCGCTTTACCTTCCTTTTTAGTAATCTGTGTGTTTTGAACGTTATATCGATCATGACTCCGTATTTTTGTTATTCTGTACGGCCCGGAACATTTCGGAACCAACTTTCCCTGGTATGTCCCAGCGTCGTATATACGTCTTTCTCTATACGAACAAGATCTATTTTATATTGCTTAGCTTCTTTTCTCATTTTATCAAACCTGGTCTTTTGCTTCAGTTGTTCAAAAGAAATTCGTTGTTCAACATTGCGAATTTCATCTCGGTTTTGAAGTTGCCGAGATTCAGCCACTTATGAGATTAACACAGACACAGGATGTATTCACATATAAATTTATCACGAATTATTAAAGAGGAATAAAGGTCACTGACCTTGGTTCATAGTAAAATCACTTTAGCAGTCTTCTTTGCATATACTTCAAATCGACTTTAAGACAGGATGTCTTGCATTTCATCCCACTTCTGAATCTGTGAGCTTTTCTCCAATAAAACCACGACAACTCAGTTAACTGTTTAACCACTATGTTCGTTGTTTAATTTAACTCTTAAATTGTATATAATACTTTATAACACACTATACTTTACTTTCACAAAGAAGACTATATATTAATTTAACTTTACTCACAACCTTTAGAATCACTTTATTTCACAATAGACTTGACTATTATAACCTTCTCAGCACTACTGTTCGTAATCAACTGTCGCGAGCGTTAAGTGTACGCGCTTTTATATAAAAGCGCGTACACTTAACGATTAACGAACAAACATAAAAATTTAGAATTGAGTCACAATATTGTGACTCAATTCTAGAATTAATGTAGGTAGTTTGAAATGGATTCATATTAATATTAATTGTGAAGATTGCTAAGTAATATTGCATAATGATCATTTATCTAACAGCTGAAATTTGAAAACTATCATTCAAGGCACAATATCAAATGTAAATGACTACTAAAGGGTGCAAAAGTGATGTAGCAACGCATTTTTCAAATACCAACTTAACCTGGATACCAGGTTTATGCTGGACCTTTGAATATATATCCACTCCAAATGCAACACAGACTGACAATGGAGGGAAGCATTATCAGATTTGTGCACAACAACCTTCATTTATAAGCCGTGTGAAGGTGGCGTAAGTGAATCCTATACCCTATATCATCCTGTGAGATGCGATAGAGAGAATTACAACAGGAGGTGAGCATTTATGATGTTTGGCGCACGTCAAGTAAGCTGTGACTAAAACAACAAGGGAGCCATTACATTTATAAAATACAAAATTGAAAACTGAGAGGGCTATATTGACCCAACCATACAAACGCTTACTATACTATATAGTTAGCTTGTTTTCTGCCTATAGAACCCCATCTGGGTAAATATCATCTCCTTTCCATTTCAGTAGCTAATAGCCTGAAATCCCATTGCATGATTGTTATGTTACGTCTGTCTGTATTTTAATGAAAACACTGTTTTGTGTACTATTGTTGATAGAGAAATATGTTTTGCCAGGTTGCTTTTTAAAATATATTTTTTTAATTTAATTCATATATTTTATAGATAATTTATGAATAATGACAAAAACAAACAATAAAGAACTTAAGAAGTAGGACAGAATGGTGTATTAATCATTTGGTGTTATCTCAGACTATAAGTAGCATTTACAGTAACTAACAATGCTGTTATATTCTGGTTTAAAAAGTGTGAAAGCTAATATAACCACATGATACATTTAGTCCTCAGGGATGATTATATACACTCAAAGCTTGCTTTCTTTCTTCAGTGTTGGCCACCTGCAGAATCCGGTCAGTGGTAGTCAAATAAATATTATGTTATGTTACAAATAAAATAAGTAGACAATAATATTTCATCATACCTAACTTTTGGCTGCTCTTCTTGTCTGATATTACTGTTGCCCTGTATTTGAGCATCAGTGAGGTTGCTCAGGTTCACTTGTATAATATTGTTTTCAGCATTATGCTGTTCCAGTTTCGCCTGTTGCTGTAAATTTCTGTTATTATTTTTTAGCTTATTTGATATACATATTTCCTGCAATATTTTAAGATTTAAATATTAATTGCAGTGAGGAAATGACTTTGTATTATATATAAATTATAAGGATATATATTATATATAATCTAACTGATATAACATTTTATAGCTGTTTTTATTTACATATTTCATGATATATAAGAAATGAGAAGAATATGTTTTGACAAACTACTGATGTGTTGTTCCCGAATAACCAGGCTAGACAACTGAAGCTTAGATATTCTATAACTTGTATTCTCCTGTTTCCTCCTCCAAGATAGATTTTAATTTTTTAGAATGATAGAACAATATAGAAGGATTTTATGTTTTTCTCACATCTACATCTTGTTTGCTTAGCATCTAATAATAGCAATATAACTATAAAAAAAGGCAGGCAGGTTATAGGCAGTTTTAGGTGCCTAATTTTTAAATAATAAATTTAGGGGAACAAAAACATAACAATGTGACAGTGATAGATATAGAATTTATTTATATTTATATATAGGTAAATATATATCCCGCTCAGACATTCTTTCAAGTTCACTACATGTATCCATCTTACCTTATCAACATGCATGGAGCATTGCTGCTTTAATATAATATTGGAGCGCACAACTACTTGCTTGAAGTAGTACAATTTATTCAGCAAGTCAAGGCATGTTTGGCAGATTAATTTGGGAAGTGCATCGCTTTCTGAAATCTTACAATATACAATAATAAAAAATATGTTTCAAGTTCAACATTATTAGTGGGTCTTTAAATGTACACAAACACAATAACGAGTCATCTCTGCGGCTATTGAGCATAAAAACCAATGCCAAGTAATCTATGATTAAATAAATAAAAATTCCTAAATCACTTGTAAAATTGGCCAATATAGTCAACCTATATTAGTAAAGTCTTGAGTACGTGCAGTTTATTAATAATGATAAAATTTTTCTTGCCAACTTTCAAATACAGCAACATCTTTCCAATAATCGGAAACTATTAAGCACACAGTAAATTTCATAGTGCTGCAAGTGTATGTACACAAACAAAAGGGCTTATCCCAATTTACCCGTGCAAGATAACCAGACTAGAAAATCAACAATTTGTGTTTCTCACAAATCGTATATGTATGCTGTGAGCCCGCTAATAAATGTATGCAGTGAGTGGCCCATATACACCTATACATATCCTTTATAAGGGATCAAAATATGGATGTCTAGGCACTCCTGAAGGCTAAGATAGAATATCTCATTACTACTAAAAAGTATCTCTGGTTCTATACTCACTATATAAAATACAGCAGCAATATGCAGCTATTTTACAATGGTATTCTGTGAGAGTGGTTTCCTATCTCGGTCTAGCCGGACCATTTGTGATGCAGCCTTAATATAGCTGCAGTGTAGCTCTACCATAAGTTAAGTTAAAATTGAGCCGTACTGAGATCCACACATAAGATACATCATATAGTTAAAAAGTAAAATCCAATATATGTTTCACTGCTGGGCACAGGCCTCCTCTCATTTCTGAGAGGGTTTTAAGATAAGGAAGTGTCCTTCGCACTGCCCCAATGCATAATGACGAACTTCACATGTCCTCGAAATCTTTTTTTATTTCTCAGACATGAAGGTTTCATAGTAGCCAAGTAGCAGGATCGTATTATTATACGATCCTGCCAAGTACTTTAACCACAAAACCACGCACTCAGCAACACTAACTCAGACGTTCTTGTTTTTGTGCGGGTACACATTTTATACGGAAATTATACACAACAAACGTATGTAGTACGTTTGTTTTGAATCGTATCTTTGTTCTTACCTCTACGGAAGTGCAATACTTGAATACTTCAACTGAACATACAGTAAATATCTCTTTAAGTGGTCCAGCATCAGACAAACATGCACGACAAATTTTATTAAAATCTAAATTTGTGGCCATTATTTTAAATAATTAAAGATTATTGAAAAAACAAACAATAAACATTGTAAACATCAAAATTCAAAATGAAAACTTGACAGATGACACTAATAACAGCCATAGACGTATATATATGTTTTTAATACGTCTATGATGTAGGGATGTTCGATGATCATCGATGTTCGATGATCTTACGATGATTGAGATATATAACCAGTGGTGTTACCAGTGATTACTTATAGATCTAGAGATAACTGTAATGATGGCGAAGCAATTTTAAACCTAAGTCTATTTTTCCGATCAGATGCTAAACCACTTGCACATCCAGGTACAATAAACGTCAGCGCCGCTATACATTCTACAATTTTCAAAGACAGGCGGGCTATGCTTTAGTACGTGAGTGATTGTTCTCATGTTCTCTAACCTTCATGACCTGGGATTACGAGCTAATCGTAAGAAGACCGGACATTTTTTAAACGAGCGCTTGAAAAAAATTAGGCTGGATAGATCCAGCGCTTTGTTACGGCGGTACGCGGGAAAAAAATACCGCGAAATTTAGTTTTCGGATGAAAAAATTGTTAACATCGAAAAAAGTAATTATATAGAAAATGATAATATGAATGCTCACAGCAGTAAAGAAGTCAGCATGTGTGTTCCGAGGATTCAACGAGCACATTATCCTACGTCACTCATGGTTTGGCTTGGAGTCTCATATTCAGGCATAACTGAGGTGTTTTTTTTTTTTTGTGAAAAAGGTATAAAAACCAGTGTCGAGGTGTACTAGAATACCGTCCTAACAAACATAGTGGAACCTCTTTCTCAAACAGTGTTCAAAAACAGACATTGGATATTCCAACAGGACTCTGCACCAGCTCATAGCGCACGAAGCACCCAAAACTGGTTGACCGCAACAGAACTTACAACAGAACTTACAACCTGACTAAGTAAGTATAATCAGTAATCACAAAATTTTTATTAGCAATTTACAAAATTAATAATAGTACTACGTTACTAAGGGTTAATTATGGTGAATAAATACTAGTTTCTCTGCATTGAAAGGTAACAAGCGGTTTCGCCGGTCTTCATAAACAAGGCCCGCTTCAGATAAAAGTCTTTCGCTGTACACACTGCTGCAGAGTGCTGAAAGATACTATGCTCAACGACCTCAATAGTGCCTCTCAACGGATAGGTCTTAAGATGAACATTGACAAAACAAAGATCATGTTTAATGTCCATGTCACACCTATGCCGGTAGTTTTTGGGAGCACTATGCTCGAAGTTGTTGACGAGTACGTTTACCTGGGACAAATAGTCCGACTAGGTAAGTCCAACTTCGACCGAGAGGTCAATCGACGGATTCAACTCGGCTGGGCAGCGTTCGGGAAATTACGACACATCTTCTCTTCAGGTATACCTCAATCTCTGAAAACTAAAGTGTACAACCAGTGCGTGTTGCCAGTGATGACTTACGGATCAGAGACGTGGTCCTTCACTGCTGGCCGTATGAACGCTCAAGGTCGCTCAGCGAGCTATGGAGAGGGCTATGCCCGGAGTTTCTCTGCGTGATAGACTCAGAAATGAGGATATCCGCAGTAAAACCAGAGTGACCGACATAGCCCAACGGATTAGTGAGCTGAAGTGGCAATGGGCCGGCCATATAGCTCGAAGAACCGATAACCGAGGGGGAAGAAAGGTTCTCGAGTGGCAGCCTCGTACCGGTAGGCGTAGTGTAGGGCGACCCCCCACTAGATGGAGTGACGACCCGGTAAGACATGCAGGAAATCGATGGATGCAGGTGGCTCAGGACCGTGCTTTGTAGCGTACCTTGGGGGAAGCCTAGGTTCAGCAGTGGACTTGTGAAGGACTGTAATGATGATGATGATGAAGACTGACCGAATATCCGGACTATTGTTTATTTTTAGTTTTATTTTTGGAAAGCGTAAATAATAAAAAAGGCATATCAATTCGTGAAAAGCGTTAAAGGCCTTATTCAAGTCAGTTTCCACATAAATTTCGTACCACGATAAGTTTTGTAGACATTCTTTGAATTTTTGAATATTATGGTCTAAGTTATAATCTCTCTTGAAAATGTTATAGGATGATACCGATGTTAGCTTATTTTTTACTGGAAAGGTTAAAACATTTGTACTGTGTTATGATCCGAGAGATGAAGTGGTAATATAGTTGCTGTCGCGTTTGGAATATTACTCAGTATGTCGTCCTCTCCCTCCGGACCTCCGATAGGAGTAGACATATACAGAAACCTTATAACTTTTATTCAAAAATATTTATTCTAAATTAACTCGATTAAATATACACTAAATATTAGGAGTGCATAAGGACTAAGAAGCTTCAACATTACCTGCGCAGCGCCGAGTAAAATCTGGGACCCTGGTACAACGCTAGCTAGGTACCGTGAGACCTTTTGTTTAATATAAACTAATCAGCGCTTGGGAGGTCGACAATATCTTGTCCTTGCAATAGTAGCCCCGCCCACTGACTTATCGACGCACGCGCAGCTGATAACAACTTTACCTGCGCTTGATCATCCCCGGCTTACTTGGTCCCGCCTCATATAGTAGTGGCGTTCGATTTCAAGCTCAGCGCACACTGCTACACATATGGAATCTAATTTATTGAATAAATCACTCCGAATCACACCTAGAGCTATCAGGACATCATTTGGATAATAGCTTTATTGCACAGCGCTGCAAAAGAAAGTTCCCGGAGGATGATATTGAACCTGATAGGTTTGATACCTTTAGAGAGGAAATGAGGACCATGATAAATTCTATGTTTAAGGTGCAAGAACGTGAAATTAAAATTACCCCGGCGCTTTTAGAAATTAAGGACACGAATTCTAGCATAGAAAAAACAATATCGTTCTTAGCAACGCAAAATGAAGAACTCAAAAAAAAAACTGGAACATCTCGAAAGCCAAAACAAAAAAGATAAACAACAAATAGCTATTCTGGAGCAAAAATTGGAAGATATGAAGCGCGAAAGCCGTAAGGCCAACTTTAAGATTAAGAACGTACCCAAAACTACCGAAGAAACCCGTGGAAGCTTGATAGGAATGGTAATGACATTGTCAAAAACAGTCGGAAGCAAGCTTAATGAAACACATATCATGGACATCTTTCGAGTAAAAGGAAAAAAAGGAGCGAAGGGTGAGTCACCAATCATAGTCGAGACCTCATCCTCAATCGTGAAGACAGAACTCTTGACTATGTGTAAGGCCTTCAACAGGAAAAATAAACAAAAGCTATGTGCCAAACATCTTGGCTTTAAAAGGAATAAAGATACGCCTATTTTTGTGTCGGAGCAGCTAACCGCCAAAGCACTTTTTAGCACGGGAACTCGACAAAACAAATACCTTCAAGTATTGTTGGACCGCGTATGGCCGAGTGTACCTGCAGGAGCATGACTCGTGCCTCGTAATAACGGTTAAAAGTGAAGCCCAAATAAATAGCCTGATGCAGAAAACATGACTATACGTTGAGCCTTATGCGGTAGGCATTAAACATTTCTCTTTGTTGTTCAATACTCGTTACATTATATTATTTGTTTTAACTAATTTAATTTGCTATATATCAGGGCAAAGCCCACTATGTAAAAGTATACGCAAATACATAATACACAACACAAACACACACACAATGTACATACTTACAATATTTATGTATATTCCCCATCTAATTATAAGTAAATCAAAAGAAATCGTAATATTAATAAAACTAAATCAACTCCTTATAGTACGTAAAATCAGCTTTATATACGAATATAAAAATGGATAGTTCTCTCATTAATCTGGGAGTAATAGATGAAATCCAAGTTGCACAGTCAAAAGTAGAATCAATTCATAACTTCTCGAAAATATTGCATTACGTAAAAAACAGTGACTACACTATAATTGCTCAAAACATCCGAAGCATATTTAAAAATTTTAACGACTTTTACTTTTCCCTATCTACCTTTAAGTTTGAAGTTGACTTGTTGGTATTAAGTGAATGTAGACTTGACTGTAACGAAGCAATACCGCACTTAAATAATTACACCTCTTTTTTGACTACAAATCATATTAGTCATTGTGATGGAGTAGTAGTTTATGTAAAAACACACTTAAATGTAATGTAAAAGAAATTAAACTAATACATACGTCATGCTTGCCAGTTGTATTACCCAGTTATACAATTCTTTGCATTTATCGGTCGCCTTCAATTAGAAATGCTGAACTTTTTATAAACTCATTGTGCAGACATTTAGACACTATAAAAGGACATAAAATGTTGTTATTACCATATATTAATATAAATATTATCAATAAAACCATTGAACAATCACACGAACATACAAATAGACTGGCATACCTCAATATGTTAGTAATGCATGGCATACTTCCAGGACATGTATTGCCTACAAGGAAACACAACTGCTTGGACCATTTTATGCTGAGAATAGATATTAATATACACTTGGCTTCTATTATAGTCTTTGATACCACTATAACCGATCATCATATGATATTCCTAAAATTGATAAATATCGATACACAAAATGGAAATCAAAATAAAAATAACATTAAAAAATTAATAATATTAAATATAAGACAATTACAAATTATGAAAATGGACTCTTAAGCCTAAAAGAAAGTAATCTAGCTAATTTAATACTATATGAGAATCCCACAGAATTAACTAACACACTTATTAATAAATTGCAGCAATATTTAATGGACAACATTTTTTTAAAACGCATTCCCTCCAAGGATCGATTAAATAAACCATGGATTACACCAGGTATTTTAAGGTGCATCAGAAATAGGAATTACATGCAACGAAAATTACGTGCTGATCCATATAATGATATCTTAAAAATAACTTACAAAAGACACCGTAATTTTTGTAATCACATAATTAAAAAATCTAAGATTCAACATGATAAAGAACTCTTGATTAAACATAAGAAAAACCCACGGAATTTATGGCATACAATAAATAATATAACAAGCCGTAACAAAGAAAAACAAATAGTCTGGAGTTGTTGGACATACACGCTTCCCCACAGTTGTCTGTTGATCATGTATGCGATTTCTTCGCTAATGTTGGCAAAACATTAGCTGAGGATATATTAACAAACACTTATACACAACAACTCTAACAACTTCAAAGGTCAACTGAAATCTGAGAGAGCCCCAGGCTGGGATAATGTATCTACTCAGTTTTTAAAACAAGCGAACAATCAAGTAGCGCCCATAACTTCGCACCTTGCTAACCTTTGTTTTAAACATGGGATCTTCCTCGCGGGGCTCAAAACGGCAATAATAACGCAGGTGCATAAGAATGGTGACGGAGAAGATGTATCCAACTATAGGCCAATTTCAGTTTTAACCACCATTTCAAAAAATTTTGAGAAATTAATCAACAAGAAACTAACTAATTATTTAAACAAAATTGATTTTCTTTCAAAATCGCAATACGGATTTCGGCGATATCTTTCAACTGAAGATGCAGTCACAGCATTAACAACTAATATCGTTAACAATATCCACAGGGGAAAGAAATGTATTGCAGTGTTTCTGGACTCAAAGAAAGCATTTGATACTGTCTCTGTCCCCATTCTTATACAAAGGCTGGAGAGTATTGGCATAAGAGGAGTGGCACTTGCGCTATTATCAAATAACCTCAATGAGCGCAAACAATGCGTGAAAATAGGCCAATACATTAGTAGCCAATGTGATGTGACGTATTGTGTCCCACAGGGAAGTGTCCTTGGGCCGACTCTATTCTTGACTTACATCAATTGCCTCTGCAATATGAGTATTAACGCGGGACAAGTTTTATCTTATGCAGACGACACTGCCATTGTTTACACTGGCAACACATGGGATTCCGTACGTCAAGTCACGGAGGAGGGGCTAGTCAGGGTAGCTAACTGGTTAAAATCAAACCTCTTAACATTGAATACGGACAAAACAAACTACATAGCATTCACAAAATATAATTCAACGCAACCTGAACACAATTTCAAAATTCAAATTCATGATTGTAACAACCTTCGAATAAATTGCTCTTGCAAAACCATTACCAAAGTTAACAATAGAATGTATTTGGGAGTTGTAGTTGACCAGAAGCTATCCTGGCTCGCTCATCTAGAACTAATGATGGGAAGAGTCAGAAAACTCATATGGGTTTTTAAAAAGCTGAGACATGTTACTGACAAGAAACTATTAAAACTAATTTATGTTTCATTGGCTCAGTCACTATTGACCTATTGTATCCCAGTCTGCGGTTGTGCTAGTAAGACGCAGTTTCTCGATTTAGGAAGAGCACAAATAACAATACTTAAGGTAATGAGCTTTAAAGCCTATAGGTATACCACTGAAAACCTATACAAAATAAGTGATGTTCTTACGGTTAAGCAATTGTATATATTAAATATAATTTTAAAATGTCACAAAATGCTTCCATATGATCCTTCCAAAATATCTAGAAGGCGAAAGCATAATGTAGCTTTCATTGCTACAGTCAAGTCAGGTTATGCTAGGAGCCAGTTTACGACTCGATCTGCTTATTTATATAACAAAGTTAATAAAATTTTAAACATTTACCAAATGACTAAGTATTATTGCAAAATGAGTTTGACGGCACTATTAAAAACTTGGAGTTACAACAGAGTTTTTCTTACAGAACTCAAACTAAGACATTGTTGGATTATATTTTACACACAATAGAAGTTTGATTTAAAAATTAAATATTTATAAAATAGGAATGATAAAACTCACCTTAACTTAATCCTTTGGGGCCTTAATCTAAATGAACCCATAAACCTCGCACACACACACACACACACACACACACACACACGCGCGCGCGCGCACACGCACATACGCACACACGCACACACGCACACGCACGCACACACACACACACACACACACACACACACACACACACACACACACACACACACACACACAATGTTACGGAGAGGGGGGATTTCTAACACAAGTATTTATTTACTTAAAAGAAATCCTCATTCACAACACTGGTATGTAAAAACTCTGATACTGAATAAATTATTTGATTTGATTTGATTTTGGTCTATACACGATAACTTTCGCGTAGGAGCGTTAACATGAATTTTTAAGTTGTTATTGTGACAAAGTTCTTGTAACTCACAAGAGAATTTACCCTTTTTAAATGTATTTATGTTTATGTCTCCTGCTAAAACTATACGCTTCTTAGTGTTATATTTTGTAACTAAGGTATAAAGTTGTCCAATTTAAAAAAAAGGCTAGGATCTGATTGCGGTGTTCTATAAAAACATATTGTTATTAATTTATTTGCTGTAATTTCGATGCCGCATACTTCAAATATGTTTTGCACTGCCTGAACATTTACAAAGGACAATACTTTGCATAGTAAGCTCTTTCGAACTAAAATGCAAGTTCCGCCCCTTTGTTTATCCCTACTATAATAAGTTCCTATTTCATAGTCACTAAGTTTTACATAATTATCGTCACCTTTCCTTAGAAATGTTTCGGATAGATATATAGCGTTAGCTCAAAAATGTCTTTCCTTGACAAAATACTTGCGATATTTTGATGAAAGATTTTAAAATTCAGTAATGCCTTTGTTTCGAAAAAAAAAATATTTTTTTACTGTGGGAAAGTAATAGGGTATAGTCCCTTTTTTTGGTAGCAATATCTTTGATGCAGGCGAAGTAGATTTGTACCGCTATGTGATACTAAAATATTACTGCGCTTAAAATAAAATGGGATTGTGCCTTTTTTTAGTGGTTGGATTTAACGTCTGATCCGTCTTTGCTTGGTCTATAACCACCTATTATTTTCTTAAGTTCACAAATACTCAAGTATTTATTTGCATAGTCACTACAGTCCAAAAGGTTTTTTTTTTTTTTCAAATATGTATAAATTTTTTGGTACAGTAGTTACAATTCACAAAATGACAATTTTTATACTCATTACATATATTTTTGATACTTTTATTTAAACGATTAACATTAACATAATTATTTTTTGCAACATTTAATACAATGATGTTGCTTTTGTTAAAATTCTCGTAAGTGTAATAATATAACTTTCATATCGTTGTCGTTTTCACCCATACATAAAACCAATTTATCATTTGTCGATAGCGTCATATTTAGGCATGTCTCAGTTACTTCCGTGCTAAGTGCGTTAGGTTTGGTTTCTGCAAAAACTTTGTATTTTTTATATTTTGTCGACTCTTTTGAATGTATAATAGAAGATGCCTACCTACGCACTGCTGAGTGCCCCAAATAAATACTCTATTTTTTGGTTGACATATTTGTTTTTTTTTTGCCCAAATTTATAAATGTATTCAAATTAGAAAAATTAAATGGTCTTTGTGTTTGTAGTTTTTGTGTCAGAGTATCAATTTGGTTAGTGAGTTTAGAGATCTCCTTGTTAGCGTTTTCCAATTACTATACTGACTTACAATAATTGTAAGTCAGTAACTTTTTGTTGCAGAGAAGATATAGAAATATTATTACTGTCGTTCGATATTTCCTTTGGTGCTAAAGGCGTAGAATTTCCGTGACGACACGGCGTGGAAGTTCTCTGTTTTTTTCCCCCTTTTGCAAACCTTATTAACTTCAACTGGTGTGTGGCACAATGACTGTAATATTTTTATTCCTGAGGTCGACCTATTAATGTGTCTGTTGAGAGCATTAATTTCTAGTATTGTGTTTTCTAATTCCTTTTGTGTACTACTTAGTTCAAGAGTAAGTTGAGCTATTGATTCTTTTAACTCTTGGATTGTTCATCATCATCATCATCATCATTATAGCCCTTCACAAGTCCACTGCTGAACATAGGCCTCCCCCAAGTAATGCCACAAAGCACGGTCCTGAGCCACCTGCATCCATCGACTTCCTGCATGTCTTACCAGGTCATCACTCCATCTAGTGGGGGATCGCCCTACACTACGCCTACCGGTACGAGGCTGCCACTCGAGAACCTTTCTTCCCCATCGGTCATCGGTTCTTCGAGCTATATGGCCGGCCCATTGCCACTTCAGCTTACTAATCCGTTGGGCTATGTCGGTCACTCGGGTTTCTCTGCGAATATCCTCATTTCTGAGTCTATCACGCAGTGAAACTCTGAGCATAGCCCTCTCCATAGCTCGCTGAGCGACCTTGAGCGTCCTCATACGGCCAGCGGTGAAGGACCACGTCTCAGATCCGTAAGTCATCACTGGCAACACGCTCTGGTTGTACACTTTAGTTTTCAGAGATTGAGGTATACCTGATGAGAAGATGTGTCGTAATTTCCCGAACGCTGCCCAGCCGAGTTGAATCCGTCGATTGACCTCTCGGTCGAAGTTGGATTTACCTAGTCGGACTATTTGTCTCAGGTAAACGTACTCGTACAACTTCACAACAACAAACAACTTCGAGCATAGTGCTCCCAACAATTACCGGCATAGGTGTGACATGGACATTAAACGTGATCTTTGTTTTGTCCATGTTCATCTTAAGACCTATCCTTTGGGAGACACCATTGAGGTCATTGAGCATAGTGCTAAGGTCCTCCAGCGGTTCTGCCATAAGGACTATATCGTCGGCAAATCGAAGGTGAGTGATGTACTCGCCATTGATGTTAATACCGTATCCTTTCCAGTCCAGTAGCTTGAAAACGTCTTCCAACGCAGCGGTGAAGAGTTTCGGGGATATAACATCACCCTGTCTTACACCTCTCTGCAGTTGGATAGGTTTCGTACTCTGGTTCTGTACTCGGATAGCCATTGTAGCCCTACTGTACAAACACTTCAGCACTTCAATATACCGACAGTCAACTAGGCACCGCTGAAGTTATTGTTTTTGATTGTTACTGTCTCTAATATAATACCGTCTACATTCCTTGATAATTTTCTTGACATGGAATAGAATTCATCGGATAACTCGTTCTCGGTGAATATGTGCGAGTCCATTGTCTGAGAGAAAAACGTATTTTGAGGTGTAGATTGTGAAACCACGGTAATATTTTGTACAGAGGACAATTCATACAGGGTGTTTTCTTATTTCGCATAGTAACGTTGGAAGATTCGCTATTATATGATGTCAAATATTTTTTACTATAATTTTTAATACAAAGTTTACACTCCCATTTCGTTTTCGCCTCTTGATTCTTTAAATGGTAAAGTTTCTCAGAATAGCCGGCACAGTCTAACTCATATCTTTTTTCACAACCTGAACATAATAGTGTATTTTGCATATCAACATAGGTACTTTTTGCATTTAAAACAACATACTAGTGCTGACATCTTATGGCTGATGTTAGCGGATTTTGTACTCGCTTTAGAAGACATTCTGTTGTTTTATTTTATTTTTCTAGTTAATTTGTTAATATTTTTGTAGATGGCGTAACTGAACTATGTACAATAAATCAAATGTTTTAGAATTTTTCTCCGTTGTGGTGAATAGTGGAACTATTAAAATGTTGCTATTTAGATATTTAGAATTGATTACAACTTGTGGTTCTCAATAAGATATCAAGATGGAGTTATATGCCATGACCTCAAGTATGAAGAGTAATGACATCTAGTAACGAGTCGTTGATACTTGAACGTCAGCTGATCTTGTTTGTATCGTAAATTGTCAAGTTTAAAAAGTAACGTCCACGATTAATAATTGGTTACGCGGAAATGATTTGTGTATTTTTAATTTTGTTCGAGGGTATATTACAGTCAAGTGTTTGTCCTTCCTTTAACCTCATGTCCCTTCCGTACACACTGAAGGGGGAAAGGATCTAAAGGTTGACGCGATTCTTTCGACCAATAAAACGCGCGCCCCACCGAGGTGAATTCGTTGGAAAGCCAAGCCAATAAAGGTTCGCGCGCTGACCTCGCGCACCTCTCTTGCCTCGCGCCGCTAGTCTGAACCGCACCACCTGGTGCCCCAGAAGAAACTACCTCACGTCGCACCATCGCAACGGAAGCGTCGTCCACAGCATCAGAATCACACCCCGTATCAATTATTTTTGGTAGGGCAGTGCTAACCTTACATCGACATAACGCATGGTCTTTTGTAATGATCATGTCATGTCATGGTCATAATTATCAAAAGATAGTAAACGAATTGTACATGGGTGCCTTTAGCTAATCGGTTCTTTGCTCGTAATTGAGGGAACATTTCTCGCATTAGCAGAAGTCAACATGCAAGTCAACACGGCTCATGGAATATGCGGTGTAATTGTGTTAGCATTTTCTCTCATCAGCTTCGTCACCGTCATCGTAGATCTCTTCTCGTCCAAAGTACGTTTACACAGCCGTTGGACTGTTTGCTATTTCAATGGGACTTATCATGATGGTCATGGGCTTCAATATGGATTATTTCAGCGCTAGCCAAGGTGGATTATCGACAGCTCTAATGGTGGTGGTGAAATAAGTGTTACAATCTTTTTTTAACGTGAAGCCCAAATTTTAATGTAATAAATCAAAAGAATACAGAAGAATGTATTGAGGTTTTTAAAAAATACTCCCTTTAGTTATTTCCAGTATATAAAATTTTAATAGCACCATCTAGTTAATTCTATAGGTAAAGTAATTTTATCGAACGAAAATTGGTTGATTCTCACGATGGTACCTAAAGATTACGCTAGATGGCACAAATACGATATCGGCTAATTTAATATTTATATTACTATATGAGGTTAAAATATCATTTTGTACGGTTTATTATGAATTGAATATCATTTTGTACGGTTTGTTATAAATTAAAAATGAATAATTATATAATAAATAGTCATTATTTTACAGTAAAAAATTAGCAAAGCTTTATCTTCTCATTATAACTATCTAATTCCTGTCGTAATCTGTTCTTTTATGCTTATAACTTAAACAAAATAATTTCGAGGTTTCACATCTGCCAGGCGTCCCTTTTTTAACTTTGTACATAGTTTGTTTGTACTTTGTTCATGCTTTTCTTTTGTTCATATATTGTATTGTCTGTAAATATCTCAAGCAAACCCAAACGGCTCTTTTCAAAACAACCGAAGGTGTGCAATTGCATATTTCATACAATCTATCTAGCGGTAGTATGCTTTCTATGTGCTTTGTTAAACACGTCCTTGACAGCACTGAATATGAAACTAAAGAGCTCTAACTAAAGAGAAATGAAGCTCAAGATTGGTGTATTTTTATTAAACTGATAAAAACAACAAAACCATATCTTGGGCTTGCCCTAGTTTGGAGCCCTAGCTTCGACACTGGTGGTAGGGCACAGTCCATTTGTTCGGGTTTCACACCAACAGCAAACAATTATTCGTTAATTTTCGAAACGCTTATTCAAATTCAAATTCATTTATTTGCCAGAATGTATGTGTACAATAAAGTATAATCTTAAATTACGTATAATGTCCCAATTACATTATACCACTTTTTATGGTGTGCAAATATTTTATAATTATACATGCAAAAAAAAATTAAAAACAAGTGGGAATTCAAACAAAATGTCACATTGTGGAATAATTGTTCTTAATTGTTAATGTCCATACTTTCAGTTTTTTGTAAGTAATTAATTATTAGATATATATCAATATTACTTCTTCGCATTTATTTTCCACAAAATACATATTATTATTAAGACATATTAATTCATTTAGGTCGTAAAAACATTTTTCTTTTAACCATTGTATCAACTTTTTTTAAACATGGTTAAAAGTAACTCTTTAAAGTCTTTGGGTATTTTGTTATACACCTTTATAGCATTTACGTAAGAGTTCCTTTCATACAATTTGAGCCTGCATTGAGGTAAGTATAATTTATTTATTTATTTATTTTATTCTTTATTGCACCAAAGATTTTGTACAAAAGGCGAGCTTAATGCTATATGGCATTCTCTACCAGCTAATATAATAATTTATGTTTATTTCTAGGCGTTACATTTCGTTCAGTTACATCTATATGCCTTTCAAAGTGTTCAGGATGTTGTTTTACAAATATGCATATTTCTTTAATGTACAAGCATGTTAATGTCAAGATCTTGTACTTTTTAAACAAGGGCTTACAGCTATCCATATACCCTGTTCCATAGATTGCACGCACACATTTTTTTTGTACTCTAAATACTTTATTACCTACATCTACTGAATTGCCCCACAATAAAAGACCATATGATAGTACCGACGAAACAAATCCGTGATATGCACATAGAGCAGCATCAGTTGATACCGTGACTCGTAATCTTTATATTGCGTAGACATATCTGTCAAGTTTGTCACAAACGTAATCGACTTGTGTTTTCCAGTCGCAATTTTGATCCAACATTATACCCAGAAATTTAGTACTTGCTACTTGTTCGATGAAAAATAAAAATATAAATTTCTTCGCAACCTTCCGCTAAACAAATACAATGATGTGTCTTACCTGGATTGAAGAGCACCTTTTTGTAAGAGTTTTGAAAGAGACCACATTTGTGTAAGAGTGTCCACTAAATCGAACGCCTTGCTCATGTCCAGGAAGATTGCCGCAACTGAAAGGCCATCATTTATAGCCTGGGTGACTATTTTAATCAAATTAAAACATGCTAATGAGGTTGTACTATTCTGTTTAAATCCAAATTGCTCCTCTTTAAGTAAACGATGACTTGTCATAAATTCTTGAAGCCTTTCTCGAATACTTTTGACAATATGGGTATTCGCGTCACTGGCCTATAATTATTCATTTCATATTTTTCGCCTTTCTTAAAAGTGGCTTAACGATTGATTTTTTCAATATATTTGGGAAGGTACCTTCTTCAAAAGACATATTAATTAAATAACATAGCGGTTGACATATGTACCGTGCGGATAATTTAATTGCAGTGATTGTTATTTTATCAAGTCCTACTGCATTCGTATTATTAAGACTTTTAACTATCCGAAATATTTCCATATCATCAGTAGGTTTAAGGAATATTGTATGTTTATTATTATTCGTGATAGTTTTGTTTATTTCGTCAACATTATATTTAAAATTATTTTTATTTGTCAAATTTATATAAAAGTGATTAAATATGTCAATTATTTTCTTTGGGTCGTCATTAGGAGTTGTATATAAACAGATAATCGTAATCTTATTTACTTCTACGCCACATCATTCGTAGCATCGGTATCGGTAGCTGCGCTCAAGAACCTGAAATTTAATGATCTTATGGACTTTCTGTTTCTACATATCGCATTAAAGAAGCTAGACTCGGACACCGTGCGTGCGTTTGAAATGGAGCATCGTTGCTCTGAGTTACTGTCATTCGACTCCATAGCTTCCTTTGTACGAGATCAAATTAAAGTGATACAGCGTTCCTCGAATGTCAAACAAGAAATTAAGAAATGTGTCGAACGCAGACCGATCTCATCAACTAGGACCAATGGCTCTGTGACGTACGTAACCACTGCGCCTACATCGCCTCATAGCTTCTGTGTTCTATGTAAGAATAAACAACACGGTAATTTGTATAATTGTGCGACTTTCCGTAAACATTCACCCAGCGAACGTTATAGAATAGTAAAGACGAACAACTTATGTTTAAATTGCCTAAGCGATAGACATTTAGTTGCCAAATGCAATTCTAGTTCCACGTGTAACAAGTGCGCCAGCAGACATCATACGTTATTACATTTCGAAAGTGGCAACATATTCGCGTCGAGTATATCGGACAAGGAAGCTACACATACTAAAGTCGACGCTTCTAACGGTCGACCGGGTGACGTCGCCCTGTGCTCACTATCGAATACGGGAACGCGGTCTCCTTCCACCGTGTTGTTGGGTACAGCCCGTATCGTAGTTAGGGATTCACATGGAAACGAACAGAGTGTTCGTGCATTGCTAGACAGCGCGTCACAGAGTATCTTTTTTTATAGGATAGGGTGACAAACGAGACACAGTCCACCTGATGGTAAGTGGTTGCTGCGGCCCATAGACATCTACATCTATCCTCGATTACAAATCAAAATGCAGATGCGTTGTCACCCGTGAGGACTAAGATGGAATGCCCCGTTTCCAGTAAAAAGGGTCTCCGGTTCTCTACATTCACCATACGAAATACAGCAGCATTAAGCTACTATTTCACGCTGGTATTCTGTGAGAGCGTGGTCCTTCCCCGGTCGAGCCGACCCATCCGTGCTACAACTATACTCCTAATATAACTGCAGCATGGCTCTACCACGTATAAAATAACACAACAATGTGCTTCGTAACATAACACGACAATTTTGCCAGCGTTTAGGATTGTTAGTAAATAAGACCTTCATGCCCCGTAGTCAGAGGTATTGGAGGTACTAATAAAAATACACAGGGCTCTATAAATTTGAAATTTTATTCTTGGCTAGATCGTAGTATTAACTTTAAAACAAATGCATTAGTAGTAGATAAAGTCACCGAGCGTCTGCCAACCGTTTCGGTCGACACCTCGGCAATGATTGATTTTGAGAATTTGACTCTGGCAGACGATACTTACGCCGTCCCCGGAGATATAGACATGCTCATTGGAGTATCGGTTTTCCCTCATCTTTTGTTACACAATAAGGTCAGGGGCAACTCCTCGTATACCGCGCCTTACGCACTGGAGACCGTCTTGGGCTACGTCATCGTTGGTTCCGCCCCTATCATGGATAATATTTCGGCAACATCCTGTTGTTGCACCGTCGCTGTCGAACCTCCCGAATTATTGACTCGCAATTTTCGGGAAATAGAGGAGGGGAACGCCCCATTTTACTTAGCTCGGGTAATAAATTATGCGAAAGGTCGAGAAACAAGACGTTAGAGTCTGTCATTAGTAAACCTGTTGTAGTTTCGTCGCAGTCGAGGGGAACGCCGAGTAGGGATAGCCCTGGAGCTAGGGTTATCGATATCGAGGTGACATATTCAGTGCACGTGTTTCGCAACCCGGGACTCGAATCGATGTCGTTAGCGGAAGCGTGCGCGGCGCCGATCGAGGTCACGGTCACGGCGCATGGAGACGCCGAGCTGCTGCGACAGAAAGCGTGCCTCATTGGAGGCTACGGAATAGACCTGCTGAGGCCAATCTTGCTTGGCGGAAAGAAGTGAAGCTTCGCGAGCAACAAGCCATAAGCAGTGTTGTTCCGAAGCGTTCATCGCATAGTTTTACCTCTTATTAATACTTATAGTTTAGTCACTTAGAAATTGCATACTTGTGATTAGATAGTTTTATTATTTAAACTAGCTGCTGCCCGCGACTTCGTACGTGGATGATGTTGACAACGGGGTCGTCAAAATTGAAGATCTGAAATGTATGATGTCGAATTCTAAGAGTCCGGGGACGAAAAAATAACATGATGCGCGAGACAATTCGAGACGTTCCAGATCTTTCACTTTTGTAAGTCAACAGGAAATGCCCATCAGACTAAACAACTTTTGCTAATACGTCATTCCTATATATGTTATAATGTCGCTGGGCTTTGGAGTTCCACAACAGGTATTCCAGATCTTCAATTTTATTTTCACAGCAGAAAATACTTTTCACGTAGAATATTTTTTGCAAAGGCACCATTTATATATCTCTTAAACTTTAGCTGGTCTGTTGCGGTTCTGCATCAGGTGTTCCATATTTCAAAATAAAATTATAGCCTATATGTTGCCTAGACTTAACACCTATACAACAAAAACTTTTTATCCCGTATATTTTTTTTAAACAATGAAAAGTAATCAAATAAGTACGTAAGAACTAAGAATTGCTTATAAGTAGAAAAATAATTATTATTCGCAGGAAAATTAAACACATCAACCAACACAGACAATAAAGTTTTCCCCCGTTTCTATAGGATGAGAGCGGCCCATCGGCATCTATAACATCACTTTTTGGCAACGAAATCATAGTGCGATCTAACTCGACGCCAACGCCATCTAGTTAGAAAACGGAAACTACATATTATTTACCCAAATGAATTAATTAAATTATGAATTAAAACTAAATTGTAATTTTTGCATTAAAATATATGGTAACAGCAGCAAGGAACAAAACTAAGAATTACATACTTAAATCAATTATATTAATATTATCTGTTACTCGCTAGGCGCTAGTGGGTTGACACGTGTTGATTAAATATATTAAAAAAAAATTCTCGATAAAATATGCCTTGGTGTGTTTTTAGATATTGCAGAAATAATTCAAGTACCTAATGTTAGCAAATACCAAGGAATAACTTTTTATCGGTTAATAAGATACTTAATCAATAAAAAAGTATTATAGAATAATAATAAAACAAATTGTTCCTAAGGCACCATCTCGTGTCATGGAATATATATTATGAAATTAATTTGTTCAGATGTGACATTTCTGTTGATACTTAAGTATATTTTACAGAAGAGGGCCATTAGAGCAATATATAATTTAAAACCAAAAGAGTCACTGAGACAAAAATTTAAAGAAATTAATATATTAACTCTGGCCTCTCAATACATTTATGAAAATGTAATGTACGTACACAAAAATAAAAGTAGTTTTGCGAAAATAAGTGATATTCATTCTGTAAATACTAGGAACAGACACAAGCTGGTAGTACCAGTTACTCGACTCCACCGAGTCAGTAATTCATTCTTGGGGCGATGTATACGCTTTTACAACAAAATCCCAGAAAATATACAAAATTTGTCATACACAAAGTTCAAAAATGTTATTAAACTAAGTTTGTATAAAAAGGGTTATAATAATATTAAGGAATTTATAGATGATAATAACCCCTGGGAAGGGTGATCGCTACCAAGCTATTTCTAATTTGTCTTGTGTTGTTGATTGTAAACATGATTGTAAGCTATTATTAAAAAAAAATAGTCCCGCTGGGTTTCTTGCTGGTTCTTCCCAGGACAGAGGTTTTTTTTTGCGAACCAGTGGTAAATTAAAAAAGTGACCTTCAATAAGTATTTTTATAATCTACATTGAATAAAAAAGTTTCTATTTCTATTTCTATTTCTAGGACGAATATATTATTATGCACAATTTGTTTTTGTAGAAACTTGTAAGTTATCAAAATTAGGCTAAATGTTTTATATTTAAATCTGATCATTGTTCTTTTATTTTATATTTAGGTTTCCACATCAAAGTCATAGAGGAATAAATTCGTCCATTTTAAACTCTCGCGTGCCCAGCATTTATGAACGACTATTATTCTAATTTAAATGAATATATTTATAATTTAAATGATATATTAATTAGTATTGTTAAACATAAATTTAGATTTTTTGAATTTAATTTTAATTAATATTACAGATCGGAACTATTGTTTGTAGGCCGTACAAATACTTGTTCCTTGCGGGATTCTAACCCGTGGCCCCCAGCGTAACTCAACTCATTGCTAAGCCACTGCGCTACGGAGCCGCACTTCCGTTTAGAGCGTTATTTTCCGACTCCGTCAATTACCTCTTCAGCATATATATGCATCTTTCATTCTTTAAGCTTTTAATCTTGCAACGTGTCCAAACCACCGAAGCATTCCTTCTCCACGCTTTTTCTTATAACATCAATTATATAATTATACCTGCAACAAATGTGCTTGGTAAGATATAACTTAGAACCAAAAGTTTGACTTGACTTCATGATAGTGTAACTTGTTGTACCACCAATCAATCTGTTTAGTAATATGGGTGTGAAATTCTCCATACAATTAGATAGGATATGTAAAGTTCTAAGAATTCCTAATACACATAAAAAGTGCAAAAATTACGATTTTTTAAAACAAAATTATGGGATTTAAACTCGCACCATTTAATGCGGTAAACGGTCGCCTGACCTTACCGCTAAATTCCTTTTGACATATTGTTAAACAAGGTGAATTCGTGGGAAAGCCGAGCCAATAAAGGTTCGCGCGCTGCCCTCGCGCACATCTCTTGCCTCGCGCCGCTAGTCTGAACCGCAACACCTGGGGCAGTCGCGCCCCAGAAGTAACCGCCTCACATAGTGTGAGATATCGTCGCGCACCTCTCTTGCCTCGCACCGCTGGCCTGGATCGCATCTCTGGGGCGCCTCAGAAGAAACCACCTCACGTCGCACCACCACAATGGAAGCGTCGTCCACAGCATCAGAATCACACCCCGTATCGATTATTTTTGGTAGAGGCAGTGCTAACCTTACATCGACATAACGCATGGTCTGGTCAATTATCAAAAGATAGTAAACGAATTGTACATGGGTGCCTTCAGGTAATCGGTTCTTTGCTCGTAATTGCGGGAACATTTCTCCACGGTAATTTTATCTATAAATATTACCGTGATTTCTCGCATTAGCAGAAGTCAACATGCAAGTCAACACGGCTCATGGAATATGCGGTGTAATTGTGTTAGCATTTTCCCTCATCAGCTTCGTCACCGGCATCGTAGCTCTCTTCTCGTCCAAAATACGTTTAATGATCAAGAACGGGCCGGTGAAGATAATGCACATAGCCGTTGGACTGTTTGCTATTTCAATGGGACTTATCACGATGGTCATGGGCTTCAATATGGATTGTTTCAGCGCTAGCCAAGGTGGACTATCGACAGCTCTAATGGTGTTTGTTGCGATGATTCTATTTTACGTGCTTGTTCAACCAATAGTTGATTTAGTGTCGACAACTCGTAACATATTGTGACTACAAGATATTAGAGGCTCTACGGATGGGCATAGCGAGTGCATTGTCCAAGGTTGGCGCGTGCCACGTCCGCCATCTTGTTGAGGCATAAGAAGCCATCGCGTATACAGTCCACCTAGTATATATAATAACATCTCGCACAATAGGGTCAAGGCTCGACTTGGGAATCGAACTCGGGAACCCCTAGGCCCGCCGCTCAACCAATAATATTTACTGAAATTACTGTCTCATTTTCACTCACCAACCTTGATGAACATGCATTTCGGTCCTGTATACGTAATAATATAAAAACTCAGTTTCTGTTTACAGCATGACACCGTGAATAGATAATTCACCACATAATTAAGTTCGTCACAATTAAGCGAATATAACTTTTTTGGCTCCTAATATTTTTTATAATTAACACTGACTGCACTTAGTCTGACACCGATCTTCTTATCTCAAAAAAATACAAAAAAAAATTGTTTTAACTTTATGTATCTTCACTCTTATTTCTAGTCTAATTTGACTGGACTACTATTAGAACATAAAATATACTTAGTTCATAAGTTCTGTCAAAAACTTTTTATAAAATTAATGATACACTTTTCGATAATTATGTATGAAATGAAAGGTAATTTAATTAAGAATACAATTTTATTTACATTATTCAAAATCCCCTATTTTCAATACATGCCCGTAATCGACGTGGTCAATCATCAGTTGCAGCACGCACCACACTCATATTTATTTCTGCCGCTGCTTTAGCCAAAGATGCTCGTAGAGATTCCAAATTTTGATGAGGTTTAGCGCAGACTTTCTCCACCAAATTTTGCCATATCTTATAATCCAGTGGGTTTAAATCTGGACTAGAAGAGGGCCAGTCTTCATGTCCGATAAAGTCAATTCCATGGGCGGTAAACCAGTTTTGCGTGCTTCGTGCCCTACGAACTGGTGTAGAGTCCTGTTAGCATATCCAATGTCTGTTTTTGAACATTGTTTGAGAAAGCGGTTCCACTATGTTTGTTAGGACGGTATTTTGGTACACCTCGGCACTGGTTTTTACACCTTTTTTTACAGAAAAACACCTCAGTTAAGCCTGAATATGAGACTCCAAGCCAAACCATGACTGACGAAGGATAATGTGCTCGTTGAACCCTCGGAATACGCGTGCTGACTTCTTCACTGCTGTGGGCATACACCTTATCATTTTCTTTATTATAACTTTCTTCGATGGTAAAATTTTTTTCATCCGAATACAAAATTTTGCGGTATTTTTTTCTCGCGTACCGCCGTAACAAAGCGCGGGATCTATTGAGTCAAATTTGTTCGGTCTTCTTACGATTATCTCGTAGTCCTAGTTCTTCATTGATCACTCTTTTCCCATCTGAAGAGCTAAGATATATTGTTTATGAACAGCATCAAAACAAAAAATGTGCACTACTCTGTATCCGCAAAAGCGCGGAATACAGTAGCGTTGCGCATGCGCAGTTGATATAAACACGCGAAAATTGTCTTAATAAATAATTGTTTATTTAGATTTTATTGTTAATCGCGTACATTTTTTTGAATTTTCTTTTATTTTGCATATGTGTTAATTTAATATAAAATTATTATTAGCACCGCTCCGCACTACATGAATATCGAAGCCACAATAACAGGTGTATGGATTGCAATACAGTTCAGTTGAACATAGTGTGTGTTCGTAACGCCAAATCTAGTGCGTAGTACATAATATATTATGTCGATGACGAACATGATTTCGTTGGATTCGCGCCTTCACTGCTTGGATGATCGTGGCTTCGTGGGTGTCCTAACTGTACGAGGTCAGCCGGTCCTCTTATGATATTCGAAGCTTGAATCTTCAGTGAATAATTTGATTGTGCATTAAAAAAATCGTAGGGTTATTTTCAATTTTTGTAGAATGTTGAAAATCTCTTTTGGTGCGTAACCACAGTGGTGCAACGCGATAACCGCTACTCTATCTTCTTTCTTCAACCACTCCTTATTTGTAAATGAATGAAAATTAACGTATTTTCTATTTTCGGCAACCGCAAACATTATATTTTGAAATGTGGTGAAGTTCATCAAGCCAGTACTAATCAAATTTTTTAAATAATAAGGTTTTGATAGAACTTATGACACGACTAAGTATAGTCTAAAATCTGAATATTTTATTTACCTATAAAATGTTCACGAACACTATTAAATTGCTTGATACCAGCGAAAAGATTATAAATCTACATGTGCAACTCGTGTTTTGAAGTTTCGTAGATGTCAGATTTCTTTTTTTTTATAAAATCATGTAGAATGATTGTAGTGACATCTGTACTAGAAGAAAGACTATTTTATCGACCGATCACTATTAGAACTAAACAGTATAGTTTATTGTATAGGGTTGGGTGTTTCACATACCTCTTAAATAGTTTCACTTACCCCATCTTACGACTCTACTAGTAAAACCTTTAATAGGCTTTACATTTATGTTAAATAATATAAATTTGTAACTTTGATAACACCGTTAGTTTTTTTAAATAAAACAAAGTTCAGTCAAACACGACGAAATCGACAAAATTATTATTTTATTTTATTTTAGTATTTCATACTATTTTTGTTATTATTATTCCAAGGCAACATCTATACAAATAAATAAATTGAAGTGTCTGTTTGTTATGTCAAAAGTTGAAAGCCTCAACGCACCGATAATTACAAATAGGACGATTTTGATCAAGAAGGAACGGAATCCTAACGTTTATCTTTTAAAATCTGGGAATAACCTTATTAGATATTGTTTAATATATCCATCAAACAAACGTTCTTCCAGTCTCAGCTCCATACACGAGTAGATATACTTTAGAGCTTTAGATGGACGTCTGAAAGACTAACATTTGGTTCAAAAATACCTACCTAAATAAATAAAGAAAAAAACTTTTGTTGGTCTGAGATTGCATATAAATACATACAAATTAAGATTATTAGTGACTTAAGCTAAAGAAAACAATGCTTTAAAAGAAAAATGCTCACTAAAAAACTTTTAATAGAAATAGAAATAGAAACTTTTTTATTCAATGTAGATTATAAAAATACTTATTGAAAGTCACTTTTTTAATTTACCACTGGTTCACAAAAAAAACCTCTGCCCTGGGAAGAACCAGCAAGAAACCCAGCGGGACTAGAAACTAATTAAAAGTAAAAACCAACTTCAAAAATTAAAAGGCATAACATAAATCTATTATAGAAGTTAACTTCTAGAATCGGGGCTTTAATTCTTTTATAGACTACATCCTAGCATCGACTTCAGAAAATTGTTTTATTCTTTCTAGTATTTTAAAACCATTTTATTTACATTTTATTAAAAGTTAGATTTTTGATTATGCTAATGACTAAAAGTCAGACTTCGGTATTCGGCCTATTCGGCTACTTTTATCCTATTCGGTCAAATACCGAATATCTAGGTACTATTCGGCCGAATACCGAATACTTAAGTAAGATGTTTGGTTCTAGTCTGATAATTGGTAAAATAAATATATTGATTTTCTTTATCATATTGTATTTTCTTGTAATCATATAAGTAAGCATAGGTACATAATTAATTACGTATTTATTTATTTTGTGTCGACCGCCGCTCATGAACAACTGCAACACCAGGGAATTTGCAGATGCTTTGTGCCGGCCTTTTAAAAAAGTATCGGTCCGGAAAAGTTGCTGGAGGTAGTCGATGCCACAAGGAAGTTGTATGAGGAAGAAAACTTCTTGTAAATCGCACAGATGTGGACCGCCAATCATCCAGATGGTAGGTACCATATATCGCGAGTTTTTTCGTGGTGGATGCGACAAAATACGCAAAGAGATACAATATCTCTTCGCAGTGCAAGTGGGCCAAGCAGATAGAATGAGCTTGGTCGGCGACGATTTGAACCGCACTGCGCTGGATGCTTTATCCATCATATACCATCACCAGTGCTGTTGTCCGCTTAGCAATGAATGTTACCTGCTTGCAACATATTATTGATATGCAGAGGAAACAGCGTTGGTTATAGCACGCAGCCTTGTTAATACTATGTGTAATACTATACGAAGTATTAATACTAATAGATCCAATAGCAATTACATTATAAAATTAAAAAAAAAAATTGTATTATAAAAATTTAAAATACTTATAAAAGTAAGTGTCAGATAAATGTCTATGTACTTGAATTATCGTAATTAATTACGAGTGGAAGATTGTGGTGTTTTTTCTGCATTTTCAAACAGTGGTTCCTGTTTCTTCCCGTAGTCGATCTCGGCTTCAGAGAAAAGATGATGTTCTAAAAAGATGTTCTGAAAAAGATGTTCTGAATAAACACTACTTCCTTCCCGGCCGAATACTTTTGTCTAATATTCAGCTATTCGGCCAGGAAGGCTAGAATATTCTATTTTCGGCGAGTGGCTGAATATATATTTATTGCATTTCTACTAAAAATATACAAGAAGTGTAATAGTATAAGATCCCGATATAAAACGACCTTCACCGAGATGCTTATTTAATGAAACGTATTTTATATTTAATTTAATATGTCAATAAATATAATCCATATGGGTTGCCTAGCAAATTTCAGTCCAGAGTATGTTTAATTAATAATTAAAAAAAATTATTTTTTTAAACATTTCACCGGTATGATTATTAGATAAATTCTATACCAATCGAAAGTATGAAGCCCATAGAATATGCTAACGTTAGGTTGCCTATTCTTTTCCGGTCACAACTATAGGGTTGCCAGGTATAAACAGGTAAATCTGTACTAGCATTTTGCAACGGTCTGTTTATTTAATAAAATTTAAATGAAATTAAAGATTATTTTATTCTGAACACGGTGGTATAGGGTTGCCTGCGAAAAATCAGTCCAGAATTGCGGTTGTCGAATTTTAAAAAGTAAAATATTGCTCCGAGTGAATGTGTGCGACTGAAAGGTCCCAACCGACCATCCCATGCGATAGAAGAGGACACAGCATAGCAGCTGTTTAAAGTCCGCCCACTTAAAGAAAGAGAGTGCGCATGCTATTTGGGCTTGGAAAAGAAAAGGATAGCGATAGACTCGTATACTATGCATGATTTTGGAGTAGAGTGTCGCTATAAATACAATTGAAAAAAACGTGCTACTATTTATTGTTGGAAAAAATGGCAAAAAAGTGGTTTTTGTGTGGATCGGATGATTAAATAATTGATTTTAATGATGAAACACTTTTAAAAACTATTATGTGTATTAAAGTTAGCTTTTCGTAAAAAAAAACACTTTAAATACAATTTTGTTGAGTACCCAGTGCGTCTCTTCAATTTGTAGGTTATCATACCACGTGCTACAAAAAAGTGATCGTTTTGAATAAAAAATATAACGAAGAATTTCTTAATTTTAGTGCTGAATATACAGTAAGTATATAAAAAAAATTGAATCTTTAAAATTATCTTAGCTAATACATCTTCTATATTTTTTTCATGTTTAAATAATTGTTAGCAAAATTCACCTATGGTTTTGTTAATTTTCAACACACATATTTTTTTTGTAATTTACTTAAAAACGGTAATTTATAAATTAAACAAGAAAATGATCTGATTTCCTTTTTTTTGTAACAATTAATGAGGATGTTTTCAATCAACTATTCTTATCAAAAAGTTTATAAAATTTATATATCAAACATTTTCATTTAATCGCAAAATTTTTTTACGAGCATACCAATGTATCTACTACTGAAGAAGAATCAAAACAGTTGAACCCTAGTATTGATTCCTGTGCTACAGTTGCTGAAGATGAAACGAGTAATGTTGAAGACCCGTCCCAAACTTCTGGGGACTTTGACAAGGTAATAAAATATTTTTTAAGCTTTTTAAAAAAATGATATGAAAATCTATTAATTGAACTTGTATTTTCAATTATATTTATTTTCATCGATTTATACTCAAAGAATGATTTAATTCTTTTAGGAGCAGTCAACATAAACAGCATCGACATCAAGCAAAATTATTTGCCTTTTTTGTGACCACAGCCAAAAGAGATTTGGGAAGAAGCTGGTCAATCTTACTGTCCCTAATGATGACAAAGTACCACTACAGATAAAAAATATAGCGCAAAATTTTGGCGATTCGGTGATTCTCTCCAAACTTCAACATCAAACTATCGCGTACCATCTGCCTTGTTACCCAGTTTATCAATCGAAAAATAAGCGTTCCACGGAAGAATCTACCCATTCCAACTATAGTAAATATAGATAGTTACATCAGTTGGCCTTTCAATCTATATCGAATTTCATTGAAACAGAAATAATTGAAAACAACAAGGTTATGTACTTGGCTTAATTATTTTTAAGATACCAAGCTTTATTGTTAGAGTTTGGAAATCATGAAATTGATTTCGATGATATTGTTACGCGCTCAAGTCGACGATAAACTAGCGCCATCTAGTGTCAGGAACGAGAGCGAGGGGGAGCATTGAGAAAATGACATCACAAATCTTTCGACCGACAGCGCCACCCGAAGAACTAAGTTTCTGGAAAATCTACACTCGAATACTCGTTGCCTGGCGCGCATTTACGTGAATGTTCGGGACGCTTCTTTGCTAATTATATAAATAGGCGCTGCAAGATGCGATCGAGGCAGAGTTGAACTCGGCGACACAAGCGAAGCTTCGGAGCGGAATTAAGTGAATTAGTGTGTTTAATTATTAGTGTTTTTAGTTTTAATTTGTGTAAAGTAAATTAAAGTGTTAATTTAGGTAATTTTATCGGCAATTTTTATTGTCACGAACCTCAAGCTCGTAACAATATTCAAGATTACCGAAGTGAAACCTTGCAAAAAAATTAATGAAATTCGATGATCGTATTACGATTGAAGCGTCAATGGGAATACGTAACAAAAAAAATTGTGTATAAAACAGGCATGGACGTCTCTGTAATGGCAAACACTTTCAAACTTTTGGAGACAAGAAATGATTATGAGTTTGAAAATGTAGCATATTATTTGAGAAGCTGCATTAAAAATATAGATGCTCATCCGCTTTCTCGCAACATAACTGCTGATGATGTCATTCGTGTAGAATGTGACATTCCTAAGCAATTAATTGATTTGACATTGATTGATGACACTGATTTGACACATTCACTCGGAGCAATATTTTACTTTTTAAAATTCGACAACCGCAATTCTGGACTGATTTTTCGCAGGCAACCCTATACCACCGTGTTCAGACTAAAATAATCTTTAATTTCATTTAAATTTCATTCAATAAACAGACCGTTGCAAAATGCTAAAACAGATTTACCTGTTTATACCTGGCAACCCGATAGTTGTGACCGGAAAAGAATAGGCAACCTAACGTTTGCATATTCTATGGGTTTCATACTTTCGATTGGTATAGAATTTATCTAATAATCATACCGGTGAAATGTTTAAAAAAATAATTTTTTTTTTAATTATTAATTAAACATACTCTGGACTGAAATTTGCTAGGCAACCCATATGGATTATATTTATTGACATATTAAATTAAATATAAAATACGTTTCATTAAATAAGCATCTCGGTGAAGGTCGTTTTATATCGGGATCTTAGACTATAAGTACATTCAGATTTTCTTATTATTTTGATAGTATATTGAAATAATATGAACTTATGGAAATAATATGAAATTTAATCAATAACAAACAAACATAATAATTTTTCCATTTTTAACCATGAAGGTTCTTATATTCGACGCGATGTTTTTTTATGTAATAAGTATGGTCATCGATTTTTCGGAAACGGCTTTTAAAATAAATTTTTTAATTAAATATTTTATACCTCAGGGATGGCCCCATAATAGTCCTTTCCTAATAGTGAATAAAATGGTGGATGGTTATTTAGGCCACTTAAAATGGTAAAATAATTAATATTTTAATAAAAAGTATAATGTAATACCTATCCACATAATTAGAATAAAAGCTTCTGAAGACGGCATTTTAATTCTTAAATGCACTATGTCTTAGCACCTTCTTTAGCTTCAGAAGTAATTAATTAAGTAATTATTTTGTATTTCTTGTGAAGTTTGTTTATATTTTTATTAAGTTTAATTATTAAAAAAATCTAATCTCCTTTCATTTCCGAAGCAGATATTTCAAACGGAATATAGCGGAGAAAGTTGCAAATAATATTTGAATATCAACTTTTTGACACAAATAAAACAAGGTTTGAAGATTTTTTGTCACAATATCAATATTTCATAAATATAAATTAATCGTTCGTTGATCAATTTCTTATATCTATGTTGATCAACATGGTGCTCTTCTAGGTGAGGCTTCAATCGTAAAAACAAATAATTCAAAGTACCTACATGGTTGTTAATCACATTCCTCAGTAAGAAATGTAAAGATAATAATATTATTTATATTATTATCTTCTATATGCGATTGTTGTCACTTCGCTTCATAAAACTCCAGATTCATTTCTTGTATCAAATTTGTTTAAAACATTATTTTAAAATATTTATTTATAAATTTTTTTTTCAAATTACATAATGCACTTATACGAATATATATATATATATATATATATATATATATATATATATATATATATAATCTCTATTCATCTATTTCGCCAAAGGTCTTAAATCTAAAGGACCTAATTGTCTAGAATAGGTTAAGAATGTATGAACGTTCTTAATCTGTTATGTATATTTTAATTCAATTGGGTAGATAGCTGCTCCTTTATCGTAATTCCACTTGTTTACGATGGTCGACAGTGTAATTTAATCTTGAGTATTTTGTAACACTTAACAAAATTATATTGTTCATCCATTTACACTGACAAGATACCTACCGTTAATTTTATTTAATAGTTAAAAACAAATAATTAATTTTATTCCTGACATAGCTGTGTGGTATTTCTTATTACTCTCTAACTGTAAATTGACATATTACATATATTGCGCTTATACATGTATTTCCATCACAAAAAGTATTACGCGTTAGCGTTTAAAGAATCAAGATGCTTCGTATGAATTAAGGTTATGTTTACATTGTTAGATCATTGAGGTATACTAATATTATTCTCATAACCTTTTGTTAGTTGATTGGTCTTGTCCTGAATTTATAAAATTATTAAAGTGAAACCAACTTTATACACGTGTAGTGGAAAATTGAAAGTTACATTGTGATATCAAACACCAGTGTGAAATAAAATAACATGTCATCCGTATTCAGTCTAATAATGTTACACGTTGTCAAAGCGTCGCAAGGCGTCGCGTTATTGAGCGGAGCGAATGATACTGTACATTGAATTCCAGTGCTGATAACGATATATCCAGTAACAAGTTTGTATTGGTGCAGTGCGGTGTGTTTAAATTGTTTACAAGAGTCATAACAATGAGCGTTTACGGTGACGATGACGTACCAATCTTAAACATTCCATGCAATGAAAGAATAATAAAGTTAAGTGAACTGTTTTACAATGCTTTTGGTTGCAAGCCGTCTTATTTTGTTCGTGTACCCGGCCGTGTTAATATAATCGGAGAACATATTGATTACTGTGGCTATCCGGTGTTGCCTATGGCTTTGGAACAGGATATACTAATGGCGGTTAATGTTATAGAAGAGTCAAAACTTTATCTGCGTAATGCAGATACAAAATATAAAGGTGTTGACATGAGTATAAATGCTTATGAAGAATTTAATATCACACCAGATTCGAGCGGTAAACCCTATTGGTACAATTACATTCTATGTGGAATTAAGGGCGCAATGGAACATTTAAATAACAGTTCATCTAAGGGACTCCAATTGTACGTTGATGGTAACATTCCACCAGCTTCGGGCTTATCCAGTTCCTCTGCACTTGTAAGTGCAGCCTGTCTGTCCTATCTCCACGCTCATGAAGGCACATTAAATAAGATAGAAATTGCTTCTTTATGCGCCAAAAGTGAACGATACATCGGAACACAAGGCGGAGGAATGGATCAAGCTATAGCATTCCTTGCTAAAAAGTACAGTGCTCAATATATAACGTTTCAACCATTAAATGCTACACCCGTCGCTTTACCTGAAGACGCCACGTTTGTTGTAGCACATAGTTTAGCTGAAGCCAATAAAGCTGCTACTAATGACTTTAATAGAAGAGTTATAGAATGCAGGCTGGCAGCTAAAATTTTAGTTACTTTGTCGGGTGCTATCAGCGAAGAAAAAGTTATTACTCTAAGTCAACTTCAGAAAATACTTAATAACAGTTTAAACGAAATGAGAGAATTGGTTCTTAAATACATACCAAAAGATATTTATACCAAAGCCGAAATCTGCAAAATATTAAAAATTAACGAAACAGATTTAGACGAATTGTTTTTGACTAATAATACGAAACACTTGACTGAATTTAAACTAAAACAAAGAGCTCTGCATGTCTATGAAGAAGCTCAGAGGGTTGAAGATTTTCGAAAGATATGTACGTATTCTAAATTAGAATCTGCAACGACGAATGGTGTAATAAACGGCGGAACAACTGGTTTCGTCTATAATGGTAGTGGTGAAATATTGACTGCTCTAGGCAATTTAATGTCGAAAAGTCATGACAGCTTAAGAACTCTTTATGAGTGTTCTCATGCAAATTTAGATAATCTTGTCAATATTTCTCGTACAATGAATATTCATTCTCGGTTGACAGGAGCAGGTTGGGGAGGATGTATTGTCGCTTTATGCCCAAAAGAAATGGTAGAGAAATATATTGAAACATTAAAAGAGGAATTTTATGTAAAATATTGTAATTTAGATAAAATAAATTCAGATTCTTACATTTTCGCAACAACACCTAACCACGGTGCTTTAATATATAAAAATTTACTTATTTAATTGTCGTTATTTATAGTTTGCCATTATTTAAACATTATTAAATATATGATTTCTCTTTTGAAAAAATTGCATACCTTATAAATTGTTAAATTTTATTAAAATACGCAACTGTAGTAGTTATTCTAATTCGCATTTTTATCTTAATAAGTAATGTAGAAATAATGTAGTAACTTTGATATGTATATGCAAATAAAAATCAACCATGTAAGTAGTTAAAATAAATTTTAATATTTTACGTTATCTGCGTTTGACTGTTTAAATTTTTTTATAGAATTTCTTCGTAGTAGAACTAGAATTCCTACCCACTAACATCAACGTAATATCTACGTTTGGCATCGCATTATCGGCTATAGACTTAAAATTTACTTCTAGACGTAACCATAGTATTGTGATATTATGTGATACATAAAATATTTAGGTCTTGAAAATTTTAACCCTAACCCCATATTATATTATAATCTTTAAAAAAATTGTATAAAATTGCTAAAAATATTTAAATGTACTAATAAATATAACGTCAGTCTTCCATGCTTTAACAGTGCATTTAGCTATTTACGTAATAAAATTCAAAACAAATAAATTTGGTCGGGAGCAGGCAAGAAAAACATTTTTTCCCCCGTCTTGAGTTTTGATAAATAATTTTGATGACTTTCCATGAAATAGGCGGTAGCTATTACTGGGAGGTCTACTTATACTGAACGTTTTAAGGTCATTGACGTTATACACGAACGCCGTAGGATTAATTGTTTTTATGTATTTTTTTATATTCGGACATTTTGCCTATCTAGTTATATTTTATAATATTTTAAAAATACTTTCGAGGATAGCTTCTATGTCACTTACACAAAACACAATATTATTTTCCAGCATCTAACTATATTACTAACGTATGGCAGAGACATCTCAAACCAAAAGTTTGCTTCATTTTGGTAAGAGTTAGAACCACAAACTAATAAGAGGTTAGAACTAAAGTTCGCTGCAGCGCTAAAATAATAATTACTCGTAGTAGTCGTAGGGAATCGTTTTCTCGCGACCAAAACGTCATAAGCGCCAGGGATTTTAAGGCGCTTACGCGTATCGTTCAACGTAGTGTACAACAAGTCGCTCCTATAGATTTTACAACGCAGAAGTTACACAACTTTTGTACCTACTACAAAATAATACTCTGCCTTGTCATTAAATAAATAAAAGAAGTGAAATAAAAGTCTCGTTGCAATTAAATATAAACTTTATTACACATTATAAATAAATCAACATAAATTAATATTTAACTGCCTTTAAGCAATATGAGTTTAGTGAGCTTTTGGCGTTTGCTCGTATAATCATTTGTTATCTTTGCCTCGTGGTGCAATCGAACAGTTGTATATTTGTTTATTATTGCACGTATTAGATGCACTCTGTGATTTAATGTAGAAGGTTGATCAAATGAAGGACCAAGTAAACAAACGAATACGTCTTTCTCAATAAAACACTTCAATGCATTACTTGTAATATAGTTGTAGTCGTATTTAGATGACAGGCCATTTTCGCCACTGGACCGAATTAAACGACGTGTAACCATTTCCGTCGATAGAGAAATTTTATAAACATCTTCAGTGGAGTAGCGTAAACTACCCATATCTTTTATACTTATTTGTTTATGATGCGGAAGAGACCTTCAAAATCATTTAGGTTATTTAGGTAAAAGTCACAATTTACTTATTTTACACAATAATAACACATAATATACTATTGACAAACTGAACAAGAAAAGAGGCACAAATGTATGTTGCGTATCTGCATCTTTTGTTTTCATTACTCTATGATTAGTACTGCAAAATGGCGGCGGTCGACAGCCCGATTCTCGGTGCATTGTAATAACGCTAAAAACTTTAAATCATAGAGTTTTAAACGTTTTAATGTTTACTTACCGATGAAATGTTAAACCATCACTTTTTGGATGTTCTGGAGTAATTATTGCGGTCTTTATGGACACAACCAGGCATTTTGAAGTTGTTATTTATGCCTTATGACTCGTCTGTGCGAGCGTTGGATACTCACTGAACAGTTGCGGTACAGTGTACCGCAATGCGTGGCGCAAAATCGTGCAAGGCGATGTCCTCTCTATACGGCGGCTCTACACGTTGGCCAACATAGTGGCGAATGTAGTGGTAAAGATATTGGCCGAGAGTTTGTGACGGCCAATGTGCGGACGAATTTCGCTCCGTGGCACAGTGGCTTAGCAATGAGGGGGCCGCGGGTTTGAATCCCGCACGAAACAAGTATTTGTATGTCCTACAAATAATTGTTCCGGCTCTGGATGTGTGTCCTTGTGCAATTTATGTTTGTAAGCTGCCTCCGCGATACATGACAAAATCCAAGTGTACAAGTATGTAAGGGGTAACGTTTTTATAAAATAATTATAAAAGAATAGTGAATATTAATGGGACTGTAAATAAATATACGATATACGATTAGCTTTATTTATTCTTTACATGCATCATAAACTGTAATAAAAACCATTAATTAGAACTTAACTTATTTTAAAGTTAAAGTAGTTATGATCGATTAGTCTATGTTTTAAAATGGGGTTTTGATTTTAAATTTTAGCAAAACATGTACTTGCTTTTCTATCAGACATTTGATGTATATAAAAACACCTTATAATTTATTTGGTAACTTAATTATTTTTTGAGAAAGACAAAAACAATGGGAATAAATATAATTAACACTATTTTAAAGGCTCCGGACTATGCTTTTCGGCAGTGTGTGGAGGAGGATGTTCAGTAGTGAACTTGTGAAGAGCTGTAATGATGATGATGATTTGAAAACCTGCACGATTAAATTATAAGAAATCGACGTTTTCGTTTCCAGACGGTAAAAATAGTCACCCATTCTATATAAGTCTATGGTTCCAAATCTTCAAATCCAGCTATCAATACTAGTGTAATAAATCGTAAAACATGATAATATAGATGTAAGCAACATAGACTAATTTAGATGTTGCTTTATTAGTCAATTTTCAACCCTTTTCTAACAGCGAGGATTGTAGAACTTAACTTCTAAGCTAGTTAATCAATATGTGCTTATCACTGGAGCTTGAAATTAATAGCAATATCGAGAAATACGATCCAAATTTCGAAATCTAAATTATTATTTCGTAAATTATTCGCTGCAAATCATTTGAAATGAATGAAATTAATTATTTTTATATAGATTATTACATAATACTTATTGAAAGTCATTTTTTATTTCCCACTGGTTCGGAGCATGGCATGGCACCTCTGTCTTGGGAAAAATTGGTTGTCTGTAAAGTCGGTTTAAGGACGATAGATTGACGTGATAACGCTATAAGTCATAACAAAACATTGATGAAATGATTGCGAATAAAATTCAATAATTTTTATTGAATTACATATTACTATTTTGTATGAATACAAAGAAGTAGTGTAGTGAAATCTACAATTTAATTTATAAATTTAATTTTATTTGCACTCATTAATTCAAATATGTTTATTACTTTAACGAACAGATTATTTTAACTATAAGTTTTATATATGTTTGCTTTCGACCGTGCCTTTCGCTCGCTCATGCAGTGCTCTCGCTCCGATCGTAACGTTACAATGAGCGTAACGTTGCAATGAATCATCCTTTTTCGTGCATGTAGCCGGCGTTGATCGATTTATTAGACGATGTTACGTCAAAAACCAGCAAGAAACCCGGCAGCAATTTTAATACAACCAGCATGGTGGTGGTCACCTCAATCCCAGGGGTTATTTTCATTTACATATTCTTTTATATTATAAGAATAACACTTTTGCACAAGTTTTCTTTGAGAAAATATTTAAACTTATTTATTCACAAAATGTTATACATTTTCTGGATTTTTTTGTAATAGCGTATACATTGCCCCATAAAGGAACTAACTAATCCTGTGGAGTCTAGTATCTAGAATCTTTTTTGTTACACAATGTCACTTAAGTTAGTTTTAAACAAAAGCTTAACAGTTTCTAGAATATTTTATTATGACACAAAACAATTCCTCAGAAGTCTTATTTTTAATTATTTGCAGATTTTAACTTTTTTATTTTAATTCTTACTTTTAGGGATATCCGTAGTTTTGTTTCATTTTTATTAGTGCGTTTCTAAGCTAATTAATATGAAATATAATTAATATTACAGAAATAAAAACATTAACTTTCCCGCTATGAAATCTGTACTTACGTGGTAGAGCCACAGCAGCTATATTAGTTGTAGCACGAATGGGTCGGCTCGACAGGGGCAGGACAAAAAAAATAAAGGTACCTACTTGAAAAAATAATAATCAAATATTTACTTATAATTCTTTCCGCTCCGTGGCGCAGTGGCTTAGCAGTGAGCTATAACGCTAAGGGCCGCGGGTTTGAATCCCGCACGGAACCAGTATTTGTATGGCCTACAAGTAATTGTTTCGGGTCTAGATGTATGTCATTGTGAAATTTATGTTTGTAAAGTGCCCCCAAGATACAGTAGAAAATCCTAGTGTGAAGGTAATGTTTTTTAAACTCACAGAAAAAAAGAATTAAGCAAATTTCATCTTTAGGTTGGCCACCTTATAGTAAATTTTAAGTTTAATCCCTTAAATTAATTAATTTTTACTAAATGTCGTTTGTTCGATCGATATTGATTATTATTCAAAACAAATTAATTGTTAATAATTGACTATAAAAGCAAGCGAAGCGCGCTCTGGGCCAGGGGTACCCCGACTCGGACGAGTTCTTAACTTGCTATATATCTGTGATTCTTAAGTTAGAAGGGGACGGCGGGGTCAAGTGAGCCAACGAAGCGAGCGAACAGACCCCGCTATCCCCTTCGTGGTTATTTTTTTATAAACCACCCAGTAATAGGAGTTCCGCTATCCGATTCGTTTCAAAAACTCTAAAATAAAAAATGAAACCAAGTGGGGCTAGGTTTAGTGAGCCCAACGCTGCTTACGCTCAACGTAGCCATAATGGGATGACAGTTTTTTTTAATTAAAAATATTGAATAATTAACAATTAAGCTGTATTTATGATCGAACAATCATCAATAGCAATCAAACAAATAATAATCAGTACAAAGTAATTAATATAAGGGATAAAAGTTAAAATTTACAATAAGGGAGGCCAACCAAAAGAATTTTTATGTTCAAACAGTAACGAAGAAAAGGCAAACAATTAAAAGTAAGAAAAAAAAAGACGTGTGGCACTCGGGGACTGCCGCGGTAAAGCTATTGCATAGCATTTTTTATCAACTTATGCAATTATAATTAATTATTTATTTTATTTATGCAGTTAAGTCTTTGATATTAAATCAAGTTACACTTTTTGAGCGTGGTGACCGATAAGAAAACAAATCTGAACCAGAATCATAAAAACTGTATTATTCGGGCTAAACGAATCTAATAAAGATCTATTATTTTTGTCTCCTGCGAAAAAAACAGACTATAGGAATCTATCGAATACCTACATAAACAAAATATCACCTATAAATAAAATATTACGAAGCGGAATAACTAATAAGAGTGGCAACGTCGCACTATACAAAGGAATTGCGTTAAGACGACACCTCGAAAGGGCTATCGCCGGACTGATCCGAGTGAATGCATAATTTCTATAAAAACTTGAAAAAACGCCCTCATAAGGTCTAAAATAGCGTAGCGCCCGCGACGATTAAAAGCGCTTAGAAATTCTCAGAAACTTTAAAACTTTAAAATATTTTTGTAAAAATTATTGATTTGAGTAATCAAAATAATGAGCAAGTAAATTATGAATATTAATGTTATGAATATATTTGAGTGATTTCGAAGCATATAGATTAAGTAATTTCGTTGTAATTTCAACTATAGTGGTTTTTTAGAGGTGTTTTCGCAAATAATTATGATCGAGTCAAAATTATACTATCGTGTTTTTGAGCAATCAAATTCAAGATAAAGACATGAATTTACCTATATCAAAATTTCACTTCCCTTAGTGGTGTCATAGTCCTATCAATTATTTTATTATTATAATAGTACATGATATTCCCTTTAAAATGACACCAATATGAATAATATCTTATATCTATATCTACAAATAAATAAAATTGAAGTGTCTGTTTGTAATGTTAAAACAACAGCTTTTTATTAAATGCATATGAAAGTACTAGTAACAAAAACACAATTTTTAAATTTTTTGTCTGTCTGTCGGTCTGTCTGTCTGTCTGTCTGTTTGTTCCAGCTAATCTCCGAAGCAGCTGGATCTATTTTGACGGGACTTTCACTGGCAGATAGCTGATGATATAAGGAATAACTTGAACTACTTTTGTTTTAGAAAAAGAATTAGGGTTCCGCGCAAAAAAATTAAAACCCATGAAATCCATATTCCACGCGGGCGAGATCGCGGGGAATAACTAGTACTCAATATAGATAAATGTATACTTATTTTTATTTATTTATTATTTTAATAAATAAATAAAAATAAGTATTAATAATTTCTAGACACATCTCAACAGATATTTCGTTAATAAATTGCTATCAATACTGAAGCATTCTTTTATATTTAGCATCCATTTAACACAAAAAAAAACTGATAAGAATACTTTTTAAACAACATATAATCAATAAACGATAATCGCGTATAGTGAATTTCGAGGTAAATTATTATATGTAAACGTTTTTGAATCGTCGTAATGATACATATTTCCTAAAGAAAATATCTCCACAATTAATTTGATGTAAAATAACATTAGAAATAACGTATAAAAACGGAGAAATTATCAAATTTTTGATCGAGTTCCTAACCAGTACACAAACAAAAATGGCGAATAGTCATTTTCACATTTTTTTAGAAATAACGTATAAAAACAGAAAAATGATCAAATTTTTTGATCGAGTTCCTAACCAGTACACAAACAAAAATGGCGAAATGTCATTTTCACATTTTTTTCTATATAGTTATTTGTTACAGAGTACACAGATAAAATTCACTCTCATAGATGACAAATTTCAAACACCACAATCTCTAATTTTTTACTTTGCTATTGTTACGGCCTCTAGTTACCCGGGCAAAGGTCGTAGAACCCGGGCCCACCAGGGGTTCAACTCGACGAGTAACAGGAGGTCGGCCTAAATGGCTTGTGGAATATGAGACAATAGCGGTTAAAAAGGAACCAAACAAGACTTACCTATTTCGTCGACGTAGGGTCAAACCTAGGAAGATTCAGGTGTAAGTATATGTGTGTGATAGTGTTATGCTCAGTACGTGTTATATTATGTAACCTGACTTCCCGCTGGTTGCCGAACAGCAGATCCCAAGGCTTCACCTCTATTCCAGTATGGGATCCATCGAAGGGGCAAGCCGTCACAGAAACTTCAGAGTCTAGGAAATTACGCTCGTTTATCACTCATTAATTATAGTTAAGTCAATTGTCATTAGGTTAATCCAATCAAATTCAACCAGATTTAACTGAACCCGCGTTATAACTATTACCCGCGATATACTATTTGTGAAAAATACTGTATCACCGGACCGCGTCGCAAAAAACTCAGGTTCGCGCAGTACATACGTCAGGGCGGCCGTACGGCAATTATATTAACAAGACGCGCAACTACTCAGTTCCACCCTCCACGGCAAGATATGTCATTTATTATTTATTGTCCAATTAATTGTCTTTAAATTCAAATGGCACGCTCTATTAACATAAGTCTAAGACAAAACAAGGATACTTTCAATATATGAACAACCCGGCTTCGCGCAAAAACTCTCGCGACCCCTATAATGCGACCGGAGAACGTCATCGGCGCAGGCGCCGTGTGCCTAGCTAGGAGCGCGCCCTAGCGGCGGGCCGGGTGCAGCCCGGCCCCGCCGTCTGCTCCCTAGCTCGGCTCGATGCCAACAGGGGTGACCGACCGCGCGCACAAATGCAGCTAGCCTCCCCCTCCCGCACCTCACTAATCGTCGCTTCACACCGCTTGAGATAAGACGATCTACTATCAGGCGCTAACAAACCCCCGTCCCGGACATAAGGACCTATGTCCGCGAGTAAATTGGCAATTAGAAGACGCTTTGTATTGTTGGTTTTTACAAAAACGATCAACTGGTCAAATGATATCTGGCCTTTTGCTTTGTGAAATGGCATTACAGTTAAATAAAAAATTAGGCGACGGCGGCTCGTTTGTCGCAAGTAACGGATGGTTATATAGATTTATATCTCTTCTTGGAATTTAATCAATGTTTATTAAAAAATAATAATTTCTTAATAAACATTGATTTTCGTTGAAATTGTTGTTTTTAATAAACACATAACATTATGTATGTACATATGTACTACAAATGTACAAAACCCGCTTTTCTTCATACATTCGATCATCCGGATTTTCGATTATCCGAATCCCTAACGGCAACAATTAGTCCGGTTAATCGAGTATATATGAGGGGTATAGTTTCAAAAACAACAAAGTCCGATGTTGACTAATTAGTAAAATATTGATTTAACCTTTTTCCCCCTAAAACTTAACATTACGAGTTTAATTTTAACATATTATGAATCGAATAATGAATGATCCACTCTTAATTATTGTTAATAAGCACAACAGTAGCTCTAAAACTGAAAAAAATACGAAAACATAATGGACTTTGCGGTTTTTGAATCATTCATATGGACATTGCTAATTTTGAAACAAATGTCAATGGACATTGCTGACTTTGATAATGCTACTTTTAGGCTATAGTACGACTACACAAATTGATACGTTGTGTGAAAAATGCATGTCAACGATAAGATTATGCATAAAGTGCACCTAGAAAATATATTCTTATTAGTGAAATATCATATAAATATTATATGAAGTGGATACGGAATGTATGACCAAAAATAATATGAAGACAATTAATTATAGCTTTATTTAAAAAAAAATAAATTCGAACATCAGGTAGGTCAACATTTTCTTCGCAGATATTTTCTTCATCTTCTTGTTGATCAACATCTGCTTCTACATTTTGTGGTATTAATTTGTCACAAAAGCATAAAATTGGAAATATTCTCCAGGAATCACCAAAATGAGATGTTAATAGTTTATTGACGTCTTTGACTTTTGCTGAATTTACGATTACGATTGCATATTTTGAGCATCAATTTCGGATGTATAGCAAGAAATGTGTTCTGACATACTCTTTGTTTCTTTTTTTATTGACTAACAACGTATATAATATTTATTACTTGAATTCCTCCCCACGTATTTGGATTTTCTAGGCCGTTACCTTGCCACTTTTGATATTGTCATGTGTTTAAGAATAAATGCATCTTGCGAACGTTTATCCCTATGTTTGTAAAAACATGTATGAAAATCGATCAAATCACTCATTGTTAATGAATTACATTCATATGTCTTCTTGTGAATACAATTTGGACGATCTGGTAAGCTCTTTGCAGAGTATCTGAAAAAAAAACATCAAACTATAAAAAAATATAGTAACAAACATTGTTAACCTCATTATACATATATTATTCAATTACACACAGATAAGAAACTTGAGTATACTTTAATGTATTACGTTTTACAAGAGAAGATCACTGACGATCTCGTTAAAAGTACGCCCGTGAGCTTGTCTTTGTAGTATTCATAGTACCTACATATTCAATATAAATATATATACACATGTAATATAAACTAATTTATTATAATTGTTATTATTAAAAGATCACGTAAAAGCGCTTACAAATAGAATCAGTATTTTACCGACATCAACAAAACATAAATAGGTACATAAGTTGTAAGGATCAAAATCAGTAAATACAACTTAACTTACCGCTCTAATTTCGCCACATTTCTTTTCCATTTATTTTTATTACTAAGTCTTTTTCTTGCTCTAATTCGTTGAACAACTATTGATGATTTATCCATTGTTGGAATTTATGCACTTTGACTATAAAATTTACACGTTTACTATTTAAATTATTTACTTTTATTTAATATGCACCTTCACCAAATCGACTCTTACACCGGCTCACGCCATACTGTTTTGACATATCACGGTGGCATCTGATTGGCCGAATTGACAATGCTGATTTTGAAATAACTGGGTTAGGACTTTGATGATTTTGATTCAACCATTATATTTTGACCTTTAAGTTCTATTGGACAAAGTTACTTTTGATCGGTCAACTAAACACTAACCTGTATTATAAAATATGGAGTTACTAGACGTATAAAAATGTTGCTACTTGAAAAAAATGGACTATGCGGTTTTTGAAACTATACCCCTCATATATACATATTGAGAATCTAAATTGAGAATTTAAACTATAGCACATTTAAAATACAGTCCACCTAGCAACACGATGCGCCCCGCACTGAATTCGTGGACGAATGCGGGGGTGATATAGACACATAATTTAATCGGGACGCATTTTTTATTTATTATCATAAAAATAATACATATTTCTAAAAAGTAACCAAACCAAATTTTTTTATTTTGTATTGCAAAGCAGTAGATAGTATTAGTATATATTTTTTTTATATTCCTTTGATAAACAATGAAGGAGTAAAGTGGTTTCATCTCAACGATTTGGAGGTGATTTGGGTATTTTTTTATTTATTATGTGACACCGATAGAAAAATTATGGCTAAACCAAATTACGTATCAGATCATGTAGATTACTAGCTATTTTTTTCATATGTAATTTCTCTGTAAGTGTCGACGAAAAGTTGGTTCATCTGCACGCTTTTTTCAAGCTTTTTGCGAGAGAGCAGCCTTAATAATAAATGCACTTTGTTCATTCATATTCAAAATTTCAAAACACTTTATACATAAACACCGTGTCGAAGACTGAGGAAAAGAAACGACGTTAGACCATCGTTAGACAATGCACGGCCTTCAAGCCACACCTCCGTGCCCGTCGGAGAGCGTGAGGTTTTTTTCGTTACGAAATTTCTGGATTTTCCCGCACTCAATGCCCGCGATAGAAGCTATGCTTGCAATGCAATGCAAATGCAATAGCTTAAAAACTCAAAAAAATCCAAGTGAATTCTGTATACCATGGAGGTCAGGTGTACATACATATTTATTAATCTGCGCTATATATTAGTCTACGCCATGAAGTCTCTAACCTTCATGGTCTATGCCAAGCGATACTACCGTAGACTGTCTGACTACCGACGCCTGTCCCTGAAAATTTGTAGAATTTATAGCCGCGCTGCCGTCGGTAAGTAGTTTCTGCTAAGCAATTTTTTTAATTTTTGACATAAAGAAATATTAAAAGTGGTGAAATATTATAAATAAAATAATAATAATAACAACATCTCTCAATCTCAGCGAGCGCTGTAGTCTATCCAGGTAGCGGAGAAGTTCCGACGGTTGCGTTTCGTCACTTTGCTAATGACCGCGTCAGTGAGAAGTGGTTCCTTGGTTCCACGACCACCGCCTCGACATCCATTTTGAGCGCGGCATCACCTGATTTGAGTCCAGGTGACGAGTGATTCTCGCGCTCAAAATGGATGTAGTGCCTTGTATAAGGTTGGTAGACACGTGATGGGGCGGTGTTTGCTCGGGTCTGTGTTACCGAAGTCTTTAGGAACCAAATGAGTGATCCCGGTAGTGAAGAGGCTCGGGAGCGACTTCTGGTTAAGAGCTTCTTGAATTTGTCGGTCACAACTGTCGGAGGTACAAAAGTGACCCACACTTTTTATATGGATGACCTCAAGAGCCACATACTTTTTATATGGATGACCCCTCCCTCCCATCTTGTGGAATTGCTAAACATCACTTGTGATTTTAGCAATTCTATTAGAATGGAGCTGGCAACGGATAAGTGTGCGGTCCTCCATGTTGAAAGGGGAAGGGTTGCTAACTCTGAGTCAACTTAAGGACCCTTTCCGAGACTGAAACATACCGATACCTAGGTATGTCATAGAACATCAGTATCGATGAGGCTGGTATGAGGCAGTCAGATTGCGACGTGTTTTATGCACGCTTGACCAAAGTGTTTAACAGCCTTTTTGTGGTGTGAATAAGACACACGCATATAACGTTTGCGTCATGCCTGTCCTCATGTATACTTTTGGCATACCCAGGTGGACTCAAACTGAGCTTCACGCCCTGGATAGAAAAGTCCACACTACTATGACGTCCCATAGAATGCATCATCCGAGATCATCGGTAATGAGGCTGTACTTGTCGCAAAAGCAGGTGTGGCCTTTTGAGGGCGCTCACCATGCATAATCGCGAAGTGTGCAGCCTCCGTATTTACTTCCTGGCGAGATCAGATGATTCATTCTATAAGGACTTCATTTCTTGTAGTAAAGGACTTACCCCTCTATCCTTAGCCAACGAGCAATGGATAGACCCGGCAGAGCAGAGCATTTCCAACCTAGAGACCGTATGCAAGGAGAAGGAACTCAACGGGAGGTTCTATAAGGCTCTACATGACCCTTTCTTAGACACAGTAGCCTCCCTCTACTGGCTACGCTTTGGTGACCTCTTTGGGGTAACCGAGGGTTTTGTCTGTGCAATACAGGATCAGGTTATTAAGACCAACAAATATCGGAGATATATCCTAAAGGATGGCACCGTCGACATCTGTCGAGCTTGTCTGTCCCCATCCCGGTGAGTCACTTAGGCATATCATCTCCGGTTGTTCAGCGCTTTCTAACTCTAAGCACTTGCACAGGCACAACCAAGTAGCCAGAATTCTTCACCAGGAGCTTGTTTTGAAATACGGTCTCGTGGACCGGAAATTGCCGTATTACAAGTACTTGTCGGAAGCCGTGCTCGAAAATGACCGCGCCAGGCTCTATTGGGACCGGGCCATCATCACAGACAGGACTATTCTTGCGAATAAGCCTGATATTGTACTGATGGACTGCGCACAGTCAAGGATATATTTGGTCGACATTACCATTCTGTATGATGAGAACCTCATGAAAGCCGAAACAGATAAGCAAACAAAATATCTAGACCTGGCATGTGGGGTGGTCTGCCGATTTAAATTATTTCTGTAGTCGTTTCTGTAAACGGGCTGATCCCTGTAAGCCTCTCGGGTCATCTAAGGCGGCTGGGACTCCGTGACGGACCACTCCAAGCTCAAATGCAGAAGGCGGTGCTCCTCGATACCGCTCGCATCGTCCGCCGGTTTCTTTCCCTTTCCCCCTAACCCTTGGCCATTTAGTCTCCCCTGGCGAGGACCTCCATCTAGTTGGGCTTTTATTTATTTTTGTATTATTTATTTATTTAAGTTAGTATATGAAATATATATTTATGTATAATTATCATTTTCTTTTATATATTTATTCAGCACAACAATGAGAATACACTATTAATACCCCATAATAATAATAATTTCGTTATTTTCCTTTTTTTTCTTTTAGTGATATCATCATTTCAAACTAGCGCATAACAGATTAGAGAACAGGAGAACGATCGCTACGTGCTAAAGCATAGCCCGCCTTTCTCTGAAAGTCTGTAGAATTTATTGCCGCGCTGCCGTCGGTAACTAGAATCTGCAAAGTAATTTTTTTATTATTGACAAAAAGAAACATTAAAAAATGGTGAAATATTATAAAATAATAATAAATCAATAATAATTAATAATTTTTATTTGTAATAATTTATAATATTCATAATAATTAAAATTATAAAAAACATAATTTATAATTTATTTATTAATATATAATAATAAATAATAATCATTTCGTTATTTTCTTTTTTTTTCTTTGAATGAAATTATAATCATTACAAACTAGCGCACAACAGCCCGCTTTTATTGAGACAACTTTGTAGTCTTTTAGTTCCTAGTAGTCTCAATCATTTTAATTATTATAAATTATTACAAATATAAATTATTATTGATTTTTTATTATGGGGTATTAGTAGTGTATTCTCATCTGGTTTGGCTGAATAAATATATAAAAGGAAATGATAAATATACATAAATATATATTTCATATACCAGCACAAACAAATAAATAATACATAAATAAATAAAAGCTCAACCAGATGGAGGCCCTCGGCAGGGGATACCAAACGGCCGAGGGTTAGGGGGAAAGGGAGAGAAACCGGCGGACGATGCAGGCGGTATCGAGGAGCACCGCCTTCTGCATTTGAGATTTTTATTATTATCGATCTCCCTTAACGCTCCTTTTAGGGTTTTAAGATGCGGCATCGGCTGATCGCAAGATGCCGCTCTTTTGTTTAAATTGTGAGGTGGCAACGTACTATCGCTGTCGTATCCAAAATTACGGCTTTTTGAATTTTGTTCCTCACCCTCACTGAAATGCCCAGCTTAGCTAAATTGTCAGTAAGGGATTTAGGAACAACTCCCGTGGTAGAGAGAATCAGCGGGACGATAAGTACCTGCTGCTGTCGCCTTAACTGTCGGATTTCTTCAGCTAACCGCTGGTACTTAATCAACTTTTCAGTGCTGTACTTCTGTACATTATGCGAGTTTGGAATACCAATATCCAACAACCACGTCCGCTTCTCCTCCTTTTCTACCAATATTATGTCCGGTCGATTATGTTCAACGGTCCGGTCAGTTAAAACTGACCTGTCCCAATAAAGTTGGGCAAAATCATTCTCGAGTACCGGGGATGGATTGTATTTCCAGTAGGGTTCTGCCTCCTTAAGGAGACCGTAGTTTACTGCCAGCTCTTGGTGCACAATTTTTGCCACGTTGTCATGGCGCTGGGTGCAAGAGCCTGGCAGCCGCCAGTTATGTGCTGGATGGTCTCTGGCTTTTGATGACACCGTCGGCACTGGTCATCTTCGATACCTGTCTTGACAATGTACTTAAGATAATTTTTGGTAGGCACAACCTGATCCCGAATCGCCACCATGAATCCCTCAGTTTCAGCAAAGATCTCACCATGTCTGAGCCAGTTGTTCGACGCTTCAATGTCGACATGTGGTTGACTCAGTTCATTAGCGAATCGATCGTGAAGAGGTTTTGAGGCCCATTGCTGGAGTTTGGCTTCTTTGTTTTCAGCGTCAGTCTCTAACGGTCGGAAATTGTCGGCATGAAGGAGATCGAGCGTTGTTAGACGGTCATAAGCCTTTATTACTGCTTGATGCAGGAGAGAGGACGTTTGCGAAAGGAAATAACTTCGAAGACTCTGAATCTGTTTAGCACACAATCTACGAATATCTATCAGTCCTCTACAGCCATTGGCTCGAGATAGAGTTACCCGCTCAACGGCTGATTTTGGGTGATGTATAAGATATTTAGTAAGCATGACGCGAGTAGACCTCTCAATTTTTGCCAATTCAGTATCTGACCAGTTAACCACTCCAAAAGTGTAAGTTAATACTGGGGTTCCAAAGGTGTTAATTGCTTTAGTGAGGTTCCGTCCATTTAGGCCTGAACTGAGGATTATTTTAAGCCTTTGATTGTATACTTCAGTCATCTTCGACCTAATTTCACCGTGATTGATTCGAAGTGATTGGATGATGCCTAGATATTTATAGATGTTATTTTCTGTCATCGCGTCGATCTTTCCACCTCTCTGAAGGTCGAAACCTCTAGATGACTCAATTCGTCTACGGTAAACATTTACGGTTCTGCATTTTTCAAGTCCAAATGACATATTAATGTCACTAGAGAACTGTTCAGTGCAGTGAAGCAGCGTTTGGAGCTCTCGTTCATTTGCCGCATAGATCTTAATGTCGTCCATATACATTAGGTGAGTCAACTTTCGCCGATATCCTTGAGCCCCTTTTATAAGATATCCATGTCCTGTTTCATTAAGGAGTGAAGAGAGGGGGTTGAGCGCGAGGCAGAAGCATAAGGGGCTAAGGCTGTCTCCTTGAAAGATTCCTCTTCGTATCGGTATGTACCCTGTTGTGATCTTCTGGTTAACGCCATGGTTCAGATGAAGAGAAGTTGCCCAATTTGTCGTAAAATATTCTAATAAAGTGATAACTTCAGGGTCGATCTTATAAAGTTTGAGTACCTCCCTCAACCAGGTATGCGGCACGGAGTCGAAAGCTTTCCTGTGATCAATGTAAGCCATGTGGAGTTTCCGCGACTTTTGATACGCTTGCCCTGTGATAACTGAATCGTGAGTCGTGAGTTGTTCTTTGCATCCCAATGATCTCTTAATGCACCCTTTCTGCTCTGTTGCCAGAAGAGAGTGATGTTCTAGATGTTGGTAGATCTTGTTAGAGAGGCAAGAGGTCTATGTTTTATAAAAAGTGCTGAGGCATGTGATCGGACGGTATTTCGCAGGGTCCTGTGTATTTGCATCTTTGGGAAGTAGATATGTTATTCCAACGGTTAGATAGGAAGGCACTAGTTGGGGGTCGCGTAGGAAGGAAGTGAAGCACGCCGCCATTGGTTTGTGTAGAACAGTGAGCTTCTTAAACCAAAAATTGTGGATCTTATCGGGTCCCGTGGCTTTCCAGTTGGCGGATTTGTACACCGCTTGAGTGACATCCTCATCTGTAATTTCCACATGTGGCATTTCTGGGACCTCAAGCATACGCTGTTCTTCTCTTGTGATCCATGTTGCGGTTTTATTGTGGCTCACCTTCTCTGACCAGATGCTACGCCAGAATTTCTCAACTTCCTCCGTCGCGGGGGAAATCCACTCGTATCATTAACGCTCTGTTGGATTCGCCGATAGAACAGCTTTTCGTTTTTTGTGAAAAGAGCGTTGTCTTCTCTTCTCTTCCGCGATTTTCGGTACCTTTTTAGTCGGTTGGATTTCACTGCTAGTTTTTGTCGAAGAGTATCTAAGATGTCTACAGGTGTTCTGTTTGGTGGGTCATACTTCGTGTGCTTAGATATATCCTTCTGAAGCTCATAATATGTGGCTACAACTTTTTTAGTTCTATTGCCACGCATATACTGCGTTAGGCGGCCTAATTGGCGACGAAGTGTGTCTACTTCATGGGTAAGACGGCGCTCCCAAGCAGGGGTTTTCCTTTGAGTAGAAACCCGCACTGTAGAATCACCAATTTTCCCGCCAATTGATCGGACTATCGCTACACCTGCCGCATAGGTGGTCGTATGAATTGCGTCAAATGTATTTTCAACTTGCGCTAGATGTTCAGGAATTATGATAGTGTTCATCAAATTGACCGCGACTGCCAACTTTTTTGAATTAATTTGGCGCCCAATGGTAGGTCGTAATAAGGGGTTAGTACCCAAAAACGCAATTAAGGCTTTTTCAAATTCTTCTTTAAGGATTCCTAAGGTTTCATTCTCTACCATTTTTTCCCTTCGTTCTTCGTAAGGTGCGGTGCTTAGTTCAGTAAGTGAATCCGGAATAATTTCTGATGAAGCATCTACGGTAGCCTCTTGGACACTAATATTTTCAGATACATCGCGACCAGGATAAAGCTCTTTAGCAACTTTTGCTTTGAGTTGCTCCAGCCTTTCCGTCACAATCTTGCAGGTACATAGAATCTGATGTGTCTGGTCCATGACTCTTTGTTCTGTCACTCTTTCACGGAGTTCCGGATATTTCAGAACAAATAGTCGATACATCTCGGCCTTATGTCCTATCAGATGTTCTTCCAATCTGGTTGCTTTATAGTAATAGCGCATGACATCTTCATTCATTTGTACATTCCACGTCAAACGCTGTCGAGGGAAATCCGCCTTAGTGGTCATGGGTTGTGAGCCACTAGAAGCACTTAAGGCGGGGGGAAGACTGAGAGGGGATGAAGGATTGTTGGGAGGGGGAGGGGGTCAAGGATGTTAGCAGTAGTATTTTGATTGACCGCAGCCTGCTGATGTAACTGACGGCCACTGACGGTTCGCATGCTGCCACGTCCAGCGCCAGCTCCAGACGTGCTCCGGCGACCCCCGTGTAGCGGCTTTGATCGCTTATTTCCGTGATCCATTCTCCATATATGGTTAGGCTAATACAACGGGGAGCGCCCAATTCCCCGAGGACACCGTTGGTCTACAAAGCTTAATTTTTTAGTACCTAAGCTTAACTGCCGACCCGAACACGGTACAACATTCTTCAGCGGAGGGTACAGACTGATTGCAGAAGTGAAAATCAATAATGCTTTAAAGAATAAAGAAGAATGACTTTCACTACTGGGCGGTGGGGTCGTCACATCCCAACGCCTAGAGAGAGAGAGAGAGAGATTATTATTATTATTATTATTATTATTTTTATAATATTTTACCATTTTTAATGTTTCTTTTTGTCCAAAATTAAAAAATTACTTCACAGCACTACTTATCGACGGCAGCGGCTATAAATTCCACAGAGTATTTTTTTGTATACCCGAAAATTCCACAAATTTTCAGGGACGGGCGGGCTATGCGTTAGCACGTAGAGATCGTTCTCCTGTTCTCTAACCTCCATGGCTACAAGGCACACCGTAGACAGAGAATTCTCTGTCTACGCTACACACACTACACAAGAGAAGAGGCGATGACGTTTGACGTTTTACTTTGTTGTTGAGTGTTGACTATGGAGTGTAGAAGCGTGGACAGAGAATGCTAGGATTCTCTGTCTACGTGTAGAAGTAAGGAGTACAGATTGTGTATTAAAAAGTGTCCATAAAACCATTAAATAAGGGTGGCGCCACTATAACTACGGGGTAAATTTTAAAGAACGCACCGAAAATTATTAGTGGGATAGACGACTTTTACGACGTTATATTTACTAAATAAAATATTTCAGATTTTAGTGCCACTGAGCAGTTTAGCACCACACTTAAACCTTCGACAACTGCTAAGTTCATTTCATCCCAGTAGCTACTCCAGCGCTGTTGTGGAGAGTTTTTGAGCTGTTATTTACTGCTTACAGATGGCCACTTTTTCAACAGTTCTACTATGGGAGTTGGTACTCCTTACTTCTACGTACATACTTGTTGACGTTGAGGATGCAACATCGTTCATAAAACATCGATATTCTAATATCGATGTTTTATGAACAATGTTCTAACATTGATATTCTTAAAAGAGAACGGTTTTAAGAAACATCGACGTTTATAAATGATATATCGAAATTTTCTCGATGTTTTTATCACCATTTAAAATATATATATATGTATATATATATATGTATATATATCGAATGAATGATCATTTGGCACAGAATTGAATCAAAGAAGTAGGTATAATAATCAAACATTATATTTATGTTATTTTAGGTAGTTTTACATTATTTATTTTTACACTTTTGTTTTTACCGAACACTTATTTCTTAGCAACATAAAATTAGTGATAATCATTGTTCACAATGCTTAGCATACGGAATTTCGTACATTCGAATAGTTGGTTTTTTCGAATTTTAGAATGCTCGTGGCTCTCAGTTTTTGACGGCAAACTAAAACATCGTTCATGAAAAACGATATTTTATCAATGTTTTGGGTTTCAACATCAATGCTTATGAACGATATCCGATCTTTGGAAAAATCGATGTATCGTTTCATCTCCAGCTCACCCCTAATGAACTTATTTAACTTCCTGATGTAAGACCTAATTTCATATGTATACTTTATTGTAATATTTCTACAAAATCAGGCAGTACTTTAAAAACTTACGACTACAAAAACTAGATTTTGCAATTTGCTTAGTACACCTCAAAATACTTGAAGTACCTACCTTCAATCTTGAAGAATAATAATTAAAAAAATATAAAGGTATGTTGTCAATTCTGTTGCAGTTTAGTTATTTTTATGAAAATTTATTTATTTATCATTTCTCTTTAAATTATTTAGCTTACGAAGGATAAGCAGCTATGGTTTTGTTTAAGGTATTTCTAGAATTTTTTGATATTAAATATGTGAAACAAGCATGAAAGAGGTTATGGAATATGTGACGTCACTTTATATAAATTTAAAATCAGTTTTTCAATTTTACTTGCCACTAGTTTTATAACTTTGTTTGGGTAAAAATGTACAAAACTTACAATATCATTTTATGGTTTAAGTCGAAGAAGGGAGGGGGGGGGGGGAGTTTGCACAGTACAATATTTATAAATTGACTTTCAATAAGTATTGTTTATGATCTACATTGAATAAAAAAGTTACTATTTCTAATATTTCGCAACATATTCTAATAATACTACACTAAAATAAGATTATTCATTTCTAAAAATTTGAACCAAATGAATTGTAGGTTTTGTACAGATGATCTCCTTATTTGTTTAATTAACTAGACTTGGGTCCGCAGCTGTGCAGAATTGTAGTGTATAGTATTATAATTTAACTATCCATAAACTAGCAAAATTTAATAAACTGTACTTACCCATGTAAAAATATCAGTCGAATTATGAATACTCACTTATTTATAATCATGATTGATCTGTTATAGGACTTAGATTTAAAAGAAGAAGAGGAGCAAAAGTCCAATTTGAGCTCTTCAAAGAAGAGAAGATTAAGGCGAAAAAAGCTTTGGGCTGCAAGGAATGCACATGTAATAAGAAGTAGGACCATAAGTAATGCAAAAATAGTTCAGCCACCAGACTTCAATGTACCAAAAGAAGTACCAACTGTACCTCTGAGAAGTGTAAGAGAAGAATTTTATAGTGTTGTTGTGAATGGAGAAAGTAATGTTAGCAAAAATATAGCATATTTTTCACATGTAGATAGTTTTATTAGTAATTTAGAAAAAGAAATGTCATCTAAAGATTTTTCAAAATCAAGAGAGGATGTACTGGCTGCTAGAGAAGAAAAGAAATTAAGTAAACAAAAAGCAAAGAAAAAGTGTGAAACCCCACAAGCGGAGAAAATCATTTTACCTGATTCACAAATACAAAGTGTACAAAATGATGTATTACTAAATAAAAACCATGTAGATGAATCTGATCAAGGTACTGAAAAACTAAATACAAATACCTCATTAAAAACGAAATCTGTTGAAGAGGATAACAAAAAAGATGAGAAATTAACAAATACTTCACTCAAAGGAAAAGATGAGGTAGACAGGGCTATTAAAGAAGAAAATAAAATAGAAACAGAAAAAGTCACAAAAGAATATAAAACAGAGGATGTAAGTGTAATACAAATTGATTCTAAAAGTAAGGAAAACACAACAGAGAGTTCATGTACATTAAAAACTGTTGAAAAAACCAAAGAACAAATTAAAGCTGAAAGAATTGCAAAAAAGGCTGCCAAACAAGCAAAGAAGAAAATAGTTGATTGTGAGGGACCTATTGAGAGTAGTAAAAAATCTACTGATATTAACATTGTGCCTATAAAAATTGAAAGTAGTAATGTTGAAGAATCTAAAGTAAGTGACAATAAAAATAAGATTATTGATACAGCTACAGAAAAAGAACTAACAGTCAGAGATGTAGTAGAAACATTAAAAGATATTGTGAATGTATCGAAAGAAGTTCAAGCAATTACAGATAAAGTTAAAGCAATTGATTTTGGAGGAAAGAAGGTAATATTTGAATTTAAATACATATATATGTTGTGTTTAAAAACATTGAAGGATCAACAGTAGGAAGTTTTTATTTTTAATCATATTTATATAAAATAGAGTTGCCTAGTGATTGACAACTACATAGCCTAGCGGCTAACTAGTTTTATAGTGTTAATCTGGACTTGAAGTATTTGAATTACAGCATACACTTTTGTATTCAAAGGTGTGTTAGGGTTGTGCCAAATAGATGTGCATAAAGTTTAAAAACCAAATTGAAAAAATTCAAAGAAGACAATTGGTTGTATTCATATTTAGATAAATTATGGCTGCCTACTGAATGACAACTATATGACCTAGAAGCTAACATGTTTTCTTACATGTTTATCTGGACTTGTAAGTTTATTCTAATACTTGCAATATACAATTTTAGGTATTGTATGTTACAGTATTATACCTTTCCTCCAATATTATTGCAAAAGATAAAACTAACATCTAAATTAATGTATTTACTGCGTCTCAATCTCAGCTAACACTAAAATTAAGGATAATTTTCTAGGATAAGTATATTGTTGGCATCATATTTTTTATGTCCAAAATTGAACATTTCATTTAAGTTAAGGTGCTTGGTTGTTATGAAGTTGACATTAATATGAATTTTTTTACATTACTAATAATTACTAAAATAGGATTTACTTTTAAGTCTGAAGAAACTGCCAAAAGTAAGGCTGAACTGAAAGCAGAAAGGAGAGCAAAGCAAGAGGCACAAAGGGCAGCCAAACAAGCACAACAGAAATCAAGTGCTAAAACTAAAGCTAAAGATGAAAATGAATCTAAAGAGAAACAGGTTTGTATATGTACCTATTTATAAGGATTTTTGGAGATTATCTGCAAATTATTAACAAAAATAATTTGCAATACTTGCAATTGCAATACTCTGAAGGGTGTAGAGACCCATTGTAGTTGTGGGCTGTGATGCATTACATCTTGTCCTTCAAGAGTAACAATATATTGTTAGTTTTGTATGTGGTAGAGCCCTGCTGCAGCTATATTGTGGTTGCAGCATGAATGGGTTGGCTCAACCGGGGTAGGATCACACAGATTATCAGAGTAAAATAGCAGCTTAGTGCTGCTGTGTTTCATATGGTGAGTGAAGAGTACCGGAGACCCTTTTTACTGGAAATGAGGCATTCCATCTCAGTCCTCAGGGCTGGCAACGCATCTGCATTTTGATTCTTAATTGAACATTCACATCCACAGCATCCACTTACCATCAGGTGGACTGTGTGTTCGTTTGTCACCCTTTTTCTATAAAAAAAAGCTTTCTTTGATTAAGATGGCTTCAGGTGTCCATAGACTCCAGTGGTTACTTTCCATTAGGTAGACTGTAATTTTACTTGCCACTAGTTTAATAAAAAAATAAAGATAAAAATTAATCCAAAGAGAAACAGATTTGAGAGAATTTTGTAAAATATCTGCAAATATCCATTCCAATACTAAACAGTCTTTGTTGTTTATTTTCTTCTAAAATTGGACCAAAAGAGTAAGGGCTTAGAGAGTGCACTTGTTCTTGCACACATACTTATGAGTTATAATCCTATCCTTTGCAGATGGTTAATCTGTATTGCGAATGGGCACTGTGACTGATATTTGGTCTAGATGGTGTTAATATAAATATAAAAATACTATAATACTAACATGAGAAAAATTTAGTTTGGAGGGTATTATAATAATAATAATTATAAGTTATAAAATTAAAGTCACAATTAAAAAAGGATTATTTATTGCCTGAAGGAGAGGGAGAGAACTGTTTGCTAACAATTGTAGCATTATAATATGTCAATAAAGGCCTGGTTTACCTATTGAGAGTGGAACAATTGACAGAAGGACTGTTGATAGAATTTCACGAATTTATTTACAGAAACAATCTCCAAAACCAAAGTCAGTAGAAAAACCTAAGCCAAAAACTCAAAGTATGCACAGAGTTAATTGGTTCCAGCATTTGTATACAGGGCATGACAAAGAGGCGCTAAAGAAGATTGCACTCAACTCCAAGTATGAGTTATTTTACTGTTTTTCAATATTGTGAATTAAATATTGGACATAACACATTATTATTATTTCAGTTTGCATCCTGCAGTTATCAAACTAGGTGTACAATTGGCATGTCAAGTAGTGACTGGATCAAATGCTAGGTGTATTGCACTTTTAGACGCTCTCAAGAAGGTAATTATAAACATACTAGCTGATACCCGCTCACTTCGCTGGGCGCACGATAATATTTTATTGCGGAACCTACATTTAATTTATCAAGATTTTTTTTTATTGAGCGTTTTGTTTTGTTTTTATTGAGCGTCTACGAAATGAGTAACTATACTAAACTTAAGAAACACGTTTTTGTTTTCTCTATGTCAGTTAACCGAAAGTACCTTGAGCTTGTTATTCAAATCAAAGCTCATGAAACGTTAAAAAGGAGTTGAAAAAAAATTTATTAAACTAAATTCTGTAAAATTTCTATTCAATGTACATGTGCTTGCATAAATATAAAAATTTTACATGTATAAATTATTACAATACATATACTTAATGGGTGCGTTTGGCAGAAAAAAGCGCTAGCAAGCGCTTGTAAGCAAAATGGCGATCGTAAGCAGTAAGCGCTGTCAAATTGTAAGTAGCTATTTTCCTCCAGGACACGATTTTAACTTTAACTGGAGAACCTAACCTAATTTAAATATATGTTTGTAAAATATTCATATTCAAAACTTACCAATCATGAATTTTTAATAACATATATATGTTTATTCATGTCATTATATTACTTAAAACTAATATTGCACAAAACAATTTATAAACTCTACTTCAAAACAAACAAATTAAATAAGTAAAATGACGGATTGTGTCAGCGCTACTGAAGTAGCAATCGTGTCCTGGCCGAAAACTATTTCAGCGCTTATAAGCGCTTGCTAGCGCTTTTTTCTGCCAAACGCACCCAATGTGAGGAATATATTCTTTCTATACAAATCTCTAATTTATGATGAGAAAATTAAAAAAAATAATGTCGTGTGTTATGAGTTCCTAAGCATTTTTATGGAGTTAAACAATGTTCGACATTATAAAGGTGGGAAACCACATATCAGAATAGTCTACAATATTCCTCTTCAATCACAACTATAACAATATCAAGTAATATTTGTATTTGGTGTGTTGCATTGAAAACTATCTCAAGAAGTATGTATAAAATATATCCAATTATGTAATGTACATTACTCGCTGATGAGTGTCAATAAATGTTTGTGTTGTCTTTGTTAAATCCATTGCTGGAGGATGGCCTGATGCGGATGGATTTCAAAGATTACACCAGCTGATATTACTTCGAAGATTTGCCCATACATGTCTCATTCTCAGGTGTACATAACGCCACGTAGTGGTGGTATTAGAGAATCCACTAACCAATATGATTATCCTGTGGGTGTTGTAAGAGTCAACAGAGGAAGAGTGAAACAAAAGATGAACAGTTGCATCTTCCTGAAAACAGTCCAAAACACGCTTGCCAAGTGTGGCAACTATAGAAAATATCCCCCTATTAGGCCCTCAATAACATATATATCCTCCCCCTATAATATATCTAAGTGGGAAGCCTTTGTTCAGCAATGGACTTTTAATAGTCTTTATAAAACACTTTATAAAAAATAAATAGAGAATTGGTTATGGAGAGACGATTTAGTTAATTTCTACGTGGTACAGCCACACTGCAGCATACTAGCTCACAGAACACCAGCGTAAAATAGCAACATGCTGCTGTGTTTTGTATGTTTTTACTGGAAATGAGACGATCCATCTTAGTTACGAAAACCGTCTTAAAACATTTAGTAATAATATATACATGAGTATATTCAAGATATTAAATAATAAAGAATATGCAATAGGAATATTATTAGATATGACCAAAGCATATGATAGGGTACAATATAATATATCACGTAATAAATTATTAGGTGTTCGTAGGATTAATTTGGAATGGTTCAAATCATACTTACAAGATAGAGAACGAAAATTGGGTCAATAAATGAACACACTCTACTCGGCTTGGTTTTAGACAGCCACATTAACTGGAAATTCCACATTCAAAAAATTCCAAACAAATTGTCTGGCTTTGTATATGCCCTAAGTGAAATAAAAAAGACAACTGACCTCCAGACTGCCTTAATTACTGTACCGTGGCTAAGGTATGGCATTATCCTGTGCGGTAACAGTATAGATGCACCCACCATCTTCATCTTACAGAAAAAACTTATTCGCGTTATGTGTAACATAAAAAAACTGAAAGTTGTCGACCGCATTTTAAAAAACTTAATCTTCTTACCTTAATTTGTCCTAAATTTCTAAGTAAAAAGAAAAACTAAAAATAATACAGTTTTCGAGATGAAAATAGATTATTGCTGCCAACCTCCATAATCAAGCTAGGCACTTACGTAATGTCCATAAATGTCTATAATAAACTGCAAAACTCATTAAAAAATGAAACAAGTAATAATATTTTTATAAAACATAAGTTTTTCTAATTAATAAATGTTATTACACTCTATATGAATACCTGAATGACAAATGTCATAATAATAATAATTATGATATAATAGTGGTGATGAATAATAAAACGTTTTTGCGTGCTCTATTTTTTGCTATACCCGACAAGGTCCAAATTGTGATAATTTAATATTTATTAATTTGTACATTATGGAATGAACATAAATATTGAGTATTGAGTATAGTCCTCAGGGCTGAGAATGCATCTGCATTTTGATTTTTAATCTGGGATAGATGTAGATAGATGTCTATGGGTCACAGCATCGTAAGTGACCATCAGATGAACTGTGTGCTTGTTTGTCACCATTATTAATAAAAAAAAATGTTAATTAACTTATTGTCCAACAGATGGTTAGAGACTATAGCCTGCCAGCCAAGACAGAGTTCGCCCGAGGGTTGGAATCTCATCTGGCGGCTAGTTTAGAATTCCTGTGGGCAATGAGGCAGCCATCCGCATCGCAAACAAATGCAGTGAAACATTTCCGGCGCCAATTAACGCAACTGCCCAATAATGTCGATGAATTTGATGTGAGTGTTGATCAGTCATTTTGTGTTAGGTCTTGTAGAGGAAATTTCCAATGGAAGCATATGTTAAAATTTATTTCTAACTATACTTATTAGTTACCTATTATGAGTTGAAGAATAGTTTGTTGTATCAGGCAGGTTGCTATTTAAGGTGTTGCCAGTTGAGCTACCGTCTGTAATTAGCCGGATAAGGGAGATTTTTAATTTATATCTGTAATCAGCAGTGTGCATTGTTTCATTCCAATTTGAAGGATAACGTAACAGAGCTAGTATAATTACACGTACTGTAAGGCATTTCACCTTATTTCTCAAGGGGCAAACCAGGTTGCTAGAGTCCATGAGATGTAAATAATTCTTATATTAAAAAATGAAGGCACCATGTCTATAATAATTATGCATTCTTCATTTTTAATTTGTTATAAATATGTAACTTCACATTAAATGAAAGCTTAGCACGCTCACTTTGTCTGTTCCAGGCAAACTGTTCTCTAATTCCATTGCACAGTTTTAGTTTTTTTTTAACTAGATGTTAAAATTTGTAATTCTAATATATAATATTTATCGTTGTGTGTATGTACTTACTGTTTTAAGTTTTTGTTTCTCTTCAATTGAATTCTATTGTAATTCTTTTGAGAATTAAATTCTTAAACCATTATTTACAGAATCTTGCTATGTATAACTAATATATAAAAATCCCTACTGTCCAGTTTTCATTTACTATTTCATACTTAATAGGCTAAGAAGACCCTTCAGGAAGAGATTGATCGGTATATCAGAGAACAAATAGATATGGCGGGTGAAGCGATCAGTATAGCAGTGCGATACAAAATATCTAATGGGGACAACATTTTAACATATGGATGGTATGTAATAAAATAAACTAAAATAGTATTACTTATTGTACTGTGTAAACAAAGTATTCAATTACTTATGTACTGGCTTTTAATATTTAAAGCAATGTTTTTGAGCCAACTTTAAAGAAGAAGAGGTTATCAATTCGATGGTATGTTCTTATTTTTAAATTTTTCAACCGACTTCAAAAAAGGAGGAGGTTCTCAACTCGACTGTTTGTTTTTATGTGTGTTACCTTAGAACTTTTTTCTAGGTCAACCGATTTTAATGATTCTTGCTGGTGCTTTTCACGTGGTCAAATATACATTAGATCAAGATCTGACCAGTAGTTTTTGAGTTATTCTTAATGAGTATTTAATTGACTTCAACTACATTAATGATTTTTTAATTTTTTTATATTGAAGTCGGTTCTACAATTTTTTTATTTTACAAACGCGATATCTTCGCCAAAATGTTTGAATAATTTTTTTTGTATTAAATAGATTATTCTTTAGTAGTGGTCTAGCACCGACTTGTAAATCTGTCATATGGAAATTATTTTATTCTTTTAAGCATAGAAGTCAGCTTTTACTTTTTTATTTAATTTTTTGTCACAGATCATCTTCAAATTTATAAATTTCTTTCAATTAAAGTTTCATTTTTTAAACGCGACTATTTACAACAACTTCAAAATGAGATTCCCCTGCCTGGAGATGGCGATAAGTAATCTGCAAATATCCTTCGTAATTTCGTTATGACATTTTTAAAGGTGTAAATGCAATATTATATATAACATACATATGTTTTTTTTTTTAATTTAATATACGTTGTTTTCGACAATTTAACACTGACTAAGAAAAATGTGAATTGAAGTTTGATTCAGATAATTATGTAACTTAATTTCGTATTTGCCTAAAAACAGTAACTGTCGCAAATGAAAATACAACTGCGTGCCATATTTGCCGTGCCAGCTCTGACACAGTTTTTGTTCCAAATTGTCAGTCTAGAAGTCTTTGCATTGACAGCTGACCAAATAATTTTAATACTGACACTGTACTTGCCAAAAGTCCATTGCTTAATTATAGGCTTCCTTCAAGGGTTGCCTCACAAGGGGGAGATAATTGTCATAGCTGCCAAGCTATACCGGTGGGTTGCCAAGCTATACCGGTGGGTTGGCAATCGCAGTTTTTTATTTTTTAGTTGTCAGGAAGACGCTACTTTTATACTAATGTCCTCCAGACATAATTATAGTGCCCAAGTGTATGCGCAAGCACAGGTGCACTCTATTCCCTCACTCTCGTAATCCGATGGGACGGTAAACCGACACGACCGGGAGAGAGATCAGGCGCAGGACCAACGGCTTTACGTGCTTTCCGAGGCACGGGGGTGAGACACCGCCAACTTCCTGACTCCGGACAGCTACTGAGAATTTCTTGACGGAAAAACTCAATAATTGATTTTTGGCCCGACCCGGGATTCGAATCCGTCCTGGGTTCGAATCAGCAGTTGCACTACAACCACTAGACCAACGAGGCAGTTTTAGTACTTAGTAGTACTTTTATACTAATAGTTTAGTAGTTGTAAATATATGACAATATAAGCCTTTTCGTTACTTTTCACTTTTTTGACCTGGTAACCGTATATTTCAGAGTAATAAGTACTGCGTACTAGAGGAGACGCTGAGAAGTGGTTGTTTGCCACCCACTACCACTCTGTGCCTTCTTCCATGCGTACCGCACCAATGGACGGATTTTGTTCGCGACGTCTGTTCTAGTACTTAGGATATATATGCACATTATCATCGTGTATGGCGGTGAAAGAATATCCACTACCCCATATCATCTCGTGGGTGTTGTAAGAGACGACGGAGGGAATTAAATCAGGAGATTGGTTGTGTTACTAACTCGCTTGCCAGGCGTGTCAACTATGGCAAATATTCCCCCATATGGTGGCGGCAAACCAATGGACTTCAATAGGCTGTAATGGTAACGGTATTGCTACGGTGCGCAGCTCGTCGCTGATCGAGCGTATCCTGTGCGAGGCGTGGGAGAGCGGCGTGCGGTTCCGCACGGTGGTGGTGGGTGCGCGCGTGGGCGGCGCACGCGAGATGCTGCGCCGCCTGGCCGCACGCGCGCTGCCCGCCACCTACGCCGACATCACCGCCGTCAGCTTCCTTATGCCACACGTCAGTAGCGCTCCTTATTCTTTACTCATTAACTAGTACGTTCGCTAGTACTATCTACACAGAAATCACTGCCGTCAGCTTCCTCATGTCGCACGTGAGTAACGCACCTTTTTCTTTACTCGTTAACTAAACGTTCTCTAGTGCCACATACGTCGACATCACCGTCGTCAGCTTTCTCATGCCGCACGTGAGTAACGCACCTTTTTCTTTATTCGTTAACTAAACTTTCTCTAGTGCCACATACGTCGACATCACCGCCGTCAACATCCTTTTGCCGCACGTGAGCACTGCGCTTTATTCTTTACTTATGAATCTCTTGCCTCACGTGAGTACCACACTTTATTCTTTACTCTTGCATCTTATGCCCCACGTGAGAAATTTTTACTCATATATCTCTTGGCACATGTAAGTAACGCACTTTTTTCTTTTAACTCATTTATCTAATTTCACACTTAAGTACCTTACTTTATTCTACCTTGCTTATTGACTCTCACGTATAGTATATTCGCCAGTGCCACCTACGCTGACATCACCGCCATCAGCTTTCTCGTGTTTCGCGTGAGCACCGCACTTCACTTTTTGCAAACAATTTACAACATTGACATGGTCAGGACGCTAGTATGTGTTATTTGACCAATAGGTCGATCAATGGTCATAACTGAAAACCAGGAATTTGTTCTGAAACATAAATTGATGCCGATCCATCCAAGCCTTTGAACTTGTCGCATCACTACATAATCGCAAACGGACAAGCGCTGATGTTACTAACATTCGGATATCACATTGATTGATTTCTATTGATACTTACGTTTGGTTAGTTCATGAGGTCTAGATAGACAAACTAGATGATGTTATCTATCTAGATGAACTAATAGGATGGTCGGGTCACTGATTGTGCATTAGAAACAAGCTTGGTCTTCATAATGCGCATGCTTCATGATCTTTAGAGCCTGGTCGCTGGCTGAAAAATTTTACGATACATTTAAAAAAAATCTGTGCGCAGTTCACACGCGATAGAAGTGAAACGTTCAGAAAACTTACACTTCGAGAGAATGAGACGAAGTATCAGGAGTAGGCTAATTATTGGGTTTATGTAACAGAGCGGTTTTTAAAGTTCTCGGCTCGACGATGAAAACAAAGAAAATAAAGAATGTTTTATTTTTCTACATTTTCTCATCTTACTCTACAGTAGTACGCTTATTCTATGCTTCAGCGCTTCTATGCCGCTCTTATAAGCCGATTCCTCCAACTCTTCAAAAACTCGCTCGGCCTCACCTACAACTTCTTTGTTTGTGGAAAATTATCTTCCAGTCAGGTGTTTTCCTATTGAGGGAACAGAAAATAGTCCGATGGTGCGAAATCAGGCTCAATCATGGAGCTTAGCCATTGCAACAATTGACTTATGCATCGGTGCGTTATCCTGATGAAAAAGGGTTTTCGTTTTGGCCAATCCCGGCCGCTTTTTACAAATTTTGTGTGCTAATTTATTTAACAGGTAAGCATAGTATGGGCCTGTTATAGTCTGTCCTATGGGAAGGTAGTCGATAAAAATAATTTCCTGTAATCCCAAAACGTTGATGCTATTACTCTTCCCACCCACTCTTGCGACTTAGTTTTCTTCGATGGTGGAGAAACGCATTGTTTCTACTGTTTTGAATGTTATTTTGTCTCAGGAATATGGTGGTGAATCCAAGTTTTCACCAAGGATTATAAATCTTAAAAGTCGTCTAGTAGTATTCGATCAAAACAACGCCAGATTTTCTCTTGAGATTTTATACCGATTGAGTTCTTTTCGGCGGTCAACAAACCCGGCACCTATCTTGCTGACACCTTTTTCATTCTTAATTCGTAGGGTTAAAATATGAAACACCCGCTCAGTTGAGTTCTCTATAGTGTCACTGTCACGTGAAATATCACGCACTTTCAATCTTCGGTCTTCTTAAACGATTTTGTGGATTTTATCGATGATTTCTGACGCTTTCTTTGCCTTGTTCGAACAAAGCTGCCCACTTTTTTACTGTGGAAAACGAAGGCACAGATTCGGCTAATACATTCTTATCTAGTTATATATTATGTTTTCCTTGATTTCACTTGACGTAATTTTTTTGACGAAATATTTAATCACTGCTCTTATTTCACTTTTTCCATTTTCCGGGACGAAAGCAGATTGATTCGCTCGAACAAAAAATAATTACGCAACCTACCACAATGGTACTTGACATACGATTAAATATTAAAGAATCAAGCTATAGAATGAGTATACATTTATTTACATGCTACCCTCAAATCTTAATTAGCGTGATTTTTTTTAAATCGCCTTTGTAATTAAAATGTAAATAAATTTATAATAGAAACTGCATACTGTATTTTATCTCATTCCGTCGCAGGCTAATTCCGATACATGCTTGTCACTTACTATTCATTGAGTTTTTAATCACAATTATCCTAAAGAAGTTTCCCTGCACCTCAAAAAACTATTATGGTCAACCAAATCTAAGAAATACCTTTCGACGTTTCACATTAATCATTCCGCAATAACTTTGCACAAACGTACTCACACGATTTAAAATAACCTTTTACGTAAATCCGAAGTATTATGAAGTTATCTATATTTCATTACAACGTGTAGCTTTAACTTTTTGGACTGTTTCTTCCATATTCGTTGAAGCATGTGCCCATGTCACAAAGGATGACAAATGGGCAAAAGTGGTACAAAAAACAAAAATTGATTATGGATGACTTTAAAAGATACATTAATTTTGACTCCATTATTGGAAATCAAATAATAATTACAATTAAAGACAACGAAAGCACAACTAGTTGTACTGAAAGTGATGAATAAACTTATTTTTAATCTAGTTTCAATCTTAAATTTTTATAACTTTGCCTCTAGAAATAAGCAGTAACAACAAATACGAAGAAACTGATAAATCTTGTTGAAATAATACTAGTTTTTACGGAATTTATCGCGTATATTTAACTTTTTAATACCCGACGTTTCGAACGCTTTACAGCACTCATTGTCACGGGCGGGACTGAGATGTTCAACGTCCATATGTCGTAGTTAACCGCGGTTACCATAGATTAAAATTTAACTTTTGTTCCGATCTATGCAGCAAAGTTAAATTTTAATCTATGGTAACCGCGGTTAACTATGACATATGGACGTTGAACATCTCAGTCCCGCCCGTGACCATGAGTGCTGTAAAGCGTTCGAAACGTCGGGTATTAAAAAGTTAAATATACGCGATAAATTCCGTAAAAACTAGTATTATTTCAATGTGTAGTGTTCGCGTAAATATAAGAAATCATTATGATAAATCTTGTGTTTTAAATTATCCGTTTTTAATTTATTCTGGTATTATTCAAACCAAACTGTAAATGATTACCAACTCTAAATAATCGATATCTATTTTTTTAAGAATCGAATATTATACGTTCCCATTTTTTGGTTGGCATTAGTTGGCATGCTTGGTGCAATAAGTCTGACTGCTGTCAAAATTTATTTCTTAGATTTGGTTGACTAAAATAACCTTGGTGGTGTCCGCAACGCGCAGATGAACAAGGTGATCCTGGGTGCTGGGTCGCTGCTGATGAACGGGTCGGTGCTGGGCGCCGTGGGCAGTGCGCAGGTGGCGCTGGTGGCGCGCAGCTGCAACGTGCCCGTACTAGTGGCCTGCGAGACGCACAAGTTCTCCGAGCGCGTGCAGACCGACGCCTTCGTCTACAACGAGCTCGGTACGTCCATACACGTACATACTGGTACATACATGACACACACACACACACACACACACACACACACACGCGCGCGCGCGCACCCACGCACACGTACACGTACACACACATACACATACACGTACAAGACGCACAAGCTGCAAGCTAACCGACGTTTTCGTCACCTAATCATATAAAAAAACTAAAAATATAATTTAACTGAAAACTTAACACTACACTTACAACCGTTTACTAAATGTAGCAAATTCACATTATATGATGTTGTTAATTATTACCAACTATCCAATTATAATTAACATGCCTTATAAGACTTAAAAACTTAACTTAAAAACTAGGTCATATGACTGTCTCCACTATTTATTGACGGAGTCAAGAATATACAACCTTTGATGAAACTATTAGAAGACGTAGCAAAAGGAGATTATGAAATCAAGGTATTACGAGGTGACAGAGTTAAAATACAACCAAAATCAGCCGAATCATACTCCACCATTTATAAAGAACTAAAGGCTAAAGATACCGAATTTTATAGTTACCAACCAAAACAAGACCGCAGTTTTAGAGTTGTGCTAAAACATCTACACCCATCTACAGACAAAGAGGATATAAAAATAGCTATTGAGGAGCTTCACCACAAAGTAGTAAATGTCTGGAACATCCAAAACTCAAGAACAAAACAGCCGCTACCAATGTGGAACATCGAACTGGAGCCCCGCAAAAATAATAAAGACATATATAACGTACACTCAAATATCTACTACACTGTCGCATATCATTTGAAGCACCTAGACCAAGGCGAGTAATCCCCCAATGCACTAATTGCCAAGATTACAACCACACACAAAAGTTCTTTAATAGAAAGCCCAGATGCGTCAAATGTGCAGGTTCGCACCACACTTCAGCTTGCTTACGGAAAGACAGATCAAAAGAGGTTAAATGTGTCGTCTGCGAAGGAAACCATCCAGCTAAGTCCGATATCCCCATCCAATCACCAAAGATAGGAAAAACTCTGGATACACTAGAAAGGAACAAGAACCTACAGACAAATCAACAAATAACGGAAAATCGTATGCCCAAGCCACACAAGAAGTCCCTGGACAACCTACAACACAAACAATGAACACTAAGGATGGAAACCAAAATGCGAGTGAGCTCCAAATTATTAAGGAGACACTTGTTGCCTTGATGAATCAAATGTTAATCATGACCAAAACGCTAACCGATTTAATTTCAAAAATGCCATCACATTCACAGCACTAAAATTGTGTGTATGGAATGCTAATGGCTTGTCAAACCACTCGGAAGAGTTAAAAATATTCGTTAAAATGCACCGCATAGATGTTTTACTAATCTCAGAAACCCACTTCACATCCAAAAGCCACTTTAGCCTACCAGGATACAACATGTACCATACTGACCACCCAGATAACAAAGCACACGGAGGATCGGCCGTTTTTATCAGGTTAAACATCAGGCATCATGTACTACAACATTACTGCAAAAACTACATCCAGGCAACAAATGTCGTGATAACAGACTGGATTAGTGATATTAAAATATCGGCCCTCTATTGTACACCTAGATTCACTATCAAGGAATCGGAGTTCAGTAACTACTATCAATCACTTGGAGGCAGGTTTATCGCAGGAGGCGATTATAATGCCAAGCATTCGTTTTGGGGTTCCATGCTTGTTCTACCCAGAGGGCGAGAACTCCTTAAATGCATACAAAAAAGAAATATGAACGTGGTATCGTCGGGTCAACCAACTTACTGGCCAACAGACAAAAGAAAAATCCCAGATGTTATAGATTTTTGTGTCAGCAAAGGAAAAGAACATAATCGTGCCAGAGTTGCTGAGACTTATCTTCAGACCACTCTCCAATCATAGTAGAACTACATACCACCCCCCAAGAACGCGCCAGAAAATGTGTTCTGCATAACAATATAACTAAATGGTCTCTATTTCGTGAGCTCACAGACAAAGCATTCCAAGAATCAGTTAGCCTAAAATCGGAAGACGAAATAACGGAAGCGGTGCTATACTTCAACAAGAGTGTGCAAGATGCAGCTTGGTCATCGACCCCACCACTACCATCTAGAAACCTGGATACCCTCGTACCGTAACACATATTGGATAAAATAATCAAAAAAAGTAGGATACGAAAACGCTGGCAAACAACCAGAGACCCTGTGGCGAAAAAACAACTCAATCACGCCAACAGACAGCTAAAACACATCCTAGAGAAAGATCGTAATGACGGATTTCATAATTACCTCACCGGCCTGTGGAAAGCCACCAAAAGACAAACTGCCTGTCAACGCCTCTCCTCCTATAAGAAAACCAGATGGTACCTGGGCGCGGATAGACCAGGAGAAAGGCCTTCTCAGAACACCTCTCCAACGTCTTTACCCCTCACCGATATTACGGCTCACCAGAAGATGCAGCAGAAATTACTAACCACTCAAATAACCCAAAAGATACGCAGGAAATGCCTCTTAAATTTACAAAAACAGAAGTTTCTCGAATAATTAGAAAATCAGACTCAAAAAAGGCTCCAGGATACGACCTCATTACAAACCGAATATTACAAGAACTAACTGAATCTGGCATAACTTTCCTTACTTCACTATTTAATGCCATGACCAGACTGCAGTTTTTTTCCCCTGGGGTGGAAGGTCGCACAAATTGTAATGCTGCTAAAGCCAGAGAAACAACCTGAAGAAACAAAATCGTACATGCCCATAAGTCTGCTACCCATCCCATCCAAAATATATGAATCCCTACTGCTTATACTCAAAGAGAAGGAGCTAATCCCTGACCACTTGTTTGGATTCCGCAGTAAGCATGCCAGCCACTATCGACCAAGTGCACAGGCTAACAAAACACATCATGGAGTCGCTGGAAGGTAAAGCTTACTGCGCCAGTGCGTTCCTGGACATATCTCAAGCGTTTGACCGCGTGTGGCATGAGGGATTGTTATTTAAATTGAAAAATGCACTACCAGATCACCTTTACGGGATATTAAAATCATTTCTCCAGCAGCGCCATTTCATAGTACAACAAGGGGAAGCTCTGTCAGATCTCTGCCCTATAAAAGCAGGAGTCCCGCAGGGCAGCGTACTGGGTCTCATACTCTACTTACTTTTCACTGCGGACCTGCCGACATCTGAATCATTAATCACTGGAACCTTTGCTGACGACACCGCTATACTGGCTACTCATAGCGACCCAAAAATAGCCTCACAAATACTTCGAAAAGGGCTAAATGACATATCCCACTGGCTCAAAAAGTGGCGGATAAAAGCAAATGAAACCAAATCAGTGAACGTAACGTTCACTCTAAGAAGAGGCTCTTGCCCCCCAGTCACACTTAACAACATTGTAGTTCCACAGGCAGATCATGTGAGATACCTTGGATTGTACTTGGACAAAAGACTTACCTGGCAAAAACATATATTCACTAAGAGAAAGCAACTCGGTATTCAAACGCGAAAACTCTACTGGCTCATAGGACGAAAGTCTCAGTTGTCTCTAGAAAACAAAATACTTCTGTACAAGGCAATACTGAAACCTATCTGGACGTATGGAAATCAACTGTGGGGTACTGTATCCCATTCAAACGTCGAAATCTTACAAAGGTTTCAAAATAAAGCACTCCGCATGATTACCAATGCCCCCTGGTATGTGCCCAACGAATTACTACATCATGATCTACGCCTGCCTACTGTGAAACAGGAAATCCTATGCCATACTCGAACTTATAAAGAGCGCATCGAACGTCATCCAAATATTCTGGCCCGGCCACTCATGGCAAACCACAACAAAGCGCGACGCTTAAAGCGCAAGATACCACAAGATTTAATACAAACACAAACACAGTAAACCCAGTTACTGTTTAATAATGAGGATGTGACACAGGTCACGTACCGAGCACGCCAGCGATAGCACCAACAAACATACTGCTAAATGTCCCCCAATGGCGACAGATTGTTGTAAATAAAGGATACAAAAAAAAATATGACTTTCTGTCTGGCTTCGTATAACCCTTCTTCCTAGATCAACCGCCAAGCAGCGTCACAGTCACTATATTTTGTTCTGCTTTGAATCATAATTAAGGGCTGTGAGGCATTCCCAACCTAAGTCCTCACTGGTGACGACATATCTGTGGACAGCTTTGTTTGAAGTTAGTTGCAAACTATAGCAACCACTTACTATCGGGTGGTTTATCAACTCCTTTTTCACTACAATAATACCACTAAATTTCGAATCAACTATAATAATGGTTAGGTAGTCAATATTACCCATTCTAAATTCTAACGTTAATACATCATGTAACAATTCTTTTAGGTGACCCAGATGACTTGATCGACAAAACTGACGAGAATTCGCCTTTGAAGGACTGGCGATCGAACCCTAACCTGACGTTATTAAACCTAACTTACGACGTTACGCCGCCCAGCCTCGTGACCGCCGTGGTCACAGAACTAGCCATTTTGCCTTGCACAAGTGCCCCTGTCGTTTTAAGATTTAAGCTTTCAGAATATGGCATGTAAAATAATATAAACTATTATAAAGTAAGCATTTTCTTTTTTTTTTTCAAACTGTCCTTGGAAAAATACATGATTAAGTCGAGTTATACAATATTAATTAATATATAAAGATATAATTTATAATGACTGATGTAAAATAATGTATAAAAATATTATATCAGTTAATTCACATAGGTAATATGTTACATGGAGTATATAATAAATTACATGGAGGCATTAGTTAATACTGTTAAACGGGCAATATTTTCTTTACAACAATTACATAAATTTCGAATTTTACAGTGTTCAAAGTACTTATATGTATTTTTACATAATATCTTAGTAAAGCATTTTTACAAATATCTACTTTGGGACTGGCTGGCCCAGTGCCAGTGATATTACATTACAGGTATTTGTAAATAATGTTATAAAATTGATATTTTTAGTTGCTTGGAAATTCTGTCAAGATATTTATTTCCATAGATTTAATTTAATATTAATTAACTTTGAATACACATCAACATGATTGCAATGCTTAAATACTTTAAGGATTACTACAAATATTTGCTGTATTGGTTTACAATGTAACAAAAAACTCATAGCATTGTAAAGGTCGTACAGTAATGCGCAGTCTTTCCATCAGAAAAATAATAATAAGAGAGAACTGTTAAACAATAAATGCTAATCAATAAAATTTTATTAATTCTTAAGGATTTGCTTGTCCTATATGAAAAAAAACATTGGTAAAAAATATCTTTTTGTATCTAACTAGGCTAGTAAAATTTTGTAATAGCCTAAATTATACGTTTATGTATACTGAAAATATATAACCTATCGTTTTTCTAAACTTAGTTTATAATTTTTACATTTTATGGGTTTTTAAAATTTTGTATGAACTCAAGTCCAACAAACACTCCTTCCTTTAAATAGTGATATTTCACTTGTTTAGTGCTTAAATTTTGTTTCCCTTGTTGTTTTGAGTAACCAATTCTTGATTCCAATGCTGCCAATGTGTAAATTTAATATAATAAACCTATTTTGAATAAATAGTGATATTTTTACAACATCGTCGTTTTAATAAGCATGTAATTTAAAGACTGACCGCCTCGTTGGTCTAGTGGTTGTAGTAGTGCGACTGCTGATCATGAGGTCCTGGGTTCCCGGGTCGGGCCAAAAAATCAATTATTAAGTTTTTCTGTCAAGAAATTTTCAGTAGCTGCCCGGAGTCAGGAAGTTGGCGGTGTCTCACCCCCGTGCCTCGGAAAGCACGTAAAGCCGTTGGCCCTGCGCCTGATCTCTCTCCCGGTCGTGTTGGTTTACCGTCCCATCAGATTACGAGAATGAGGGAATAGAGAGTGCACCTGTGCTTGCGCATACACTTGGGCACTATAATCCTGTCCTGCGCCGATGGCTAGCCTCCGTTGAGACAGGCCGCCGTGGCCGAAATTCGTTCTGGAGGACATTATAATTTAAAGACCGCGTAGTTTCGTCTAAACTAAAATCAATCTTAAGTTCGAATCTCAGCCAGGGCCAACATTTGTTCAACAACGCAAATTATTGCTTTTCGGTTTTGGGTGTGTTGACTGTTTCGTTCTCTCCGATAGTCCAAGCCTACCTCTTATCCTATCGCAGAAGCTCTACATCGAACTCTGGTAAACTGAAGGAGTCACTCGTTTGCACGTACGACTGTGGCGTAATAGTAATAATAAATTAAATATCTTGCACTGTTGGCTCGAAGGACCGAAACTATAGAATGGTACACTTAAGACCAGTTGTGATAATACGATTGCATAGTTTTGTATATGAAGTATAAGTGATACACATATTCATATTACGATATTATACTTAACGGCCGGTCTCAATTTCATACAATCAGTTATAAGTAGATAGCTATCGAAGGTAAACAATTAAGTTTAAACTATCTGTTACTGTCGTCTCAATAACGTAATGTTCGATAGCTTCCCCGAGGTAAAAGATAGATAGCTCATGATAACTTTGGTTAACGCGTCCCTCCTAAGCGTTTTGTTTTTCCTTCGATGTAAATTGCGTCACGTTTTGCAATAAAATATGATTTATTTAAAATATTATGATTATTATAAAATGTTTTAAATTATTGTAGTTATTAGTTTTAATATAATATTGGTAATTATTCATCATACACATTTCTAAATTAAGGCTAGCATCAAATAATGACAAACTTTTATCTTAAAAAATGAAGCAACGAAACGCAACGCTTGGCGTTCGGCATTGACACATTGGGTGCGTTTGGCAGAAAAAAGCGCTTGTAAGCAAAATGGCGATCGTAAGCGGTAAGCGCTGTCAAATCGTAAGTAGCTATTTTCCTCTAGGACACGAAGTTAGTTTTAACCGAGGAACCTAACCTAATTTAAATATATGTTTGTAAAGTATTCATATTAAAAACTTACCAATCATGAATTTTTAATAACATGTATATGTCTCTATTCATGTCATTATATTACTTAAAACTAATATTGCACAAAACAACTTATAAACTCTACTTAAAAACAAACAAATTAAATAAGCAAAATGGCGGATTGTGTCAGCGCTACTGAAGTTAGCAAACGTGTCCTGGCCGAAAACTGTTTAATTTCGCCATTTTGCTTACGCTTTTTTCTGCCAAACGCACCCATTGGCACTGGCCTGACTAGACGTTGACAGTTTGTGTTTTTATTAAACATCACATCAAACATCAAGAAGCTTTTAATTTTGTTTATGTGTAGCAGAATTTTATCAGCGATAAGCATTAATATGGCTCAACAAAATACTGTAAGTATTGTGATTTCTTTGCCGTGTTATTTACATTTATAGAAATGTAACAAACAAAGCTTGCATCTATGTCTAAAATCCGCGCCAAGTGTAAGGCATCTATAAAATTTTGTTTCAGATGAAGGCCAGGGCCCTTGGAAAGGACGAAATACTCTTCCTGATTGACTTGATTTCCAATCAAAAAGTAATTACTACCAAGGCAACCAATGCTACAACTACTACTACTACAAGAGGCTTGGAAATCCATAGCGCAGGAGTTTAGTGCGATGGCGGGAGAATTACGGCGTCCTGAGCACACGCTAAAGTGGGAAAACTTAAAGAAGTCGGCAAGGAAACGCAATGCATTGATAAGACAAAATAATTTAAAGGTTTATAATAAGTACATACATCAAATATTTCGTAACATTTTGTGAGATATACCTAATCATCTTAGAACACTAATATGTATTATTTCTATTTAAACATTTTTGTTTGCAGACCGGTGGTGGAAAAATGTACATCCCTACTGACACATTTTTCCATACGATGGAACCAATCATTGAAGCAACCATTCCATTCGGAAGTTGGGTTCTCCAAAATGGCCTTTTTGTAGGCGTCCACAGCTTCTTCAGGTGATGAAAATCTCTGTCCACACAATTTATTCTTTATATTAGGAAAAGTATAGAAATCATTAGGGCTTAGGTCGGGGCTGTACGGCGGATGGTCTAATAATTCTATGTTTTCTTGCTCTAAAAACTCTTTTGTTCTGTGTGCGGTGTGAGAACTCGCATTGTCGTGATGGAGGATGAATGCGGCGGTTGCAGTTCTCTTTACGGAGTTCAGAAACGACCTGTGGCAAATAAATGCTAGCATACCATTCTGCATTAACCGTTCTTTGTCCCTCAAGAGGAATAGTCGTAACATGGCCGGTTTTGGAGACAAACGTGGCCACCATTTTTTTTGCAACACTCCGTGAACGAACAATTTTTGTTGGCTTTAACTCATTTTCGAACACCCAAACTCGTGACTGGTTTATTGTTTCGGGTTCGTACGCATATAACCAGGATTCGTCACCTGATACGATGTTGTATACAGCATTTGAGGATCTTGTGTTGAATCTTTCGAGAGTTCTGACGCACCAAGTAACGCGAGCCGCTTTTTGCTCTTCACAGAGCGAATGCGGTATCCATCGGGAAAACAACTTTTTTACACCTAATTGTTCATGCAAGATTATTTGTATTTGACTCATGCCAATTCTAGTTGCCTGAATTTCGCAGTATGTCACATGTCGATCTTCCTCAATCAGCTTCCGCACAGCATCAACGTTTTCTTGGGTGACTGCAGTTTTTGGACGACCTTGACGGGGATCATCACTGAGCTTGACACGTCCACGTTGAAATTCAGCAAACCAGCGATAAATTGTGGTTTTGAATGGGGGCTTCGTCACCAAATGCAGAAATCATCCGGCCAACACACTGTTTTTGTGTTAAACCACTTCGAAAGCCATAATATTTCATCGCTCTTGAATTTTCTCGAGTCAATTCCATTTTCTCAACGACTAAACAAGTTTGACAAAACCTTGTGACAAGACCGAGAATCTTTTTTTAAATAAATAAATGGTATTCGATTTTTAAAACCAAGGAGTTTTCAATTAAAAATATTTTAATATGACAGGAACAGTGGAAATATTCCATTCCCGATACTTTTAGTGCAGCCTTCGTAGTAGTTACCAATATGTTTTTTTATGCTGTCTCCTGTGCCTGATCTCTGTGGTCATCAGTCATCAAATCTATCAAACTAGGAGAGTGAAAAATATGAGAATTTAACTATGTTTTTTATTTTCACAGTAAAGAAACGTCAAAAGCCCTCTGAAGGACTACAACGGGCTCAGATAAGAAAGGAGTTAGCCATGGCTGCTTATTATGAAGCCAAAACTGAAGTAGTTAAACTTGAAAAAATAAAACTACAGTTAGAAATGGAAAAATTAAATGAGTGACCTGTGATTAATATAGTGCCAATGCTTATGATTGTGTAAATAGTGACAATAAGGTGTGTTCTTTAATAACTTGTGTAATGTTTTTGTGAGGTTTACTCTAAAGTAAAATCTATTTTGTACAATGATTTTTATTAACATTTTTGTAATAAAATAATTATTGAAATAAAGCACATTTACTCTAGTACAAATTAACATTATTTACACTTTAAAATTCTAATATTGTTAAACATTATTTACACACTAAAATTCTGATATAATTAAACATTTACACACTTAAATAATTATTAATTAGTTCAGCATAGCAAATTCATCCTAATATTGTTAAACATTATTTACACACTAAAATTCTGATATAATTAAACATTTACACACTTAAATCATTATTAATTAGTTCAGTATATCAAATTCATCCTAATATTGTTAAACATTATTTACACACTAAAATTCTGATATAATTAAACATTTACACACTTAAATCATTATTAATTAGTTCAGCATAGCAAATTCATCCTAATACTGTTAAACATTATTTACACACTAAAATTCTGATATAATTAAACATATACACACTAAAATAATTATTAATTAGTTCTTGTCTGATTCATGTGGCATTGTAACTTCTGGATCCACATCCCTTATATTATTTAATCTGCAGATGTTGTGTAACACAGAGGTGGCAATAATAATGACCTGTGTAGTCTGCATAGCCACACGGATTTTCAGAGAGAGTATAGGAAAGCGCCTTTTCCACACACCAAAACATCTGAAAAGTTCAAAGTATATTACATTATACTCATGAAATTTTTGAAATAAAATATCAATAAATTTATATTAATATTTACCTTTCAATAGTATTTCCAGTCTTTATATGTGCTTCATTGTAACGATTATCTGCGACGGATGAAGGGTTGAGCAGGGGTGTCAAAAGATATGAAGTACAGGGATATGCACTGTTCCCAATAAGCCATCTATTGCCAAACGATCCCTCTTCACATTGCACTGAAAATAAATGACAAATATTAGTCATGTTTATGTGATGACCTTTTAATAATCTTATAGATACCTAAGTACCTACTTACTTTTTAGCATAGAATTGTTAAATATAGTAGCATCATGAGCAGAACCAGGCCAACGGGAAACAACATTCATAAATAACAATTCTGTATTACAGACTCTTTGTACATTAATTGAAAATATGCCTTTTCTATGTATTTCTGAATTCTTCTCCCGTATTTGAATCTGTAAAGATTATGATTCCGTTATTAGGCATAATCTATATAAATGAATGAATCTATACTTACTAATATTATAATAAAGAATTGTATGTAGGTTTGTGATCTAATTCTGGCCATACTTGGATTAAGTTCTAGGATTGAGTTTCAGATCACTAGATGACCTTCGACAAAGCTTCTGCTTCTGCCTAGATCTACTTATTATAAATATTTATTTATTTGGTAATACTAACCAGGTGACTGTATGGGAACATGTGTGCAGTCAATTGCGCCAAGAATTCTTGGAAATCCTGCGATTTCATAAAAGACATTTTGGGTATTGCTTAATATCTTCACATATTGAGGGTATAATTCAGCTATAGCCCGAGACACATGATGCACAATTCGGCTGGCTGACACTTTCGATACACCAATAAAGTCCTTTGCAACCATCTGCTAAATTAAACAAAATGATGTGTCCTCCCTAGTTTGAAGAGCACCTCCCGCTCTCCCTCAATTGGGTGCACTAATCCCGTCACCACCAATCCCAGCACCACTACATACCGCACACTACTACAGCTACAGCACACTCTACCCGGGGTACAAATTAGAACACTCCTTTGTGCCCCGGGCTGAAGTTTGCGTGTACGTCAAAGAGGACATCTGTTTTCAACGCCTCGGCAGCCGTGAAAGTATGGACCTGTCCATCTTATGGCTGCGTGTAGACAGCGACGAACATCCCCGCGTAATCCCGACACAGACCGACTTATCGACCACATCCAGATGGCTGCAGACTCCGTGCTACAACAGGTCCCATCCGCAGAGATTGTGATACTTGGTGATTTTAACGCCCACCATGCTGAATGGCTTAGTTCTTGTTTAACCGATCATGCGGGTAGATCTGTTTATGACTTTGCTTTGGCATATGGTCTTGACACAACTGTTAACTCGCCTACGCGGATCCCAGATGAGGAAGATCATATACCTTCCCTGTTGGACCTTCTGCTGACCTCTCATCCAGATGGATATCAGGTCTCAGTTGATGCCCCTCTTGGCTCCTCGGACCATTGTCTGATCTGGAGTACGGTGCCACTCACGCTCCGCGTACTACACTTGCCTACTACAGGTTGCTGCCGTGTTTGGCATTATGGTCAGCTGATTGGGATGGAATAAGATCTTTTTTGCATCCTACCCTTGGAGGCGGGCTTGCTTCTCGCCGGATGATCCCAGCGTTGTTGCTGATTCTGTCACTGATGTGATGCTACAGGGAATGGAGTTTTTTATTGGATCATCTGTGGTACCTATCGGTGGCAGAACCCAGCCTTGGTTTGGTCGCTCCTGTAAAACTGCATTACGCCATAAGTATGAGTGCTACCAGGTCTGAGCTCGCGCATCAACGTCTCGAGATGGAAATATCAACGCTCTTAAAAAGAATTATAATTCTGCTTCCAAGTCCTTCAAAAGCGTCATTGTCAAGGCAAAGTCAAGGCACATCGGCAGAATTGGCGAGAAACTAGTTCGTCTTCCTTCGGGAACACGTGCATCCTGGTAGAGACTGTCCAAGGGAACTTCTGCCAGCCATCTCTCCCATCTCTGCACGGGGAGGACGACTCACTGGCACATGCCACAAATGACAAAGCCGATCTACAGGACTCTCTTTGGGTCCAACTCGACTCTTGATGACGGGGGAACACACCGCCGACCAACCCGCAGTGTGAGTACTCCATGCAGGATGTGCTGTTGACCCAACGCTCGGTGCGCAGAGCACTCCTCTCCGTGGACTTCAACAAGTCGAGTGGGCCTAATGGCGTCCCCCCTAGCTAACTTCGGAGCACACGTCTTGTGGCTCCGGTTTTAACGCGTCTTTTCCGGTACACTTACTCTCTAGGCCTAGTCCCGAAATCATGGAAGACAGCCTTCGTGCACCCGATCCCTAAAAAGGTAACCGCTCTGATCCGTCCAACTATAGACCTATCGCCATCACCTCCTTGTTCTGTAAAATAATAGAATCCATTATTAACAGCCAGCTCATGCGAGACCTTGAGGATCACCAGCTGATTAGTGACCGCCAGTACGGTTTCCGTCGCGGTCGCTCGGCTAGTGATCTTCTGGGTTACCTAACTCATAAATGGGCGGAGACTGTGGAGTCCAAGAGGGAGGCGTTGACCGTTAGTTTGGACATAGCGAAGGCCTTCGATCGAGTTAAGCGCTTCTTACGAAGTTTCCTAACTATGGGCTTCCCGATAAATTGTGCAATTGGATCACCAGTTTTGTTGCATTACAAGTCCATTAACGTTGGTGTTCCACAACGCCGTTTCTTCTGCATATCAATGACATGTTGCAAACTTGAATATTGCAAAATGTTACCGCATTCATGGCTATACAGACGGCAGCATTGGTAGTGCCGCCGAGTACCGGGACAAACTTATGTTTGAAGGTCGACAAAATCTCGGACAGGGGGCGACTAAATCTAGTTAAATCTCCAAATCCAAATCAAAAATTAAACTAAATCAGTTTAATCTCCAGAAGACACAAGTTAGCGCGTTTACCGCTAAAAAGAACCCCTTCGTCGTATCTCCTCAATTTCAAGGCACTCACCTTGTTGCCTCAGCCAGTATCAGAATCCTCGGCGTCGATATATCGAGTGACGTGCAGTTTCGTGGTCACTTTGAAGAAAAGGTCAAATTCGCCTCTAAAAAACTTCGCGTGCCTGCAACTTCACAAGGCGCAGGTTCGGCCGCACATAGAATACTGTTCCAATCTCTGGGCTGGGACTCCCCAGTGCCAGCTCCTTCCATTCGATCGCATCCAGCGCAGAGCAGTTCGAATCGTCGGCGACCGAGCTTCTCATCTCTTTGTTTTTTATCGAATCAACCACGGGGAGTGCTCTGAGGAATTGTTCGGACTAATTCCAGCCGCACAATTTCACCATCGCACATCGCGACAAAACTGGTGATATCATCCATACCATCTGGATGACTGGCGGTCCACCGCTATGTGATTTAAAAGAAGTTTTCTTCCTCGCACAACTTCCTTGTGGAATCAACTGCTACCAGAGATATTTCCGGACCGATACGACTTAGCGACCTTCAAGAAAAAAGTCTATTCCTTTTTCGGCCAGCAACGCATCTGCAATTCCCCTGGTAAGTTGTTTACGGGCGGCGGCATTCACTTACCATCAGGTGAGCCGTATGCTCGTTTCTTGTTATACAATTTTTTTATAGGATAGAGTGACAAACGAGCACACAGTCCCCCTAATGGTAAGTGGTTGCTGTGACCCATAAACATCTACACCTATCCTCGATTACGATTCAAAATGAAGATGCGTTGTCACCCGTGAGGGCTAAGATGAAATGCCTCGTTTCCAGTAAAAAGGGTCTCTGGTTCTGTACACTCACCATACGAAACACAGCCGCATCAAGCTACTACTTCACATTGGTATTATGTGAGAGCGTGGTTCTTCCCCGGTTGAGCCACTCGAGGGTTGTGCCACATCTATACTACTAATATAACTACAGCATGGCTCTACCATGTATTAAATTAATTGATAATTTAGTTTTAAATAAAAGTTCATCAGTTTCTGGAGTATTAAATTAATACAAAAAACAATGCCTTTGTGGTTTGTTCTTTAATTTTTTTATCTTTCTATTTTTATGAATATTTGTGGTTTGGTTCATTTATTTTTAATCTAATTAATATAAAATATAACTAATGATACAGAAAGAAACATTAACCTTTAGAATTTTCGAACAAATTAACTTTCCCACTATTAAATCTGTCAAATACTACACCTCATTTTAAGTGACGCCGCGCCGCCCTGTTGGCAGAAAAAGTCGTGAATTCATTAGTCAAAGAAGTCATTAGTCCAAACTATTCCTGTAAGCACTCCCCATGATCGACGCGATAGAATATGCAAGGGGATGCAACATTTCAACACAGTGCCAGTGAATCAAGCCGATCAGAAATAACTCCAGACAGTGGTAGAGCCATGCTGCAGTTATATTAGTAGTAAAGTTGTAGCACGAATGGATCGGCTCGACCGGAGAAGGACCACGCTCTCACAGAATACCAGCGTCAAATAGTAGCCTAATGCTGCTGTGTTTCATATGGTGAGTGTAGAGAACCGGAGACCCTTTTTACTGAAAACGAGGCATTCCATGTAAGTCCTCACGGGTGACAACACATCTGCATTTTGATTTGTAATCGAGGATAGATGTAGATGTCTATGGGCCGTAGTAACCACTTACCATCAGGTGGAGTGTATGTTCGTTTGTCACCCTATCCTATAAAAAAAAAACTCCGTCGGCGACGATTCGAGTCCCTCTAAGCTTAATGTAATGTGCAAGTGGAAGGAGGTGACGCCGAACTTGCGTCTTGTAAAGTTACAACGATGTTCCGGCATGAACTACTGCCTGTTCTACAGGTTTGGATAAACCACTGCAAGACTTCAAGATACTGTAAGCTCATTCTGCATAGATCGGACCAAAAATTTATATTCAAAAACTGAAAGTAGCCGGGCTAACTATGACATCGGAACGTCAAACACCTCAGCCCCCCACCCCCTGACCATGGGTGCTGTAGCGCCCTAAAACGACGGGAAGCGTGTCAGATTATTATACAGAAGGTTCAGCTTGAGGTCCCAGTTATGGTAGCTTAGCTGCTAGAACTTTTTTTTTTTTGATAATTTCTTTTATGAACCTTTTTATCTCAATAACCATAAAACGTGACTGTAAATGTGTGGGAATGGCACGAGAGAGTCAGAGACAGAGAAAAAGTGAAAGAGAGAGAAAGAGGTGCGGGATACATGCTTTACTCCAGCTGTACACTCTTATCTTCATAGACGATATTTAGTATTCGGCATGTGGAAATCGGCAATGATAACACAAAAAGTGTTATTTTTGCATTATTTCCTTCAAGATAAAAAACATCAACCATGCACGAGAATGTCAAGACGTTTTTTAGTTAGCAACTTTGTAACCCTACCTTACGTTACGCTCAAATCGTCAGATTCTCTAAAAACACTCTTTTTAGTAGAGATGGGCCGAATATTCGTTTCATATTCGGTATTCGGCATATTCGGCAGCTTTACCGAATATCCGTATTCGGCCGAATATTCAGCTAAATCACCGAACATTCGGTAAAGTAGTATACTCAGTATCCACTGTATTGAAATGTACGAATTGAGTAAAGCCATGTCTTTCATAATTTTACTATTGAAAGTATATTTTATTTATGGGTTAAATATACTTGTATAGCATTATGTTTTTGAGGCACTGTAGATTTATTTCCAATTATAGCAAATAGACGGCTTGATAAAATGTTTTTGGAATCAAACAAAGAAACATTACATTACATTAGGAAATTTCAATTTACTTTGTCAGTTTCTTTAAAATAAATCCAAATAGTAGATCTCCTGCCACTCATTTTTATCAATGTTTTCGCACAAAAAGATGATGATACAAAGGCATGTCTGGTGTGGCGGGGGAGTGAGTGGCAGGGTCCGGTGCTAATTCCGCGAGCTTTACGGTAACAAGTTTCGCCAGGAATTGGTTAGGTACCGAGGTGAACCTGCCGAATAATGTTCGGTCGAATATTCGGTTCGATAAAAGTTTTACCGAACATTCGGCCGAATATTCGTATTCGGTGAAATGCGTGTTCAGCCCATCCCTACTTTTTATCTCGTAATTAACCCACCTTACTTTAAAGGTAATTACGATAATTATCTTAATTAAGTTATTTTTGACATAAACAGAATTTATATCTGGGCTGTATTCTGATACAACAGCATTTTTTATTTTATCCAACATCTTGAGAACTTTATGGATTGTGAACAAGATAAGGTAAATAATTTTTGTAGATATTTTATTTTTTGCGGTACAATCAGTTTAAAAACGAAATTTAACTGAAGATCATTTAATTTCCGGATATAATAAGTAGTGTAAGTTCTACGATAACTCCTACTGTAGGGTTAGATGCTGAGAGAAGACAAATTGAATTAACACTTGATATTAGTTGCAAGTATAATAGGGTAAAACACCCAGTAGTCAGCTTTTTAGTGATGATGATAAAAATTTGATTCAACCGTATTTTAAATATTAAACACTGAATAAAATCAATCATTATTCTCAGAAAGTTTGTTTATTAAATTTACTAAAGAAATTAACAAAAATATATTAATAATAGAATAGGTAATATAAAAAATCAACATTAAACAAATTATGGCACTTTTCACCAGTAGTCAGCCTCATTTCTCCATAAGTCAGCCATGTCTTATCCTGGTAGTCAGCCTCTCACTTTGACATAGAAATTCTTTATTATTTTCATATATGTCGCGAATTCAGTACATTTCAAATGATACTATGTAAGGCAATTGTCACATCAATATACTTTAAGTCACTAATTTCTGTACCGCCAGTCAATTCCTCTAGTTAAATATTTGTTAAATATTCGGTCTAGGGCAGTCAAAATATTAATCCAATTTATTTCTTCTAAATGCTTCATTTGTTCAGCAAACCACTTCCGAATACCCTCTTCGGTTGCAGCCGCTCGACCCTTAGATATATTTTCGGGTGTTCCCTCACTTAACTCACGATTTCGTCTTAGAAACGTTTTTTCCCGGCCTATTTATTCACAAATGGGACACAACCCTATTTTACGCCCGCTTGGACGCTAAACATGGGAGACAGGTCATGCCCTACCTGCACACAGGCTTTACAGTCATAGTAAAGTGATTGCACAGCCCTTAACAATCGATCATCCACACCATATTGCGGCAACAGTTCCCACATTTTCTTCCTTATAACCTTATCAAATGCTTTCTCCAGATCCACAAAAGCACAGAAAATCTTCTGGTTAACACTTAGAAGCTTCTCCGTGATCATCCGGAGAGAAAACATTTGATCCGTGCATCCTCTTCCAGGTCTAAATCCGCATTGTGCCTCCCATAAAAATCTTTCCGATTTCTCTTGCATCCTACGTGTCAAAACCTTCGAGTAAACTTTACTTGCTAAACTGGTCAAGCTGACTGCCCGATAGCACCCACAGTCAAAATGTGAACCTTTACCTTTATATAAAGGCACAATGACCGCGGATCGCCAATCATCCGGGACACTTTCCGTCCGCCAGCGCAAATTGCACAGCAGATGAAAGCTGTCCCAGACGCGAGGCCCACCGTACTTGACCATTTCAGCAGTAACTCTGTCTAGTCCCGCAGCCCTACCACATTTCAAACTTTGAATCGCACGTTCAATCTCTTTCATGCTGATGACCTCAGTGTCATCAAGGTCCGTGTCTGGCGTGCCAATCACGGCGTCACCCCCGGATCTTTCACTAAGATCATGACACGCATACATTTCTCTATAAAATTCACTCCATCGCTGCATGACGTCCGATTTTTCTGAGAAGACGTCATTGGTTCTCGAAAGCACTTTGTTAATTCTTAAGGCTGTCGCACCACTCCGGGACCTTCCAACCTCTTTCCAGAAGAGTTTGGAGTTTTCCTTAAAGTTGTGCGACAACCTTTCGCCCGCTTCTATTCTACACCTTTCACGTACTTCCTCAATCAGTGTTTTCGCATGAACTTTCTGCAGCTTATATCTTTCTTTCATCTTCTCTCTCATACACTTATCGTTACTAGAGGCCAAGTAGTCTAACCATGCTTTTTTCTTCTTTTTTACAGCTTCTCTCACTTCATCATTCCACCATGCATCTCTTCTTTTACTACTACCTCTTTTTGTCCGCTGCACTTACCATTCCATCCCTAAGGTTCTGCCATGTTCTCTCCACACATTCTTTCCTGCCATCGATGGTGTCAAGCTTTTCAGCTACCCTCGTGTGATATTTGTCCTTAGTATCTGCTTCCTGAAGCTTCCAGCTTCGGATGCGACAGACCGACTGTGGTTCTGTTACTGCCGTCCGGTAGCGCCAACCCGCGAACAAACCCCTAAATCTAGTAATTACTAGATAGCGATCCGTTCCCAGGTCCATAACCTGTTTTCACAGTCGGTCATCCACCAGGAACAAATCAATCATACTTCTCTCATTCTTTCTTTCTCTAGTGTACATATGGATTTTCCTGTGATTAAACATAGTGTTTGTCACAAGAAGACCCTTTTCCTTGCATACAGCCAGTATAAGCTTGCCAGCATCATTAACTCTTTTATCGCCAAACTTTCCAAGCACCGACTCGTATCCTGGTCGAGCAATACCTACCCATCCATTCAAATCACCACATACAACAGTTCTTTCGTTTCCCTTAACCAAATCTAGAACTTCTCTTACATTCTCCCAAAACTCCTCCAGCTCAGCCATGAACGTCGAAGCTAGCGGCGCATAAACAGCCAAAAGGAATAACTTCGTCAGTCCCAGTTTAAAGCGAACCCAGAGAAGTCTTGAGCTCACAACCTTATATTCAGTCATAAGATCGACCAACCGGGACGATAGCAGTACCCCCACTCCCTGGCAGGCGTTCTCGCTTTCCGGGACTCCGGACCATATAGCTAACGTCCCGCCAGGGAGCTCTTCAGTACCACTGCCTTTCCGTTTGGTCTCCGACATACACACGACATCTAATTATCTTTCTTTCATTATTTCGATCAACTCATTCGTCTTATCTCTAATGCCCCCTCTAACATTCCACGTGCCAACTCTGCACTCCGTCCTCCACCTTCCGCCGTGTCGGGCTGTGCGTGACGGGTGGCGGTCCCCATCACCGCTTTGCGCGCTGCATTCCACACCAACGGGGACGAGCTGGTGTGCATCGCCTTGGGGGGACGCCCTAACCCTGGTTTGCATGGGTGCGCAGCTGTGTAGAATTGCAGCCCTGAAAAGGGCTGGCAGGGGTCGCGACGAGCACGCTTCTACAATGAATAACCGAGCATAAATTTAACCCTAATTAAAAGGCCTTAAACCATTATTTTCTGCAACAGGACTAACGGCTGATTACCGACCCTTTTTACTGAAAACGAGGCATTCCATCTTGGTCCTCATGGGTGACAACGCATCTGCATTTTGATTTGTAATCGAGGATAGATGTAGATGTCTGTGGGCTACAGCAACCACTCACCATCAGGTGGACCTATCTAATGAAAAAAAAAAACAAATTACAGCAAATACACACAAAAATTTACCAAAAATTCGAACGTTGTCTAGTAACGTGTCATGTTTTTGGCAGCAGTGAAAATTAACGAGTATAGCTCGTCAACCTGATATGCTATTCGCGTCGTCGTTTTGCGTATTAGCCAATAAGGAGACACAGTTTCAATTAAACGTTATTTTAAAGGTGTAAACAAATATCAACACTATTTATATGAAAATAATGTCTGTAAACTGTCTGTGACTACCGGGTGGTTTATACCCTATACCGAGGTGTTACGCAATGAACTAGTAATTTGCTGATAATAAGAATATTAGTGTTCAATGTGAAGAAGGTTAATATGCAACATCTAGAAAAATTAAGATTATAACAACGTGAACGTCTTTGAAACTCATAATTTACCTACTTACCATTTTCCGTTTGACATTTTTTTGATATTTACAAACATGCGATACGCGACGGCATTATTAATGAAAAGAGTGGCAATAGAAAGTGCTACCTATATTCAATCTCTTTCTTTTATCAACCAAGTGTTTAACCAATAATATATGATGATCGTGCATTAGTAGGCAGTAACTAGAACTAGGAGGTCTACTTACACTGAAAGATTATTTATTAAGGTCATTGATATTACACGCGAAAAAATCTAAAACTGCGAAGCTGTGGTGGGGTCGCTAGTCAAATAATAAATATGTAAATAGGGAGCCAGTAACTAAGTACCTAATTATCAAGATATAAGCTCGTTGCGCTGGTTCTCGGCCTTTTAGTGGAGTTGTCAACTTTAAGGTACTATAAAAAATAATAGCGATTATGTTGACCTAGTGTTGTTAATGTTAATTTATAGCTTATATAATGTAGTTTTCATTTTGATAACTCATTGATGCTACAAAAGAAATCTATTTTTTATAATAAATTTTGATGTGAAAAATATGCAAAACGCTAATTTTCGGCCCCAAATTTTAGATTTCGGGCTACAAGAATTTTAGTTTTCGGCCACTGTATTAGAAGAGGTACTATAAACTTAAAAGTGTTTTTGTAAAATCAGAAAATGGCAAAACGGTTTGGGAAATCGGTGTCTTTAGTTTTCTCAATCGGTGATTGCGATTTTTTAACCGTGACGTTATTTTTTTCTTTTTGGGTGTGTTTTTGATATAAAATAATAACCATGATTAATTATTTCTCTTTGAATCATAATCTAATAATAAAATCTTTTAAATATATCAATCAAATATTCTCATTTACGAGTATTTTGTACTTCCTCATAAGTATTTTAGTTTAACAAAATCTGTTACCATATCTAACCATTCTCATCTCTAACCAGGAGGAGCCATCTGAAGAAAAAAATTTCTTATTGAATCTTCTTCCTAACGCAATGTGAATAAAATATTTGATATGATAAGACGAAATGGCCGTAAACGTAAACTAAGACAGCATTCCATTTTCCGCCGCCGTATTCTTTCATACTATTTTAAGTTGGCCGAAAACTAAATTGTAATTATTTTAGAGTCAATCCAGTTTTCGGCCACGACTGAAATGGGTATTTTGTTTCATCACTAACTGTTCAAATTGCAGTACTTGGTGGCCGAAAACTGAAAATTATTGTCTACGCACGCTACGATTCAATATAAGTAAGAAATATGAATTATAGTACGTAACCAAATAAACGAAAGAGACAAAGTATTTAGGCTAAACTCAGGCTACTTTTCGGCCGCATGGCCGACAACCAAATAATGGGACAATTTTATGTGTCACTTTTCGACCACTTAATTTATTAACTTTATCAATAAATTATTATGATAATCAGAGTCAAATAACTATATTAGGTTATTTATACAGTGAAATATAAGCACAATATTAAGTAATTATATTAAATACAGCACGAAACTTACTTTTGAATGGAACGATCGCCACTATTTTTTTTGCTCGATCTTACCCGTTTTGATAACTTCAGTGTCGGCGTCAAACTAAACTATTTATTATAAATCGCGTGTTGTGTTTACCTGATTAATTAATGCTACCAGATATAGTGAAACTATTTACAAATGCATTAAACTGTATTGCGTACGATAATATTTATTAAAATTGTTATTAAATCAAATTTACTGCATCAGCTCGTGCCAAAAGCCGAAATCTAGACCCGGCCGGCTTACCGGCGCATCGACCCTACCTATAAATAATAATATCTTAACTTTTAGTAGGTACATATTCTTAGGAACAGTAAAGAATGAAAATCGAAATTCCTAATACTATTTAAGCACCCGTATGCTATGCGTACTACAAAGTATACTTTTGACTTTTTGAGTGGCCATACTTGAATAAAAACCCAAAAATAAATACCAAAAGCGCCTAAATCATTGTGTTATACAACACTATATAAATCAATGGCCTAAATACTCAAAAGAGAAAAATACTTAACGTAAGATGCGCGTTAGCTCGAGCGCGCGAGTGACAACCTTACTGAGTTAGCCTCTTGTAGGCGGCCGGCCGCGCACCTAAAGCGCGGAGTGAGATAGGCTTGGTAAGATCTGAAAAATCTATCTATTGAAGACATTGTGACTCATCATAAGTTATATTTTTGAAGTGATTGTAATACACTCGGCGTCAAAAAAATCGCACATACGAAAAAAATAATTTTGAATACTATTTTAACACAACAGGCCAATGGTAATGTTGTGGTTTGAGTGTATCATTTCCAACGAGAGGACCTAATTGCCTCGATCATTTCATACTAAAACTCAATCACGAACATCAAAATGTCACGATTGCTGTACTCGATGCCACTGACACTGATCACAGTATGATCTTTCTAAAAATATCCTGCCCTGATAAAATAATAATAAATAACAAAACTATAACTAAAATCAATTATGACAAGGCCCTAGACTTATTAAAAACAACTAAATTAACTGATCTATTAGAATACAGTGACCCTAATGTTATAACTGAACTTTTAATAAAAAAAAAAACTTCAACAGTACTTAAAATTAAATACGACTATTAATTTCACCTCAGCGTACAAAAGGATCTTAAAACCTTGGGTTACTCCAGGTATGCTACGCTGCATCAGAAGCAGAAATGATATGCAAAGAAGACTAAAACTAGACCCATATAATGAAACTTTAAAAACAATATATAAAAGGTACCGTAACTACTGCAGCTGTATTTTAAAAAACTTGAAAAGGAACTATAATCGAGACCAGCTGACCAAAGCTCAAAAAACCCCTAAAAAGTTATGGGATACCATAAACGGAATAACCCAACGTAAGTCCCCCAAAACCCATAACCTTGAAATCCTGCATGTAGCTTCGTCTCCAAAAGCATCGGTGGATATCACTAACACCTATTTGACAAATATTGGTAAAGAGCTAGCAGAAAAAATTATAACTTCAAATTCACCGTCAGAGAATCCTCACACAAGCATAAAACAGGTTTCATCATTCGTCTTATATGATACTGATTGTGCTGAAATATGTGAAGTTATTAAGTCTAAATATGTGAAATTAAGTAGCTCACCGGGATGGGATAATATCCCTACCTCTTTTCTAAGGCTCGCTCTAAATGAAATTGCGCCAATTATTTCCCATATGGCCAACTTGTGCTTCGAACAGGGAGTTTTTCTGACTGTACTCAAGCAGGCTTTAATAACACCTATATATAAGGATGGCAGCAAAAGTGACCCCTGTAAATACCGACCGATCTCCGTTCTCTCATCAGTGTCTAAGCTTCTAGAAAAATTAATCAACATTAGACTCACCAATTTCTTGACAAAATATAGCATCATAGCAAAAAATCAATTTGGTTTTCAACGAGACTTATCGACTGAAAATGCTATTCAGTCTCTTACAACTTTAGTAGTAAAAGAAGTGGATTCTGGAAACAAATGTCTGGGACTATTGCTCGCTCTTAAGAAGGCATTTGACACAGTGTCGGTGCCCATCCTGTTAAATAGACTTAAGGAAGTAGGGGTGAGAGGTACTCCTCTCAAATTATTCAAAGATTACCTTACTAACCGAAAGCAGCGTGTTCGAATAGGCAATCACACTAGTCAGGAAGCCACCTTAACATTCGGTGTCCCACAGGGGAGTGTGCTAGGACCAACGCTTTTCCTGGTGTGTATAAATAATCTCTGTCTTCTAAAACTATCAAATGGTACTGTATTTTCTTACGCAGATGATACAGCTATCGTGTTCTCTGGAAAATCCTGGTCTGAAGTAAAAATATCGGCAGAAAATGCCCTGGCAAAGATAGCATCCTGGTTAGACAAAAGCCTCCTGACTTTAAATGCTGCTAAGACTCAATATATTTGTTTTAGTAAAAACATCACAACTCAACCCCCTTCAAACTTTGACATAAAAATTCACAAGTGTGGTGACCCGTCTGATAATGACTGCTCGTGTACAAGAATAGATAAAGTTGCTTATGTTAAATACTTAGGGGTTCTCGTCGATCAGCGTCTTTCTTGGCACCTGCATGTAGAATTGACCATGAAAAGAGTGAGAAAGCTGATCTGGATTTTTAAAACTTTACGTCATATTGCGAGTAAAGAGTTACTTACTCAAACATATGTTGCACTCGCACAATCCATACTGGTAAACTGCATATCAGTGTGGGGCTCAGCTGCTAAAACTCTTCTACTATGTCTGGAATGAGCTCAAAGGTTGCTGATAAAAGTAACGCTTCTAAAACCATATAGATACCCCACTGAAGATCTTTATCGGGAAGCTAATCTTCTATCAGTTAGAAAACTGTACACATTGGACATTGTTCTTAGAATGCACAAATCTCTTCCCTTTGATGCTAAATTGCTTACCAAGAGAAAAAAGTATAAAGTTGCCTTAGTTCCCACAGTGAAATCTGACTTTGCAAGACGGCAGTACTCTATGCAGTCTGCCTCAATCTACAATAAAATAAATAAGTATCTAAACATATTTCCCCTTAATAAAAAAGATTGTAAGAAAACGGTTTTGGAATGGCTAAAATCAATAAGTTACACTGAGACAGAACTGATGCTTAAAAACTAACATATCTTTGTTACGTGTAGGTATCCATAGGTCTTATAGCGCATACAGGTTCCAGTTATCGCCAATACTATTTAAGGTGAGTATTTGAAAATTTGAAAATATTAAATAACAAATATTAGTTATATAACACAACACTTACGCACAACTAAACTCAAACACACGCGCACGCGCGCACGCGCACGCGCACACGCACACGCACACGCGCACACACACACACGCACACGCACACACACACACGCACACGCACGCGCACACACACGCACACACACACACGCACACGCACACACACACACACACACACACACACACACACACACACGCACACGCGCACACACACACACACACACACACGAGCAGAAGGAAACAAAAAAAAATATTAATTACATGTAAATTTGCTTGTTTTAGTGTATATTAGTTGTAATTTAGTTTTCTATGTAACCGTTTGTAAGAAGAGCGGTTCTTCCCACCACAGGCGATGTTTTGCCTAAAGGAGAGTTCCCACATCTAATATTTGTAATAGACTAAGTTACTGAAAATAAATTATTTGATTTGATTGATATTTGATCATTCGAAAGGTAACTTCATCAGCTTTCAGGAATTTTAATTGAATTTTACTTTTATAACGAGACGAAACAGAAATTAAAGAAAAAGACAGGGTATGTACAAATTTGCAAATTAATAATTTAAAAAAAAACTTAATAAATACAAAAAAAGTTCTTAAAACCTAGTGTTACCCCCCCTTGCCTTGATAACGGCTTCCATGCGATCTTTCATGGACCTTACAAGGGTCGCAACAGCCTCTTGGGGTATTTGTTCCCACTCTTCAAGTACCGCATCTTGGAGCTCTTGAAGAGTGGTTGGAGCTGGATCTCGAGCTCGCACGCGCCGTTTTAGGTCATCCCAGAGATGTTCTATTGGGTTAAGGTCAGGACTTCATGCTGGCCAATGCATAACAGGGATATCGACCTCCTGTAAATAATCCCGTACAATAGCCGCGGTGTGGCAACGAGCATTATCATGCATTAACATGAATCTATCACCGACATAACCAGCATACGGGACCACATGTTCCTCCAGAATTTCAGTAATGTACTGACCAGCATTTAATGACCCTTGCCCACGGCCACCCCGAGTCCAGGAAACGCACACAAGTTCCGTTTTCCCGTAGACGGAAATACCGCTCCAAAACATACACGAGCCACCCCCGTATTCGACGGATTCTTCGAAGCAGGGTTGTGTGAACCTCTCCCGCTGTCTTCTGTAGCCCTTCTACGTCTGTCATTGCAGAAGAGAACGACCCTCGTCTCATCAGAGAAGAGTACGGTCCGCCACTGTTCTAGAGTCCACTCGCAATGATTGCAAGCAAACTCTAGGCGATCTCTGCGATGCTGTGCAATAAGTTTTGGACCTTTAGCAGGTCTATGGGCTGTTAAACTCTTTTCGTGTAACCTTCTTCTTATCGTAGAAACACTCACAGATGTAATCCGTTTCGTAAAGATGTCGTAACGATAAAACGGTCATCTCTTTCTGATGTGCACTGTTTTCTTCCAGATCCCGGTTTTCTAACATAACCACCAGTCTGCTGAAAATGTTGGAACACCCGTCGAACGGAAAACGGGACAAGTTCAACTGTCGAGCAACGTCACACTGCTGCATCCCCGACTGCAATAGGGCAATCACTTGAGCGGCTTCTTCAGAGCTGGTGTCCATCTTTACTTGTTCTTACTTGGGTTACTTGTTCACGTGTGTTCACTGCAAGGTCTAAATTACGACTGACCCATTTTTTTTTTTTTTTTTTTTTTTTGCGCCCGAAGCAATTAAAGGGCTACCCTATACGTAGGGAGGCGGAAAATGCATTACGCATACCACGATAGCCGGTCTATCGTGGTTATGAGGGGCTCACTGTCCTACCGGGGACCCTAAGTGATACCCTCTAAAAACCGCCTTTGGGGACAGGCAACCGGCTGATTAAGCTCTATTGTGCCTTATCATGAGCGACCCTCTTTTGGGAAAAGAGGGCGCAGGCGGCTAAGTGCCGCTGAGGGAGTGCCTACGAAGGCAAATTAATGTTGGTTATTACAATAATTTTATTTAATTAGAGTTGGCCTGAGCCGCCAGGAGACAGTTCAGGTCGTTTGAAAGTTTCATATTTCAACCGGATCGACTCTTTTATACCCTTTTTAGGTGGTGTAACTAGCGTCCTTACTAATGAGCATTTGTCAGCGTTTATTTTTGACGCTCTATAATGATAAATGTTTTAATGATTTCATGATTTTTTTATTAATAATGTAAAGCTATTCAAATATCCATTTCAAACATACCAATATTTACATACATAAACATAAACACTCACGCCTGTCACCCAGAGGGGTAGGCAGAGACTACAGACTTCCATTTAGCACGATCCTGACATACCTTTCTCGCCTCTTCCACATCCATATACCTACGCATACATGCTCGTCGGTTAAGGGTACTCTTAATTTGGCCCATTTTTAGTATATCGCCAATTTGGTCGACAAACTTCCGCCTAGGACGTCCCTTTCCGACTCTTCCATTCACTTCTGCAACATATATTTGCTTTGTCAGTCTTTCCGCATTCATTCTTTCTACATGACCAAACCACCGAAGCATTCCTTTCTTAATCCTGGTCACCGCATCATCTTGCAAACCACACTCTTCTTTTATCACACAGTTTCTCACCCTGTCACTCAGATTCAGCCCTAACTTACTCCTTAGCGACCGCATTTCTACTGCATTTATTCTACTCTCGTGCTTCTTCTGCCACACCCAACTTTCACTACCATACGTTAAAGTAGGGACTAATACAGCACTGTGAATTGCCATACGTGCCTTTTTTGACACATTCTGACTTTTCACAATAAAGTGTAGAGCCCCATTTACTTTATTTCCTGCATTCACTCGTCGTTCAATGTCCTTATCATATCTCCCATCCCTGCTGAATACACATCCCAAATATACGAACTCATCCACTTGCTCAATTAACTCTCCTTCTATTCTTATTTCACATACCGTTTTGCTTTCATCTCTTTCAAAAACCATCACTTTCGTCTTACTTGCGTTCACTTTCATTCCCCTTTCTTTTAATGACCTGTTCATTAATGTAACCATCATTTGCAACTCGGCCGCCGACGACGCAAGTATGACTTGATCATCGGCGTACAAAAGGCATTTGATGGTTAACTCACCCATTCTTAACCCGCATTCTTCAACTTTCAAATTTTCCAAACAACTGTCAATAAATAGGTTGAACAGCCACGGGGAAGCTACACAGCCCTGTCTGACACCTTTATGGATGCCAAACCAGTCCGAGTAGACCCCGTTGATTCTAACACAAGCACTCGAGTCCCTATACAGAGACTTTAATGACTGTATCAAACCAGCGCTCAACCTAAATGCGTTCAGCGTTTGCCATAACACATCCCTGTCCACTCTGTCATAAGCCTTTTCCAAGTCCATGAACGCACAAAAAACTTTTTGTTTTTTCGCCAAAAACTTCTCCGCGATCATGCGCATGGAAAAGACTTGATCTGTACACCCCATTCCCTTTCTAAATCCCGCTTGCACATCCCAAATTTTTTCATCAGTTTCTTTCATAACTCTTTCAATTAGTACCTTAGCATACAGTACATACCAATATTTATATAAATATAATTCGTTTCTAGCCATTACAGCCATTTGTCGCGCAAACTCAGAGAGGTGCGATTTTTGTGACCCTGAGTTTAGTAATAAACACAATTCCATAGTTGATAACTAGTGATGACCTATTAAACCAAGACATGACCCTCTGTTTCTCTATTGTGAATACTCACAAAAAAATGAAATTTATCACTTTAGAAACAATACTGCATTGTGACTGTAAGAATATCTACAACCACATATTGTCTCATGGATATTGTAAGAAGCGATGGAGAGATTTGTGGTTGTTAAGATGCCTGCCAAGCCAGGCTACTTATGGCAAATATTTCCCTTGAGGCAATTTATTGAAAAGCCTACCTTCAGCAGTGGACTTCTGATAGGCTGTAATGATAATGGTCATATATAAACTGAATTCTTAATGACTAGTTATTTAGCTTGAACTGTCAACAAATCAAGATACACTTATAGAGCCTTGTAAAAGTAAGTGCAACAATGTAGGGCAATCCCTCACATCTAGTGTGGAATTACAATGACAAGAATAAAAATTAAATTAAATGAGGCATGTAGAGAGGCAATATATAGAAGAGGCTAAGGTTTGTTGATGGACTTTAGATGCACTGTAAAGGTGATAATGAATGTTATAAGTAAACAACAGTAGTAGTAGTAAAAAAAACTCTTATATTTCACAAAATAAACACTTTACTGTAAAATTTACCTGAAAGGAAATGTTTACATTATAATGGTACATAAATTAAATTCTTATGTATTTCACCTATCCTTAATCTTTATGAGGATGTTCAGCCTTGTGTATGGAAAAATCTAATCTTACGTATATAATAACACAAAGGAATAACATATAAAGGAACCCTACAACTAATAAAGGTTCTTGTAACATAAGAAGACGAGGGAATGTGTATCGAAGTTGGAAATCTTGAATATGATTCTCTACAACATTTCTCTTTGTAAATGATACAACAGGGCGACCTTTTGTATCAAGGTATGTGTAATGCAAATTATCAGGCAACCTCGAGACAGGGTAAGGGATGTTGAGTTTAATGTTTGTTGAGCCCTCAGGTAAAATTATTTTTGTTACTAATTCATCAACTTGCATATCATCAAAAATGTGATCTATAACTCTCATTTTAAGCAAGTATTCATTGCCAGAATGATATAAATATTCATAGCTTGGAACATTGTAGCCAAGAGTATAATGAGTTCTCCAACCTCCGAACAGTGGGTATCTTGGCCTGAGGTCCAATTCCACTGAATCCTTTTTGACTTTCATGTTTGAAGTTGAAATATTTCCATTTGTGTCCCTGTAATACACATCTGCTGCTGACGCAGGAAGTAGGGTTTTATAAGAGCGAACACTGGCTGGGCCACTGTGATGGTCTTGTTGGTAATCATAACGAGAGAAGGGTCCCTTAAGTTTTGCACCAGTATGCTCGATTTCAATAGTCTCCTCGACTGCAATGTTTCCCCAGTGTGAAACTTCAATTAGTCTTTCAATACGGGTTACAGTTAAAAAGGGTGAATTATTTTTATAATGAATGCTAAGTTCTTTTTCTGTAAATGGCCCTATATTAGAATAAGCACCATATGAAATAGTGCCATCTTGTTGAGAGTATGGTTTTACCTTCGTGAATGACTCCACACTCTTCGTGTTAACGATCACTGTTGTCTTCTGTGATGCAACATAGTATGGAGAGAAGAAATAAAGGTTGCCGTTATACTTTACAAGTTGATCTTCTTGTTGAGTGATAGCAGTTGGATACGGTAACAGCGCTTTAGTCAAAACAGTTTCAGCCGTTACCACGACGGTGGAAGCAGCATTAACAGCTTCTTTCAATTCAACTCGCCAAAATTTTACGTCATCGTAACCTTTAACAGAAGTTTCTACGACGCGTAAATCTTTATTGTTGTTGTCTTTAAAACCCACAAAAGCCAAATTATCCTTTGTTACGCTTTCTGCAGCATACAAGAAATTTTTTACCGGCGCTCGTCCTGTGTTCTCTAAGGTTATTTTCGATGTAATTTTCACTAACTGTGATGATATATCAATGTTACGATCAACATTTTTTAATTTCAGGTCACTGGATATTGTATCAACGGTAACGCCATTACATTTTACTATGATATAGACAAAGAATATGAAACTAAATCGTGTTTTAGCCATCGCCGGCATCATACTTCTTTTGACATTTGACAACGGCACGGCAACGCACTTCAGCCAGAAATTGAGCGGAAGTACACGCCAGCATATTATAAAAGGAAATACGTTACAACGTTGTGTCGCCACTTGAAAAATTTCACCAGTCTAAGTTACATAAAGGAAAAAAAATAATATAATCCGAATGGTAACAGATACTTCTTTTAATCACATTTTGCCATCATATCATCTATTTCCGCTTCGTCAATTTTTATTATCGAACCCAATCGAAACCGAGTAAATTAACAAACGCTACTAGAAGAAAAAGTAATTATTTATGGACAAACAGTACCACTACTGATACCAGGCCTCTGTCACTCCTCCTACGTGAGTGAAATAATTATTAAAGTTAAAATTAAAGCCTATATACGTCCCACTGCTGGGCACAGGCCTTCCCTCATTTCTGAGAGGGTTTTACTTAGAGGGTTACAATTATTAAATACCTACAATCGCACGAGACCTCAGGTTACATACGAGGTCGGGATTAGCGCGTTCTATACGAGTAAATTTTAAAGATTTTAACACTGTTTACGTAAATAGTTTTTGAAGTGAAAACTTCGTTAGGCACGTTGGGCACATTTAGGGCACTGAAAAAATATATTATAGAGGTCAGTGCAGATACAAAAAATTGATGAAAGTAATGTTGAAAATCCAATTGATAAAAAATTTAATACTGATATTAATTAATAAACTTATTAGTATAATATAGACAATAATCATTCTTTTTCATGTAAAACAGCGCAATAAATGAAAATTTTGTTAATGTTCTGGCATAGTAAAACCCAATAGTAGGCTATATTCTAAGAAATGTAGATGTACCGAACGTCGCTATTATGTGTGCCTGGCACGTCACAGTACGGACTCGTAGGCACGAGCCACAGCACGCACACAACGACACTTGCTAAGTCGGGAAGATCGGGCCGAGTCGGGAACGCCCACCGCCGCGCTTCGCAATCATCTTTGCTTGAGACTTTGCTGACTTTCAATATAATTTTGCTAGCAGTCTTTTTTTCGTTTTATTTTCTCTTTTAGTAAAATAAATTACTATATTGAAGTAAATTAGGTTTTTAATAATAGGTTATATTATTATATATATACATAGATACATACCTCATAAGTCATAAGTACATTAATTATCGTATCACATCAGATGAAATTATTTTCTAACATTAAATCTGACACCATATGCTCAGTGTTAATTTACTCGTATTTTAGTTATTTGGCATTTGTTGTAAATGTAAAGCTGAATTTTTTTTTTGACAAACATTGATTCTTTGAGGGGAAACTAAAGAAATGACTAACAAATATGATGCATTGAACGTATCCGTATGTATTATGTTTGTAAATATTATAAGTACTTATAAAACTAAATGAGACTTAGCTGTTCAACAAAAATACAGCGACAACCCTGCAACAGTAGGCATTTAAGTCTCGCGCGGCGCGGGAGGATCCTACTATTTTGTTTTTACTATGGTTCTGGTGACCTCTTTTATTTCATTTTCACTTTTCAAAAAACCGACAGCAAAGCGCGCAGCAAATGAATACTTCTCCACACATACTTTCCACTTCCGTATTTGACAAATGTATTCTAACGATTAGAAGTTTGTAAACCGTCGGAGAAACTGAAAACTCTTATATGTGTACAAAAAATATTTTGTATTAAATGTTTGGAAAAATTGGAATACTAAGTAACATTATAATAATAAGTATATCAAAATATTACAAATTTATTTTAGAAATATTTAATACGCAAAAATACACTATAGTACCAGTTTGTTTCACGTGGGAATTGAACCCGAGATCGATCCGGCAACGGCAACGCTATTGCACTACAAAGCCGCTATTGTACTAGAATTATTTTGTCCGTGCAGTTTGGGTCACAAATCATCGTAATATTTCGCTCTCTCCCCCACTCACGGGCCTTAGGGGCGAGTATAGTGATGCGCATCATTGTTGTCAATAAGCGTTATCGATAGTGTATTTAGTTTTGTCATTACGTGGGTTAGTGACAAAAATAAAATATACATAAAACAACGTATTTATTAAAATAAGAATAATAATGATTTATAATAAATAATTAATTAGGTATCTATGTATTAAAAACTATAAGTAGGCCAATTCGTTTGCGGCTGTAATTTTGATTCACTCAAGTCTTAGTCTTCATCTAAATAAATTCTTGAGAGTCACTTCACTATCTCTCAGGGTCTTGATTTTTCTCCGGAATCGTAGCTGCGCACAAACAATGTCAGTCTTTTCCAATTGATTAAGACCATCTGGAACTTTGTTTAGTTCTACCCAAGTTCTATGAGTATTTTACCCTTAGAAGAAATAGAACACTGGATTCCGTCAATTCTTTCTTTCGTTGTACTCAAAATTTTAACCGTGCAAGGATGTTCACCGTCGGGATGAAACGATGACACTATTTGTTTAATTATACTTTTGTCAAAGTCGTCTAACGCAGTTACTGTACAAAGCCGATAGACGCTATCTCGCGGAGAGCTAGCTTCTCCCTTTATACACTCTTTTTTTAATTTTGTCGACCGCTCTGACACTCACACCACATATCGCCGCAGCAAGTTCACGAGAACGGCAGAAATGAACACTTTACTTTCGGGATCTATTTTCATTTCAGTGAAAAATTTTAAAACATTGTAAATAACAACACGTGTTTGTGCTGGTATATTGGTACCAACAGGCAAAATATTATGTTGAATAAATTCTGCCGTTTTCGTACAAAACAAAGGAGTAGCCGTTGTGTCACTAAAGAAATTCATAGAGCGAATGCGCAAAAACAAATTTCTCTTCGATATAGATACTAAATTATCACTGCACTAATTTGGAAGTATTAGTCGTGGGTAAAACAAATGACTCATAATATAACAATGTCGCACCATCCTTTGTATACCGCACCGCCGCCGTGTACCTGACTTCGATCACATTTGTTGTTATCGATAATGGTGTTGCGCCCGCGCAACATGCTCACCGCCCTAGCTGAGACCGAGCTATGATTTATGACTCCAACTGCACGGACAAAGTAATTTTACTATAGTTATATATTTATATAACTGTAGTAAAATTACTATACTATAGATATATATTTATATAGTTTGTAATTACCTATTATTTCTGACTCCAAATATTAGTACATGCACTGCTGTATTACGGTCTAGAGGATATAGAGACCAAAGGAGAGGCTTTCTAGGTGTTAAAAGCGTGACATTGAAGTATAATGTACTTGTGTACGTAATACATATTATTACTTTAATGGTTGATATATTTATAATTTAATAATATTGTTGCGCGGCTAAGTTGACATCTGGCACTAGCGCCATCTAGTGTCGGGTAACAGAGCGAGGAGAGAGCTTTCCAGAAAATGACGTCACTAATCTTTCAACCGACAGCGCCATCTGTTGTCGAAACGAAGAACTAAGCTTCTAGAAGCTGAGACTCGAATTTTCTGCGCTTGGTCGGTTGGCGCGCGTATTTACTTGAATATTCTGGAATATTCTGGATGTTTTCGTGAAAGCCTAAGAGCCCTATATAAAGGCGCTGCAATACGCGACCGGGGAAGTATTGAATTTGGCGAGACAAGCGAAGCTTCGGAGCGGAATAAAGTGAATCAGTGTGATTAATTATTGGTGTTTTAAGTTTTAATTTGTGTAAAGAAAATTAAAGTGTTAATTTAGGTAATTCTATCGGCAATTTTTATTGTCACGAACCTCAAGCTCGTAGCAATTGGTGTCAGACGTGGAATAAAATCATGCCGATTTTACCTAAGGAGGAAACGGAGGGTGTCCGTATTCGAAGTCAACGCCAGCAGGAGACGGACCAAAGAAGATTTGGTGGTGCAACGCCGCAGACGTCGGAAGGCCAGCCGGCGGCTGCAGGCTCGTCAGTAGTTCCTACATCTGCAGCACCTGACTTAGGTGCTCTGATGGTGATGCTGCAGAAGCAGGCTCGCCGACAGGAGGAGCAGGTCCGTTGGTTGAAAGAGCAACAGGAGGAACAGGCTCGCCGACAGGAGGAGCAGGCCCGTTGGTTGAAAGAGCAGCAGGAAGAACAGGCTCGCCGACAGGATGAACAGGCTCGCCGACAGGAGGAACAGGCCCACCGACAGGAGGAACAGGCCCGTCGGTTGGAAGAGCAGCTCAAGCGCGATAAGGAAGAGCAGATGCTCCTCATGAAGGACATTCACGCTACCTTCGGGAAAGAGATAAGGGAGGTGAAGGATAAGGTTGTTCAACATGACAACCGCCTGTCGGAAGCTGAAACCTGAATCGACCAAGTGAACAATCGGGTTGACAACGTAATGGCTGACATGAAGAAATCACTGGACGAACTCAAACTTGGGGATGGAACTACAGCTCCCGTAGTAGCTACTACACCTTCGCTACGTGGGTTCAAGGTGCCACCGTTCGACGGGACTTCTTCCTGGTCAGCCTACAAAATCCAGTTCGAGGCTGTTATGAAAGCGAACGGCTGGAATAAAAGTCAGGCCATGACTGCTCTCACACTAGGCCTCCGCGACCAGGCCTTAACAGTTCTGGAAGCTCTCGGTGAGGAAGTGACTTATGAGCAACTCCTTGAGGCATTGGAGGCGAGATATGGCGACGCTCACCTGGAACACGTCTTTCGTGCGCAGCTTAAAGATCGCGTGCAGCGCATCAACGAAAACCTGCAGCAATGGGCTCTAGAGGTGGAGAAGCTGGTGCGAAAAGCATACCGGTCTGTACCTGCGCTCATTGAAGGGAACCTGGTGCAGACATTCATCGACGGCATCCGCGACCTGGAAGTCAGAGCTACTGTGAGGCTCGGGCACCACGAGACGCTTAAGGAAGCCTTGGCCCATGCACTGGAGGTGGAAGCCGTGCGGCAGGATCATCGTTTCCATCGCGTCAGGGAGGTTGCAGCAGCTACAGTTCGCGACCGCAACAAAAGATATAGCCCTATGTGCTATGGCTGTGGGGAAAAGAGCCATCCTCGATCCAGCTGCCCTAAGTGAACCCTAGAAAGGGAAGGTGAACGGTCTCAGGAGGGTAGTGCGGCCAACAGCACCGCCCAGCAGCAGCAGGGAAACGAGTAAAAGCAAGAACTGCGGGGCGGGTGCTGGCTGATGCTAAAAGAGCCCCAAGTATCTCGATCTCACAAACCCATGATGGGAACAGTCTAATCATCAAGGGCGAGGTCAACGGAATGCCGTGTAAACTGACCATAGACACTGGAGCCTCCCGTATGGTTGTTAGTTCCCAACTTATAAGTCAGTTCCTTGGGGACTGCGTATGCAACCGAGAACGCACTAATTTGGTAACAGCCACCGGTCAGCGTATACCCGTCCGTGGAGAGAAGGAGTTGCAGTTGAAGCTAGGCAACGTGATCTACCTGCATAATGTCATCGTGGCTGATATAATGGACGACTGCATCCTAGGCCTAGACTTTATGAGGAATAATTGTTGTGAGATCGACGTTAAGCAAGGTGTTTTGAAATGTGGACAGGAGGAACTTTTTACGGAAGGTGCGTTACCAGGGAACGTGTACAGCATTAAGAAGATTGTTCTTCCGCCGAGATCGGAAACGATTTTTCCGGTTAGTCTTCCCCGAAACGATGGGCAAGCTCACCATTGTGTACTTGTGGAAATGGTAAACAATGAACTTCCATGGAAAGTAGCTCGAAACTTGGTCAGAACCACTGACATCTCAGGAGTACGTGTGCTGAACCTTTGTGACCGGGAACAGATTATAGAAAAAGGCACGCTGGTTGGTACTTGTGAGGAAGTGGATTGGTTACGGCGGTGCCAATATCTATCGAGTGAGACCCCCAGCAAAGATGCACAAACGAGAGTGACCACACTTTTGGAAGACTGTCGCAGCGTTCTCTCCCCGACCGAAATGGTCAAGGCGAAGAAGTTGTTACTCAAGTACGCCGATGTATTCTCATCAAACGATGCTGACATAGGAAAGACTGGCTTAGTTCAACACGAAATAAACACAGTAGAAGAATTGCCTATCCGTCAGCGGCCAAGAAGATTGCCGGTAGCACGTGAAAAGAAAGTGGAAGCCATGATTGAAGGAATGGTGAGGATGGTGTTATTGAACCTTCCTCTAGTCCATGGTGTTCACCAGTGGTGCTGGTGAAGAAGAAGGATGGCAGCATGCAGTTTTGTGTTGACTACCGCCGTCTGAACGACGTTCCGAAGAAGGACAGCTATCCCTTGCCAAGAATTGATGACACGCTGGACATGCTTAGAGGAGTAAAGTGGTTTAGCACGCTGGATCTACTGGCAAGTTGAAATTGACCCTAAGGACAAGCAGAAAACTGCGTTCTCGACGGGAAAGGGTCTGTGGCAATTTAAAGTAATACCGTTTGGGTTGTGCAATGCTCCAGCAATAATCGTAGGCCAGACGTTTGAGGAACACCTTCAAAACCTGGAACGCGTGCTCATGAAGATTCAGAGTGCCAACCTCAAGTTGAGTCCGAAGAAATGTTCACTATTCAAACGGCAAGTTAACTTTTTGGGGTATGTAGTATCGAAAGAAGGTATCCGCACGGATCCAGAGAAAATCGCCGCTGTCAAGGATTGGCCGGTTCCAAAAGACAAGACGCAAGTTAGAGCATTTTTGGGTTTGTGCTCCTATTACCGGCGATTTGTGAAGAACTTTGCAGATATAGCCAAACCTCTGCACAAGCTAACCGAGGAGAAGCGACATTTCTGCTGGGATGAAAGTTGCAATATCGCATTCCAGGAGCTCAAGGACCATCTGTGCAAAACACCTATTTTGGGATACCCTGATGCAAGCAAAGAATTTATAGTCGACACAGACGCAAGTGATATAGGACTTGGCGGTGTGTTGTCTCAACGGAACGGTGGCCAAGAGGTCGTGATAGCGTACTTCAGTAAGTCGTTGTCAAAAGCGGAAAGGAATTATTGTGTCACAAGACACGAATTGTTAGCTGTGGTAAAGTCGTTGCAGCATTTTAGCAAATATCTTCTGGGACGAAAATTTCACTTACGAACTGACCATGCTGCACTAAAATGGCTATTGCAGTTTAAAAATCCAGAAGGACAAGTTGCGAGGTGGATTGAACTACTGCAGGAAAACGACTTTGAGATCGAACATCGCAGCGGAAAATCTCACGGCAACGCAGATGCATTGACAAGTAGACCTTGTTCTGAAGATTGCAACCATTGTACTAGGCAAGAGAGCAAGGAAGAGGTATCCGTGAGGATGCTCGGGACAGACCACCTCAGCAACGAGTGGAAGGACAGCTTACTACATGCACAGCAGGAAGATCCGGACATCAAGCCGATTCTGGAATGGATAAAGGCCAGCGCTCCCAAGCCCAAAGCGACGTCTCAGCGATGAGTTCGACCAATAAAAACTATTGGACCCAATGGGACAGCTTGCTGCTTCAGGATGGAGTTCTGTGCCGTAAATGGGAAAATGTTCGGGGAGACAGCTGTTATTTGCAAATGGTCGTCCCTAAAGCTAGAGTACCGGATGTTCTACAGCTGTACCATAATGATTGTTCAGGAGGCCATCTGGGAGTTAAACGAACTCTACTGAAGATCCGAGAACGATTTTATTGGGTCCACTGTCGAAACGATGTCGAGGACTGGTGTCGCAAATGTACAAGTTGTGCGGCAGTAAAGGGACCTCAGACTCGTAGTAGAGGGGCATTGAAATTGTACAATCTTGGTGCACCATGGGAGAGAATAGACATTGACGTGGCGGGCCCGTTTCCGGAGAGAGAAAGCGGTGACAAGTATTTCATGGTTGTGATGGATTACTTCACTAAGTGGCCAGAAGTCTTCGCCATTCCAAATCAAGAAGCTTCAACGGTTGCAGATAAACTAGTTCATGAAGTCTTCTGTCGTTTTGGAGTACCTTTAGAGATTCACAGCGATTAAGGAAGGAATTTTGAGTCTCAAATATTCCAGGAAACTTGCCGAGTTATGGGTACTCATAAAACAAGAATGACTTCTTATCACCCGCAATCTGATGGAATGGTAGAACGATTTAATCAGACATTGGAGAAGTACCTAGCAAAAGTTGTAGACAATCGGCAACGAGATTGGGACAAGCACATACAACCGTTTTTGTTGTCATATCGAAGCGCTGTTCACGAAAGTACATCAGTGACACCAGCTTTCGCAAACTTTGGGAAAGAATTACGGCTGCCTGCGGACCTGATCACCGGGATACCACCTGATGCTCCACGCAGTATAACCGATTATGCAAATGACTTGCGGAACAAAATGAATGACATTTATGAGCACGTCAGACAATCGGGCCAGCAAATATCTGAAAAGATGAAAACCCGGTATGACCGCAAAATGAACAACAAAGGGTTCGACGAAGGTTCACTAGTGTGGTTGCACAATCCAGTCCGCAGCAAAGGGAAATCTCCTAAGCTTCAAGCTAAATGGGACGGCCCGTACCGGATTGTGACCAGGATCAACGATGTAACCTACCGGATATAGAAAGGCGCAAGAGGGACTCCTAAGATCGTCCATGTGGATCGCCTGGCGCGTTATTATGGGGCCGATAATGCTCGGGACGGGCATGTCTTAGGAGGGGGCAGTGTTGCGCGGCTAAGTTGACATCTGGCACTAGCGCCGTCTAGTGTCGGGTAACGGAGCGAGGGGAGAGCTTTCCAGAAAATGACATCACTAATCTTTCAACCGACAGCGCCATCTGTTGTCGAAACGAAGAACTAAGCTTCTAGAAGCTGAGACTCGAATTTTCTGCGCTTGGTCGGTTGGCACGCGTATTTACTTGAATATTCTGGAATATTCTGGATGTTTTCGTGGAAGAGCCCTATATAAATGCGCTGCAATACGCGATCGGGGGAAGTATTGAATTTGGCGAGACAAGCGAAGCTTCGGAGCGGAATAAAGTGAATTAGTGTGTTTAATTATTAGTGTTTTAAGTTTTAATTTGTGTAAAGTAAATTAAAGTGTTAATTTAGGTAATTTTATCGGCAATTTTTATTGTCACGAACCTCAAGCTCGTAACAATTGGTGTCAGAAGTGGGATAAAATTATGCCGATTTTACCTAAGGAGGAAACGGAGAGTGTCCGTACCAGAAGTCAACGCCAGCAGGAGACGGACCAAAGAAGATTTGGTGGTGCAACGCCGCAGACGTCGGAGGGCCAGCTGCCGGCGGCAGGCCCGTCAGTAGCTCCTACATCTGCAACACCTGATTTAGGTGCTCTGATGGCGATGCTACAGGAGCAGCTGCAGCGCGGACGAGAGGAACAGGCCCGTCTGTTGAAAGAGCAGCAGGAGAAACAGGCTTGCCGACAGGAGGAACAGGCTCGCCGACAGGAGGAACAGGCTCGCCGACAGGAGGAACAGGCCCGTCGTTTGGAAGAGCAGCTGTGGGATGGACAAGAAGAACAGGCCCGTCGGTTGGAAGAGCAGATGCTCCTCATGAAGGACCTTCACGCTACCTTCGGGAAGGAGATCAAGGAGGTGAAGGATAGGATTGCTCAGCATGACAACCGCCTGTCAGAAGCTGAAACCCAAATCGCGAAAGCTGAAACCCGAATCAACCAAGTGAACAATCGGGTTGACAACGTAATGGCTGACATGAAGAAATCACTGGACGAACTCAAACTTGGGGATGGAACTACAGCTCCCGTAGTAGCTACTACACCTTCGCTACGTGGGTTCAAGGTGCCACCGTTCGACGGGACTTCTTCCTGGTCAGCCTACAAAATCCAGTTCGAGGCTGTTATGAAAGCGAACGGCTGGAATAAAAGTCAGGCCATGACTGCTCTCACACTAGGCCTCCGCGACCAGGCCTTAACAGTTCTGGAAGCTCTCGGTGAGGAAGTGACTTATGAGCAACTCCTTGAGGCATTGGAGGCGAGATATGGCGACGCTCACCTGGAACACGTCTTTCGTGCGCAGCTTAAAGATCGCGTGCAGCGCATCAACGAAAACCTGCAGCAGTGGGCTCTAGAGGTGGAGAAGCTGGTGCGAAAAGCATACCGGTCTGTACCTGCGCTCATTGAAGGGAACCTGGTGCAGACATTCATCGACGGCATCCGCGACCTGGAAGTCAGAGCTGCTGTGAGGCTCGGGCATCACGAGACGCTTAAGGACGCCTTGGCCCATGCACTGGAGGTGGAAGCCGTGCGGCAGGATCATCGTTTCCATCGCGTCAGGGAGGTTGCAGCAGCTACAGTTCGCGACCGCAACAAAGGATACAGCCCTAGGTGCTATGGCTGTGGGGAAAAGGGCCACCTTCGATCCAGCTGCCCTAAGCGAACCGCAGAAAGGGAAAGTGAACGATATCAAGAGGGTAGTGCAGCTAACGGCACTGCCTGGCGGCGACAGGTTCATCGTTCACCTCACGCTAGGGAGGTTGCAGCAGTTACGGTTCGCGACCACAATAAAGGATACAGCCCTAGGTGCTATGGCTGTGGGGAAAGGGGCCATCTTCGGTCCAGCTGCCCTAAGCACACCCTAGGAAGGGAAGGTGAACGGTCTCAGAAAGGAAGTGCGGCTAACAGCACCGCCCAGCAGCAGCAGGAATACGACTTTACTATCAGACACTGCAGCGGGAAATCTCACGGCAACGCAGATGCATTGACAAGTAGACCTTGTCCTGAAGATTTCAACCATTGTAGTAGGCAAGAGAATAAGGAAGTGGTATCCGTGAGGATGCTCAGGACAGACCACCTCAGCAACGGGTGGAAGGACAGCCTACGACATGCACAGCAGGAAGATCCGGACATCAAGCCGATTCTGGAATGGATGAAGGCCCGTGCTACAAAGCCTAAGTGGAGGTACGTCTCAGCGATGAGTTCAACCACGAAAAGCTATTGGGCCCAATGGGACAGCTTGCTGCTTCAGGATGGAGTCCTGTGCCGTAAATGGGACAATGGTCGAAGAGACAGCTGTCGTTTGCAAATGGTTGTCCCTAAAGCTAAAATGCCGAATGTTCTACAGCTGTGCCATAATGGTCGTTCAAGAGTCCATCTGGGAGTTAAACGAACTCTACTGAAGGTCCGAGAACAGTTTTATTGGGTCCATTGTCGTGACGATGTCGAGGACTGGTGTCGTACATGTACAAGTTGTGCGGCCGTGAAGGGACCTCAGACACGTAATAGAGGAGCATCGAAATTGTGCAATGTTGGTGCACCATGGGATAGGACAGCTCTAGACATTGCGGAGCCGTTACAGAAAGGCGCAAGAGGGACTCCTAAGATTGCCCATGTGGATCGCCTGGCGCGTTATTATGGGGCCGATAATGCTCGGGACGAGCATGTCTTAGGAGGGGGCAGTGTTACGCGCTCAACGTCAAACACTAGCGCCATCTAGTGTCAGGAACGAGAGCGAGGGGAGCTTTGCAGAAAATGACATCACAAATCTTTACCGATAGCGCCATCCGTAGAACTAAGTTTCTAGAAAACCTACACTCAAACACTCGTCGCTTTGCGCGCATTTACTTGAATATTCCAGATGCTTCATTGCTAATTTGTATATATAGGCGCTGCAAGATGCGATGGGGGCAGTATTAGATTTGGCGAGACAAGCGAAGCTTCGGAGCGGAATAAAGTGAATTAGTGTGTTTAATTATTAGTGTTTTAAGTTTTAATTTGTGTAAAGTAAATTAAAGTGTTAATTTAGGTAATTTTATCGGCAATTTTTATTGTCACGAACCTCAAGCTCGTAACAATATGTTAGAGATGGGCTGAGTACAAGTCTTACCAAGTATTTTTTTTTTTGGATTAGAGCATTATACATCGACAACATAGACCAGTGCACATTAAGTGAATCCTATTGCTGTACTTCGGAAGAGGTTAAACATTACATTAAACAACCAAACAAATTCCTAAAGATACTAAATCAAAATATAAGATCGATAAATTGCAATTTTCTTAGTCTACAAATCTTACTTTACCGAATCTCATTTGATCGCGATGTGTTGATTTCATCAGAGTGCTGGTTGCCGTGCTCAATTAATGAAAATATTCCTTGTATACAGCACTACTCTATGTACAAAACTTGTAAACATCAAAATCAAAGTTATGGGGTAATTATTTACATTAAATCATGTTTGTTGGTAAATTGAAGAAATAAATTTTAATAAAATGGCGTCTGGACTAAGCGCTACGATTGATTCGAATATAGTGCTTATTTGCATTTATCGATCACCATCAAATGACAAAATAAATGAGTTTCTTTCAACACTCAACGCTACACTTACACCGCTTTCAAAATGTAAGACAGTCGTAATAACTGGAAATATAAATCTAGACTACTTAGAATAGAGAAGTCTTCTTCCTTAGATAGGCTGCGGGAGCCATAAATATCTCAATTGTCTTGCATACCATAGTCTTCTTCCTGCTCACACTCTCCCAACCAGAGGAGTAAACTGCATTGATCACTTTATCTTGCGCACCAAATACATGGCTGTAGCTTTGGTTTTCGACACCACTATCACTGAATATTATTCCTCTGTTTTAGGTATCAAAAATGAAACAGAAAATAATGTTATGTCCACTATTTCAAAAGTTGACTTTGACAATCTTGATAAAGCAGGAAGCTCTTATTAAACTTTTGTCAGATGCAATAGCTGAAAATTCATCATTTAAAAAAATTTCGTTTAGAATACTTAAAGTGTTGATGACAACAGGTTTGTAAGGTGTAAAAGAAATAGAGATTCAATGCATAGAAAAGTAAAAAAGTCTCCTAATAATTTAACGCTATCACTTATAAGCGGTATAAAAATTTCTGCACTAAAATTATAAAGAAAGCAAATAAAAAAGATTATGATGCTCAAGAAGTAAGGCAAACAGGAAAAAACCCTAAAGCACTTTGGAATACTATCAAAATAATCACAAATACATAACATAACCACAATAAACAAGCATCATGTCAGTTAGTTACACAAGCAAGGTCTCTAAAGCAATCGTGTAATAATGGTAACAATTTTTTTGTTGATGTTGGAAAAGAGCTTGCGGACAATATAATTAACTCTAATAATTTACCTCAATTTACTTCTTCACAATATTTTACATGCATTTCTTCTTTTGTTCTTGAAAACCTAATACTGATGAACTAATTTCAATAATAAAAAGTTAAAAGTGCAATGTAGCTACCAGTTGGGATGGCATATCTTCCGCAGTATTAAAAAGATACTCTGCTACGCTAGCACCTGTGCTAAGCTATATATTCAATCTCGGTTTCAAAAATGCTTCATTTCCTAACTCTAAAAAGTCTGTAATACATCCCATCTTCAAGGGTGGTGACGGGACTTCAGTCACTAACTATCGCCCTATTGCCGTACTACCGTTCGTAAGTCTTAGAACGTTTAGTGAACAATAGACTATTATCTTGAACACTTTAAATTAATCTCACCTCAACAACTCGGATTTCGTAGAAATAAATCAACTTCAGATGCAGTTCATGAATTAATAAATTTCATAGTCACTAATCTAAATAGTAATACGAAGGTCTTAACAATATTTCTAGATCTAGCAAAAGCCTTTGACAAAATTTCTGTTTCTACTCTTTTCGCCAAGTTAGAGAAAATTGGTGTCAGATGTTTACAGTTAGACTTTTTTCGAAGTTACCTTACAAATCGCACTCAAATGGTTAAAATATCCGATTGCATCGGTGACGAACTCCCTGCTTCTTATTGTGTCCCCCAGGGAAGTATTATTGGCCCAACTCTATTTCTTGTTTTTACAAATGACTTGTGCAATCTTCACATTAATAACGCAAAAATCGTCTCTTTTGCAGAAGACTTACCGTGCAACATCTTGGAAAGATCTTGAAAGTAAATCACAACGTAGTTTTAATCAAATATATAGTTGGCTTTTATCTCACACTCTTACTCTTAATACTTCCAAAACTAAATTCGTAACTTTCTCTATCAGTCCCCCACCTCGCAATCAAATATTCCCATCAAGTTGAAAGCTCACTCTTGTTCTCTTCAGTGTTCCCCTTGTCTGTGTCCACAGATAAATTCTGTAGATAATATAAAGTATCTATAAAGTATCTAACTAGATAAATACCTTAATTTTAAAATGCATATAAATCTCTTAACAAGTAAAGTTCGCAAACAAATATATATATATATATATATATATATATATATATATATATATATATATATATATATATATATATATATATATTAGTTTTATATTTAAAACACTACGTTATGTTACCAATTTCATAATTATACGCAACGTTTATAACGCTTTATGTCAGTCTATCATCACGTATTGCATTTTTTGCTGAGGTGGTGTTGCAAAAACAATGTTAAAGTCACTTGAAGTTGCGCAAAGAGCTATCTTAAACGTTGCTACTTTTAAACCAATGTGATTTCCATACTCATCTATATCAAAACTGCGCTGTTCTTAGTGTGAGGTAGCTCTTTATACTGCTCAAAGTATTACTTTAGCATAGTAAGACTCCTTTAATTGAAATAAATAAACTTCGTAAAGACAAAGTATGCACACTTCCACTAGTAAATTTTTCATTATAAAAAGATTTTTTATTACCTAGGTCTTTTACTTTACAATAAAATAAATACGAAAATAGAGATTTACGAAATGTCAACACTTAATTGTAAAACTGCTGTCCGCTCTTTCCTGCTAAATAAGTCATATGATGATACAGAGCAATACTTATTAACATTGTTATAAAATTACGTCGTTAAATTGTTTTATATTTAATTTATAATTTTTCTAATTAATACCCATATACACACACGAACACACACACACACACACACACACAAAGAGAGAGAGAGAGAGAGAGAGAGAGAGAGAGATCATTTATTATGTCTTTAAAGTTTTTTTTCCTACAAAAAATTAAATCAATTTAAACAATACAACTACGTATTCCTAATCAACAAGAGGTTAGGACTGTATCTCCTAAAAACAGGTTCCTAAGTAACCCAGCTAGGAGACTCAGGATTCTATCCGTTTTAAATTGGTCCTCATAATGTATTGTATATTTGTAAAAAGTATGTGAACTATAAAAAATGTCAATAAAGTATTATTATTATTATTGGGGTACCTATATAGTTTTTTCATCTTGTTGAGTTCCATAAATATATAATTGTAAAAGAAAATTATAAATATACCTAAATATCATTAAAATGAAATAAATACATAAAAATACGTAAATAAATAAAAGCCCAACCAGATGGAAGCCCACGGCAGGGGAGATCAAACGGCCGAGGGTTGGGGGAAAAGGGAAAAAAACCGGCGGACAATGCGGGCGGTATCGAGGAGCACCGCCTTTTGCATTTAAGCCCGGAGCGGTCCGTCACAGAGTCCCAGTCGCCTCAGATGACCCGAGAGGCTGACCGGGATTAGCCCATTCGCAGAGACGACTACAGGAATAATTTCGGTCGGCAGACCACCCCACATGTCAGTCACCTCGTGAGCCAGGTCCAGATAATTTGTATGCATATCTGTTTCGGCTTTCACGAGGTTCTCGTCATACGGAATAGTAATGTCGACAAAAATATCCTTGACTGTGCACGGTTCATCAGCACAATATCAGGCTTATTCGCAAGAATAGTCCTGTCTGTGATGATGGCCCGGTCCCAGTAGAGCCTGGCGCGGTCATTTTCGAGCACGGCTTCCGCTAAGTACTTATAATAAGGCAGTTTCCGATCCACAAGACCGTATTTTAGAGCGAGCTCCTGGTGTAGAATCCCGGCTACTAGATTGTGCCTGTACAAGTACTCACAGTTAGAAAGCGCTGAACAACTGGAGATGACATGCCTAAGTGACTTCCCGGGATGGCAACAAGCTCCACAGACGTCGACGGTGCCATCCTTTAAGATGTATCTCCGATAGTTGTTGGTCTTAATAACCTGATCCTGTATTGCACAAACAAAACCCTCGGTTTCCCCGAAGAGGTCACTGAAACGTAGCCGGTGGAGGGAGGCGACTGAATCTACGAAGGGCTCATGTAGAGCCCTCTAGTACCTCCTTCTCCTTCTATACTTCCCGGTCGGAAATGCTTTTTACTGCTGGGTCCCGCCATTGCTCGTTGGCTAAGGATAGAGGGGTAGGCCCTTTATCACTAGAAATGACGTCATTATAGAATGGATCATCCGATCTCGCCAGGAAGTAATGACGGAGGCTGCACACTTCGCGATTATGCATGGTGAGCGCGCTCAGAAAGCCACGCCCACCATGCTTTCGCGGCAAGTACAGCCTCATTACTGACGATCTCGGATGATGCATCCTATGGGACGTCATGGTAGTGTGGATCTTTCTATCCAGGGCGTTAAGTTCAGTCTGAGTCCACCTGAGTATGCCAAAGGTATACATGACGACAGGCATTACCTAACCTTTATATGCATGTGTCTTATTCACACCAGACAAAAGGCTGTTGAGCACTTTGGTCAAGCGTACATAAAACACGTCGCAAACTGACTGTTTCATACCAGCCTCATCGATACAGATGTTCTATGAGCACACCCAGGTATCGGTATGTTTCAGCCTCGGAAAGGGTCCTGAAGTTGATGGGCGTAGATAAATCTATGCCCTCAGAGTTAGCAACCCTTCCCCTTTCAACATGGAGTTCCGCACACTTATCCGTCCCCAGCTCCATTCCAATAGAATTTCTAAATTCACAAGTGATGTTTAGCAATTCCATAAGACGGGATCGACTGGAGGCGAATAACTTGAGGACTTGATCCATATAAAAAGGGTGGGTCACTTTTGTACCTCTTTTCCGAAGCTGCAATCCCCTCCCGGAGCCCTTCAGTAAAGTACTGAGAGTGTTCAGAGAGAGGCAGAACCAGATTGGACTCAGACAGTCGCCTTGGAATATACCCCTTATTATCCTTATGCGGCTTTCCGCAGTCGTCATCCGCTCGCCTAGATGACAGAGGATCGTACTCAACTGCCCCAAAACTGCCCTAGGAAGTCTCGAACTGTACAGTCAATCTTGTACAGCTCGAAGACCCTCTTTAGCCACGTATAGGGCACCGATTCAAATGCCTTTCTATGTGTGTAGTCTATCCAGGCCGCGGAGAAGTTCCGACGGTTATTATTATTATTATCTTATTATTTTGTGGGATAAGGGTAACAAACGACCACACAGTTCACCTGAGTAGTTGCTGTGACCCATAGACATCTACATTTATCCTCAATTATATAAGAATCAAAATGCAGAATGCAGATGCATTGTTACCCACAAACTAATAAGAGTACATTGTTACCCGTGAGGACTACGTTGGAATGTCTCGTTTTCAGTTAAAGAGGTCTCCGGTTCTCTGCACTACAAGCACAGCAGCGTTAAGCTGCTATTTTACGCTATTTTATGTGAAGTCGTGATCCTTCTCCGGTAGAGCTGACACATTCGTGCCACAACCATAGTAGAGCTGCAGCGTGGCTATACCACAGATAAATATATATTTTATTAACATTATGTTAAAAAAGAAATTCGAAACTCATTTGTTATTAATCGCCTTGTTATTTGTAAAAGCACGGTCTTAGTTGCTTGTGTGAGAGTGTGTATAGGGTTCTTAGCTCAAAGATTCTCACCAAATGGTAGGAAAATCCGTGGTGTATCTGCTTAAAAATGACATTTTTGACTCGAAATATCCGACTACAGCTTTATATTAGACTATTTTTGGTATATTTTACTTAAGGTCGATTTAACTGGAGCGTATGTAATATTTTATTTTAATTAAATTCAGTCAGGGGTAACTTCTTGCGAGTCATTTAAATTAGATGTTGTGTATAGAAAGATACAAATAATTTATTTACGTGAATATATATGTACAAAAATTATGTACCATTTGATTTTTGAAAGTGTGTGGCTTATTCTTTGAATTATATTTTTTTGTAACTATGCTGTCTTGTATTTTAAAATTAACGTTATATCCGCTCACCTTCGAATTCATGAATACTAATGATGTATATTTTTTTAAAGAATATACCTGCTATATTGAAGTTAAAAATTAACAGTAAAACATACATATAATAATATATAGTTCCATCAACGAAAATCTATTGCTGTCCGTTAGTCTCGCTAAAACTCAAAAATGGCTAAACCGATTTTGATGATTTTTTGTTTGTTTTTGAATGGGTTCTTAGATGGTTTAAATTCACATCCGGTAGGTGGCGCTCTTGCTGGGTCCAGAAATCACCCGTGCGAAGGCGGACGGATAGCTATACTAGAATTATTTTGTCCGTGCAGTTTGGTTCATAAATCATCGGAGTATTTCGTAGTAGTATCATAGTGATGTGCATTATTGTTGCCGATAAACGTTATCGGTAGTGTATTTAGTTTTGTCATTATGTGGGTTAGTGATAAAAATGAAAAAAAATAGATAAAACAACGTATTTATTAAAATAAGAATAATAATGATTTAAAAGAAGTTATTGATTAGGTATAAATGTATTAAAAATACTATAAGTAACCAAATTCGTTTGCGGCTGTGATTTTGGTTCAATCAAGTCTCATCTAAATAAATTCTTGGTCGAGTGTCTTTATTATTTCTCAGGGTCTTGAGTTTTCTCAGGAATTGTAGCCGCGCAAACGATTTCAGTCCTTTCCATCGATTGTTTATGACCATCTGGAGCTTGTGTTTACTTGTACCCAAGTTCTAGAGTATTTTACGCATAGGAAGAAATAGAACACTGGATTCAGTCAATTCTTTCTTTTGCGGTACTCTAAATTTTATCCGTGGAAGGATGTTCACTGTCGCGATAAAACGATGACACTATTTGTTTAGTTATACTTTTGTCAAAGTCGTCTAACGCAGTTAATGTATAAGGCCGATAGACGCTATCACGCGGGGAGCTATCTTCTCCCTTTATACACTCTTTTTTTAATTTTGTCGATCACTCTGACACTCACACCACATATCGCCGCAGCAAGTTCACGAGAACGGCAAATTAACATTTTGGAACTTTTGGGATCTATTTTCATTTAAATGACGTCACACGTGCTTGTGCTAACAGGTATTGGTGCCAACAGGCAAAATATAATTTTACTACCAGTCAGACATTGTTCTGCCTTTTTCGACGACAATTAGTCATATCCTATTGAAATCCTCGTACAGTTAGGACACTCTCGATCATCAAAGCAGTGAAGGCGTGAATCGAACGAAATCCTGTTTGTAAACAAAAAATCTTAGCTCTTCAGATGGGCCTAAGCAGAATCACGGTAAAAAAGCGTGATCAAGGAAGACTTAGGACTACGAGCTTATCGTAAAAAGACCATTTTTTTAACAAGTGTTTGAAAATAAAATAGGCTGGATAGATTCAGCGCTTTGTTACGAAGGTATTCAGCGCTTTGTTACGGCGGTACGCGGGGAGAAAATACCGCGAAATTTTGTTTTCGAAACGAGGCGTATTTATTTCCATAAGAGGTGTACCAAAATACCGTCCTAACAAACAATGGAACCTTTTTCTCAAACAATGTTCAAAAACAGACATTGTATATTTCAACAAGACTCTGCACCAGCTTATACGGCACGAAGCACGCAAAACTGGTTGACCGCCCATGGAATTGACTTTATTGGATTTGATTTGATTGATAATTATATAGAAATTATATACGAAATGAAAGGTATTTTAATTTAGAATACAATTTTATTTACATTTTTCAAAATGCCCTCCCCTATTTTGAATACATGCCCTCAATCGACGCGGCCAATCATCAATCGCAGCACGCACCACACTCATATCCGTTTCCGCCGCTGCTTTAGCTGAAGATGCTTGGAGAGATTCCAAATTCTGATGAGGCTTAGCGCAGACTTTCTCCTCCAAATGTGGGCTTCAATCTGGACTAGAAGAGGGCCAGTCTTCATGTCCGATAAAGTCAATTCCATGGACAGTCAACCAGTTTTTGCATACATCGTGCCCAGCCCAGCTGGTACAGAGTCCTGTTGGAATATCCAATGTCTGCTTTTGAACATTGTTTGAGAAAGAGGTTCCACTTACTATGTTTTTACACCTTTTTCACAGAAAAACACCTCAGTTAAGCCTGAATACGAGACCCCAAGCCAAACCATGAATGACGAAGAAATATGCTCGTTAAACCCTCGAAATACGCGTGCTGACTTCTTCACTGCTGTGGGCATACACCTCATACAACATTTTGTTTATTATAACATTTTTCGATGTTATAATTTTTTTTATCCGGCAGTTTTTTCCCGCGCAACGCCGTAACAAAGCGCGGGATTTATCCAGCCTAATTTTTTTCAAAAGCTCGTTCAAAAAATGTCCGGTCTTCTTACGATAAGTTTATGTTTTCATTGGTCACTCTTTTCACCGTGGTTCTGCTTAGGCCCATCTGAAGAGCTGAGATTTTTTGTTTACGAACAGGATTTCGTTGGATTCACGCCTTCAATGCTTTGATGATCGTGGGTGTCCTAACTGTACGAGGTCGTCCGGTACACTTACGATCTTCGAAGCGTGAATTTCAGCGAATCGTTTGATAGTGCGATAAACAAATCGTAGGGTTATTTTCAGTTTTTGTCGAATATTGAAAATCTATTTTGACTTGTAACCACAGCGGTGCAACGCGACAACCGCTACTCTATCTTCTTTCTTCGACCACTCCATATTTGAAAATGAATGAAAATGAATGTCACAAGTCAGCCGAATCTGGAAATTCTTGAAACTTCGTACACCGCGTCGTGATAAAATTCCTCGTAAAGAAAGGAAATACACCGTAAGACATTTTTGAAGGGATTTCATCGGTTCTTCAGGATTTTGCGCCTTCATATACGTTGGTGAAAAAATGGGCCCGTATATTTCAATAAGGGCGAGATAGCTGTGAAGACGACCCTAGCCCGGTCCATCCTGTCACGGTACTAACCAAAAAACGTCCGAAAAGTCGAAATAATCGTTGTGGCCGACCGAAGAAATAAATTGCGGCAGATTGCTGAAAAACTGCAGATTAGCAAAGACCGAGTTGGGGGAATTTTACATGAACATTTGTGTATGAGAAAAATTAGCGCGCACTAGGTACCAAAAATGCTCAACAAGCAACGTCGACTTGCAAGTTGCAAAGATTATTTTGGAGCTAGTCGGCGATAACAAGGAATACAATTGGCAATGGATAATCATCGTAGATGAAATATGTATTCGCCAACATGATCAGGAGTCCAAACAAGAGTCCATGCAATGGATAAAAAAGTCGAAGTAATTCAAGCTGGATAAGTCGGCGTCCAAGTTAATGGCGACTGTTTTCTGGGATAGCGAGGGAATTTTGCTTGTCAACTACCTACCCTGGGGAACTACAATGAATGTCTCATATTACACCAATTTATTGACTCAGGTTCGCGAGGCTATTGTACAGAAACTACGTGGGAAACTGACGCGTGGAGTGCTCTTTCTGCAAGACAACACACCCGTTGACACCGCACATGTTGCGAGGCAAGCCCTGAAAGACACGTAGTTCTCAGAGATTGACCACGGTCCGTATAGCCCAGGCCTAGCATTTAGCGATTTTTTCCTGTTTTCCAATTTGAAAAAAGACTTACGGGGCCCGGTGATTTGCAGATGAAAACGAAGTGAAAAATGAGGTTGATCGTCATTTTGAGGAGAAAGATACAGAATTTTTTTTGAGTGGGTTAAAGGCATTGTGTGCCAGATGTGAGTCGGGTTGAATTTTGTTTTTTGTGGACCGGACCGGTCTTGAAGGCGGAATTATACTTCATTTTATGGGCACTGGTATTTACATCCCGGTACATTAATGCGTCACCTCAGGCCCGTTGGCACTCCCGTTAGCGCGTATGGCGTGATCCTATTTTACAGGAGCAACCAAACCATGGCTGGGATCTGCCTCTAAACAATCACAGAAGAAGGAATAAAAATGCAAGACGTTACTTGCCAATTATTGTATTTTTTTCTTCCTTTTCGACCGATCTATCTTGTTATTGTTATAAATATACTCAAAGGCCGGATTTAAAGCTAAAATCGGTAATAAATTGATGAAGATGATGAAAAATCCAAGTCGCGGCACTAATTTGCTCCTTGCTTAATTTTTATCTTTATATATTGGTGGAAAGAAGTGCTTTAATGTTGACCTAAACCTCAAGCTATTTCTTGGGTTAAGGTGCCGCGTGTCTTTAATAACTTGGGATACTGACGGAACCAACTATCTGCTAGCTTAAGTTTTTGATGAAATCTCTCAAAAACTCCCCAATGCGATGCATCAACCTAATGTGGAGAAGTTTTGGAGCAAATTATAATAAAATATAATTTCCCACTACTTGATACTGGCAAAAAACAAATGTACGATTTCATTACCAAAGGAAAAAGAAAAAAATAGGTGACATGTGACTGACATGGCATCATAGATCAAAGTCAAAGAAATAGCATGTGACAGTTTATTTGTGTACATAATACACATAACTCATAAAGTAATAAAACTAGAAAAATACTGAATTGAAAGCTTGCAACAGTTGTGAAAAGAATCTGATAACGATCGATAACAAGTTTTTATTTTATTTACAAAATGATTAATGTTTTTATTCGTTTAATCCTCGCTATTCTTAGTAAGTAGAATGTTTATTGGATGATTTTTTCATTAAATAATCTTATAGTATTAATTTTTTGTCTTGCATTTATGTTATAGTTCTAAATTTAATATTGCCATGCGACGGATTAAGAGGGTTCGGTAACAGGGGATTCCGCGGCGAAAGATATGACAGTAAAGGCTACAAAGATCCCCAGCTCAAAACCTATGCTGGAGCTTCAGCTGGTACACCTGGTCAAAGTTCCACAAGGAGAGGCTTAGGATTATCAGCTTGGGGTATTGTCACATTAGTAGTCTCTTTTATTTTAGCAGTTGTTGGCTTATATTATTTTTCCATTTGTTATCCTGTGATATGTCAGAAGAACAGGAAGTATGATATGATGGGGTTAACTAATGTAGTGTAACATGCTCATTCTCGAATATTTTTTACATATCTGTATATTGTTTTAGTTGACGATCTATAAATAATTGGAAAAATATTGTTTTATTAAATCTTATATAGGGCGAGACACAAATTTTAGTTTGAGCTTAGTTCTAAGCAAAGTAAAATGATGTTTTTATATCATATTTGCACAAACCTCAGTTTTGCCATATTTTTATCACACCATATTCTTGGTAACACTGATAATTATGTTAAATTAGATTATGATTATGAGTGTCCAAATGTATTATATTTTATATTAAATGTAAGTCTGTATTGTCAATTATAATATTTTGACTTTTAGTCCTTAATATGATGAGATATGGATTGTTGAATCTATCAATTTATGAAGAGTGTAAAGTTTTCTTGGCTAGACAATAATGTATAAATGATTGTTCCAAGTATATCAGATGTTTTTGACTGTCTTAGAATAATTATATCATATACTTATATCATACACAATACTACACAATGAAGTAAAATATATTTTGACTTACTGTTTCCTAAATTTGTAATGATAATATATATTAAATGCCTATAAGTGATATATTTTATAAGCATTTAATTATAATCTGTAACTTAAATTTCCTTCTAAAATTAAAGTTACATATTTTAAAAGAAAACATTATAAATGTTGCTGTCACTTTTACGGTGACTTATGAACAGAATGATGACGAACAAATGATTAATATAGTAGATAGTAAGTTTGTACATCACATAGACTGATTATAATAATAATTCTGTTTTTAAGAATTCTGTCAGAGAACATAATGTACCTAAAAATTTTGTTCTTTACATCTGTCCCAAGTGGTTACATCTTATAATGTTTGATCTAATTGGATACAAATTAAGGATACCTTTCCATTTCTAGGATAAGAAAATACTTTAAGTATATAATTTGTATACTTTTCTATGTAAAATTTATGTTATGGTGAAACATTATCAAATAGGTCTTTAAAAAAAAATTATCAATCACTTTTAGTAATAAAGTTAAGTTTAGAAAACATGCTGTGTTATCCGTCCACCCCAACAAAGTCTTTAAAATGATGAAAGAAGAACCTGCAAAAATATGGAAAAAAATTACTAAATTTAAAAAATAAATAAATGGGGAAAGACACTGCATGGCAGAATCCTTCTTTACACATCAAATTTTTTGTAAAGTTTAATTATTTAAAATATTCCAAATCTTTACTAAAAAGGTGCTTAAATTTTATTTTAAATGATAAAAAAGACTGAGTATTAAGTTGACAAAGTAGCATCAAAACAATAAAAAGGAGAAATAATAATTTAAAGTGCCATAAAACCAATTGTTTAATGTTTATTGATTACCAATGTTTTCATTTAAACATAATATTATTACAGTTCCAATTTTACTGTCATTAAAATTAAAATGACGGTTTCTTACTGATTTTTTAATCACTACAACCATTTGCCTTGATTTGTTGTTGTAAACCTTTTTTTATAATTTTTTATCAGTATTAATTCAATTTCTAGTAAACAATTTATTTTAGAGGACAGATTATATGAAAATTGTATTAAATAGGTTCTTTTGACATTGAGTTTCTGAATTTTTTATACCTATCATGTAAGATAAGAAAATGATGCTCAAATATATCAAATGTAATTTTTCCCATATACTATTCCATACTTTGGTATCAACTTCGAAAAAACTGTATTTTCCATTTAGGCACTTTAATATCTCTTGATATTAAAGTGCCTTAATATCTCTTGATTAGTTTAGTTAGTTTAGTTTACGACGGGCTGTTTTCCGCAACTCCACGTCTAAGCGCGTATTTTACGTGTGGGCAGGAATAATATGCTTATTCGAGCCATGATATCTCCCCGAAGAAGGTCAGCAGTCCCTCAATGTTGCAAGCAACTTCGGGGAGCGATCCCGGCATGCCGAGATGTTTAGCCCTGTATGAAGCGGGACATGTCAGCAACACGTGAGCCGCCGTTTCTTCCTCTCCCATGCATGCCATGCACAGGGGGCTGTCAGTAACACCTATGGTGAACAAATGTTTGTTAAAAGAGCCATGTCCTGTGATAGCATTTGTTACTATCCTGATCTGTGGCTTGTTCAGTCTCATTAGAACCTTGGTTAGACGACTGTTTATTTCAGGTAGGGCCTCCCTAGCTTGTCTACAGTCTACAAAATTTTTCCAAAGCTGAGCGTGTAAATTATTGAAGTATCTATGTACCAGTGAATGAACGTAGCCAAATATCTCTTGATTTAAAGTGCCTTAATGAAACATGTAAACACAGAAACGCTATACGCATACGCATGCTATATTCCCACATTGAATTTAATCTGCAGCAAATTTGTATGCTGTAAATTTCTATTTTGTTTCTTTTAATATTATAAGACAGTGTTTAACTACTATTTGATATGTATGTATGCACACTGACTTAGCTTAACAAAAGACTATTCACTATTGCCTTGAAGACACTCACATTATAATCAGAAGGAAAGACAAATGTCCAAAATGAGAACACAGACTCGGATAGAAGTCCAAAACCGCTAGGTTTAGTTTTGTAGCACCAGCCTGTATATTGCAGCAATATTCCATGTACAACCAGACTAGCACTTTATATACGAGTAGTGTAAGCAACTTTCCCAGTGTGAAGTATTCCACACCTTTGCAAGGACATCTAACTTGCACATGTTTTGGCTCTGGACGCAATGAACCATCTAAAGTTCGCCTTCGAAGAAACCTCGACCTCCAACAATCCTCCAAAGTGAATGGTGAATACCTATGATACATTTCGGAAAGGAGCCTTGGTAAGCTGGCTTTTTTTCGCCGTGAAAAGATATGTTTGTATTTTGGACTGCTTGTAATAGCTTCTTTTTCGGACTGGATTTGATCACTACTGTTCCGAGCATCCAGCTGATATCTTTCCACAAATATGCTGTCATCTGCATACCCATAAATACCGGGAATAAGCAGGTCATGATATGCATCAGGAAGAGATTTGCGTAGAGAACAGAATCTTAAGGAACACCGGCAGTAGTTGTAATAGACTTGAAAGAGCAACCTTCGACAACAACTCGAAGGGAACATCACCTAAAAAGTCCTTCAGACAGTTGTTCAAACTTGTACAAGCCGTGCGCTGAAACCTGCGCCTAAGCGTGCCAGACTCTGTCAAAGGCTTTCGAGACATCAAGGGAAACAGCAATTGCTTCCCCATTTCCTGTACTTATAGGAGAGTTTCTATACTCTTTGTTCCTAAAGCCTCGCACCATGTGTGTGGCACACGTTAGAAGGTCCCCGTTTCGTGGTGTCAACCGATTATGGCAGAACCATAATGCCTGTTGCTGAGGTCGTTCTGCTTCAAGTGTGCCGATAGGGTTGAGGTTGGAGGTAGTTGAGATTGGCCGATTAAATAGCAGCGCCACCACAAGTACCTACCATTTTTGGAACAGGGTGCGTATTAACCAGCTTCGAGGATTTTGAGTTGAGATGAAAATAACGCGTTACATTGGATGCTGTAGTTGCGTAAGTTAGTTGCTTCTGTTTTTTGTAAATCAATAAATATAAATAAAATTGACGCGTCTGTCTACATAAAATAATAAAGTAAATGTTTATTAATGGCTATTTTAAAGATTTAAATGACGCTACCTTAACATATTCTACTCAGGCAAAGCCGGGGCAGGTCAGTAGTCAGATAATACAATAACCAAACATCTATATAATCTTCAAATCATGGAAGTTAGCAATGCCTACATGATATTGATTGCCTTAAACGGCGGAAAGGGCGTTTAGAAAACATTTGCACCACACCTCATGCAAAAAAAAATGTAGCAAGTGTTGTCAAATGCACATAATACGTTGGGTATAATATTTAATGGTGTATGTTTGTTTGCAACCATAATAGAGGTTCTACTTTCCTTTCCCCTTATCGTCCCTTGTATACATACATATACGTCGCGCCTGTAACCCGGAGGAGGTAGGCAGTCTAAACTATGAGCTACACAAAGCAAGCTTAGCCAAAAAATATGGGTATACATAGAAATTTTTTAAAGAAGACATGGGTGGCTCAACTTAACCTCATAAACCCCATTAGTCGCCTTTCACAATATGCAAGTAACACCATGTTGGTATGGGACTTGTAGGTCCCACATTTATGTTCTTATTTAAAGAAATTGAATGTGGCAACTGAGTTACTAAATTTATATTTTACTAATGTACTCTATGAGGTATAACGCCACCATTGCACCAGTGTAGCTACATTAACTTTTTGATGATTTAATTTGAGGATAATCAAGATTTGTTGGCGCATCCTGTTGTACTTTCCGACAGATTAATATTTGTTTTGTTTGCGGTCTTTAAAGTTATTAAGTGTTACAAATAAAAAGACAAAAGATTATTAAAAATTTATTAGCCATTTTTAAGGTATCAAAATATGGCGAGAATTAATTTAATCATATCAAAACGTTCATTACACACTGGAAGAACATTCAAATGCTATTTATAATTACCTAATTTAAATTACAAAATATATAATTGAGAAAATAGAAGGCGACTATAAGTGAAAATATCCAGTCTACTTTATTACAAAATCTCTCACACACATTCCATAGTTGAAAGTAACGAAATTATCACCATATTTTTATATGGAAAAAATAAATCTTTTAAGAAATCAGCTTGAGATTAAACTCTTACTAGATCAATAACGTTGACATTTTCGATATGTTAATATATTAGTAGAATTACAAATTTAATATCTATCGTCTTTAATGGAACATCCACTAACATTAAAATTGTTGTATTATGTTTATGTATTATAATACTTTATATAAAAATTTTAGCTAAATGCAAGCCTTTCAAGTTACTTAAATAAAATGTATAAGATTTAGAAAACAAAAATAATTTAGAAAGTTAGTTTTAAAAAATGTAAACATTGGGGAAAGTAAATTTTAAAAGTGCTTATTTAACACTTTAACTGTCCGATGTTCAGACACGATAGTAACACAATAGCAATGAACTAATATGTAGTACAATAGACAGTGCATGGTCTAGGCCAAATCTATATGTACAAAAATCAATTGGTGTCCATTAGTCACGATAAAACAAAAATGGTTCGACCGATTTTGATTAAATTTTTTGTGTTTGGTTTGTGTGAGTAGATAGTTAAGATTCACATTCGAACCCGGTAGATGGCGGTGTTGTCGAGATCCAGAAATCACCCGTGCGAAGCCAGAGCGGATCGTTAATATTTCATAAAATTGAGTGGGAACATAAAATTAATTGAAAGTATTGGGCTATTTGTAACTTATAACTATAGTGATGTTTGATATTTTTATTATCTGACAATTTATGATATTAACATGTTCAAATAAAACATCTTGGAACTGTGTTTACCGACGTACACCACTCTTCGGCAGCAGTCTTAGATTAAGTACACACACACTCTTATTTACTTATAATTCATCCTTCTCCAGATCGACATCTGACAGGTCGATATCTTCTTCAGGTGGTAGTTCACCATCCTTACCATCCCAAGGTTCAGTGGTGACAATCTTGGGCATTTCTGCACCTTTGACTGGAGCTGTTTGACCACGACCGAAGGAAAGGTCCCTGTAATAATCACGATCTTAGTAACTTATTCTAAACAAGTAGTAATAAAGGTTCTATCATTAAAAGCAAATAGTTGGAAAAAGAGAAGTAGTTACCAGTTAGCCACACCATTATAAAAAGGATAGTATACTTGATACTATGGAAGAAAAAACAATCACTAATCTGCCTGCAATTGATATATGATAGTTACGGAGAAACCTTATGTACAAAATTACCATTGTTAACGTCACAGCCTAAGTCCACTGCTGAGCACAGACCTTTCCCAAAGATTGCCTTATAGCGCTATATATGCTATAGTTGCCATGCTTGGCAAGTGGGTTGGCAAACGCAGTTTTTTAATTTTCAATCATTATTAGGAAGACGCTACTCCGTGTCATCTCCTAATTAGTTTCCCTCTGTCGCCTCTTGTAACATAGGATAATAAGGGGAAGTGGATATTCTTACACCATCACTACACAGTTAATGTACCTAATAAGCATATTATTAATTTATGCGGATATTATTAATTTTAGAGAATAGGAATATGAAATATATCAATAATAATAAAATATAAATAATCAGTTATTTCAAATAATAATAAATGTAATAAGAAACAAATACCTGAGGAACTCATTAATGCCAGATTCTGAGAATGAACCTCGAAGAGTAGAGAATTTCAATTTCTTAGCATTGACTACTGCCATTGCGGGGTAACCAAAGCCTCCTAATTCAAGAGCTTCTTCTAATGCCAGTTGTGCACCTGCTTCGGTCCAAACCCATCTGAAATAGGATCATTAAGTGTTTTAATGTTCACATTAGGTGCTAAAAAATAAAGACCCTCTTAAATTTAGTCCTAATTTGCATAGAAGCCTCTTTGGAACACCCAAGATAAATCTGTTAGATTAACCCATAGAAATATATAAGTGATTGATACCTTCTGATGGAGAAAAGGAATCCATATTACCTATTTATTATTTGGGTGATTTATTATTTACTAGGTTGAGTAAAAGTTTGAGAAATCTTACCACATGACCAATAATATTGATATTTGATATATTAACAAATAGTACATTTGCTTGCTTGTTCAGAATAAATTATTTGTAAAGATTTGAACAACTTACCCCCACATCTTGTTTTTGTATTTTTCACCTAGACGAGTCAATATTGAAATGTATTCATTGCGGCAAGCGGCATTGCAGTCCAAAATGTGAGGTAAAATAGATACTACACACAAAGGTTTTTCACTGCAAGCCTTCATTGTTTCTTCATTTACTACCTGTGAAAAATAAATAAATTATTCAATGAAATAGAGAGAACAAGGAATAACTTACACATTAATTGTGGTATGTGCAAATTAGGACACACATAAGGGTGAATTCAGCTGTGTGGTGACCGCACACTTCACAATGCTTTTGAAACTGGATATAAATATTACTTATTTTAAAATATTTTAAACTACCTATTCAATGAAATCCCAAATAATAGCAAAAGTCCTCCGATACACATAGTATATTTAGATAGACTTAGATACCTTAGTACTGAAATGATATATCATTAATTTTTTCTGATTAGATCAAAAACTAAACATTGTTTGCTGTGTGATAAATTCCATTTAATACTTTTTAAATAAAAAGCCTAAATTACTACAAAAAATTTGCAGGGTTAGAATTTGAAGCAGCCATATTATATTTTTTTAATCTGTTATATTACCACAATTAATGATTACATTTACATTATTGTAAATATATATAATTTGTGAAGTACTCATTGTAATGATACCTTGGTATTACTAAATCTGTGTGCGATAACTTGAAACTTAAGAGTTTTTGACACGTTTTCTTATCGCCGTTGACTTAAATTGTATGCAAATATAACCAGTATCCCTGGAGGACACTAATGGAACTATGTTTTGTCATACAAAGTCAATTTGATACAACTTATGCTCAGTGGGACAGAGTATGGTGATATCACAGACTGTAAAAATTATGTTGTTCAACATACAACCCGGAAGAAATAATACAAGAAGGAAGAGGGAAAATGCGTAACAGGTGGGGAATCACATTCCACGCGGGTGTAGAGTTATCGCGTATGGGTAGTAATGAATAATATACAATCATCACAGTTTTTGCAGTGTATTTGTAACAGTACATGTTATAAATGTAATATTTTTTACGAGCAACACAATCTACATCGGTAATTCAATTTCCATTATATTTCGTCACATGGTTTTATAGACGGTAAACAGAGTAAAATAGAAATATTTGATTTGAAAATGATTTCGCTTCCGTAGTTATTAACAAATTATTATAAAAGTGGCTATTTCATTAATAATATCACATAGATATATATTTCTAGCTGTATTTTGTTACATGAGTGGGAAATTCTTAAAATATTTATTAAAATATAAAGTTTAAGAGTATCGGTGACACAGAGTTTATTTTTAAAGTAAAAACGTAGCACCCACAAATAACAATTTAAAAGAAAAAATGTTATAAAGTTATTTTTTTAAATACTAAAGGAAAGAACAAGGTACAGCTCATTGTAAGTGGCTACAGTAACCAGTGAACATGTACAATTTTAAACAGAAAAAGCTACAGATATTTTGTCACTCCTGAGGAAGTGATATACTACTGATAAGTGATAGAAACTGAGATGGAAGGGCTTTCATTATTTCACAGCCTTTAATAATACTAGCCTTTTGTATTCATGTATAAAACATGAATACAAAAGTAGGTACAGTACTCTTCAGTGATAATAAAGGTAAGAAGGTGACATCTGATTTGCACTATCTGACAGACTCCTGGGCAGAAAAGACTAAAAAAGAAAAGGATCCCTCTTAACTTGTAAAGATTAATAAGAATAGTTTACTAATAGTGAATTCAATAATTTAAGTGCCAATAGCCTATACAGTTTAGGTGTGCTTTGTGAATATTTTTATTTAATAACATATTTACAAAATCTTATTACTAGCCTGTATGTAATACTGTTCACTCAACTTAGTTGTTTAGTTTGAATTATACAATTTAGATAAAATGGTAAGACACATTTTTTTTTCATGTTCAACAAATCTAAAATTTATTCTATTGTTATTTTAAAGCACACCTTACCTGCACAATCTCTGGTGGAGCAATGTTCTCAGCAACTTTCTCAAGAGCCCATGCTACAATATCGCTGGCAGTCCTGCCGCCATTATAGTCTTCTACAGAATCACTTGTCTTCTTGCCAGCAGGGAACATCTTGATCGTGGGATAGCCTTGTACTTGGTAGCGGGAGGCCATTACTTGATGTACTGTTGCATCTAAAGCTCCTAATTTAACCTGTATGTGTAATTTAATACTGTAAACATAGTACGAACAAAAGCAAATAATAGAAAGTAATGTAAGCATTTTGTGTATAGCTAAGTAGTTATATCATCTTAATATATATAAATTACGAGTCACGTTGTTGTTGACTCCTAAACTACTTAACTGACTTTAATCAAATTTGCACACCATGTGCAGTTTGGCCCAACTTGAGAGATAGGGTAGTTTTTTGCCCATGAGTAACCCACAATTTTTTTTGCGAATTTAAGGGTTTTTAATAGGACATGACAAAAGGTTATCGAAAAGGGCATAACAATGTCTGCCTGGCAAACTAGTTATCTATATATCTTGGGGTACAAAGTCCGTATGTAAATGCAACTATGGTACAGAGCAGCATATATTTGAAAATTTAAACTATTTTGACTCATTCCGCATCAAGAGACCATATTATACTCTCTAAACAAGCTTGTTTATTTATGCACTTGTGGCACTTTAAAATGTTTTACATAACACATATTAATAGTATGCCATATTATTTAAAATGTTCCCTATTCCACATATTAATAGTACCCATCATCATCGGAGAATGAGAGCCAAATCTTCCTAATAACAGAAACAGATTAATTGTAAACAATAATAAAAACTGCACTTACTGAACTGCCGTGGCAGCTATGCATATGGCATTTTACTACACATAATATGCAATAACAGCATAAAAATAGGTTGAAAATAAAAATATTATGATATATGACATATACAATGTGTCCGGTTTCCGATGTCCGATACTTTAAGGGGTTAAAATACAATTAATTTTATCGACAAATCAGGGATCAATGATTTTTTTTCGCCAACAATAAAAAAATGGCAGCACTTTAAAAAAAATTGTTCGCGAAGCATAGATGCTTGTATTAATTTAACAATATCTACCCAAGTAGAAGACTTTCAAAAACAAAATTGGTCTCAAATGTTAGTTAATAGTGTAGACAATAAATCTAGATTCAAAATATTATTTTTTAATTTTTCAGTATTAGTAAAAAACACTTTTGAAAAAATAAATTAGACAACAAATTGATGTTGTTTTTCAGATTCTTAGCTTTAAAAAAAAACCATCGTGTTAACCAATTTTTTTTACTTATTTTTATTATAATACAGGATATTTGCTATAAATGCACATTTAAATCTTAACTCTGAGTTAGATAGTTTAGGAGTTATAGATAATTTGAATGTAACTGTTCAAAGTGCCTCTACCCCGATATTAGATAACTAAACACCCATTCCAGTGAGTAAGATAAAATTCTTCAATAATTCAAGGAATCGTAAGCAAGCACAATAGCATCCTTTGTGTGAGCAGGTAAAAAACGCTGTGCACAACAGTGCGAGCGGGACAGAATAACGGCTGTCTCCATGTAAAAAGGGTGCAGTGTGCGCTTGTGCCGTCGAGCAGTCGTCCCTCGCTCTGCGTTGTGATAACATTCCTGGTTTTAAGTAAATCTACTTACTGTACATAATTATTGTTTGTTGTTAGACTTTGTTACGTTTTTGTTTTGTTGTTGAACTGTTACTTTTTGTTTATTACAATGAACGAGTACTCAAGCCAGCATATCGCTGACATCCATTTCGTGTATGGATTGTGTAACGGGAGTGCAAATAGAGCTGTTGTAGAGTATGCACGCAGATTTCCTAACAGACGTACGCCGAATGCTCGCACTTTGGTGAGAATTCATTTGAGACTTGCGGAAAATGGAATAAGAAGGCTCGGTAACGAACGTACTCGTGTTTTGTCACTCCAAGATGAACATCAAATATTGCAAATGATTACTCAAGACCCTAGCCTGAGCATTAGACGCATAGCTAATCGTCTCAGTCTATCAAAATGGTCGGTGTGGAAAATTTTAAAAAGAGAAGGATTACATCCTTACCATTTTCGAAGGGTGCAAGAAATACTGGAACCGGATTATGTAAGAAGAGCAATATTTTGTTCGTGGATATTGAGAGAAACGCGATATGATCCAAACTTTTTATAAAGAATTATGTGGACAGACGAAGCTACTTTCACGCGATCAGGGTATACGAACTACCGTAACGAACACCTGTGGCTTCAAGAAAATCCACATGCGATCCGCCCAAGTTCTTTTCAACATAAATTTTCTGTCAACGTTTGGGCCGGAATGATTGACGACATTCTAATTGGACCAATCATTTTACCGGAGACAATGAATAGCCCAAGATTCCTAAATTTCCTGGAAACGAATTTTTTGGATGCTTTATTGGAGTTAACATTGGCCTACAGGGCCAGAATGATTCTGCAATTGGATGGTACTCCGGCACACTTCGCGCTTCTTGTGCGGAATCATTTAAATGCACACTATTCGTCGTGGATCGGACGCGGAGGAACAATTGCTTGGCCACCGCAGTCGCCGGATTTAACACCTCTCGATTTTTTTTTGTGGGGCACACTCAAACGAAGAGTGTATGTAAATGGGCCAAATACACGAGAGGAGTTAGCAGAAAAAATAATTCAAGCAGCAAACGAATTGCGAGAAGACAAGGCAATGATCCAGCGCTCTACGCAACACGTTGCACTAAGAGCAACAGCATGTCTGCAGAGACAAGGAGGTCACTTTGAGCAGTTTTTGTAATTATTTTGCCAAATTAAATGCAATTGATATAAATTATTTTGTTTTATTTCATTTGCTAGTGTATCCGCGCTTTTCAAGTAAGTATGTTTACACTGTCATAGCTCCTAAACTATCTAACTCAGAGTTAAGATTTAAATGTGCATTTATAGCAAATATCCTGTATTATAATAAAAACAAGTAAAAAAAAATTGGTTAACACGATGGTTTTTTTTAAAGCTAAGAATCTGAAAAACAACATCAATTTTTTGTCTAATTTATTTTTTCAAAAAATGTTTTTTACTAATACTGAAAAATTAAAAAATAATATTTTGAATCTAGATTTATTGTCTACACTATTAACTAACATTTGAGACCAATTTTGTTTTTGAAAGTCTTCTACTTGGGTAGATATTGTTAAATTAATACAAGCATCTATGCTTCGCGAACAATTTTTTTTAAAGTGCTGCCATTTTTTTATTGTTGGCGAAAAAAAATCATTGATCCCTGATTTGTCGATAAAATTAATTGTATTTTAACCCCTTAAAGTATCGGACATCGGAAACCGGACACATTGTATAAGGATAATAAAAATAATTATATATGTTGCTGGTTGTTAAAATTATTATATTTTTATCTTTTCTTTTTTTATTAGAGGTGATTGGTAAAAAAGTAAACAAGTTGGCTATGATATTTAACTACTTTCATTAAGATATTTAATAAATTAAATTTAATCTTTCGTACCCCTCAGAAAGAGAAGCGTCAGCCAGATGGAAGCCATCTTTTTAAAAGGAAATGGTGAATTAAATTTACATCATGAGCTTACAAACTGCTACATTATGATCACATAGATCAAGTTATACAGGTTTTTTCAATAGAAATTAATTTATTTAATAATGATCCACTAAAATATATTTCCAAATTCTGCAATACACAAATTATTTATATGCATAACTGAACATTATTTACATGCATAACAATGCGTTGTATGCACGAAACATTATATTATAATGAACATTAATAACTATATTAAATTGTGTCATTTTTCCTTCATTTTAATGTCATAATGAGATAAATTTCTAATAAAGGATTATTTAGTATGTGTTTAATTTGAAACCTAATAATTCCTGTGTAATTAATGCGTATAGTGATAACTTGTGTAAAGTGGTATTTATATATACCTAAATACTTTTTTCATACTTGATTTCCACAGGGTACAATTGGTCGTGTCAAAAAAATATCCTCAACAATTTCCTAAAATCTTAACCTCAAATTTACGATTTAATAGCATAAGTAGAATTTACTTATACTATTAAATCATTTATCAATGATCTTATTTAAACTTAATTAAAGTAAATATTCAGCTTATAGCCTACATGATTAGTAGACACTGCAATTGTACTCTTACAGCATATTCCAAACAAAGTTACAGTTGCCTCGTGTGTGCCAATGACGAAAATGTTATGCAGGATAGCCCGCAATTAGTGTTTTATAGTAAAACATACCTTTCCTTTAAGTTCCGTAGCAGCCTTGGCCCAGTGTGGCTCAAGATTCTTGCAATGTCCACACCAGGGCGCAAAGAACTCCACTAACCAAAGATCTTCACTGTCTAGCACCAGCTCTTTGAAGTTGCTATCAGTAAGTGTGATTACATCCGACTGTAAAAGTAATACATACAATAGCATATTTTGTCTAAATAATATTTACATATAGTTTTACATCACATTGGTGTAATAAAATAGTAAACAGCCTTCAAAAATTGAAAATGCTTGTTTGTATCGATAAGGAAAATTAAAATTGGATGAAGAATGGAATTGACCTTTTGGTTGCTTTTAATTTCTGAACAATTGATGTAATGGATAAATTAATCAATTAACCACAAATTCTATAATGTCAAACAATTTATAGAAAACATTTTAGAACATTCTCAATATGAAAACTTTGAAACTTAAGTAAGTATAGTACATAAGTAAGTTTCAGTGTTATTAAGTATATTTTGTACAAAAAAAAAATCATAAAGGAAAGCTAGAGTTTATATTTTAAATAAGTGTAATATACACCGAAAAATTCTATTAATTCTTGTTTTAAATAAAATATATTAGTTTCCATGCAAATCTTAATAATATAAAAAATGTCTCTTTTTTTTGTAGGTAGCAGTGAATAAAGTAACACGTTTCTTTTTTAATGTTAAACAATATATTATTAAAAAAATATAAAATAGGATATATTAATGTGTGTTACATACATGTAATAATTATATTTACCAGCTTAAATTTCCTTATATATTCTTTTCCCCGCTTTGCTGAATTATCTCTACTGAAAATAACAATGGAAACACTCTAGCAGCCATGTCAGAACTATTCAACTCTCGCATGAACGAATTTCAACAGGACTTAGAGAAGACCACTCCAACATTTGGCACAAACCCTCCAGCACTGGTAGCTGAGTTTGCAACTTTTAGGAAGTTCATCTTATCCGCTCTCAAAACAGTCCAGAAACAGGTAGAATTTCTTGGAAGAGAGATTGATCGTCTGGAGATGAGACGCCGACGTAAGATATTGCTGCTCCATGGAATTGCGGAGGATAAGACTAAGGATACATCTATACTAGTCTCTTCTCTCTTAATGGACAAACTCAAAGTTTCTGATGTTTCCCACACTTCTTTTAATAGCTGTCATCACCTTGGACGTTTATCAGGAAAGAAGCCAAGACCGATATTGGTAAAGTTTCGTGATGTTGCTGTTCGTAACCAAGTTTGGTTTTCAAAAACCAAACTCAAGGGCACAGGTGTCACAATATCCGAGTTCCTGACAAAAGACCGTCACAGGGTATTTATGGAGGCCAGGCAGAAGTTCGGCATAAGTAAATGCTGGACCAGAGATGGTTGTATCCACATTATAGCTCCTGACGGCACTCTTCACCAAGTTAAGTGCATGGCAGAGCTAGAAGCCGTACCAGTAGTTTCAGCAGCCACTTCGCAAGAACACATTTTTTTTCTTTTTATTTCACTTGTTTGTTAACATCTCCTTTATTAAAAACTAAATAAAAAGTAATAATTTAACAAATGACAATGCCGGTAGGTCTTCACCACTTTGATGTTTGATTTTAATTTTTAATTGTAATTGCTTTGTTTTGCTTGGACTAACATCTTGTACTAAAAGTAACGTTGGCATTTGTGCCACAGACTAACTATATTTGAGCCCACAGTAAACGTCGTAGAATGTTTATAATTTTTTTTCTTCATAGAACAGTATTTTAAATTTTGTTGTGTATTAGTGTTGCTGGTATAGCATTTATAATTTTATATTTAATATAATTTATAAATTAACTTCAGAATTTCAAGTGCTATATGTTACAAAATTATTCTACCGGTATACTTATTATTCCTTGGTTCGTTTTTATTCACTATATTACTTTCGTTGTCATATTCATTTTGTATAAACGCTGGCAGGTAATGAATGTCTGTAGTACAGGTTTAGTTTAATAATTGTTGTTTTTTTGTTTTGTTTTAGCGCTTTTAGTTTAAGTTTTTTTTCTTTTTTATTGTTATCATTTAATTAGTTTGTAGTTTTTTTTTGTAAAAATAACATGTCTTTAGGTGAGAGTGATCATAATCGAAGTTTCTCATCCTTCTCTTCAGCATCCGATGTATTGAGTAGTAACAACAGTTTTGTAAGCGTACCATCTTTAAAAGAAACTCTTGACTCCCATTTTATACGGTTTTTAGTAATAACATTCATGCAATTTTAGTTTCGGAATCATGGTTAAACCCATGTCTGCCATCTGTTTCCTATTCCCTTCCAGGATTCCACTTAATACGCAACGACCGGACTGTTCGGGGCGGTGGTGGTGTTGCTGTTTACATTCGTTCTTATATTCCATTTTCTATAGTTCGTCTATCACCTCAATCTCAAAATCAGAATGAAGCGGAATACTTATTAAATGAAGTTCACCTGTCGCACACTAAATTACTTCTTGGTGTTTTTTACAGCCCTTCTTCTTCAGTTGACTATTTTACAACATTGGATAGCCTCCTTGAAGAGCTTACTCCACTTTACACACACACTGTGTTAATGGTTGACTTTAATACCTGCCTACTTAAAGAAAATGCCCGGTCCCGTCGGCTTAAATCTCTGGTTGAAGCAGCTAATTTAAATATTCTTCCCCTTTCTGAAACTCATTTTTTTCCTAACTGCATCCCTTCTCTCCTTGATTTGGTTATTGTTTCTTCTCTCGACCATGTTGAAAAATATGGTCAATGTGCTGCTAATGCCTTCTGATATCACGGTCTTTTATTTCTTTCTTATAAAATAAGACCACCTAAAGCCAAATCAAGGATACTTCTGCAGCGTAATTTTGTGGAAATGGATTTGGACAAATTACGAGAAGATGCTGTGAATACGGATTGGAGGGCCGTAACAAGCGCTTGTACTGTTGACGAGCAGGTATCAGTATTTAACTTGCTCCTTATTAAGATTTACGATGTACATGCTCCTGTTCGTCCAGTTCGTGTACGCCATCCTCCAGCCCCATGGTTAACCGAAGACCTTAAGAAACTTATAGCGAAAAAGAATGCTGCAAAGACCAGACACAAGTCAGATCCTACAAATGACATGATTCGGGAAAAGTACAGGATCCTACGTAATCAATGCAACAAGTTGTGTTAGAGACTTACGACGACGCCACATCCATAAATCTGTTCAAAACGAAGATCCAAGCCATGTTTGGAAATTCCTAAGGTCTCTTGGAGTTGGGAAATCATATTCAAGCTCGATTCAAAATGATATAGATTAAAATTTGCTTAATCAGCACTTTTCTTCTGCTTCTTGCACTGATAATGTTGCAAAGTCAACTACAACTCAACTTTCAACGTTACCCACTCCTGACTATCCTCCATTTGTGTTTAGGCAATTTGCAGATTGTGATGTTAGGAGAAACATACTCTCTATCCATTCTGACGCTGTCGGAAGTGATGATATCAGTCGTAAAACGATTATTCCCTTACTTGATATATTAACACCTATTATTACCTTTATCCTAAATTTTTCTATATCCACATCCTCCTTCCCTTCCCAATGTTAATATGCCCAAATAATTCCTTTGCCCAAAAAAGCTAATCCTTTGAGTTATTCCGAGTATCGTCCCATTTCCATTCTTCCTTTTCTGTCCAAAGTCCTAGAACGTCTTGTCCAACAACAATTAAATTCATTTTGCACAAAAAATGATATCCTCAATTCATATCAATCCGGATTTAGGCCGGGACACAATACGACCACAGCATTATTAAAAATCACTGACGACATACGTTTCGGAATGGCTAACCGCCAAGTGACAGTAATGGTGTTGCTGGATTTCAGCAATGCCTTCAATGATGTAAATCATGATATACTAATTGGTGTACTGCGTTCTATTAACATATCTCCAACTGCAATTGCCTGGTTTCGTAGTTACTTATATGGACGTCGCCAACGTGTTCGGGTACAAAACAGAATGTCTTCGACATTGTGGCAATCTGGCGTTCCACAAGGTGCCGTGTTATCTCCTCTCTTATTTGCACTCTTCATAAATTCTATTACCTCCAGAATATCTTCTCTCTACCACTTGTATGCTGATGATCTCCAGATATATCTACAAACAACCATAGAGGATCTGCCCAAAAGCAATTTGTGATATAAACAAGGACTTAGCGTGTATTCTTGACTGGAGTCGATCTTATGGGTTAACTGTTAATCCGATAAAATCCAAAGCTATTATTATTGGTAGTTCAAGAATAATCTCCAAATTAAATAAAACTCAGTTAAACCCTATAACATTTAACGGTGTTCAAATTTCTTATGATGTAGTGGAAAACTTGGGAATCTTGATAGATTCTAATCTTTCTTGGTCTCCTCAAATCAATGCAGTGTCTCGTAAAATGTTTGCAGCTTATGGTTCACTCTGAAGAATGAATTACTTCTTACCCATCTCCACCAAAATTATGCTTACCTAATCTTTACTGCTCCCCATTCTCGATTATGCTGACATAAGCTATCTAGACATTACCGAGGAGCAACTTAACAAACTTGAGCGACTCCAAAATCTATGTATAAGGTTCATATTTGGACTTCGTAAATATGACCATGTATCAAAATACCACACTAAGCTCAAGTGGCTTCCAATCCGTTTTCGTCCGAATACTCATATCCTTTCTACTCTCTACTGCGTTTTATTTAATATATCAAGTCCTCCCTACCTTAAAGAATGTTTCCAATTTCTCAGCTCCTCTCACAAACTTTCCCTTCGATCCTTAGAAAACTTTTCCCTTCTATGTCCCTTGCACTCTTCTACATTTTACAGTATCTTTTTCAGTCCTTGGAGTTAAGCTTTGGAATTCCTTACCATCAACTATAAAACGTGCTCAACAATAGACTCCTTTAAAAACCAAGTTAAAAAACATTATCTTTCCTTCTAAATCATCCCTCCTCCTTTTATCTATTCCTGTCGTTTTATGATCACTAGTCTGTCAATTAAGTAAATTCCGGCATGTTTATTAAATTTCTTTTATATTTATAGATTACAATATTATTTATAGTGCACTCTACCCATTACTTAACTTTTCACTTATTTTTATTTCCTATTTAGGTTTTCTGGAAGAAATTGCTGCATAGCAATAAGACCGCCTTTTGTTTTTCTCTTTGTTTGTTTCTCGTTATGTTGTATTTTTTAGTGTTCAATAAAGGGTATTTTATTGTATTGTATTGTATAAAAAATGTCTATACATTAACTTATTGAGTGAATAAAATATGCTACTTTGACAACCCACACATTATGCCATCTTTATGTAAAGTATGACTACAAGGTCTGGTTAATAAGGTCAAAATTCACAACAGTGTAGGTGTTTTAAGATTATAATGATGTGAAAGTAAATGCGTAGGCGCGCCTTCTTGATGACTAACTATATAATCCATAAATTTCTTTCAAAACATATTCATTTAAGGTGCCACAATAAGGTCTAATTAAAAGATGTATGTTATAGCAGAATTTAAAGCACTTTTTGACCAATAACTGAATAAGCTTTAGAATTAAATGACAATAAAGTCGTTCAATTTGTAAGCTGTAACTAGGAATAACTGTTCATTGAATGAATTCGTACAGCAGTTACATAGCCTATATACATCCCACACCTGGGTACAGGCCTTCTATTACTTCTGAGGGTTTTAGGACAAGAAAGTGTCCACCATGCTGCCTCAATGTATGGTGGTGGACTTCACAAGATGATTTATTTTATTTTCCGCATGATAATTCCTTTTCTAATGAGCAGGTAGTTGGGTACTTAAAATTGCAATTTTTCACTGACACCAGTGGGGTATTGAACTGAACCTGTTTGCATGTTGTGAAATTGACAACCAGTGCTAGGCCCCCGAGCTACTGCAACTCTCATTAAGACACACATAATTTTTTATATAGTATAAGGGTGACAAACAAGCACACAGTCCACCTGATAATAAGTGGTTGCTGTGGGATGATGGTAATTGAAAACAGAAGATCTATGGGGGTTTTCAATCTGGATAATGAGGACATCCACGACTTTATCTCCCATAAGGATGGCGTCACTTTGTAATGAGGTGGAATATTTGAGATTTTTTTATAGTATAAGGGTGACAAACGAGCACACAGTCCACCTGATGGTATGTGGATATTGTGGCCCATAGACATCTACATCTATCCTCAATTATGAATCAAAACATAGATGCATTGTCACCCCTGAGGGCTGAGATGGAATACCCCATATCCAGTAATAGAAATGTCTAGTTCTCTGCACTCACCATATGAAACACAGCATTGTTAAGCTGCTATTTTACGCGGGTGTTCTGTGAGTGCACGGTCTTACCCCAGTCAAGCCGACCCATTCATGGTACAACTATATTATTAGTGTAACCGCAATATGGCTCTATCACATAAAAGTTATTTAAAATTAAGCAGTGAGTTATGAATGTGATAGTAGTAGCATTAGGTTTAAATGTGTTATTTGACTACTATATATATATTTGTGAACATGTTTATACATGGTAGAGCCATGCTGCTGTTATATTAGTAGTATAGTTGTAGCACGAATGGGTCGGCTCGACCAGGCAAGGACCATACTCTCTCACAGAATACCAGTGTAAAATAGTAGCTTAATGATGCTGTGTTTCATATGGTGACTGTAGAGAACCGCAGATCCTTTTTACGGAAATGAGGCGTTCCATCTTAAGCCTCACGGGTGACAACACATCTGATATCCTATAAAAAAAGAAGAAAAAAAAAGAATATATACATATATAGTAGTCAAATATATATGAATTACTTCTAACACAAACATTCTAACTTTACTTTTAATGGTTAAAAGGGGTATTGGTAATGCTAATAGCATTACTAGTATTTTTTATTTTATTTTTTAATAAAATTTTAGCATTCAATAACACAAAACTATTTTGATAGATAAGTCTCTCTTCTTACCCCTTGCTTAAAGGTAATTGTGTTGATATAACACATTATGTAAGCATGCACACAATGAAAAAGATAAGATAAAATGTCAATGCTCCTTGAAAAATAAGATTTATCAACTAATACATTTATACAATTCATAATATGGCAACTTTCAAAATTAAATTAACCATTAAAATTCAGGATATTTTCTAAGCCTGAAGTTATTAGTATTTTTCTTTCCTATATAATAATGATAATGGTGCCAGATGTACTTATATTTTCTTTATGATGTATAATAAACATTTGTTATAATGATACAGAGAAGAGAAATAAAATTAGATTAATTGTTAATATTATTATATTTAAGTTTAATTATCTTCGGAGGATCAATATCAAATACATTGCTTCTAAACAATTGAGTCTCCAGTTGTCTAAGATTACTTCTATTGTTTTTCAGAGGGGATGTCAATTTAGGTTGATCAATTTGCTTTAAAAGTATTCTTTTCACTGGCTTCCATGGTATGTTATGACCATATAAACCGTTTCTTTGCCTCCACTAACAAATTACAATAAGAAAGTTATAACATTTTATTACTTAATGATAATTATCAAGACTCAAATGACTGATTACTCAAATGCTACTCAATTTTGGGGTATGTTCCAAAATAGAACCCAGTGTACTGTCCAATGCAAATGATGTCATGAATTGACGCTACATTACTGATTCGTTCCAAAACATAGGACAGTATATGATGTCATACATTTACGCCATAATGGAAGTGTTGGCGATTATTTTGTCATTTTGTGCTCCAAAAATCATGATATCTTCCTAATGGAGATAGCAGCAATTATTCTATAATTTTTTGTATTTGAATAAATAAAAACAAATTCTGGCATGCCTCATTCAGCGCACACACAATTAAAAATTGTTTTATTGTGGCCGAATATCAGACGCAATATGGCAGCGGCACGCCAGGACAATGTATTGTCAATTGATGACGTCATTTGCATTTGCCAGTGTAGTGGGTTGTATTTCGGAACATACCCTTAATGGCATCATTATGTATGGTGGTGTCACAATCACTTAGACTTAAAGTGATAGAGGCAGCATGATACTTATCAAGTAATATTGAGTAGTGTTTATGTATTTCGGCAAAAGTCAATCAATAAAGATGATACTGGTACTGATATATTATAAAAACCTCGTCACTTGAATTTTTATAATGCTTGATTTGTTAAATAATAACTTCTTTTAGCATCCAGCAATATTTTATCAAATCTTCAGGTTGTGTCAAAGACATTAAATTTTCAAGAATCTTATGTGCCAACAAAGCGAAGCACATTTTTTTTCAATATTGAAGTTATTCGTAAAAATCACGTCATCATTATTACAGCCTACCAAGCCAATTGTTGAACATTAATTGTTTTTTATTATTTGATATTTAATTATACAGCATTCTATATAACAGACATACATATTAATAATGATATTAATTACCTTATCAGATGATGATCCACTGGATTTCTTTCCGAGATTATCATAAGCTTTTTCTTTAGCTGCCTTAATACCTGCATCTACAAAAGCCTCTGCAGTTCTTTGTCCTTGGTATGGTGTATGCTTGCTACCAGTAAACACCTTGATAGTTGGGAATCCTGTGACTCCATACTTCTGAGCAAACTCTTTGTATTGATCTGCATCTACTGCTCCAACTTTTATGATGCCCTAAAAGTATTATAATATATATTATTTTGTTTATATAATTCTATAATTAATAAGAGGGAGCACAATAAGTTTCATTTAGTTGCGAAGTGATTTACAATTTACCTTTAATGCTCGAGCAGCCTTTTTGTATTCAGGAACCAGATTTTTACAGTGCCCACACCATGGAGCGAAAAATTCAACTATCCATACTTCATCAGATTTTGTGACGAGTCTTTCGAAATTACTCGGAGTTAATTCTACCACATCAGAAGATGAATCATACAAAGCATAGGATCCCGCGACAAACAATAAAATACCTGTAAAAATTATAATTTTATAGCAAACGCCGGTTAAATTAACTTATGTACCGTGAAGCGGAATTTTATGCTATAATTTATGTTATTAAAACATACCAAGTGTGTATGAGTAAAACATTTTCGTTAATTTAACGCTTATATGATTTTATATATATATATACAATTTAAAGCGTTATGGACCACTGATAAATCTGAAATAATGAAAATACGTCAATAAAAGGAACCTTCCCAATTCACAAACACGTCAACTTTACCGGAATTGAAAAGGTTAAACAACCACTACAAAGTTCTGGAGTTGTCAATGGATTTCGTGTATTCTCATCATTGGTGAATTCATTTTGCGCGCTACTGTTAGCAGTTTCACAGACAACTAATTTATACCAGCATAGTATACTAGTATCCAAAAAAGTAATAATTACGTTTACCAACGAAATTTTACCCATAATGAACTCCATATTATGTGCTGAAATAACAAAAGAAGTACTAGCTGAAATTCATAAGTACATATTGTTTACTTTTTCTAGGAACGTCATAGATTTCAGATAATATTTTTGTACTATTCTGTAAACAATCGAAAAAAAGAAAACGCTTTAAATGTTGTTTAGAGTGTAAAATGAATCTGAACAAACAATTTAAAAAAAATCCAAACTTTGCGGCCGTGAGAAAATATTCAGTAACAAATTTATATCCTCCAGACCAGTTTTATATCACAACGAAAAGAGTGCAACATACATAATCACCGTTTCACCACCTTATTTTGACGGAATTCGAGGGTACTCTCTGTTTTTGTATCATCACATTGTGAGCCGGGAGGTTCGCAACGAGCTTGCAGGGCCACGTTGGAGTCAATGTTGGTACTCATCAAGATTTATAAAGTAAAACTGTTCCTTTAATTTTATTTTAAGCCATTATGGAAAGTATTTTAGTAGGTTTAGTAAGTAGCTCGGCAAAGTGCAACATTAGAGTCAATGAGAACAGTAAGGTCTAACTTCTCTAATGATTTATCTAATCAAAAACGCCCGAATATTTAAAAAAAAGAATAACTGCATTAGACAACTGCAGGATAAAAGTAGCAAATATTTCACAGAAAATATATTTGAAAAACAAAGGAGTCTTATCGTACTCTTAGAAGCTACCTTATCTACTTATCAGTGCAGGATGAAAGTACAGAGCCTTGTAGATAAATAGATGATCTGCTATCAAAACAAAGAACAAATATTAGAGCCTAGAATTGGAGGTCAATGTTCTAGTCTAGTCCGACGTATGTGCAAGTGTGCCTGGGATTGTCTTTTAGTCTACAGTGAGTCGAGAAGAAGGCAACTAATCTGAAAAAGTGCCATAAATCAAGGGCTACCAGGAGAAGGCTCATAGCCGTGCTGAACACTGAAGCATAGATGGTAGCTTGAAGTAATAGGAAGTGTGCTACGATGCCACGTGTCCAGTGCAACGATGAACCTTGTAAAGCTAGTAGGCTCACAGGATCTGAAGACTGCAAACAATATCTGCTCGGGAGCGAATGGACGGGGTACTTAAAGACCATGACGACAACGTGAAGTAGAGGTGGCCGAAGATAGCATGTTACGTGTTCACATCATGACAGTGTCACCAATTAGGCCGTAAAAGAAATGAGGAGATCTCCCGCTGGACGAGGTGATCAGCCTGGGAGGGGCAAACGCTCCGTGTGATTTAGGCTTCGGTGCGTTTTTTCTTGTGGCGCGATGACAGCGCCACCACACTTATTCCAAAAAGCATGGTCTTTGAATATAGCATGGGACGAAACACTGCCCCTCGAAATTATACATGACTGCCTACAAATTTTAAACAAATTACACAATTTCATATACCTATAACATTCACATGGCTTTAGCGATGCCTCCGAAAAGGCTTACTCGTTTGCCTTATATTGTGTCACCGTAAATAAAGGTGTGTGTGTGTATCTTTTTATTATAGAATAGGGTGACAAACGAGCACACAGTCCACCTGATGGTAAGTGGTTGCTGCGGCCCATAGACATCTACATCTACCCTCCATTAAAAATCAAAATGCAGATGCGTTGTCACCCGTGAGGACTGAGATGGAATGCCTCGTTTCCTGTAAAAAGGGTCTCCGGTTCTCTACACTCACCATACGAAATACAGCAGCATTAAGCTACTATTTCACGCTGGTATTTTGTGAGAGCGTGGTCCTTCCCCGGTCGAGCCGACCCATTCGTGCTACAACTATACTACTAATATAACTGCAGCATGGCTACCACGTATAAAATAGTATCTTAGTTGGTCGCAGCTAAAACGAAAACAGCACCATTAAATAAAGTGGCTACACATCCTCAGTTCTGTATCGTGGAAAAACGGCTACAACAGGTTTCCTTCGGCCCGACGGATAGTCTTAATAATTACACATGTTAAATTAAGACAATGAAATCATATGAATTTAGCCACGACTTCAATCATATCAAAACTAAGGGGCAAGTGCATATCCTATATTTTTAAACGAGCAATTCTTGTATATATATATATATATATATATATATATATATATATATATATATATATATATATATATATATATATATATAGTACCGGAACTTCGGAAACGGCTCCAACGATTTTCATAAAATTTATTGTCCAGGGAGTTTCGGGGGCAATAAATCGATCTAGCTAGGATTTATTTTTAGAAAACGTCTTTTTGTCCGTGTTTTCAGGCAATGAAAAACTGCTAAAATATAAGAAGGTAAATTTTGACACTGTGTTAATGATCGTAATAGCTCAAGTGGATAGCGAACGGTCGCGAAATCGTAATGCGTTGGTTCGCGTCCTGTCTTCGGTTCGACTTTTTTCCTTTTTTTTTCAAGTTCACTTCTTTTGTGAGAAAATCTATTTTGCTCTTTTATTTGGTATTTTTTTAAATACGAAAATTTTAATTAAACTAATTGCACTCATGATTTTTTATTCAAATAAATTTAACCCAGTAGCAAGTGTACTTGTCAGTAATTACCTAGCGAGTACCGCCGGGTTAAACAACTTCACAGTGGCATGTTCCCGTGTAAACTCATCCATGGATTATTTACAAGAATGGTTAACTAATCATGGCCTCTCTTTATCTGTGGCCAAGAGTAGTGTGGTGATCTTTTCCCGCCAAAGGCGAGTTCCCGATATATCTGTTGTATATGATAAGCAACCTATTCCAGTTAGAGGCAATGTTAAATTTTTGGGAGTTATCCTTGAATCGAAATTGGCCTTCGGTCCATACATTGAATATATAACACAAAAATGCGAAAAAAACATAAATATTCTTCGGTCTTTGTCTGGTGTTTGGTGGGGGTCCCATCCTTTTTCTCAGAAATTACTGTACAATGCTTTAATACGAAGCCACCTTGACTATGGATGTTTTCTGTTCGAGCCTTGCAATAAATCATCCCTTAAAGTAATGGACAAAATTCAATCGAAATGCCTTCGCATTATTACAGGGGCAATGAAATCCTCACCAATAAATGTTCTTCTGGTTGAGTGCGTAGATCCTCCTTTAAGATTAAGAAGGCAATACCTTTCAGACAGATTCTTATTTAAGATCTGCCAACTTTCAGATCATCCCCTAATCCCTAAATTGCATCTTCTTTCAGAGTATATCTCATCTGACCGATACTGGACCCATAAGGACTCTCCCTGCTTGTTCAAAAGTTTTGTAATTTTTCTTCAGCTTCCTTACCCAATCTTTCAAGGTAAAATAAATCCACTCTTTGATGTTCCTTACGAGGCTATTGTTTACCAACCCGACATTCATCTAGATCTAGGTATAGAAAAGGATTCTCCAATGGCAAATTTGAAATTAAAAGAAATTATAGGAAACACCTTTAAAGATTGGCTTGTCATGTACACAGACGCTTCAAAACATTCTGATGATGACTATACTGGAGCTGCTGTTTGGATTCCTAAGTTCAAAATCATTCTCAACTTTAAATGCCCCTCACTATCCTCCACTTTTACCGGTGAAGCAACTGCAATCAGTGAAGCTTTGTTATATGTAGAGTCACATAATCTTAATAAAACAGTTATTTTCACAGATTCAAAAAGTTGTTTGTTAGCTATTTTGTCCAATCAATTCCATAACAAACATAAGTTTCCACTAATTCTTAAAATAAAAAATACCCTATTCAGATGCCATCTTAAAGGAATCCATGTTTCAGTGGCCTGGATTCCAGGCCACAGTGGTATCCATGGTAACGAAACAGCTGATGTACTCGCTAAAAATGCAATTGCTAATGGCATTCTACAAAATTTAATTTACTCACATGACCTAATTTTGCTAGCTAAAAGGAAACTGAATGAAAATTGGAATAAATTATGGGAAGTTTCCAGAAATGTTAAAGGTAAGCACTATGCTGCCATCCAAGAGATTATTCCTCCCAAGCCTTGGTTCTTTAAATTTAACAAAGCAAATAAACATGCAACTTCAATCATTTGTAGATTAAGAATTGAACATGCTTGTACACATGCACATCTGGCAAAAATCAGAGTAAGGGATAGCTCATTGTGTGAATGTGGCTTAGATGAAGGTTCCACAAACCATATTTTTTTCAACTGTCCCAAATTATCCTCCTCCCTTTACGATTACCTTCCTCCTTATATTCCTCGACCTATAGATTTTAATTCTCTTTTAACATATACCAGTACTCCTTTTGTGTATATTTTATGTGATTTTATTAATACTAATAATATGAAACTTTAAATCCTTGTCACTTTTAACATATGGGTAAGAGTCTAAGACCTGTGTTTGTCATATTTGTTCTAGGTAATTCAACAAATAGATTTGTCAAAATTCTCGGAGGAAAACTGAATCCTTGTATTATCACAGACTCTTATTTTAATTAAACTCATAAGCTTTCATTTTCTACTCAATACGTCATTGGCGAATTTTATCAAACCGCCACAAAAGAAAGAAGAAGAAGACTTAAAGATAGAGTAAGTTCAATCTGCATAGATTGGACTATTAAAATAATAATAAAAAGCTGAAGGTATCGTGGTATCGTGGAAGGTAGGTGTCCCAATACTGACATTGGAATGGCAGTCACCTCAGTCCCCCGTGACCATGGGTGCTATAAAGCACCTGAAATGTCGGGAAACAAAAGTTAAAGAAGTTTTGCTTCTAAAAGCGATAAAATTGGTAAAAGTAGTCGTTAAAAAACTGTATTTGTGAAAATAAAAACTTTTATATCATAAAAATCCCGACTTTTTTTAAACCAATTCCTTAGTCATTTCATTATTTTAATTGCATATTATCGTTTCCATATGCTTTTATATGTGGGCACCAATGGCCGAAGTGTCTATGAACAGTGGGCATCCCCCTTTGGTTACATTTAAATAGTTCCTTATTGCTAAACATTGATCTACCAAAATTATTAGGGAATCATTATAAAACAAGGATAAAATAATATAGATGATTTACAATTATGACTGTATTGATAATAACATACGCGATTACGAATCACAGCATGTCTAAAATAACCAAAGCAATCGATGGTGCCAGTGACTAAACTATTTTGTGCATAAAGGTATTAAGATGTTTATTAGTTACTTTGTGGATATTATGTTTAAAATAAATGAATATTTTACGTAATAAAATAATTATTTCCTTTTTTTCATTGAGTTATACAAAACTAGAAGAGAAAACCACTTTATCGCGCGTCGAAAAAAGTGTAACCACTTTTCAACCGCAACGACGTAGCTTTGAAATTATCAAACATTTTAAATAAACATATATTTGTCTCAATTACACAAGTTGCTAAAACAATACCGTCGCTAAGATTAGATAAAGATAGACACCAAACATGCAATGGCGGGTTGGTGTGGCTTACTACATGAAATTTAACCCAAAATACGCAATAAAAAGGAGTTTTTTTTTAAGCTGAAGTTAATTGTTTTTATCTTAATGCTAAAAGAGTAGTATATGTCTCTCCGAAACTTTTCTAAGGAAAAGTGAGGATAATTATGTAAAACTTAGTGACTATGAAATAGTAACTTATTATAGTAGGGATAAACAAAGAGGCGTAACTTGCATTTTAGTTCGAAAGGGCTTACTATGCAAAGTGTTGTCCTTTGTAAAAGTTCAGGCACTGCAAAACATGTTTCAAGTATGTGGGATCGAAATTACAGCAAATAAATTTATAATAATATGTCTTTATAGAACACCGCAATTAGATCCCAGCTTTTTTTAATTGGATAACTTATTTTGTACCTTACTTACAAAATATAACATTAAGAAGCGCATAGTTTTAGCAGGAGACATAAACATAAATACATTAAAAAGGTAAATTCTCTTGTGAGTTACAAGAACTTTGTCACAATTACAACTTAAAAATTCATGTCAACGCCCCTACGCGAAAGTTATCGTGTATAGACCACATAATGAGTAATATTCCAAACGCGACAGCGACTATATTACCACTTCTCGGACCATAACACAGCACAAATGTTAACCTTTCCTGTAAAAATAAGCTAACATTGGCATCATCTCATAACATTTTTAACAGAGATTACAATTTGGACCATATTCAAAAACTCAGTGAATGTCTACAAACCTTATCGTGGTATGAAATTTATGTGGAAACTGATTTAAATAAGGCCTTTAACGCTTTTCACGAATTGATTATATATATGCTTTCCAAAAATAAAACTAAAAATAAACGTCACAAAAAAAAATTGAAGTCAAGGATTAAAAAAAAGTAGGGGGGGGGGCTAAACGGGTCTTGCAATACACATATAAACAAAAAAATATTCACGTAATAAAGTTAACTACTTAAACTATTCCAATATTTTAAGAAATTTATTTATAAATCCAAACAAATTGATCATATTAAATTTATGAATAATAGTAACAACAAATGCGAGGCAGCATGGAGAATTATTAGATATGAAATTCATAATCCGAAAATTAAGGATAATAATATATAATATACTATTAAAATTGGAAAGAACATAATATCTAATCCTATAGCAATAGCTACTGCTTTCAATGATTATTAATTTTATAGATACGGCCATAAATCATACCTCAACACAAAATTTAAATAAAAAATATGCCTTAAGTAGAAATTCAAGAGTGGATTCGATGCATTTAAGACCCATGACAGAAAATTAAGTTAAAATAGAACTACTATCATTAAACAATACCAATTCAAAGGGATATGACAAAATTAACACGAAAAATTTTAAAATCATGTGCTGATAATTAACTAAAATCTTAACGCATCTTATAAATTTATCATTCTCATTAGCAGAATTCTCAGAAGCACTAAAGTTGTCAATAGGAAAATCTTTATTTAAAAAGGGCGAAATCATGATGTTCAAAATTATCGTCTAATCACCTTATACTTATTTTGGCTAAAATCTTTGAAAAAAGGAAGGTATAAAAGAATAGTTGATTACTGTGATAAATACCAGACAATTATAAGAGAACAATACGGGTTTTAAAAACACAAATCAACCTCACTTGCCATGTTTTCGTTAGTAATAATAATACTTAGTAACATAAACAACAGATAGTTGACAACAGGATTATTCTTTGACCTCTCAAAGGCCTTTGATTGCGTTTCACATGACATATTATTGCAAAAATTAGAGACAATTGGGATCAGAGGACTAGTACTTCAGTGGTTATCGTCATATTCAAAATGACTGACAACAATGTATTATCATTGATAAAATAGATAAAAACAGTAACTTAACATCTTATTCATCTGGATATAAATATAATAAATTTGGCGTTCCGCAAGAAAGTATATTAGGACCGATACTTTTCCTATTATATATTAATGATATTCTTGACATTACGAATCATAATAATTCTGTTCGCTGATAATATTTCAACTATGGTGACTAGTAATAAAAATAATAATACAATTAGGAATCATGAAGATGACATTAATAGTACAGTTGAGAAGTTAATAACATAGCTTGACCTAAATAATTTGAAAATTAATATAGATAAATCTCATTACATACAATTTAATAAATCTATCAATTCAAATCATAATATTAAACTTAATATACCAAAACTAAACAAAGTTACACGTACACAATTTCTGAGAGTAACGTTAGATGAAGATATAAGCTGGAAAGAACAAATAGATAACGTATGCAGTAGAATCAATAAATTTGTATATGCTCTTAAACTCGTTAAAAACGTCACAAATATTAAAATGGCAATTGCAACGTACCACGCATACGCATAATATGGGGTAATAGTACTGAACGAAATATGGCATTTGTTGCCCAAAAAAATGTATTCGTGCAATGTGCGGGATGTCGCCAGACATTTCCTGTAAACCAGTATTTAAGAGACTTGGTATATTACCCCTCCCGTCACTATACATTTATGAAGTTGGCATGTTTGTCTTTAAAAATAAGTCACTATTCATTAAAACGCGTTATATATATCTCCGAATCCAACGTGACCCAGAAAAACTCGTTCTATATGTTATTCCTAGATTTTTTAAATGCAACAAAAATTGCCTAAACATGCGTTTAAAAATATTTAATAAACTACCCAATGAATTTAAATTATTAAGCGAAAGATTATTTAAGAAACATTTGTTTAATTGATTAAAAACCGAATGTTATTATGACGTAAAAGATTTTTAGATTGTAATTAATTCATATTGTTGATTCTGTATTTGCATGCTATTTACCATTGTTAGCGAAACAAGATTGCACTAGATAAATTGTAAGATCTTTTTATACCGTGATTTTGCAAATAAAATTTATGATTTAAAAAAATATATTTTCTTATCAGGTGAACAGAAGTTAGTATAACTGATGAAATAAAACATATTTTATAAGTATTTTTATTGTACTAATAAATCAAACAATATAAAATAGGTAATAAATATATTTAATAGATCATTCATTAATAAACTAAAATAAGAATAATTAATTATTTTGTATGAAAGTTCAAACGTAGTTTGTATTATAATTTCCAAAATATTTAAAATCAGAGGTAACAAATTAATTTATTCCATTAGTTATATAGTCTCCCGTTAATGTGGGATAATAACAAAGGCGTAAAAGTGGCAGCATTTAACCTAAATCGCAATATTCGTTAATTTTATTTAATTATTTGTGGTTTTTACGTTTACATGAAAACAGGAACTAAAATTTATGTGTGGAAAGGGATTCCGCTTGATTTATTATGTTATTGTGAACTGGAATCGCATTCTTTCATTACGCATTTACTAATTTTTTGTCGCGGATCGCTCGGCTCATCGCTGTTGGCGTCACATTGAACCACATATGAACTGACGTTAGCTAGGCATATAGCTGTGGCCATATGTGCAGTGTCAACGCTTTGGCTTGTTAATTACTAATCTAGTGTAATATACAGGATGTTAATGTAAGCACCGTTGTCCTTGAAACCAGTGGTTTGGTTTCACTTATAGAACGTAAATTCAATGATTTAAAAAAAAAACGCTTTTTTCTTTTATAAAATTTAAAAAAGTTTCTGTACGACACCTGTAAATTCATGGATACCTTATGCGCCCGAGTGACGTAATCACTGTAAAGATCACCGCCCGTGCTAGCTATCTGCACAACATTCAACATAAAAACACAATAGGTACACATAATCTGTGATGTAACTTTCCCTTCATACTTTCATCGTAGCTTAGGACAGGCAAAATTGAGGAATTAAGGAAAAATTGAGATTTTACTAAAAAAAATATTGTTATTTTTCATTGAATTTACGTTCTATAAGCGAAACCAAACCACTGGTTCAAGGACAACGGTGTTTACACTAACATCATGTATAAATCAATGCTTTTTTATGTCATTTAATTGCACTTTAAATACACTGTTTTTTTTTCATCAAACACTGTTTTTTCTCGCAAACACCGTATTTTTAGATTTTTATATGGACAACACGCACGGTGTTTTACAATAAATAATCTGATCTAGCAACACTGCTGTCTGTGCTCTTTGACATTGCAGAAATTTAATTAAATTTTTAATTTTATTTCAATTCCATTCCGTACGTTCCTATAATAAATGAATAAACATATTGCTGGCAGCTGTAAATACAAATAAAATGCGTAATGCTACGTCAGAGATTTCGCGGAATATGTTACGAAGGTTGTGAAAATTATTTTTTTTATCTAATGATAGGTTATGTTTACCGTTTTATTTGTTATTTTTGGATTATACAGACACGCCGTCCGTTGATTTTAGGCGGGAAATTAGTCAATGAATCTGTAGAATTGAGTCTCATATCTGTTCTTTGTATTTACAGTTTATAGACAATTTCACAAAATGAGCATTTCGAAATCAAAGCCTTTTACTGTTTTCGTGGAAGGAAATATTGGAAGTGGAAAAACTACATTTCTAGAGCATTTTCGACAGTTTGAAGATATTACATTGTTAACGGAACCTGTTGAAGAGTGGAGAAACCTTCGTGGATGGAATTTATTGGTGATATATATTTTCTTTAACGAATGTGGGTTATTTTAAAGCATGATCTTGTCAATTAATTATTATTATACGCTTTTTAGGACTTAATGTACAAAGACCCAGCAAAATGGGCAATGACCTTCCAAGCGTATGTTTCCCTGACCATGTTGGAAATGCATCGCCGATCGACTTCCACACCTGTAAAATTAATGGAACGCTCAATATATAGTGCTAGGTATTGTTTTGTGGAACACATGATGAAGGCGGGTACCTTACATCCAGCCCAGTTTGCCGTTCTAGATGAGTGGTTCAGGTTTATTCATCAACAGATACCCATTGAAGCTGATCTAATAGGTTAGTATTTCCAACTCTCATGTATCTTACCCTCTTATGAAATCAAAGTAATAGATAAAGTTATTATCTCCACTATTAGTTTATGCTTTTGAAATTAAGCTTTTTGTTTGTGTAGAATTGCAAATTTTTAGAAATAGTATTTTATTTTAATAACTATTATGGTAAAACTATAGATATCAAGTACTTGCATGTGGGGGTGGGGGAGCTCCCTACCCTTTCCCCCTTGGGAAAATGTATAGTAATGATTTTTTTTTTTGTGAAATTATAACCCCACTATTTAGTGTAAAATATATGTTTGGTTTTTAATTGTATCAAAGAACTTTTTTACATACAGGGGTTGCCATGCATAAGATTGATTTTTTTTTGTTATAATTATTTAATATATAAAAATTAATGTTTTTTTGTTCGTATTTTATGTGCTACTATATTCTTCGTTAGATTGCACTAAAACAACAAATTTATTTGAAAGTTATAATAAATCATTTAACTTTAATAAATGTTTAGTTTAGTTTCTAAGCACGTATTTTGCGTGTGGGCAGGGATAATGTAATTATTCCAGCCATGAAATCTCCCGAAGAAGTTCAACAGTCCTTTGATGTTGTAAGCACCTTCGGATAGTGATTCCGGCGTGCCTAGATGTTTAGCCCTGTATTCAGCAACCTCTGCATATATCAGCAACACTTGGGCTGCTGTTTTTTCATCTGTATACATTCTGCCTGAACAACTGTGTGATGGATACACAGTGGTGTACATTGGATATTGGATCATGTGGATATTCAGGGCTTCAGAGAAAGTTCCAGATCCTACACCTTCATTTGTTTTAGAACCATCCATGAAAACTAAGGTCTTTTGAGCTTAATTCCTCCGGCTGCCTGGTTTCATTTAATTGTATCTTATACTTCTTATCAAATACAAATTGTTTTAGGATCTTGTCGTACATTTTTGAGTAAATTCTATCAACTATACCTGTATGAGGGACTCTAATCTTCCTCCAAAGATTTAAGGTCTTGAGTGTAATGGCAGCTAAAGTAGCTTCTTGTTGTATGTGTAGATGAAGTGGGTCTAGCTCCAGCATAGCCTCTAAGGCTGCTGTTGGTGTAGCCTTTATGCAGCCTGTGGCAGCCATACATGCTAGTCTCTGGTAACACTGAAGCTTATTTGTAGTGGTGGCTTCATTTGTTTTGGTCCACCATACCAGAGCGCCTTATGTGATCATGGGCCGCATTACAGTTTTGTACAGCCATAGTATAATTTTTGGCGTCAGACCCCATCGTTTGCTAATCATGTTTCTGCATTGCCAAAAAATTATACTAGCTTTGTTCATTTTGTTTCCTATGTGTTTATTCCAGTTGAGTTTGTTCAAGGTAAGACCTAAGTATTTTACCTTAGAGGATAGCTGGAGTTTTGTGCTGAAAAGACTTAGGAGATGATAGTTATTCAGCATTCATTTTTGTGTCAAAATTTCTAGGACTGTTATATTTGGATTAACGGTTAAGTCGTATTCCATGCACACACACACACACATATATATATATATATATAAAGGGGAATGAAAGTGGACGCAAGTAAGACGAAAGTGATGGTTTTTGAAAGAGAGGAAAGCAAAACGGTATGTGAAATAAGAATAGAAGGAGAGTTAATTGAGCAAGTGGATGTTTTGTGTATTTGGGATGTGTATTTAGCAGGGATGGTAGATATGATAAGGATATAGAACGACGAGTAAATTCAGGGAATAGAGTGAATGGGGCACTACACTATTGTGAAGAACCAGAATGTATCAAAAAAGGCACGTATGGTAATTCATAATGCTGTGTTAGTCCCTACTTTAATGTATGGTAGTGAAAGCTGGGTGTGGCAGAAGAAGCACGAAAGTAGAATAAATGCTGTAGAAATGCGGTCTTTAAGGAGTATGCTAGGGTTGAATCTGAATGACAGGATGAGAAATTGCATGATAAGAGATAAATGTGGTATGCAAGATGATGTTGTGACCAGGATTAAGAAAGGAATGCTTCAGTGGTTTGGTCATGTAGAAAGAATGAAGGAGGAAAGAGTGACAAAACAAATTTATATGGCAGATGTGTGAACGGCGGAGTCGGGAAGGGACGCCCTAGAAAAAAGTTTATCGACCAAATTGGCGATATTTTGAAAAAGGGCCACGTTTAAAGTACCCTTATCTGACGAGCATGTATGCGTAGATATATGGATGTAAAGGAGGCGAAAGAGGTATGTCAGGATCGTGTCAAATGGAAGTCCGTGGTCTCTGCCTACCCCTCTGGGTGACAGGCATGAGTGTTTATGCTATGCTTTATATATACAATTACTTATTTGCATAACATTTGCTTTTGGGATTACAGATTACAGAAATGTATTTAGGCGAGTTGTGGTCACTAAAGTCACTGACGAGCCGCGAGAGCTATTATCACTTGTCTCCGTGCGCGAAGTAGATGACACATTACACCCCCCACAAGGAGTGCTGGGAATATGCAGTCAGGTCCTGCCGCCTTATCGGGGAGGAAATTATGAATGGCCTAATGAATTTTATCCATCGTTACCATTCTGTGCTATAAATACCAGTCTTCTGTTGTTGGTGTCAGTGTATCTTCATGGCAGTTTACCCCCTGAGTGACGTGGCATACTGGGAAGTGGGTTTCAATTATGATGTGTTGGATTTCATCCAGCATGTTCTGTTTAGCTAGGATTTTCCTTATCCGATTCTCTTGTTTGCAGGTTGTGAACATGAGAATCGGATGTTAACACGGAATTTACGCGACAGTCGAGTGTCGATACCTGATACTTTTTTTTTATTCAGACTTAGCTTGCTTGTATAGTGTTGTATATTGCCAGTCTTCATCCATTAAGGTATTCATGGCCCCTATTTAGGGATTTTCTTACCTTCTTACGTTTTTTATCTAGTTCTTTACCCAACCATGGTTGCTTTACCTCAGCATGCCTTGGTGGAGTGATTTCTGGTCATAATTCATGGTAGGTATCCATCATGGCTTTAGTAATAGCTGCTACTTATTCTTCTAGGAATTACCGATCTGCTATAATATTTGTCTCCTCAAAACCCGCGAGCGAAGACGTCAGGCTATTAAGGTGTTTTGTTTTATCCGTCTTGTGGAGATTTCTTCATGGTGGTGTAGCAGGGATATCGAACTGTAGTATGAAGCAGATTAGAGTTGTAGAATAACTTACCTTTTAGGTTCTTTAGGCCTTTGATTTTGCCAGCCCTAACCCACGGCTCCTGGAATAAGGCTATGGCCGTCCTTTGAGCCTCCAACCACTTGCGTAAGTGAGCCGACGCCGTTTCGCTGTGGTGGAGGTTGACCTGCACTAGGCTATTTCTGGACAAAGGCCACACCATCATTAATCGCGTCCTCCCCGTCCCCGCTCAAAAATAAGCCCGCTAGCAGATCTCGGGTCTCATCGTCAGCCACCGAGTCGGAATTGGACGGCAAAATGCAGTCCTCTTCGTCACTCAGTGAGCTGCAGCTGAGCCCGGCGATACTCGCTCGATTCACAGTGCTCGATTCAAATATCAAGAAATTGTTGTTTTATGGGACTATCGTAAAATCCGTACTTAGTGAGCGTCTATATTGCAAAATGAGAAGCTATACTAAATTTCAAGCTATGAGGTGTATAGTTTTAGAGATATTGTGATGGGCCAGTCAGTGATATTTCGCTTATATAATATATAGATATAAACAATGTGTGAAAGTGAAATTACACTTTGTTTTGTTACATTTTTAGTTGACATAAAAGAAAGAAGGTCCGCCATTTTATTTTATTGCATGTTTTTTTTGTATGTTACACAATGTTTAACAATAATTTGAAACCAAGTTAGATGATTATTTTTAATAAATTAGCTTACACTTCAGGTTTGACAAAATAAGGGTTAAAGTTTTTAATGACAATAAACAATTTAGTCAATATTCCTTGGTTCTCTCAAAAGGATAATATATATATATATATATATATATATATATATATATATATATATATATATATATATATATATAAAATGTCAAAGAACTAAAAAATATATCATAGTAAAATCTGAGGTTGGGTAATGATTTCTTATATTTACGCGAACACTACACATTGAAATAATACTATTTTTTACGGAATTTATCGCGTATATTAACTTTTTAAATACCCGACGTTTCGAGAGCGTTACAGCACTGAGGTTGGGTCTTTATTTTCAATCGAATTCAAAAAAAAATGGAGAGGTTCTCAATTTGACTGTGTTTTATTTTTATGTGTTTCCTCAGAACTTTATCTCGGGGAACCAATTTTGATGATTCTTTTTTTTTTTTGAAAGTTGGTGCCTCTGTGGTCCCATATAAATTTGATCAACATCTGACTAGTAGTTTTTGAGTTACATCTTACGTTATTTCGACTTCATTGAAGTTCTTTCTTTATTTATATTGAAGTTAGCTGTAAAAAAATTTAAATTAAAAATTTAAAAATGTTTTACTTGTTCTTATATACTATGTCTTAGAACCAACTTCAGAATTGGAAATTACTTTATTCTTTTTAGTTCTTACTTTTCATTTTTTTTTTGTTTTTTATTGAAAGTGTATTTATTTTTTGTATTATAAATTGTGATTTCCATATATAGGTGTCCCAGAACGTAACGATCAAACGAAAGGTGGTTGTAGACCATGGAAGAATCCTTCAAAAAAAAATTAAGTCCTATACCCAAATTGCGTGGTTTAAAAGATAAAGGCTGATTTATAAATTTTCCAGAAAATCAGCCTTTGCATCAATATTTTTGATGCTGCCTCTGCAAATGCGGACCGATTTTAATTTTTTTTCTGTTTTGTAATATACCTACTATTTTATTTTTGGATATGATATGGCAGCCCATCAGGCAATTGTTGAGAATCCTAATTCTTCCCTTCCTAATGGGTGTGCTCTACTGGGAAATAACAACAACTCCTCTAGTAATGATAATTTCTGCGAACTTATGATATCAATGCTAATTAACATGATCTCTCGTTTTAGTGACACGGAACTTCCTCTCAGCTTACACCAAAAACTTACTCAGCTTTCCTCCTTAGCCCGTAACATTCGCAGTCCCACCAATTCTTCAATGGAATTGTCGGAGCATTAGAAATAAAAAAATGAACTCACTTACCTCATTAATAAACTTCATCCCTTCATTCTTGCCATCCAGGAGACATGGCTTAGGCCTAAGTCTCATTTTAGGGTTTCAGGCTATGCATGCCTCCGGGATGATAGGGAGTGATGGTCGTGCTGGCATCTCTATTTTAATTTCAAGAACAGTTACATCTTCACAAATTCCTCTCCCTTCTCATAGTCCAGCAGTAAATGCTGTTGCTATTAAGGCCCTTGATGTCTCTATTCTCTCTGTTTACATTCCTAATCCTGATGTAAATGTTTTAACAGAACTTGCAACACTTATTTCTTCTCTGTCACCTCCTATGGTTATTTTGGGAGATTTTAATATGCATCATACTGTTTGGGGCTCCCATCTGTGTGATTCACTGGCTCCCTTATTTTTAGATCTTATTGATAATTTTAATCTCTGTATTCTAAATGACGGGTCTCCTACCCGTCGAGTATCCCCATTACAAAATGTTAGAAGTGCCATTGACCTAACTCTCTGTTCCCCAGATACTGCTTCCCTTCTTTTGTTGCAAATATTACCTTCTAGCTATGGCAGTGACCATTTTCCTATATTCATCACTCCTCCTACTTCACCTAGAATAAATTTTACATTTTGCCCAAGACTAAAGTATAATCTATCCAAAGCTAATTGGCAATTATATTCTACAGTTTTGGAACAAGAGGTTTCAACTCTTCCCCCAATTAACAATGATAATATTGCTCCTGTATATATAGAGTTCAGAAATGCAATTATTTCTGCTGCTAATAAGTCAATCCCCTTAAAAAAAACCTTTCAAAAATAATTATCCTTCCCCTCCTTGGTGGGACCAAGATTGTTCAGCAGCTTGTAGGAGAAGAAAAGAGGCTGAATTCATATACTCCCGTTCTATGACTGCAGAGAATTATATCTCCTATAAAAAATTGCTGCAGAAACCTTAAAATTACTGTCAGACAAAAAGCGAACTGGTTGGTTTAAATTCTGTGAGTCACTGTCACCTAGGACTCCCCCATCTTTGGTCTGGAGAAATGTTAAAAAATATCGCTGTGCAGTTTCTAGTGAAAATATAATTTCTAATGATCCTTCCCCGTGGATAGATGAATTCTCTAATAAACTTGCACCACAAACAGTCCCATCTTATGATAAATGCCTAGTTTTTAATTCTGCTTTTTTAAAAACAAATGATAAATTTGATTCCCCCTTTTCTTCTCAGGAATTGTTTACTGTACTCAATGGCCTTAAAGACTCCTCACCAGGTATTCATGGGATTCCTTATTCGTTTATAATTAATAGTAGTGAGAACACTGAAACTGTCTTACTATCCATTTTAAATTTTATTTACCTATATACACTGGTGATCCTCCTGCTGAATGGAAAACCCAAATTATTTTGCCCATTCTCAAACCAGGTAAGTCTAGCAATGACCCTTCCAGTTACCGACCTATAGCCCTTTCTTGTACTTTGGCAAAAATCTTGGAACATTTAATAAAAAATCGTTTGGAGTGGTTTTTGGAAAGGTATAATCTCTTACCTAAAAGCCAATTCGGTTTCCGAAAAGGTTTAAGTACCATGGATAGCCTTAGTACTTTGGTCACAGATATTCATATTGCTTTTTCAAAACATGAATTTCTCATAGAAGTTTTCTTGGATATTTCTTCTGCATATGATAATGTGCTTCTTCCTGTGCTCAGGCAGAAAATGCTTAATCTGAGCATTCCAGTGAGGATAGTCAATTACGTCTCTAACTTTCTCTCTTCTAGATCAATATCTATAAATGTTAAAAATTTCCTGCTTGCCCCAAAAACTATATGGAAAGGACTTCCACAAGGCTCAGTTCTTAATCCTCTCCTTTATTCTATATGTACTCACGATTTAGAACTTTCAGTAAATTCTTTTTGTAATGTTCTTCAATATGCAGACGATTTAGCTCTATACATCTCCTTAACCCGGGGGCACTCGCTACTGGGTAAAAAATACCACAGAGTACTTAAATTCTAAGCTAACTTTTTTTTAAAGCGCGCGAGCAGATCGCAATTCTAGGTACCTTCAAGCTGAAACATATTCCATGCGCGGGTCACGGGACAGCCAGTTTTGCGCGCGGTGCTTAGCGACAACGGACGTATAAAGTGCGTAAGGGTAAAAATTACCCAGTAGCGACTGTTTTCGTTATATTATTTTTCGGTTTGTTAATAAACGTTTTTTTGTATAAGAGCTTTTTCACGATGTCTTGTCCACTAAAGGAGAATACAATAGCACAATTGCTAGAAGAGGAAGACGATGAAGAAGAAATTGTATCGGAAAAAGAAGATTTCAAAGAACAGAGTGAGCATGAAAGTGAAACGGAGCAGGAAGCAAGTGATTGGGACACACCCTCAGAATCAGAAGAAAATTTCCACCCTCATTGACCATTAGAATTAGATCAACAGACTGAAAGTGAAGGGATTTATAAAGAATATTTAGAAGATGTGCCAGTGAAGTATCGTAGACTAGGGAAATTTATTGGAAAAGACAAAAGAACTGAGTGGCAAGTCCGCGAGCCACCACGGCGTGTGCGAACGAGATCTCATAATATTATTCTACACTTGCAGGGTCCCATTGGTAAAGGAAAATGTTGCTCGTCTACGTTAGAAGCCTGGGATCTTATTTTTCCAGAGTCTTTCCTACAAAAATAATCCACTATACAAAAATGTATATTCAAAGTTTGAAATCTAACTACTCAAGAGAACGTGACTGTAAGCAAACGGATATTATTGAAATAAGAGCTCTTTTTGGATTACTTTATATGTGTGGACGACTGCGAAGTGGTCACCTAAACACAAAAGATCTCTGGAAAAAGGATGGAAGTGGTAGCGATATATGATTTCATTTTTTACTTAGAAGTTTATGTTTTGACGATATTCATACAAGAGCTGAAAGAAGGCAGACAGATAAGCTGGCGGCTATAAGAGAGGTTTTCCAAGAGATCAACGATAACATAAACTATGTTGTGGGCGAAAACGTGACAATTGACGAAAAGCTGGAGAAAACACGTGATTGTTGCCCATTCAGGCAATATATACCGAGTAAGCCTGGGAAATACGGTATAAAAATTTTTGTGATGGCTGACGCGCGAAGCTTCTATACAAATAATTTAGAAGATTATGTTGGAAAAAATGAAGGGCCATACGATCACAGTAATTCACCAAGCGATGTCGTCAAACGTTTGGTAGAACCTATAAAAACAGCCATAGGAATATCATGATGGACAACTGGTTCACCAGCTTCCCATTGTTGCGTGATTTGTATAACGATTATGGGTTGACAGCGCTCGGAACGTTGAGAAAGAATAAGGCTGAATTTCCGCCAGTATTTATAAGTACTCAGGGTCGGGAAGTTCACACTTCAATTTTTGGGTTTCAAGAAAACTGTACTATGGTGTCTTATGTCCCAAAGAACCATAACGGCAAAAAATCCCGGAGAAGAAAGAAAGCCCGAAATGATAGTAGATTACAACGCGAACAAATGTAGTGTCAATGTTGTGGATGAGATGTGTGCTACCTACTCAGTTGCACGGACAACCAAAAGATGGCCGTTAGTAGTTTTTATGGGATTTTGAACATCGGCGGCATTAATGCGTACGTTATTGTAAAAGCAAATAAAGAAAATAATGGAGCTGTGATGGCTAAGAGAAGAATCGCCCTGAAAGACCTAGCTTTAGGACTTGTGATGCAACAAATAAAAAGGAGGACCACAGTTCATAATTTGTCACCATATATAAAATCAAAAATAAAGTTTATCCTTAGTGCCAACTTGAATGGAGAATCCCCATCTGAGAGTTTAGCCGATTCGCGACCCTCCATAGCTTCCATTTCAGCATCTCGCTATGCAGTATGTGTATGGAAAAAGGACCGGAAAACGAAGACAATCTGTGAATTGTGCTGTAAAAAGATTTTCAAAGAGCATACGACTCCAATCTGTGGCGAGTGTTTTGATAGAGTAAAGTAATTTTGATTGGCGTTGATATTTTGAAGCAAGCTATTTGATGATGATTTTCTCAAACTTCGCTTATAATAAAAGTATAATTATTTTGTGTTCATTTTGTAAGGCAGTATGTCTATTTTGAATATAGATCTCAATTTTGCATGATTCTTAAGAAAAAAAGTATTTTTTTGTTGTTTTTGTTAAGAATACAAAGAATTTTTAAAGTTTTTGTTATTAATTAATAATTAGGCCTCGTTTAAAATAAAAGATGACTACAACTTGCATTTGTAGTTTTATTCATATAACATAGTGTAAATAAAGTTAATACATAGCCAAAGTTTAAAAGGTTACGAATTACTTTAAATTATCTCAAACTAATTCTGTGGTATTTTTAACCCAGTAGCAAGTGTACTTGTCAGTAATTACCTAGCGAGTACCGCCGGGTTAAACAACTTCACAGTGGCATGTTCCCGTCTAAACTCATCCATGGATTATTTACAAGAATGGTTAACTAATCATGGCCTCTCTTTATCTGTGGCCAAGAGTAGTGTGGTGATCTTTTCCCGCCAAAGGCGAGTTCCCGATATATCTGTTGTATATGATAAGCAACCTATTCCAGTTAGAGGCAATGTTAAATTTTTGGGAGTTATCCTTGAATCGAAATTGGCCTTTGGTCCATACATTGAATATATAACACAAAAATGCGAAAAAAACATAAATATTCTTCGGTCTTTGTCTGGTGTTTGGTGGGGGTCCCATCCTTTTTCTCAGAAATTACTGTACAATGCTTTAATACGAAGCCACCTTGACTATGGATGTTTTCTGTTCGAGCCTTGCAATAAATCATCCCTGAAAGTAATTGACAAAATTCAATCGAAATGTCTTCACATTATTACAGGGGCAATGAAATCCTCACCAATAAATGTTCTTCAGGTTGAGTGCGTAGATCCTCCTTTAAGCTTAAGAAGGCAATACCTTTCAGACAGATTCTTATTTAAGATTTGCCAGCTTTCAGATCATCCCCTAATTCCTAAATTGCATCTTCTTTCAGAGTATATCTCATCTGACCGATACCAGACCCATAAGGACTCTCCCTGCTTGTTTAGAAGTTTTGTAATTTTTCTTCAGCTTCCTTACCCAATCTTTCAATGTAAAATAAATCCACTCTTTGATGTTCCTTACGAGGCCTTACCAACCCGACATTCATCTAGATCTAGGTATAGAAAAGGATTCTCTAATGGCAAATTTGAAATTAAAAGAAATTATAGAAAACACCTTTAAAGATTGGCTTGTCATGTACACAGACGCTTCAAAACAGTCTGATGAAGACTATACTGGAGCTGCTGTTTGGATTCCTAAGTTCAAAATCATTCTTAACTTTAAATGCCCCTCACTATCCTCCACTTTTACCGGTGAAGCAACTGCAATCAGTGAAGCTTTGTTATATGTAGAGTCACATAATCTTAATAAAACAGTTATTTTCACAGATTCCAAAAGTTGTTTGTTAGCTATTTTGTCCAATCAATTCCATAACAAACATAAATTTCCACTAATTCTTAAAATAAAAAATACCCTATTCAGATGCCATCTTAAAGGAATCCATGTTTCAGCGGCCTGGATTCCAGGACACAGTGGTATGGTCCATGTTAACGAAACAGCTGATGTACTCGCTAAAAATGCAATTGCTAATGGCATTCTACAAAATTTAATTTACTCACATGACCTAATTTTGCTAGCTAAGGAAACTGAATGAAAATTGTAATAAATTATGGGAAGTTTCCAAAAATGTTAAAGGTAAGCACTATGCTGCCATCTAAGAGGTTATTCCTCCCAAGCCCTGGTTCTTTAAATTTAACAAAGCAAATAAACATGCAACTTCAATCATTGGTAGATTAAGAATTGGACACGCTTGTACACATGCACATCTGGCAAAAATCAGAGTAAGGGATAGCTCATTGTGTGAATGTGGCTTAGATGAAGGTTCCACAAACCATATTTTTTTCAACTGTCCCAAATTATCCTCCTCCCTTTATGTATACCTTCCTCCTTATATTCCTCGACCTATAGATTTTAATTCTCTTTTAACATATACCAGTACTCCTTTTGTTAGCGACGACAAAGTGAATTCGAACATTTAATCTTAATTATTTCTTATCAGTGATTTAAAACTAAGTGATAGTATTTAATCTTAATTGTTTCCTATTCGTAAAATAAAGCTAAGTGTAAAGATTGATTAGTGCTGAAAACGGGAAAGTAAATTAAGCACTTCTATTCTTATCTTAAAGTAACTTATATGAATCTATTTAATATTATTTAGGTCTGATTAGAACATTAGACGCAAGTATAAGCTTATTTTCTAGTAAGATTTCTTTTATCATAACTTTAAGAGCTATTAACATATAGGTGATTAATGTAATTCTTTTTACTTTAAAGTAATTCAAAAGAAACATTAATATGTCAATTAATCACTATATAATGTCATTTCATTATGAGAAAGATTTAAATTTTATGAAAAAATATTGTATAGATTCTTAAGCATTAATCCTGAAAAAAGTGTTGTACATTCCTACCTCTTGGCGGCGCTACTTGTATGTTCGGCAAAAAATACTATCCTACTCCGGAGCTAAACCGTGAAGCGACCGCGAAGCTATTTTTATTTTTTATAAGTGTAAAATAAAGGTTTATTGAATAATTTAGGTTTAGAATAATAGAAATAAGTTGTATCTATCGCTAGGAATAAATATAAATATTGTAAGATATGTTTTACCACGTTTATTAAGGAAATTGTAAATCTCTCTTAGAAAGGGTTATTCTGTGCTCTGATTGGTCAATAGATTCACTAATGCCGTGTGCGATTTTTTCTTAATTACGATTGGTTACAGCCGCTTATAAAAAAAGGGGCGTTTTTCGTGGTAAAACATTCCAAATCCGGCAATGTAATAATAAGGAATCAAGAAATAAAATAAGAAGAAACTCTCAAGAAGTGTTATTTATTGCTCATCTAACTGCTACTGTATGCTCTCCAGTTAACATCCCGCCAGCAAACCCGCTCTATTTTATCGACGCTCCCTTATACGAGCATTTACAATTGGTCCTTCGAGAAGCCGGATCGGGTTTAAGGAAAACTAGGAAGATGCCTTCAAATACAAGATCAAAATCAGTGCAGTCGAAGACTACGAGTGAAAGTAACGCCACTACGGGTACCAGTACGACGGATTGGAGCATGAATGCGCCGAGTGATTCTACAAACACGACGGCTACTAACACGTCGACTTCAGATCGATCGACGCTTACAAGAGCATCGCCCAGCAGCGTACACAGACAACCCGTACTTCTTGACAAGAACATTGCCGGAAAAGAATCAACACCGGGGGACGTAACCCATACCACCCCCCCGACACGCACCGTCGAAGCGTCAGTTCCTCACCAAGAAGAAAGTCATCCAACGCCGCAGAATCAAGAAAGAAGTGTCGCAATGAAGACTCTGCAGCAGCCTCACCCTAAGAAGACGACCCGCGATCCAGACACGCTTTCCGTTCGCTCGTCGCATAGGAAGAGAGCAGAAGCGCAAGCAAAGATGACAATGGCATTAAGGGAACTAGAATTGGCAGAAGCGCGGTCAAAAGTTGCTCAAGCGGAATTAGAACTTCTCACCGCGGAATCAGAAGAGGAAGATGGTGCCGGAGAAGAGCTGTTCAAACGAACTCAAGAAGTCGAACGCTGGTTCATCCAGACCGGAGACATGCCTAATAAGAACCACAAACCAATAGAGGCAGAAGAAAAGAAATGTGACATCCAGGGACTAGCTTCAGTCATACTAAAGCTATCAGAAAAATCACGTGACACCGTTTCACCGAAGCACCTAGAACTCCCTCACTTCAACGGGGCCTGCGAAGAATGTTAGCCTTCAAAAGATCATACGAGGATACGGCTGCTTCTTTCAGTAGCAACCAAAACCTAGCGCGCCTTAGAATAGCGATCCAAGGAAAAGCTAGAGAAGCCGTCCAAAGCCTGCTGTTCACCGCCGAAGACCCACGCGAAGTAATTAAGGGACTGGAAGCAAGATTCGGAAGACCTGGAGCACTAGCATTAGCAGAACTAGAGAAAATGAAGAACCTCCCAAGAGTCGGCGAAAACCCGAGCGACATATGCATATTTGCAAGCAAAGTAAAGAACGCAGTCGAGACAATCAAAGCCCTGAAGAAACCACAGTATCTCAGTTCACCTGAAACGCTGAGAGTTATAGTAGACAAGATGCCGACGTCAATGAAGTTCCGTTGGTTCGCCTACCACAGAAGCAGAAGAGATGAGGAAATTCAGGAGCTATTACTTATCGAAGCGTTCCTAGAAACAGAAGCAGACATGTGCGGAGACTTCGCCCCGCCCGAAGCGTCCTCAGAACGAAGAAGAGGAATAAGAAAACCCGTTCATTTGGTTCAAGAAGCGTCAAAAGAGAAATATAAGAAGTCGTGTCCGTTCTGTGGGGAAGAACACTTCGCATTAGAATGTAAAAGGTTCAAAGAAGCCAATCTGAATGAAAAATGGGATATGACCAAGAAGGCAAAGATATGCTTCAAGTGCCTTCGATTCAGACACTCAAGAATCAACTGTAAAGCACCAGTCTGCAAGCTGTGCAAAAGATGGCATCATACCATCTTACATTCTGACAAACCACCGGCGTCGATAGAAAAAGAAGCAAAAGACACCAATAGCACCTCAGAAGAAAAGGTCGCCTCAATTCATAACGCCAAAGGAGAAGAAAAAGCCTACTTAAAGATGATCCCCGTGAACCTCTATAGCCCAAAAGGACAAGTTCGCGTATTGGCACTACTAGACGAAGGGTCAACGGTCACACTCTTAGACGCATCAATCGCTGAGAAAATCGGAGTCGAAGGAAAGAAAGAAAAACTCACGATCGAAACCGTCGGCGGAAAGGTATTAAGAAAAGATAGTTCACAGAAGATCGAGTTCAAAATAAAAGGGGCTCATAGAAAAGAAAAAAGAACTATCGTAGCAAGAACCATCGATGACCTGAAGCTGTCCGAACAATGCATAAACAAGGACACCGTGAGAAACTGTGAGCACCTGAAGGCAATTGAAAATCAACTCCTCTACGTCTCCGAGAGGCCCAAGCTACTGATAGGCCAAGACAATTGGGGACTGATAGTGACAAGAAAACTGAAGAAGGGCAAACCATCAGATCCTGTAGCTTCCCTCACGAACTTAGGGTGGGTGCTACACGGATGTGAAACAGGAACAACTGCCACAGTACACTTCACTCATTATGGCAGAGCGACCACTGGCAAGGAAGAAATAGAAGACCTCGTCCAAGAACACTTCCAATTAGAGTCTCTAGGGATCCAAAATCGTTCACCATCTAACGACAGCGACAGAAGAGCATTAGAAACCCTCGAGAAAACTACCAAGAAACTGCCAAGCGGTCAATATGAAACGGGACTCCTGTGGAAAAAAGAAGATGAACGCCTGCCCAACAACTACAATCAAGCTGTTCGACGCCTGGTCAGCATCGAGAAAAAATTGGATCGTGATCAAGAAGCAAGAAAGCACTACGAGGAGCAAATCCTGAGTCTAATCGAAAAAGGATACGCAGAGAAGGCTCCAGAAACCTCTAACGAAGGAAGGACATTCTACCTACCCCACTTCGCTGTTGTACACCCAGTCAAGAAGAAGCTAAGAATAGTGTTCGACGCAGCCGCCAAGTACGAAGGAAAGAGCCTCAACGACGCCTTGCTCTCGGGCCCAGACTTGCTACAATCACTATTCGGAGTACTGCTGCGTTTCAGAGAGGGACCAGTAGCCGTCATGGCAGATATACAAGACATGTTTCTCCGAGTAAAAGTCAGAGAAGACGACCGAGACAGTCTCAGGTTCCTGTGGCGCGGAAACCGAAGAACCGGCAAGCCTGAAGAGTATAGAATGTCTTCAATCATCTTCGGAGCAGCGTCATCACCTGCAACAGCAATATACGTAATGAACAAGAACGCAGAGGAATTTAAGAACACTCATCCTGAAGCAGTGAAAGCAATTAAGAGAAATCACTACATGGACGACTATCTGCAGAGCTTCGCATCTACAACCGAAGCAAAGAAGATATCCAAAGAAGTGAAAGACATTCACGCAAGAGCAAACTTTCATCTGAAGGGATGGGCCAGCAACAACTCGGGGGTAATATCAGAGGTAGAAGACACAAACAAAGAAAACTCCTTACAACTGACCAAGGAAGAGAAGACTCTGGGATTAAGATGGCTGGTGAAAGAAGATGCATTAGCCTTCAACGTCGGGCTACGCAACACGCCGGAAGACCTGCAAGACGGCAGAAGGACTCCAACAAAAAGAGAAGTCACAAGCGCAGTAATGTCCACATTCGATCCAATGGGTTTTGCTACACCACATCTAATACAAGGGAAGAAACTAATCCAAGACATCTGGCGAAAGAAAATAGACTGGGATGAACCAATCAACGAACATCAAAAAGAAGCCTGGATGAAATACCTGGAAGAAGTTTCAACATTAACAAGGCTGAAGATCCCGAGATGCGTCTCACCCAAAGGCAGAAAAGGACAGCTACACACGTTCTCCGATGCGAGTGAAGAAGCCTATGCAGCAGTAGTCTACTGGAGAATAGTAGAGCCCGGAGGAAAGGTCCATGTCTCCATGATCGCCGGCAAAGCAAGGGTAACGCCGACGAAACCTGTATCAATTCCGAGGCTAGAGCTACAAGCAGCCTTACTCGGAAGCAGACTAGCCGCCACAATCGAAGAGGAATCAGAGCTCGACATATCGAAGAAGGTTTACTGGACCGACTCCAGCACAGTGCTGCAGTGGATAAAGTCAGAACCAAGGAAGTTCAAAACCTTTGTGGCCAACCGACTCGCCGAGATCGAAGAAAGGTCCAAGCCAGAAGACTGGAGATGGGTGCCAACCAAGGAGAATCCAGCGGACGACGCCACGAGGGGAACCCCAATCGAATTCGACCACAACGCCAGATGGTTCAAAGGCCCGTCATTTCTCCGTCGACCAGAAGAAGAATGGCCATTCCACGACTTCAAGCCAGAAATCGTTATGCCAGAAGAAAAAAGCAAGCAAAAGGTGTTGGCAACAATGGCAGCAGAAGACACTCTACTAAACCTAGAAAGGTTCTCGAGCTGGGAACGACTGCTGCGCACTACAGCCAGAGTGATCGCCTTTACACACCTACTAAAGAAGAGCCGTAAAGCGACCACCACCGCCGCGCGCCAGAAGGATGAATCCTGGAAACCACAAAAAATCCAGAAGAAAGAAACACAAACCTCAATCCCGTCGACCAGCAGAAGTGAAAATAAGCGCCTATACTCACCCATAGAAGCAGAACACCTAAAAAAGGCCAAAGAGATATTAATAAAAATAAGCCAGAGCGATAGTTTTGCATCAGACATAAGAAAACTGAAGTCAGAAAAGCCATTAGAAAATTCGAGTCGACTCAAGAAAATCGACGTTTACATTGGAGACGACGGAATAATTAAATTAAGGAGCAGAACAATGAAATTCCACGATCAAAACGGAAGAATAATGAATCCTATCATTTTAGACGGAAAACAAAAAATAACTCGTCTAATAATACAACACTATCACAGGAAATTCCTTCACGGAAACACCGCTACAGTAATGAACGAAATTCGTCAAAGGTTCTGGATCTTGGTTTTAAGAGCAACTCTAAAAGCGGTCGCACACAGCTGTCAATGGTGCAAGACAAAGAAGAGTTCACCAGAGATACCACCAACGGGAGATCTGCCGAGTGAAAGATTGCAGCATCATCAATTTCCGTTCTCCTGCACAGCTGTAGACTACTTCGGGCCGATGCAAGTCACCATCGGAAGAAGAAACGAGAAGCGCTGGGGAGCCTTATTTACCTGTCTCACAACTAGAGCAGTACATTTAGAGCTGGTACCTTCTCTCAGCACCAGCTCAATGATCATGGCACTCCGACGAATGGCAGCCAGAAGAGGAACTCCGAAAACCATATATAGCGACAACGGAACTAATTTCGTCGGAGCAAAAAGGGAATTAGAAGAGGCCGCACAGGAAAAAGGCATCCAGTGGAAGTTCATCCCACCGGGAGCTCCAAACATGGGAGGCGCCTGGGAGAGGCTCGTACGAACAGTCAAAACGGCTCTAGCAATAGTCCTCAACGAGAAGAGCCCGCCCGAGGAAGTACTCCATACGCTAATGACTGAGGTTGAACACATCGTCAACTCGAGACCTCTCACCCCGATCAGCATGGACCCAGGAGACGAGGAGAGCCTAACACCGAACCACTTTCTGCTGGGAAGATCATGCGGAGCTATGGCGCCGGGAGAGTTCAGCGACACGGAGCTCATTGGAAAGGCAAGCTGGAGAACCACCCAGAGACTCGCAGACCACTTCTGGAAAAGGTGGATTAAAGAATACTTACCTCTCCTGATGCCAAGGAAACTCGAAGGGAAAGACACCAGAGACCCAAGGGAAGGAGACATCGTGCTAATAGTGGACGCCACATTACCGCGAAACTCATGGCCTCGCGGTGAAATCGTCAAACCTTATCCCGGACCAGACGGAAGAACCAGAGTGCTGGACGTGCGGACATCAGGTGGAATACTTCGCCGTCCAACTCGACGTGTCATCGTGCTGGTGCCAGCGGAGTCGTCGCCTCCAGAGGATGCAGTGCTACGCACCGTGGGGGAGAATGTTAGCGACGACAAAGTGAATTCGAACATTTAATCTTAATTATTTCTTATCAGTGATTTAAAACTAAGTGATAGTATTTAATCTTAATTGTTTCCTATTCGTAAAATAAAGCTAAGTGTAAAGATTGATTAGTGCTGAAAACGGGAAAGTAAATTAAGCACTTCTATTCTTATCTTAAAGTAACTTATATGAATCTATTTAATATTATTTAGGTCTGATTAGAACATTAGACGCAAGTATAAGCTTATTTTCTAGTAAGATTTCTTTTATCATAACTTTAAGAGCTATTAACATATAGGTGATTAATGTAATTCTTTTTACTTTAAAGTAATTCAAAAGAAACATTAATATGTCAATTAATCACTATATAATGTCATTTCATTATGAGAAAGATTTAAATTTTATGAAAAAATATTGTATAGATTCTTAAGCATTAATCCTGAAAAAAGTGTTGTACATTCCTACCTCTTGGCGGCGCTACTTGTATGTTCGGCAAAAAATACTATCCTACTCCGGAGCTAAACCGTGAAGCGACCGCGAAGCTATTTTTATTTTTTATAAGTGTAAAATAAAGGTTTATTGAATAATTTAGGTTTAGAATAATAGAAATATGTTGTATCTATCGCTAGGAATAAATATAAATATTGTAAGATATGTTTTACCACGTTTATTAAGGAAATTGTAAATCTCTCTTAGAAAGGGTTATTCTGTGCTCTGATTGGTCAATAGATTCACTAATGCCGTGTGCGATTTTTTCTTAATTACGATTGGTTACAGCCGCTTATAAAAAAGGGGCGTTTTTCGTGGTAAAACATTCCAAATCCGGCAATGTAATAATAAGGAATCAAGAAATAAAATAAGAAGAAACTCTCAAGAAGTGTTATTTATTGCTCATCTAACTGCTACTGTATGCTCTCCAGTTAACATCCCGCCAGCAAACCCGCTCTATTTTATCGACGCTCCCTTATACGAGCATTTACACCTTTTGTGTATATTTTATGTGATTTTATTAATACTAATAATATGAAACTTTAAATCCTTGTCACGTTTAACATACTGGTAAGAGTCTAACACCTGTGTTTGTCATATTTGTTCTAGGTAATTCAACAAATAGATTTGTCAAAATTCTCGGAGGAAAACTGAATCCTTGTATTATCACAGACTCTTATTTTAATTAAACTCATAAGCTTTCATTTTCCACTCAATACGTCATTGGCGAATTTTATCAAACCGCCACAAAAGAAAGAAGAAGAAGAAGAACATATATTGATGTTACCTAATAGTTGAAATGAAATGAAATGAAAAAAAAGTCTTTGAAATTGAAATGAAAATGAAAAATCTTTATTCGGTATCTTTTACATGGTAACATACTAATGCTGGAATCCCTTTTAAGAGTGGTCCTTCCCAAGATTCCAAAAAGAAACATCGTGTTACAGTTAGTATTACCTATAGCAAAACAAAATAAAATAAAATAGTTATTATTATTATTTCAGTTTATCTCAAAACAACACCCAGTGTGGTTTATGAGAGGATAAAGAAAAGAGCACGTTCTGAAGAGCAGTGTGTCCCTTTGACTTATATAGAAGAGTTGCATAAGCTGCATGAAGACTGGTTGATCCATAGGACTCATGCAGAATGTCCTGCTCCTGTAAGATTATATAAATCTTAATATTTTATCATCACATATTATGAGTTTAGTAGCCAATGTTTGCAGTAGATTTACTTATTAACTTTCTAAAACTTGTTTTGCAATTGGTTATTCCAACTTGTAATGCTTTAATTTATAAAATTTTAATATGAATTGTGTCGTCTACAAAGAATAAAGAATAATAATAGTATCATCATCATCAATGCAGTCTATCTCAACAAGTCCACTGCTGAACTAAACGTCTTGACTTCTTACCTGTCTAACTAGGTTATCACTATACTGAAAGGCCACCCTACACTTTGCACACTAAGTAGTATACCATAATATACAGGATGTTTGGAAGGTCGATGTAAAGCAGTAAAGCGGAGCTAGTATAGACTATTTAGAACCATTTGAACCCAGCTTGTCTTAGACGAAGTGCGACTATTTTATTTTTATCAAGCTTTAATGATTTTTGATGACAACACCCAAAATTTTGGAGTTAGTTGTAAATTGTGGCCAGTTTGAAAGACAAATCATTTACTTTTTATTTTATTTTATTAAAGTAATGTGTAAACAGTCTAATGTAACATGATTCAGGCATCTGTGTCATGAGATAAATTTTTTACAAATATTTGAAGTCAATGATTTATTTAAAAAATGAGGAAAGCTGTTATTTGACGGCATTAAAAAAATACGGATGGTGTGATGTGGTGGAAAATTTACTTCGCTAATTTCGCTACCTGAGAAGGTCAAGTTTATTGTTATCTCATCGCACGCGCTACGCGTTGGCCTTTGTTAGAAGAGTCCCCTCAATTTTATTTCGAACGTGCAATTAATACTTAGAATTGAACTCTGTTATGTAATCATTTCCAACATTAAAAGTATTTTAAAGCACTAATGTCGTTTTATCGCCTTGCTTTACATTTTTAATTTTCTCCCTCAATTTGGTTTATAAGCCCCAATTTCAATAATTTGTGAGCTATCCGCGTAATTGATGTGTCAAAAGAAAGAATAATAACCAGGCATGTTTTTTAAAAATGTTTAAACGAAAACAACACCATCTGTATTTTTTTAATGCCGTGAAATAACAGCTTTTCTCAATCTTTAAATAAATCATTGACTTCAAATATCTGTAAAAAAAACTTATTTCATGACACAGATGCCTAAATCATGTTCCATTAGACTGCTTACTCATTACTTTAATAAAATAAAATAAAAAGTAAATGATTTGCGTTTCAAACTGGCCACAATTTACAACTAACTCCAAAATTTTGGGTTTTGTCATCAAAAATCATTAAAGCGTGATAAAAAATAATAGTCGCACTTCGTATTTAAGACAAGTTGGGTTCAAATGGTTCTGAATAGTCTATACTAGCTCCGCTTTACGGCTTTGCATCGACCTTCCAAACATCCTGTATAGAGTAGGTTGTTAATTTTAAATAGTTATATTTTTAAGGCAATAATTACTTGGATTGTACCGTGTAGTGGCGGTGGAAGAATATCCACTACCCCATATCATCCCATAGGTGTCGTAAAAGGCGACTGAGGGAAACAAATCAGGAGATGGGTAGCAGCGTCATCCTAATAACGACTGAAACTAAAAATAAAACTGGTTGGCAACATAGCAACTATGGCAAATATCCCCACTATGATGTAATCTATGGAGAGGCCTGTGTTTAGTTGTGGACTTTCATAGGCTGTAACGGTAACGGTAAACACTCAGATTGTCACTTCAGCAGAATTCAGATTTCTTCAGAATTGTGTGATGGTTCATTTTTCATTCATCATCAAAAGAAATTTCATTTAACAAATTTCTTTTCCAGGTACTTGTGCTAGATGCAGATCTAGATTTATCCCAAATAACTGAAGAATATAGAAAGAGTGAACATCAAATACTGAGAAAAGCTGTGGATGTAGTGATGAATTCACCTAACAAGCTTAGTCCAAAGAAACCTATAAGCAGCTCGCCTATAACTATAATGCCAAAAATAAGACTATAATGTTATTGACATTGTAAAATTTGCTTTAATTTATTTTAATTCTGCTTTTATTTAATTTAATGTGATTATATTTTCTTTAAAATAAGATTTGCAAAGATCCCAGTGAAAGCTACATCACTAATTAAATTAGTATGAAGATATATATATATATATATATATATATATCTTCATACTAATTTAATATATATATATATAATATATATATATATATATATATATATATATATATATATATATAGAGAGAGAGAGAGAGAGAGAGAGAGAGATAATATTTTTGATTAAAGTAAATATATTTAACACTTCAATATTTTAAGGTGGACTATGCTTTCAAAGATAAAAATGGTCCAAAATTGACGCATTTAACAAACTAACAAAAACATTTAACAACAGTAGTATTATTTTGTGCTGTTGCATTTGTTAATTCTGTTTCGGTAAATCCTAATATTCTGTGGACTTCCTAGCCAGATAGCCGAATATTAGATAAAAGTATTCGGCCGGAAAGAAAGGAGTGTTTATTCAGAGCGTCTATTTTCTGAAGCTGGCATTGTTATCTACAAGAAGAGAATGAGTAAACTACTGCCTGAAAATGGAAAATTAGTCTTTCTGCACCATTATCTTCCACTTTAATTACATTCGAGTGCATAGAGATTTATCTGATAGTTCTTTTTTTTATAATATGGTAGTTAATTATGTGCCTATGACTACTTTAATGATTACAAGAAAAAAAAACTATAAAATAAATATTTTAATTTTAGCAATTATCTGATTACAATAAAACCTCTTACTTAAGTATTCGGTATTCAGCCGTCTAGTACCTAAATATTCGGTATTGGACTGAATAGGATAAAAGTAGCCGAATAGGCCGAATACCGAATGATAACCGAATATTCGTTGCGAGTCTAGTTTTGGGGCGTTATCAAATAATGACTCTTTAAGTATTAAAAATTAATTGGTAGGTAAAATAGACTAGCATAAAATAAACTTTTGTGTTCAACATTTTCAAAATCTGGTGTCAGGATCAGAGGTATATTCATGAATATATTAAAAAATTACGACCTTATTTTATGACTATCTTAAATTACCAATAGTGAACATATTTGATTACTGCAAATTTCTTAGACTTATCATGTAATAGTTTATATAGGTACTATATCATCATGGACATGATTTCAATCTTTAAGAAAACCCTTACTAAAATCAATTGTAATTAGTTTGTAATGAGAAAATAGTTGGAATATTTTTGTCATAAAGGAATTACTACAAAAATTAAATATATGGAGACATTTTTAAGATACTTAATATTTTATTATATAGGCTTTGCTTATGAGTTTTCATTTTATAGATCACTTTGGTTTTTAAAAGCATCCATATTACAGGTCGACGGGTTGATAATTTTGTTTATAAATTTCTCAATCTTTTTGTAATTAACTTGTGGTAATGATAATAAAGAAAAATGTTACTTTCTCAGTGTGTTTGTTATATAATGTATTACATCGTGTGTTGTCTTATATAGTGTATTTGACTGCCTCGTTGGACTAGTGCTCGTAAAAGCGATAGATTGGCCCGGGTTTGAATCCCGGGTCAGGCCAAAATCAGTTATTGGGTTTTTCTGTCAAGAAATTCTGACTAGCAATCCGGAGTTAGGAAGTTGGTGGTATTTCATTCTAGTGCCTCAAAAAGTACGTGAAGCCGTTGGTCCTGTGCTTGATTTCTCTCCGGTCGTGTCGAATTATCGTCCCATCGAACTAGAGAGTAATGGAATAGAGAGTCCGTGGATTTTATTACGATTGAATTTTATGGGTTTCACAAAAAATATTGTGCAAAACTTTAAGTTTCTGAAATAAAAGAAGAGCCTAAGTTACTCCTTAAAATATTAGTTATCTGTGAATTGTATCTGATTTTTTTTTTTATATAGAAGAGGGGGCAAACGAGCATGTGGCTCACCTGATGTTAAGTAACTACCGCCGCCCATGATCAACCGCAACACCAGGGGAATTGCAGATGCGTTGCCGGCACATTAGAAAAAAATAAGCTCTTTTCTTGAAGGTCCCCAGGTCGTATCAGTCCGGAAAAATCGCCGGTGGTAAACTATTCCACAGAGAGGTCGTACGCGGAAGAAAACTCCTTGTGAAACGTACAGTGGTTGACCGCCAAGCATCCCGATGGTGTTGATGGTATCGGGACATTTGCCGCGTAGTGCGTTCACGAAATTTGGCGGCTGGGATTAATACGAACTATTCCTTAGAGCACTCCCCGTGATAGATGCGATAAAATACGCAAAGAGATGCAGCAACATCTCCGCAGCGCCAGTGAATCGAGCCGATCGGAAAGCACTGGGTCGTCGACGATTCGAGCCGCTCTGCGCTGAATGCGGTCAAGTGGAAGGAGCTGGTACTGGAGAGCTCCAGCCCAGAGAATGGAACAGTATTCCATGTGCGGCCGAACCTGCGCCTTGTAAAGTTGCAGGCGGTGTGCCGGCATGAAATACAGTCCCGCTCTGCTGAGCACGCCAAGCTTTTTAGAGGCCAGTTTAGCCTTCTCTTCCAAGTGACCACGAAACTACACGTCACTCGATATGTCGACTCTGAGGATTCTACCGAATTACTGTACAAAACTGTAATTCGGCCCATGATCACATACGGCTCTCCGGTATGGTGGACCAAAACCAATGAAGCCACCACTATACAAAAGCTTCAGCGTTACCAGAGATTAGCTTGTATGGCTGCCACGGGCTGCATAAGGACAACACCAACAGCAGCTTTGGAGGCTATGCTGGAGCTAACACCGCTTCATCTACATATACAACAAGAAGCAACTTTAGCTGCCATTAGACTCAAGACCCTAAATCTTTTAAGTAAGAGTAGAGTCCCCCATACAGATATAATCGATAGAATTTACTCAAAAATTCCTATCTTACAAGCCAAGTATGATAGGATCCCAAAACAATTTGTATTCGATAAGAAGTACAGGATACAATTGAAGGAAACTGACCATCTGGCAGGATTGGGTCCAAGAGAGCTCAAAGTTTTCACAGATGGCTCTAAGACAAGTGAAGGTGTGGGGTCTGGGGCTTTCTCTGAAGACCTTAATATCCACATATGCACACCGCTGGGTACCCACAACACAGTCTTCCAGGCTGAATGCATGGGTATCATCCAAGCGGCCATAGCAATAGATGCTAGGAAGATGAAAGACTTCTCCATCAGAATACTGACCGACAGTATGGCGGTACTACAAGCTCTGAGTTGCAATGTGACGAACTCGGGACTGATATACGAGTGCCATCAACGATTGAATGAGGTATGTAAGCACAACAATGTGACTCCGCAATGGATCAAGGGACACATTGGATCTAGAGGCAAAGATGCAGCAGATGAACTGGCCAGAAGGGGATCGGCCCTAGCAACTATAGGGCCGGAACCAACAATACCAATCCCCTTTGGCTACGTTCGTTCACTGGTACGTAGATACTTCAATAATTTACACGCTCAGCTTTGGAAAAATTTAGTAGTCTGTAGACAAGCTAGGGAGGCCCTACATGAAATAAACAGTCGTCTAACCAAGGTTCTAATGAGACTGAACAAGCCACAGATCACGATAGTAACAAGTGCTATCACAGGACATGGCTCTTTTAACAAACATTTGTTCACCATAGGTGTTACTGACAGCCCCCTGTGCAGGGCATGCATTGGAGAGGAAGAAACGGCGGCCCACGTGTTGCTGACATGTCCATAAGTCGCTTCATACAGGGCTAAACATCTCGGCACGCCGGGATCGCTCCCCAAAGTTGCTTGCAACATCAAGGGACTGCTGAGCTTCTTCAGGGAGATATCGTGGCTCGAATAAGCATATTATTCCTGCCCACACGCAAAATACGCGCTTAGACGTGGAGTTGCGGAAAACAGCCCGTCGTAAACTAAACTAAACTAAAACTACTGGGGAGCTCCAGCCCAGAGAATGGAACAGTATTCCATGTGCGGCCGAACCTGCGCCTTGTAAAGTTACAGGCGGTGTGCCGGCATGAAATACTGTCCCGCTCTGCTGAGCACGCCAAGCTTTTTAGAGGCCAGTTTAGCCTTCTCTTCCAAGTGACCACGAAACTGCACGTCACTCGATATGTCGACCCTGAGGATTCCGATACTGGCTGAGGCAACAAGGGGAGTGCCTTGAAACTGAGGAGATACGACAAAGGGGTTCCTTTTAGCGGTTAATGTCTCTGTTCAGCAAAGACTCGACTTCAGACACAAGTTTGTCCCGGTAGCGAAGACGTTTTCCCGAGAAATATTGGCACGGCCGGTGTACAGAGCATCACCAGTGCTGTCATCTGCATAGCAATGAATGTTAGGGTTTGCAACATATCATTGATATGCAGAAGAAACAGCGTTGGCGATAGCACGCAGCCTTGTGGAACACCGGTATTTATATATATATATATATATAAATATATATTAGATGTGTCTGTAGTTTTTTTATAGGATAGGGTGACAAACGAGCACACAGTCCACCTGATGGTAAGCCCATAACATCTACATCTATCCTCGATTACTAATCAAAATGCAGATGGGTTGTCACTTGTGAGGGCTAAGATGAAATGCTTCGTTTCCAGTAAAAAGGGCCTCCGGTTCTCTCACACTCACCGTACAAAACACAGCAATGTTAAAATGCTATTTCACACTGGTATTCTGTGAGAGTATACTATTTTACGTTAGTGTTCAAATCCCGCTCAGAGGCCTGCTTTTGGACTATTACGGTTTTACAGAAGGTGGCTATGGCACTCCACTTCGAATACCCGCTCAACCGACATGATTTCTGGCAAGGAGAGGTTTCGACCGATCTGGCTCACCAGGATCGTCTGCTATCCCACCGATGCTAAAAATATGGCGGACCTATGGGACACGGAGTCCTAGTCCATTTCATCGCAGTGTTAGCAGTTCTCCGTCGTTTCACGTCCGATTTTACCCAAATGATCGCTGAAGCAAAATTTACTGTGTAAGTATGTAGATGAGACCTCAGGTTCGTCGGTGTCAAGTGTCAACAATGCGTTGTGAATAAATAACGCACGCATAAATGAGCGCACCACGTTGCGAATGCTTTAAGTCTATCGCGTAGCCGCCTCGGACGCCTCTTCTGACTCACTACTTCCCTATATAAAAAGTACTCTGGGCTCACTACGTAGTAAAGTTGTTCAAAACGACTATAAATCAATAGCACGCTACCACAGAAATCGTAATAATAAGACTAGAAGTAGCATAGACGCGTGACCTTGTCGCCGCTTTATGGGATGACGAACATAATTTACCATTTTGTGATTTAGTTGTGCGGGGAACGTCGTACGTGAATTTTTGTTATTATTATGGTGAATTGCAGCATAATTAGTTGCAAAAACGCATCAAGGACGTGTAATTCAACTAATAAAGGCATAACATTTCATCAGTAAGTTGATTATTTACTAATTATCATTGTTTTAATTAATTTACACCTAGATGAATACTCTACTATGATATTTACCTTTGTAAACTTTCATTATTAGTTTTCTTATTGTGCAATTACCATTGCTTTTTTGTTCTACCACAATACGCGACGTTGACAAACTTGCCAAGCAATGTAATGTGAAACACTAGATATATGTACAATGTACATTGCGTATGTTTATAATACGGTTGCAGGCATCGGTCGCACGATAATGATGTAACCGTATCATTATTTTTAATGAAAGTACGGGTTATATCGATGTTTGTATAAATGATATTTTTTCAGAATTACGAATGTAAAAATTAAATGACATTTGAACGTAAAATATATTCTTAATAATAATTATGCAATAATTTCATTAACAATGTAATTATTTGTTTAAATTTGCGTATTAATGTTAATAAATGTTTAGCATGCGGATAAATATAAAGAAAAAGTTATCTTTTTAGGAAGTATGAATAATCATATTTACTAGAACACAATTATCACTTATTTCTAGATTCCCGAAAGATCCCGATATTAAAGAAAAATGGATAAATATTACGGGTAGACAGGACTGGTTCCCTACAAAAAATAGTCGAATCTGTTCAGTGCATTTTCAAGAAGATGATTTTAATGTCACTGCTAAAAGACGCAATTTAATGAAATCAAGCATACCCACATTGAATATATGGAAGTTATGCTCTGAAAATGTAAGTTTCAATACTATCAGTAGTCAAAACAAAAAAAAAACAATTTAAAAAATAAAAGAATTTGCTGAAACGCAAGCATTATGTGGTCAACACATGTTATTCCCAAGGTTGAACAAAGCTTACCCAAAACTTTCATATGAAAAATAGATCAAAATATTTTATATCTTGTTTTTTATTGTTTTTTACTAATAAGTGTATTTAACTGTGACAAATTATGTTGAAAACTTGTTCAAGTGAAGCTTGAACAAATTTTCAACATAATTGTATATAATTTGAATATTATTTATATTATTGTACATAATTTAGTGACCTAGTATTTTTCCCAAATTTATTTTATGGACAAATTAAGATGATCACTTTAAACTACCTTACGATTAGTTTGTTTTATACATTTTATTGAGTGTTGTTACATTTCTATGTTTTGTATTATAATATAAAATTTTCAGTCCACAGCAAACATACCATCAACATCCGCTCTGCCGGTAACGTCTTCGCTACCATCTATTCCTTCACGCAAACGTGTATTCCCATTACCATCCTCAAATGTAAGCCTTGATTCATTTTATTGTTTTTATTTCACTTCATAACAACAATTTATTTATTTTAAATCTATCGTTCTAGCACTCGGAGAATCGGCCATCGATTGATCTTGATACACACAGAGAAAATAAGTTACGTCGAATAATCGAGGCAAATAAAGGTGTAATTAAAAACCAGCGTTTAATGATTAAGAGATTGCAATGTAAAACACGGCGATATAAGAAAATAAATCTAGAATTAAAAACCAAGCTAAAGAATTTCGAGAAGTGCTTAATAACTGGAGATCAGGCTTTGTCTTTAGAAAACATGAATTTAACCACACAAGATTTGATTGGCAGATATAATCTAGCATTAAAATCAGGAAAAAAACGCGTGCAAAATTTTCAGTGAATCTAAGAAGTTTTGCGATGCCCTTGCATTTTTACTCTCCTAAATCTTACGAATTTGTAAGAACAAAATTCAACACGTGTTTACTTCACGTAAGGACATTAAAAAATGGTACCAATCAATTAATGCCGAACCAGTATTCACAATAGAAGCACTAAATGCGATTAAAGCCAAAGTTAAAATTAGTAAACATCCTTTGAAATGTAGTAATAGGCGAAATGGCTATTCGTCATCGGATGGCAAACGGTAATCGGATGCATGTCTATGTAAACATAGGCGTTAATAGTGACGTTGGTGCTGGGGATAGCTCTAAAATAGCTAAAGAAGCGTTCGTATTTTTAATAACAGCCATTAATGCATCATGGAAAATTCCCGTTGGTTATTTCCTTGTAGATGGACTATCGGGAGAGCAAAAGTCAGCTTTAGTACTGCAGTGCTTGGAGCTGCTTCGTTCAACAAATCTATACCAATCAGACCATCCTCGATTAATTAATTAAGTACTCTGACTGTTAATAGATAGCTTGATTTTAAATAATACGTACCGTTCATTCTTAAGTATCATTACTGTTAAATAAATAAAAATATATCTATGGTTTTCTTTGCTACTTGTAATTCATTTTAATATATGAAAAGAATATCGACACCGTCAATTTTTTTTGTCAATCCCTAGTATTGTTTACAGGGACCCAGGGACTCACACATCGATAGTGCTTGCAGTGGTGGAACGTTATATATTTCATAAAGATGCAGCGTAATTACTATAAATTAAGGTTCATAATAGATAATGTTAGTGCCCTATACACTTCACCGGTGTTTAGCAAGTGTGTGCGAGTCTTATATCTATTTATTTGCTTAATGCGTATGTGGTAAGATGTGGCGACATCGGTTTTGGAAGTAATCGAGCGCTAATTCAGTTCTATTGTCTTATTATTACGATATCTGTGCACGCTATAGACTATAAAATATAAATTTCTAGCGCGCTATTAAATACGCTATGTTATAACGCGCTGTTCATAAGAAAGCGTGTAGGAGTCCGGCAAGCGCGTTAAGTTTTGCAACACGCTATATCTCGTAGTACGCTACATTATATCATGTCGTTCGTTGGATAGACCGAGTGCTTTATAAGAACATTATTTCGTAATAAGTCGCATTTTAGACTAAAATATAACAAAGCGGGAAAGAAAAACCAATGAACGCTCTTTCATACTTTTCAGGTTTATGGCTTTCTATAATCCTAAAAATATTTTAAGGCGTGTACTTTTAAAAACAAAATAAAATAAATTATTTTTTATTATAATCGATGTAAACGTTATTTTAACTTTAATGTAAATTATAATACAAAAATTAACTATTTACATACACTATTATATACACTTTTGTATATATATTTTATTTACATTTAAAAACATTACTTAGGCTTTCTAGGCTTGTAGCAGACAACTGTGTACTTCGATTACTTATAAATATACAGTATACACTAACTAAACAACGTCTAACACTAAATTAGGTCGCGCGCGATAAATAGCGTGCGACTAGATCAAATTTTTATCACACGTCCACTCCTATTATAAATATATTAATTTTTAATAGCGCCATAGCGCCGCGACTCTTACATAGCACGCGCTACGCACTATGGAGAGAATAACCACCATTACTACGTAGGACGTGGGTCCTGTCGTACACACTCGCTTCAATGTCTATCCGTAGATCCTGAGATGGAAAGCGATACAGGACTATTGCCGTCTCAAGCTATATTGCTCGGTAGGAATCTTCACAAGATCCATGCAGCTCAGGCCATCTTCCGAGTTCTAAAGCGTCGGATGGTCAGCTTTTTGGCCGACTTCAGAAAAAGGAGGAGGTTTATCATTCGACTGTATGTTACGCAAAATCTTCGTTAAATATGAACGCATATAAATACCTCACTCTTACTACTCTTACTCATATGGTCTCATATAAATTTGGAGAAAAAATTTCATACCCGAGGGTGGCAAAATAAGGAATGGAGTTTTTTATGGAAACTGTTCAGATGACATTGGGTTGTTTTCTTCCTTTTCCACTCAAAAGGGTTAAAAATTAATTTAACTTAAAAGTAATTGTCTATTAACTACTTTGTTTTTTTTTTACCTTTGAGCCATTCTACAAAATTCTACAACCTCGCTACCCTGTCGATCCGGGGGAATAAGGCATAGGTACTTCATGTACCGCCCCACTCAAGGAACCAAACGCGGACGTGCGAGTGGGGTGGTTATTTACGAAAGTAATACCTTAATATAAATTTTACCTTAATTTATATTAAGGTATCGGTCTTGTGAGGTACTTATCTCGTAGATTTTGAAGACGACAATTTCCGTTCCAGGCTCGCCGAGAGCTTTGGTCCTTTTAAAGGTTGCACCGCTGGATGGTTCACTGCTATGAATCTCTTATTAGTTTGTGGCTATGAACCCTTAGGCACTGGCCACGCTAGAGTGACTGCGGGGAGCGGAGGCGTGAGACGTGAAGACGCTGCGTCTTGCCGCTGTAGTATGCCACATTGAGCCGGCTGCATTACATGTGGTTTCTTCATGCTATTGGGTCCTTACATATGAAATTAGCGTTTTGTCGTACTGACCACTTTGAGCTGAAATATTTCCTCTTTATTGATTGATTACTTGTGATGAAAAGTGGATACTGTATCGGAATACTGTATCGGAGGCGCCCGACGCAATTGCTGAATACCCTGGAGACCCGGCAAAATCTTGCCCTAAACGAAAATTGACTCAGAAATAGTTACTTGTGAGTGTTTGGTAGACTAGCGCCGGTGTCGTTCACTACAGCGTTCTAAAATCTGGCCAAACGATTACGGCCGATATCTATTGTCAGCAACTGCAAACAATGAAGGAAGAACTAGCTGCTAAACAACCGAGATTGGTCAATCGCTCTAGACCACTGCTGCTTCACGGCAACGCAAGACCACACACTGCACAACAAACAACCACTAAGTTAGATGAGCTATAATTGGAATGTCTGCGACATACACTGCACTCCCTGGACCTTGCTCCAACAGATTTTTTCCGGAATTTGGACAACTTCTTACAAGGAAAAAAATTCAACTCTGATGCGGCAGTCCAAACCGCCTTCAAAGAGTTTATTGATTCTCGCCCCCATGGTTTTTTAGTAAAGGGATCAATGAACTACCTATGAGATGGCAAAAGTGCATAGATAACAACGGTGCATACTTTTATTAATTAAATATATTTTACAAAAAAATTAACTTTATATTCCTCCCGTACAAAACGCCAATTTCATATGTAAGGATCTATTATTATTGCGCGGGTTAAAAATGAGATATTCTATATTGGCACTTTCATGTCTAGAAGGAAGAAGTCCTTTTTGCACAAAATATAATGCAAATTAAAATAGGAGTTCATGATTTACACTAAAACAGTCATAAGTTTGGTGAATATCGTAGACTGACGACTGCGAAATACGACAATAACCAAAAAAGTTTTGAGAAATATTTCATGCTTTGACTCATGACCATATTGCAAACTGAGACATTATTTCGCTAATAAAAGTCTCCGTATTTATATTTTGAATGTCGGAAAAATCAACATGTTTTGATTAATACGCAAGACGCGTGAACACGTACTATGTCCTCCGCTGGTCGCGGTCGCTCGACGCGCGCTAGATGCACCAACATGGCACCTCCCGTTCGTCTCGTATTGTTGTTTTCCCGCTCATCGCAGACGCAAATCGCGTCGCGCTAACGTGGCACACGGCTTACTGCTCGCCTCTACTTCACGGCACTCGGAGATTGCTTGCCAACTTCTCGACTCACTGCAGAAGATAAACTTCAAGACAACTCCAGTCACTTGCACCTTCATCGACAACATAGACTGCAACATCAATCTAAGGTCTGAGCAGGAGAAGAGGCGGTGGAGCTGTCATCGCACCACAAGCGTAACGAACCGAAGACTAAACCTTCGACTTCTCAGAGCGTTTGCCTTTCCCCGGGCTGGACACCTGAACACATAAGAGAGACCTCCTATTTTCTTTCCACGGACTGATTGTTTACTTAAACAATTATTTAATGTAGCCTATATGTCGTAGGATAATTAGAAAACCCGAATTTTCGCAAAAGTCTAAAGATATCGCGAAAACACGGATAATTAGATGATTGATCTGTTCTAAAACCGGATCAGCACGCCCCAAATAATCTTGTCGGTCCTACCTCTAGAGTGGTTTTAAAGCCGTAGGCGCGGAGAGAGAGCAGCGCGCGCCCATAAGCCGAAGCTGCGGAGGTGAGCATGGGTGACTGTGATTTGCTACGCAAGGGCGAAGGGGCTGCACTTCCTGTATCGACGAAGCTTCTACAGAAGTTACTTTGGGTCAATATTCCCGTGTAAAAGTGAGGTTATCATTTTACAAAAAAAAATCATAACTTATAAACTATACGCCTATAAACCAAAACACTAATCTTTTTTCAGTAAGATAGAGATATGTCATAGCCATCTAATCATCCATGTTTTCGCAATATTTCTAGATATTTAGCAAAAATGGACACCATAAGTGAAGCGCTGCGATCACTAAGGGCGCTCAATAAAAGTTATTTTCAGTCTATTTTTCCGATCATATGCTAAACCACTTGCACATTCACGCCCAATAAAATATTTCTTCATTTTTTAATGTTTCTTTGTATCAAAAATTAAAAAATTACGGAGCATGAAAATTTTCTCACCAATGCTGCGAAAAAATTTGTACATTATTCAACTAACTTCATCTACTTGTAATCATAAACAGCTAATTTTGCAGTCACTACTCACCGACGGCAGCGCCGCTATAAATTCTACAAATTTTCAAGGACAGGCGGGCTATGCTTTAGTACGTAGTGATCGTTTTCCTGTTCTCTAAGCTCCATGGTATACACTAACGTAGACAGAAAAGCGGGGTTTTTGGTGGGAACATGGCCGTAGACGGATTGTCGCTCCTGTTTTGTCTCTTAAATAATGGCTAAAAGTGGGTTTAGATTCGTAAAAGTGATGCGATATTGTGAATTAAGTGTCTTCGCATGTGAACTATTAGAGAAAACGACGAAACAAGGGCTTTGATGTCGATATAAACCACAAGTTATTTTGATCACTTGGGCGCCTCATGAACGTGAGTGGCTGTCGTTATCTACTGTCCGCTGGGTTGAGCTGTCGTCAAAATCTCCCGAGGGCTTCGCAATGTAACGCATCAGCATATTGTGAAGAAAAAGAATATAAAAATGAAAATTCTGAAAGAAATGATAGGCTCAGAAGGGCTAGAACTCAGAGCCGAAAATCCAGTTAATAAAAAAAGAGAAAAGCAAGTGGTACCCGTAGACAGAGAATAGCATTCTCTGACCGGGCACGTTCCAGCCTGCAGATACTAAAATTTCAAAATTAAAAAAATCTCATTTTATAGATCTCAATTAGCGTTTTCGACCTACGTTAATTAATTTATAAGCCCGTTTTTCGTTTTCCCAGGAAAAATAGAAATATAATTTTCAATTTTCCTCTACTTAAAATAGCCATATCTATTTGAAAAATGATTATTTTTTACTCTACCAAGCGTGAAAAAATTGCCCTTAAAAATATTCAATAATTATTATTGTAAACAATAAGAAAACGTCGTGACATTCCCAAGCCAATTATTTGCGCATTGCGCATGCGCGACAGAATAAAGGTGAAACTCACATCATCAACAGTGTCAGTGTAGCATCAGCTGATCTGCACACAATGTATCTCTACTTAGCTGCAGTATGGCATCACCAATACGCATTATTAAGGATTACTCAAAAATTACTAGTCAGATCTTGATTAAATTCATATGAAATCACATGAGAAGCACCAGCTTTCTAATAAATAAAGAATAATTTAAATCGGTTCATCTAGAAAAAAATTCTAGGATAACAGATAAAAAAGATACAGTCGAATTGAGAATCTCCTCTTATTTTTGAAGTCTTTTGAAAAATATTGTTACGAGCTTGAGGTTCGTGACAATAAAAATTGCCGATAAAATTACCTAAATTAACACTTTAATTTACTTTACACAATTAAAGTTAAAACACTAATAATTTAAACACACTAATTCACTTAATTCCACTCCGAAGCTTCGCTTGTTTCGCCCAAATCAACACTGCCTCCATCGCACCTTGCAGCGCCTACTTATTTAAATTAGCAAATATCCAGAATGTTCAAGCAAACACGCGTAAGGTACCGAGAGTCCGAGTATAGATTTTCTAGAAACTTCGTTTCTTCGGATGGCGCTGTCGGTTGTGATGTCATTCACTGCAAAGCTCCCCTCGCTCTCGTTCCTGACACTAGATGGCGCTAGTGTATCGTTGACTGGAGCGCGTAACAATATCATTCATGGTCGATGTCAAAAACTTAGTTATTTTCCTTACTAGGACAGAGTTTCGTTGGTAAAAAAATGGTACTGTTGCAGTTTCCAAATGCAAAACCCTTAATCATGAATAAATTAATTGATTACATATATTTTTGCCTTCCGCTCCCGGGGGCGCGCCAGCCCGGCCGCTGAAACTCTACCATCTCCGTATTAACACGTGTCTGCAAGTTTCGATTCAGGGCCAACCAAAAACTGTTACAAAATGAATTCCTAAATTATACTATTTCCGCCGCGTATTAAAAAGTGTTTTTTTTTTAATTAAAACTATGTTTACGAGGTCCCATATAACAGTACGCATAAAAAGAAATCGGTACGCTTCCTTCCTTCCGTTTTCCTTTATGGCGGTTACGATAAATTCGCCAATGACATGTTACATAAGGAAAAAAGGGAAAAATCAGTATGCTTAAAATAGCTGGAACTATGATCTATCAAATTTGACTTGATAATTTTGACAGCTCACTGTAGGGATGGGCGTGGTGAATAATCGTTCTAAATCTAAAAAATGGTTTTGCAACGAATCGATTAATATAACATATTTTGCCAATAAAGAGCCAATTCCAATATATATTTACGTGATTTTTATAAGTTCGATTAATATTAAAACCGATTTTTGATAGTCGTGTTGTTTAAATTAGCATGCGGGTAAATTAAATTAGCGTAAGGGCAATTTTTTCACGCTTGGTAGAGTAAAAAATAATCATTTTTCAAAGAGATATGGCTATTTTAAGTAGAGGAAAATTGAAAATTATATTTCTATTTTTCCTGGGAAAACGAAAAACGGGCTTATAAATTAATTAACGTAGGTCGAAAGGGCTAATTGAGATCTATAAAATGAGATTTTTTTAATTTTGAAATTTTAGTATCTGCAGGCTGGAACGTGCCACCTCATTCTCTGCGTAGATTCTCTGTCTACGAATCGCGGTCTACGTTGGTACCGCTCCGTACCGCTCACTTACGATAGTGATGTGCCACCCTAAACTATACCATGCCATGACAAACAACCACAGACTATCAAAAATCGGTTTTGATATTAATCGAACATATAAAAATCACGTAAATATATATTGGAATTGGCTCTTTATTGGCAAAATATGTTATATTAATCGATTCGTTGCAAAACCATTTTTTAGATTTAGAACGATTATTCACCACGCCCATCCCTACAGTGAGCTGTCAAAATTATCAAGTCAAATTTGATAGATCATACTTCCAGCTATTTTAAGCATACCGATTTTTCCCTTTTTTTCCTTATGTAACATGTCATTGGCGAATTTATCGTAACCGCCATAAAGGAAAACGGAAGGAAGGAAGCGTACCGATTTCTTTTTATGCGTACTGTTATATGGGACCTCGTAAACATAGTTTTAATTTAAAAAAAAAAACACACTTTTTAATACGCGGCGGAAATAGTATAATTTAGGAATTCATTTTGTAACAGTTTTTGGTTGGCCCTGAGTCGAAACTTGCAGACACGTGATAATACGGAGATGGTAGAGATTCAGCGGCCGGGCTGGCGCGCCCCCGGGAGCGGAAGGCAAAAATATACGTAATCAATTATTTATTTATGATTAAGGGTTTTGCATTTGGAAACTGCAACAGTACCATTTTTTTACCAACGAAACTCTGTCCTAGTAAGGAAAATAACTAAGTTTTTGACATCGACCATGAATGATATTTTTCAAAAGACTTCAAAAATAAGAGGAGATTCTCAATTCGACTGTATCTTTTTTATCTGTTATCCTAGAATTTTTTTCTAGATGAACCGATTTAAATGATTCTTTATTTATTAGAAAGCTGGTGCTTCTCATGTGATTTCATATGAATTTAATCAAGATCTGACTAGTAATTTTTGAGTAATCCTTAATAATGCGTATTGGTGATGCCATACTGCAGCTAAGTATACTTGTAGCACGAATGGGTCGGCTCGACCGGGGAAGGACGATGCTCTCACAGAATACCAGTTTCACACTAAGCCATAGAATTTAATATAATATGTATTATTTGTGAGATACATTGTGTTTTCATGCGATGGCCCAAGTCAATCTATTTATTTAAAACATAAAAGATTTTAATATTGATGTGGTCACAATAAGATGTTTTTATGTTCGTTAAATTACATCATAACTTAAAATAGAAGGACCCCTAAGTAGGAACTGAATAAATTAACAGACTTGGTTTTACATGGATCTCACAACTTTTTACGATAGAGGAACTGAGTAGCGAGACTTGGTTTTTTTACAAGTTATGTTTTTGATGGCATTATCTCACAGATTACCTCATAATAGATACCGTATAATGGAATATTTGTTCTGTTTCGATTTCACCAAATTTCGAGTTGCGGGGGACGTGTCAAATGTGCTGTGATTGGATAATTCAAGGTTGAACTTAGAATGCTCCGAATCATAGTGATGGGACAGGGTTGGGACGTTGATCGATAAATTTGGGATTTATTGATTATTGATAAATAAATGAATTGATCAATTTTTATTTGAAATTTATTAAAAAATAAAACAGTGTATATAAATAAAAGAATATATATATATATATATATATATATATATATATATATATATATATATATATATTTGTACACTACACATTGAATCTCCATCTAGTGGGGGGTCGCCCTACACTACGCCTACCGGTACGAGGCTGCCACTCGAGAATCTTTCTTCCCCATCGGTTATCGGTTCTTCGAGCTATATGGCCGGCCCATTGCCACTTTAGCTTACTAATCCGTTACACTAGATGGAGTGACGACCTGGTAAGACATGCAGGAAGTCGATGGATGCAGGTGGCTCAGAACCGTGCTTTGTGGCGTTACTTGGGGGAGGCCTATGTTCAGCAGTGGACTTGTGAAGGGCTGTAATGATGATGATGATAATGATGACACATTGAATAAAACTAAATAATTATATGGATTTTATGGTGTTTAATTAACTTGTGGTCACGGGGGGGGGGGGGGGACCGAGATGTTTGACATCTCAATATCATAGTTAACCCAGCTATCTTCAGTTTTTGAATACTGATTTTGGTCCCGATCTACATTAAATGAGCTTACAGTATCTTGAAGTATTGCAGTGGTATGTTTGGTTTTGGATAGATTTTGTTAATTATAGGATCCCAAGTAGATGGCAGCAACCATCCACCGACTGTGACCGGCTTCACTCGGTCGCTGTGACGTAGGCTTGGGACCCAAAACTTGTTGTCTTGCAATACTTGCTTGACATGCTGAAGCTCGACGGTCTATAAATATAGAAATATATCTATATTCTGTCACAGATCTCCTGTGATCTCTGAAACAAATATTTACCCACAGTAGCAAACTATGAAGAATGATGGTGAGATTCACCATTTAAATATCGGTTGGTATAGGCCTTTTTCCTATACATAGTATGACCAATAGTGTTATCAGGATTTCGGATGACTAAAACATCTAGGAAAACTAAAGTATTATTTGCTTCTAACTCCATCGTGATTTGTATTTTGAAGCTTATTGAGTTAAGGTGGTCTAAAAATGCAGTTGCTTTGTCAGACGGTAAAATTTTGAAAGTGTCGTCTACGTACCGCTTGTAGAATCTTGGATTTATAGGAGCAGTAGGAAGGGTTTCTCCTCAAAGTCCTCCATGATATATGTCGGCGACTATAGGAAATACAGGTGAGCCCATCGCCACACCATCAACTTGCTTGTAGAACTCTTCTTTCTACAATAGATAGCCAGATGTAAACAGTGTTTGAGTAATACTGCATATGCTGCAGGCATGTTGTTACCTTGTAGCTTCCTAGTTACAATTGAGAAGCAGTCTTCTATAGGTTGGCATGTGAATAGTGACTGAACACCAAAACTGACCATAGTTTCATTGTCAGCGAGATGTAGGTCTTTTATCTCACTAACAAAATGGTGTGAATCCTTTGTGTGTGTTCTGGTATGTCCTTTCGGTGGTGACAGTATTTTTTGCCTAGTGTTGCACCTAAAAGTAGTATTATTAATTAAAAAACCATATGGTACGTGTTTCAAATTTAGATGTACTTAATAATAATATAATAGGATATTACTGAAGTTCATGTTACACTAGAATAACATTAATCACATTATAACTTTCACTTGTTCTATGGTTTATAAATCCGTTAAAAATAGTTTAATTTCGACGTGTAACATTCGCCTAAATATTAGAATATCACGTTTCAATCAACCACTTAATGCTATTACTTATTGTGTAATCACCATTGGTATTATACTTTTTAAAAAATGTAAAAGTCCATACTAAAACTGGCAAGTATAGAGATGGTATAACGGAATCCAACAGCCTTCTACGGTTTTTCGTAATATGAAGATTGTCTTCTGTGGAGTGTCTTGAGGATAGCACACTATTTTTGGTGGGAAACCAATGGTCCCCTCGACATGTAGCGTCGATCCATATCTTTTCCTTTCGGGGCATTTAGGAAACTTATAACACATAGGTAGCACAATTATACGCCACTATTTGTATAAAATGATGACTACAAAAAAAAGTAAACGATGACCAAACAATATTGACTATTTTAATTTACGTAATGAGTGAAAGGGACATTTCAAAAAGACATCAACGGGTGCTCAAATGATATCACTTTGCAACATTATTAATCCAGTGTAAGTTGAACTCCGGTGCATTTGAAATAGGTTAACGCGATAAGAATAAAATTTACTTACCGATGAAATATTATGCCATCTTTTTGATAACTGGATGTCTTAGCTAACTTGCTACACCATTTCACTGCATAGGAAGCCATTTGTAATGTATTTTGGATACCAAAATTATTTTTAAATTTTCAAAAACTCGGACGTGCCTACGGGTCACAAACTTGGTCGACAATGATATCGTGATTCTTAGCGTCACTTCATATGCTAGCTACAGCAAGTATGTGTTGCGCGCGTTTGTGGCCCTGTATGCGGAATCTATTAGGAGGTAATCTGTGCATTATCTATACTGTATGAGTCTTCCAATGTTTTATTTTAAATACCAGGTTTTAGCGACATCTCCGAGAGGGTCAGAAAAATATATGAGTGATTTTTCTCATACATTTACGAAACCATACTAACCCTAGAGTGGTCGCGCGGATGACATTAGTCATCCATGCTGACTAAATGGCCGGGAATTCTTGATTTTTATATGGCAACACGTCGCTGGCACCCAGTTTAGTATTGCTCATAATACGCTGCGTGACGTCAGTAATTGCCGTGCGCTTGCGTGGTTCGGTGGAGTCAGGAGAAGTGCATATTCGTAGGTAGGGGACACATGTCATCCGCGCGACCGTTTACGTAATTATTTTGTGACGACCATTTTATAACCCTTTTTAACGATTTTGTAATTGTTATGATATATTTATAGCACCTTTTATAGTAAATAATATTTATTTAATGAAATTAGTAATTTCTCATAGCTATTTTGCTAAAAAAATTGTTTTTAATTTTTATTTTAGAACTAAAAATGGCAAACCGATATCAGCAAATCGAGTTATGGTTATTGGAGGAAGATGAAGACATTTTAGAGGGTACTCCATGTTCTGATGACGAAGAGTCGGATCATCTAGAAGTCCAGGGCGAAAATACGGACTCAGAAGAAGATGGTGACCGTGATTGAGATGAATTTGAGTTGAACCAAACATTTGCTAGTTCCGCAAGCCCCGAATTCGTTTTCACGGATGAGGACAAGGTACCACTTTCAAATTTATTTTACCAAGGTATTGGCAATACTAGATGGCTGAAAGAAGAAGTTCGTTCTCGACGTTTGATGTGCCAACAAAACATCGTATGTGTACAATCAGGTCCCCAAAAAATAGCGAAAACGAAGGCTACTCCTCTAGATTGTTTCTCTCTTTCTTGATGATGAAATTGTAGCTATGATAACGGATTCCACAAATAAACGTATACTGATTTAGCAAAATAAATATTCAAGGGATAGAGATGCGAAAATAACTGATGAGTTAAAAAAAGGACTATTGGGCATTTTATATCTCTGTGGGAGTGTAAAATCTGGAAGGGCGCTAAGAAAGGGACCGGGATGGAAGCTGTTTATCTTACAATGAATGTACAAAGGTTCAAGTTTTTGATTAGAAACCTTCGTTTCAATGATCCTACAACGAGAGCGCAAAGGATAATGGTTGACAAGTTGGCACCTATTCGTGATTTATTTCAGAAAATTGTCAAAAATTTTCAAAAACATTATACACCAAGTTCTGAACTAACTTTAGACGAACAATTGATAGCGTTCAGAGGCAGGTGCCGATTTCGGCAATACATTCCCAACAAGCCAGCAAAATATGGGATCAAAATATTTGCCCTGGTCGATTGTGAACATCCATACATATACAATTTGGAAATATATGAAGGCAGTAACCCCGGTCCCTTCAAAGTAAGCAATAATCGGTTTGACGTAGTTCTGAGAGTCACTGGACCTATTCATGGTGAAAATAGAAACGTCACAATGGACAACTGGTTTACTTCTCTCGAAGCAGCTTAGAAGCTTTTTGAAAATAAAACCACTGTCGTTGGTACAATTAGAAAGGATAAAAGAGAGGTACCGAAGGCATTCCGAACAACTACAAACAGAACTGAATTTTCGTCTTTGTTTGGTTTTCATGAAAACACCACCTTAGTTTCATATGTGCCAAAAAGACTTTTGTCAACTGTATATAATGATAGTTATATTGACGAGAGTTCTGGTGACAGACGTAAACCAGATATTATTACATATTATTGTTACGAGCTTAGGGTTCGTGACAATAAAAATTGCCGATAAAATTACCTAAATTAACACTTTAATTTACTTTACACAAATTAAAACTAAAAACACTAATAATTAAACACACTAATTCACTTAATTCCGCTCCGAAGCCTTGCTTGTGTCGCCGAGTTCAACTCTGTCCCGATCGCATCTTGGAGCGCCTATATATTTAAATTAGCAAAGAAATATCCAGAATGTTCAAGTAAACACGCGCAAGGTACCGAGCGTTCGAGTTTCGACTAGGCGCTGTCGGTTGAGTGATTTGTGATGTCATTTTCTCAATGCTCCCCTCGCTCTCGTTCCTGACACTAGATGGCGCTAGTGTATCGTCGACTTGAGCGCGTAACACTGCCCCCTCCTAAGACATGCTCGTCCCGAGCATTATCGGCCCCATAATAACGCGCCAAGCGATTCACATGGAACGATCTTAGGAGTCCCTCTTGCGCCTTTCTGTAACGACTCCGCAATGTCAAGGGCTGTTCTATCCCGTGGTGCACCAACATTGTACAATTTCGGTGCTCCTCTACTACGTGTCTGAGGTCCCCGCACGGCCGCACAACTTGTACATGTACGACACCAATCCTCGACATCGTCACGATAATGGACCCAGTAAAACTGTTCTCGGACCTTCAGTAGAGTTCGTTTAACTCCCAGATGGACTCTTGAACGACCATTATGGCACAGCTGTAGAACATTCGGCACTTTAGCTTTAGGGACAACCATTTGCAAACGACAGCTGTCCCTTCGACCATTGTCCCATTTACGGCAAAGGACTCCATCCTGAATCAGCAAGCTGTCCCATTGGACCCAATAGCTTTTCGTGGTTGAACTCATCGCTGAGACGTCCCTCCACTTAGGCTTGGTAGCACGGGCCTTCATCCATCCCAGAATCGGCTTGATGTCCGGATCTTCCTGCTGTGCATGTCGTAGGCTGTCCTTCCACCCGTTGCTGAGGTGGTCTGTCCTGAGCATCCTCACGGATACCACTTCCTTACTCTCTTGCCTACTACAATGGTTGCAATCTTCAGGACAAGGTCTTCTTGTCAATGCATCTGCGTTGCCGTGAGATTTCCCGCTGCAGTGTCTGATAGTAAAGTCGTATTCCAGCTGCTGCTGGGCGGTGCTGTTAGCCGCACTTCCTTTCTGAGACCGTTCACCTTCCCTTCCTAGGGTGTGCTTAGGGCAGCTGGACCGAAGATGGCCCCTTTCCCAACAGCCATAGCACCTAGGGCTGTATCTTTTATTGTGGTCGCGAACCGTAACTGCTGTAACCTCCCTAGCGTGAGGTGAACGATGATCCTGTCGCCGCCAGGCAGTGCCGTTAGCTGTACTACCCTCTCGAGATCGATCAACTCTCCTTTCCACGGTTAGTTTAGGGCAGCTGGATCGAAGATGGCCCTTTTCCCCACAGCCATAGCACTTTGGGCTGTATCCTTTGTTGCGGTCGCGAACTGTAGCTGCTGCAACCTCCCTGACGCGATGGTAACGATGATCCTGCCGCACGGCTTCCACTTCCAGTGCATGGGCCAAGGCGTCCTTAAGCGTCTCGTGGTGCTCGAGCCTCACAGCAGCTCTGACTTCCAGGTCGCGGATGCCGTCGATGAATGTCTGCACCAGGTTCCCTTCAATGAGCGCAGGTACAGACCGGTATGCTTTTCGCACCAGCTTCTCCACTTCTAGAGCCCACTGCTGCAGGTTTTCGTTGATGCGCTGCACACGATCTTTAAGCTGTGCACGAAAGACGTGATCCAGGTGAGCGTTGCCATATCTCGCCTCCAATGCCTCAAGGAGTTGCTTATAAGTCACTTCCTCACCGAGAGCTTCCAGAACTGTTAAGGCCTGGTCGCGCAGGCCTAGTGTGAGAGCAGTCATGGCCTGACTTTTATTCCAGCCGTTCGCCTTCATAACAGCCTCGAACTGGATTTTGTAGGCTGACCAGGAAGAGGTCCCGTCGAACGGCGGCACTTTGAATCCACGTAGCGAAGGTGTTGTAGCTACTACGGGAGCTGTTGTTCCATCTCCAAGTTTGAGTTCGTCAAGTGATTTCCTCATGTCAGCCATTACATTGTCAACCCGATTGTTCACTTGGTCAATTCGGGTTTCAGCTTCCGACAGGCGGTTTTCATGTTGAGCAACCTTATCCTTCACCTCCCTTATCTCTTTCCCGAAGGTAGCGTGAAGGTCCTTCATGAGAAGCATTTGTTCCTCCTGTCGGCGGGCCTGTTCCTCTTGTCCGCTCTGCAGCTGCTCTTTCAACTGACAGACCTGTTCCGCCTGCTGACGAACCTGTTCATCCTGTCCATCCCGCAGCTGCTCCTCCAACCGACGGCCCTGTTCCTCCTGTCGGCGAGCCTGTTCCGCCTGCTGATCTGCTAACCGACGGGCCTGTTCATCCTGTCCGCTCTGCAGCTGCTGCAGCATTACCATCAGAGCACCTAAGTCAGGTGCTGCAGATGTAGGAGCTACCGACGGGCCTGCAGCCGGTGGCTGGCCCTCCGACGTCTGCGGCGTTGCACCACCAAATCTTCGTTGGTCCGTCTCCTGCTGGCGTTGACTTCGGGTACGGACACCCTCCGTTTCCTCCTTAGGTAAAATCGGCATGATTTTATCCCACTTCTGACACCAATTGTTACGAGCTTAGGGTTCGTGACAATAAAAATTGCCGATAAAATTACCTAAATTAACACTTTAATTTACTTTACACAAATTAAAACTAAAAACACTAATAATTAAACACACTAATTCACTTAATTCCGCTCCGAAGCTTCGCTTGTGTCGCCGAGTTCAACTCTGTCCCGATCGCATCTAGCAGCGCCTATATATTTAAATTAGCAAAGAAATATCCAGAATGTTCAAGTAAACACGCGCAAGGTACCGAGCGTTCGAGTTTCGACTAGGCGCTGTCGGTTGAGTGATTTGTGATGTCATTTTCTCAATGCTCCCCTCGCTCTCGTTCCTGACACTAGATGGCGCTAGTGTATCATCGACTTGAGCGCGTAACATTATAATCGAACAAAGAATGGGGTAGACTTAGTGGACAAAATGTGTTCATTTTATGATGTGGCCAGAAACTCACGGCGATGGCCGCTGACGGTCTTTTTTAATTTGATGAATATACGTGCCATAAATGCTTTATGCTTATACAAAGCAAACAATGGACTAATAAAATTATTGCGTCGTGAATTTCTTTCTGATATTGCGTTGGGTATGATGAAACCTTTGGCTAGTAGAAGAATGAGTACTGATTGTATACCCATGATCCTCAAGCTTAAAATAAGCGATTTTTTGGTATTCCATTGGAAGAACAACCACAAGAGGTGGCGAGTTCTCCTAGGGGAGGTGCGCGTGGTCGCTGCTTTTTATGTGGAAAAAAAAACGTAATAAAACCACGCGTATATCTTGCCAATTATGTGGGAAATTTACTTGTCCCGACCATTGCAAGTATATGTGCAATAGTTGTTACGAAAATCATACCTGAGAATATTTTTAGTCTCTCATAATTATAGCTAATATAAAAAGTAGATCTCAGAAGCAAAGAAATTATAGTTACTCGTTCATAAGTTCCTAATTTTAATTAAAATCCTTCTTTTTTATTTTTTTTTGTGTTATTATGTAGGTGATTTTATGTCTGTTACTTTCAATAAAAATATGCACCCAAAATATTGGTATTATTATTATAAATTATCATTGGCAAAAGGGTGACACAAGCCTGCGCGACCTCTTATGGTATATTTATATGCGCGACCGCTGTAGGGCTAAGCAGTATTTATACAAAATTTGTAAAAATCTGTTTTAAATAGAATTTCATAATCAATTTATAAGAACAGTCTTTGAAAATGTGAAACGAATATGACTGCGGCGCTGTTACTCTCAGATTTGATTACAGAACAGGACAATAGTATCGATTCTAAAATCCAATTTCAATTGAAAATCGTTTCTTATCGATAATCAAAACGACGACATGATTTCACAAAAGTATGGCCAAAATGAAATCGATCTCGCAACTTTCTATCTAAGCAAGTGCTTGGCGGAGTGAAACGAAGAACAAGATGAAGCGGCCAAGACTTTTTCTACGCTCGATAGAAATGGTTTTCGCCGGTTTCTTAAATTATTGAATTGAAGATTGAAATATAGAGCCATATTAGAAAATATTTGATAATTTTGACGCGACCGTTGAAGATTTTAGAGCGTTTACGAATTGCACAGAATAAATTTGCGTGAGATAGTGTTAGTTTATGTTTGGATTTGGATGGTTTTGTGGCCGTGGAAAGAAAAGGAGAGATCTCCCGCCGGGCAAGGTGATCTGCCCGGGGAGCGGGCAACGCTCCGTGTGATAGTTCGGAGCTATTCTATATATATTGCTACTTTACTTTTACTACTTTACTTCTTACTTATGTCACAAGTAATCTTGACAATGGTATGCACTCAACTGGGATCTTTTTAGACCTTGCCAAAGCATTTGATACTATCTCTTGCCCTATACTATTGCAAAAGCTTAAACACTTGGCATAAAGGGAACTCAACTACAACTTTTTACCGATTACCTTAGTAATCGCTCTCAATGTGTTAAAATCGGTGAGTATGCAAGTACTGAATTACAAAACAGCTCTTACGGCATCCTACAGGGCAGTATCCTGGGTCCTACATTGTTCCTAATTCATATAAATGACTTATGCAATCTCCAACTTCAAAATGGTGTCAATGTTATATGTAGATGACACAGCCTTGTTGTTCTCAGCTGAATCACGTGATGAGGTTTATAAATACCCTCAGCAAGGATTTAATATAATATCTAATTGGCTTCTTAACAATCTTCTAAATTCAAACGCAGATAAAATACAATATATATTATTTTTCATGAGAAACGATAACATACCTACTCACCTAAATATTTACGCTCATAACTGTGACTCGTATGATGACACTGCATGTGCATGCCCCGCATTAATAAAAACAGACAATATAAAATATCTAGGTTTCATCGATTTACTTTGTGCTAGAGTTCGTAAATTAATATATATAATTTATAAATATCTCCATAACATAGCTGACTTTAAATTGATAAGACAGGTCACAAATTAAATTACGAAAACAAAGTGAAGTTTTTAGTAATTCTTAAATAGTTTTGTATTAATTGTAGGTTACAAATAATTGTTATTTAGTTATTTTATTTATTATATAATATAGTGTAATTATTTAAAGTAACTTGTGTCCTATATTATAAAACCCATAGCGTAAGTGATGGTCTGAAACACAGGTACTCAACCTAGTTCAGGCAGGTAGCTAATATTATAAACTTGAGTTTTCAATTTTTCTTTTGTAGATTCTACATTATTAAGCTACACATAGTTTTAATTTTTATTATTGCATGTTATTTTTATAAGACTTATTATTATTTTCTTTAATTGTAATCATATTTGTTCGTCTATGTAAAATGTGTTAAAAAATTAAATAAAAAAATTATTATTATTTTACTTCGGAACTTTGATAGCGCGATTTAAGCTCCGATATGTTTCGTTTCTGGCGCGACGACAGCGCCGTCACAGTTCTGATGCAAACTAGACCTTGGTGACACGTCCGATGTGCCCTTAAAACTGTTACTCTCGATTATTGTGTTTTCGTAATTTAAGTAATAGATTATGGAGTGTAGAGGTAAGGAGTACAGACTCTGTATAAAAAAGTGTCCATAGGAAAGCGCTAAATAAGTGTGGCGCCACTGTAGCTACAGTCTAAATTTTAAAGAACTTTTTATAATTTTTTATAGCACAGAATTTCACCATAATTCTTTTTACAATAATTATTTTATTGCTTTCAAAATTTTTGTTTTCAAAATCACTCTCAACGTATTTTACGGCAATTTACCATACCCTGTAGCTACTCGAGCGCTGTTGTGGAGAGTTTTTGAAGTGTTATTTACTGCTTACAGATGGACACATTTTTAACTATTCCCCTATCGAAGATTGTCCTCCTTACCTCTATATTTATTTATATAATATTTTATAAAAGAGAAAGCCGGATTTTATTTTTTTAAATGGTTTTGATTTCGTACATATGTCACGTCTTCTACGTCACGTCAGCCACACTTTTGGATCTGACCTATTAACTCACTGAAGTTATTTAATTTTAATTTTTATCTTGTAACTTCACGAACAAGCGCCGAAATAGTCGCTGGATTTGTTTTGTAAGCTTTATTATGAGGTAACTTCGAAAAACCATCAGGGATGAAATCCGGTGACCTTAGTAGCCAGGATATATCACCGAAGCGTTCTTATCAGTTTGTTCGGGAAAATATCGCGAATAAGCATCGTGTTCTCACTAGTTCATCCTTTTTGCACGTGAGGATATATTTAGTTAAGAAGCGTGCAACCATCTTGCTGAAACTACGTTTGTAACCGGAAGACAGGATTTGCGTTTAATGGGCAGAAAATAATTGACAGGAATGCGCCTACAAGCAACACCTTCATCAGTGATTGCTAGACCTGGATAATTTCTTATCGTTCGAATCCCGGGTCGGGCCAAAATATTAATTATTGAGTTTTTGCGTCAAAAAATTCTCAGCAGTTGCCCGGAGTCAGAAAGTTGGCGGTGTCTTACTCCCGTGCCTCGGAAAGCACGTAAAGCCGTTGGTCCCGCGTATGATCTCTCTCCGGTCGTGTCGGTTTACAGTCTCATCGGATTATGAGAGTGAGGGAATAGAGAGTGCACCTGTGCTTGCGCATACACTTGGACACTATAATCCTGTCCTGCACCGACGGCAAGCCTCTATTGAGGCTGGCCGCCGTGGCCGAAATTCGGTCTGGAGGACATTATTATTATTATTTTAAGACTATTTTTGATGCCCTTTTATATTGAATTTAATTATTAATAATAATATTGGGCAGCCACAATATCAATGATATGATGCAAACCGGCAACATTTATTGTTATGCAGATGACAGCAATGGTGATGCACTGTACGTCGGCCGTGCTAATATTTCTCGGGAAAACATTATTACATATTAGTACCGGGACAATGACAACAAAAAGGTGACTTTAGGATTGTAAGTTGCTTTTGGTGTTTCAAACGAGGATTTCGTACCTTATGTGACTAATAATGGCAATTCTACTTATTTACATACCATTTAAATAAAAGTGAGCTTTATCACTCCAAAATATCTTGTTTACTGTACAAAATATCAATAACATGGTCTTGCAAATTGAGATTAAGCGATTGCGCAATTTGAATTACAAAGGCGTAAAAATCAAGATTATTTCCAATATTTCTTCCACAATTTTTTTGGATACCCCTTTTTCATACACGGGGAAATATTCATGGATACTTGTCTATTGCAGAGGCGATAGACAAGATATGCCGGACTCCTAACGCCTAAAACCCCACGGTTTTTATCGCTTCGCTTTTTTCCAGGGCTACGGGAACGCTTTTGTATATTACCGCAGCCCCAACGGCCGTAGCACCCGCAGGCTTCTCCATAACCGCTTCATATGGGACTGCACGTGTCGTAGACCGTATGCACCACCTCATGTTAAGATTTAAAACATTAGTTAACAGTAGTAAATAAACAATATAAGAAAAATTAATAGAAGTTTTATCTTATAGTTTACAATAACGTGACAATCAACAACAATCAACAAGTAAACGTTGCTGAGATACATCATTTTTAATATGTCGTATATCTTCTTAATATTCACCTTCCTTTTAGGACTTCATGCCTATTTTTATACCTAGTTAATTCCAAAACTCGTGGCTTGTAAAAAGATTTTGTTAATATGTCAGCAAGTTGGTCTTTAGCACATGTTTTCAGCACCTCTAAATTTCTTTGCTCAAGACATTCTCTTATAAAGAAGTGTCGTATACGAATATATGTCGTTCGATGGTGCATTTCAAATGGTGGACTATGGGCTAGCTTTATAACCGATTCATGGTCAAAATGTAGTCTGGGAATACTTTCACAACTATCAACTAAAAATCTTAATACTTTATCCATCCAAATGATTTCTCTTGCTGCTTCACTAGCGGCAACTAGTTCAGCTTCTGTAGATGATATAGCTACGCTAGATTGCCGCTTACTTTGTCATGTTATTGCACCACTAGAGTAAATGCACGGAATACCTGATATCGACCGGCCAGTGCTGTGATCACCTCCATGATCCGCATCACTATAGCACTCTTAATGATTGCAATTACACGAACTCTTGTAAATTACACCATACTCAGTTGTGCTTTTTAAATATCGCGTTATGCGTTTCACCTTAGCCATTATTTTCTGCTGTAGGATTATCCAGTTTTGGCGACACAACTCCTACCGCAAATGCTATATCTGGTCGAGTTCCAGTGATCAGATAGGATAAGGAACCCACGGCTTGACGATAAGGGAATGATACTTTTGGATTAGTTTCATTGTTGAAATTTTTGTCATTATCAATATCCTTCGCTATCGGTGTAGCAGCTGGTTTACATTTCTGCATACCAAACCGTTCAAGTATCCTTTTCGTAAATCCCTTTTGATCAATTTTTTATAGATCCATCTACTTTTCTATCGATCTTAATTCCAAGAAAACACAATGCAGTTTTGAACGTGATTTTGAAATTTTTGATCATCTCACCCATAAAAATGTTTGTTTCGTTTAAATTTGTTGCTGCTACTAATCCATCATCGACATAGAGTGCTATGACAATTTTAATACCTCCCCGTTTCCTTATAAACAAACAAGGGTCAGGTTCACTTTGCTTAAAACTAATTTGTAATATATATTGTGTAATACAATGATACCAACAGCATGGCGCCTATTTTAAGCCATAAATATGTTAAGAAGATATACGAAATATTAAAAAGAAAAAGGTATCTTAGCAACGTTCGACTTGTTGATTGTCACGTTATTGTAAAACTATAAAATAAAACTTCTATTATTTTTTCTTATATTGTTTATTTAAAACTAATTTTATTTTTATTTTATTCTTTATTGCATCCTTAAAACAAAAGAATACAAAGGGCGGACTTAATGCCTTGAGGCATTCTCTACCAGTCAACCCATGGAGTGGTGAGAATTTGAAGTAGGTATGGCAATATAGAATAAGAGAACACAATACAAATGATAATTAACTAATAATATATACAAACTACTAATAAATTAACTGTACATATATGATCTATCCTTACATATATACAAATATATAAATAAATGGATATACATACAAGTATACATATTTAAATACATGCATAATTAGTATATACAAATGACTATGAATATATACGTCTGTTTGGCAATACATATTAAATAGATGAGTCATGTAAAATGCGTTGTCTTTAATAAATGATCACGGACCAACTTTTTAAAAGCGTACTTATTGGAGCTTTTCTGATGTCATCGGGCAAGGAGTTCCAAAGGCACTGACTGTAGTCTGAACTGTGAAGGAGTTACCATAGAACTCGTTGGTGAACTGGAGTACAGATTTTGTTGTTAGAAGAAGAGCGTAGGAATCATGAGATGAGGAAAGATAATGAAATTTACTCTTAAGATAAGAAGGCGAAGATGGATCATTTAATATGGAAAAAAGTACAAGTAATATTCTGGAGTTGCGTCTCTGCTGGATTGTAAGCCAATTTAGCTTAGTTCTGTATTGCGAAATATGGTCATACTTACGCAGCCAAAAGATAAATCTTATACAGTTATTGAGGAGGCGTTCCAGCTTGTTCAGATGATCTTGGGACAGGTCTGGGTAACACATATCTGCATAATCAATTATGGATAATATAAGTGAATTGAAAAGTATGATCTTAGATTTTATGGGAAGAAAATGTTTTAAACGATACAGAGAGCATAACGTGGCAGTGACTTTACGACTAACATCTGAAACCTGAGTTCTCCAATTCAGCGTGCTGTCGATGTGAAGGCCAAGATTTCTAACAGAGTTACTGAATGGAATTGTAGTATTATCATAGTAAATATTGTAGTTAAGTCTGTCAGATTAATCTTAGCCAGCATCCTTGAGCTACCCACCAGTATAGCTTGGCATTTCAAAGGATTGACCAAAACTCCATAACGAGTAGACCAATGATAGCTGCTAAGTTGCCGTAAAGGTTTTTGATCCCATTATGGATATCCCAAATCTCAGTTTGCACATAAAGCTGAAGGTCATCGGCATACAAATGGTACGAGCAGTCTATGATGGAGGTAATAAAGTTTATATAAATTGAAAATATTATAGGAGAAAGAATACCGCCTTGCGGCACACCAGTATCCACATCATCCCAAGCTGAGGACAGTTGCCCTACACTGACTGACTGCTGTCGACCGCGAAGATAAGATGCAAACCAATCCAATTCAGTAGGGCCAAAATTCAGATGAGACAGTATGGAAAGAAGGATTTCATGATCAACTGTGTTGAAAGCATTTGAGAAATCAACTAGTACCAGTACTGTTATTTTTTTCTTCCATGCCTTGTTTAATATTATCAATAACATTAATTAATGCAGTAGTGGTACTATGACCAGGACGAAACCCAGACTGATATATACTCAGTAGGTTATGTTTCGAAATAAAAGTAGAAATTTGCTTGTAAACACAGGATTCAAAAAATTCAAAATCACGTTCAAAACTGCATCGTATTTTCTCGGAATCGAGATCGATATAAAAGTAGATGGATCTATAAAAATTGATCAAAAGGGATTTACGAAAAAGATACTTGACCGGTTTGGTATGCAGAAATGTAAACCAGCTGCTACACCGATTACGAAGGATATAAACAATGACAAAAATTTCAACAATGAAACTAATCCAAAAGTATCATTCCCTTGTTCTATCTGATGACTGGAACACGACCAGATATTGCATTTGCGGTAGGAGTTGTGTCGCGAAATCTGGATAATCCTACGGCAGAAAATGTGGCTAAGGTGAAACGCATAATGCGATATTTAAAAGGCACAACTGAATATGGTATAATTTACAAGAGTTCGAGTAATTACAATCATTTAGAGTGCTATAGTGATGCAAATCATGGAGGTGATCATAGCACTGGACGGTCGACATCTGGTATTCTGTGCATTTACTCTAGTGGTGCAATAGTATGGCAAAGTAAGCGGCAATCTAGCGTAGCTATATCATCTACAGAAGCTGAAATATGTAGTTGCCGCTAGTGAAGCAGCAAGAGAAATCATTTGGATGGATAAAATATTAAGATTTTTAGTTGATAGTTGTGAAAGTATTCCCAGACTACATCTTGACAATGAATCGGCTATAAAGCTAGCCCATGATCCACCATTTGAAATGCACCATCGAACGAAACATATTCGTATACGACACTTCTTTATAAGAGAATGTGTTGAGCAAAGAAATTTAGAGGTGCTGAAAACATGTGCTAAAGACCAGCTTGCTGACATATTAACAAAATCTTTATACAAGCCACGAGTTTTGGAATTAACTATAAAAACGGACATGAAGTTTTAAAAGGAAGGCGAATGTTAAGAAGATATACGAAATATTAAAAAGAAAAAGGTCTCTCTTCTCTCTCATCTTAGCAACGTTCGACTTGTTGATTGTCACGTTATTGTAAAACTATAAAAGAAAACTCCTATTAATTTTTCTTATATTGTTTATTTAAAACTAATGTATATGTTTTAAATCTTAACAAAATACCCTTTTTTAATTTACAGACCATGTTGGAATTACTGGTATAACCTTCGAGAGGCTTCATATAAATGTCTTCTTTAAGTGTTCCGTATAGGAATGCGGTCAAAACATCAAATTGGGCAATATCCAAGTTTTCTTTTGCTGCGACGCTTAGCACAGTTCTAATAGTGCTTCCTTTAGCAACATGGCTAAAGGTTTCGTAGAAGTCAACGCCTTCTTTTTGTGAATAACCTTAAACGACTATCCTGTCATTGTAGCGATCTATTTCACCTTCGGAGTTGGTTTTTAACTTATATATCCATTTACAAGGTGTTGCTTTTCGACCTTCAAGTAATGTTACCATTTCCGAGGCTTCGTTTTCCATTAAGGAATTGATTTCTCTATCCGTAGTCTCACGCCACTTGTCTTTATGAAATTGCTTCTTTATACGTTTTGGGTTCCATCATTTCATCATTTAAAGACATATAGGCATAATCCTGAAAACAAATAGGACGTTTAAGATTTGCTCGATTTTAAAGTGTCATTTGAGATTCATTTTGAATTTCATTTTATAACAATTCATCTATGTTGTCCTCAGTTTCTTCTTGTATGCAAGGTTCCTGTTCATTCTTATCACCCCAAATAGCCCTGTTCCATTTAAAATGTAAACAGTGGTATTTACCATTTCAGCCATAGTCCTTTTGGTATTTCTTCATGAGCATACATCATCGAACGTGCAGCCTCTACAATTATCCTGTTATGCTTTTTGCATGCTCCATTTTGTTCGGGAGTATAATCATTGAATAACTAAAAAATAATAAACCATTAATGTGTAAAATATCCCGGACCTTCTGGTTATCAAATTCTCCCCCATTATCAGAAATAATTTCTCTTATTTTATGCCCAGATGCCATTATTTCTGCTACCATATTATTAAGCATTGAGGCTACTTCTGAGTTCTCTTTCAGAAAATAGATAAAGCGATAACTGGTAAAGTAGTCTTTAAATAAAACAAATATCTGTATTTCTGAAACGAATACGGGAAAGGCCCGCAAACATCGGTATGAAAAATTTCAACTGACTTTGATGCTCTTGGTCTCGTTCCAAAACTTTTGCGGTGGGCTTTACCATTTATGCCATTTATCCTTCGCAAAGTTCTTTGTCCAGAACCACTTTAATGCTGAGCTCTTTATCTATCACCTGTCTTACATGTCTCTTATTTTGATACATGTCTATTATTAAATTGGAAGTTGTTATATGATTAATATGTAGCGTAGGTGGCACTCACTTTAAATTCAGTTTAAATAAACCTCCATGTCTTTGCCTATTTCCAGTTGGCACAACTTTTCTATTTACTCTCAATGTACAAGTCTCAGCAGTTGATTCGAAAAACAATTCAGTGAGCGATCTTGTGCAGCAAGCACAGAAAACAGATTTCTTGCAATCGAAGGTACATCCTTTAGTAAAATATTTTCTAGTCCACCCTTAACATAAGCTTCAGCACGGACAGTACCAATTCCAATAGCCTCGATACTTTACTACACCTCAGTTTCTTGCTATGTATAAGACGATGAACAACCCCTCTGTCCACCACTTAGGCCTCAATTACGGGGAAATGAGAAGGGCCTGATATGCTCTTCGCCGGCACCCGGCTCTCCAGTTGAGTATTGGGTTATTTGCTCTTTTTCCCTGCTCCCTCTCCGCAACCTCCTTAATGACTTCACTTGCTCACAAGGTAACATCAAGAAACCACGCCCTCTCGCATACAACCATATCTATCTACCATCATATCTATCTTGAGCACGGACTTACCTGGAATTTTTCGCAGTGTTTGAGAAGAGTTCAATGTTCTTTTTGCCAATGCCTTAAGAAACGCCCAATAGCGAGTGTAAAATTAATCTCTTATCCACTGAAGCTTTTTGATAAACGAATATGTAAAAAAGACAAATTATGTGATATAAATTTTTCCGCCTAAACCTAGATAAAGCACGTAAAATTGATATAGCGATAATTAAGCATATACACGTGTTAGAATAGTATGTAAACCAAATATAAAACTATATTTTCATTGACCAAAAGTAGCGAGGCGTATAATAATTAATAATATATTTAAAAATTACTTTTTTCTTGAATGTTTTAGTTTGCATTTGTCGTCCGCATATAAAACACAAACTTCGGAATATAATAGCAATCGAAACTTACGGCAAGCCGATCCTGAAATCTTTTTATTTAAAACCTAAATCGGATTTAAAACAATCGGAAAACGCCCAAATCTAAATTTTTTGGCAAACCACCATATCTAAATTTTTTTAGCAAATATTTGTATCGCCTACAAGTAATTAAGTGGACCTGTTTTATCTCATGCGCAATTAATGTAAATTTATAAAATGTCTTCACAATACCTGATAAATTTATTATTATGAGTATAATTTAAAAAAAGAGTATAATTTTTTCTTAAATATCTAATATGTATATAAGTAATTAAATTATTTTTCGTGAATTATTACCGTGATAGAGGCAATAGAAAGAAATTGCCCTTAAAATGGGTAAAATCAACTTTTTTTGTATTGGCAACTGAACACTAATGTCAGAATGTAAATGATAAAAATTTGTCATTCTCAGGTGTTTACATTTTACATGCCGATATCATTTTATTTAGGTCAAATTTATAATTAGTATTTATATTAGATAATTTAATTATTATTAAAACTTATATTGCGGTTTCATATTTATGTTTTAGTATACATTGTGATGAGTTCTTGCTGCGGTAACGAATTGTTATTTAATTCAGCAATAAGCGAAGTAGTGTCGAATAATCTTGCGTTATTTGCAAATTTAGTACAGAACGAGTACAGTGCATGTGTTATTCTCTTTGCTCTTGGTCTGAGTAGTGCTGCATTAGTCGTGATCACCCTAAGGATTAGAGAACAGATTCCAATTACGTGCTGAAAACAAAGTTATATTATCTGAAAGTAAAAGTTATGTCGCTGAGCTTTTGAGGTAAGTAAATTATTTTTTTTTAATAATTCGTTCATAAATATTGATTAGTATAGATTTAAGTGTATTATAATTTGTTTTTATATATTTGTGGTATGAAATATTGCCAGTCTGTCTGGGTATTCTTATTTTTAAGTTATAAAACATCAAGGTCAAAACACCTATTAATTTTAATCATGCACAATTTGTATTAAAATTATTGTATTCTTCTTACTTATTAACTAAAAGATTTTATTTAAGAGATTAAGAATTTTAGTTAACTATTATAGTTAATTATAATATTATAAGTATTTTTCTTTTCTAGTAAGTTCTAGCAGGTGGAGTTTATGCATTAAACATTCAATAATACATTTATACAAAATTATAAATAGTAAAACAGTCCTCCGTCAATTCAATAACGACCATTTTCAGAAATTATCCTTGTAATTTATTGATGGTTAAGGCATAAAATGAATTGGTAGCAATTGTATTTTTTTAAACTCAAGTGGATAATTGAATTGATAAAAGAAATTCTCAGTACATAAACTATTTCTCCACAGCCACACCCAGAGTGAAATATCTTAACATAAAAGGTGCTCAAACTTTAACAAAATGTGTATATGGTAGAGGGCTAAAAAAAGTTAAAGGCTATTTAGAAATTCTAAGGGATAGTGGACAATGTCATTGGTTTGAATGTTGGAATCAAAATATTTTTATTTGACATTTTATTTATTGATAATATTCATCAGTAAATCATTATCTCTACATCACTAGCATGGTTTTTCAACTCACAGGCGTTCACAGGGTACCCATAGCACCCTGCATATTATAACCAGAATTTAAGACTAGTGGCTAATATAGGACAAAAATATTTTATTAATCATTATTGTTTTTTTAATAGAATAAAAGTGACAAACGAGCACACAGTCCAACAATGGTAAGAGGATCCTGTGGCTCATAGACTTCTACATTTATACTCAATTAAGAATTAAAATGCAGATGTGTTCTCACCCTGAGGACTAAATGGAATACCTAGTTTCCAGTAAAAATGGGTCTCTGGATCTCTACACTCACCATATGAAACACAGCAGTGTTAAGCTGCTATTTTATGCTGGTATTCTGTGAGAGTGTGTTCTTTCCCCGGTCAAGCCAACCCTTTCGTGCTACAACCATACTATATATAAAATTGTTTAATCAAATTAACTATAATATAAAACAATGATAATGAAACCTTTGTAATAATTACAACTTGATTATATATATCAATAATCAGTTTTTTTGTCCCTATTATTTGATAAGAGTATGTTTAGAGTAATATAGAAAATTATACACATAATAAGTATTGATAGAATCAGGCGTTACTTTGCGGAAATCTATTATAATAAAAAATAAAAATATAAATTTCTTCGCAACCTTCCACTAAATTTATTTCATCTTTCATCTTCATCTTTACAGCCCTTCACAAGTCCACTGCTGAACATAGGCCTCCCCCAAGTAATGCCACAAAGCACGGTCCTGAGCCACCTGCATCCATCGACTTCCTGCATGTCTTACCAGGTCGTCACTCCATCTAGTGGGGGGTCGCCTTACACTACGCCTACCGGTACGAGGCTGCCACTCGAGAACCTTTCTTCCCCATCGGTTATCGGTTCTTCGAGCTACATGGCCGGCCCATTGCCACTTCAGCTTACTAATTCGTTGGGCTATGTGGGTCACTCTGGTTTTACTGCGGATATCCTCATTTCTGAGTCTATCACGCAGAGAAACTCCGAGCATAGCCCTCTCCATAGCTCACTGAGCGACCTTGAGCATCCTCATACGGCCAGCAGTGAAGGACCACGTCTCTGATCCGTAAGTCATCACTGGCAACACGCACTGGTTGTACACTTTAGTTTTCAGAGATTGAGGTTATTATAAAAAAGTAAAATATATATTTATTTAGAAGAAATTTATATTTTTATTTTTTATAATAAGTATTCTTAAACTAATAAGTACTCATGTAAGTTACTGAAAGTGGTAAGCAGAGATTACTAACTTCCATTTGGCACGGTCCATGCTTTTTGATTCAAGGTACTCTTAATTTAGTTCATTTTCAATATATACTTGATAATTTGGGCGATATTATATCTAGGGCCGCCCTTGCCGACTATGTTATTCATTCCTGCAACATAAATTTACTTTGCCACTCTCTTCATTCATTTTTTCTACATAATCAAACCAAATTCTGTGTAACAACGCATTCTTTTTTTAATCCTGGTCACAACATCATTTTGCAAACCACATTTTTCATTCTGTCATTTAGTCACCCCTAACATACTCCATATCAACCACATTTCTGCTGCATTTATTTTATTTTCGATGTCCCTTCTGTCACACCCAACATTCTCTAAGATACATAGATTTAAGGTAGGGACTAATACAGCATTGTCAATTTCCATGCATGTCTTTTGGCACATTCTAACTTCTTAAACTTAAACTAGGCCAAGTAGTTTCTATTGATCCTGATACAAGAACTAGAGTCTCTATACCTACTTAGCGCTAAACCTATATAAGTCCTTAACCTAACCTATTTTTACACACACATTGACACATTACATGACATTCTTAACCACTTTGTCATAAGCCCTTTCTATGTCCATTAATGCACATAAAACTTACTGGTTTTTGCCCAAAAACTTCTTTGTGATTATCCGCATAGAAAAGTCCTGTTCCATACGGACCATTAAGCAGCTTTTGCCCTTAAGTAGTATGCCAGTTATCTTTGAAATACTATGTTACATGCATGTATTTTTTTTCCCCAATTAGTAGACATGATGCAGCAAAAATATGTTATTTATCTACAGAGGTATACCTACCACAATTTTAAATTAGTCATCTCTATGTCTCGGTATGTGGCAGACTGTATGTGTAAAAATAAAAATAACTTTGGTACATTTGTAAACATAGAAATCTAATAAGATGAATATGGAACACCAACTAAGTTTCTTATTCCATTTTTTCTTTTTACCCAAAGACTAAATAAGATTTTTTAAGGTCTTAACTTTTAAAAATTGCCAAATTTTTCTATGAACTTTTATTCCCTATTTTATCCACTTGTAAGATTTTTCAAAATATTTGAAACATGAGTTATTAAAAACTTTTTTCCCCGAAAACCGGTAGAACTATCAAGTTGAAATTATTAAATAATAAGGTTTACAGTTGCTTAGAGGTATAAAAAAACAAACTTAGAGATCATAATTAAAGAACTAATTCACATACATTTGCATTAATCGTGATGTAGACCAACTGTTACTTTAGTTTGAATTTTTTCAAAGCCAGCATCTCAAATTGGAGCCATGAAGGCGGCGGATTTGTAAGCTGGGCGCTATCGTGGTAAAACAAAAATCTCCCTCCAGTTTTCCTCGCTTATTATTGCAGATTTCATTGCGTCATTTTTTTATTAGCACTGGTGCCCGTAACATGATCGAGATGTTTAATCATTACTACCTTATAACTAAAATAAAAAATAACCCGGAAACAAAAAGAGCTGATGATCTTTAAACGGCTGAAAAGATTTTCTTGAATGATTGCTAAGAACACTCTCGATCAAGTCACCTTTCAAACAAAGAAAAAAAAAACTAAATCTGAATCGGTGTATCCGTTTGGGAGCTACAATGCAACAGACAGACACACGGATACACACGTTAAACATATTATAACGCCTCTTTTTCGTCGGGACTTAAAAAAGAAACCTTAATTATCCCAGAAGAAAGGCTATGTATGAATTTACCAGCGAAGGACTTTCTTAGGAGTTAGATATGATGGTATTTTCCAAGTCATAGCCTGTAATTTTGTTTGTAATTGTAATGTCGACACGTTTCGTCCAAAGACTATCATGGTCATATTTTAACAGTTTCCGGTATTTTGCCGCATATTACCTGTTTAGCTCACAGGTTTCAACGCCTTGCAGAAGAGATAAGACAACAGTATGGGAATGTTAACAAATTGATTACCTCAACAAAAAAAGTGTTTTTAAAAGCACCATCGCGTGTGCTCGCTTACAAAGAACAATTGACAAATCTGACATTGTCGCCAGAGCCTATAATAACTCGATGGCTTGGCATTTGGCACCATCTAGTAATATCAGCGACAGTGGATTTATATGTGGCTGGGGTGATCCTTGGGCTACCTCAAAGCCGCGAACATTTATATATATAATTAAAATGTTCGCAATGAGACATAGAACTGTGTGGATGTTAAGTGGTTACTATAGTTCATAAACATCAACATTTATCCTCGATTATGAATCGAAATGCAGGTGCGTTGTCACCCGTGAAGACTAAGATGGAATGCCTTGTTTCCAGTAAAACGGGTCGCCGGTCCTCTACACTCATCATACATAATCACAGCAGCGTTGAGCTGCTATTTTACGCTGTTTTCTGTGAAAGCGTGGTCCTTCCCCTGTCGAGCCGACCCATTCGTACTACAACTACACTATTAATATAGCTGCAGCGTGGCTCTACCACGTAATGACGACTATACGCTCGGTTTCTCAAACAATAAAGTTGTCACCAAAACGAAGCCAGTGAAAGGCCGTAGAGCTCTGTGGAGACTTCCCGGAGCTTTTTTCCTTTTATTGCTCGTTGGCGTTGGCATGAAGCGATCTATTTATCACATGCCCACGTATAATGATTAATTTCATCTCGCCAGGGAGTAATAGACAATTTTATTTATTATTGAAATTCGAGATTGTACTTTGATAATCCTTTTGTAAAATAGAATAATTCGGGATTGGGCGGTTTAGATAAGTTCTTATCTCGTTAATCAACGTAGAAATTTCAGATATGTACTGAAATTGCAAAATATGTAAATAGAGATAATTATTATATATATAATTAACAGAAATCGGTCTATCGTATCGAAAGTATGCGAATACTGGTTATCTCACCTCGAACGAAAGTGAGCGCGACCGGGTGAACGGCGCTAGTCTATCGATATTACCTCATTCGGCTTAGGAATTTCACTTTCCTATGCAGAAAGCGTAAATTGTGACATATCTACTTATGTATTTCATCTAGATTTTTAATGTAGCCTATTTAAATGGTTGTAAATATTTTAGCAGCACTGCAGGGCTATCTAAGATGACTGTCTACGATCGTTAACTCTATAGACAGCTAAACAATCGTCGGGAATTAAAAATAAGTAAAAGTAATGAAATAAACGCGATAAAATCCGTAAATTTAGTTTTATTCAATGTGTAGTGTTCGCGTATATTTAAGAAATCAAAATGGTAATATTAATCTCAAATCTGTTATTTTGTACAACCGACTTCAATATAAATAAAAAGCGAACATCATCAATGTAGTCAATTCAAATTAAAAACGCATGATTAAGGATAACTTAAAAACTACTGGTCTGATCTGGTAAGCATTAACTTTCAAATAAAAAAAGAATTATCAAAATTGGTTCACCTAAAAAAAGTTCCGAGGTAACGCCACAAAAAGAGAGTCGAATAGACTGAATAGAGTATCTCCTCCTTTGTTTGAAGTTGGTTAAAAATGAACAGGAACGACAGACCTGTACATTACGACACGTGACTTAGTTCATTCATATTCATAGTTTTTACGTGGTAGAGTCATGCTGCTGATATATTTTTGTTGTAGCTCGAATGGGTCGCCTCAACCGGAGAAAGACCACGCTCTCCCGGATAACCGCGTAAAATAGCAGTTTTATGCTGCTGTGTTTCGTACGGTGCGCGTAAAGAACGAGAAGAGAAGATCTTGCTAAGCCATTTGAGGTTATATTTCCCCTTAAGAACCGATTACTACGGACTATGACCTAGTCTAATCGCTAGGATCATCGCAGCTCCTGATTAGTAGTTTGCAATTAAAATGGCTTACTGAAAAACTAATAAAAAACGCTAATTTCATGGAATGTGTTTACGAACTGTGATTTATTCAAATCCCGCATCAACAACAGAAAACATCAGCTTGCAATGAGGCTAATGTAACGAAGTGTACTATCAATATTATAAGGCTTATGTGTGGTAGAGCGACGCTGCGCTATATTATGGCTTTAGCACGAATAGGTTTGCTCTACCGTGGTAGGACTGCTATCTTACAAAATACCAGCGTAAAATAGGTGTTGTAGTTAATGCTGCTGTGTTTCGTATGGTGAGTGTAGAGAAATGAAGCCCCTTTGTACTGAAAACGACATGAATGCGACAACGCGTCTGCATTTTGATTCATGATTGAAGATACTCGTAGATATATAAGTCAATGGCCACAGCATTCACTCACCATAAAGTGGACTGTGTGCTCGTTTGTAAAAAAAAGTATTTATATTGTTATGTTGGTCACGTAATTAACGGACATGGTAAAATGAGACGATTAGATGGTCTAACCCTATCATTGTTTATCACTTCAAATAATGAAAATACGTGTTAACTAAAAAGGTAATTTTAGATTTCGTTATTAATAAAGTTAGCTTTGTTATATTTGACTTATAACTATAGTTTGGAATATAGTTATTGATAACACTGTAATTAAAAGGCCGTAGGCTAATATTTTCTTTATGGACACTTAACAATCTGTTGCCGAACATGGGCTAGTGCGCATTTTGTAGGAAGGTGACGTGCCACTTAGTAAAAGTTCTATGTGGCCGATGTCCATGCACTTTTATATTTTTATGGGTCCAAATTTTTACAATGTCTATCTAAAACAATATATTAGGACGGTAACAATATATTTACGTGGTAGAGCCATGCTTTACGTGGTAGAGCCATGCTGCAGCTATATTAATTGTATAGTTGTAGTACGAATGGGTCGGCTTGACCGGGGAAGGACCACGCTCTCACAGAATACCAGCGTCAAATAGCAGCTTAATGCTGCTGTGTTTCGTATGGTGAGTTTAGAGAACCGGAGACCCTTTTTACTGGAAAAGAGGCATTCCATCTTAGTCCTCAGGGCTGACAACGCATCTTCATTTTGATTCGCAAACGAGGATAGATGTAGATATCTATGGGCCACAGCAACCACTTACCACCAGGTGGACTGTGTACTCGCTTGTCGCCCTTTTCCTATATGAAAAAAATAAATATTTTCTATCATTTCTAACTCCGGTTGAGATTATTAATAATCTCATGGCAGGGTTAGTAATATGTACGTTCCGCCTATACTAAGTCTACGTATAATATATAAATGCACGCCACCTAATTATTTTAATAACTAAATTATTGAACGTAACCTAAATTATTTAATATTTATACATGGTAAAGTCAAACTATACAACATGTAACAAAAAACACTGTGGTTCCCGTTAACTGTGTTATCAGAATCAGTATCCAAGCATATAGAAATATTTTTTTTCGAAAAAATAACACATTTAAAAAAAATATTTTAATGAAAAAAAATAATTTGCAAATTGTATGTGGTTTTATTATCTCTGCATTGGTTGAGGAGTAAGAGGATTGTCAAAGACCCCGCAGTACCGATACCCGTGTGAGTTAGAGGAAATAAAACCACATACAATTTGCAAATTAATTTTTTTTTCATCAAAATTAATTTTTTTAAATGTGTTTTTTTGAAATAAAACTATTTCTATATGCTTGAATACTCATTCTGATAACACACTTAACGGGAACCACAGTGTTTTTGTTACATATTGTATATATGACGGTTGTGTGATGGATGCCTCAACCAGGTAATGACCACTCTGTCACATAACACCAGCGTAAAATAACGGCTTAATAGTGCTGTTTCGTATGGAGTGAGACTCTTAAGAGGATAGAGTGGTTAAAAATAATTATATAACTAAATTTGAAGCCTCGACTTCAGAAGCTGTTATATGGATAATTATTTTAAGTTCTTTGAATTCGAGCTTAATTTTTTTTATTATTCAAAATTCGGTAGAATTATTTGTTCTTTCTCAACTGTCAATTTCAAGATTTTTTTATAAATAAAACTTTATGGAAACATTCAACAAATATAATAAGTATTTGTGAGTTTGTAACGTACAATATTTCTTAACGAATAACAATGAAAAGTCTCGCGATACCACCAAATATGTTCGAGAACTTTGTTAGGTATAATTATTACCATTAACTTTATCATTACCCTCTCTTCAATTTAATCGTTACAAGAAAAAACTGTCATAACAATTAAATCAATAGACACAGACGCTTTTACCGAAAGGACGGTGCGATCAATTCGTCATTTACAATTTTAAAATGTCAATCTATTTCAATCACAGCTCTCGGACGGGTAAAGTCGGCAGTTTGAGTTTATAAATTACATGGCTGTATTTTAGTTTCTATATTATATTATATTTGACGGAAATTGTATTCAAATGATGAATATAATGAAAAATATATAAAGCGACATACATTTATATGCCTGGTTCGTGGAACGAGCAAAATATGGTTACAAAGAGGCAAATGGTAGAGCCACACTGAAGCACGTCAAGGCTGCCGACTGGCGGAAGATCACCCTAGCACAGAATACCGATAGTGATGAGAACCCCCCGAGAGGGTACCCTTTTCACTAGAAACGAGGCGTTAAATCTTAGTCTTAGGGTTTGACAAAGCATCTGCATTTGATCTTTATCGAGGATAGATGAATGTGTCTGTAGGTCACAGCATTCAATACCATCGGGTGGACTATGTTCTCGATTTAATTCAGTTATTTAGTTTAGTTTTTACCTTAGCTTATTTACCCTTATTTTTAGTTACCGTTATATTTATAAAAAATACAGAAGGTTTTAAGCATTACAACTAATATACGCAAACAAGAAAGTGTTATCAACAGAATTATAAAAATCGTTTCTTTCTTGTTGTTATAATGTTTTAACACATATATTAAAATCCCGTTGCAGGATAAAGTCCTTGGTGCTAAGGAAATGATATTAAATTAACTTATAATTAATAAATTTAGCCGAGTACTTTTAACTAAGTGTTATTTATCATTTATTCCTTTTGACAGTTCATTTGTTAATCTCGTTAAAAGGCAGGAAATAATTATTAGTTCGCATACAATGCCTTTCTAACATCAAAGAGTTTTTTCTACAAAAACTACAATTAATAAGGTCTTATAATTATTACTTGATCAGTGAGTGGAACTTACGTGTTTGGCGTATATCGAGGCGCTATTTAATTGAGACAATTATGAAACAGTCAAATTCATTGATTGTGGATGGTATCGCAATGCACCTGATGACTCTCAAGTATAAAAGAAGGACTTATTCATCGATCATTTATCTAATTACGGTCCAGAATATATTTTGACTTGTATCTTAAAAAAAATTGCAATCTCTCTTTTTTTCTCCCGATTGTTCTAATTAATTGTTGCATAAAAACAAGTGTTTGTGTCTCACATACGTGACAGATATGAGGCTTAAAACGTGTTGCAACATCTGCAGAATGTAATGGGTTATAATCATTAACCTGTGCCAAATTTAACGAAACCAAGAAGGACAAAAGTACGAAAACAGTTAAAGAAAGTTTCTCTTGACACTTGAAACTTTCTATCTTAAATGATTTCATTTATTTATCGTTACAGTGACGAATTGTAACGACGATGTTAAGTAGTCGACTGCTAAACATAGTTTACACATTCTATTATTAAATCACCTCTACTTATGCGGCGGTTCGTTTACACAGTTGTTGCAGATTCAATAGTAATCCGCCAACTTAGTGCTATTTATATTGAATTATATATATATATATATATAATATATATATATATATATATATATAATATTGAACAAAAAGTAGTAGAGATTGCGCAGGACACGATTGGATAGCTTTAATGCCTTTGCCTTATCACGTACGCAATAAAAACGCAGCGGCAATGACTGAGGGAGACGGGGCCATCGTCGTAAATCGTCTGTCGTGCAACGGCGGCTGAACGAGTTCTAAAGTAGAATAACTCTCTGTTATTTTTAATCTGTTTAATTGTGTATAAAGAATGTAAAATATATGGTGAGCAAGTCTCGCCGCACTTCAAAATGAGAAAGGGTCAAAATTATTTCATGTAAAAGTGTTAAGATTATTCCATTTTATAATTGTTTCCGTGTCAGGTCATAAGTTCTGTCAAAAACTTTTTATAAAATTAATGATACACTATTTGATGATTACCTATATATAAATTATATATGAAATGAAAGGTAAGTTAATTTAGAATACAATTTTATTTACATTATTCAAAACGCCCTCCCCTATTTTGAATACATGCCCTTAATCGATGCGGCCAATCATCAATCGCAGCACGCACCATACTCTTATCTATTTCTGCCGCTCCTTCTTCGTGCCCTATGAGCTGGTGCAGAGTCCTGTTGGAATATCCAATGTCTATTTTTGAACGTTGTTTGTGGAAGAGATTCCACTATGTTTGTTAGAGCGGTATTTTAGTATACCTTGGCACTGGTTTTACACTTTTTTCAGAGAAAAACACCTCAGTTAAGTCTGAATATGAGACTTCAAGCCAAACCATGATTGACGAAGGATAATGTGCTCGTTGAACCCTCGGAATACACGTGTTGGCTTTTTCACTGCTTTGGCATACACCTTATCAGTTTGTTTATTATAACTTTCTTCGATGTTAAAAAAAATTTCATCCGAAAACAAAATTTCGCGGTAAATTTTCCCGCGTACCGCCGTAACAAAGTGCGGGATCTATCCAGTCTACTTAATTTTTTTTAAACGCTCGTTCAAAAAATGTCCGGTCTTCTTACGATAAACTCGTAGTCCTAGGTCTTCGTTGATCACTCTTTTGATCGTACTTCTGCCCTGCTGTTCTGCTTAGGACCATCTGAAGAGCTAAGATTTTTTTGGTTTACGAACAGGATTTCGTTGGATTCGCATCACATTATGGTAAAGCGATCACCGCCGCGATGAATTTCTATAATTACTGAGTTGCTAGCTATAAATTTGGTTTAGGAGCATACAAAATGTAGGCATCGATGAATCTAATGGAAGAACATCTTACTAAAAGGGTATTTCGATTGCTTTATCGATTTATTTCAAGAAGAAATCGATATATCTGCTGAACAAGTGTTTGTCTATATATAATAATAGTTGTTGAATGGAATGATGTAGTAAGCTTATTGGTTTATGGTTAGATAAGTTTGTTTATTTAAAATTTTATTTAGAAGTGGCAAGTGGCAGGAGGCAGGAGTGTTTGTCTATCATACAGGGAGTCATGGTATAGATACCAGTCTCTCACAAATTGATTGTAGCATATTAATTTTATGTTGTATGTTTGTTAAAATTTGTGAGAGAAAAGAATAAACTTATTTATTATAATTAAAAACGTTTTCAGTGGAAACTAAACTGCTTTATATTCTCCATTAATATTAACCGCGGTTGTCCTGCGTCACAGGGATATTTGACTCGCAGAATCGTCTACACGCTACCTGATATTGACTTTCATAGACATTTTAAAATTCATTGTATACTCACAAAAACTTGTTTTGTTTGCTCGTGGGCTACTTGATGACTAGAAAAAAAAGATACTTAATACACATACACTAGCGACATTGTGTCTTCATATTATAACGATCGCCATGAATTTGCCGTCCCGTATACATTATTTCTAGTCTGGTACACGAGTTGAAAAACGTAAAAAATAGACATAAAGCTTCTAAAAATATGAGTAGAGAGAGTAGCTCATTGGATTCGGAATGACCTCTAGAAAAATGTATTCCAAAGGATTATTAGCATAGATAGCAATTATTATTAACAAAATAATATGAAAAAAAAATCAGTATCCAGTTTTTCGTTAATAACTCAAAAGTTAAAGTTAAACTTACGGCCTATATACGTCCCACTCTCGGGCATACGGCACAGATTCATTTCTGAGAGGGTTTTAGGGCAAGGAATTGTCTGCCGCGCTGCCCCAGTGTGTGGGAGAACTTCACATAGTTACATTTGAAAACAGCAATATCAAAACATTAGCTAAAAAAAAATTAATTGTTTAGTATTTTTGATTTCTTAGAAGCCCGTATTTACTTTTTAATAAAGGTTTAGTTTTTGATGCTTTTGAGTGGATAATACACATTATCATATCATAATCTCAAGGTACCTAACAAACTAGAATGTCCGTACATTAAAATCTGGTGGAATTTTTTCCTCAAATTTGTATTGGATCACCCCGGAAGCATTGTCTAAATAATAAAAAAAATCATTAAAACGACTCAAAGGGACGAAGATTTCGCGTAACATACCTACATACAAAAATATACAGTTTATAATAATTAAGAACCTTCTCTTTTTTAAGTGTGCTATAATATATAGTTTCGCATGAGTTATATATTTTTTATTTTTATAAATACCTAGGCTGCACTAAAAGTATCGGGAATGGAATATTTCCGCTTCTACGCATCATTAAATTAAATATATATTTTTGCAAATTGATTCGAATCCTTACATAATCGCACCTATAAAAAGATATTTTATGGATTATTTACATGAAGTCTCGTGCTAAAATGAACCGAGTAGTGCGATAGCCGATCTGCCGACTCCTGCATTTAGTTCCAACAATACGACAAGTCCGTGCCTAAATACTAGATTGTTACGGGCCGATGGAAATATCGAGTTCGATCGACATATATAAAAGTAAAAAAAGTAAAGTTTAGTCTATACACGTCCCACTGCTGGGCACAGGCCTCCCCTCGTTTCTGAGAGGGTTTTAGGGCAAGGAAGTGTCCGCCGCGCTGTCCCAATGCGTGTTGGCGAACTTCACATGTCTTCGAATTTTTTTTCTTATTTCTCAGACTTGATGATTTCCTCACGAGGTTTTTTCTTCACCGCCGACCACTTGGTAAATCAGCACAATTAACAATTGACAAATTCATTGATGTCGGTAAGGATTGAATCTCTCTTTTTAATATATATATTAGAAAGAGAGCCCTTAATCTACCGTTACAGCCTATCAAAAGAAACCACTGATGAGCATAGGCCTTCCCATGGATTTCTTCTTATGAGTGATTATCATTGTTGCCACGCTAGGCAGTTAGGTTAGCAAGCGCTTGTTTTTTTAGACGTCTTAGACAGACGCTGTTGCCCATCTCCTGCTTTGTTTCCCTGTCGTATGAACATTTACGAATAAATAATTACGCAATATAATATCACTTATAACAAGACCTTCTTATCCGACACTATTCCCAGACGTCAGTCTGAGCGACATTAGAATAGTTCTCCAGCACCCTAAAAACGGCAAGGCCCCAGGCGAGGATGGAATTGCAGCAGAGCTTCTGAAAATGGGAGGAAAACCGGTACTTTCAAGTACTTCTGAAAGACTGAAGTCTTTCAGAAGCTCTATAATTCCGTCCTCCATGGTGGGACCACTCCAGATGCGTGGAGCAAAAGTGCGGTGGTCTTGTTCTTCAAGAAAGATGACAACGCTCTTTTGAAGAACTACAGACCGATTTCCCTTCTGAGCCGCGTCTACGTATGTGCTGAATGAAGTGTTTGTACAGTAGGGCTACGATGGCTGTCCGAATACAGAACTAGAGTACGAAACCTATCCAACGGCAGAGAGGTGTAAGATAGGGTGACGTTATATTTTCGAAACTTCACCGCTACTTTGCTACTGAATACGCTATTAACATCAATGGCGAGTACATCATTCACCTTAGATTTGCCGACGATATAGTCCTTATGGCAGAATCGTTGGGGGATCTAAGCACTATGCTCAATTACTTCAATAGTGCCTCCCGAAGAACAGGTCTTAAGATGAACATGGATAATACTGAGATTACGTGTAACGTCCATGTCACGCCTACGCTGGTAGTTGTTGGGAGCACTAAACTCGAAGTTGTTGACAAGTATGTTTAACTGGGACAAATAGTCCGACTAGGTAAGTCCAGCTTCGACCGAGAGGTCAATTGACGGATTCAGTTCGGCTGGTCAGCGTTCGGAAAATTACGGCACATCTCGTCAGATATACCGTATACACGGTAATTTTATCTATACAGTATTCCAACTTCATACAAACGGACGAAGCGAGAGCTATACCTACGCGCCTCGATCTCGGCATGCGCTCGGCATGCAGACAGTCGTGACTGTGCCGCAGTGATGATTTTGTGGAATATATATAAAAATAGAGGAAATAAACAATAGAAGAGAAATAAATAAATAATAAATCCGAACTTTATTTAAAACCAAACATATAAATTGTAAAATATTTTTTACTTGGTTATAAAATATAGATACCTCTATAACCAACTAATAGATATTTTTTTCTCCACCTTGTCCATGTTTCATGTCCCAAAACAATTTTAATTAAGCTTTATATTAGAGTGCGGATTATACTTATACTTAAAAATTTAATAATAAAGCATTTCGTACGTCTCAGCCGAGGCGCAAATATTTTTCGGTCGCAAATTCATAAGACCGATTTGTTATTCAAACATAAACGTGGTTTTTTAATTAAATTTACCAATCAAAAAACGACACGCATTTTTATTGAAAACTTCCTATTCTATTGACAAAGTACCTATTATATTTGTTTATATAAAAAAAGTATATCTACAATCAGTTAGTTTTATAACAAAGTAGGCAAATGTAAAAATGCTGGAGGCAGGCAGCCCCATTGATTTAGTATTGTATAACTCAATGGGTAGCCCTATCACATGTTTACGTACCGCGCGGCTGTAGGTATTTATTTCAAAGATACGGCCGAGTTACAATACTGTATAGATAATATTACCGTGCCGTATACCTCAAAGCTTAAAAATGAGATTGTACAACCAATGCGTGTTGCTAGAGTGGTGACTTATAGATCTTAGACGTGGTCCTTCACTGCTGGTGCTATGGAGAGGGCTATGCTCGGGGTTTCTCTGCGTGATAAACTTAGAAATTGGAGATATCCGCAGTAGAACCAGAGTGACCGGCTATATAGCTCGCAGAACCGACAACCTATGGAAAAAAATGATTCTCGAGTGGCAGCCTTGTACCGGTAGGCGAAGTGTAGGGCGACCTCCCACTAGATGGAGTGACGACCTGGTAAGACATGCGGCAAGTGCAGAAGTGCAGTGTGATGCAGGTGGCTCATAACCGTGCTTTGTGACATTGCTTGGGGAAGAACTATGTTCAGCAGTATAGTTGTCAAGGATTGTAATGATGATGATGATGATAACGTAACAAGATAAACTCAATCAACGGTGTGATAAGGTTGAAGTTGAGCGACGCGATTTGTAGCTTATGTTTTAATATAAAAATCATATGCATTATTTCTTATATGTCATGCGATTTAATAAATAGTTCATGGTTTTCTAGGTTCCATTTTTATGTTTTATGTATCAAGTCAGTAAGGAACTGAGGCGTAGATCTATTTTTATATAAAATTGCTAGAGATCCGCCCCGGCTTCGCACGGGTTATTTCTGGATCTCGACAACAGCGCCACCTACTGCTTAATCACACTCACAAAATTTCCTCAAAATTGGTCCGACAGAAGAATTATATTACACAAAAAAAACTATCCTGTCTCTCAAATTGGACCAAACTGCACACGGTGTGCAAATTTGATTAAAATTGATTAAGTACGAGTCCATCGCGGACAAACAACGTGACATGTAATTTATATATATTAAAATATAAAGATTAATGAAAAATTATAAAGCTATTCAATACTTAACTTATACTTACTTATAACTTATACTAATTACTTTTAATTCACGTTTTAAAAGTTATCGTATGAAAATTTCTGATAAAATATTAGTGACTATATTTCAATTCATAGTACTAATGAAATGTTAATGGAATGGAAATGTTTTTTGTCCTGAGTGCATTCGTTTTTCCCGGCCTTCCCTTCTAAGTAGTAGTTTCATGTATATGTATGTAAACTGAAGTCTTTGACCACACTTACCGTGTATAGTTAAAAGGTGGGGCAAAAAGTCGTTCAGTGTCTTGTCTAGATAACCTGTCTAATGCACTGATCGTTGGCAATAACTCAACAAACGTTTAAACCGTAAGTACCTGTAATACTTTAAAGAACTAGTTATTGTGATCAATAAAAGAAACATTAAAACCGTAGCTTTGCCTGCCAAGACGGTATTAATTTGTTTTTTACGCCTTTGTTGATTCCATGAACGTCCAAGAAGTTTTCTGATCATTAAATTTAATTGGTTTTCTTACTAATCGATTTTTAAATGCATATATTACAGTAAGTATTATTGGTGTTTTTAAGTCATTTTTAGATATAAAATTATTTCTGTCTGGAAATTAGTAATATATTTCTTTCGTTCACCAATAAATATTTCCATCATACTTGTACTAAATTCTATACACTAACACACGTGGTAGAGTTACGCTGCATCTAACATACAGTTGTAGCAAGTATAGTTCGGCTCTCTATCGGGAAAGGCTCACGCACTCACAGAAGACGTAAAATTAAAATAACAGCTTAATTTTGCTGTGTTTCGTGTGATGAGTGTATAGAACCTGAAAACTTTTTAATGGAAATGAGCTTTTGCGTCATAGATCTCGGGGATGACAACGCATCTACATTTTGATTTTATATCAAGTATAGATTTAGATGTCTATGGAACACAGCATCCACATACATTCAGGTGATCTGTGTGCTCGTTCATCATTCTTAATCTATAAAAAATATTTAAACTAAGTTTCATACTTTATAGTGCACGCAGCTCTTAAAGTAATTTCAAAGTAATATAAGTTAGTCATTTTTGTAAAGACTTAGAACATTTTTTGATTTTATGAAAGTAATCAACAAGTGACATCCTATCGGTGGTCAATCGGCCTAATTTTTCTATATGCATGTCTATAAAATTGCCATTTTATTTATAAAATAAATAAAATAACTTTTTATAAAAAATATACATAAATTTAACTTCTCAGATCGACCGGCTCGGCAGATGTTCTGCCCTTTCTAGTGGGTGGCGCGATGACTTTCACTGTGAATTCACTTCGGACTTTACAGTGTAAATATATTTTTTAATAACTCGATCATACCTTATCGGGTCGATGTTTTGCAATTTTTTTGGCACTAAAACAACATGTTTTACGTAGGAGACGCAATAAGTTTTGAGATATACAAATAGTATTCTAGATACTATTAATATTTATTTTACATCTTTTCAAAATATTCTCCATCATGCTCTATATAAAGTTCCATTCGCCCAAACCAACTCTGAAAACCCTTTTGCCAGTCTTGATCTGACAGGTCGGAAATTGCTTCTTCGTAGGCAGCCACGGCTTCTTCGACGCTTGAAAAAAACTTACCTTTTATTTTTTCTTTGACTTTTGGGAACAAACAGAAATCACAAGGAGCTAAGTCAGGGCTGTAGGGTGGGTGATTTAGAGTTTCAACACCAGATTCCCCAATAAATGCTTTTGTTCTAAGGGAGGTATTGAAGAGGCGTTATCGTGATGCAGCATGATTCCCCGAAGCCCGGTCTTTGGTCTTCTCTCCCGCACAGCTTGAAAAGCTTTGGGTAATGTAACCGTAGTATACCATTCAGAGTTGACTGACCTACAATTTTCCAGCATTGACGTCGATAAATGTCCGCTCCGTGAAAAAAACTAGCCACCATTTTTTTGTCGACGTTGCGAGGTCTTTGCAGTTTTGTCGGTAACTGTCCTGAGTAGACCCATACCGATGATTGCCTTTTATTTTCCGGATCATGTTGATAGATCCATGTCTCGTCACCAGTAACGATTTCTGAAACACGCCTAGATGTTCCGTTTTCAAAACGTAGACGCATTTCATGGCACCAATCCACACGAGTCTGTTTTCCGCTTTTGGAGAGCAAACGAGGGATCCATCGACAACAAAACTTGCTCACTCCAAGATGTTGATGTAGTATGTGTAGGATGGTATGAATGCTCCCCGAACTAATGCTTAAAATCTTTTCGATGTCCGTATATGTGATTCGCAGTAGTCCATACATTTTCTGCCGTTATTGCTGTTTGCGGGGCCCCGGTTCTTTGGTCATCTTTAAGGTAAATTTTACCCCTTTTGAATTCAGCAAACCACCTAAAAACTGTTGCGCGTTGCAACTTAATTGTTCGGTTAAACCAAATTTAAAATCGTAAAAGATCATAACGCGCAAATTTTCACGGTTAAGATCCATCATTTTTGTTTCTTCTCGCTTTATGTTTATGATATGATTTAGCTGCCTTACCAAGGACTAATGTAACAAACGTTTCCGATTACCGTAATTATGCAGAAATCATGCTTTTTATCAAAAATAACAATACGTTTCTTCATTTGTGACAAGTTGAGACAAGCTTCGATGCGGCTTTGTGAAGTCACTTTCGGAAGTTTTCCATTTAGACGCAAATTAATCGATATTGCGTGCGTGTATGCGTGCGTGCGTGCGCGCGCGTACGCGTGTGCGGGGGTGTGCTTGTTATTTTGGAAGCAATTCATGCCTACAGCCTTCGATTCTGGATCTTTTGTGAGTTTGAAATTTTTAGGCGTTGACTACCTTTTTTAACTTGTGGATGGCGGCTGTGTGGGTTTTCTAAATCATGTGAAAAACTTCTTTTTTACCCAAAAAACCAAAAAAAAAAAAAAAAAAAAAAAAACGCGAAAAAACCAACAAAAACAAACCTATTTTAAAATTATATTTAAAATAAAAAAAAAAAAAGTATCAAAAGGACATTTTTTAACTAATGGCTAATGGCACAATAGACGTGTCATCAACTTCTATGAAGTTTGAAAAGACAGGCGTGTCAAAATATTTTTTCGCCGCCACAGCTAGAAGTTTTCGAAAATTGGTGATGCAACGAATTGGTTAAGGTGAATCAGTTTCTTATCAATTTTAATCTCCGGCCGTGGAAGTGGCTCATCGTCGAAATATCTAGATCTGAAGCGAACCTGGCTCATGCAGTATGTCAGGTGTCATGTTCATCATCACCATCATCATCAGCCTGCGGCAGTCCACTGCTGGACATAGGCCTCTCCCAAGGCGCGCCACTTAGCCCGATCCTCGGCTACACGCATCCAGTTTCTACCAGCCACCTTGCGCAGATCGTCGCTCCATCTGGTCTAGATTCTTTGTCCAATCCAATCTAGATTTGCCCTTAATCGCCACGCTGGGCAAGCGGGTTGGCGATCGCAGTGCCAGACACATCGCACCTGTGACGCTGCTGCCCATCACAGGTCTGAGCATTTTGGTCTGACGAAGACTGGGATGGTTATGCCACCATCCATCGGAAGCCTTAAGTTCTCCTTTTTTGAGGCATTTCCCTCTGTCGGCTCGTACGACATCCACGGGATGAAAAAGAGTGACAGTATTCTAGGCCGCTGCCACACAGCCCGTGTCATGTTCAGGCCACGGCAAAATCCATACTAGAAAATATCATGAATATTTAATTCAAAATGAATATTTAAGTGGTAGAAACCGAATTTATTAGACTAATCCTATCGTTGCATTACTATGTGTAAATTCTGTATACATAAAAGATTTTAAAATTAGTCCTTCGGAGAGTGCAGTATGACGGTGCGTTTACTTATAAACCCGAAAGGCACCTTTCACGTTCCGCTAAACGTTCTGTTGAGACCTTAGTTAAATAACAATACGTTTCTTCATTTGTGACAAGTTGAGACAAGCTTCGATGCGGCTTTGTGAAGTCACTTTCGGAAGTTTTCCATTTAGACGCAAATTAATCGATATTGCGTGCGTGTATGCGTGCGTGCGTGCGCGCGCGTACGCGTGTGCGGGGGTGTGCTTGTTATTTTGGAAGCAATTCATGCCTACAGCCTTCGATTCTGGATCTTTTGTGAGTTTGAAATTTTTAGGCGTTGACTACCTTTTTTAACTTGTGGATGGCGGCTGTGTGGGTTTTCTAAATCATGTGAAAAACTGCTATCTAATAAGTAACAAATAAAAGCACTCGTCACGATCAAGTTGTATACAAGTATCTGGAACGTCTTCTGTTAATAAAAAAAAAACAATGCAATTGTTTTATGGTACTAACACTGGTACATTTCCCATAGAACACGCAGCACAGCCAAACCATATTGAGAAGTCTCCGCGGTGACTTCGGTATTATAGAATTGTCATATTCTCGTCGATTAATAACATTTGTAAATATCAATGTATTATTAATCTTATTTTTATCCAAATTAAATTTCTTGATTCTTTGACATTTAACAAACGTCGGTTGAAATTTAATTTCATAAAATCCAAGGGCTTTCAGGGTGATTCAGTATCTATTTATTTAAATTCTGTATCTATTTATTTAAATGAAAAAACATTTTTAAAACAAAAATTAGTACAAAAGTTTTGTAACATATACATAAAAATCGCTTTCGTAGAAAAACACGTAGCTAGCCACTAAAACATGTATCCTTCCGTTTGCAAATGATGTTTGATGTCAAATAAACTTAATTAGATCCAAACAAGTGAAAAAAGTATCAAAAGGACATTTTTTAACTAATGGCTAATGGCACAATAGACGTGTCATCAACTTCTATGAAGTTTGAAAAGACAGGCGTGTCAAAATATTTTTTCGCCGCCACAGCTAGAAGTTTTCGAAAATTGGTGACGCAACGAATTGGTTAAGGTGAATCAGTTTCTTATCAATTTTAATCTCCGGCCGTGGAAGTGGCTCATCGTCGAAATATCTAGATCTGAAGCGAACCTGGCTCATGCAGTATGTCAGGTGTCATGTTCATTATCACCATCATCATCAGCCTGCGGCAGTCCACTGCTGGACATAGGCCTCTCCCAAGGCGCGCCACTTAGCCCGATCCTCGGCTACACGCATCCAGTTTCTACCAGCCACCTTGCGCAGATCGTCGCTCCATCTGGTCTAGATTCTTTGTCCAATCCAATCTAGATTTGCCCTTAATCGCCACGCTGGGCAAGCGGGTTGGCGATCGCAGTGCCAGACACATCGCACCTGTGACGCTGCTGCCCATCACAGGTCTGAGCATTTTGGTCTGACGAAGACTGGGATGGTTATGCCGCCATCCATCGGAAGCCTTAAGTTCTCCTTTTTTTGAGGCATTTCCCTCTGTCGGCTCGTACGACATCCACGGGATGAAAAAGAGTGACAGTATTCTAGGCCGCTGCCACACAGCCCGTGTCATGTTCAGGCCACGGCAAAATCCATACTAGAAAATATCATGAATATTTAATTCAAAATGAATATTTAAGTGGTAGAAACCGAATTTATTAGACTAATCCTATCGTTGCATTACTATGTGTAAATTCTGTATACATAAAAGATTTTAAAATTAGTCCTTCGGAGAGTGCAGTATGACGGTGCGTTTACTTATAAACCCGAAAGGCACCTTTCACGTTCCGCTAAACGTTCTGTTGAGACCTTAGGATAAAAATAACTTAGTATTTGAACGTTTTTGATCATACTTTAACTACATCGTTTACACCAATCAACTCTAACAAGTTTTTGTTTTGGGGAAGAGTTCATGAGGAATACAACGCAAACAAAGTTTTCTAACTTTTAAAATGTTAGGTGTATTTTTTTTTATTTGATTCATACCAATAACTAGTCCAATGTCCTCGAATCTCTTCATATGGGATGCGCCGGCATTTTGTAATATGTCGCCTGACAGTAGCTAATTTTCCTCAGTGAACGAAGTTGAGGGTCGACTTTGGCGAATTTCATCATGTAAAGAAACACGGCCACGATTAAATTCTGCCTTACGGTGCTCACGTAAAGTTCTTTAAGCGTTTTGAAGACACGGAGTGCGATCTTACGGAGAGAGCGAACTTTTAAAATCATGGCCCTAAAATCTTTTCGTGTTAATTCTAAATTTTTTTCTACGGATTACAAACTTCTTAACCGACGTCAAATAAGAAGGAGGTTCTCAATTCGGATGTTTATTTTTTATATACTCACGGATTTGTAATTTTTTTTTTGTTAGAAAGGGGTTTATTCCGAAACAATCCTATTTAGATTTCGTAAAAATCTGATGATTAGTTTCGGAGATAGATAACAAACATATTGAATAAATGCCAGCAAATCAACCGTGATTGCCGTTATTGTAAACCATGTATGCATTCTTTACCCTTTGAAGGGGTACGCAGATGTGTTTAGTACGCCACGGTACACCCTCATTTCTGTCAAAGTTGTTATATTGAAGATTCGATTTTACTAAGTTTTTAATTTTACCACTTGTAATTAAAATCAATAATTATTTTTTTTATTTAACGGCTAGAAGCGCAGAACTTTCAGTGTGCCTTATGTAGGAAAACGGAAATTCACAAGTAAGCTCCTAATATATAATATTTAATTATTTTTACAATAATACACAATTGAAAGTATTACATAACATGTTAAATATCTTTTTCTTCACCTATGACCCTCTATAAGAAGGAAGAATCCACAATAATTACCGGTTGGCGATCGCAGACCTAAGAGTTAAAAGCATGGAAAGCGGCGTTAATAAGAAGATTAAACGTTTTAATCATTTTCTGTCTTATTTTTCAACCGACTTCCAAAAGAAGCAGGTACTCAATTCAACTGTACGTTTTTTTATACGTGTTACTTCAGAACTTTTTTCTGGGTGAACAGATTTTGATTTTAACGACGAAGCTAGTGCTTCTCGTGTGGTCCCATATAATTTTGATCAAGATCTGACCAGTAGTTTTTGAGTTATCCTTAATAATACGTATTCAATTCACTTCAATTACATTGATGATGTTCTCATTTTTATTATATTGAAGTCGGTTGTACATCATTTTTAATTTTACTACTTATTTAATCATATTACGTGTATTGCATTCATTTGTGTATCTAAAGTTCTGAATTCAATATGGATCATCTGATTTATAAAGCCATAGAAATTTCACCTTAATGGTTTAGATGAAATTAAGATGAAAATTGCGAGCTAATAGCGAGCATAGTATTCAAACTTTATCTTATCATTCAGTACAAATACCGGTGACTCTGGAAGGAATGGTTTCATGATTTCATCAAGTTCTGTGTTTTATTTTCTATATCTTTTTTGCGTCTGTATGAACAGCAAATTGATTTAAACGTCAAGAGATTTTTGGATATTTCAAGATGTATTTATTAAAAAAAGGAGAGCATATCTTTTTAAAGTAACACTTTTCACCTAGTAGTAGGTTGTTGCTGTGGTCCATAGACATCTATATGGATTTATCCTAAACTTTGTCCTTTTCTTTATTAACATAACATAATAATATTTATTAATTTGCCGTGTAGTGGCGGTTGAGAATATCCACTACCCCATATCTTCCCGTGGGTGTCGTAAGAGGCGACAGAGGGAGACAGGCAGGAGATGGGCAGCAGCATCTTCCTGATAACAACAATAACATAATAAAAAACTGCGGTTGCCAACCCGCTCGCCAAGCGTGGCAACTATGGCAAATATCCCCATGAGCAACGACGTAAATAAACGGCCCCCAGTCCCCGGCGGCCCCGCTATTCCTGGCTACGGTGGCGACCATGGTAACGGCGTGGCAGGGGGTGCTAAGAATCTCCGGTGGAGGTTCGGTTGCCACCTACGCGGACTCGACCTGGCAACGTATAATGCACGCACCCTGAGGACTGACGAGAAGATACTGGAGCTGGAAGAAGAGGGAGACAAGTTGCGCTGACATATTATTGGATTATCTGAGGTCCGAAGAGAGGGGGAGGACACGGTAATCCTCGAGTCCGGCAACTTGTTCTATCACCGGGAGGGCGACCATCTGTCCCAAGGAGGTGTCGGATTTATCGTCCACAAGTCTCTCGTCAACAACGTTGTAAAGATTGGGAGTGTGTCCACGAGGGTCGCGTACCTGATACTCAGAATCACCAAACGGTATTCGCTGAAGGTCATACAGGTTTACGCACCAACCTCGGCATCCCGATGAGGAGGTGGAGGAAATGTATTCCCTTCCGTCTAAATGAATTCCCTTCTGAGCCGCGTCTACGTGCTGTTTTCGACAGTCATTACGAATCGTCTCGCACGCAGACTCGACGACTTCCAGCCTCCCGAACAAGCCGGTTTCCGAAAAGGCTTCAGTACCATAGACCACATACATACCTGCGGCAGATTGTACAGAAGACCGAAGAGTACAATCTGCCACTTTGCCTGGCGTATGTGGACGATGACAAAGCCTTTGATTCCGTCGAAATTTGGGCGGTGCTACAGTCCCTTCAGCGGTGCCAAGTTGACTGTCGGTATATCGAAGTGCTGAAGTGTTTGTACAGTAGGGCTACGATGGCTATCCGAGTACAGAACCAGAGTTCGAAACCTATTCAACTGCAGAAAGGTGTAAGACAGGGTGACGTTATGTCCCCGAAACTTCACCGCTGCGTTGGAAGACGTTTTCAAGCTACTGGACTGGAAAGGATACGGTATTAACATCAATGGCGAGTACATCACTCACCTTCGATTTGCCGACGATATAGTCCTTATGGCAGAATCGCTGGAGGACCTTAGCACTATGCTCATTACCTCAATGGTGTCTCCCAACGGATAGGTCTTAAGATGAACATGGACAAAACAAAGATCATGTTCAATGTCCATGTCATACCTATGCCGGTAGTTGTTGGGAACACTATGCTCGAAGTCGTTGACGAGTACGTTTACCTGGGACAAATAGTCCGACTAGGTAAGTCCAACTTCGACCGAGAGGTCAATCGACGGATTCAACTCGGCTGGGCAGCGTTCGGGAAATTACGACACATTTTCTCGTCAGGTATACCTCAATCTCTGAAAACTAAAGTGTACAACCAGTGCGTGTTGCCAGTGATGATTTACGGATCAGAGACGTGGTCCTTCACTGCTGGCCGTATGAGGACGCTCAAGGTCGCTCAGCGAGCTATGGAGAGGGCTATGCTCGGAGTTTCTCTGCGTGATAGACTCAGAAATGAGGATATCCGCAGTAAAACCAGAGTGACCGACATAGCCAATAAAGTGTAAATAAATAAATAAATAAAATAGCCCAACGGATTAGTAAGCTGAAGTGGCAATGGGCCGGCCATATAGCTCGAAGAACCGATAACCGATGGGGAAGAAAGGTTCTCGAGTGGCAGCCTCGTACCGGTAGGCGTAGTGTAGGGCGACCCCCCACTAGATGGAGTGACGACCTGGTAAGACATGCAGGAAGTCGATGGATGCAGGTGGCTCAGGACCGTGCTTTGTGGCGTTACTTGGGGGAGGCCTATGTTCAGCAGTGGACTTGTGAAGGGCTGTAATGATGATGATGATGAATGAATAATATTTATATAAATAACGGTAATAAATTAATAAGACTGCTGTCAATGAGGACAGAAAATACAAAGAGTTTTACCTCTAGAGCTATAAACCCGCACTATTATGGAGGCAAATATCTTGAGATAAATATAAGAGGAAATTTTTACATAGTTACTACACTTAGCAGGCGAGTTGGCCGTTTTTTAATTATTTTAAATTATTATCAGAAAGTTGTCGTAGTCGTCGGTGCAAAATGTTTTTCGGTTTTCTACACTCGTAATGCGAAACAGCAGATTTACTCTGGTATTATGTGAGTGCTTGATTCTTCCTCCTTCCTGGGTTCAGCCGACCCATTCGTGCAGTAACCATAGTATAACTGTAGCGTGACTCTACCTCACTAATTATCACATGCACTTGATGTCATTATTGCATATTTAAATAATTTGCTCTAAAATATTATCTTAATTGCTTTTTCTTAGAACAATTAAGAGCTTTTTAGACAAAACAAACAAAAATGATGAACACTTCCAAAGTCAGGTATCTCCCGTCCTCTGACTCCTTACCATAATTTAATGAATGAATAAATTAAATATACTTTATGGTACACCGATAAATAAGAGAAAAAAAATACAAATTAAAAAAACAAGGGTACAATTGGCGACCTTATCACTTAAAGCGTTCTCTACCAGGGAACTACATAGCAGAGGATATAATGGCCTGTGAGAAAGGGTAAGGTTTTACGCAAATTAATAAATAAATACTATTTGATTACAAAAATATGGATACACACACACACACAAGAGCATAAAGCAATGAACAAGTAAGTGAAATAAAAATCTTAACGCAAAAAAAAAATAGGTAGCAATTTTATTAAGCGACGTGATTTCAAGAAACATAAAGAAATGATAAAGGTATTGCTATGTAAGGAGAAAAGAAATGCGCTTTCAAAAGTTTTTTAAAATTTTCAATTGTTTGCGCATATCTATTGTGTATCGGTAAGGAGTTCCAGAGCCGAAAAGCATCAATAGAAAAGGATTTAGAGTAAAAGGAAGTATTATAGGACGATATTTTCTAAGGTGAGGTTATTTCTCAGAGCGTCACCGAGAAACTTTATCTTTAACGTAAGCAGGGAAAGTGTAATTGAATAGAACACAATATAAAAGTGCAAGAATGTGTGTATTCCTTCAAAGACGGATCGGAAGCCACTTGAGTTTTTTGCGAAATTCAGGAACATACTCATATTTACATATACATACAAATATGAACTGTATACAAAGGTTCTGAATGCGCTCAAGTTTATGAATCAACTCCTCATTTAAATTGAGGGTTTTTTTTTTGAAATTACATTTATATACAAATTACATACTGATGAAATATAAATAATATTTTTGATCTAATTGACATAATAGAAAAAACTGAACTTGAATTCGTATTTAAAAAAAATACTAAAAAAAAAGAGCTTGAGATAATAGATTTTCTCACAAAAGAAGGGAACTTGAAAAAAAAGGAAAAAATTCGGACCGAAGACAGGACGCGAACCAAGGCATTACGATTTCGCGACCGTTCGATATTCACTTGAGCTATTACGATCATTAAACACAGTGTCAAAATTTACCTTCTTATTAGGGATGTTACGGATATGATATTTCGGATATGGATACGGATACGGATATGGGAATAATATTATATCGGTTTCGGTTTCGGTTACGGATATAAAATTATTTCGGATTATCCGTTAGTTTCGGATCGGATAAGATTTTTGAGGTATTTAAGTAAAATACAAATAAGTAGGTAATCATTTGGCTTTATATCTTGGTTATCATTTGGTATTACAATCAGTCATTTATTCAAGTAATTAACAATTTTATAAGAATAGTATACTAATTAATGTAGCTACCTACATATTTTTAAGTTATCTACTTAAAAATGCTATTACAAAATTATTATAATCAAAAACAATGCTATTAGTTTTTTTTTCTATTATATTCTTCAATATATTTCTAGGAACTATTACAACGCATAAATCAGTCTTCTTAAGTCTTTGCATATTGAAGAATAAAAACTAAAATCTGAACATAACATAACAAAATATTTACTTGTCTTTCACTTAATGATTTCTTTTAATAGTCGAAACTAAGCAAAGGTAAATTATACTTAACAAAAAGCAATTTCGCAGCCTTATCACCAGAAAGTCGATTTCTTAAGGGGTCATAAATTAACCCAGCTGCACTGAAAAGCTGCTCACTTGGTACACTTCCAGGAGGTGGAGAAAGGTACTGTCTTACTAAATCACTTAAGCAATGGTACTTGGTATGCATTTTCCACCATAAAAGTGGATCTTCATTGAGTGTCAATCGTTTCTCCCTGTTGTATTCATTTAGTAATGTCTTTTTAACAATAAATTGATTGTGCACATCATCACCACAATCTATGTTTTGCTCTTCCTCGTCACTTAAGCTTAATATTTCAGCTAGACAAGATTGAATGTGTGAATAGTTGCTTGAGCTTGTTGTCGGAATCTCATTCCGTGATCTCTTAGGTGAAGAAGGACCTTCATCACGAGAAGCTTTTGAACACCCAAGAATCCCCAGAATCTCAGACTGTACCTGTTCCTTCGTAATTTCAGTAAAAAACTTGAGTTTAAACCGTGGATCTAGATAAGTAGCTATTGTATATATTTTATTATTTTCAATATCCTGAAATCTGACATTGATGTCTTGGATCATTTTCGTAATCATTAATTTGAAGTTCTCAGAAGTCTCTTCTTTACTCTTCTCTGTTTCTAGTGTGTTTTTAAGAGTATATATTAATGGAATCACTGATGCTATTGTTGCAGTAGCACTACTTAACTCCTTTGTAATTTCTTCGAACGGCTTTAGTATTGCAACACACTTTTTCAAGTCGAGCCATTCATCAGCATTAAGAATTGGTATATCATGCGCGCCCGAATACAGTACTAAGGAGTCTTTTAATGTCAATATTCTTTTCATCATATAATACGTCGCGTTCCATCTGTGAAAAAAGAAAAAACAATGTCAAATCAAATAAAAAAAAATTACATAATAGATAGGTGTATAAAATAGAATAAAAAAATCTCACCGTGTGGAACATTCCTGAATTATACTTAGTCCTGATTGGTTCAGTCTTTCTGTTTGAATTTGTTTCAATTCATTTTGCGCGATTAGGGAGTGATTGAAGTGAGTTGCAATTTTCTTGCACTTCGTAATTACTGACGAGAGAAATTCTTCGATTTCCATCGTTGATCGCACACATAATTGTAGTTGATGAATAGTACAGTTTGCATCAGTGAAATTGGCCATATTCATAGCTTTTATCATATTAGATCCTCTGTCGCGTAAAATACAATGAACTGATTCCGTGCTTAAGCCCCAATCTTTCAAAATATTGTTTAAATTATTTGCTATAATTTCACCTGTGTGCCGACCCTCTAATTGTTCACACTTGAGTATTATAGAAACTCTTTCATATTTATTGGTGATGCCATGAGCAGTAAGACTAAGTAACGATACATTTGAGCTGGGCTCTGACCACACATCTGTAGTAAATGACAACTTTTCAAATTGCTTAAGTAATCCCAGCACCTTTAATTTAATTTTATTGTATATATCAGTACACAGCAAATTAGTAAAATACTGCCGACCTCTTAGATGATAGCGTGGTAATGCTGCCTGCATTAATCTTTGGAAGCCGACACCTTCCACAAAGTTAAATGACAAGTTTTGTAATGCAATCATTTCAGCTACTAATTTATCAATTTCTTTTTGCTTGACATTACTTTCATCCCAGGCGCCTTTATTTTTTAAAGAATCTGTTATTGACAGCTGTTTTTTACACTCTTGTAATGGTGTCAGCTGTTTCGTGGTATGTGGTATTTGTTGGATATCTTTTTCTAGTAACAAAAGTTCTTCGTACTTATCACCGTGTTTTGATTTAAGATGAAGTTTAAGCGAAGTAGTGCCACCTCCTTTTCGTGAAAAGGTTTTATCACACTGTTTACATTTTGCGGAATCTGCATTAACTTGATTAAAAAATCTCCAAATTAAACTAGACTTAGGTCGCATTTGGTCCAGATTAGGTAAACAATTTAATAACACAACACTTTTCTTTCACTTCGTCGAACTAAACTAATTACTCGTACCTAAATATAAAACTGACTGACGGGACTTATGTATGACTGCAACATAAATAATAAACAAACAATGCAAGAGTAAGAGACACGCGCCGCTAATGTAAAAAAAGAAACCTGTTATAACAAGTCTCATTTAGACTCAGCCCCTACCCTTATCCGAAATTATCCGAAACTTTTATATCGGATTCGGTTACGGTTACGAATAGTTTTTTATTTCGGATATCCGATAGTTTCGGTTACGGTTACGGAGCTCCATAACATCCCTGCTTCTTATATTGTAGCAGTTTTTTATTGCCTGAAAACACGGACAAAAAGACATTTTCTAAAAATAAATCCTAGCTAGATCGATTTATTGCCCCCGAAACTCCCTGGACACTAAATTTTATGAAAATCGTTGTAGCCGTTTCAGAGATTCCGATTATATATATATAAATTGCTCGTTTTTAAATTAAAAGGTTTTTAAATTGAGATAACACGTGTCAACATAATTGAGAATCGATAAAGGAGTGATTGTGCAAGCGCAATTTTGGTTGGAATGGGTAGGGAATTGCTTAATCTACTGAGAAATCCGACCAAAGCATTCACCCTCCTACTTATCTCGCTTACCTGTGGAGCCCAGGATAAATTTTTTCAAACGTTTGTATTATGACCCTTGTACTCATTTCAATTCCGAAGCCCTAAGATATGCCGCAAGCTATAAATGGAACAAAATTATTCTATACTCGGACAGCCTACTATCCAACATTTGGCTCGATCCGCCTCTGGAATCAGAGGTGTTTCGATAGCCTATAACATACTTTCCCAAATAAATCAGTTCAGTCTATGCGGCATCTGTGTAAGGGTGCAATCGATTCCAGCACACATTGGTTTATTGGGTAACGAGGAGGCAGGTAGATTAGCGAACTCTGCTTGTATAAATGATGTAGAGTATAATATTGACCCTTGCCACTCAGAAGTATTACCAAAGTTCAAAAATTCATGTTATAATAAATGGAAAGAATTTCTCAATGAATGTTCTAAAACGAAAGGTATTTGGTGTAAAACGGTACAGAGTGAACAGCCTCGAATACCTTGGTTTATAGATACAAAATTAAATAGAAATACTATTAATATTTAGAATAAGAACAGGTCACATTCCATCAAAAAAGTTTTCTTATTTGATGAAAAGAACTGATTCACCTGTGAAACTTGTGGAGTAGTTGAAGACTTACATCATTTTTAATGGAATGTGACATATAAGATAAATATAGTACAATATAGGTATCACAGAATAAAAGCGTGAAATAGTAGCTTAATGCTGCTGTATTTCGTATGGTGTATTTAGAGAACCGGAGACCCTTTTTGGAAACGAGGCATTCTATCTTAGTCCTCACGGATGACAACGCATCTGCATTTTGATTTGTAATCGAGGACAGATGTAAATGTCTATGGGCCGCAGCAACCACTTACCATCAGGTGGACTGTGTGCTCGTTTGTTACCCTATCCTATAAAAAAAAGCAATATAGGTATTGCGCAGGGCATCCTGCATGCCCCCACTTCGGATATTGCATTAAGTATGTGCAGATTAATAACAAATGTATAGATTTTAAGTTAGCTTTAATGGGGTTGACATTTTAACGAACAAAAATCCCTTAATAAAACAAGAATAAAATTTTTTTTTTCAAAAGTTATACCTAAAATTTTAACAGTGTAACTACATATATGGCACGGATGTCCCCTCAAATACAATGCCAGGTAGAGTAGAAAAATCAATAAGTGTAATCAATTTTTGACTGCTTTGGTTTTTGATGGATTTACTTTAAGATCGTATGACATACTCCAATCCATAATTAAGTCAAGATCTTTGTTTATTAAACCTATAGTTTTGGGTAAATCAACCAATTCGGCATGCACTTATACTTGAATATCATCTGCATACAGGTGGTAGCAGGAAGAACTTAGAATTGAAAAGAGGAGAGTAGACATCAGGCCACCTTGCGGTACTCCACCATTGATCGTTCACCAATTGGAGAACGAATCATCAACACGTGTCCGTCGCCGGCGACCAACAGGGTAGAGTCACCCGGCAGCTTTGGCTGTTGCACGGATGGGCCGGCTCGAATAGGGGAAGTACCACGACCTCACAGAATACCAGCGTGAAGTAGATGCTTTGCTTCTGCGTTTCGCTTGGCTGGTACAGGTAGCCGAAGGCCCAATCCCGTAACATGGTAGCAGAATTTAAAAATAGAAGACTATTACAGGAGGGTACTAGTACTCGTGGTAATGTAAAATCTCTCACTGAGCATCCACGCCCAAGCTCTTCTCTTCTCTTCCTGAGCGTAGGTGCTCAGGATGCTCCGCGTATTTTGGAGGGTGGGGCGGCGAAATCCCATTCAATACTTACACTGCACGGGTCAAACAGAGCGACAAAACCATGGCGACACCTACCATGCTAGCCGTGGACTTCTGCAACTTCGGAGGACTTCATTCGAATCTTAACGCCGTCCACTACCATCAAAGCCGGCCTTACTCTTTTCGCGACCAAGACGCAGAGTGTTCTTTCCGGCTGATACTTCGTATTGATACTGCATATTGATATGCAGAAGAAACAGCGTTGGTGTTAGCACGCAGCTTTGTGGAACGCCAGCGTTAATGGGCTCCCGATCGAAGGCCTTCGCTATGTCCAATCTAACGGCCAATGCCTCCCCGTTGGACTCTACTGCCTCCGCCCATTTATGAGTTAGGTAACGGTGAGCGACCGCGACGGAAACCGTAGTGGCGGTCACTAATCACCTGGTGATTCTCTAGGTACCGCATGATCTGGCCGTTAATAATGGATTCCATTATTTTAGCGAACAAGGAGGTGATGGCGATAGGCCTATAGTATTGTGATTGTTATTTCTAGTCGATTTCAGCGATTGAGACTGCTCATAAAAATTTTAAAATAACTTATTTGTAAGGTTTTCGTCTCGTATTATAATTTTCAACATACGTAAATCTAGAGCAATTCCGAATTCAGCTAGTACCGAGAACTAGTCTTTGATCTGTTAGTTAAATATAAAAATATATATATATATATATATATATATATATATATATATATATATATATATATATATATATATATATAAATGAGATTATTAGGTGATTAATGATATATTAATTAAAATACATACATAATATATTTAGTAATATGATATTTAATCGGGCAGCTTCGAAAAATATAAATCACACGTCCTACACATGATAAAAATGATTATACCTTAACTGTGTACGTTGTGTGCCTTCCACGCGTTACCTACTTAGCTGACACACTTTTCTAGAAGTAGACTAACTGCTAAAAAATAATCTCAAAGACCATTTTTATTTTGCGGCCTTATTTAAATAAAGTATGGTAATAGTCAACTGCGTTCATGGACGTCTCCCTTTATTTTTAGGGTTTACAAACCCTAAAACCCTTCAAAGTAAAAATTTACTCTGAAGGGTAAAGACTTATTAATTTAAATCAAGCTCTTGAGACTCAAACACTTTTCTCTAACACTCATAATTTCTTTATTTGATCAAACATTTTGCATCACCTAGCTACACTGAAGTTAGATACAGAATTAGTGAAAAATAAAAAGATCAATTAGTAGAGTTCTATGTCAAGTAGAGTGGAAGGCGAAGTGTGTGAATGATCAGTTCGTACAGCGCATTTTGTTCTCCAGAGGACCATGGAGTGACGTAAGTGAACGGGCCGTGCGGCCAGGCTTTTCGGTGAGGCCCCCACCAGCGCGGTTTGTTTACAAGAGCTCACGCAGCCCGCCGGCACTCGGCAGCAGACTTGCACGAGAGACGTGACGCTTCGCGCTAACCGCTGGTACTGATAACTGTCTAATAACGATAAGTGAACAACCAATGTGACGAATCCTTGGGACAATATCGTCCGCTAAATAGTTACAAAAACGCGCGGTATAATCAAAATTACGTGAAAATTGTGTGATCAGGATCTCCATCGCAACAAATACAAAGTAAGTTCCTATTTTAGATACGCCACTAAACGAGTTCTTATATTATCTAAAATCTATTACGTTATGCGGAACAAATGTAAACGATCACTTTTTTACACGCTTTATATTAGCTTCACCTGTGTTGTATCTATGTTGGTGTGAATGTAATGTAATTTTGTAATTCAATTTTCAGTCATTTCCATACGTTTGTATAATCTGAATTTTTGCAAACGAACTAAGAACCGATTACAATAAATACAACTATTTCATGATTATGACCTAGTCTTCTCTCTAGGATCATCACAGCTCTTGATTAAAGCGTGTTTTTAAGTTTTGTTAAACTCTAATACGATTATTCGTTAGTGTGATTGTTTAGTTTCTTTATTGAAGCCGATCAGAAACGGTTATAAAAACGCTTTAGGTATGTTTTTCTTCGGAAGGTAGAGTTTGTAAAAAAAGCGTTGTTGATATGAATTGAAAACTCATAATAGATTTCATGTTATATAGGTCCAATGGTTTTAATTAATTGTTTAAATTTCTCCTTAATATATAAAATAGTACATAATGTAATTCTGAAAATATTAAGATAAATGTATTGAACATTGATGCTCTATTTGTTGTGATGGTAACATAAATGGATAAACAGAATCGATGAATATGTCGAGATTGAATGAATGAATATTTTTAAAAAAATCAAGGATTACACGCTAGAAAGCTTCAAAAAATCGTATTTGATGGCATTCCGCTTAATTAAACAACACCACCGGCATATACGTACATACGTGAAGGCCGTAATTTTTATGTCAAACGAAACTAAACCGGTTGGGATGTTTTTTAACTTGGTGTAATAAAAACAACATTTATTTTTATCATTACTTGAGATCGGTGCACAAGTAAAGCCCCCTCAGGTAAAGTCGGTGGAAACTTTGGTTGCTCCTTAATGATCGTAACTCACTGTTATATTATGAAGATTATAGCTGACTATTTGATCTATTCTATTTGATTCGTACTTATTAACTATAATTATTTATTGCAGGGGTTACATAGCGTAGTGAGTTAGCTGTTAGATTTAGTTTCATTTCTTTACTTTTTAAGAATTGTGGAGGAAATTTACAATGGTAATATATGATCATTTGATATTGATCGATGTATTAGCCAAATACGTCATGATCATGAGCTAATTTAGTTGTTGGAGGCGTATATTTGGGTTTGCTAACGTGCATTCAGTACGTGTTACATATTATGGAATATTTTTGTGCAAGTTATGTGTGTATTACGTTATCACTGTAATTACTCCAGTCGGTTATTTTTAAATATGTGTCATGTGCGTGTAATAGGTAAAGTAGAATACCTTGTGTAAATTAAGAATCTTGACATGGAATTCAAAATTTTATCATAAATTGAATACGTGAGATTTTGATCGTTGTAGATACCGACGAGTGACTATCGCGTAAAAATAAATGATGATGAATGCGCGGTGTGACGGTTCCGTGGCGCAGTGGTTTCGCAATAAGTTTCAGCGCTGAGGGCCGCAGGTTTGAATCCCGCACGGATCAAGTATTTGTATGTCTTACAAATAATTGTTCCGCGTCTGGATTTTTGTTCCTGTGAAATTTATGTATGTAAACTGCCTCCACGATAGTATAGGTTAAGTTTTTATAAAATAAATTAAGTTAGGTTACATCATGATCATGATAATTATAAGCCATAACAAACCATTTTTGACCATGGGCCTTCAAAATTTAGTGGATCTGACGTAATGTCACTTAGGTGGATCCGATCTTTACATCCCATATGTACCTAATCTGAATATCTTAGATCTTTATTTTTCGAGTATTTATTCAGTTATCTTTTCTATATTACAAGATGTTGATACTATTACTACCTGTCATTTCTCTGGGTTCTTTAGTTTGTTCGTAAATATAGTTGAGTACCTCTTATTGCATTTAATCTTACACCGTTTGATGCGAGTGATTGTGTGTGTATGTGTGTGCTAGTTAAATATTGTGTGACCATGTTGCGGTGACAAATGTCGGATTGTTACCCAATAACTAGTCGGTATCGCTGTATCAATGTACGTTCAAGATCGATAAGTTTACGTAAGCTAGGTATAAAATGTATTTGTTTAAATTTGAAGAGCCATTGAACTTTTGTGGTACTGTGAGTATATTTTTCTTTTAAAAGAAAATAATAACATAACTGGTTACATCACAGTTTATTTCGGATATTATTATTTAGGTTAGATCCTACTTTTATTGTCTTTCGTGGAATGAGTGACGTCCATAACTTTAACATGCGTATTAAATTTACTCGTAAATCTAAATAAATGATAAACCACACTTTTTATAGGATAAGGTAACAAACGAGCACACAGTCCACCTGATGGTAAGTGGTTGCTGTGGCTCAAAGACATCTACATGTATCCTCAATTACATTTAACCCCGTTCCTCTACACCCACCATACGAAGCACAGCATCATTAAGCTGCTATTTTAAGCTGGTATTCTTTGAGATCGGGGTTCTTTCCTGATTGTGTCGATCCATTCGTGCTAGAACTATACCAGTAATATAGTTGCAGCAGGGCCTTACCACGTGTAAAAATGCAGTTTTCATAAAATTGGAGTTCCATTTTTGGGTAGATGTATAATTATTTATAACACGATTCCCTCTAACATTGAAAATTACTTTCAAATAATTCAAGGTACTTGTAAAATACGTTCTAATTTAGGAAGGATACTACAAATTAGATGTTTGATTCAATGTGAAGTGTTCGCGTAAATATAATAAATCAATTAGATGTCTATGTAAAGATAAGAATGTGTGGACGCAATGAGCTTCCTTTTTCTTTCTGAATATTTTTGTTGTAACTTGGTGGGAGAAAAATAAGCTATGAGTTTCTTGTCGCATCTCACAAATTTTCCCGCAGTATAGTTGTTGGGTTAAACAAAAAGGTTATACTTTTTGTTTAACCCAGCAACTATACTTTATAGAATTAGGTACTTTATACATTTTATATTCTTTGAGGTAGGGTGGACTTCATGTATTAAATAAGACGCAGTAGAAAGGAGAAAGAATGTGAGTATTCCGGCAAACCTAAGATATAACTTATTTTAATATCTCTTTCCTAGTCACGAAGATTTTTATTATTATTATAATAATACTTTATAGACATACATTCTTATTTGAAATTTATCAATAATCATAATTATTATGACAGTACAAAAATCATCTAACGATTTGTACATTTAACTTAATAATTAATTGATTCTAACAATTTCATCGTGCCAGGCTTTATAACGCCGCTGTTCCAATTTACGCACAAAGTAATATAGTATAATAATAATAACATAAATTGGATTTTCTTGGCATTGTATACTAAACCATGTCTAACAGCATAATCCTCACAAACGCGTAATAATTTTCTTAGAGCACTAACAGACGGGGCGAGCAGCACCATATCATCGGCGTAACTTAAATTGTTTAAACATACTCCGTCTACATAGCATCCGATATACATGCTGCTCAATTCACCGATTAGTTCATTAATTTACAGGCTAAATAGGTTCGGTGAGCCTAAACCAAGGGGGTCTCACCCCATATTCTAGCCTGTAAGGATCGGAAAACGTAACATTATTTATTTGATTGTTGTACCAATACTCGAACATGGCAACAAGTTCAGCAGGTATCTCGGTTTTCCTCAACTTTCTCCACAATATTTCATAGGACACCATATCGAAAGCTTTTGTCAAGTCTAAAAAACAGGCATACACAGGTGTTTTTCTGTCCACGGTTCGCTAAATGGTCAAGATGGCAAGATGTATATAAAGATGAACATTAAGTATAACTTAAAACAGTTTAAGATGTAACACTCAAATAAAAAAAAATCTATAGATTTTATGTTGGTTCTAGTTTCTGTATCCTCTATATTTTTATACAAAAAGGGTCTTCGGTTCTCTACACTAACCATACGGGAATCAGCAGCGTTATTCTGCAGTTTCCCGCTGGTGTTCTTTGAGGTGGTTCTTCTCCGTGGCTGGCCTACATTTAACTGGTATAGCTGCAGCAAGGCTCTACATCATAAAAGATATTCACCATCATTCTGTGTTCATGGTAAATCGATCGATAAAGTTATTATTTTTCGAGTATTTAGCACGTGGATTGCGTAGCTTTTTACTTATTAATATTAATGTATAGAGAACTAATATAATTAAAGGCTATGAGGCACTCCACCTCAGTCCTCAGGAGTGACAACGCATTTGTAGCGTTCTTTGTAAGAAGCTGGCCGTACTCGTAGGTGTCCATTGTTTGCAGTAGCCAGGTAGTCACTTAGTATCAGGTGGACTAAATTCGGTATCACTTCGGTTTAATAAAGATTTGAGGGACAGGCCAATTGGCTTCCACACCCAAATTATCTTTACGCTATATGAAATTTAAGTGTGTAGCTTATCATAGAATTACGCTTTCAAGAACCATATCTATGTACACCATATTTATAAGCAAAAGGACTATTGTTAAATGCAGTTTATATAAGTAAAAAAACTGTTTTATCACAACATAACAAAGATTTTAAATCTGGTTCTGAATTCTATTTTTCTCTACGGCATTTTATCAATTATTGATTTTTCATTGTCGTTCCCGGTCATGTCGTCCCTGTTCCCTTACGACCTCTAGACGTATGACCTTTTTGTCTCACTCACATTGCACAATAATTTCCATTCCTAATGGCCCGGCCACACTAAGGAGAAATGCCGTTAATTATCGCATTGATGGACGTTGAATCTAGGCGTGGCCACGAATTATCGCGATAATTTGACAACGGCATTAACAATGCCGTTTCCCGTTTGCCGATAACTCGAGTGGCGGTACATCAAAGGATTAACGCGCGAATTATCGCGTTGAAGCGGCCACACTACGTTTGTCTCATTGTGCACGGTGAGTGCCACGGGGTTGCCACGTATGACTGCGATGGAGTGGAGTAATGAAAAAGCTTTTCGAGATTGAATTAAAAAAAAATACTTTAAAAGTATACTTTAATTTACGGTATGAAACCAAGAAAAATAAGCTGGAGAAAAAAAAACTATTTTTGCAGGTTAAAATTCATAGTGTACAGTGGTACGAAACCATAGATATAATACGAAACCCTGCGTACGTGTATCTAATTTTATTTTAATCAGTATTTATGGTTGGCGTATTAGTTATTATTTCATTAAAATATATTTACGTTTGTCTTATTATTTAGCTTAAACCATTGGACATCTTTTTTAGTGCAATTTGGGTGCGGGAAAAAAATAAAACATAAATAGATTTACAGTGTACGTTTCCTGTGCATTTTTAGCATCCACCATCTTCTTTTTCTTTGTATTCTTTTTTTCTTTGTTTATTTTTTTATAAACTATTAACTATATAATATATTTGTTTATTTTTTATATTATAGAAACACAGCAGCAATAAGCTACTATTTTACGCTGGTGTTCTGTGAGAGCGTGGTCCTTCCCCGGTCGAAACATGTTACGCCGTTCAACGGCAAATTTAATGCCGTTCAACGGGAAACGACGTTGACCGTTCAAGTGTAGCCACTCATTTTATCGCGTTAAATTTAAGGCAATAATTGTTGCGTTTATGGGCATTGACGTTGCTCGTTAGTGTAGCCGCAGCATAACCACTGCGCAGTTCATACTGCGTCGTCGGTTTTATAATTTTTACTTTTCCTACCACTTTTGGAAATTAATTATTTTTTTCTTTTTGTGCTCTTTATGTATGTTACGACTTTGACCGTATTATGAAGGTTGCTTAAGATCGTGCTTTGGCTGTTCGTGGGTTAGACCTATGTTTAGCTGTATGTGTGTAAAACCTGTCATAAGTTATGATGATGATGATTATGCATCTCTAATAACTATTGTCTAGTAGTAATTATAATTTTTTAAATAGCCAGTAAGAATTGTCTGCGCGGCTATAGATAGATACGGTAAAGTTTAACCGCGAACTCTTAACAGTTCATTAGCTACGAGATAACTTGTGCCTTATCGGATATTGACCGTCGTTCGCATATGTACTTTTTTCTTGCGAAAGAGGCACCACAGTTTAATATGAAGCGAGTGATAAAGATTTTCAAATCGCAGCGCTATTTAATTATTACACTACGTACTCAAAAGGAAGTGCGTTTTTGAAATATAAGTCAGTGCAAGACTAATATTCCATTTGATGGTAAGTAGTGATGTAGTTATGAAAATGGTACCTACTCAGTAAGTCTATTATATACTCTATACATTTTATAAATTAACTTCCTTTTTTGCGTCTGTCTGTATGTATATAAGCGCTAATCTCGAACACTAATACGGATACATTTGTTGGGTTTTCACCAATAGGTAGACAGATCCACAAAAAAGTTTTAGTATTAGGAATATTTTGTAAATATTTTGTGCAAAATGGTTAAGAGGTTTGTGTAGCTGTAAATTTTCATACAAAAAGCGATAACGTTTTCCCTCCCGTAAATATTGTCTATATTTCATAATTTTTGGAATTAAAAGCTAGGTCCGTACGTATTTATTTTAATGAAATATTGCGTAGGATATAAGTTATAAGCATCTAAATACCTATATTTATGTATTAAGTCATAAAAAAGTCTTCCTCGAGCGTCTTTATTTTTTTTTAAATTAAACTAAACTGAATTATAAAAGAAAAAAATAACGTACAGACCTAAATGAAGGTATTCTAAATCTAATGAGACCACAATTGTCTCATTTCGTAAATGTTTAGGGGTTGAATACGTAGGCAATTACTTCCAACATTTGCAGCTCTCTCTATCGCACGACGGCGACTCGCGCCGCGTATCGGCAATTCACAATCCTCTTAATGTTGTAAAAAAATCGTGTCTATTGAGGACTTACAAAGCGTGTGCTGCATAAATCGATAAGTTTATAAGAAAATAATTTATGGTAGAATTGTTCTTCTCTAGGAGTTCCAAAAAATTTCCGCGACACTATACGAATATCTATTACGATTAACTCGCAGTAACTAACAAGCTATAAAATACACGTACTAATTTTATCTTGATTAAACATTTTTTTCCATCCTTTTAACAAGTGTTTTTGTATGCAAAAATAAGTCGATGTAGTCGTAGTCGATGTACCTACCTACATTGTTTGTGATAGCCGAGCTATCAGTGAGTTGAGGTATCCCATCAGGCACACACGCAAGGGCACACGTCGTAAATTTAATAAAAATCTATCTATATAAAACGCAGCAAATGTTTCTACCTATGTCCATTATAGACTGAAACCATGCAACCGATTTTGATGAATTTTTGTGTGTGTTTGAGGAGGTTACGTTATAACGTGCAAATAGTTTGCCGTTATCATGGATCACTAATAAAGAACTTAACTTTCTTATTAGTGATCGATGGCCGTTATAGAAGTGGTATATTTTTCTTTTTTGATATGCAATGCAATTTCTAATGAATTGTAATTCTAAATTTAAAGAATGGCAAACTGTGTTAAAGTGTATATATGTTTACCGTGTAGAGGGCGTTATATCATCCCGTGGGTGTCTTAAAGCCGACAGAGGGAAACAAGTCAGGAGATGGGGAGCAGCGTCTTCCAAATAGTAGTGTTTTATGGCAAGGAAGCGTCCGCCGCATTGCTCCGATGCGTGCCGGTGAACTTCACAGTCATGTCTTCGTAACATTTTTTTTTCTTATTTCTAAGATATGCAGGTTATCTTGTCTGTGTACCGTCGGGCACGTGGTAAATCAGCACTTAAAATTGCAGTTAATTACATTGGTGCCGGCGGGAATCGAACCCGGGTTGCTCGCGTACTGTGAAATTTACAGCGGCTTCTCGGAGCTATTACGTCTTCCTAACAAGGACTAAAATTAAAAAGACTGCGGTTACTAACTCGCACTTGTCAAGCGTGGCGAATGTGCCGCTAGAGGCAATCTATGATGGAGGTCTACGTTCAGCAACGGACTTAAATAGGTTAGGCGGTAACGGTAATCTAACATACATAATTGTCATTAATATCAATATTTTGCTAGTTTTGACGGTCGAATTCATGCATAAGTTATAATAATAATAATAATAATAATCTGTGAGCAAATTGCTCGAAGAAGGGAAGGTCAAGAGTACTCGGATACCTAGACGTGCATGTATGAAGAAGTTAATGAACCTGAAAGAAGCGAAAGAGGTATGTAAGGATCGTGACACTTGGCAATCTGTTCTCTCTGGCTACCCCGTTAGGGATTGTGCGTGAAGATAAGTAAGTAAGTAAGTAAATAATAAGTTCTTTATTTCCAAGAGGTTGTACATCACGATATTTGCATAACATTATTTAATAAAGCTACATTAGTACATATACTTGAAAACATAGCATCTGCAGCCGAACTAGGAGACCTTTGCATCAGCTGTCAGCGCTACTCGCCTACGTGTTGAATTTTTCATTTATAGATAGGTGACAAACGAGCACACTCCACCTAATGCTGTGCCCATCTCCTCCAAGCAATCCACCCGGAGGACTGAGATGGAATCCTCTTTCCAAAAAGGGTCTCCGGTCTCTCCAAACCCACTGCTACTGTCCCCCCCCCCACATGCTCTCCACATTTATAATTGTTACAATTGTTAGTTATAATATAAATTTTCTTGTTTACTCATAATTTGTCTTATTACTTTATCAGTTTATGTGTACTCGTATAGTTGATTGCAAAACATACGTAGGTGTCCTCTGCAGGCCACGTTACCGTCATGCTTTTCGATATCGGCATGGTGAGCTAGACCACACCTGTCCTTGTCTGCACGGCGCCCTTTACTCTTATGGGGTTATCGCCCTATCAGGCTGTTGTTTTACCCCTATCTGTATGTACAAGCTTAGGAAAGTTATAGTGATGTTTGGAAATTACTTTCTATCTGCACTTGCACTAATGTAATTGTTAAAATTGACATTTAAAATATTGTTATTAATTGCAACATGACATTTAAAAATACCCAGAGATTTTTTGCCGGCTTTTCGCTGGATTTTTTTTCTGATCCAGTGTCGATTTGGACGTTCCTGTAAGATCTAATAGACAGACCTTTTATCTGTCGACATCTATAATTTAAATTAGATGCAGTTATGCAACCATCGCACAGAAATAAATCATTTTACTACCAACGTAAAATCCAGTGTCTGGGTCACAGCGTTCCACTTCACGTTTCCGGTGAGATGAAAGTAATTAGAGGGGTTTTCGCTTTCATCTAACCTGTTTTCTTATACCTACGTTGTCTCCGTTTATGTCGTTTTCATTATAGCGTGCTTGTGTGGTTGTTGCATATCCATAAATCCATAATTATGTTAATTTTTTTAACGTGTGCGAGACCGAATGCATTCGTTTTAATACGCAAAGAAGATCGTGCGATACCTTTATTCTGTCAATTCTTTATGTATGTGGTAGGTATACGAGAGATACGATATGATGTGATGTTTGTATCGCTTAGAAGTTTGTGCCTTAAAATTACTTCTTATTCATTTTAACTTGTCTGTTATAAAAAAGGATATGCTTATGTAGGTATATCATACTTCTATTTATGTTTAATATTGCTTAGATTCTTCTTATTACAAAATAATTTAAAAGTTATTTCAATAATTATAATTTTATTAAATAATTAGCTATGTATTTTATTCATACTAAAGACTTAGACTCCACATAATGTGATTAAAAATATAATAACTATATTTTTCCGCATAAGAGAAAAAGATATACAGAAATGCCAACTTTTTTTTTTATTGGTACACAATAAATTACACGCCGATGTGATCTTGACTCTACAGTCCGGGTGTTAATGTTTTTGTGGTCATAAATATTGGGTACGTACCAATGACTTTAAAAGGTACGTACACTTCGCTGTTTCAAGTCCCATAAAATACTCTGTTCGAATAAGGAGTAACATCGAAGAAATTTTTTAAGACAAATTTATATGAGCGTGGAAAATTGATCAATTATAAATAATTTCGACGTCATCAAATAGTCGTCACCGCAATTTTATCTTCCGACAACTGATCGTATATCTGTTGGAATAAATTGTCGGCGTGCTCCAGTCAAAGACATTTTTGTTGCAACAATTTTATGGACGAGTGTTGCTCCATATCCGTTAATTATAAAGCTTGTTGCCGGCAAAAATGTTTATTTTATTTTATTTCACTATAACCACTATAACTGTAGTTCGTTGTCAAGAACGACAACGAGAACGCTTTTGCCTACCCATAGTTAAGGTATGGCTTGTTACTTGTTTGGTGATTTTATCAATTTGTGAAATATTGACGACATCTTTAACAAGTGGTAAAATTAAAAAAAATTGTACAATCGACTTCAATACGACCGAATCAATGTATTCGAAGTCAATTAAATACGAATTATTACAGATAAGTCAAAAACTATTGGTCAGATCTTGATTAAATTTATATGGGACCGGAAGAGAAGCAACAACACCAGCTTAAAAAAAATCATCAAAATCATTTCACTCGGAGAAAAATTATGATTACACATAAAAAAACATACAGTCGAATTAAATACCGCCTACTTTTTGAAGTCGGCAAAAATAGTCATATATGTAGTATGTAATAGATATTTAGTAGATACTAGTGATCCGGCCGGCTTCGCGCGGTTGATTTCTCGGACCAAATGCGAATCGTTTAGATCATCCAGGGACCCGATCAAACACCAAAAATTTCATCAAAATCGGTCCGGCCATTTTTTAGTTTTCGCTAGACTAACGGACAGTAATTGACAGTTTTATATATGTATATGTATCTATACATATATAAAAATCTACGTATATAAAAATATGTATATATGTATTGTGGTAATGTTACGGTGATACATCTGTGTACACACATTTCGAGTGTAGGAAATATTTGCATTGAATAGTGGATGCAAATCTTTATTGGGAGAGTAAAAGTCCACTTTCGGCGTCTCAAACGAACGTAATCCGCGTGGGACTAGTACGCACGGCATTAGTTTCGCTCTCAACTACTTTGTACGATGTTTTTTCTGACTTATGTTAAATTTTCTTTTAATTATACATACCGAGATAATTTATACAGAAAACTTACGTGTTATGGAGGTTTTTAAATTTCTTTACTATATTTACCTTATAAACTAATTCCAGCAAAATTTAAACAAAAAAAAATAACAAAAATAAGACGCGATGTTCTTACACAGCCAATACACGGTCAATTATTTATTATTTATTAAAATATATTTAAAACAAAAGTACCTATAATTACATTACTACATTTGTATGTGCCACTTCCTCACGATATTTTTTAGATTTTATTTTGTGCCATGGTACTTCAGACGTGGTACTAAATTTAAAAGAAATCGGCGTTCGAAACTTAGTGGTTTTGGTACGCATATACCATAACAATATGTCTGTTCTGTGGTTAGAAACATTTCGAGGCAATCACCATGCTTGAAATATAAATTCGAAACTGCGTTAACTGGTATTTGAAAAATTTAATTTTTAAGATATGTTAACGAACATTATTTTTATACACCCTGAGCCCATTATTAAAATGTTTAAAATTTTACTCTTATATTTATACTTTGTCTTCACACTGTATCTACCTCACTTGTTTAAAAATTTACTCATATTAATACTTTGTCTTCACACTGTACCTACCTCACTTGTTTACTTTTTATATGACAAAAGCAAAAAGAGGCACAAAGACTTCGATAGTAAAAAGACAACTTTTATGAGGTAATGTTTTTGTTTTTGTTTTCGAAGACATTAAAATGAAATGAAAAGAAAACTAAGTTTTTGCTCAAGAGTCTGGTTTTTGATTACAGTCACAGTGCATTTTTTATAGTATTGGGTGACAAACGAGCACACAGTTCACCTGATAGTAAGTGGATGCTGTGGTCCATAGACACTACATTTATCCTCGATTAAGAATCAAAACGCAGATGCGTTGTCACCCCTGAAGACTAAGATGGAAGCCTCGTTTCCAGTAAAAAGGGTCTCCGTTCTCACCCTACAACAAAAAGCTCACCTTTCTGGGAGCGTGTGCTTCCTCCCCCTCAAACTCAAACTCAGCATGGCTCTACCACCTATAAAACAGTTTGAATATTTTTTTTGCCTCGTTTCCAGTAAAAAAGGGGTCTCCGGATCTCTACATTCACCATACGAAACACAGCAGTATTAAGCTGCTATTTTACGCTGGTATTCTGTAAGAGCGTGGTCCTTCTCCGGTCGAGCCGACCCTTTCTTGCTAAAACTATAATATAGCTGCAAGTGACTCTACCACGTATAAAAAATAACTCATATTCACATTATTTGTTTTATTATATGCATGTATTATGCATGTATATTGTATGCATTATATGTATTATATTGCCAAAAAGTCACAAAATATGGTCGTCACAGATGGCGCTGTAAAAGTCCTTAGTGAAACTCATCGTGCCGTCTACCGATACGGGTAGGACAACGTCTGACGAGCCGGGTTATATACAATCACATACTCCTATTCGTTAGTTGTTATTCACCTGATTTCATATGGCAACAATAATTGAAATACAAACGAGGAAAGTTGTATTGTATTGTTATTTGTGAATAATAACTTTTAGGTCGCGGCGAACTTGGAATGTTTGTTTGCAACTTACTTTATCGGTGTTCTGTTGCGTCAGGGATCTTGACTGAGGTTGCTAGGTTAACTACATTGTTGTAGTATTTAGTTTCTTTAAAATAAATGTTAAAATTAAAAATACAAGTTTTTAATTTTATTATTTTCCGTTATTTATATGGCCAGTGGACTCGAAAATAGAATATATTAGGTCTTTACCTATGAGATTGCCGTTTATTATGAAATAAGTTAACGTAATTGTTTTTCTATATTTTATCTGCAATTGATGCACCTTTGCCAGCGCAGTGGCAGTTTATTGATGTCCTTCTTGAAGAAATCAGCTGGACGGGAGGTAACAAATTATTCAAAGGCATTTTGTGCTGCCTCTTGGTTATTGAATTGCCAAAAAGTTTTCCAAATTCTGGAAAAAGTAGAAGTCTGTAGGCGCAAGATTTGTTGAGTACGGCGGATGATGGAGAGCTTCCAACCCCAGCTCTTGTAACTTGGAGATCGTCTGTTGTGCAGTATGAAGTCGCGCGTTGTCGTTCAGGAGCAGCGGGGATGAGTGATTGACCAAAGCTGGTTGAAGACGTGCGAGCTTCTCCATAGTGTTCAGTTCTTCACAGTACATATCTGCAGTAATGCTCATCCCGTTTGGTAAGAAGCTGTAATGAATCACACCGGCGCTAGACCACCAAGCAATGGCCATCACTTTTCTAGGGGTAAGTTTTCAATTAGGGCACTGTTTAGGTGCGGAACCAGGATCCAACAAACTTGCTGAGCGCTTGAGATTGTAAAAAAGAATCCATTTTTCGCCGCAGTTAACAATGCGGTTCAAAATTCCTTCGTTTGTGTACCTGTTAAGCAGTGCAAGGCAAGTCTCGATGCGTACTTCGCGCTGGCAATCATTGAGTTGGTGGGGCACCCATTTGTCAAGCTGTTTTGTGAAACTAGTGGCTAAAAAGAATAAATAAAAATACAAGAATTGAATGAAGCCTTTTGGCACTCCTTTCAACACTTTCAAACCAATGCGCCAATTCACATTACCCAAAGTGATTGAAAATTGCGCACACGTGGTTTGTAGGTCACCGTGCTTGGATTCGCGAATGAGCGAAATTTATACAAATGGTATTGCGTACAGGGGAGAAAGTACGCCTTATCGCTCTACATAAGGTCGATGGATTTAAACGATGATGTTGCTAAACGATGCTTTGCCAAACTGAAAAAGAGAACTTTCAAAATTGCTGTGTGAATTCACAGTGACATATCTGGTCATATGCTTCTTTTGTAATGCTCTTCTTGGTTCTCCGATATGTAAATATATGACAAAATGTTTTGCCCATTTTACGTTTTAAATGTTTTGCCGTCATTAGAGGAATCATTTCGTTCTATCTCGCTGTCCTAATTTGTCACATTAACAATTATGTCAATTGGGACAAATTTTATGAATTTCTTTATGGAATAAAGTAAAATGTAATAAAGTTTTATAAAATAAAGTAAAGGTCTCCTTTCATTTCTGAGAGGGTTTTTAAACAAATAAATTACTGTCGGTGTCGCGTGTTGACGGTCCTTACTGGTCTTCGATGGTTTTTTTTAATTTCTCAGACATGCAGGTTTCCTCACGATGTTTTCCATTACCACCGAGCACGTGGTAAATCCATCACTTAAAATTACAACTAACGATTTCATTAGGTGCCGTTGGGGATCTTACTCCAGTCATGGGTATTGTAAAATTTACAGCGATTGTTGAGCCCCTGAGCTACTACGATATTATCGGTCTTCTGAAATTAATAAATTGTATATTAGTTATAAAATCAGCAATTAAACTTAGTTTTTGGAATACCATTTTCTTAATGTACTAAGTAATAGTAAGTCGATATGGTGTTTAATGTAATTTTTTTAATAGAATAAGGGTGACAAACGAGCACACAGTCCACCCGATGGAAAGTGGATACTGTGGCCCATAGACATCTACATTTATCCTCGATTAATAATCAAAACGCAGATGCGCCGTCACCCCTGAGGACTAAGATGGAATGCCTCGTTTCCAGTAAAAAAGACTCCGGATCTCTACACTGATCATATGAAACACAGAAGTATTAACCTACCATTTAACGATGGTATTCTGTGAGAGCGTGATCTTATCCCGATCGAGCCGACCCATTCGTGCTACAACTATACTACCGCGCTGTTACCTATTTCCGTCAAATAATAGTGCCCGAACTCAAATCAATCAAAAAAACAAATCAAATAATAGTACTGTATGCCGGTCTGAAGGGTTTAGAGAGCCAGTATATTTACAGACTGTCAGGTATTCCATCTTAGTCCTCAGAGGAGACAAGGTATCTGTAGCATTCTTTAATTGAAGTTGGCTAAACGTGTCCGTGGACTAAATTAAACAATTACCATCTTTTTTTATAGGATAGGATGACAAACGAGCACACAGTCCACCTGATGGTAACTGGTTGCTGTGGCCCATAGACATCTACACCTATCCTCGATTACGAATCAAAATGCAGAAGCGTTGTCACCCGTGAGGACTTAGATGGAATGCCTCGTTTCCAGTAAAAAGGGTCTCTGAAATCCAGTAAAAAGGGTCTCTGAAATCTGAAATCTGGTGGACTGTGAATTTAATTGTCACTTCAATTTTATAAAGAAAACATTTATCTAACTGCTTTATGTACTTAAAAGTTTAGTTATTACTATAATCGTGTTATAAAGAGGCTTTAAAATAGACGTTGAAGCGAACTATCTCGATGACACTCGAAACACGACAGTATTCAGCGTAGCGTTATTGAAAGAGAAATTGAGGTCATCATTTGGTGATTCGTTCATACAGAAGATCATTCTTGAACCAGGGTTGTCACTTCCATGATACCATTGCTTTTTTCTTAGATTTTTAAATTATGCGAATGTACTGTTTTACAGATTTTAGTAGTGCATACATTACTGTATTACATAATATATCGGATACCAGTAAATTTTTTCCAGAACTGGCGCAACCAAATTTTTCAAGAAGTTTTTGCTAACCTTATGCTTGACACACACTGTCAGTTAAATTGATCTCAACTGATCGTACATCCAAATATTGATCGTTAGTGTGAAATCTTAAGTTGAAATTTGAAGCTGAGTGAGTGTGGAAATCGTTTTGGGATACATTCGTTTGAACTGATCTTTTCAACTAATCAGTTTTACTGACCGTGTGTGTCGGCCATTAAAAATATCATTTTATCACTTAGTGTGTCACGTGCCTAAATTGAATATTAATTGACATACATGTCTAGCCGTTTGCGAAAATATATTGTATATAAAAAATAAAGCGACGCTGCAACAGGTTTTTGAATTAGAACAGCGTTATTACTATGTGGTACTAAAGTTTGACAGCCCTGATTAGCCCAGTGCCAAAGTAAAAGTGTTCCAAAAAAAAATGTAAGTCGCAAAATAATATTGCGATTTCGCCGCAACGAGGTTAGCTATGTGGGTCAAATAACAGCTTTCCGCTAGTTGATAAAACCCATAGTCTTATTTCAGCATCCGGTGGATCAACGGTTCATGGTCATTGAAATTTTGGGTTTTTTTTTCTTCGCTTTGTCATATTGACATGTGGAAATTATAAATGTACATTAAAGTGTTATTGCTGTATATGTTAAACTAAACGATTTTTTTAATTATAAAGGTTATTAAGTTATTAGCTTTACTCAGTTAAATATTTGTAAAAATGCAAGATTTTTATGTATACTTAGTGAGGAATTAAGGTTATTTATTGAAGTCAAAAAGTATGTTCAAAAAAACCCGACTGCGTAAAAACTTTGCTGAAAAGAAAAAAAATGTTTACGCTTTGTCACAGACGGACCTAACGAAACGCCGTAATATGTTGAAATAGTTATTTTTTGTAGTGTTTTGCTACATCGTTCGTCATGGGTACAGCAAATTAGTGGAATAAGTGGTCAGCATGTCTACATCCGATTCTAATGTGGCTTCAAGGCGAGAGGGAATAGGCTTCTGTTAAGTCAGTGCGCTTCACCATCGTAGGCTACATCACCACTTATCCTCGGGTGTGATCATAGAATACTATAATACACAATAGAATGGCTGTCAACTTTATTTTGTACGAGTATTGGCGTCGCCAAACCCGATTCGCTGCGTTGACAGACTGAGTAAATTTACACATTTTAGACTTTTGATTAATGTTCAAGATCATCATTAAAAAAAATCATTTAAATTTTAATACATATTTATTTTTTTAAATATGGTGCAATTTGGTATTTTCTAAATAATTTGTATGCGAAATTTGGCTCGTGTTGACATTTATACGTCTGAATTGACGTGTTGACATTTTAGTGGCTACGCGGGCTCCGCCCACTCCGCCGTTCTATTATAAATGTATTATAGTATTCTATGGGTGTGATTGTAGTTAAGCGCTGGCTTAGAATAGTAAAAAAAAACTATCAAGCCGTTTAGGATACGAAGCGTGCCAAAGAAACATACATGTACAGAATACCTGTGACCTAAAATAGCAACTGAATGCTGCTGTGTTTCGTTGAATAACACTGTTGCCGCTGTAAACCACTGTGTTGAAAACAAGAACTTTTAGTGCCACTGAAAATGATTTGACTCAGAAGCCTTAATCGACTCTACCGATCTCATTTCATATGATTCAACTCTTATTTTATAAGAACTAATAAATTCAGGCATGAAAAAAAAGAAATATTGGCTTTTTTAAGAAATATTTGCTCCATCTGAGCAAAACCCAACTTCTACAAATTGTTGTGCAATATTAATTTTTCTACAACACTGCTTACTATTTAATTGTAAACAACAGACGTAAAAGACCAATATACCAATGAAGTAAATAGAAAGCAAAGGAACTGATGATAATCATGGTGGCAAAATAGAGATGGATGCTTTTTAGTTAAACAGATGTTAAAGAGATGGTTTAAACCCTTTAATAATAAAATTTTTACTTCTGCAGTTTTAAACTGTAACTAATTCATAAAGTTTGATTTAAATATAGAATTCAATTGAATGCTTTTAGTGATCAATAATTATTAGGTGCCAATTCTAAAAGCAACAAACTCTACGTTGTCACCCCAATTCACCCCAAAATGCGAACTGTTTGGCAAACACAGATTTTAGTTTTCTGTAAAAGTACTTTTTTAAGTGTTTCTAGCTATATTTCATTAGAGTAAATACAAAATTACACAAACTTAATTTACTTGAAGTTCGCTTATTCAAACATTACATAAATAGTTGAAGAAGTCCTCGTAGTGTAAAAAAGAACAATTTCGTAACGAAAAACTTTCCTCAAATTCTTAACGTCTTAGTATTGTGTAAGGGAAAATGGCCATCTCCAAAATGAATGGATATTTCATTAGGCTGGAATTTAAATCGTGCGTGAATATGTTCGAACAATCTTTAAGTTCAAAATGAATATGATCGAAAATTCTTTTAGCTTAATCAATTTCAGAAGGTAATTCCTGAACGTTATGAGGCAGTCGAATTAACATACAGATTAGTCGATCGGTGCGGGCTACGAGTTGCACTTGGTCTGGCTTTTAAGTTTATAATAGAAACGACTGTAATGATGATGATAAAATTTATTAATAAAGTCGTATTCTTGTAATATTTTTGTTATGTAGTACTTGTAAGCTCCTCTTTTTTTATGCTTTGTACAGGATACAGAATATAAAATAAATGAGTGGTAATTAAAGCTTATAGAAAGATCAAGTGATTCTCGTAAAAAAAAAGCACAAATGCGACATTGTATCTTAATAACCTGTTCCGAATTTGAGACGGTTCTGGAACATGTTACTTTATTTTGTTTTCGTATCGTTTTTAAATTCAGTGTCAAGATTTAGACGCTTTTTAATAATTTTAAATGGTACATTAAATTTACATGATGTTATTTAATAAAACTAATATTGTGTTAGTATTTTATATTGTTAAGTATTTTTAGTTTAGTTACTTATTTATAAATCCAAGAAAAGCTTTAAAATCCGCATCCTTTTTGTTACATGACATAAAAGTCGTGTCTTGAAAGTCCTTCTATTGCACACTAATGTACTGTTAGTGACATCACAACTGTGACAAAATCTTATCGAAAAAAATATTTTTTCAATTCTTTTACTCTCCTGCATGATTTGGTAGATAATAGATATGTTATAGTCAAACGTCGAAGCTCCGGCGCTCCTAGATTTGATTGGTCAAACCTCAAGTCTGACATAAAGTTTTTGTCAAAATCCAAATAAATGACGTTTTTCTACCTTCGACTAACGATTTTTTGTCTAACCTAGGGAGACTAATTTGGATATTCAAACGTCGAAACTTAATGAAATGGGGGTTTGACGATACCTCAATTAGATATTGGGATGTGTTAGTTTGTCAGGTTAGGTATAATAAAAGGACATTTATTCATTTTAATGTTCATTATTTCAATATTATAAGAAACTCACTAACCGCAGCCACCCACGCTCACCTCCACAGCTTTGGCTCATTGGGCTGAGCCGCTACGGCTCGTACGGGTGTCGCATGCGATTTGCTACGTCGGGCGGGGGCTGCTCTCCCTCCGTGCCTACGTCTTTCCAAAACACTAGGGGTAAGGCAAACAAGACTACGTGGAGTCGGGGCGTGGTGATTTGGTTTTAGAACAGATTCGATCAATCTTATCTATAAAGTCAGGTTGCCCTAAACTCTGCTATGATAGTGGTAAATGAAACAATGTTATGTGAATTGTTATAATTTTTTTTTTCATAAATAACATTTGACTGTTCTCTCCACTGCGACTCAATTCGTTGTGTATAAGTCCCATCTTTAGTTACAAATTGATACGAATCGACGTTTGACCGAATTTTCCTTAGTCGCTTCTGGGATCGACTAGGTAAAACCCGAAACAGATTATTTTAGTCTCGACGTTTGACTAAAAATTTAGGTACTTCTAGGTTTGACTTAAATACTACAGTCAAAGGTCGAAATTGGAATTGATTTCGGGGTTTACCAAAAGGCCTTAGTCAACCTAGGATAAACCTGTCATTCCGGGAAGATACTGCGTATCGATCTTAGACTATAGTATATATTATACTAGATACATAAATGTATATATATGCCCCTCAATCGGCGAAGGAGCGTGCTACGGTAGAATGTTATTCTATGAATATAAAAGTTACGAAATTTGTTATAACACTCATCGGGACCCAGTTTTAGAAAATAATTATTTGTATTTATTGCATTTTTTTCCAAGTATTAGTGATATCGTGCTGAGTACACTTAGGAGCACATAGTCCAACTGATAGTAAATGCTCTGACCAATAGATTAATACATTTATTTTCAATAATGATCGAAATACACATGCGTTAGACGGCTCTGAAGTAGAACAGTATATTAGGTCACACACCGAATACCCAAATATCAGACTACAAAAACTACCAAATACAGAATAAATTAGTCTTTCTGCACCATTATCTTCCATTTTAATTTAGATAATTCAAGTTTATCTGATAGTTCTTTTTTTAATTTTTGTAATATGGAAGTTGATTATGTACCTATGACTACTTTAAAGATTACAAGAAAAAAAATAACTAAATATTTTCATTTTACCAATTATCTGACTACAATATAAGATCTTGGATATTCGGTATTCCAAAAACCAAGATATTCGGTATTAAAGAGCCGTGGTAGCTCAGATGGTTAGTGCTCGCTGTAAATTTCACAGTACTCGAGCAAACCGAGTTCGATCCCCGCCGGCACAAATGAAATTGTTAATTGCAATTTTAAGTGTTGATTTTGCCACGTGCTCAGCGGAGAAGGAAAACATCGTGAGGAAACCTGCATGTCAAAAAAATAAGAAAATAAATATTTCGAAGACATGTGAAGTTCGCCAACACGTATTAAGGCAGCGCGGCGGACACTTCCCCGCCCTAAAACCCTCTCAAAAATGAGCGGAGGCCTGTGCTCAGCAGTGGGACGTATATAGGCTGTTACTTTTATTCGGTATTCGAACAAATAGCATAAAAGTAACCGTATAGGCCGAATACCGAATAGTAGCTAAATGTTTGTTGCGAGTCTACTCTGAAGTGCTGTGGCTTTGCATTGAGTTTCTGCGCAGGGGAGTGCTCTAATCCCCCACGGAACAAGTATTTTTATGGCCTACAAATAATTGTTCCGGGTTGGTTACTTGTCCGTGTTCAATTTATTTATGTAAACTAAATCCACGATACAGGAGAAAATCTTAGTGTCTGGGTAACGTTTAAAAATCATTATCGCTCTTGATGTTTTTAATTCAATGCCTAGTTATCAGTAGAAAGGGTCTCAAAGGTTATCATCACCGTACTAAATACAGCAACATCATTTCTTTAGATAAGAACGTAATCGAACCGTGCAATGTCGGTGTAAGAATATCCACTATCCCATATCATCCCGCGGGTGTCGTAAGAGGCGACAAAGGGAAACAAATCAGGAGATGGGGTAGTAGTTAACTAAAAATAAATGTTTGCTGGGGCATTTTTGTAAAGCCCCATATTCGTGGACTTACAAAGTAGAAGTAGTAGTTAAAGAATTCCCCAAATTATCTTCTTATGGTTTAATCGATATAAAGGCACAAATACACGCTCAATCTAACTTGCACAAATTATAATTTGCACAAGCAAGCATGCACGTTAAGCCGACAAAACGGTATACCGTGCAAGGGCTTGCAGAAATACTTAATTTGCTCAAATTAAAGTTGCACAAGCAAATATGTACGTTAAGACGGCCTGTGTACGCCACACATGTTCTTTGCGAAAACTTTGTACAAACTGATTGCGCATGCAAGACGCTATCGTATGGATGTTGTCCAGTGCACCATGTGTTTACGAATATTTTTGCACAGATTGTTTGCGCATGCAAGACCCGTGATCGTGTGGATGTTGTGCAGTGCATTATATTGTTTGCGCAATTTTTTGCACAAATTGCGCATGCTAGTTGCTGCGTGTAGCCGGAACTTTAGGTCAGTTTTTATCCACGTTGGTATTTATTCTATTCGTTTTCCTCTTAGTTTTTGTTGTATTATTTTTGTTGTATAATCCGAGCTATATTAAGTTTTTGCAAAAAACCTGATCCGTAGAGTATTGTGTATGTACTAACATATGCAATTTTTTATGTAAATAGGGGTGACAAACAAGTACATCTGTCGGTAAGAGTATGCTGTAACCTATGGATAACTGCATCTATCTTCAATTAGAGATCAAAATGCAGATGCATTGTGACCCTTGAGGGCTAAGATGTCTCATTACCAGCAAAAAGGGTCTGGAGTTCTTGACAATCACCATACGGAATACAGAAGCGTTTTGCCGTATCTTACGCTGGTATTCTGTAAGACCGTGTACCTTCTACCGGTCGATTCGTATTGCATTCACAATATAAAATAAAGGGAAATTAATATAATATTGTATTATATACTTATACCTGATGAATGATAAATGTTAAACAGAAATTTAAAAGAGTGTGAAAAATTGTGATGCATTTTATACAACCACTACGTCTTCGAACACTTCTTGAATATTGATATATTTATAAGCACAATTACTTAGACGCAGTATAATTGATGAAAACATGAAGTATTATAATAACAATTTTAGCATCGACCTTCGCAGTGAAATGACAGCTCGAGTTCGTTGGTTAACATGATCTATAGATAACCCCGTAATCGTGACTGGCGAAGTGGAAGGTGTATGAAATTCTTAGGGCGATAAAAGTGACCTTAACTGTTGAACTTCACCCACTATCAACATCATGCCACTGCCATGAGGCCGCAGGGTTTGCTTTCTAATCTAATAGGTATGTATTTTTATTCTCTTTATAACAGATTTGTTCTTGGAAAGGTCATTTATATTTCTTCGCGTTGAAATAAATTGTTGTTAAATAACAATATATTTCAACACTCATATATGTTATGCTTCAACTATTGAAGATACGAGATAACTTTGCGTTATTAAAATCGAAGGTGAATGAGGTTTGGAATTTTTTGGTTAATTTAATTCTTGTTGAACGTATAAACTAGGTAATTCTATCGGGTTGTTCTTGTTATCTTTTATAAACCGAAGTCTTATCATGTACCTAAAAGATTATTTTCTTTTTTATTTTTGTAACTATTCTAGGCCCACCACATATATATTATATGTATGTGCGTTTAGCTACAGTTTTTCATGCAAATTCACAATTGATATCTCCTAATTGACACGAGTCTGCGTGTTGTTCGCTGAAAATTTCACTTTTTTGCTTACATTTTTGAAGTGAAAACTTCTTTAGCGTTGTTGTACGCTTTTTTGTAATGGGAAAAAATCTTAAACTCGCGTCAGGACACGTGACCCTGATCGAAAATTCGTAAGACGGATGGAGAGAGAGAGATAGCCGGCGCGGCGTGGGAGAGGAAGTATCCCCCTCTCTTTCTACGGCGCGGCGAAAATGTATGCCTGCGCCTGCTGTTTCCTTTGGACAGCGCAAGGCGCTTGCGCGAATATTCGTGTGTGATAATTAAAGCAATTCGTGCAAAAATGCCATTATTTCTCGGGAAAACGTCTCCGAGTGCCGGGACAAACTTGTGTCTGAAGTCGAGTCTTTGCTGAACAGAGTCTCGGATTGGGGGCGACTAAATCTAGTCCAGTTTAACCCCCAGAAGACACAAGTTTGCGCGTTAACCGCTAAAAAGAACCCCTTTGTCGTATCTCCTCAGTTTCAAGGCACTCCCCTTGTTGCCTCAGCCAGTATCGGAATCCTCGGCGTCGACATATCGAGTGACGTGCAGTTTCGTGGTCACTTGGAAGAGAAGGCCAAATTGGCCTCTAAAAAAGCTTGGCGTGCTCAGCAGGGCGGGACAGTATTTCATGCCGGCACACCGCCTGCAACTTTACAAGGTGCAGGTTCGGCCGCACATGGAATACTGTTCCCATCTCTGGGCTGGGGCTCCCCAGTACCAGCTCCTTCCACTTGACCGCATCCAGCGCAGAGCGGCTCGAATCGTCGACGACCGAGTTCTTTCCGATCGGCTCGATTCACTAGCACTGCGAAGAGATGTTGCATCTCTTTGCATTTTCTTTCGCATATACCATGGACAGTGCTCTGAGGAATTGTTCGGATTAATCCCAGCCGCCAAATTTCGTGAACGCACTACGCGGCAAACGTCCCGATACCATCCACACCATCTGGATGCTTGGCGGTCCACCACTGTACGTTTCAAGAGGAGTTTTCTTCCCCGTACAACCTCTGAATAGTTTACCACCACGATTTTTCCGGACCGATACGACCTGGGGACCTTCAAGAAAAGAGCTTACTCATTTCTAAAGGGCCGGCAACGCACCTGCAATTCCCCTGGTGTTGCGGTTGATCATGGGCGGGGGTAGTCACTTAACATCAGGTGAGCCGCATGCTCGTTTGCCCCCTCTTCTATATAAAAAAAATATTCCCTAATCATTCCAAAATATCAAAAATGCACAACGTTAATATTCAAGTTTTCATTTCTGCCGGCACTCCCAGAGTGCAAGTTTTTTTACTTGGAATTTTGTTTTGCCGAAGTCCAGTCAGCTTGTGTTTATCAATGGTTAGGTTTGATTGAGGAAGGTTAGTATGAACTTAAGTTATTTTTAAAGCATGATCAAAAATAAACCGTATGCTGCTGATAGTGTAATAGCTAGTAGTGTAAGCCGTTCTTTTTATTTTAACAAGTGTTATTGTAAAGATTTTTGTTTTGCAATAATGAATCTCTCCTACAACGAGACAAGTTTTTGCAAGGGATAAGAAAATAACAGTCGAAATGTGATATTTGTGGTTGTTTCATTGAAATTCTATACGTGGTAGAGCCACGCTGCAGTTGTATTATGTCTGCAGCACGATTAATTCGACTCGACCAGGGAAAGACTACTCTACCACAGAACACTAGCGATAAATAGCATCGTAAATTTGCTTGTGTTTCGTGTAGTGATGAAAACTGGATACCCTTTTTACGTCGTCACTCTGTCTTTGTCTTCAGGGGTGACAATATACATTTTGATTCTTTTTCTAGCAAAGATATACACCATCTGCTTACCATCAGGTAGGCTATAAGCTTGTTTGTTGCCCTTGTTTCTATAAAAAATTACAAACAATAGACAATTCTATTGTTACAAGCGTCGACAGTAAAACATATTATTTATTCATTCTATAGAATATGGTAGATGTAGGTCTTTCGCTTTAGCTCTAATACTCAAAATTTTGCCATCGTCCGTTGTATAGTATGCGGTTGGGTATTGTCATGAAGAAGCAATGGTGAAGAGCAGTTCACATACTTGGGTTGTTTGTGTGCCTGCTTCTCCACCATGCCTTGCAATTTTTGCACATAAAACGGTTAACAGTAACTGTTGCAATAGGTGGCAGGAAGCTAAATTGAAGAACACCAACAGTAAACTACTAAACTGTCACTATAAGCTTCTTCTGGTTAATCTTTCTATATTGTTTGGGATCGGAATTTGATCGGGATTTTATCAATGCGTACACTTTTATAATCTCCTCAAGGTGATTCAATTATTTGTTACCTCTTGTTGTGCTCTCAATTGGACATCTGCCAATGTTTTGGGCATTACTTATATCTTGTTCCGGTCGACTGATCTTTTGCCAAAACCTGCCTATCATCTGTGACGAATCGTTGGTTTTTAGCTCTTCATCATTTCTTTTAAGTGCAAAATGCTTTAAAATGAGTCAATTGTAAACATTTGCACAATTTGCAAATTCACAGACACTTCGATTAAACTTTATCTTATTATGAAATATTGTCCTCTTTTGACGTTTTTGATTTTTCTTATTCTTCTTCTTCACTAGCCTGTAAAAGTTCACTGCCTTTCCAGTTGTGGGGGGGGGGTTTGCTTTAATCGCCGTTATTGCAACAGGCAGGTTAGCAATCGCAGTTCCTGACCTCTTGCACCTTGGAAGCTGCTTCCCGCCGCTGTTTTTTGTTTTTTAATTTCTGGCGTAAACAATATAACCATACTGCCATGTCCCAAAAGTCGCCTCTTACGTTAGTCACGGAAATTTTATATTAATATATGTTTTGATGAATGAGTGTTTTTATCAATAAACTTTTCTCTTAAGGCCTTGTTGGGTTTAATACTTAAAAATATATTAAAATTAGAAAAACAATACATTTTAAGTGCTCAAGGTTAAAGTCAAAAAGTAAATTACCCGTGTGGTGGTGGCGTTAGAGAATCCATCATTCAATTTCGTCTCGTGAGTGTCGTAAGAGGCGACTATGAGAAACCCCCTAAAGATCGCATGGCTTCCGACAGATGGCGGTACAACCAACTCGTTTACGCCAGACGTAAAATACCAAGACTGAGACGGGCAGCTGGGTCAAAAGTGAATGACGGGGAAGTAGGTTTAAAGCCAAAGAACGTGATGTAAGCAAAGAAACTATGATAGAATAAACGTTGGGTACTATCATCTGACTTATTTATGCAGTCAAGTAGCAGCGGACTCTTTATTGTTTCGGTTTACATGTGTAATGCTAGAATAATTACAAACTAACTCAAATTTGTTACGTATGCTGCACTGCAGCAATCAGTGCTGCAGCTATATTATGGTGTAGCACGAATGGGTCGGCTCGACGGGGGAAGCACCACGCTCTCACAGTATAATACTAAATAAAATAGCAGCTTAATATTGCTGTGTTTCGTATGGTGAGCGTGGAGATCCGGAGACCATCTTTTACTGCAAACGCGGCAATCCATCTTAGTCCTCAGGGGTGACAACGCATCTGCGTTTTGATACTTAATCGAGGATAAATATAGATGTCTATGGGTCACAGCATCCACTTACCATCAGGTGAATTGTGTGCTCGTATGTCACTCTTATTCAATAAAAAAGCGCGAATGGGTCTCAATCGAGAAAGGATCACGACTTCACAAAATACCAGCGTGTTATAGCAACTCAATGTAAATGTAGAGATCTGGAGATCCTTTTAAATGTAAACGAAGCATTCCACCCTAGTCCCTCGTTTGTTACCATTTATAAAAAAGTCAGTGTTTCACGTTGGTCCTCGAAAACGTTGCTGTATGCACCTGCAACTTATTTTTCAATTAATGGGTATCGTCGGCTGCGAAGGCATCTAACCCTAAAGTGAATTGCTAACTTGTTTGACAAACACGTCATAAAACACTTTTTATTTCGTCATAATTTTCTTTTCTTTTTAGTGTTTCACTTCTTAGTGAAATATTTAAAATATTCATTATATTTTTTACATTACTTTCATGTGAAACGAAATTAAAAAAAAATATATAAAGTTTATCTTTCATATTTTCCCTTTCATTTTACGTCAATGTGTCGGAAGTAGTGGGAGAGTTGCTTGCTAGGGACTGGGCCGTCTCGGTATCCTGTTGCTGTCGTAAATAAATACCCAAAACAAACAATGCAGGTAGTCTCACGTATGACCTCTCGCCATCGGTCGGACACCGTGGTAATTTGAAGGTTAACCTTGTATATTTTGAAATTCAAAGTGCCGTTTTTCATCAATATTTTGTATCATGATTGCTATTCATATTATATATTAAGCTTTGTTTTTATTGTCTCCTAGTATTTATAAGATTAAGGAATGAGGAATTGGTGAGAGATACAGAATACGTTTATGTTAGTAGGTAATGTTGGAAATATGAATTTTGAGGTAACTTTTTGCCTAGCGAGGCATATCGAGTGTGCTGCGGCGTGTCCTCGTTTCTACAATGATGGATCTAAGATGTTTTTGTTCCTTTTTTATACGTCTTTGTGGCGGAGGCTCTCTTTTTGCTATACGCTAAAGATACTTAGCGAAACATGCATGACTTAAAAGAACCTTTACCAACCGAAAAGTGTTGGTTAAGGATGCGACCCGTACCATCTGTTACACCAGTGTTCGAGGTCCTTGCCTAACAACCTTCGCGGTTTTAAGGCAAAAGAATTTAGAGAAGGAAGTCATAATTTGCCTTTGGATTTTCAGTTGTTTTACTTATCATTGTTATTTTTATCCATGTTTATTTTTATTATACGTAACGTATCCGGTTTAAGAACGTCAGCGAAAAAATGTCAAATATTAGTAATACAATTAACGGTCATAGAGCTTTTTTTATACATTTTGTAACTAAAATAATTACAGTATTTTAGTCTTGCAAAGTAAAAAACGTCAGCAAAATGTCTTTGATTATAAATCTTAGTAATAAATGTGAACAGTATCATATTAATAGATTATATTATGGCGATGCCAGGGCGGGTTGTTAGTGTTATACTCGTAATATTAAATTAAAAATGAAAAAAAAAACCCGAAACAAAATCAGCTCATCATCTTCAATAGATCATCATCTTAAATTGGTTGACCACATTTTTTTTAAAACATAGTTATGAACACTCGATTAAGACACCTCTCAAAAGAAAAAAAAAATACTTAATCAAAATCAGTTCACCACAGATATAACACTACAACACACTTATAAAACCCTTCTGTTTTCGTCGAGTGTTAAAAATAAATATAGTATTTAATACATTAAATTGTATCGTGCGATATGCCATTTTTCATTAGTCTAGTATATTGCGTATTAACTATGTTTGCTAATTATTGCAGTGCAGATTTATTTATTTAAAGCAATAAATAATTTCCAAGTTAGGTATCACTCTGTACAAATTTATTAGTGCTCGTTGTTTCATGAATAAATGCGCTGATTATTTTACGGATTTGATCGATATGTGGTACTGCTGCGGCCTTCGTATCTTGTCCTAGATAACTGTGCTGATATTTCTGTTTCCATTTGCAATTTACTTTTCTGTTACCTTATATGCTAGCAATATCGGTTTGAAAAAAAGCGTAGTTTGATGTTAAAATTCTTTCCCGCATTTTTTTATTGTTTATTTGTGTCAGTAATTCGTATTTAATAAAATGTGAATATCGCATTCACTTCGAATAAATCTGGATTTTACTGTTTAAATTAATTTCACCTTCAAAACATAGACATAGATACATTTTAATCGTCGTTGACAACTAGTATTGGTTGCAGGGTATCGCTTCTTCATTTACACGTTCCACTTTGTTCAATAAAGTGGAGGTGAGTGATGTCAAATTGGTGGTAATTCTGATTTGTAACGACCTTGTACGTTATGCTGAAATCCGGCCATGTAAATTTTCATCGAGCCCAGTGGCGATTACGCATTATGATAGCAACGTTTACTATTCTGGTTTTCATTTAAGTTTTTAATCTGAATTCTTGATACATTCGAGCAAATGTATGTGAAATAATTACGTTTTACTAGGTAATTTGTAGCTTACCTTGCGTATAAAGATGTTTTGGGTCTGTTTTAAAGTTTCCTTGAATCTTATAGTGTGTAGCAAACTTCTTGGCCTACGATATATGCCATGACGCCTCTGGCACTGTGTGATTTATGATATCAACAATGTCAAGGCGATGTTATGTCACAGTTACGTAAAATATCTGACTGGTTAAGAAATAAATGAATCCAGCTAGATAAAGTAGTGCTAAATACACATTTGGCTAGAACACAGCCTCAATTATTTACAATGTGGTCTTTATAAAATATTATGATATGATGTGAATATGTGTCTGATGGATAACGATTCGTTAAAGCTTCTTGCAATTCAATTCTGGGTATGTGCCAAAGAAAATTTGCGTGACGTACATGATTTGTTATATTCTTACACGCAAACATGTCCCAGCGAGGCTGTATATCTTTCATCAACGGATCGACTCCACAGGGTGTCTCTTGTCAAAAGGTGGTTTACAGCACAAGCCTTCGTGGAATATTTGTTACGCTGATGGTGTTCGTGAATATTTTAAACTCATTTGTTATAAGGTTGTTGTATTTTTTTATTCGATTTTAATTTGTGATTTATTATTTTTAGCCAACTCCAAAACACAGTTGCTCAATTCGACTGTACTTTTGTACGACAATTGGAACCGATTTTAATGAATCTTTTCTGGTGAAGTATCGCAAAGATGGCACTTAAATTGAATTTGAAGCAAAAATTTCACAACTAAGGGTGTAGAAATCGGAGATAAAGTTTTTAATATAACTGTTGAAACGACGTTCTAACTGTTACCCTGAGCTTGTGAACTTGTGATATTGCTTAGCCCACTTTAGACCAAATTAATTTAAAAAAATAGAGGTTTATTAATGTAACTTTAAAAATTTTAGTAAGTTATTTCACAAAACTTAAAGAAATAAAATTATTTCCATAGAATTTAATAGTAACTTTAATTTTCTGATATACTGTGTCATAGCTATTACATAGCCATATTTAATTATTATGTTATTAATAATTATTATTATGTTTTCGCTTTATTTATTTTTAAGTTGTTTGGTTTATTAATCCGTATATTATACAGCGCAGGATTATGAGTTTTGTGTATTTAATTTAACATACTATAAATAACGTAGATGTTAGGGTATTTAAACAAATGCAAATTTTTATTGCTGATTATAGTTTAATAAACTACTATTAACTAAATTCTAAAATCGTTATGAAAAACTGTATCAACGTGATCACGACCTTTCGATATTGTGATAAATTGTTAGCAATGTCAACGGTTTATCTATATCGCAGAGCATTCAAATCAGGACACTTATAGGTTTAGTTGAGCAATTATTCTTGTATTTATCACTTTAGATAAATCACTAATCGCAACGTTATTCTACTGCCGTTGATAATTTACGCTCTTATTAAGCGAGATTTGATTTGCTAATTCACATTTTATAATGCTGGTCCCATGCGTAAAGAACGAAGAAAGATACTGAATTGTTATGCTATTGTTTTATTGTATAGTTTGTGTTCTCTATATTTTTTTCATTGGCTTTTGCATATAAGTACTGTATATAGAATATGTGTTTACGTAATAAGTTACGTTTTGAAAAATATTATGTAATTTAAGTAATCAACAGAAGCGTGACCTTATATTGCAAGTCGCTGTCGACCTTTACTTTACATTTGTAAAGGTTATATCATATTTTCTTGTAAATATGGATCTTTATGTCTGCAATAAAGGATTATTATTATTATTATATTTTGTAATTTGTTTTAAAGCCATTCCTTCGCTCGTTTCCATATTTGTTTCCGTTTATTGCCTTGTTTTAATCAATCTTACCACAATAGAAAACGTCGGTGATTTTTGTTAGATCACAGTATCACAATATTAAGAGCCGTGGTAGCTCAGATGGTTAACGCTCGCTGCAAATATAACAGAACGCGAGTAACCCGGGTTCGATCCCCGCCGGCACCAATGAAATTGTTAATTGCAATTTTAAGTGCTGATTTACCACGTGCTCGACGGTGAAGGAAAATATTGTGAGGAAACCTGCATGTCTGAGGAATAAGAAAAAAATATATTTCGAAGACATGTGAAGTTCGCCAACACGCATTAGGGCTGCGCGGCGGACACTTCCCCGTCCTAAAACCCTGTTATAAGTAAAAGAGAGGAGGCCTATGCCTAGCCGTGGGATATAGGCTGTAACTTTACTTTTACTTTTTACACAATATTATTGTACATTGTAAATTGTTAGTTTAAAAATATTTTGACTTGTTCTCACCGTGCAAATTCGCCGGAGCTTGGTTCAGTAACAAGAAAGAAGTGAATGACCTAAATAAATTATTTTTTCTTACTGCAATTTCTGCATCTTTGTAATGCGACGCCTGAGTTCGATTGTGCTTTATTGCATGCTTGTACATTGAGACAATGAGTGATTTAATGATGCCGGCATTAAGCCTCTGTTCGCTTAACATTTTCGAAATTTATTCGTGTACAGCACCAGTTGATGCATTAAGGATACGTATTTCAGTGGATAACCTTTGTTAATATGTCGTTATTTAACTAGGTAGGATTTCTCTTTTGCATAGGTCTCCCTGGGTTAGTACTTTCTGATTTATTTCTGCTGGAACACAGCAGTGCATCTACGCATCTACTAAAGGGAATGAAAGTCAGTATTATGAGGCATTTCATTTTAGTTTCTCAGGTTACCGTTACTTTTACGGGATGTTAAAATCCACTGTTGATCATAGGCCTCCATAGTTTGTCTCATAGGGGGACTTTTGCCATAATTACCACGCTTGGGAAGCTGGTGGGCAAGCGTGGTTTTTTTTAAGTCTTTATTAGGAAGACGCTGCTGACTATCTCTTGATTTGTTTCCGCCTGTCGCCTCTTACGACACCCACAGGATATGTAAAATAAAGTAAAGTTACAGCCTATATACGTCCCACTGCTGGGCACAGGCCTCCTCGCATTTCTGAGTGGGTTTAGGGCAAGGAAATGTCCGCCGCGTTGCCCCAGTGCGTGTTGGCGAACTTCACATGTCTTCGAAATATTTTTTTTTTCTTATTTCTCGGACATGCGGGTTTCCTCACGATGTTTTCCTTCACCGCCGAGCACGTGGTAAATCAGTACTTAAAATTGCAATTAACAATATCATTGGTGCCGGCGGGGATCGAACCCGGTTTGCTCGCGTATTGTGAAATTTACAGCGAGCGCTATCCATCTGAGCTACCACGGCTCGCCACAGGATATGGCGTAGTGGTTATTCTTACACCGCCGCTACGTGACTAGTTCTCACGTGTGACCACTGCATTTGTGGCAATTTTTCTTTGACGTTAGTTGGTCGCAGATGTCCATGGGCTTGTAATCACTTACCGTCAGATTCACTTTTAGCTCTTTCTGACCCTAATATTATTGGAAATACGAAAAACAGTCTCACACATTTCTCATACAGCCATACATATCAATCAGTCCATTGCCAAAGTACAATTTTTTAACGGTTTGTCAAAACCTGCTTTCAATTTTTAATTTTTTTAAATTCTTTTTTAATTTAGGGACTTCGGTTATTTTTACCATGTCAGTCCCACTGTGCCATATTACTAAATAACATAATACAATTTATTAAATTACTTATAAAAATACTAACTAAATGGACACCATTTGAGCAGCATTTGACAGTGGTTCAGAGAGAATGCTTTGATATTCACCTATGTTACGAGTACTTATTTTGATGTCAGTTTTGGCGATTAGTAATTTCCTTTGTGATAGTTTTTGGATTATTCCGCGAGCAAGTGTTATCTTAGTATATCTTCTATTGTCTTACATGTTTCACAATTTGGAGGTTGTTTCTTTTTCATCATGAAAGCAAACTTGTTACACGGAATGTGTCCGGAACGAACTCGCATCGCTAATACAACAGATTTTTCAAATTAATTTTTATTTTTAAAATTTTTACTTTATGGATGTTCAAACACGTATCAATCAACGTGACTGTATTTTGTTCTCCTGAAAAATCATTTCAGTTAATTATTGAAGCTGATGAATATGATAACGACTATCTACCGTAAAAATTTTGTCGGTTGAACCAAAGCTATTAGTTATGATTCCTTATTGAACATAGAATTTAGTTCGAAACTATTATTAGTAGATAATTTTATTACTTCTTTCATAAAATAGTGACTTTATATACTTGTAAATTAAAGGATTTCACGTTAATCCGTGACTATAGAAATAGAGTAAAGTAAGGCGCGTATAAATTAGCAATTAATCTCGAGGGCGCTGTATCTTCGACAACGGCTTGGTACTTGCTTACTCACCTTGACCGCGCACGTTGTCCTCTCACTTATAGAATCACAGATGTTGTCTTTAACACTGATGGGATGGAAATGCTATTTTACTGCCTTTGCAACATTTGCCAAAATATTAAAAAAAAATATGAAGGAGTTACAGCAGTGTAATTTGCCTCAATATTAAAATGTAATGAAAGCACATTTTGGTTGCCTGGAAGAGATCGCTATGTAGCGATAAGGCCGCCAAATTGTACATGTAATCTGCTCTCTGTTATGTTCTTTGTAAATTTGTTTGTGGTGTGCAATAAAGTATATTCATTCATTCATTCATTGTTCCGGTGAACTGTTATTAATTATTATACCGGGTTATTTTTGCAATAACCGGCCAATGGTGCAAAGAATGCCTCTTTTTCAGTAAAAAGGGTCTCCGGTTCTCTACACTCACCATACGAAACACAGCAGTATTAAGCTACTATTTGACGCTAGTATTCTGTGAGAGCGTGGTCCTTCCCCGGTCGAGCCGACCCATTCGTGCTACAACTATACTACTAATATAACTGCAGTATGGCTCTACCACGTATAAAATTTTATCTTTAAAATTCAAAATACGTACTAATGCATTATTTAAACTGATTTTGCTGATTTTCGCAAGGGTCGATCTACTGTTTATATATTTGTGTGTATTGTGTGTACTACTATTTATATATTTGAACTTAACTTTATAATTTGGCTATACTCTTTTTAAAATAACCCTGTATAAGAAGGCCGTTGAATCAAAATGGTAGGCGGAACCACCATTGTGTAATTCTTCTTATTACACAGAGCACGTTGAGAGAGATAAACCTTTTCATTTCACCAGATTTTGTTTTTAATATGTATTATCGTATTTTATTTACTAGTGTCCCGCAGTCATCAAAGACCATTTTCTTATTATATTCTTTTTTTAAGGATCAACTAAGAATAAAATAAATAAATAAATAAATCTCTCCAAAAAAAAAAAAACAAGTTTTTTGGATAAAACATAACCTAAATCACACCTGATCCTGACGTCGCTTTCTCTATTCTTAAGTTTCCATTCATATTGACAGACAGACAGGTAAAAGTTTAAAAAATGATTATTCAGTTGTAAACGGTCTATAACTCCTTACTTCAATAAAGGCTGCTATTTTGATATTATATAGTTCAAATTGGAAATTTCCGTTGTTGTCAATCAATTATTAATATGTTATTATTATAACCGTGGTAAACCTTTTGTTACTTAGAATTTAAGTCGATGTTTGCCTTATAGGTGTTTTTTTTTTAAATAATAATAAATATCTATATTATATATATGGTCTAGGCATTTTTAAAGGTCAAAACTTCATTCAATAAACAAACGTAAAAGTTATTTTAGTCGATTTGTTTTCAAATTATTTAAATTTGGCACAGAGCGGTGATGCGAAGAATACAAATATTTCTATGTTTAAGTTCCTTCTCTCTGTTTGTTTTTTTTATTTTAGACCCAGTTTTGGGATGTAGAGTAGTTAGTTTCGAAAAAGTTTATGGAATAACTTCCACATGAATTTATTCTATAACTCCTTAAGGCTTCGTAGGCCAGGAGACCTAGATACAACGCTGTGAGTACCACTGCATCCTCGCTTACCTCCAATTTTATCGCATAAGCGTTACGTGGGGTGTAGAAAGTCTTTCCGAGTAAATTTATTCCTTTATTTTTTTTTTTTTGGAAAACATTAAGGAATTAAATAATTAATGTAATTTATCCTTTTATATGTATAAAAGTTTATATAAATTTATATTTTATATGAATTCGATCGTTTCTTTATATTTCTCGTTGCTCATTAAAATGCTCATTGTTTGTTATTTTTTGCTTGGCTCGGGTTTAGCGTTGGTTTAGTACTCTTTTTAGTTACTTTGGTTCTCTTATTTTCTCATATATCAACTTCATACACCTTATAGAAGCTTTTGAATATTCTTTAAAAATAGATTCTTAATAAATTATCATATATTTATATATGTGTGTGTTAATTGTAGCGTACATGATTGTGAGCTATTATTTGAAAAAAAAAAAATGGTCTCGCTGGGTTTCATACTGGTTCTTCCGAGGATAGAGGTTTTTTTGCGAACTAGTGGTAAATGAAAAAAGTGACTTTCAATAAGTATTCTTTATAGTATATATTGAAAAAAAAAATATGTTTCTGTTTCTATACATATACTAGCTGGCCAGGCGGACGTTGTTCTCCACTTTCCGACGACTTTCTTGTAAAAAATCCTTAAATACGCAATAATAAATAATTTTGGGTTACTTATCGGTTTAAAAACCACCCTACCTCTCAAGTTGGAAAAACTACACACAGTGTGTAAAATTTCATTTCAGTAGCTCATCGCGGACAAACAACGTGACACGTAATTTTTATACATAAAGGTATATTTCTAACATTTCGCGCCTTTGTAACTTTTAATAATTCTATTTATATTATTGTACTAGCAATCCGCCCCGTCTTCGCACGTGTGATATCTGAATCTTGACAACAGCGCTACCTTCCGGGTCCAATTGACAAAAACGTAAAAAAAAATACGTGGTAGAGCCACGCTGTGTGTTATATTTGTACCACAAATGGGTCTGCTCGACTGGGGTAGGAGCACGCACTCATAGAATACCAGCGTAAAAAAGCAGCGTAATGCTGCTGTGTTTCGTATGGTGAGTGTAGAGAACCGGAGACCCTTTTTACTGGAATCGAGGCATTCCACCTTAGTCCACAGGGATGACAACGCATTTGCATTTTGATTCTTAATTGAGGATAAATGTGGATGTCTATGGACCACAGAATCCACTTACCATCAGGTGAACTGTGTGCTCGTTTGTTACCCAATGCTATAAAAAAACCTATCCAGGGACACGTTCAAAATTCACAACATCGCTCCAGCCGCTTGAGAGGAGTTCAGCAACAAACACACGCACAGAAAAGTTATTTATATACTAAATGTTTTTGTATCATCAGCTTTTTTCTTTTACTCATAATTTTGATGTAGGTTGACGTGAAGATTTTCTTCGTTGTCGTTCGTCAGTTTGTCGGACGGTCATTTTGTAATGTCACTGAATTATAAGTGAGGACACGATGTTGGGCAATTTCTCGTTTCCTGCCACGTGCATAATTTGTTATACGATTTTGTGCACATGAGACTTAAATTTGAATACATCTACTTTTTATGATGTTGTGTTGACACGATAGTTTATTCAATTCATAGCAATAGGTCCTTTTCATTGCGACACAATCACGGCGAGAGATTAAATAAATCGCCAGTTATTGTGGATGGACGTTGCGTACGGGGTTGACTTTCATACAACATTGTCGCCAATTACTTGTCCAAACGCGCCAGACAGGGTCTGCTCTGGTTTGAAAGTGATCGTTTAAGTCGTATCTTAACGCCTAAATTGCTACACAGTACTGACACACTTCGATACAAAGCAAAGCACATTTTTAGTTCCGAACCCAGCAAAACGCTTAATGACTGCGATTAATGAAACGTTCAGTGGAATATAATAGAATTATTTTTATTCAGTATAGATTTCAAATATATATATATATATATATTAAACTTTACCACTGGTTTGGAAAAAACTATTCTGGATAGAACGAGCAAGAAACCCAGTGGGACTTTCTTTTTAAACATTGATTTACAATATACTTAATATTTTATACAGCGAAGTATGAAATATTTAGAAACAGCATGGTAGCGATTGACTTATTCCCACGGGCTATTCTATCTTATTATACTCTTTAATATTATTGTTTCTTAACAAATTAATTTGCTTCTAAGTTATATAATTGGTGTAAATAATTTAAGGATCCTATTTATGCTATTTGTTGTTGTAATTGAGCCGAAAAAAAATTAAATGATCTTAATTTAGTATACAAAACACTTAATTATAAAATAATATAACTATATATATATATATATATATATATATATATATATATATATATACATATATCATAACATGAAAAATATTATTGGGTTATGTAAAGAACGTGAAAGTTATTGTTAGTGTAAGTAATAAATAGTGATGAGCAAAGCAAAACCAAGACCAAAACTAAAACAGTCCTGGTATAGGTCCGGGGGGCTTGTTTGTCCGATCTTGGTCTTGGTCTTGTCATTCAGTCTCTTACTTAATACTTACGTTCTTTTGAAAATTTTTCAATCCTTTTATAGGTATAAATTATAATTTTATGGTCAATAATTAATATCTAAGTATAATTAATTAAACTTTATTTTACAATGATCAAAATTTTTTATCGTATTGGTTTTAATAATCATATAATATTTTATTAATTATTTGTTTATATTTAGTGTGTAAAATTAGAGGGGTAATTTGGAAATTAAACAAGCAAATGTTTATTATTATGAAGTTCTTACTAATATTCTCATATATTCCATTTACTTACTCATATATTATGTATTGTCCTTGTTAATTCGGTCTTGGTCTTGCTAGTGTATCTATGATCTTGGGCTTTGAGACCAAGACTAAGAGACCAAGATTAAGAATTAAAATGCAGACGCGTTTTCACCCCTGAGGACTAAGATGGAATGCCTCGTTTTCAGTGAAAGGGAAGAATGAAGCGTGGAATATCATCACAATATTAACATAAATATATATATATATATATATATATATATATATATATATATATATATAAAAAAGTATATATATTACATAATATATGGTAAAAAAAAGAGTTTCAAATATATAGTTTTTGTTAATTTTGTTTAGAGGGAGAAAGTATCTTTTTAATATTCATAAAAACTTACAACTCGATGTTTTCTTTTACAAAACTTCCTCTTTTCATTTTAATGAATTTTTCGAACAATATATGACATACCTATAAGTTCTGCGTCAAACTAGTGAGCAAGCGATAAATAGGGCACTCTGTTTAAGGTTGTCCGGACAGTAACCCGCTTCATAAGTGGCCGGACTATTTACCACGTCCCGTTATCGCCGCCGCGATAGGGATTCGTCGATATCCCGCGAAACTTCGTGCGTTTATCTTGGAATGTACTCGTAGTCACCCATAAGCTGCAATTATCAGTAGAAGCGAAAAATTAAAACCCGTCCCTGTTCATTACGCGCGTGTGTTTAAGTGCATTTTTACAATTGCTGTTATCAGCGGAATAGTCACAGCTCAAACCGGTAGTCCCGGCGCCGTAGTACGACGTCCACCGCCCGTGTCACCGGTGGTCATCGGCCCCCAACTTGTGAGTTTCGCAAGTCCAGTTAACCATACGAGTCGCTCTCATTAATATTCCACGGTTGATGCTATTGCGAACCTAGTGTCGGCGTCCTACGTACGGTATTAGTATCAATGCAGGTGCAATTTCATATAATACACTTCGTCCATTGTACACATTGTTTTTATGTTTACGATGATGTCTGCGGCATTATCACGTTCGGTAACATTACCATATTTGAAAAAGCGCCAGAGAGAGAGACATCTTACGCGTTCTCCTGCATTTGAATTGCATGTTAAATGTAAATAGAGAGCTTAAAAAGCGTCGCCAAAGAAACAAAGACATTCCGTAGCGTCGAGGCGAGAGGGAATCTTCCGAGGAGGGCGGCGCGCAGACAGCTTCGTCGTGTGTAAATGCGTGCAGCACAAAAAACGGATAGGCAGCCAATAAAAACCCCGTCGGGAGAAGTCGAGGGGCGGGTGCACTGCGCTGCGTCGGTAATTGCACGATGCACATGCAGTCTCTCTCCGCCGGGCTGGCTGCGCGCACGCAGCCTCACCAACCCTTACGGTGCCGGTTCGCGATTCAATTCCTAGAAATATGCCAGCCAACCAATAACTCTACCTGTTTTCGCGACCGTTGAGCACAGTCCGCGTCCGAGTCCGTTATCAGGAAAACGTGGTCGCGGCCGACGGCGCTTCGCGTGCGTTCCGTTTCCGCTCGGTTGAATTATATTCCTTAGGGGCTTTAGCATCTGTTATCTATTTCCAATAACGATGACGTGAGTTTCTTTAATACAATGGAATCATTTTGTAATATGTCTTGAAAATTTACGTTTGCCGTTTCATTTTTGCAGGGCAGCCACCGCTGCAGCAGTCACAGCGGACGGGCAAGCGAGGCCCCCTGGCCCTTCCGCTGAAGACGGCGCAATGAAAGGCGTGGAGGCAACACCAGAGGAACAAGAACGGTTAGCGACCGGAAATAACAATGGATCCCTCGATTGCAAGTTGCCCCAACCGCAGGACCCCGAGCAGCGAACGGCCTTCCATTCGACGCGCGTCTTCATGCTGGTATTTCTCTCGGGTTGGGTGCTGCAGGGGATGTTTCTCACATATTTTGTGAGCGTGACAACGACAATTGAAAAGCTTTTTAAAGTGGAGTCGAAGACGACGGGCACCCTACTAGCGGCGACAGAAATCGGGCAGATATGCACGGCGTTGTTTCTGACTTATCTGGCCGGTCGTGGTCACCGGCCGCGATGGATTGCTTGCATGATGCTCGTGCTCGCTGTTGGAGTTATAGGCTGCATGATGCCTCATATGTACTATGGCACTGAGTTGCTCGAGGTTCATTTGAACTCCCACACGGCCGGTGCAGGGCCAGTTTGTGCTGTAGACAAGAACTCATCTCTAATCAAGTGTGATGATGCTCAAGTAAAGAGCTCAGAAGCAAGGCTATCGATCACCGCGAACGTTATTCCATGGCTATTCATCTGTCTGCTCGTGGTTGGTGTGGGACAAACTGGAATCGCCACTTTGGGTATACCATACGTCGACGACAACGTTGGAAGCAAACAATCGCCACTTTACATAGGTGAGTGAATTTATCACCTTAATTAAACAAAATAGATTTTACGTATCTCTCGAGTGTCGGTCGAATTTACTTGTACATGTATTGACACACAGACTGTTGAAGAGACTATTGGTGTACAATATTATGAAGTTTGTCAATCACTGACCACTGCCCAAGGCGCGCTCACAATACGATGTTTGCTCATTGCTGCCCTTTTGCGTGTTATGTAATTAAGGCTGAATTGAGTTTCGCAGTTTTCTGTGGTTTATACCACACGAGAGTATAAAAGTAACTTATATTTATTTAACAAAACTAATTTTACGGAATCTATCGCGTTTATTTAACTGATTTTACTTATTTTTAATTCCCGACGTTTCGGGTGCTTTACAGCACCCATGGTCACGGGGGAGACTGAGATGTTTGATGACAATGACATTGGGACGTCAAACATCTCAGTTCCCTCCGTGACCATGGGTGCTGTAAAGCACCCGAAACGTCGGGAATTAAAAATAAATAAAATCAGTTAAATAAACGCGATAGAATCCGTAAAATTAGTTTTATTCAATGTGTAGTGTTCGCGTAAATTTAAGAAATCATTAAGTTATATTTATTTAATACTAGCGATAGGCCCCGGTTTTGCACGGGTGATTAAGTTCAAACCATCCAGGGATCTACTCAAAAACACAAAAAAATCATCAAAATTGGTTTAGCCTTTTTCGAGAGACTAAAGGATAGCAATTGATTTTTACATATCGAGATATTGGGTGCGTTCGGCAGAAAAAAGCGCTAGCAAGCGCTTACTAGCGCTAAAATAGTTTTCGGCTAGGACACGATTGCTACTTCAGTAGCGCTGACACAATCCGCCATTTTGCTTATTTAATTTGTTTGTTTGAAGTAGAGTTTATAAGTTGTTTTTTTTGCAATATTAGTTTTAAGTAATATAATGACATGAATAGACATATACATGTTATTAAAAATTCATGATTGGTAAGTTTTTAATATGAATATTACTACTACTTAAAACTAACATCGTGTCCTAGAGGAAAATAGCTACATACGATTTGACAGCGCTTACCGCTTACGATCGCCATTTTGCTTACAAGTGCTTGCTAGCGCTTTTTTCTGCCAAACGCACCCATTATATATACTTGCGTTATATCTTTTGGCAGGAAATTCTTGAAAGCATTGTACCTATGCGTATTACTAATAAGATTTGTCTCAGGGGAAAATGCTAGAAGACTCCGAGCGCATCTTCCTAATCAGCCCAATTGCCTATTCCGGCAACTCAATATTACTGCTATTATTATGTTACACAGTCCGCATAGTTAGCATCCTGCTCTGATACGAAGTAGAATATTAATTATTTTTGTATTTAATACAAAACTGCAGTTTTGTAACATTAATTCGTAATTTTCGAATTTTCAGCTTCCAATATATTTTTCTTTTTGTTCATATTATAACGATGTAACCCGCCTGCAATTTCCAGGGGATTTTTTTGGAAAAGGGAGAATTGTTTGCAGTTGTTTGGGTGGCGGTAGTCACTTACCAACAGATGAGCGAAATATCGTTTGCCCCTTCTTCTATAAAAAATTAATGTTTTAAACATTAAAGTTAAGAAATTATTTATCTGTCTGTTCGTACAAAGTTAAATTTCAAACTTTTGAATGTGTCGACATACTAATATACTCTACCTTTATGGAGATGTCGCGAACACAACTATTATACCTTGATTATGTTTACTTACTTATATGGGTGTAAAAACGATTTAACATTCACAAATAATATGTATTTGTAATTAATTATAATATAATAATTAAACGGTTTTTTTTTGAAAACGCATGTTCAACGGATTTATATTTGTTAGCTTTTGGGAACTTGCATGACTTTGTGTTAAATTATTATGCAGCAGGGGTCGAGTGACTGGTTTTTAGCTAGAACAAAAAACGCATGGCTATCGCGTGTGCAGTTTGTTTTGTCTGGGCGGCGCGGCGTCTATTGCGTTGCCTCGCTGCTCTTGTACCGATAATGTCGACGACCGTGGGCCCCTTTGCGAGCGAGGCGCGTTAACTTTATTATAATTTAAAAAATACACACACACACATATATATATATATATATATATATATATATATATATATATATATATATATATATATATATGTAAGGATGTTTGTGTATAAGAAATCGTTTAACTCAAAATATATTTGATCAAGAAAGTTCTCCCAAACGGGGAATCGAACCCTACTGACAACTATACAACCGGAGATGGTGATGTTGAAAATTGTTGTTTTCGTATAATAATGTTTTTTTTTTAAATTATTGCTTCTGAAACAAAGGCTATTTGTCAGTTATTTGATCCTGAAATACTACGTATGTAGTTATACTAATCCTCTTCTCTTTGGCTGCAAAATAAAAGAACCCTTTCACTTGCATCCACGATAAGTTAATGAAATAGACTGACTAAACTATTATATATATATATACATATATATATATATATATATATATATATATATATATATATTATAACCCGCTCATGTTTTATCCCTTACAACACTGTATTAACCAATCGTGCGTTCATAAAAAATAAATTCCTGGAGTTTGAATATTTCATTTTACCGCTCCAAAACCGTCTCGATCATTTGTGCGTTAACCTAGCAAGCCGCCAAAAATGAAAACTCGCGGCAACTTCGTGACAGTGACCCGCGGTCACTTGTGCGAGATGGATGGTTGTTTCGTGGACGACCGCGGCCGCAGTAAGTGTTTTGTTTTTGTAGTTATATTTACTAATTGATTCTAATTGTTAAGATGAAACTAACTTCAAAAGAATATCTGCAAATTTACTGAAATTCGAAGCAAAACCCGTCGTTAAAATCTTAACGCACGAACGTGCATTGTGCTCAACTACTCCTTTTAGTCCAAAGTCACCTTGTAATTTTTGATACCTTTTTTCTTTGCAGAACCGCCTCTAGATTTGGAGTTGGTCTTTGAACTTTTGGGCGATGGGTCCCAGTGAGACTTAGATATATCAGACGAGGAAGCCGAGCCCAGAATCGAAGTTCGTCCATTATTGGATGAAGATATACCTGGTCAGGAATTACCAAATGCTGAAAATGAGTCCGATCCAGAAATTGATGTACCTATGGCTCAAATTGCACGAAATAATCGCGAGAATATCCCGCCTACACGTAGTTCTAATACGGCCAGAAACATCCGCGAAAAACAACGGCCAAGACTGTGGAGAAGAACTGAATTTAATGACAAAACTCATGAGTACAGTACTAGCCTCCCCGCTCAAGATATTAAAACCCCACTACAATATTTTGAAGAGTATTTTAACGATTTTTTTGTTCGTAAATATGGCCTCCTGCACCAATATTTACGCTTTGCGCAAAAAAGGAATAGTTTTGAATACAAATAAGCAGGAAATGAGCAAATTGTTTGGCATTTTTCTGATTATGGGTTGTATACCGTTTCCACGTATACACATGTATTGGCGATCGGGTATGAGACTGGACATCATTGCCGAAAAAATGCCAAGAGAACAATTTTTTTGCTGCGTAACAATATGCATGTCGTGGATACGGAGGATGCTCCAGAGGGAAACACAAACCCTCTTTGGATGGTACTACCAATGATTAACGCTGTTAAAAATACCTGCATGAAGCTTGAACGTGTTCCAGGATTCTATTCCATCGACGTACAGATTATACCATTTGCAGGAAAATGCCATCTCAAGATACTGTCAAAAATGAGCCTAGACCGCTAGGACTTAAAAATTATGTTCTTACTACCAGCGATGGTCTCATGCTGAATTTCGAAATATACTACCCAAATAATACTGCTTTTGAAGATAGATCCTTAGGCGAGGGGCCACCAGTAATTCTAGGTCTAGCCAAAAATGTTCCACCAAATAGTTGCCTTTACTTTGATCGGTATTTTAATACAATACCTCTGTTAGACCGACTTCAGGAGATTAATATACATGGTACAGGCACTATCATGCTGAACCGAAGAATACCAGATCACAAAAAACTGGATCTCAAGAGTGACAAAGGTTTACAGCGTGGTGATGTGATGCAATATACTTCCAAGGATGTTGCACTTGTTAAGTGGAAAGACAACAAGGGTGTTCTTATGGCATCGAACTGCACAGGTGGAAACAATACAAGTCAACGTCAATGTCAACGTCAGTGCCCCACGTATTGTTTTGAATTACAATAAAAATATGGGGGGAGTTGTCGTCCTAGACCAACTCTTAGAATACTATAGGACATACGAAAAGACCAGAAAGTGGACAGTTAAGGTGATGGTGCACTTTTTAGATCTAGCAGTTGTAAATGCTTGGCGAAAGTACCACAGAGACTGCGCTTCTAACAAAACCAAAGGCAAAGATCTACTTTGGTTTAGGGTAGATCTCGCAGACGCACTCATCAACAGGATACCTATTTATCAGTCTCGACAGTTTGAAAATAACAATGAACCAACAACCTCACAGGAGTTGCAGATAGAACCAGAGGAAAAACCGTCTAAAAGATACAGGCCATCTGTTGCTCCTTCGTTTGACAAACGATTTGACAAGTTTGATCACATGCCAGTCTTAGATGACCTTAAAAGAGGCAGAAAATGCAGGATGGAGAGTTGCACTTCTACTACAAAAGTACGATGCATAAAGTGTGATGTATACTTGTGTATGCTACGAAAGCAAAATTGCTTTTTGGAGTATCACTCTAAGTAACTTTTAATGACGTCCATGGAAACTTGGTACTTACAATTAGTGGGTAATTTTAGATTTCTTTTTTTTTTTTGAGAATTGAAATTTTTTGTTTGAGAATTTTAATTTTATTTTGAAAACTTCTTTTTAGCTAAGAATACTTTGACTGACTAGTTGATAAAATAATTCTGTTGCTTCCAAGTAATATTAAGTACTTAAATGCGGGTTGAGAACCAAATAATTATAGTTCTTAATTAAGAATAAAGGTTCCTAATTATAAATGTCAAAAACCAAAAAAAAAAAAAAAAATCCTTAAAAAGACTGATTACATTACAAATGATATAGTAAAAGCATGGTTTTTCATTTAATTTCCCTCGAACGCACAAAGTTGCGTTGGCACAGTTGAGCACGACAGCGCACGTTCGTCCGACGGTGATTTGGGGGGTCCTGGAGGAATACGATTTTTTTTTACTATTTTTTTAGGAACCCTTAGACCATAAATGTAAAACTGCATGGCATGGTTTCATTATTAATTATAATATTTTTTGTCGTGCTGTAAGGGTTATAGCAGAAGAAGATAAAAGGATATTGGGTTTTTCTGTCAAGATATTTTCATAAGCAGCGTCCCTGACTTGGAAGATAGCGGTGTTTTGTCCCCGTGCTTCGGAACGCACGTAAAGTCGTAGGTCTTGTGCATAATCTCTCGTCGGTCCTGTCGAATACCCTCCTAACGGACATTGAGAGTGAGGTAGTAGAAAGTGCACTAGTGCTTGTGCATACACTCGGGCAGTATAGTCCTATCCTGCGCCGCAGGTGGCTAGTTTCCGTAGGGACTGGTCGCCACGACCGAAATTCGATCTGGAGGACATTATATAAAAGAATGGAATCCGCTCAGAAGATAGGATCGACAACTCAGATCATATAAACAACAGGAGATATGCCCGGTAGTTAAAATGTATCGGAACCCGGTGTCTCCAGTTTGCCCCCGCCACTCGCCAACTACTACACATGCAGTTCATTAAATTGATAGATACGCAGTAGCGCACACACACGCATTCACATCTTTAACTCACAAAAGCCAGCAGCGGCTGCTTCACGAAACTATCGTGTGAGTGAGAGTATCAGTAAAACACTTATCCATTGCGCTATTAGACGCTGATTCACAGGTCGATTTGTACTAAGCAAGCAATGGTTTTTGTTCCTAATGAAAACATTTGATTTGGTTTTTCATCGTGTTTCTAGTACCACGAAGTAATGTTTTAATAAATTGAATAAGAAAAACATTAATATTTTAGTACTTACGTGTGAAATGAGATGCCATCTTTCATGTAATTCACAATACAGCTGTTATTTTTGCAAACAATCACTGAACAACGCGGCATTTTGTCAAAAATCACGAGCAGTGAAGACGTCACAAGTTGACATTCGACTAATTACCGAAACTGGCATCAGGCCGCTTTGCGGCCGGATGCGTTCGCAAGTGCCACGCCTCCTTGCCATATCTCCTGTTGTTTATATGATCTGAGAACGACACGATATGACAAGCGGGAAGACGAAGTATGCGAGTACATCAGAACCATACTTTGTGACATTCCTTGGGGAAGATCTACGTTCAGTAGTGAAAGTTCAAGTGAGGGGCAGTAATGATGACAACGATGGTCCCCTCACTACAAAATTCTGATTAATAGGTTAATTGTTATCGGCGATAATATGTTACATGCATAAAAAATAGTATAATGAATAACCCCTTTCATTTCTCAATCTGTAATAAAACCAATTACAAATATTGAATTTTTATTGGGTCTTATTCTGGACCTAAAATGTAGTAACCGATTGGTTATCTAACCACCAAGTTACATTTACTACAAGGATTATTTAAAAGTAGATTATTTCTAGCAAACTCCACAGACGTATATTTATGCGCTGTGTGCTCTAAAGTTTTAAAATTTTCTAACAAAAGCAGTCTTACGGTCGCTGTACACGATTTGAAATGTATAGCAACATTATCGTTTCTAACATACGTCGTCTAGACTGGCGAATGCGGTAGAAAATCTGTAAAGTGTTCGCTAAGGAGATTTTATTTCCACTAAACCTCTAATTTTATTAAATTTAAATAGTGTCTTAAATTATTTTCTTGTGGCAATCCTTATTTGATCGATCACCACCAAAATTGGTATATATATATATATATATATATATGTATTTAAATGTAATTTTTCAATAGAGAAGGTAGGTTTTAAACCACGAACAAATTGAAAAAAGAAATTAGAATCAAATAAAATTGATTTTATTTGCTTTTTTTCAATCAAGCATGCCAATTAATAAATTAAATTGCATGCGCCAAAATAAAAAATAAAAAAGTTGCTGAATACACATTATCATCTTGGGTATGTTCCGAAACGTTTTCAGTATACTGCCGAATACAAACGTCATCAATTGACAATATATTGTACTGGCGTGCCGCTGTCATATTGTGTCGGATATCCGGCCATATAAATATAAAATAATTTCTAATTGTGTGTACGCTGAATGAAGCATGCCAGAATTTGTTTTTATTTATTCAAATACAAAAAATTATAGAATAATTGCTGGTGTCTTCATTAGGAGGGTATAATTATTTTTTGAGCACAAAATGACAAAATAATCGCCATAACTTTTCCAATATGGCGCAAATCTATGACGTTATATACTGTCCTATGTTTTGGAACGAATCACCAGTATAGGGTCGATTCATGACGTCATTTGCGTTGGACAGTACACTATGTTCTATTTTGGAACATACCCCTTAACTTGCAGGACGACGTCTGCCGAGTTGAGCTAGTATTTCATATATTACTTATTTGGTTTTGCGATTTTCTTAAAAATCTTTGTTATTAACAAAAAATATATGTAAATATACACACATTGAATGTTGGTGGAACTCATCATTATTTTAATGAACATATGAGATTTACCCTCTAGTCTGCTTATAGTATAGAAGCCTTATACATATATGTATTAGTAACCTGTGATATTTTCAATAAGGGAATGTACCTAACATTTTAAAATATACAAAGTGCAGAGTAGTGTAGTAAAGAGAATATACTATATATTAAACTTCAATAAATGTATGATCGTTCCTAACTAAACAATATAACTCTTTCAAATTTAAAACGATATTTCCACAATTATTTCTTCTGCGGCTGCAGGGTGCTGGGTTCCGGCTGATATTTTTTTTTATAGAGTAAGGGTGACAAACGAGCACACGTTCCACCTGATGGTAAATGGATGCTGTGGCCCATAGACATCTTCATTTATCCTCGATTAAGAATCAAAACGCAGATGCGTTGTCTGCCCTTGAGGACTAAGATGCAATGCCTCGTTTCCAGTAATAAGGGTCTCCGGTACTCTACACTCACCATACGAAACACAGTAGCATTAAGCTGCTATTTTACGCTGGTATTCTGTGAGAGCGTGGTCCTTCCCCGGTCAAATAAAGTAATGTAATTTTGACAGTGAAAGTTAATATGCGTTCACTGAATTTAGATGTGTTTACACATTCTTCTTCTGTAGGTAGATATTGTTACTTGAAGAACCGATAAACGATGGAGAAAGGAGTTGCAGCCTCGCGCTCGTAAGCTACGTGCATCTAGCTATTTCACGCTGGTATTCTGTGAGATCGTAGTCCTTCCCCGGTCGAGCGGACCCATTTGTTGATTTGAACCTTAATACAGCAGCACCACGTTTCAGTGTTTTGTTAAAGTTGTAAAAATGAGTGACTGCTGCAAAAATATACGTAGGTTAAGAATTTACATTAAATACGCTTCTATATTTATCGATCTATACCTATCCAATACAGTAAACAAACAGCGACGATATATTAATGTTCTCTTTTATTAACATTACGTAAATATTTACTGCACAAAGTGCACCATGAATAACTCCGCTGATAGTCACGACCCAACTTAACGGACGAGCAACTTTACGACCTTATGTCGATGCAAGTTATTGAAGAGTGCAGGGAGTCTATTTTCGTGTAAAGTGTAGGCGAGATAATATTTCTATTTTAAGTTCACGTAGAAGGAAAAACCTTAGGAAACTGTGTATAGTGAGGTGTGGTGTGTGGTGAAGGCTTTGCGAAAAATTCATAGTAATATTATGCAGTATAGTATACATATAATATTACTATAACTTTTCGCACTACCTTTAACGTATAACAAGCTTCGCTTGAGTGATTTCTGGATCTCGACAACAGCGCCACCTACCTACCGAGTGCAAGTGTGAATCTGAACCATTCTCGAATCAACTAAATCACACACACACACACACACACACACACCCGCACGCGCCCACACACACACACACACACACACACACACACACACACACACACACATACACACGCACGCACGCACGCACGCACACACACACACACACACACACACACACACACACACACACACAAAATGTCATCAAAATCGGTCCAGCCGTTTAAGAGGAGTTCACACACGGAAGGAATAATTTTATATATAAAGATATACTTATAGTATAGTCATAGTATATTACCATTACCAGTCTATTTTTAGGTTCATTATTTTTTAATGGATATGCCACTAAGTATCGTGCGTGTAACCACTGAACCAGTTTCCACTTATGATTTTTGGTTTTATCCTAGAACCTATATAAAACCTATATAGAAAAAATATAAGTAGCCTTATTTACACCTACTTATTTTCTCGTTTTGTGTAATGATTCAAATACACAACTTCCGCTATATTTACTTCAGTTCCGTGTAATAAAAGCTGTGTTATTCGATTAGCTTAGCGCATATTCAGATTGGTATTCAATTTACAATCGATTAAAACAGCATCATTATCTCCATTTTTGGATCGTTGCAGGCTACATAACTTTTAGTGTATTGTCCTTAAGAATGATTTGAGAAATTGTGATAGGTGGTGTATATTATACTTACACCATCAAGCTCTAAAACTTCTATATACTAACTAAGCAAAGCTTTATTACATCTACATATCGATAACAATATTAAATTGTGATTTTATTTTGTTGTAAAGTTCTCGAATATAAGTTTTAATATAAGTTGTACTTTATGAATCGGGGTTTGTCCTTTTGTCTAAAACTTCATAACGGGCAATGGCACGAATTAAATTTTTAATTGAACATTTTACATTTTTAAATGATCTGGCCTCTAATGGCCTGGCCACACTAAGGAGAAATGCCGTTAATTATCGCGTTGATGGACGTTGAATCTAGGTGTGGCCACGAATTATCGCGATAATCTGACAACGGCATTAACAATGCCGTTTCCCGTTTGCCGATAACTCGAGTGCCGGTACATCAAAGGATTAACGCGCGAATTATCGCGTTGAAGCGGCCACACTACGTTTGTCTCATTGTGCACGGTGAGTGCCACGGGGTTGCCACGTATGACTGCGATGGAGTGGAGTAATGAAAAAGCTTTTCGAGATTGAATTAAAAAAAATTACTTCAAAAGTATACTTTAATTTACGGTATGAAATCAAGAAAAATAAGCAGGAGAAAAAAAAAACAATTTTTGCAGGTCAAAATTCATAGTGCACAGTGGAACGAAACCATAGATATAATACGAAACCCTGGGTACGTGTATCTAATTCACACTTGACCAGTATTTATGATTGGCTTATTAGTTATTATTTCATTAAAATATATTTACGTTTGTCTTATTATTTAGCTTAAACCATTTGACATCTTTCTAGTACAATTTGGGTGCGGGAAAAAAAAAATAAAACATAAATAGATTTGTGTACGTTTCCTGTGCATTTTTAGCATCGACCATCTTCTTTTTCTTTGTATTCTTTTTTCTTTGTTTATTTTTTTATTTTATAAACTATTAACTATATATTAATATTTGTTTATTTTTTTATATTATAGAAACACAGCAGCATTAAGCTACTATTTTACGCTGGTATTCTGTGAGAGCGTGGTCCTTCCGCGGTCGAAACATTTTACGCCGTTCAACGGCAAATTTAACGCCGTTCAACGGCAAATTTAATGCCGTTCAACGGGAAACGACGTTGACCGTTCAAGTGTAGCCACTCATTTTATCGCGTTAAATTTAAGGCAATAATTGTTGCGTTTATGGGCATTGACGTTGCTCGTTAGTGTAGCCGCAGCATAAGACAGTAAAAAGTAAGTACTGCGAAATTTTCAACCAAACATTTTTACCTTAGTTCCTTTGGGTAACGGGAATACTGGTTATGTAATAGTAATGCCCGAATCCTTTTTAACCCAAAAAGAGGAAATTTTTTTAATCAAAAAAGATGTGTGTTATAATAATATATTATTATTAATTATATTAGATAAATAATATTAATTATATTAGTATGTGTTTTTTTAGACAAAAAGAGGTGTGTTATAGATTTTATAGTTAAAAAAACGCGAAAAAAATATACGCGATAAAATCCGTAAAAACTAGTATTATTTCAATGTGTAGTGTTCGCGTAAATATAAGAAATTATTAGGTGTGTTATAAGTTTGTGTGTATGTGTGTGTGTCTGTCTGTCTGTCTGTGGCACCGTATTATTTATTTAAAAACACACATAATTTTTATTTAAAAACAGGTTTTCTAGCGGTGGTTCTTAGACATGTTTTTTTCAAAATCGGTTCAACCGTTCGAAGATCATCAGCTTTTTTTGTTTCGGGGCTTTTTTTAAATTTTCGATTTAAGTTATTAAAATTAATTTAAGCGCTGATTAATCACGTGCTCTGCACGTCTTACAAATAACATTTATTTCAAGGACATTTGACATCCACAAGCTTGTGGAAGTTCGCGCTTCTGAATATTAATTGAAAAGAGGTCCTTCTATTGCAGGAAAAGATAAATAACGTTTCAATGCTGTGTGCCTATTAGTATAGTATACTAATATGAGCCGTGGTAGCTCAGATGGTTAGCGCTCATTTAACATTACTCGAGAAACCCGGGTTCGATCCCCGTCGGCATCAATGAAATTGTTGATTGCAATTTTAAGTGCTGATTTAACACGTGCTCGGCGGTGAAAGGAATCATCGTAAGGATACCTGCATGTCTGAGAAATAAGAAAAAAATATTTCGGAAAACACTCTCAGAAATGAGAGGAGGCATGTGCCCAGCAGTGCGACGTATATAGGCTGTAACTATAGCTTTTTCATATAATACACTGTTACTGCATTATTATTTACTTTAGTGAATTAAATATGAGTACATGATATAGTCTGGAAAAGAACTACCATTGATAAACACAAAGCAGTATTGGCATATCAGTACCTTGACTTCTACCTATCGCAAAACACATGCGTAAATGTATCGAACATCTTACAGCAGCAATACAAAAGCTTCTCATGGGAAACAAAAGCAAGAATATCAGTAATGGCCCGGCCACACTAAGGAGAAATGCCGTTAATTGTCGCGTTGATGGACGTTGAATCTAGGTGTGGCCACGAATTATCGCGATAATCTGACAACGGCATTAACAATGCCGTTTCCCGTTTGCCGATAACTCGAGTGGCAGTACATCAAAGGATTAACGCGCGAATTATCGCGTTGAAGCGGCCACACTACGTTTGTCTCATTGTGCACGGTGAGTGCCACGGGGTTGCCACGTATGACTGCGATGGAGTGGAGTAACGAAAAAGCTTTTCGAGATTGAATTAAAAAAAAATTACTTCAAAAGTATACTTTAATTTACGGTATGAAACCAAGAAAAATAAGCAGGAGAAAAAAAAATCAATTTTTGCAGGTCAAAATTCATAGTGTACAGTGGTACGAAACCATAGATATAATACGAAACCCTGGGTACGTGTATCTAATTCGCACTTGACCAGTATTTATGATTGGCGTATTAGTTATTATTTCATTAAAATATATTTACGTTTGTCTTATTATTTAGCTTAAACCATTCGGACATCTTTCTAGTGCAATTTGGGTGCGGGAAAAAAATAAAACATAAATAGATTTACAGTGTACGTTTCCTGTGCATTTTTAGCATCCACCATCTTCTTTTTCTTTGTATTCTTTTTTTCTTTGTTTTATTTTTTTATTTTATAAACTATTAACTATAAATAATATTTGTTTATTTTTTTATATTATAGAAACACAGCAGCATTAAGCTACTATTTTACGCTGGTATTCTGTGAGAGCGTGGTCCTTCCCCGGTCGAAACATTTTACGCCGTTCAACGGCAAATTTAACGCCGTTCAACGGCAAATTTAATGCCGTTCAACGGGAAACGACGTTGACCGTTCAAGTGTAGCCACTCATTTTATCGCGTTAAATTTAAGGCAATAATTGTTGCGTTTATGGGCATTGACGTTGCTCGTTAGTGTAGCCGCAGCATAAATAAGGGTCAGTGTTAAGAGCGTTGCGAACGCAAGCGCAGGTAGCCTAGCAAGTGCTACCTGACTCGTGACCTGTTACCGCCCGATATGATCTAGGTTTACGTCGTTAATCATTTTAAAGGAAGGCTTTTGTAGATATATGTACAGGTATTGTTTGTTTTTGAATTATTAAATAAAGTATAATATAGTGATATTTTATTTCACTATAAATATGTTTCTTTTATTAAAGTTATGGTTTTGGAAAGAGAAGAAAGTAAAACGATGTGTGAAATAAGAATAGAAGGAGAGTTGGTCGAGCAAGTAGATGAATTTGTATATTTGGGATGTTTATTCAGCAGGGATGGGAGATATAAGGATATAGAACGACGAGTGAATGCTGGAAATAAAGTAAATGGGGGCTCTACACTCTATTGTGGATAGTCAGCATGTGTCGAAAAAGACACGTATGGCTACAATTCACAATACTGTGTTAGTCCCCACTTTAACGTATGGTAGCGAAAGTTGGTTGTGGCAGAAGAAGCAGAAGAGTAGAATAAACGCAGTAGGAATGCGGTCGTTAAGGGGTATGTTAGGGCTAAATCTGAGTGACAGGGTGAGAAATTGTGTATTAAGAGAAGTGTGGTTTCCAAGATGATGTTGTGACCAGGATTAAGAAAGGAATGCTTCGCTGATTTCGTCATGTAAAAAGAATGAATGAGAAAAACAAATTTATGATGCGGAAGTGAACGGCAGAGTCGGAAAGGGTCGTTCTAGGTGAAAGTTTATCGACCAAATTGGCGATATATTGAAAATGGGCCAAACTAAGAAGAGTACCTACCCTTAACCGACGAGCATGTATGCGTATGTGTAGGTGTATGGATGTGGAGGAGGCGAAAGAGGTGTGTCAGTGCCAAATGGAAGTCTGTATTCTCTGCCCACCCCTCTGGATGACAGAGGGGTGAGTGTTTATGTATGTGTATTTTATTTCAACTGTTTGATGTTGTACTGATTTTAGAAATTTGGAAATAGTACAATAATATTCATAAAAATAATACGAAAAAAGTAACTACAAAATACGAAATATAAAAAATACAGACACATATGATGATACACATTTAATGTATTTCACATTAATTAACCAAATCTCCACCCCCTATCCCGTGGGTGTCGTAACAGGAGACAGACGGGAATGAAACAAGGATGGGTAGCAGCATCTTTCTAAACAATTCAAAATAATAAAAATATACGAACTTTTTGCACGACATTTAGATTGTGATATAAAAAATAACTGAGCTCCAAGTGAGAGGTGAGAGCCGACTTAAAATAACTAAAAAGAATAACCCTATTTGACATTGATGAGGTCGCGGCTTTGATTCGTTAATGCATGTGCTAAGATATAGGCACCGACTTCAGAAGCTCCTTTGATGTTATTTCGTTTCATAGTTTATTCTATATAAATATACGTTATTATCCACAGTCACAACCGCGTAGTGTTATATTTAAACTACACAAATTGGTATTTTACTTACGTAAGGGTGGCAAACGAGCATACTGTCGAATCAACATGCGATCATATTTCATAAGCATTATATCTGAGGTGGCGTCATAGGCTCAGGCTTTTCCTCGTCAGTAATGGCAAACACAGAAATTTACTACACTGAGTACTTATGTACAATTTACTAGGTAAGAGAGCAAATTCCAAGTTCTCACATTTTATAATCGGATGGTATTTTTAGATCGGTCACGGGTATTTTGAGACGAATGAGTGCCTCCAGCTCCGCGTATTTTAGTATACATTTTATAAATGTATTCTATATAAATAGCTTATAAGCTCGGCCAAAATTAATATTTTAGTAATCATAATTGGCTTGTAAATCAAATATTTATTCAAATGACACGTTATTGACAACTGTGGAGACAATATAGTACTTGCAATAGGCCATTTCAATATTTATATGATGGGAACTTCTGTAAACCTAACGTTATCTTTGTAGGTCGATTAAATTTGTTGAAAGTTATAAGTTTACTTGTTTACTAAGAACAATTAATGTGATTGTAACCTCTGATAAGTTTAACAACGTAATTCAATTTGTTGACCTTAATTAATAAATACGAAGTTATATTTATTGACCTAAATTAGTCTATCGTACGATTCGTACACGACTCTCGGACATTCCGCTGCTGATTTATCATAACTCGTGATATAGGTCGCCCTTGTTCGTGTGATGGTTGAGCAAGGGTATTTAACCTCACTTGGCATGTCAAATTATACAATAGATTTAATATTAAGACCGTTGCTCAATTTTATTGTATCGCTTGATTTTAAAATTATTTATCTCTTTATCGTACTCGTAAACTAAGTTGTCAGTTTATTTAATTAAAATAGCTATACACTTTTCAATCCCTTCATCATCGTCATTCATCATTACAGCCTATCAAGAGTCTTCTGCTGAATACAGGCGTTCCTCGTAGATGGCTTTATGCGGGATATCTGTTATAGTTGCCACGTTTGAAAGACTGGTCGGCAATCGCAGTTTTTTATTATTATTTTCATTTATTTACGTGGTAGAGCCACGCTGCTGTTATATTATACTTAGTTGTAAAACGAATGGGTCGGCTCGACAGGGGCAGGACCATACTCCCACAGAATACCAGTGTAAAATAGCAGCGTAATGCTGCTGTGTTTCGTATGGTGAGTGTGGAGAACCCGAGAACCTTTTTAATGGAATTGAGGCATTCCATCTTAGTCCTCACTGGTGACAACGCACTTGAATTTTGATCCTTAATTGAAGATAAATGTGAATGTCTATTGACCACAGAATCCAGTTATCATCAGGTGGACTGTGTGCTCGTTTGTCACCCAATACTATAAAAAAAATAGTATTGTGGATGCTGCAATCCATATTAAAAATCCATCCACAAATAACCATATCTTATGTCAGAGTACGTAACGGCATAAAGTTATTCATATTATTTATGAATTTTTCCTTCGATCCTCGATTTTCACATCTAAACTTTTCAAGGCCGTGTAGTTTTCCTTTTTTTCGGCATATCGCATCGTCGTATCGTGACGCTATCAAAACACGTCCACACTACCGCTCACGATACGTGCATCCGATACGTGGTGTATCATATGCGATGCGTTTTGCGGAACAGAGTGGAAATGGAGATACGGTATCTCTTATAATTTACATATTGGTGTCACGCGACGAAGGCGCAATTCGTCAAGTTGATGAAATGTGAACCCGACTTTGTGCAACAAGTTCTTTAATTACTTGAGCTTGCTATCAAAAAATGGGAAAATTTAATGTACACAATAACTAGTTGCTTGATTTTAATGTTACATATATTTTTAACTGCTCGCTATGAAAATCAATGATATTCAAAAAATCGAGAAGTTATTGGTTTCACCCCAGTTTTCGAAAATCAAGGTTTCATCAGATTGAGATCCTAGGAAGCTATTATGACTATTCCTACGAGGATTTCACTATGTATGTATGTATGTATGCGTACGTTCGTACGCATACATACATACATACATACATAGTGAAAATATATATATATATATATATATATATATATATAATAAATTGATGTAATGAGTTAACTATTAGTTCGTAAAAATATTGGTCGAGGGTTTTAAGATCGAACATGAAGCTTCAGGGATGGCCTGCAGGGTCTACAGATTTTTTACCTTACCTTTGCTTTGTTACCAAAAAAGAAACGCTAGAATTCCTTTCAAATTAATCTATTTAACAGATATTAATTTGTTTGGATACTTGATTGATAAACTTAACTTTTATTTGTATGTTAAATAAATTTTTCGATAAAACGACCGAGCCTCATATTTATTAAGAAAATAAAATTGGTTTTAAGTTTGATAATATCGTTAGTAATTTGAATAAAATGCTCTTTACGGTGGCGACATCTGTTGATAGTTAATAGGTCCTCAGGTTACTAAATGTGTTTTTTTTTGCGCCCGAAGCAAATATGGGCAACCCTCCGGAAAGCGGGGGAGGGAGGCGGTGAATGCTCATAGCATACCACGCAGCAGGCTGCGTGGTTATGTGGAGACTTTTACCCACTAAACACCGCCTTTTAGGAAATGGCTTAACGATCTGACTAGAGAGAGAACGCGACCCTCCTTGGCAGAAAGAAGGGCGCATGGTAAATGTGTCGGACGTATTGCATATTATACCAGGATGCGGTCGCTATTTCAGTAGTGGGTTGCTGCATTTGTGTCAGTAGGGCGGGACGTCTCGTGGGTAAGATTTCAGCATGTTGACTATTTTTTTAATGACGTAGTTTGAAATATGATTTCGAATTAAAATTATATGAGACATAATACTATGTAGAAACTAGCAGTTCCCTGCGACTTCATCCACGTGAAATTTATTACGATTGAATTTTTTTTTGCGGGGACCCTAATTCTTTTTCTGAAATAAAAATAGCCTAAATAGCTTGTTATAACATCAGCTATTTGTCAGTGAAAGTCCCAGAAAGAAATTGGTCCAGGCATTTCGTACTTTATGTTGAACAAACCGATATACAGACAAATAATAGTTTTATAAATTATGTTTTGTTATAAGTGCCGTATAATTAGAAAAAAGATGTTATTTTGACTTTACAAACAGGTACTTCAATTTTATTTATTTGTATATATTGAAGGTATAACTTTTATTACATAATAATATGTAATACATATGATTTTAATTACATACTTTTTATCTTTTGAGCTGAGATTATAGTCGACAATTATTATACTAAATTTTGAATATTTTATCAGTCATACCACATCATCATATCTTCTCCAAGATGTCGAGACAACACTCGATATGCTAAAGCAGTTACGGCCGCTTTAAAAGGTTATTCACTCAAAAATTTTCTACTTTGTTAAATATCTTCAGCAAGAAGTGCTTTAATAACTAGATATTAATCTACCATTTTAAATACCTAGGTACCTACAACTAGTACGTATTGCAACAACGTTACAATTAAGTACAGCATGTACTTACACGTGGTAGAGCTACTCTGCAGCTATATTATTGTTGTGGCATGAATGGGTCGTCTTGACCGGGGTAGAACTACGCTCCCACAGAATTTTGGTGTAAAATAACAGCTTAATGCTGCTGTGCTTGTATGGTGTGTAGAGAACCGGAGAACCTTTTTACTAGAAACGGGGCATTCCATCTTCTCTCAGGGGTGACAACACATCTCATTTTGATTCTTAAGGAAGATATCGAGGAAGATGCCTATGGGCCACAACATCCACTTACCTCTGTGCTTGTTTGTCACCAATATTCTATAAAAGAACTGTGCTCTGAAACGCGCTATACGATGTTTTTATGGCATCTTACGGCATGTCTAAGGACACTACGACATACCTAAAGGTACCAAGGCAAGCCTAAGGACATCGCGGCATATCTAAAGACACTGCGGCTCGCCTAAGTGCACCGTGGCATTTTACTGTTAGTGTGTGCTAGCTTGTACGTGCAGGGATGCCTTCCTTTGTCGTTTCATTTCCATTTTTTCCGCTCATTATCCAGTGGGCGCCAGGCCGCCGTCATCATTCGTCAGTACTGATTTCTTTTATTTTATTGGTTTTCACATTTACCAAAAATTTGTGCTGAGACGCTTTTGTTTCTTTTGCTAAACACCGGTTGACCAATGTTTTAGATATATTTTCCTCATTTGTATGACTCACAAGTGCTTCGGTTTTTCGGTAAGCGTGTAAAATTCTTTTGTAGACAGACACGTTAAAGTACCTATGCTCTAATTTTTTTTAAGGAAACAAGTCGGTTATTGTAGTAAGCAGTAGGGATGGGCCGAATATGGATTTCACTGAATACGAATATTTGGCCGAACATTCGGTAAAATTTTTACCGAACCGAATATTCGGCCGAAAATTATTCGGCAGGATTACCTCGGTACCTAACCAATTTATGTCGAAGCTTGTTACCGTAAAGTAGGGACGTTCGATGATCATCGATGTTAGAAATTAAAACATCGATGTTTCAACATCGATGATGTCACATGTCAAACATCGAAACATCGATGATGTCACATGTCAAACATCGAAACATCGATGTCAATGAGCCAATAATTGATTAATAAGAACTTGTGAACAATGCGACCCGCGAAATCAATATAAACTAAATATTTCATCTCCTATTAAAGGTTTAAAATTTTGAATAATTTAGGATTCTTAAAGGCATCAATGACTTGAAAAATATAATGATGTGTCAAACTCCCTCTCAAGTGTGAGCCGTAATGTCACAGTTGTCACTGCTTTCGCTTTGTTATTCTATGGTATCATTGTCGCCTGATGACTATTCTACATAAATGGATATACAAATAATGTTTCTTCTCTTGCTGTCTATACACACATAATTTTGAAACAATATGAATATACACAATCCATTTATATTTAGCTGTTTTCTGAGCTAATGAGTCTATTGTTTGCTTGAAGTTTATGAAAATAAATCACTGGGCGTTTGTGAGCATAGACAATTTCAACATAAAACACTCTTCTAATAGTGAACAAAGGTGACGGAAAAGTCTAATATTTTGTTTTTGTGAAGTTTGCTAATTCGCCCTCTATAATCATATTTTTTTATTTCGCGATAGGAGTGATTATAGAACTACGTCTAAATCGTAAATTAGGTCTCATAGTAAATTTTTTCGTAGATTTTTGGTTGTATAGGAACATTTGAAGATCAAAATAATAACATTAATCATTATCGGCAAAAAATATAACAAATGAACTAAACATTTGTTAAGTTTTGCCCATTTTTTAATAACTATTTAGCACTAAATGTTTTATAAATTTCTTTCATTTCATTAATAATAAACTACGCTATTAATTTTTTGTTCATCTAATTTTAACCTACTATATGTGCAATAACATCGATAATGGCCAACATCAATGTTTTAAGTAGGATAAACATCGAACATCGATGTTAAGCTATCGATATCAACATCGATGTTTCTGCAACATCGAACATCCCTACCGTAAAGCGCGCGGGATTAGCGCCAGAGCATTCCCCTCGCTCCCCCGCCACCCTGACATGCTATTGCATCATCTAGTACTGAGCAAATTGCCGGCACATGCTTATGTTTTGACTATTTTTGTGAGAAAAAAGTATTCTGAGTATGTACTGATAAGTATGTGATGAAAATGGTAGGAGATCTACTATTTGGACCAATTTTAGAGAAACTGACGACTGTAATGTAATGTTTCTTTGTTTGATTCCAAACAAAATTTTATCAAGCTTTCTATTTGCTATAATTGAAAAAAAAACTACAGTGTCTCAAAAACATATCGTTATACAAGTAGATTTAACCCACAAATAAATATACTTTCAACAGTAAAATGATGAAATACATGGCATTACTCATTTCGTACAATTCCATACAGTGGATACTTTGAATACCACTTTAACGAATATTCGGTGATTTAGCCGAATATTCGGCCGAATACGAATATTCGGTAACTTGCCGAATATGCCGAATACCGAATATAAAACGAATATTCGGCCCATCTCTAGTAAGCAGTAGTTGTTGACAAACACAGTATTTTTATTAATTTGTATGAATTTATTAAGATTACTTCTTAATTATATTAAATACTTCATATCCGTAATACATTAATGTGAGTTTTACTATTTTAATGTCCTAATAAAAACAGAACATTTGTTATGTTAAGTACATTTGATATAGTTTAAACGCTATTTTTAAATGAAGTAAGATTTTTAATAGCCGTAATAACGATTTAATATATCATCAATTGTGATTATATATTATGCAATTCCATGCGTCGAGTGCGTGTATGTGGTATTAGCATAGGTAATCTGCCATAGATTATAACTCCGCAAACTAACATGCACTTATGCAACTTTTTTGCGAGCCTATCGTATTACATTGTATTGAAATAAAAGCGTTTGTTGTGGCAGTTGACGTAGGTCAGTTTCCCAACGACGTTCCATTGCGAGATTAGATTACCAATGAGAGATTAGATTATATAAGCCGATGATATGAAAAAGCTTAGTAAAAATATAAATGTTCGAAAGTTAGTTGATTTTATACATAAGTAGGTATACTTATATATAACAGGAAAGACCATCGAATAAACCGACAAAAAGATGAGAGACAGAATTTTTCTCCTTATGTTAGGGTTTAAGGCGTCTGTTTTATCTTTATAATTTCATATCACTATACTAGGGATACATCATGAACTTCTATTATTTTTGTTTGTTTTACTATTTAAACATTTTATGATTTTTTGCAATATTTATGTCTTCTTCGCTATTGGCTTTGAAGCAACCTGAATACGGAAATTTTTGTTTGGACAAGTGGATTCTCAGAAACGCCAGAAGTCGCATCTATTCACAAAATATGTCGGGGAATTAGTCACATTTCCAGAAACATACGAGTATTTTACATCGTTAAGATCAACGACCGCACTATTGCGTCTTCTTATAGATCGGTTTCTATTTATGTAATATGATGAGATTATTTTATTTTTTGACCGATCAATTAATGCATTGGATTAAGATTTAAGATATTATTTATAATGAAAAAATGCAGAACCTAAATCCTACATACTGGTGAAAGATGCAAGCATACCATTGCGAGCCTCCCATACTCCATACGCTTACCACTCTTCCGGAATAGCCCTGGGAGGTTAGTCCGGAATAGTGACGGTTATTTCACGCATCATGAACGCCGGCTGGTTCCTTCTTTTATTATTATAAACTGAGGAACCATAACATAGCTGCAGTGTAGCTATATCACGTGTTCAGATACGTGGTATAGCTACAAAGCAAGCAGATAATTATTTGGAATCACCAGGAACGCCTCTGTTTATATCTACAATACTATGATAAAGCAATCAACTTATGGATAACACAATTACATATTGATATAAAGTGTCGATGCCGACTATTCTCGCCTTCATACTGCGTTTTTCCACGTTTACGATTGTGCTCTGTTTGTCTTATTTTCTCAGTTAAGCCTACCCATGACACACTTAGCATATTTAGATATCATCAAAATAATACCTATCAATTCAACTTTTTAAATGATTAGCGTTTTTCACCCCAACTGATTTTTACGACTGAATTAACATTACTCGCGTTTAATATTTCCTGGTAATCATATAGGCGTTTGTTTGTTCGGTTCTGTTTTTTGTGTTAAATAATTGCAATATATTATTTAATAGTGATAGTGATTGTGGCACTGACGACCTTATTTGCAAGGCGGACGCAGCAAGGTTATCTGTTCTAGCCCTGCTGCCTTTCATATCGATTGTGTGTTGAATCTTGTGCGTTGCACTACAATTACATAGTTGAATTTTACTAACGGTAGCATTGTGTATTAAATTTACTTAAAATTTCAGTTGTTAATAACAATTGAATGCTTTTTCATACTTAAAAAAGTCAAGCAATTTTGTGTTCTTAAAATGCTTCTATCATAACCATTTTGCATTTAAGTAGCCGTATATCAAGAAAACACTCTAATTAATCCATCTTATATTTAAAAAAAAACATTATGAAAAAATTTTACATGGGCGTTCTGATATTGATTTTGTATGTGGTCACAATAACTCCCGAAAAAATTACTTATTGAGACCGGGATTTTTTATTAGCTTTAGAATTACATCAACTGGTTCCCTATTTCATATCATACCTACGCATAATTTGTTAGTAAAATAATTTTCAACTTTTATTTTTTTTTGTGACAACTATACCATACAGCCTATATCGATTTTATACTCTATGTAATCGATTTATTTTGGTAAACATTATTATTTTTCCCTGTTAAAATAATAGTGTTAAATTTAAAACACGTCAATAATATATTTTAAAAGTTAGGAATATAATTTATTTTTTTCATCAAAATTAAATAAAACGCTCTTGAGGCGTGCACTTAAGGACTAACTTTTTTTTTAAATATTGTAGCGTGTGAGTCGATGGATATAGATGCTTCCCGTTCGTTCTTGTTGACAGTCTAAACAGCAAGCCTATGTTAGCCCTTGGAATTGTAATGAGCTACAGTTAATAAATTATAAAAAATAATCTAAATCTGTATCCTTTAATAGAAAAAGTTATTAGATATATTTACACTTAGAAAATATGTACATATTTAAATTACGGTAAAACTAAATAAAGGTTTCCTCCACTGTTTCCCAAAACTTTCCGGTTTCGTGCTACTGTTAGACATATTTGTCTGCTCTTTTTATTCTCATCGATCCAATTTCTTTCAGTCTTCCATGTTCGCGTTTTCCTATTGGTTTTGTCCACATGATTGATAGCAGATATATTGATATAACTTATTTTAATTGTTGTTAATGATTGCGCTCTCGTAATTTAATTACATAAAATGGCCGCAGTTTAGGTATTTACCGGTTTAAAATTACATATTTTGTAGTTCTTCAAAGTATCTCTCACTGATGTTTTTACATGTAAAAGTATATAAAGGCTTCTTTAATACGCTAGCATTAATCCCAGCCCTGCGGTTTATTTATAAATCGGATAGAACAAGAACTTATTTATGGTTGGTAGACGTAAACAGGATTTATACTTGTAAACTTCTTGTACTCTATAAACTTGTACGTTGGCAAAATATTAACGGCTCGCTGATCATAATAAATGTGTAATAAATGACAGCTTTTTACTAAAATTGAAATTACTTTCTTGGAAAGGTTTGTATTGAAAATGATCAACATACAAAACAGTGATTAAATGCATCGACAAATCTGCTGATATAATTTATAATGTATATAGGTAATATATTTTTATCGTTTGTATTTAGCTATTTAAAAATATGACAACACGCAATCATTTTTTAGATAATAAATTATTGTCATTTGCGCGTTGAATGGCTCGAGATAAAATGACTTGAATTTTAACTAAAGTTAAGACTAAACTTTTATCAATGCTTGTCTGATTTTACTGTATTTACGCTTCTGGATATGAGCCTCCACCATGGTGTAATTTGCGTTAATCGCCATTCTTGACAGGCATTTTCGCGATCACTGTAGGTTCGTGAAAGGGACGTCCTAGGCGAAAGTTTATAGACCAAATTGGCGATATATTGAATATGGGCCAAATTAGGAGTACCCTTAACCGACGAACATGCATGCGTAGGTATATGAATGTGGAGGAGGCGAGAGAGGTGTGTCAGGATCGTGCTAAATGGAAGCCTGTGTCTCTGCTTACCCCTCTGGGTGACAGGCGTGAGTGTTTATGTTTTTTTTTCTGTAGGTATGCCAAACGTTTGTACCTGCTCCTCGTTACCGGTCTGGATGTTTTACATCTGGTATATACGAGATGGTTATAGCATAATCTGTAGGAGGGCATAAGGGATTTTTAACCAAGTCCCTTTACTAGAGTTGGCTCTTACGACACCTGCGGGATGAAATGGAACGATGGATTCTCTTACGAAGCCATCACAAGGCTTGTATAAATACGTATTTATTTAATAATTTATTATATTCTTCTCGCCACGTTAAATCACCAACGAGTTCCGGTTTCGGCGCGGATTCAATGACGCAATTTATCATTTTTTGACAATCCATAAGAGTTAATTCGAAGATGCAGTTCTTGAATGCAAGTTATGATGCATCGGAACCGGTAAACCGGTAAGGACGGTTTTACCGTCAGCTACACGTCGGCACACTCGCTGCATTTGCTGTACTTTCGATCTTAAGTTGGACAAGTAAAGATTATATTACCGTGTACCTCATCAGGTGGCGTTGGCGTGTGCGTTACGTTGTGAATAAAAACTTGTATCAAGCACCGACCACCGCTTGCTTTGAAAAACGATCCTGGCGAGACCATTATTTATAACAAAAACGTATAACGATAATAGGAACATATATATTTTATGTTCCTTTCGTTAAGGAGCACGCGAGGCGCATCGAGTTCAGTTTTTTGGCAAGCGTTGCGGTCGATTTCGAGGAAAGATTACATTAGGGACCTAAGTACTTGATTGTTTTTCGGTCAGTCACCCGTATACGAAGCGGTCTTTTGTTATTTTTATTAATACAACTCGATATTATTTTGAAAACTGGGACAGTTCTCTCTCGGAGCGTGTCAACGAACTTCCCACTGTCCGGTTTTATAATCTCTACAGCGTCTGTGCTTTAACCGTAGCTTGCATTACGTACCAGGAAAAGATCCAAACTTAATAATCAAAACATATCGCTAGTGATGAGATGTACTTTAATTGAACAGAGTTAAATATTGGAATGATAATAGACGCAATTACTCGTAAGATAATATGTCTATTGCGGGTTAACGGCCCTCAATTGAAACCCCGCAAGCCCTATTAGGATGAGAGTTGCATAATTACTGTCTCTGCCGTCTTGATTATGCGTTTTAAAATATATTACAAGTAGTTATATAATGTTCTCCGATACGCTTTTTTATTGATTTGTAGTTTATAAAATATTAAATGTTATTGACATACTGAAATGTATATAATTATACGTGGTAGAGCCATGCTGCAGTTATATTAGTAGGTAGTATAGTTGTAGCACGAATGGGTCGGCTCGACCGGGGAAGGACCACGCTCTCACAGAATACCAGCGTCAAATAGTAGCTTAATGCTGCTGTGTTTCATATGGTGAGTGTAGAGAACCGGAGACCCTTTTTACTGGAAACGAGGCATTCCATCTTAGTCCTCACGGGTGACAACTGACAACGCAACTGCATTTTGATTTGTAAACGAGGATAGATGTAGATGTCTATGGGCCGCAGCAACCACTTACCATTAGGTTATAAGAAAGTAAAGTAAAATATACTTTATTGTACACCAAGGAACATATTACATTATTTATATATTTAAAGGGACATTGGTACAACTGATCTCTTCCAAACCTTAGACTGTGTGCTCGTTTGTCACCCTATCCTATAAAAAATCCATGAAGCAAAGATTGCCTTCGGTTTTGCGTTACATTTGTTAGTATGAGGTCGTAGGTTAGACTAGGGGTTTGTCTGGGTGGCCCTAAGAAAGCTAGTATAATTAATCTGAGTCCTCAAAAATAACAATGTATTCCTAAATTAAGGAAGACTAACATCTTTTGTTTGAAGTTGCAACATATCTGCGAATTTTTTCAAAACGTTAACTCACACTAGGATTTTCTCCTGTATCGTGGAGGCAGTTTACAAACATAAACTGCACAAGGACAAACATCCAGACCCGAAACAATTATTTGTAGGCCATACAAATACTTGGCCGTGCTGGGTTCGAACCAGCGGCCCCCAGTGCAGCCACTCATTGCTAAGCCAGTGCGCTACGGAGTCGTCAAGATTGGTCCATATCCACCATCAAGTTGTACTATTCGGCGTTTGTCATTCTAATATATTAAAAAAAATGTAAGTGGTGTTTGAATATGTTGCAATATGTTCATAATTTGACACCATTATTTTGGGAAAAATAACCTTAAAATGGTATTGTTGTTGAGAACATATTTTATAAAGCATCTCAGTTAGCATTGGAGCTGCGAGGCGAGCACTCCTCGGCTCCATTCTACATCTCTCTCAAAAATGAAAGGGGACCGGTTTTTCGCAGTGGGACTTTTATTAGCCATTACTTTATAATTAACATAATAAGTGCAAACAAAGTATTTATTATCATATTTAATAGCACAAGTATTTACAATCATATTTTATAGCTGCGTAAATTCAATATTATATTATAATATTGAACAGTTGGTAATTGATTATTGAAGTTAAATTATATTTTCAGTGTTCCGTGCAAAACATAGAAAAGCGGAGCACTTATGAAACTACATTGATGTCTAACTGACACTGAGTTATTTTTCATATTAAGAAGTGTTTAATGCAGATGATTGTTTTGTATTTATTTTAATAGAATAAGGGTGACAAACGAGCACACAGTCGACCTGATAGTAAGTGGATGCTGTGGCCGAAGAATAAGTGTACCTATGTGTGGTGGAAGTGACAGCATTTTCCTCACAACTGAGTAAAAACAAATCTGCAACTGCCATCTCGCTTGCTAAAGGCAAACTATGAGGAAGGCATATTATGTTCAACAGTAGTGGAATTTTGATAGACTGTGATGGCTATGGAACATTTACACGCTCGCAGCTAGAACAAAATAAAATTGCTGCGATGATAACGCTTTTGCCATTTTTACATTCCTGAACGTTTATGTAACATCTGTATTTTTTTTCGTGTGCAGCGATTACCATCGGTATCAGAGTGATTGGACCGGCGCTGGGCTTCTTGCTGGGAGCGCTCTGCACAAGAGTCTACGTGGATCCTCTGTCTGATCCCGGCTACGATAACACCGATCCACGATGGGTCGGCGCTTGGTGGCTTGGTGAGTATCTTATCTATTTTTAAATAAATATTGGGCAATGATAACAGTTGCAAAAACATCCTAGTGAGTTTTAAAACTGATTTAGTCGATCATTCGAGTAAATTCGAGGATAGGTAACTACTCGATCTTTTTACAAAAAGATATTAAACAAAATATATCAGTCATGTTAGAGTTTTAAATACCTATACCTTTTAATTATAAAAATAGATTGGTATGCTGTAAAATTGTGGGATAAACGTGTATGCACAATATCTGAGGTATAAAAGTTTGTTTGTTTGTTTGTTCGTATTTTATGTGCTGCCATACCTCAGATCAGATCAGTTTGCGCTAAAACATTGACAGCTTATTGTTTGCATAAAGGTTATGGGACAATTAACTTACAGTATTTGAAGGTGGCTCGCGTATAGTAAGTACCGACGAATATATTTACAAGTTATATATATATATATACATACGGGGGTGACACTGAAAGTTCTTAGAAAATAAAAACTGAACAAACTAGCAAGTTATTAGTTTTATTTATATCTTTCAAAATAGTGTCCATTTACATCAATACATCGCTACATCCGATGGAACCACTGAGAAAAGCACTTTGCCCACTCTCTTCTCTCTTGGAGTCTCTTCAACGGCATTTTCCTCGGCGTCCATAAAACGTTATCCACGAAGTTTTTCTTTTATTTTCGGAAATAAATAAGAATCGCAAGGTGCTCGGGGCTATAGGGCGGGTGATTAAGTAATTCCACATCTGACGTCGCCAAGTAGTCGATTGTTTGCTTGGCGGTGTGTGACTAGGCGTTGTCATGGTGAAGGAGGATCCAACAGCAGACTGTCTCTTAGTTTCAGGATCGTAACAATAAATACAGCTTTCGTCACCCGTAAGTATGTCGAACACAGCATTAGAGTCACCTCTGTTAGATCATTGAACGGTATATACTATATATATATATATATATATATATATATATATATATATATATATATATATATATATATATATATATATATATATATATATATATATATATATACTATTACTTTTTAGCATATAATAGATATATATATATATATATATAATATCTATTATATGCTAAAAAGTAATATGAAAGTGTATTAATAAGCGCAGTGCGTATCGATCTTGCATAGTCATTGCTTTGCGTCATTCCTGAAACGAATTTGTGATTTTAAGTCAAATTGGTTTTATTGTAATAGAAATATAATCCTGAGTCAGGTTTTGTTTCCTTTCAAATATTCCATTTGTCATCTCATCATAAATAAAGAACTATTATATAGTTAGTTAACTGTATAATAGTTCCTTATTTCTTTATAATTTTGTCTTTACAACGAATTATTTTTAACCATTCTTAATAATATAATTTATTCTTGCGATTATTGTCACTCTCGGTGAAACTCCAGCTTGATTTTGAATCCCTGACGCAAACATAGGGGTGTTATATATTGAACGTGTATGTATATGTATGTGTATCTGTGTGTCTGTCTGTGACATCGTAGCTCCCAAACTGATGAACCGATGATGATTTGGATCTTATTGGTCTTTTTTTTTTGAAACGTGACTTGATCGGGAATGCTATGATTTAAGAAAATCTTTGCAGCCGTTTGAAGATCATCGGTCCTTTACGTTTTGTTGTCGAAAAATTAGAAGTCAAAGTTATTGTGATTTTTAATAAAAACACTTGTATTAGTTTCACATTACGTGAAACTTACAAGTGTACAAGTGTTTTTCCAAATCACAAAAATTGTTAATAAGAATTTGCAATACCAGCGGGCTACGTATGTCTATTTGGCATAGGTAGGCTTATGATAATAATCATTACTATAAAAGTTCATTCATCCAATAATTACAGCCTATTAAAACTCCTTTTTGCTTTCGTCCTTTTCAAAGTTTACTTTAACATCCTTCCTACTTCGAAATGTACTTCATTCCACGTTAATTTATTTCACAGAAAGCCTCGTACCTAAGCTTCGTTTTTTGTGAAGTTTACCTTTATAATGAACAAGTAACAAGAAGAGAAAAATATACGAAATGTAAACCCGACAAGTTTATTGACACTTAAGTTTATATGGCTTTATGGTCATAAACAATGTATACATTGCAGTGACGTTGTGCTTACACCTAAGTGGGTTTTATTTCATTATAAATTGGAGTAGACAGACGTTATATTTACAGACCCCTAACATCATGTTTATACCTACAACTAAAAGGCAGGCAACGCACATGCAATTCCTCCGGTGTTGCAGATTTTCATGGACGGCGATCATTACTTACTATCAGGTTAGCCGAGTGCTCCTTTGCCTCCTCTTGTGTAAAAAAAAAACATGTCGGTTCAATAATAATGATAGTCGTAACAATATTAAACATACTGCGACAAGTAGCTGTTGCGTGTGAAACAAAAATGTTGTACAATGCTGTAGAAAACTTCACAAGGACAATTTAGCGGCATCGCGCAACGTTATTATGTGTGACCGCGGGCACAGGGCTTCAGTTCCACGGCATTCCATCGCGGAACTGCCATCTACCGTTACGGAGTCGTTCGCCCCAATGGATTTGCGCGCGAAATTCGCGAAGAAAGCACGCACGTGACCAAAGTATCAATCGAATGCGTGTGGCATGTCCACGAAGCGAAATTTGCATCTTAACAATTACAATGAGATCTCTAATACCTTCTGGCCATGGTCCAAAATCCCATGGTAATGCTGTTCAAAAGTCTGGAGTAGATAACTGTCAAGCGTGCTCCGACTGGTAATAAAGAATTCGCAAACACATTGAACGGTTTCCGTGTATTTTGTCATTGTTGAAGTGTAAGTGCGTACCAAAGAGAATGAATGGAGTACTGAATTTTAATAGGTTCTCTAACGGCCCTTCACTTACTTTGTGTTGTAAAATGAGTTCTCAAATTCGCAAATGAGTTTATTAATCAATGAATATATTTTCCAACTCGTGTTTTTCTTTATATAACTTTGGGAAAATTTCTCGCTGGGTTCCTTGCTGATTCATCCCAATGTAGAGATTTCTTTCAGAACCCATGGTAAAAGTGAAAAATTACTTTTGCTAAGAGTTATTTATCATCTGTATTGAATAGAAATATTCTGTTCTATTTAATTTATTCTATTCTAATCTGCACTTCTATATCCTACTTTGTAATGGACTTCACTATAAAATTATCATTTAGTTCTTATTCCTGTTACTTGTTGCCTGTTGGTCTGTTTACCTTTATAGGCAAATAAGTTTTAGGAAATTTTTGATTTTAATAATTGCTTCAGATTTCCTTACGTATTTGTACGAAGATATTAAACTGTTATAAGTAAATCGTGGTCTCATATATTGAAGATATTATATTCAAATGAGATTACACTATACGTTCTATTCGTGGTCAGTCTCGTATTTCCTCGGCAGATTCTGTAATAGTAAATTAATAGCTAATGTTGAGCAAATAGAACATGCCGCAATCTATACTAAGAAGTGTTTCCAACGTTATCTATCTAAAATCCGTAGAATTTTACAGTTTTTGCTGGAGGATTAAAAAAGAGCTAAGAATTGTAAGCTATCGCAGATTGGAGATATGATAGGTTAGTGCAATTACGTGATACAATCTTTTATAGTATTGATAGTATCGATTAGATCGTTTCACAGTGACTGGGCAGATTGCGTAATAGAAAATTAAATAAATGTAAGCAACTATTGAGCAAATAGATCTCTAGCAAGTAAATCTATAGCGAGTATTTCTTGCATTGACTGCCCATCCAGATCGATAACATTGTAATTAACTCTCCGCTGGGTAATACTTTGTTAGTACAAAGTTGTTCATTAATGATCATTTACCTGCGTACATTGGACGGGTATGTGTTTATTGCAACTATTTTATGTATCTGTATAATCATTAAGATATAGGCGACGCGCAATTTTCTCTCGGCTTTCGCTTTTTCCCGCCGCGGCGAACCGTCACGCTGCGCAGGCGCGGCGCACGAGTTGGGTTATATAACATGTCTTACATCACGCCGCGTCAGCGTCACCACAGCTAAAATAAGCGTTCTATCTACCGGTCACGGCCAAGGCTGCGCGCCTTATTGTAGACAATTATGCCAGCGACGCTCGTAATGAGGATTTAGTGGGTGGACACGCGACAGGCGCCTCACTCACTTTTACTTTCGAACCGGTTCACAACGACCTTTGTCGCTTCAAGCTCAATTCTATGTCAGAGTCAGACGGCTAAACTGATATATATTTCATACGACGGAGACTTGGTGAATGGGGTTGAAACATTAGAAGTGTAAGCTCTTTTATGTTCAAATACTCATACACTACTTAATTTTAAGATGTCTTTAAGTCTCGTGGTGTCACAGTCGCTTTGACTTGAAGTGATAGAGACAGCACGAGATGTAACAGCGTCTTAAAATTGAGCATCGTCGTTTGAGTATTTGGGCAATACTACTATAATAATCGGCGTTGTGTGGAAAATAAAGCAAACTCTCATTTCGGTTTTCTTAACTGTCCATGTATTTTCTCCATAGATAAACCGCAATGTATAAGATAATCGATCTATTGTTCGTAATGTTAATAGCAAACTATATAATCGTAGTAACACGGCATATTCTACGTGTGGGGATCGCCCTTGACTTTGTGTTGACCGGACGGCCTTGTAATGCGCAAATGTTTTCTGTTTAAATCTATCGCAATAAATGTTTTGGCTCGATTCAAGGTTTCCATGGGTCTGTCTACTCAATGCCACATCATATTTGGTTTTTTGCTAGATATGACCGCAAATCAACAGATATGAGTTGATAAAAATTTATTCATGGTTATGCAAATAGACATAATTATATGAGTGTATGTAAAATTAATAAACCTTATTGTTATTATTTATTATACTTTCAAGATAAATTTCACTCTCTACCTTTATCAAAACAACAGAATCCATCATGTCGTGACGTAAGAAAAGCTATTAAGCCATTTCGTGTCGTAAATATATTTAAATATATTTGTAAGAGGACACTAAGTAAATTCTCAGATTTTTTATTGCCTCCGATAGATGGCAGCATAATCATGTCGTTTACATCGATGTGAAATACACCAACGCAACGACGCGCGACGGGCAGTAGCTTAACCTAGTGTTAAAGGTGCGAGACTTCTGATTGCCCTATGTAGTATTATATATGTAGGTAGTATTATCTATGCGAATCATGGTAGTCTGATACTGTGAGCATCAATCCTCCCCACAACGGGAGTGACTCATGTTCAGGACTTTGCTGGACTTTTATTGGCCGTTCGATAATTTATATGAAGGAAGATATCGTACAAACAAAATTAAGTCCTCCATTCTTCATTAAGTAATCCATTCTATTGTTGATTGCATATTAAAAGTTATACAGGTGGCTCAAAATAAGTTTGTAAAGGTGCTTCAAAATTATTAAAAACACATTGGTTAAGTACAATAATCTATTGATCTTAAAAATTGTCTTTTTAACGCGATTGCGTACTATCTACTCTGTGTTAATTAATCTTTTGTTTTGACTAATTTTTAACTTCCCGCTAAGAAAATTGAAAATTTGCAAAAACCGGGAAGTTATTGTTTTTACCTCGTTATTCGAAAATTGAGTTTTCATGAAATCTTGACGTTTTAAGGTCCCTGGAAGCCACCCTGACAATTTTGTGTGTGTGGATGTATGTTAACCTCTTATAACTTTTGAACGCCTTGATCGATTGAAATGACCTATTCCAAAGTGTTACATCAAACTTAGATTCCCTATGAATTTCAACTAATTCGGACGGGTAGATTTTTAGAGAACTCAGAAATTAAAAATTTTGAAAAACTTTTTGGAATAACTTTTAAACGGCTTTACCGATCGATTCGAAAAACTAATCAGCTTTTAACTGAAAAACCACGTCTATGCCGCCGGTTCGATCAAAATCGGTTGAATTGTCCGTGAGAAATTGTTAACGAAAAATTTTGAAAAAAAAATGATTTTTTTAAATTACTTCTATATATCATATTTAACGTCATAATTTGTTCAAATTTGGAGCGCTTTGCATTTGAAATTAACGGGAAGTTCCAGACATGGCCTGCAAGGTCAACCAATTTTTGTTTTTATAATGTTTCGGTTCCTAGAAATTTTAACAGTACTCTTCCATTCTCTTTCACGATAGACGTTATATAGTAACTTAAGTTTGATATTTTGCATTCGACTAGGAATTGAAAATTAAATAACACAGTAAACAACCGCACAGTGCGTTTTGGTTTGACCGTTTCCGTTCTGAAAATTTAACCTTAACAACGAGCTCCGTGGAGGACCTAAAGCTAAAATTTATAATGGTGAATTGTGAGCACTATTGTAATTTATTTATTTATATTCAGTGACAAATCAACTAATAAACAACTTTTTGTTTCACAACAATGCTTTTTTGTGTTTTTATATAAAACCATAATTTCATAAGTATGGCCATAATATTTGTTGATCAAAGGACTTTGTCAAATTGTTCCATTTCATATTCTTCTTAATCAGCTCATAAAAGTTGACTGCGGAAAAGGGCCTCTCTCATTGCATGCAGGTTTGCCTCAAGGTGGAGTGGGCGCCAAAAGCAGATTTTTCACGCTTTATATGGACTGTTTTATCGGCCCGCGCGCTATTTAATCGCACAATATTTATTTGATATTTCTTTTTAAAATGATAAATACTCTTTTATTGAAAAAGAAACCCATAATTCACTCACGTATTTACTGATGAACACATAGCCTGAATTTAACTGAAATTGATTTCATTACATTCGAATGAAACTGCTTTTTCACTTAGTGGACGTACCTGAAATTGTAGATTTTGAGGAAACTTTGCGATCTTTTTCTATCGAGCGAAAATGTGTCAATCGTGATTTAGGTCACCATAATTCACTAAGAAACTTTTAACTTTCATAATGAAATTAAAAAAAAGTGAATTCGTAGTTTTTAATGACAAAAAATTGCAATTTTAAAGCGTGGAAAATCTGCTTTTGGCGCCCACATCACCTTAATCGTCACGCTTTGCGGGTTCGCATTAGGTACCATACGCCGCGCATCTTTGACGTTCTACTCGTCGTTGATCTTAGCATTTAAGGGGATATAGTAAGTCAACTCAAATTCTAATTTCGCCCCCACTTCCCCGCGTGTCGAATGCTATGTACCGACATGTTTGTAATTACTAATACTGTAAGTAGATAGGTCGTTAGATACTTATTTCATTAGGTTTATCATATTTATGCTTGTTTCTTAACGCCAACCCAGTCGCTTCTTATTTTTATTACGTTATTTCACCTCACATAAAACCTGCCTTAACCCCTCGGGTAGTAATATTGAAAGATCCAAGCAGTGGCCCCCTCCTATAAATAGTCCTGGGTTATTTCCCATTTTAATTTTATGTCGTCCTGTTGCGTAATGTGTATTCTGATGGTAAACGACACAACCTCCCCCTTCAAATGCCGAAGCGAATCTGACCGGGCGGCAGGAATCAAGCTTCAAGAGGCCGATAGTTTAGGTAATTTCTTTTTACAGTGAAAATAATGGTATTTTAAAAAAGTAAATAACATAAGCACTGCTTTATAGTTAGTTCAGTTAGTATGTAAAGTTTCATGATCTTATTTAAAGTATTTTATGAATAACAGCGGTTTATTGTTTATTTTGGAGGTAACTTTGGATTGTTTTTATATCGAGAAAATTTCACGGAATCGTGTTTTCATCTAAGATAGTCCTTAACTTTAATCCTCAACTCATTAATTTGAAAAAAAAAACAACCCATATATTTATTTCAAAATTAATGCTGCAATATTTTCGGCATAACGGAGGATCTTGCTAAGCTAATATACTATATATACATATATATGAGGTTATATTTCCCCTTAACGTTTGAGACGATTATCTTGTCACATATCAGAATCCATAAGATTTTTCGGCAACTTCCGTAGTCGCTTCGGGATGCCACACATCTAACTAAATGAGGTGAAATATTTTTTTCCCGACTCTTCAAGGCAGACGTCAAATTATTAAAGTTACAGCCTATACTCGTATACGTCCCAATGCTAGGCACATGCCTCTTCTCATTTCTGAGAGGTTTTGTGTTATGTCCTTTTGGTATGTTTTTTTTAATAGTAAGTAAGGGTGACAAACGAGCACACAGTCCACCTGATGGTAAGTGGATGCTGTGGCCCATAAACATCTACATTTACCCTCGATTAAGAATCAAAACGCAGATGCGTTGTCAACCCTGAGGACTAAGATGGAATGCTTTGTTTCCAGTAAAAATGGGTCTCCGGATCTCTACACTCAACATAGGAAACACAGTAGTATTACACAGTATTAAGCGGCTATTTCACTCTGGTATTCTGTGAGATCGTGTTCTTTCCCCGGTCGAGCCGACTCATTCTTGCTACACCATAATACAGCGTAGCTCCACCACATGCAAAATGTTTAATGAAGTTGATATTATTAATGCGTTTCAATTACAGACATATTATGTGCATTACAATTTTTCATATCATTATGATTATTCACCCATTATCACTTGCTGGCGTTATCTCATACACACACTTTACGGCTTAACGCGGGTGGTCTTTTTTCCATTACATGGCTTGATATATCACGTTCCGTACACTATTTGTACATTCAAAAGAACCCGAACGATTGCACACCTATTGCAGCTATTTCATCATGGAACGAAATCATGCAGTTAGGCAGTCCCATAAGTTCGCCTAAATAAAAGTTTATCAATTAAGTATGCGATTTATTGAAGATGTTCCAAATTAAAAGCACCAATATGTGGTAAAGTTACGCTGCAGCTATATTATGGTTGTAGCATGAATGGGTCGGCTCGACCGGGGAAGGACCACGCTCTCACAGAAAGAATACCAGCGTAAAATAGCAGCTTAATGCTGTTGTGTTTCGTATTGTGAGTGTAGAGAACCGGAGACCCTTTTTACTGGAATCAAGGCATTTTATCTTAGTTCTCTGGGGTGACAGCGCATCTGCATTTTGATTCTTAATCATGGTGAAAGGTGTAGATGTATATGGGCCACAGCATCCACTTACCATCAGGTGGACTGTGTGCTCGTTTGTCACCCTTATTCTATAAAAAAATACCTTTAACGGACAAGCATGCATGAGTAGATTTAAGGAAGTGAAAGGAGTGTTAGGATTGTACCTAATGGAAGTCTGTAGTCTCTGCCTACCACTCTAGGTGACAAGCTTGGAAGTTAATGTTTAAATGTTAGTTAGAAGTTTATGTTATTTCATTATACTGACGTTTACTACTTTTAAACTCATCGTTTTTTATATATATATTTACACAAATAGGTTTTCATTCATGTTTCCATTGTCGTAGCAAAAATTTTTGAAGCTGTTATGTGGAAGTTATTTATATAAGGTAATGTCTGCCGCGCTGACCTAAAGCGTGTTGACGAACTTTACATATTTTATATTTTCTAAATTTTTACAGGGATGCAATCTCTTGACTGATTTTGGCGGAAGAGAGCAAAAGCAGATTCAGAATCTATAAGATTGTCTGGCATTTCCCATAGTTGCTGCGGGTTGCCACACACGGGACTAAATGGGGTGAAAGAATCTCTTACGTCCGCCACCTCATGTAAAATTATTAGTCAAACTATTACTGAGGCTTAATCTCCTTTGAATGATTTTGGCGAAAAAGAGCAGAGTAGAGAGCTGGGCAAGAGACATAGCTATTTCAGCATATTATGTACATGTATTTTAGAATGATCCGTATAAACTGTTAATATCTTTTAAAAACTACAGATTGTTTATTGGGATTAATATTTAGTAACATTTGATTTTACCAAGTAGTTTAGAGGTCATTTATTATTTTTAAATACGTAATAAATAAATATTGAAACTACTCAAATAGGATCTTAACTGAGCGTTTGTGACCCGTATCCAGGTGAAATTAAGCGTATCCTCGAAGTGGAGCGGATCATATAACATTATAATTTATATAATATGTGTGCTTGTCATACGATGGAATTAATCGGTGACTTGCAATTAGCTAAAGAAACCAGCTTTAGCTTCTGGACTGATAATTGGTACAATTAGTGTATATTATTGCGTTCGGTGTTCTGAATATACAATGGATGACTGGTTTCAATAGTAGCCTCGTATTTTGTTTATTCATTAGCATATTTGTTTCGCGTAGCCGATTATACAGATTTCTTTGCACGCAGTCGCAGACGCGGTGTGCTGAATTAATTAGATTCGTTCTTGTCTAAATGATGGGGCTAAAAAATTTGCGAAGTTATGTCTTGTACAAATCTGTATGGCTGCTGAAAGTCCATTTTTATTATAATTAGCGGCGATTGGAAAATACACTATCGTGTGTTGGGGAAATTTGCGTGTTAGCGTACTTTTTTACGGATTATATTCAGTTAAGAATTAACTGAATATAATCCGTAAAAAAGTTGTAATGAGAGGCCAAATTTTTGACTTAATTATAGAAGCTACTTAGTATACTTTGTAAATATTCCGTCACGCTCTGGGATCCACAATTGTGGTTATTTTTATTAATTACTTACACCTTTATATTTCTTAATTATCGAAGATTTTTCTTAAGAAGAAGAAAAAGTACAACCGAATGTAATGGCTTATAAACTTCTGCCTTATAGGAAACGTCGAATTATCCTTAGTTAAACGTTACTCGTGCTCGATATAAGTAGATGTGCCGACATGCAAGTTTACTTTCAACCATTTATCACAAGGGGAAAATATCAGTTAAATTAGTTGTGCCAAGTCCAGTTCTTGGTTGGTTTTTCTCCTACCACGGGCCTTATAGCCGTGGTAGCTCAGATGGTTAACGCTCGCTGTAAATATAACAGAACGCGAGTAACCCGGGTTCGACCCCCACTGGCACCAATGAAATTGTTAATTGCAATTTTAGGTGCCGATTTACCACGTGCTCGGCGGTGAAGGAAAACATCGTGAGGAAACCTGCATGTCTGAGGGATAAGGAAAAAAAATTATTTCGAAGACATGTGAAGTTCGCCAACACGTATTGGGGCTGCGCGGCGGACACTTCCCCGCCCTAAAACCCTCTCAAAATTGAGGGGAGGCCTGTGCCCAGCAGTGGGACGTATATAGGCGCCAAACTTTAACATACTTTACTTTTAGGGGACTTACGTATTTATCAATGATTTTAACAAAGGTTTATGGCATGATTATTAAATATATGACATGTATATAGATATATAGATATGGCATATATATAGGTATATAGATATGGCATATATGATGTTATTTTATATAGTTACTATATAAAATAAATGTAATAATCATGCCATAAACCTTTAGGCATATGCCTATTAGTTTGTTTAAACATCTTGAACTATTGTATGTTTGTTAGCAAACAACACAATAAATAAAATAGTTTAGATCCCGCACGCATCTCGCTACATTCACGCAACAATTTAGAAAATGAGTGGAAGACATCTTCAATTATTACGTTTGTCGTAAATATACCGATTGTAGTTGTCGCTTACGACGCTGCTTGAGAATATTCAATGCGCATGTAACGTCAACAATTCCTTCTTGTAGACCTCACTACACTAGTTATATAACGGTTTCAGTTTGATTGTTCCCTTGTTCCCTGTATCGGTAGATAACAGTTATCTTTGGTTTCCTATCTTTGGCCTCTTCTAGAATAGTTTCATTTTTTTATAGAATAAGGTGACAAACGAGCACATAGTCCACCTGATGGTAAGTGGTTGCTGTGGCCCATAGACATCTACATATATCCTCGATTGTGAATCAAAATACAGATGCGTTATCACCCTGTGGATTCCATCTCGAATGCCTCGTTTCTAGTAAAAAGGGTCTTCGGTTCTCTACACTCACCATATGAAACACAACAATATTAAGCTACTATTTTACGCTGATATTCTGTGAGAGCGAGGTCCTTCCCGGTCAAGCTGACCCATTCGTGCTACAACCATAATATAGCTGCAGCATGCATCCACCACAAATATGTTTATATAAAATACTAGTTAATAGTAATAAATTCATTATTATTTAATGGTAACAGTAGTATTCGTACCGGTAAGCGAAGTGTAGGGCAGCCCCCCACTAGATGGAGTGACGACCTGGTAAGACATGCAGGAAGTCGATGGATGCAGGTGGCTTATGACCGTGCTTTGTGGCATAACTTGGGGGAGGCCTATGTTCAGCAGTGGACTTGTGAAGGGCTGTAATGAGAAATAACAAACAATACAAAATAAATTAGTACGCATATGGCTAAAATAACAAATCATACATTTGAACGTATTATACGAAATGTCATTGTTAAGTTTTTTTTTAAATAAGGTCCTTTTACAAAAAGTTACAGTTATAACTTTTATGGAAAGAAAAGAATGTTGTACAATAACTAAGTCTAATATAGCTATAATAGCCCATCGTTTGAAATTGCTTGCCCAGGGCCTAGTCTATTGCTTAAAAAGATGAAGAGTCAAAGTGATAAAATAATTTCATCCATGACTCAATCAAAGTAAATTTTTTACTGAATTAAACAAATTTTCCTTTTTTTGTGTTATAACATTGTTGGTGAGGATTGCATTATGAAAGAACACTAAAAATTGGAAAATTTGTAATCACAGCGCTTGTAAAAAAAGTCTTCGGTATCGAATTTCAAAATATGTGCCTATTATAACTTAGTTAGATTTTTATTTTTGCAATAGAACTGATATAACCTGGCCTCTCGCCCGGTTCTCGTTTGACTTTAAGTTTTGGGACAGCCTGTTTTATATATTTCTTCTATTTCCTCATAAAAAAGTCTGAATATACTTTGTCAGTGTCTACGAAATTATTTTGTCACTCATTTGGCACCAGTTGATTCGTTTATATTTTTTGGCAATGATAAAATACTGTCATCGTTTTATTTTCTTATCAAAGGAAGTACTTAATCACAAACTTGTTTGAATGCACAATTTTGAAAATATTATATTTTTGACTGCAGTATTATTTAATTGATTCATTATTTTTTTATTTAATTATTGAGTTCCTCGTTGTTAGTCTAGTGGTTGTAAACGCAACTGCTGATCATTAGGTCCTGGGTTCGAATGCCGGACGAAAAAAAATTGTTATTTTGAGTTTTTCCGTCAAGTAAATTCTCTGTAGCTCTCCGGAGTCAGGAAGTTGGCGGTGTCTCACCCCCGTGCCTCGGAAAGCACGTGAAGCCGTTGATCCTGCGCCTGATCTCTCTCTGGTCGTGTTGGTTTACCGTCACATCGGACTATGAGAGTGAGGGAATAGAGAGTGCACCTGTGCTTACACATACACTTGGGCACTAAAATCCTGTCCCGCGCCGATGGCTACTTTCCGTTGAGACTGGCGGCCGTGACTGAAATTCGGTCTGGAGAACATTTTTTTATTACCCTCGTCGGAACAGAGATTTGCGTGTTTAGGGTGATAGGTTATTTGTGTGTACAAACGAATGTTCCCATTTATATGATTTGTTTTTTTTTATTGATTTATTTGTAAAAGGTGTACATCAAATGCATGAGAAACTCTCTTTTGCAGGTATGGTGTTCATAGCGGGATTCATAGTGGTCCTTTCGGTGCTGATGTTCTTCTTCCCGCGTCAGATCAAGCAGAGTCCGCAACCGCTGGCGCCGAAAAAGAGTAAAGAGAAGAATGAACCTTTTTTCAAAGGTAATTTTTACAGAATATGTTACTAATGTCTTAATTATTAAAATTATTATCTAAATTTATTTGAATTTCATATTCTCTGCTCAATTCAAAAGTTTCACAAAACAACAACAATGTTAATGTATTTATTAAACTGTGCAATTTTACGTTCAATCAAACATTTTTAAACTTATAAAGACTTGGTCCTTGGTATAAACCATCAATGTCCATTTCATCCATTGCAGCCTATAAAAGTCCACTGTTGACCATAGGCCTCTTCCATCAATGGCCTAATGGCGGAAATTTTGGAAAATTCGCCACGTTTGGCGAGCGGGTTGTCAACCGCAGTTTTTATTATTATTTTGAGTTGTTCTCAGGACGACGTTACTGCCCACCAACTGTTTCAATTTCCGATATTGGGAAGTGAATATTCATTATATAAGTGGATAATCTAAGTTGATAGCCATTTCTGTTTATGTAACAAGTAAAGTTAGTACAATAATTAAAGTAGTAATTAATATAGGCCCACTGATGGCACAGGCGTGCTCTCGTTTTTGAGCGCGTGCAATGCGCATGGTTTGTCTGTGACTTCACATGTCCTCGAAATATTTTATTCGTTCGATGCCTATTCTTATTTCTGTTCTTACACATGCAGTTTCCCTCACGACGTTATCCTTCGCCGCCCAGCACGTGTTAAATCAGCTCTCAAAGTTGCAATTAACAATTTCATCGGTGCCGCCGGATATTGCACCGGCGTTACTCGCGTCTAGTGAAACTTACGGCAAGGTCTTCTAAAAATCATAGCATAGTTTTATTTGAATAGGTTCGTAGATCCAAGATATAACACCTTAAGCTCACCGTAAAGTATTTCTTTTCTTTAATAAAACCATCCTTTATTTGACTGTATTGTCTAGCTCAAAAATTTTTTAAACTTAATATTAAGTTACAACCCACATACGTCCCACTGCTGGGCACAGGCCTCTCCTCACTTTAAGAGGGTTTTAGGGCAAGGAAGTGTTCCCCACGCTGCCCCAATGCGTGTTGGCGACCTTCACATGTCTGCGAAATATTTTTTCTTATTTCTCAGACATACAGGTTTCCTCACAATGTTTTTCTTCACCGCTGAGCTCGTGGTAAATCAGCACTTAAAATTGCAATTAACAATTTCATTGGTGCCGGCGGGGATCGAACCCGGTTTGCTTGCGTACTGTGAATTTTATAGCGAACGCTGACCATCTGAGCTACCACGGCTCAGGGTCTTATTTATTAAACTAAGTTTGTATTTATAGGGTTATTAATTTTTTTAAGGGATTTATAGATGTTAATAACCCATTGTGTTTATATTGTGAGTATTCCCAGAATGAGGCGATCGCTACCAAGCTATTTCTTATTTGTTTTGTGTTGTTAATTGTGTAACATATTTGGTTATGATATAAGCTGCTTTTTTTTAAATGTCCCGATGCGTTTCCTGCTGGTCCTTCCCAGGACAGAAATTTTTTCCGAACCAGTGGTAAATAAACAAAAGAGTGACTTTCAATAGGTATTATTAATCTTAATATATATAAATTACGTGTCACGTTGTTTGTCCACGATGGACTCCTAAACTACTTAACCGATTTTAATTAAATTTGCACACCGTGTGCAGTTTGGGCCAACTTGAGATGTAGGATAGTTTTTTTGCCCGTGAGTGACCCACAATTTTTTTGCGAATTTAAGGATTTTTAATAGGACATGACAAAGGGTCGTCGAAAAGGGCAGAACGACGTCTGCCTGGCAAGCTAGTGATCTATATTAAATAAAAAAGTTTCTGTTTCTGTATAATTGACCGGTTATTAACTTGTTCTTCATTAGCTCGTAAAAACTTTTGAACTTTCTGTTTAGTATAGTCTCTACCACGGTCATATTATCTATACAGTATTGTAACTCGGCCGTATCTTTGAAGTAAATGCCTACAGCCGCGCGGTACGTAAACATGCGATAGGGCTGCCTGCCTCCAGCATTTTTACATTTGCCTACTTTGTGTTTTCATTTAGTTTTATGATTTTAAATACACTTTTTTATTTAAACAAATATAATAGGTACTTTGTGAATTGCATGGGAAGTGTTATAGATAAAATTACCGTGTCTCTACTGTTTAATAGGATTTGATTTAATCGCCACGCTCGCTAGGCAGATTGTCGAGTACCAGAGGTCTCTCACATTTGCCGCCGCTTTATTCACTACAGTGATTTATTAAGTAGTAGAGCAACGCTGCAGCTATATTAGTTGCTGCACGAATGGGTCGGCTCGACCGGGGTGGGACCACGTTCTCACAGAATACCAGCGTAATGTAGCAGCTTAATCCTGTTGTGTTTCGTATGATGGGTGTAAAAAAACCGAAGACCTTTTTTATTGGAAAGGAGTCATTCATGTAGATGTCCATGGGTGCAGCTTCCACTCGCCATCAGGTGGACTGTGTGCTCGTTTGTCACTCTTATTCTATAAAAAAAGGTGATATAATTTTTAAGTTGTCTTATTAAATACAATGCTACGATTTCTAAGTAAAATTAAAATCACGCCAGCGAAGATGGAAGTTTTGCCTGGTTAAAAGAAAAACGACTTTATTTGATGATACAAAATGGTACATATTACATATTTCTATTACATACTGTTCTATTACGTAAAATATACATATTTACATATTCGGTCACGGCGGCCAGTCTTAACGGAGATCTAATCTCCGTTAAGTCTGGCCGCCGTGACCGAAATTATGTCTGCAAAGGACGTTATGTTGTTATGGTATAAACCACAAAGTAGGAGATAAATTGTTGTGACTTTTACTTACGGAGTGCAATTATTCATTGTGTTTCAGATTTCTTTGCGACAATAAAAAGGCAAATTACAAACGACATCCTCATGTGGCGTACGGCGAGCTCCGTCCTGCACCTCATGCCGATCAGCGGGGTGTACAGCTTCCTGCCCAAGTACTTAGAGAAGCAGTTCCGGCTGCCGACTCACGACGCCAACCTTGTCTCGGGTGAGGTACTACGCTGAACATTCATATTGGTAAAACTGCAAATTTGTTTATCGATAAAGGAGACCTAATAATCTTCAGACCACTAGATGTCGCTAGTTGGGACTAGGGTTGCCAGGTCTTAAAACCGAAAAGTCGGACAGACCAGCGAGCTTAGCCGGACATTTTGGTAAAAAGGCCGAACACCCTTAATTTTCGTCGTAGTAAAAGACACTTTTTTAAAGTAAAACAATGCTTTTTAATCATTTACCGTAAAATCTTCGTAAGTGGTAACGAAATAATAACAATTGAATAAATCGGTCTTCTTTATTATTAATTATTCAATATTCATTACAATATTCATTTCGATAGTTGCAATAGTATGTATGTAAGTATATGAAAAATGCAAAGAAAATAGTCAAATTTAAAAAGCCTAACAAAAGCCGGACACCGTCTGATTTGGCCGGGCACGCGACCAAAAAGCCTGACTGTGTCCGGACTGTGTGTTTATCCGGACGTCTGGCAACGCTAGTTGGGACTGAGGTAGTCTTATTTTTTACCTGATGTCATTCAATTGAGAATTAGTTTTAAAATAGATGTTTATTAGTTTCTAGAGCTAAAGTATTATAGTAAGAGGATTGTGAAGTGTCTATACGCGGCGCAAGTAGTTGCAAAGTAGTAGGTATTTTCAAAAATGCTATCTGTTTCACATCGCTCTCTCCGTATCGCCGTCGTGCGATAGAGAGAGTTGCAAATGTTGGAATTACTTCTTCGCCCCCCTAAACCTTTACGAAATGAGACAATCTTGGTCTCATTAGATTCAGTATACCTTAATTTAGGTCTGTACGTTTTTCTTTTTTAGTAATTCAGTTTAGTTTAATTAAAAAATAAAAACGCTCGAGGAAGCTTCTAAATCAAAAATATAGATATTTAGATGCTTATAACTTATATCGTACGCAATATTTCCCTAACATAAAAACGCACGGACCTAGTTTTTCATTATATCTACAACATTTCCAAAAGTTATGAAAATTAGACTATGTTTACGGAATGGAAAACCTTTACATTTTACTATAGGTCGCTCCACGAATCATGATATTAATTAGCGTCCACCTCGCATGTACATTTAAGCAGAAAAATGCAAATTGTATTACGACATTTTAATATGTAAAAAGTCAAAGGTCGACATTATAACTACACATCAAAGTCTCCACGAAAACGGAACGATATTTTTATATATCATCGTTAGGTTTTAATTGCTGCTAAATAATATTCTGTATTTGGTGTAGACTTAGTTAAATAAATAAAATATTTTGTATTTGTAATTGCTGTTTTGTGTCAAGACAACATACGTGATTTTGTTGTTAATAACTTTTTTGATGTTAATCTAAAGAAGTGTAATACACTGTTAGAAAGCTTATTAAATACAGTGTTTAATTATGTTATTGTCCTTTTATTTCATTTAAAATATATACTTAAATTAATGAAGAAACATGTGTTTTTTTCCGGGCCTAGTTGAACCTCTCTTTTTTATTACATGATTCAGTCATCTTTTAATAGATCTTGCTAATTTTTACAAATCTCATAAAGTCTATTTGCAAATATTATACGGCAATATTTTTAAAAGTCCAAAAATAATCGCAAATTTTCAATATTGTATAATAGATAGTCGCTAACACCTTCGATATCGATAGTACGTAAGATGACACAAGAATGTGCCCGGGCGACGGGACGCAGGGAGACACTACGTGGGGATAGCGCGTCGCCCGTTGCTATGGTTTCGCTTCCTCGTACCTCATACCGCACCGCACTGACACCTGTTTTACGCTTTTGCGCAGTTTCATTACTCGTGGCGGGGCCTATAACAAATTAGCTTCCTCGCTATGAAATCTGTGATAATATATTCCATCTGTTTTCATATATACAAAGTGGCGCCGCTCTGGTGGCAGAAAAAGTCGTGGATGCCCTCCATGTTGTCAATTGTCCTTGTGCATTTTATAAATATAAACCGCCTTCAGGATGTTATGTATATATAAATTCTTGAATTCATTGTCCAAATGAAAAAAAAAAACAATATTTTAATGTCATCAATTGTATGTATGTAGGTATTTTTATAATGAAATATATCTCTAATGTCTTACAATTTTATAGCATCGGCTCTTATTTCAGGTCTGGGTGGTATTCTCGTCATGGGATTGGGAATAATAACCTCAGGTGTGGTTATATTGAAATTGGTACCGACAGCAAGACAGGTAGCTGCTTGGACGGCCGCTTCAGCTGCTTTATATAGTGCGGGTAAGGTTCACAAAATAAATCTTTGTCTTTTTATAACTTATATCTTAAATACATTATATCTTAAATGCTCTACATCTTTTTATCCACTTTTTTATTTTACGTATTAATAATTTTAAAGATACAGTTAAAGAGTTCCTAATTTTAGTTCTTGTAATTTTACTAAAATAACTATAAATTATATTTCAATTAACGAAAATCATAAAATATGTGTTATCCTAAAAGATGTTGGGTTAGAAAAGATTTACACCTTAATATGTGAACACTACTATATGGTAGAACTACAGTACAGCAGCTGTATCCTGCTCGCAAAGAAAACCTCTGTAAAAACTCTTATGGGTGTTGAAAGTTTATTGTTTCCAACATTTTCTTAATTTAGTACGAGTTTGAGGAGTTCTTTTAAGCTTGAAGATACTTGTGTTAGAAGGCTCTCGCGCTCCCTTAGCTAAGTACATTGTGCGTGTGCGTGTGCGTGTGCGTGTGCGTGTGCTTGCGCGTGCGCGTGCGCGTGCGCGTGAGTGCGCGGTGCTTGCGTGTATGTGCTTACATGTGTGCGTGTGTATGTATGGAAAAAGACAGTGAGTGAATGCGTTTATAGGATAAATTCTAATAAAGCTTCAGTTTGTTCGTAATTAAGTGTCTTAAGCCACTGCATTATTTTTTTCATAGAGTCGTATGTCCTCATGATATGATGTAACGATCAGAAATTAGTAACGATCAGATAAGTCGATTGCTGCGCACATCAATGTCTGTTGATCCGTTAAAGAGAAATCGTTAAGGAAAAATTGCGAAAAAAAGTATTTTTTTCAAATAACTTATTGATTGATATTATGAGTGTTTAAAAACTACGTCGAATATCATCAAGTTCGTCAAAATCGCTTGATTTGTTCATGAAATATTCAATTTTGAGACAAAAGAGCTCAAAAACATCATAATTGGCGGAATTTGGAGCGTTTTGCATTTGAATTAGCGGGAAGTTCCAGGGATGGCCTGTAGGGTCAACCATATTTTTTAAAAATTGTCTTGATGAAAGTTATATCTATTCTGTATAATATATTATTTAATTACAGGTATGGTGCTATTGATGTTTATCAGTTGTCCCGAAGAGAGTTTTAGAATGTTGAGCGAAAATGGTGTCACAAGCAACCTGTCGTGTAGTGCCGACTGTTACTGTGATGGCGCTGCCTACACTCCCGTTTGTGGCCAGGTACACCATTTTTTCTAACGTGTATATACATACACATGTAGGTGTAATAGTCGGTAGGTAGACTGAAGTTATTTTTTAATTTCGTTTAAAATTAAAGTTTTGTCCACATTTATTATTATATATAATATATAATAATTTTCTTATGTGAATTCCTGACCCATGATTAGATCGATTGGTGTGGTAACAGCCTAATGTACTAAAGAATGTCTCATGCATTAATTTCTAATTCACTGCTGGGAAGAGACCTTCTCAATAAGAAGCCGACTGGATTGCATAACTTAAAGGTTTTATATACAATTGCAATGCTGGATAGGCTGGCTTGTGCGGGACCCTCGCTGTGGTCTCAGCCAGCTAATCTGTCGCCAGACATCGTAAATTCCGTCTGCCTTACATTATACTTACACGAGAACAATAGAACAGATTTTAACTGTCCAATGTCAAATATAATAATAATTCTTACAAAAAAAACAATAACTTAGTCCACTTAACTCACTTAACTAAGTCCGCCAAGGTCAGGGCAGAAGAATTTCAAAATTCAACACTAATAATAATACACTAAGCAATAATTTTCATTCATTAATTCAAAAATTCACCAGTAGAAATAGGTTTCCCGCTTGGCAGGCCGGTTGGCAATCTCGTTTTTTTATTGATTAAGAGTGAGAAACAAGCACAGTCCACCTGATGGTAAGTGAATGCTGTACCCTATAGACATCATATTTATCCTCGATTAAGAATCAAAATGCAGATTCGTTGTCACCTCTGGAGACTAAGATGGAATGCCTCGCTTCCAGTAAAAAAGGGTCTCCGATTTTCTGCACTCATCATACGAAACAAAGCAGTATTAAGCTGCTATTTTACGCTGGTATTCTGTGAGAGCGTGGTCTTGCCCCTTCCAATAGTGCTACAACTAGTGCTATAAATGCAGCATGATTACACCATGTATAATTTATGTGTGCATCAGCGGGTGCTAGTGTACAGGTATATATGTGTAAGTGCGGGTGCCTATGTTGGTGTGCTTATGAGTGTGTGTGTGTGTATATTGATCTGGTGCGTCGGTGTGCGTTACCTTATAGTAGTAGCGTTGTAAAAGTAAAAAGTAAAGTTACAGCCTATATACGTCCCACTGCTGGGCACAGGCCTCCCCTCATTTCTGAGAGGGTTTTAGGGCAAGAAAGTATCCGCCCCGCAGTCCCAATGCGTGTTGGCGAACTTCACATGTCTTCGAAATATTTTTTTTCTTATTACTCAGACATGCAGGTTTCCTCACGATGTTTTCCTTCACCGGCAAGCAAGGTAAATCGGCACTTAAAATTGCAATTAACAATTTCATTGGTGCCGGCGGGCATTGAGGCCGGTTTGCTCGCGTACTGTGAATTTTACAGCGAATGCTAACCATCTGAGCTACCACGGCTCTAGTAGTGTTGTAAGAATATCCATTTCCTTATAGTTATATATTATTTCATTATCCATCCTGTGGGCATCGTGGGAGGCGACAGAGGGAAACAAACCAGGGGATGGGCAGGGCGTCTTCCTAATAATGATTACAGATAAAAGAATATCCTCCCTATGAGGCAATCTATGGGGGAGGCTTATGTTCAATGGTGGACTCTAATAGGGTGTAACGGAACGGTAACGGTGGGTGTGCAGGACGCGTTCACGTACGAGTCGGCGTGCCAGGCGGGCTGCGCAGGCAGCCGCCAGCTGGACAACAGCACGTGGCTCTACTACAACTGCTCCTGCGTCGACGAGCACGAGCGCGGCGAGAAGGTCATCAACACGTGAGTCCTGATTTTGACTAATTTTTAAACTACGGACTCATTCGATTCGACTGCCGGCGGTACCACTGATATCACTATCATCACCATCTTTTTTTACTAACCCACAAGTCCACTGCGGAACATAGACTTCCCCCAAAGAATGACACAAAGCACGTTCCTGAGCCACCTGAATGTCTTGCCAGATCGTCATTCCATCTAGTGGGGCCGCTCTACACTTCGCCACGCGAGAACCTTTCTTCCCTATCGGTTGTTGGTTCTTTGAGCTATATGGCTTCAGCTTACTAATCCATTAGAATATCTACGGTTACTGCAGATATCCTTATTTCTAAGTCTAGAAATAATTCTAAGTCTACGTCGCAGAGATACCCTAAGCATACAAAACTACGTCTTAGATCCACATGTCGTCACTGGCAACACGCCCCGCTTGTATAATAGTCTTGTTTTCATGTATTAAGGTATCCTACACGCGAAGATGTGTCGTAATCTCTTGCTTCTATTCCTGGCTACAGTTAATCGCAATGTTAAGTACTAATTTACATCTCGCTCGATGAAGGAAACATCGTGAGGCAATCCGAAAATTAAAAATATATCTAGGATATGCGAAGTTCGACAAAGCAAATTGAAAAAGCGTGGTGGAATATTCTCTCATTAAAAACTCGCAATTGCAAAGCAAAAACAACTTATATCAGTTCGTTAACGCCAGGGATTTCCAAAGTGGTTGATAATCGACCCCTTGGGGCCGAAATCGGTTTCCCAGGGGTCGACGTAAACGAAAGCTGATAATTTCTGTCATTTGTATTAATAATTATTAATTACACTTGATATTTATTGAATTATATTTCTATTTATTTTGTTAAATTTTGATGAGAAAATGAAGTCAAGCTTACGCAACTAACTAATCGCAAAGTTTTTAAATTTGTATATATTGTGTATCAATAGGAAATAATTAGAGAGAGAGAGAATGGATTTTAAAGTAATTTGGCTATGGGGGTTTGAGGTATTAGTTCATTTTGAAAAAGGGGTCTCTTGCCCAAAATAGTTTAGGAATCCCTGGTTTTCGCCATACGTATAATATCAAACCCGGCGATGTGCAGCAAGGTGCGAGTCGTCCGGTTCTGTGGTGGCCAATTCGCCAGCCAAGCGTGATTTTTTTTATAGCATTGGGTGACAAACGAGCACACAGTCCATCTGATGGTAAGTGGATGCTGTGGCCCATAGACATCCACATATATCCTCAATTAAGAATAAAACTACAAATGCGTTGTCAGCCTTGAGGACTAAGATGGATTAGGCAGAACGTCCCTACAAGAAGGGAGGACTGGAGTTAAACAGCCAAATATATGAGAAATAGAACTAGTATCAGTAAGCATCATTAGCTCTTCTATTTTTTTTTATATAGAATAAAGGTGACGAACGAGCACATAGTCTACCTGGTGATAAGTGAATGCTGCTTATGGACAAGTACATTTATCATTGATTTAAGAATTAAAATGGAGATGCGTCGTCACCCCCGAGGATTAAAATGGAAGCCTCGTTTTCAATAAAAACATTTTTCTGTTTTCTACACTTACGATACAAAACACAACAGTGTTATTTTACGTTGGTATTCAGCGAGGGCGTGGTCCTTTCCTAGTCGAGCCGAATTACTCGTGCGACAACTATAATATAGCTAGAGCATGATTGTACCAAGTCAGAATTATCTTATATAAAAAAAATAAATGTTTTGTTTCCAGCCTCGAACGGTACGAAGTGATGAATTCATCGCAGCTGGATTGGGGTGGGCTGGCGGTGAGCGGCGAGTGCGGCGGGCCGTGCCGGCAGATCTATGCGTTCGTCGCCATCTTCGCGGCTGCTATGTTCATACACGCCACCGGCGAGGTCGGCGCCGTGCTTCTCATCATACGCTGCACGGACAAACATGGTACGCGAATTGTAACTCTATTTTCTAGGCATAGGGTCTAGATGTGATTATCATGTACGCCACCAGCAAGGTCAGTGCTGTGCTGCTCATGATGCGCTACACGGACAAGCGTGATGCGCGAATTGTTACTCTATACACTAGGCTTAAGGTTGATTTCAAATAATTATTTAAGTTTATATTTTTGGACGGTTGCGAATTTAAATCTCCTACGTAATAATACGATCGTTTGTAACTAAGTCTGTTGTGCGTAATAATGTGTTGCTGTTATTAGCCAGTGCTTGACTACCTGATGGTGAGTGTTGGTGCGACCGATGATATTAAAGCGCACTGAAGTACCGTGACAAATGCCTTTTTGCTTTTTTATATTTACGCGAACACTACACATTGATTAAAACTAATTTTACGGATTTTATCGCCTTTAATTTTAATCATATAGCATAGATCGGACCATAAACAGTCATTAAAAAAGCTGAAGGTACTTCGGGTTTAATAATGACATCGGGACGTCAGTCACCTCAGTCTCCGTGACTATGGGTGCTGGAAATCACCCGAAACGTCGGGAATTAAAAATAAATAAAATTAAACGCGATAAAATCCGTAAAAGTAGTTTTAATCAAAACCCTTTTTATTCTTACATTGGAGACGCATTGTTATCGGATTGAGAGACAGATGCTGGGGTTTCTGCTCGCGCCCTTTGAAAGACAAAGACAGCGCAGCACGAGTGCAAGTGAGTGTTTACAGACTGCTCTTGTCGCTGCCAAAACCGCAAAGTGCATATGCGCACTGTTTTAATCGGTATTGGTGTTATGTAAACAGAGCAACGACTATAGCATTGAAGTTTTTAAAACATTTTGAGAGTGAGAGAGTTATTAAAAACGCAAGAACGTCAAAGCTGTGACTATTTCGACGTCCGTTATTGCATGAACTTTAGGCAAAGTAGAAGCAGCATGTTTGTTTATAGAATATGGGTGATCAACGAGCACATGCCCACTTGAATGATAAGAGGACACTGTGGCCCGCACATATCTACATCTATCATCGATTAAGAATGGAAATGCAGATGCGTTGTCGTCCCTTAGGACTAAGATGGAATGCCTCGTTTATAGTAAAAAAGATCTTGACAGGCCTGTTGGTCTAGTGGTTAGTGACCCTGACTGCTATGCCGGAGGTCATGGGTTCGATTCCCACCCAGGACAAATGTTTGTGTGATGAGCACATTTGTTCTGTGTCTGGGTGTAATTTATCTATAATATTTATGTATTTAGAAATATATAAGTATGTTTATCAGTTGTCTAGTCTAGTACCCATAACACAAGCTCTGTTAGCTTGGGACTAGATGGCGTTGTGTGATAGTTGTGAAATGTTATTATTATTATTATATTATTATCTACGGTTCTCTCTTTACTCACCATACGAAATAGCAGCATTGTATTCAATGCTTCGATGCTGCCACATAAGTTTTTGTGTTTAACAGTGAAAACTTTTGGCACTTACTTTTCACTTTTTATGCCACAAATTATATATCTACGTGTTTACTATATTACAAGGAATACAAAAAGTATAATACCTTCGTTTTTAGTCCAGACACAAATATAAAATTCTATAAAAAAGACGGAGCACCTTCTGCAATGTGACACGTGGAACGCCGAAAGTTCAGAGTGATTTTTTTTCTAAGAAACATTGCCAGGTTATGGTTTAAAATAAAAGAGCATATCTTTGTATTTTACTATATTATTCATTGCATATTGTCTTTGGTTTCGTTTAAAACAAAAAAAAAATATTTTTTCATAGGGCAGTATTTGGTATCAAATTTGATACCTTCCTGAGCCAGCCGTAGGTAATTTTATAATATCGAATAAGAGTATGGCCATGAGCTAACAGGCTCCGGGCGAAGACGAAATTACAGCGGAGTTTCTGAAAGCGGGTAGAAAACCAGCACTTGAAGTCCTTCAGAAGATCTTTAATTCCCTCCTCTCTGGTGGCACTACTCCGGAGGCGTGAAGCAGAAGTGCGGTGATCTTGTTTTTCAATAAAGACGACACTGAGCCACGCCTACATCTCGTACGCAGACTCGATGACTTACAGCCTTCCCAACAGGCCGGAATCTGAAAAGGCTTTAGCACCATAGACCAGGTACATGCCCGGTAAATTGTACAGAAGATTGAAGAGTAGTCTTGCGTATGTGGACTATGAGAAAACCTTTAATTCCTTTGAAATTTGGGCGGTGCTACACTCGTTTCAGCAGTGCCAAGTTGACTGTCGACATAAAGTCCTCCAGATCGAATTTCGGTTAGGGCTGCCAGCCTCAACAGAGACTAGCCATTCGCGCAGGACAGGATTATAGTACCCAGTTGTATCCGCAAGCGTATAGAGTACACCTGACTCTATTACCTCACTATCATAGTCCGATGGGATGGTAAACCGACACGCCCAGGGAGAGATCAGGTGCCAGACCAACGGCTTTAGTCACTTTCCGAGGCACGAGTAGCCACTGAGAATTTTTTGACGGAAAAACTTAATAACTGATTTTTTTGCCTTATCCGGGATTATTTACAACCAATAGACCTACGAGGCAGTCACGATCAGCACCGATATTCTCGTCGGTATGTCGAAGTGCTGAAGTGTTTGTACAGTAGAGCTACGATGGCTATCCGAGTACAGAACTAGAGTACGAAACCTATCTAACTGCAGAGTTGTAAGACAGGGTGACGGTATATACTCGAAACTCTATCGCTGCATTGGAAGACGTTTTTTAGTTACTGGACTGGAAAGGATACGCTTATAACAACAATGTCGAGTACATCACTTAGCTTCGTTTATTCCGGTTTTATATTTCGGTTATTGCCGACGGTGTAGTCCTTATGGCAGAATCGATGGGGGACCTAAGCATTATGTTCAATTTTGTCAATAGTGCTTCCCAACGGATAGCTCTTCAGATGAACATAGACTAAATAAAGGTCATGTGTAACGTCCATATCACACCTATGCTGGTAGTTGTTAGGAGCACTAAGCTCGAAGTTGTTGACGAGTATGTTTGTCTGGGACAAACAGTCCGACTAGATAAGTCCAACTTCTACCGAGGTCAATCGATGAATTCTACTCGGTTAGACAGCTTTGGGGAAATTACGACACATCTCGTCACGTATACCTAAAAACTTGAAAATAAAGTTTGCACAACCACTGATTGTTGCTAGTGATAACTTATGGGTCTGAGACGTGGTCCTTCACTGCTGTCCGAATGAGGAAGCTTAAGGTCGTTTAGCGACCTATAGAAAGGGCTATACTCGGGATTTTTCTGCGTGATACACTTAGAATATCAGCAGTAGAACTGGAATAACCGACATAGCCCAAGGGATTAGTAAGTTGAAAGTGGCAATGAATCGGCCATATAGCTCGAAGAACCGAAAACCGATGGGGAACAAAGGTTGTCTAGTGGCAACCTCGTATCGGTAGGTGAAGTATAGGGTGGCTCCCTACTAGATGGAGTGACGATCTAGTAAGTCATACAGGAAGTTGATGAATGGTGGTGGCTCCGGACCGTGCTTCGTGGTGTTCTTTCGGATAGGCCTGTGTTCAGCAGTGGACTTGTGAAGTGCTGTAATGATGAATGATGATGATGAAGAAATTTATTTTATGAAGGTACCATAGTATTCCCGCATAGAATACTATAATACAAAATAGAATGGCTGTCAACCTTATTTTGTACCGAGGTTCGGCGTCGCCGGGAGCACACATACAAGCAATTACGTCGTATTATCAGTTTATCACTACTACAAACCCGATTCACTGTGTTGACATACGGATTTTAATACTTATTTATTTGTAAATAGCGTGCAATTTGGCATTTTCTAAATAATTTGCATGCGAAATTTGGAAACGATTGTAACGTCAAAATACATCTCGTGTTGACATTTATACGTGTGAATTGACGTTTTAGTGGCTACACGGGCTCCGCCCACACCCCCGTTCTATTATGTATGTATTATAGTATTCTGTGTATTCCCGTGATCGTTGGAATTAAAAAAGTAAAAATTAAACGCGGTAAAATCCGTTGACTTAGTCTATTCCTTGTGTAATATTCGTGTTCATATAAGAAATAATTAAGGAAGTGTTTGTACTAAAATAATTGTGATATTTAATATGTGGTGTGGCGTTGCAGACAAGGCGATGGCGATGGGCGTGATCCAGTTCGCGATCGGCGTGTTCGGCAACGTGCCGTGCCCGATCGTGTTCGGCGCCGCCGTGGACGCGGCCTGCCGCCTGCGCGACAAAGCGTGCGGCCTGCTCGGCGCCTGCGCCTCCTACGACAACGACAGCCTGCGCCACTTCTACCTAGGTACAAAACAATGACCGACCGACCGAATCGACAAATCGTTCACAAATACGATAGGCTACATAAAGTTTATGTATATATTAACATAGAGCCGTGGTAGCTCGGATGGTTAACGCTCGCTGTAAATATAACAGAACACGAGTAACTCGGGTTCGATCCCCGCCGGCACCAATGAAATTGTTAATTGCAATTTTAAGTGCTGATTTATCACGTGCTCGACGGTGAAGGAAAACATCGTCAGGAAACCAACATGTCTGAGGAATAAGAAAAAATATTTCGAAGACATGTGAAGTTGGTTAACACGCATTGGGGCAGCGCGGTGGACACTTCCTTGCCCTAAAACCCTCTCAGAAATGATGGGAGGCCTGTGCCCAGCAGTGGGACGTATATAGGTATGGCTGTAACTTTACTTTTACTTTACATAAAGTTTACGGGTTTACTTAATTACCCGAGATCACTTCCTACGAGCGCTATAGAAAACTGTAAAAATGAGTGGCAATGCCATAACGTTAAGTCATGTGACAGTCACGTGATTCAATTTGAATTTGGTTTTATGTAAGGTTGATTTTTTGCAAAAAAATCATATTTAATAAAAAATATTATTATTTTAAAATAAGAGTAAACTAAGTCAGCTTTTTATTCTTAGAAGCTCGTCTGAGTTTGTTGGTCTTAATTATTTCTGACGTTCAGCAGCAATGCGTCCATTGCTGTGTTCAAGGCATGGAGCGAACAGGAGAACGATCGCCGTAGAAAATAGTGTCCCAGAAATATGGATACCATAAGTGAGGCGCTGCGATCGCTAAGTTCACTCAATAAAAGTCATTTTCAGTCTATTTTTCCGATCAGATGCTAAAGCACTTGTACATCCACGCACAATAAAATATTTCTCCATTTTTTAATGTTTCTTTTTGTCAAAAATTTAAAAATTACGGAGCATATAAATTTTCTCACCAATGCCCCGACGAAAATTTGTACATTATTCAACTAACTTCATCTACTTGGTACTCATAAACAGCTAACTTCGCAGTCACTACTCACCGACGTCTGCGCCGCTATAAATTCTACAAATTTTTGACAGGCGGGCTATGCTTTAGTACGTAGCGATCGTTCTCCTGTTCTCTAACCTTCATGGTTCAAGGAATTTTATTCTTTATGTTTTGAAGTTAGTCGCATGTGTCCATTAGCTGCAGTAGCCTGTTACTGTCACACTCGCTTGTCATTATGATAAAAATTTAATAGTTATAATTATTATGGAAAATAATTTATTGTTACTACGAAAACGCTGCTGCCCAGTTTCAATTTTCTTTATTTGGGGTAGTTGATTTACATCACCACTACGGTTACTACAGGTAGCTGAACAGCGTAGCATATTGTAGTGCCAAAGTATTGGTGTAAAAACTTAACTTTTTTGCAAAGAGAAAAATATATATATATATATATATATATATATATATATATATATATATATATATATATATATATATATATATATATATACACTATAGAGCGGACATTAGGAACATTTTATACAAAAGCTGTGACCACGCGCATGTATTACACCCTCTAGCGAAATATAGCAATACTACACTGAATATTTATTTAGAAAACATTTTAGCTATTTCCCAGTAGGTGACACTACTAAACATAAGGATAAAATGCGTTGTAGACACTTCGTTAATCACTAACATATTTGTAAATAAATAGTGACCTTACTGGATAACAGAGGGCACTTATTACTATAACTTTTCTTTCTTCTCGAACAATCTACTAGAAATAGTAAAATTTAAAGATTATTTGGTGAATACACATTATTCTTACGATAACAAACCGAAATCACGTTCATTTTTTGCTCCATATCGTGATTTATAATACTTTAATTCACAACCAGGTATATTTTCTTTAAAATATTTTTAAATTTATAAAATGAATGCGTCTTGACCGTTTGACGATGTCACTTAGACTAAATGACGAAAATCGGAGATATATTCTACAGGACAAAAGTTACAGATGATAATTTTGTTACTGATGTCCGGTCTATTACTACTACCTGTTTAAATGTCTTTGCTTTTTTGTTATAGTCAAATTGAAGTTATAATTCAGATATCCATTCCATATGTTTTGTACCATTCCACATAAATTGATGATTATTGTTGTATGTAAGCGTAAATAAATGAAATGAAAGAAATTTTTCGTTAAAAACACGAGCTGTTTCCACAGGTCTGTCGGCCGGTCTGATGTTCCTCGCGTTCATAATGGACTTGCTGGTGTGGAGCAAGGCGGGTCGCATTGACATGAACCCGGCCGAGCCAGCGCCGGACGCCGCGCCGCTCGCCGCCCGCGCGCCCACCGACACGCAACTCTGACCCCTCGCCACTTACGAGTCGCACCTGTAAACCGCAGCGGGTGCGTAAGGCAATAAGGTTCACTTTCGCCTGCACTCGCCGCTGCGGTTACGCCTTTTTAGGAATATGATAAACATGATGAGGTATGAATGAAACGTTGTTTAAGAATTTTTTCGATATTACTGGGGCTACCTCGAAGCGATAGGGTCGATTTTTATTTGCGATCGCTGTAATCTCGTTAACCGATGTAATGTTCGTAAAATGTCTCGATATTATAACGATTTTCTTCTGAAATACTATGAGTGACTCGAGTTAATGAAACACGAGTTAAATTATATCTAAATCATCTGCATTTGTGTCTCGTACATCGTTTCGTTAACGCTCTATAGATAGTACGTTTGTTGAATTAATTTTGAATTCTGGCGCAACTATCATATATCATGTGACTGACTCAATTAGCTTAGACGACTTTTCACTTATTCTGAACAAACAAATATTAATATCGAATACAGTTATATCACCAAAAAAGTTGAATAAAATTGACTTTAGTGTTTTTATTATTAAATGAAAATAATTTTGTTTACTTCCAACCAATAACGTATTGATAAACGTGTACGAATGACATAAATGTTAGACTATTAACGAAATCAATTGTCGTCTATTGTTTGTACAGAATTTTGCATTTACAACACATCTTGTGCTTTATACGCCTCTTTGGCCACAAATTGACAGCTAAATTAATATTAGCATCGACTTCGCCCATATAGTTTTATTAAAAACGTTCGATTTTTCTTAATCAGGATCATCTTAGATGTAATTTTATATACTGTAAAGTATACAATATAATATATTGCACATGAATGTAGTGTGAATATGACCAATGCTTTGTTGAAGCCATGTATGCCAAAGTAGACCTTGTTAATCACACATAAAAACATCACAAAATCATAAAATATTTCTTTCTTTACAATGATGAATTTGTCTTTACAATGAATTTACTGTTTAGTTTATTTTTCAATAATGTATAGTTATTGTAGTTGAGTGATATTTTATGCTCAATGAAACACTGCATAAGTATTTAGTCATAATAAATAACAAATCTATTGTTAAATCTTGCATTTGTAGTCTCGATTTTAAAATTTTACTTTAATTCTTTACAAATAATTGCAAACTTTCTTCAAAAAGAAGGTTATTAAATAATGCTGCTAAAGTATGCGCGTTAGTTTTCTTGTGTATAGAATATGGTTCTGATTACAAATATAATTATTTTAATTTGTTTATATGTTAACATCAAACATACATAATATAGTTAAAAATAAGTGTCGTGCCTAAATATTTACATAGTATCACATATACCCAGGACTGAGTTTATTATAAGGCTGGACTTGCATTATATTGTTTTACATATTTTTGCTTTTTCTTGTATTCATAGACCACATTTGCGTTTATATCCATTTTATCAAGTTTAATTTTTGCTAACAATGCTGAGGGTATAGGTGGCTCAAGAAAATGAGACTGACTCTCTCGTCGCTCTAGCAGTATTTGTGAAAGGGTCTAACGTAAGGGCGACTGTTGATAATTTGTCCTGGGTTCCAATCCCGGGTCGGTTCCAAATGCGTAGTTGGACTTTTCAGTCGAGAAATTCTTTGTAGCAACTCAGAGCCAGGATAAATTTCATTCCCGTGCCTCGAAAAGCGCGTAAAGTCGTTGGTCCTGCGGGTGATTTCTCTCAAGTCCTACTCGTGTACTATAAAACCAGAATCAAATGAAACCAACGTCAATATATCATATACAATATAATGCTTGCTCAGTTCAACATTTCGGTTATTGCGAATTACATGGCTAGTGATTAGATGTTTATTTTAGCTTAGAACAAGTTTTTTTTTTACATTTAAGTATGTAATTGTAAATATTAGGATTTAAAAATATATAAATAATCACATAATAAAATAAACCTTTATAGGCATTTTATATAGATAATTTTTATCTGTTGTATTTTATATCATTATACATTTTTACATCTTCGGTTTTAATTCAATTTCTAATTTTCAAGAAAGTTTGTACACCGGAGCTGTATAAGTCATTTTTACATCACATCATTTAGGTCGTCCGTATAATTTATTGTATTTACTGTATCAAATAATCATTATTGCTAATAATAAATGAATCATATTAATTCGTTATCTATTTTGATGGCTTTCGTGTAAAATTATTTTTATAGTTCATAAAAGATAGCTTGATCTCTGCGACAGCTGTCAGTAAAAATCACGCCTATGAAGTCATACTTTACGGGCATGCACTAATTAGGTCGGCATGCCCATAAAGTATGACATTGACAGGTTCTGTCTGTACTACTAAGAAATTTAGGACTTCATAGAGCGTGGTTTTTACTGACAGATGTCGCAGAGATCAAGCTATCTTTTATGAACTATATTTCATATCAAAGGCTGGGTCGTGTGTAAAAGAAATTTAGAGTTACGATTGCATAACTATAAATAGGTTAGGATTGTCCAATATAGTGAAAGTTGTATCACAATGAATGTTATTAGAGATCTGTGATGTTTACATCACATTATACATTACCTGTATCAATATGTTTTTTTACTTTTTAAATTTTAATATTCAGAATTGCATGTTGTTCTGCATGGTGTTAAATGTAATAACGAAAATCGTTTACAGACTTGTTTAAATGTTTAAATGACCGTATAACAGACTATCATGAATATCAATGTATCATGGAAATAGTAATCAATATAACACTGCCATTTCAGGCCAACATCAAATACCTGAAAATTACCTGCGCTTTTCAATAATTATAGTATTTATATTTCGTCAATTATCCCGAAGAAAAAACATTTACCTAAGCTACAATTAATTCTTTATTCCTATATTTCGCTTGTGTGCATTAAATTTGTGCAATTTTAGGTAAATATATATACGGATGATAAATAAATATTTTTAAATTGTTTATACATTTCTATTAAGAATTGAATTATTTGTGAGTTTTAATCGTAATTTGAAGAAAAACGCTTGCGTAATAATTGTGTAGTTTTACAGTTTTTCTATAAATGTATTTTAAATTTCAACTTAAATAAATGTTTTGTCGATAACGAATTAGCTTTAGTGAATTTTAATCTATATTCTTGTTCTTATCTGTTGTGTCAGTGTTTAGCTAAATTTGTTGATTGTTGCTATATTTTTAGTGTATACTTTGAGAATTCGAAAACATAGTTTTTCCTCGTATAGTGAACACAATTTTACTAGTCTATGACTTAGCTGTAATGAATGATAACAGCTCTGGATTTTAGATATATGAATTTATATGGCAACTTAGTAAAGTGACTGCTTGGATATGTACTACTCTAAGCCTTTGATTAAATAATATTACTATATAATTTATGAATAAATAATTATTGGCAAATATTTATATAATTTTATGTACTGAACAAAACTTATTTCAATAAATTTTTAAAATATTTAAATCAAATTTGCATAGAATTTTTTTCTTAAATTATATCCTTAAAATTATTTCTATTTAAATTATTACATTTATAACCAAATTCATAAACAAATGTATTGTGGATGCAACCATTTACATAAATGAAAAGTGCCTGAATATGCTTCGGGAAGAACCAATCCAAAAAGAAGTTATTATAAGAAAATAGGAAATAAATAGAATATTTTAATAAAGCCAGTTTTTTTTAATGTATTTCAACGTATAACAAAGTTGATGTAAATGTATTTTGTGTATATGTCTTACCAAAAATGCTTGCATGTTTATGATCGTAACTCGAAATTGTCGTTTCTTAGGAAAGGAAACTTTTATATTTTTTATTATTGGAAAAATAATATTGTTTAATTTATAGAGAACAATCTTGTTCTGGTTACTATTCCGATAGTGCTATCTTATACATATATACATAAGAATGAATTGTGGGTTCTGTGTAGATTGTTACTGTGACATTAGTCACATATTTTTTAATTATTTGTAAATAAAACTTTATTGAAAGGAAAACTTGTATTTTTATTTATTCCTCATTATCTTTAGTACTTTTTGTGAGATAATATACAAAACAAATAAGTGCTAAAGGTCTCATATAAACTATTAGCTCGTTATTTTTATTTTATTGAATAAGGTACATAAACAGACAGTAGTTATATATAGTTATAAAATTAGGAGTATAATAGTGTTGATTTAAACTACAATCCAAAAAAGTGTACATCATCATCATCATCATTACAGCCTTCATTCAGCTTCACAAGTCCACTGCTGAACATAGGCCTCCCTCAAGTTATGCCACAAAGCACGGTCCTGAGCCACCTGTGCCATCGACTTCCTGCATATCTAACCAGGTCGTCACTCCATCTAGTGGGGGATCGCCCTACACTTCGCCTGCCACTCGAGAACCTTTTTTCCCCATCGGTTGTCGGTTCTTCGAGCTATACGGCCGGCCCATTGTCACTTCAACTTACTAACCCGTTGGGCTATGTCGGTCTCTTTGGTTGTACTGCGGATATTCTCATTTCACTGAAACCCCGAGCATAGCCCTCTCCATAGCTCGCTGAGCGACTTTGAGCGTCCTCATACGGCTAGCAGTGAAGGACCATGTCTCAGTTCTACTTCAGTTCTACTTCATTCTAACCTAAACACCGTCCACTACCACCTCGACAGGGCGAGGTCGGCTCTGTTCTTTCTGACCGAGACATAGGTGTCCTCTCCGGCTGATACTTCGTATCTCTTCTACCCGGGGTACTGAAACACTCCTTTGTGCTTCGGGCTGGAGTATGCGTATATGTACGTAAGAGAGGACATCTGTTCTCGACGCCTCGGCAGTCTTGAAGGTTCGGACCTGTCCATCCCTTGGCTACGCGTTGACAGCGACGACTATCCGCGCGTCTACTGGTGCCTCTATAGGTCCAATAGCAGTAATGCCGTTTACTGATGCCCTTCATGAAGAAATCAGCTGGAAGGGAGGCAACAAATTCTTCAAAGGCATTTTGTATTGCCTTTTGGCTATTGAAATTTTTCCTGCCAAAAAGTTATTCAAATTTTGGAAAAAATAGAAGTCTGTAGGCGCAAGTCTGATGAGAGCAAGGAAAGCTGGTTGGAGTGACTACCGTCGAAAGCTGCTGCTAATTCAGCCGCAGATTAAGTATCATTAGTTCCACAATCGCCTTTAATTCACCATTTTCGATCAAAGTTTTCTGACGACCGCGGAGTTCATTTTTCAGGTCCAAGTCCAAGAATGGAAGCGGGCAAACCAATAAAACGTAGTGAGTTCGTTTGTAGTATTCACTTCATAAACGTTTTTACTCGAATTTTTAACGTATTCATTATGACGAAAAATATTCAAATGTGATGTAATCATAACGCTAATCCATTAACAAATGACTAATTTTGAAAAAGAAATCCATGTTTTTGAAATATAATAAATTTGAAATTGGAATTCTTAGCCAAACAAAAAATGTTTTGATTTGAAATGGTCAGTACTGCAGATCGGCAATTTCATAGGTAAAGACCTATAATAGTAGGAATTCCATCCGGCCCAGGAGCCTTCGAAGTATCCAATTTACGACAGATTTGACACACTACTAAGTTGAGACACGTATATAGATTAAAGTAAGATGATGTTTTGGTGGAATGTTAAACGACGCAGATTTATTACTATCCGGTTTGTCGTACACAGATAAAATATAAAGAGAAGAGTTCGCAGATGTCCTTCGGTTTGTTTGCGGTGTGAGATCCATAAGCGATGGAATAACATATATTTACATTTTTTTACAATTTTCAGTATATTACAGTTTAGGTCGCTTTTCACGTTCTGTAGTAAGTTCTATAACAATCTTCTATTAATGTTTCTCAATAAATTAAAGGTATCGTAACCTCTTGGGTTGCCACATTTCTTCAGTTTATGAAATTTTACTTTTTCTTTAATGCCACGAATCAAAGAGGGTTTGTACTAGTATGGATATTTAGTGTAGAATTAGAAGAAGGTTAGCTTTGTTTAATAATTAATAAAAATATTTCAACTGCATTATCTGCATTCTCCTCAGCAAAAAGATGCTGCCAATTTGTATTCAATATTTTTTTTTATCTTTATACATTTGCATTTATGGAAATTTGGTTTTAAGCCGACTGGGCTATGCCTGATGGGTTTAAATGCTTGCTGGTGTCCAATAGATATGTTCAAGCAAGGGTGATGTTTATCAGGTTTGATTACATGTAGTGCCGCAGTCACATAAACGTCATCTAAATTTTATTATGGACCTAAAAATCAAGACTTGCAGTTTACTGTAATTTTTTCCCTTCTGACAGACAAAAGTAACATTTGTCATCCGACCTCCTACATAAAAGACAGGACAAGATTTGACGAAATTGCTTAGCCTAATGTTGACAAACTGTACTGTACAGGTTTGGGCAAACGACGGTGTTAATTCCACAATTCTTGAAGGATTGTATTGGGTTTGTTCATTTAATACAGCATTCAAGTTTACCTCTTGTTTACCGCATATTTGATGCGGTAAACAAGAGGTAAACCTATTTGTTGTTTATTTTTAAATATAGAGCAAGAGGAGCTTAAAACGGATGTGACTATATGCAATTTAGTATCGTCTAAAAGCGTCTTATATTATAGTGCATTTTATAAGACGCTATTAACATAATGCGATACATATATACCTACTTTATGATGTGGTTCCGCTGCACCTGTTTTGTCAGCTGCAGCACCAGGTGGTCGGCAAGACCGGGGTAAGATCACGCTCTGAAAGATTACCAGAGTGAAACAACAGAATAATTAATATACCACCACCAACTTACACTCATTCTCCCAGGGTTGACTGGCAGAGAATGCCATAAGGCATTAATTCCGCCCATTGTAACCCTTAGATTAAGGTGTAACACAATAAAGATTAAATAAATAATGCTGTGTTTGGATTGATTCATTTTGGATCGACGGATTCAACTCGACTGGGCAGCGTTCGGAAAATTACGACTCATCTTCTCGTCAGCTATACCTAAAAACCTGAAAAAGAGACTATACAACCAGTGCATGTTATATTATGGAACAGATACGTGGTCCTTCATTGCTGGCCGTATAAGGACGCTCCAAGTCGCTCAGCGAGCTATGGAGAGGGCTATGCTCGGAGTTTCTCTGCGTGATAAACTTAGAACCAGAGTGACCGACGTAGCCCAACGGATTAGTAAGCTGAAGTGGCAATGGGCCGGCCATATCGCTCGAAGAAGCGACAACCGTTGGGGAAAAAAAGTTCTCGAGTGGTAGCCTCGTACTGGTAGGCGAAGTTTAGGGCGACCCCACACTAGATGGAGTGACGACCTGGTAAGACATGCAGGAAGTCGATGGATGCAGGTGGCTCAGCACCGTGCTTTGTAGCATACCTTGGGGGAGGCCTATGTTCAGCAGAGGACTTGTGAAGGGCTGTAATGATGATGATGATGATGTGTTTGGTATGAGGAATGTAGAGAACCGAAAAACTTTTTATTCATTACGAGGCATTCTACCTTTGTCCTCAGGAATGACAATGCATCTGAATTTTGATTCTTAATTAAAGGTAGATGTTGAAAGCTGATGTCTACATCCACACATCATATGGTGGACTGCGTGCTCGCTAGCCACCATTATGCTATAAAAAGTACTTCTGGCTGAGTTTCTACCCCGGTGAATTTGCCCGTGTGGAAAACCATTTTCTCTCAAGTCTATATACCCGCAAATTTTCTCTTGTCTTTCTGATCTGTTTAATGTCACCGCAAAGCAGACTTTGAGGGGAAACTGTATTTGTATGAATTCAAAGCGAAGATCATTCGGGATCATAGGAATTCTTGGTACAAATACAGTTTCCCCATGCACACATCCAGTAATAATTGTGGCTCCACTACATTTCGATGTAATGTTTTCATTTAGTCTGGTTCCGTTGCACAGTTGAGGAGGTTTTAAATTTCGCAACAACATAACAGGAGTGCCCACGCGCAGAATAAGCATATGACGTGGAAGACCCAATGGTTTCAGTGAATTAAGAAATTGGACAGGGTAGTTCATTGCGTCATTTGTGTTGACCACAGAGTCTATTGACGTGTACACCATTTGTTCCCCCTCAAAAGACGTTAACAGTATACCGTTAATTGCCGCTGCTTGGTCGTTTTTCAGGGTTAGTGTGGCACGTTCACACAACCATTCCATTGGCTTATCGTGGATATGAGCAATATCTGAGTAAATTTTGGATATTAACTCATGTAACGTAAATACAACTGTGCACAAATTATCAGGGATGGTTATTATTCCGCCATTTATCGGGTGATCACCGTTGCCTATTTCAAGTAGGAGATTCGCAAATCCACCAGCAGACTCTTTTTCTCCTAAATGTACCTGCATATTTTTCGAGAACTTGAAGATTTTATTTAGAGACCATAAAGTGGATCTCTTAAGACACGCCTTAACTTCATCTGCTCTAGTTCCTTTTGGCACTACTGGTAGAGTCTGTCTAAAATCTCCAGCCAGCAAAACTGTTACACCACCCATTAACTTCTTATTTCCTCTTATATCTTGTAGAGTTCCGTTTAAAGCCTTTACGCCACCCTTATGTCATGGTTATTTCATCCCACACTATCATTTTCGTATGTCTTAATACTTCAGCAAAATTACTTCGTTTCGATATATTACAAATGGGAGTATTAGCTGTTGTTAAATTGAGTGGTAACTTGAAGGTAGCATGAGCAGTTCGTCCACCCTGAAGCACTGTAGCTGCGATCCCAGAAGAAGCCACAGCCAAAGCAATTCCGCGAGTACTTCTAACTTTTGCTAATAGCAAATTTATGAGGAATGTTTTGCCTGTTCCACTGGGAGCATCTAAAAAGAATATTCCACTCCCATTTGATTTAATTTTTGTGTTAATTTGATTGTAAATTGCTTTTTGTTCGTCATTCAGTGATCCTTCATTATTTTTAACTGTGTTTTTTTATGATGCTAAGTCGTAACTTTTCCCTTTAAGAAATTCTCTATTTTCAAATTGTCGTTCTTTGCTTCACTGAGGTAACCAATACTCTTTTAGTAGCCGACCTCCCAACGCTTATATTATTGAAAGGCATCTTCTATTATTGAAAGGCATTTGTTAAATACCACATCTGTTATGTGCTCTACATCCACATATCCCTGTCTTTCTAATTGCCTTTTAAAATCTTCAGATAGATATTCTTTTAATTTCTTCTAAAGGCTTAAAGGGTCTGATACTTGGCAGAATACCAAAATAATCGTAAAAAGATCTCTAATCATTTGCGGTGATTGGCAAAGTATCTCTTCTATTGCTGCGAACAAAAGATGATCATCTTCAAGCAAGCCGAGAGCTTTGCATGCTGATTGGAACGTGGAATATACGTGATCATCTACAGTTTTTAACGCTTCCAACGAAATTGTGCCCCTTATCTCATGAAGAAGCATGCGAAGGTTCTGTATTGTTTGAATGCACAGTATAAATCCTGCCCAGAACGTGCTCTTTTTTGACCCCTAGCCGGCCTTCAACGTTTGCTCCTCTCTTTCTCCTCTGGCACTTTCTTTTATCCCAAACGTAGTATGAAGGTACTTCTAGGTGGAGCAATATTTTTGTTATCCACCTTACACAATTCAAAAAAGGATAGGAGTGTCTTTGTTGGAGCACTATTCACTCTTTCACTCAGATTGCTCATTAAAATAAACCATATGCCTATTTTCCAAATGAACAGCGAGATGGACTACGAGAGGGAACCGCTCGTGAATGGAAAATTCAAGGATTTGCCATACTGCCTCTGATGAACTTATATATCTTCCACTTGTGTAGATTTTAACTTCGTCCTTCTCATTCTTTAAAGCAAACGATGCATGCTAAACCTTTATTTACGTATTTACAGACGTATTTTCTTGATTTCACCGAATGACAATATTCCACATTTAAGTGAGCGTTAAATGTTTTTAATAATACTGGACTACCCAGCGATTATCTATGGTTGTGCCTTTGATGTCAACAGAAAATCTACAGTCATCTAGGAAACATCCCTTATGCGAGCGCTGGGATATCGTTTACTGCACATGTTATCTTTCATACATGGTGACTTTCGATTTAAAGTTCACATGGAACATGTATCATATTATATTTAACGTCATCGCACTTCACCAAATATTCTGCACATTGTCTATAAGTTCATGATCTTCTTCACCTTTAGTCGAAACACAACACGATACAGTTTGATCTGTTCCGCTGGTTGGAGATGATATTTCACTGTTTACAAAAGATGTAACAGTTAAATGGTCAAGCTCTGAAAAAGGATCACGCTCTTCGACAGGTACCTCCATGCGACGCTGTGTAATTTTCTTCGCAACAATAGACAGATAGGCGTCAAAATGTCATGTTAGATAAATCATGGCTAACTCCTAATCGCCTTACTGGACATATATCTCTTCCAGACTCTGTATAGCAGACCGTTTCGATATACATACTTCAAACCGAAACGGAGATATTAATCCTGCAGCTACCAATTCACAAAGTCCGCACCGTAACTTTAATTTTTTAGCATATCGGCTGAATATTCATTTGCTGTTGAATAATTATCGCCATTCCGGTCGTGGGTCATAACTGAAAACCTAGGCCAATCATTTACCACAAATATAACAATTTGTGAACGCACCACCATCGCATTTTCTTAGGTTCCGTACATTAAAAATGAAAGAGCACGAAACAAACCGACGCGGTCACCTATAATGGGGACGACAGTATGTTCTTCCATTTTTCCTTTAATATTAAGAATATCTGCAGCAATTTTTTTCTATCAACAATACCTAATCGCAAAGCAAATCGAATTCCAAGATTTCCCTGTTTCCCGTTTTATACAGTGGGTGGTTGTAAGAAACACAAAATCAAGCAACTAATCTGAAACACGAAACAAATCTTAAACCGTAGACATTAAGCAAGCAATAAAGTCGAAGTCTTGTCAAATATCCGTTAACAGTGAGTAGGTACCGTATGTATAGCTTGAAGCGCTCATTCAACATTCTCTTTATATTACTTCGAAAAAACATAACGTTACCGCGTTCTAAAACGATACCAACGCCATCTATTGGTAGAAATTGGAACTTGAAGATTAATATAAAATAGTTAGATACGTTTGCGATTTTATTGATTTGTAAAATAATATAGTTGATTTGGTTGTTTACTTTCATTGTTTTTTTAATTTTTAAATTAATATTTTTTGTTAAGGTGTAATTTTGTGCAAATTTTTTGTACAAATCTTCTTGTCTATTTTGTTTTATGTTTTTGTGCAATAAAAGTATATTCTATTCTATTCCAAGAAATTAAGTTTAAAATATTTATCAAGATCATTTACGTTATTTACGACCTAAAACCTTAAAAATGACAGCCAATTCACCCAACCCATGATGATTTTTACATACAAACATACATCCATCCATCCTCCCATCCATGTTGGTTTCAAACCATAATCGATGACATTTTCGTAATTAACGCCATAAAAATCATAAAACGACACCCATATTGACATTTCAACCATATCGCACTCCCACAGGGGTTGATGGTAGGTATTTCCCCTTTTGCTCCGTTGGATTTAGAAATAGTTGTTGTTTTCGTAATCAGCGATCCGATAAACCATAAAAACGATACCAATGTTGATTTTCAGAAATTGTCACCCCTTTTCCACCTCTTAGAGGTTGAATACTGAGAGAGCCTGAAACAATTATTTACTCATTTAATGATAGGAGTACTTCTGTGAAGTTTCAAATAAAATAGTTTAACTAATCTTGTTTACTTGTTGAATTTTCAAAAACCCTAGGACACGTAATTGTTTATTTCTAAGCGTTAGCTTTAAAACAAAGTTTCAGGCTTCTAGCTCTAAAATTGATGGATTTCCATACAAACTTTTAACTCCTTTTTCACCTCTTAGGGGGCGAATTTCCAATGCCAAATTTCAGCGAAATCCGTTCAGTAGTTTCGTCTGTGCGTTGATAGGTGAGTCAGTCAGAATTAAAGTATAATATATAATATAATAAAACAGTAACGAAAGAAAAACTTTACATTGAGTATTTTCGAGAAAAAATAAGTGCCTTTTGCTAGAAAAACGTAACTGATGACAAAAAGTGACTTTTTAGAATTTTTGTCTGTTTGTCTGTTTGTCTGTGTGTATGGTACGGCTTCACGCCAAAACTACTGGATAGATTGAATTGAAATTCAGCAAAAATGTTCTTTGTAAATCGAGGAAGGCTTTAGGCTACATATTATCACGCCGTACGTTATAGGAGGTAAGCAGTATTGATTTTAAAAGGTTTTTCTTCGTAATTGAATGCACAAAATAATTCAATGCACAAAATGACATGTTATTAGTTAAAATAAAAATAAAAATTTAACTGTGGGAACATAATAATCACGCTATTTTTATAAAGGAGCGGGGCAGTAATATTATAAATTTGCAATTTATAGGTTAGGGAACAGCTGTTTAACAATATATCAACGGGGAATTTAGCGGTAAGGTCAGGCGACCGTTTACCGCATTAAATGGTGCAAGTTTAAATCCCATAATATTGTTTTGAAAAATCGTAAGTTTTGTTTAATTTTTGCACTTTTTATGTGCATTAGGAAATCTGAGACCTTTACATGTCCTATCTAATTGTATGGAGAGTTTCACACCAATATTACTAAACAGATTGATGGGTGGTACAACAAGTTACACTATTATGAAGTCAAGTCAAACTTTTGGTTCTAAGTTATATCTTACCAAGCACATTTGTTGCAGGTAATTGATTTAAGTATGTAATTCTTAGTTTTGTTCCTTGCTGCTGTTACCATATTTTTTAATGCAAATATAATGTACTTGTCTATTTAATTAACGACAATTCAGTTTTAATGCATAAATTAATTAATTCATTTGGGTAAATAATATGTAGTTTCCGTTTACTAACTAGATGACGTTGGCGTCGAGTTAGATCGCGCTATGGTTTCGTTCCGTAGGTGCCGTGGGCCGCTCTCATCCTATAGAAACGGGGGTTACCTTTGTTGTCTGTGTTGGTTGATGTGTTTAATTTTCCTGCGAATAATTATTATTTTTCTACTAACTAGCAATTCTTACGTACTTATTCGATTACCTTTCATTGTTTTGAATATCGGATTAAGAAGGAATTTTAGCTATGCCTTTTACAAAAAAATCAAATCTGTCTCGAAACTCAAGGGTTTCTAAGATGCGCAGGTTAGTTAGTAGTAGCAGTAGTTTCTCTCGAACCCACGCAGAGCGTGAACAACGGCTAGGTGCTAACCGTGAGCGTAATGCACTAAGTTTGTCCGCAGAAACTAGCACGCAGCGCCAATTACGACTAGAATTTAAACGAGTCCGCACTACTGTCAGGAAAGTGTGGAACAACGAGAAACTCTTTTAGCTATCGACCGGGATCGTCATTCTTTGTCTCGCGCATCCGAAACGGTTACACAGAGGGATCAGAGGTTGAGTTTTCAGAATATCCGCTCTGAGACTGCTCGATCACTTGAGAGCAGTCAGGAGCGTGAGATACGACTTGCGCGTAACCGAGAACGTGGGCAAAGCCACGGGTACAGATTATATAAAGATTTTTTTAAAGTGATTTGCAATATTATTGTTAATTCAGTGTACCCTTGGGATCCGATGCATTCCGCACCGGATCGGTGAAATATACGGAATGAAAAGTTTTTTGTTGTATAGGTGTTAAGTCTAGGTAACATATAGGCTATAATTTATTTTGGAAAATGGAACACCTGATGCAGAACCGCAACAGACCAGCTAAAGTATAAGAGATATAAAAATGGTGTCATAGCAAAAAATATTCCACGTGAAGAGTTTTTTCTGCCGTGAGAATAAATTTGAAGATCTGGAACACCTGTTGTGGAACTCCAAAGCCCAGCGACATTATAACATATATAGGAATGACGTCTTAGCAAAAGTTGTTTAGTCTGGTGGGCATTTCGTGTTGACTTACAAAAATGAAAGATCTGGAACGTCTCGAATCGTCTCGCGCATCACGTTGTTTTCCCGTCCCCGGGCTCTTAGAATTCGACATCAGACGTTTCAGATCTTCGATTTTGACGACCCATATCATACCATAATTAACTTGATGGTTGAGCTCTTTTTTGCACAGGCTCCGATGGGTGGCGGAATACAACTTTCTTCAGACGGGATACTTACCTAAACTAGCGACGGGAAACAGGGTAATTGTTCTAGCCCATGTACCTCTCAAGTTTGAAGATCTTTGCACTTCTTTACAACGAGACAGTTCAAGGAAAGAGAAGAACGAAAAAACTTTAGCGTTTGAACAACGTCAATCAATTCAATTGAATCAGTCGGTAAAATTATCGGTTCAATTTTTTGTGTTGGTATAAGGAAATGAAATAGCCATTCGAAAAACCTACCATATCTATTTCTATTCAGATAAAATCGTAGTGACGTAACGCTTATACGGAACTGTGAAAGGTAAACAATTATGTTATTTATTGACCTTGTTATCGGATTCATAATAACGCTGTCTACCATATTTACACAATTTTGTTCTCGGTTTTGTTTATGTTTATGTATATTATTGTATTGTATACTGTGTCATTCATTCATTTCTAGTGACCCGATCATTCAAGTACTGATTATGATTAGTCTTACGTAAGTACCTGGTAATTTGGGTCGCTCATCCAAAATCCAAGTGGATAACTTCGAGTATCAGTACTCTGTGATCTGTGAAATCCGCTCTTTAATGTCGGTCGTCGGACATTTTTTATTATTATTATTATTTAATTTAAAGTATCCAGGACTCAATTATTACATTACATTTTTTTAATTAAAATTATTAAAATTAAATACTCTAACAAAATATGATGGAATACATACATTTAAACTAATAATTTTTACTAAATGTTATATAACGCATGTATCCAAAATTAGCTGCCGGATACATGCAATCTACAACATTGTTGCAGATAGGGACAATTCACTCTGTTACAGCGATGCAGATAGTTTACGAAAAGTTGCGTAAAAACAGTCTAGATGTGCTTGAGAAAATATCGCTGATGCGCTGCAGCGTCGGGACAGCCCCATCAGCACCCGGAACGCGTTTAATACTGGATCCGGAGAGCTCGATAGGCCCGTTGCGTGTAGTCCCTCCACAGGCTGCACGTGTAAAGAGTTGTACAAAATGCTCTAAATAAAGTGAGTTTAACCTCCCTTAAACATCGCGTGAACCTACGAGCAATTATATTTACACGAACTGACAGAGCCCTACGTTCCTCTACGACCTGGTAATTTAATATCCTCCAATTTTTTCCACAGTATATTGTAGGAGACCAGATCTAATGAATGCTTTCGACAGGTCAAGGAAACAAGCGTAGATATGCGTTTTCATATCAACATAATATTTATTTGACAGTGTGCTTAAGGCAAAGTATCGCACTTTCTTTGGACAGTCCAGAACGAAATCCGAACTGACTGTCATGAAGTTTTAGATATTTATTAATTTGCGTATTAAGCACACTGTCCAATATCATCGCTATGACGGTTGCCAAGGAAATTGGTCTACAATTATATTTATCCGACAAGTCACCCGTTTTATTTTTTACCACCGGTACTACTATGATCTTCATTAGATTAGGGGACAGTTATGCGTGCCTTATACTGTAGATGCTCAATTCGAGACAATTATGACCTGGAGACTTGGCCCTGGACATAATTATATTTTATGACTTTTGCGACATCTTTCACGCTTATTCTGTCCCCTACTCCATCAATGACTACCCCAGCATCTTGCACCGATTGATAAGGATATGGAATGATATATCCTAGTGTGGACTTTACAGAGAAAAACTCCCTAAAGGGGTTGGCAATATCCTTTGGGTTATTCACCCCGCCCACACTCACGGGAAGGCCAGGCTGATTTCTAATCTTGTTAGTGCTTTTCTAAAAAGCATTAAAACCTTTTTTGGAATGAGATTATTCTATTTCGTCTATTTCGATTCGTTGCTTATGATCTTGACTATTTTAAGCGTGATTTGAATACCTTTTGGGTGTAATGCATTTCATTAAATAATTTCCCATGATTAGGCCGTCCAATAGCCATCCAAAGATGAAATTTCTGTCTAGCCTCTCCATGAGCCTAGACAGAAATTTGACAGAAACTTGCCTAGACATGTCTGTTCCATCCTACAACGGGTTTTTTGGACCAATGTTTCTTGTACTCTCGACTAGCAATTGCGGCCTCGCTTAGGGCAGACACTATGTCGTAATACAGTTTGTCAATTATAATTCTATGCCTTATCTCTGTGCAAAATTTGTCAGCACAGTATCTAAATTCTAAAGGGAAATCTGTTTGCCTTAGCTTTTTGTGGTACACATCGCTATACACATTTTTCTGACATTCGGACCTCTTTCCCCAATCTGGCAATGAATATAAGATGATGGTGTATTATAATAATTTAATTTTGGTATTAATAAACTAAACCTCTAAATCGCATTCGATTACAAGAGGGAAATGGTCTGACCAAGTCACGTCGTATTTAACATAAACATTGCATACTGAGCACACAGCGGATCGTGTTACAACTTACAACACAATGGTCCAACCAACGCTTACAGCCATTTGATTGGCTTAAAAAAGTGTATGTGCTGGACCACAGATCTAGAAAGTCAGTAAGTATCAATACAATGCCAATTTTGTTTACTACCATACACTCTAAGTTCGTTGAAAAATAGCGTATGAGGATGAGAGGTAAAATCGCCCAATATATATACAGAGTCAATACCGTATTCATCTATTATAACACTTACCGCATTGAGACAATGAGAGTAATCAGGTAGATTGTCCTTACAATCCGTAAGCATATATACACATATCACAATAATAGGTCGATCTATCGTCATAATTTTAATCGCACGCAAGCGAGTATTATCGCAACCCAACACATTTACGTCATGGAAAACTGCACTTCTCCATAACAGGGTAACTCCCCCAGAAGATCGACCGCACAGTAATCCCTGCGTCGTATTCACAGCAGAAGTACCAGTCGATCCAAAACCATCATTGATCGAGCTGAGATAAGGTATCTCGTCCGGTAACAGCCAAGTCTCCTGGAGTGCAATTAAATCTGCGCGTCGACAGAGTTCTTAAATACTATCCACGATGCGCTTCACGTTTTTACAATTGAAGCTTGCAAATGTTATTGGTCTTTTACTTATTCTTCAAGCGTGAATTGTCGTTTACAGAGAGCATCTCTGTTCGTATTTCTGTGTTTGAAGTGTACAAATGTTCTAAAAATAATACCCTTCGGTCATATATTTGTTATTAGCATCAAGAAACAGTGGTACTTATTTTTATAGGATAGGGTGGCAAACGAGCACACAGTCCACCTGATGGTAAGTGTTTGCTGCGTCCCATAGATATCTACATCTATCCTCGATCACAAATCTAAATGCATTTGCGTTGTCACCCGTGAGGATCAAGATGGAATGCCTCATTTCCAGTAAAAAGGGTCTCCGGTTCTCTATACTCACCATACGAAACACAGCAGCATTAAGCTACTATTTCACGCTGGTATTCAGTGAGAGCGTGGTCCTTCCCCGGTCGAGCCGACCTATTCGTACAATTATACTACTCTACCACGGCTCTACACGGCTCTACCATGTATAGTAAACACGGTACTTTGTCACAATCTATAAAGAATTTATATAATTATACTCTTCGATCGCAGGTACTGTCAATCATTTGATCCGGAACGTTTAAAAATGTAATTGCAATCATTTGCGACCCGGATCAAATGAACGAATCATTTACGATTGAAACATGTCTAGTTTGTAGTATCACCTCCATCTTCTTCTTTACAGCCCGTGAAGTTTACTGCTGGACATGCACCTTTCACGTTGTAACGAGGATTTGCAATGATTGCCACGCTTGACAGGAGATCGGCAATCGTAATGGGCGGTTATATCGTTTTCAGAGGCCAAGAGATTAAGATATCATTCTATTTTTAAAGTAGTCTTGCGGCTCATATGGCACTGCATGCTGCTTGACGTCGATGGAAAATTATTCATTTTTTGCCTAATGGATGTTTTATTAGTTTAAAAAATGTGGCTTCTTACAAACGAAAGGAATCTTAAAATTTGAGAAGGATAACTTTGATGTTATTTTTAGTGACCACTCGTTGAGAAAGAGGCCGTCTCTTATATTCTGATGTTAGAAACGTAAAATGATTTTTTTTAATTTTCGTTTTCATCATGTGAGAATGAAAATTGGTTAGGATGTCAAAGATAATCTTACTACATTAGAAGAATCTAGACAATGGATTCGCCGTTTAGTGGCGGTTGAGAATATCCACTACCCCATATCTTCCCGTGGGTGTCGTAAGAGGCGACAGAGGGAGACAGGCAGGAGATGGGCAGCAGCATCTTTCTGATAACAACTGTGTTATAATAAAAAACTGCGGTTGCCAACCCGCTCGCCAAGCGTGGCAACTCTGGCAAATATCCCCCCAAGAGCAACGACGCAAAAAAAACTGCCCCCAGTCCCCGGCGGCCCCGCTATTCCAGGCTACGGTGGCGACCATGGTAACGGCGGGGCAGGGGGTGCTAAGAATCTCCGGTGGAGGTTCGGTTGCCACCTACGACGACTCGACCTGGCAACATATAACGCACGCAGTCTGAGGACTGACGAGAAGATACTGGAGCTGGAAGAAGAGGTAGACAAGTTGCGCTGGCATATTATTGGATTATCCGAGGTCCAAAGAGAGGGGGGAGGATACGGCAATCCTCGAGTCCGGCAACTTGTTCTACCACCGGGAGGGCGACCATCTGTCCCAAGGAGGTGTCGGATTTATCGTCGTTGTAAAGATTGGGAGTGTGTCGACGAGGGTCGCGTACCTGATACTCAGAATCACCAAACGGTATTCACTGAAGGTCATACAGGTTTACGCACCAACCTCGGCACATCCCGATGAGGAGGTGGAGGAAATGTATGAGGATATTTCCAGAGCCATGCATTCCTTCAAAACCCACTACACGGTGTTGATGGGAGACTTCAACGCAAAACTAGGCACAAGAGAAAGCAGTGAGCTGAGGGTGGGGAAATTTGGAGTAGGGCAACGAAACCGAAGGGGCCAGCAGCTGGCCGACTTTATGGAGAAAGAGGGACTCTTTATGATGAACTCTTTCTTCCAGAAGCGGCCCCACAGGAAGTGGACCTGGTCGAGCCCCGACGGTTCGACAAAAAATGAGATTGACTTCATTATGACGACCAGACGCCAACTGTTCAGTGATGTCTCAGTGATCGCAAGGGTGAAAACTGGCAGCGATCACCGAATGGTTAGAGGCACACTGAACCTAAATGATAAGTTGGAGAGGTCTCGTCTAATGAAGTCAACGCTCCGTCCCCCCTCGTGCTCTAATCCAGAATCCCGAAACCTTTCAGATCGAGTTACAAAACCGCTTTCAGTGCCTAGAAGATTGCAATATTGTGGACGATATGAATGCCAAGCTCGTGGAAACTGTCCATGCGGTCGGAGCTAAGTTCTGCAAGACCCACCGCAGAAGAACACAAAAACTCTCCGATCACACTCTTAATCTCATGGCTGTTAGACGGGAGATGAGGCTGCAATCGTCAACAGATTTGACAGCATACAGGCAACTGAACAGACAGATCTCCAAATGCATGCGGCGAGACTTACGCAACTTTAATACTGCTCGTATTAAAGAAGCGATGGAGCGGAACCAGGGCTCCAAAGTCTTTGCCAGAGATCTGTCTGCCAGAAAGAGCCAACTGTCAAGGCTGAAGACTGAGTGTGGCAACATCGTTTCCGGGACACCTGAGATTCTGAGTGAGATTGAGAGGTTCTATGGGCAGCTGTACACATCATCGTTGGAGCCACACGCAAGTGTGAGTAACGATCCAAGAGCAAGTCTTATCCGACACTATTTCGATAATATCCCGGACGTCAGTCTGAGTGAGATTAGAATGGCTCTCCACCACCTTAAAAACGGCAAGGCCCCGGGCGAGGATGGAATTACAGCGGAGCTTCTGAAAGCGGGTGGAACACCGGTACTTGAAGTCCTTCAGAAGCTCTTCAATTCCGTCCTCCATGTTGGCACTACTCCGGAGGCGTGGAGCAGAAGCGCGGTGGTCTTGTTCTTTAAGAAAGGCGACAACGCTCTCTTGAAGAACTACAGACCGATTTCCCTTCTGAGCCGCGTCTACGTGCTGTTTTCGAGTCATTACGAATCGTCTCGCACGCAGACTCGACGACTTCCAGCCTCCCGAACAAGCCGGTTTCCGAAAAGGCTTCAGTACCATAGACCACATACATAGCCTTCGGTAAATTGTACAGAAGTCCGAAGAGTACAATCTGCCCATTTGCCTGGCGTATGTGGACTATGAGAAAGCCTTTGATTCCGTCGAAATTTGGGCGGTGCTACAGTCTCTTCAGCGGTGCCTAGTTGAATGTCGGTATATGGAAGTGCTGAAGTGTTTGTACAGTAGGGCTACGATGGCTACCCGAGTACAGAACCAGAGTACGAAACCTATCCAACTGCAGAGAGGTGTAAGACAGGGTGATGTTATATCCCCGAAACTCTTCACCGCTGCGTTGGAAGACGTTTTCAAGTTACTGGACTGGAAAGGATACGGTATTAACATCAATGGCGAGTACATCACTTACCTTCGATTTGCCGACGATATAGTTCTTATGGCAGAATCGCTGGAGGACCTTAGCACTATGCTCAATGACCTCAATGGTGTCTCCCAACGGATAGGTCTTAAGATGAACATGGACAAAACAAAGATCATGTTTAATGTCCATGTCACACCTATGCCGGTAGTTGTTGGGAGCACTATGTTCGAAGTTTTTGACGAGTACGTTTACCTGGGACAAATAGTCCGACTAGGTAAGTCCAACTTCGACCGAGAGGTCAATCGACGGATTCAACTCGGCTGGGCAGCGTTCGGGAAATTACGACACATCTTCTCGTCAGGTATACCTCAATCTCTGAAAACTAAAGTGTATAACCAGTGCGTGTTGCCAGTGATGACTTACGGATCTGAGACGTGGTCCTTCACCGCTGGCCGTATGAGGACGCTCAAGGTCGCTCAGCGAGCTATGGAGAGGGCTATGCTCGGAGTTTCACTGCGTGATAGACTCAGAAATGAGGATATCCGCAGTAAAACCAGAGTGACCGACATAGCCCAACGGATTAGTAAGCTGAAGTGGCAATGGGCCGACCATATAGCTCGAAGAACCGATAACCGATGGGGAAGAAAGGTTCTCGAGTGGCAGCCTCGTACCGGTAGGCGTAGTGTAGGGCGAACCCCCACTAGATGGAGTGACGACCTGGTAAGACATGCAGGAAGTCGATGGATGCAGGTGGCTCAGGACCGTGCTTTGTGGCGTTACTTGTGGGAGGCCTATGTTCAGCAGTGGACTTGTGAAGGGCTGTAATGATGATGATGATGATGATGAGACAATGGATTCGTGGTAAATAATCATACGTGTATAATAATATAAAGTGTTTATTAAATTAATTATGATCCGACATTATGATATATCTTAGCAGCAACCACTGTTTGGGTCTGGTAAGTATTGATTATCTTTTTATTGTATATAAAGCAAGAACAGCAAGAACGAGTGAATACATTTTTATAACTATTATAATCACAAAAATTGGTTTAAAACAGTTATTCTTATTTATATTATCTGTATTAACAATATTAAAAAGAAAAACAAAAATTTTACAACGTTAATAATTAAGCTACTCTATACATAATTAACTATAAAGTAAAATATAAATACATAATGCCATTAAAAAATGTTTTAGAACAAGGTGTCATATAAAATTTAATTTAAGCGTGATCAACGTTACTGCGTTTTTTTTAGGCGTCGATAGGAAAATTTAGAGGATATTAATTAAAAATGCTGTCCTTGCGGTCATAATCATAAGATTGAGCGGAGGCGGCATCGGGTGCAGCAGCGAAAGCTTTAGCAGAGAAGTGCCTATCCTGATAATTATCCTTCATGTAATGCCCATCTTTATCGTAGGATTTCTCACGGTTGTTGCTGTAACTTTAATGTTTTTTCTTAATTATTTCCAGTTCCAATTTTAACAGTCATTCATATTCAGAGACCAAGACAATCACCGAGTGGTGATGGTGTAAGAATATACTCTACCCCATATCATCCCGTGGATGTCCTAAGAGGCGACGGAGGAGAACTGAAGCGGGAGATGGCAGGTGCAGGTCTTCTTTATAACAAAAAAATAAATAAACTGCGATTGCCAACACGCCCGCTATACTTGGCAACTATGGCTAAATCTATGAGGGAGGCGTATGTTCAGCGGTGGACTTTATAGGCTGAAATGGATGAATGGATTTTTATTACTACATTCAGCGAACTTTTAACTAAATATACATTTTATTTAATGCTCTATATTATATATTCCATATTCGTTTTTTTTTCTTATAGCATTTCGTCCTGTTAGTCAGCTACCGGCTAAGATATGTGAGAAGGGAAGCTTATCATATTATGCAATTTGCAATTTTGTATAGTGGAATATAGAAATATTAAAGTAAAGTGAAAGAAATGTAATGGTTACATTTGAAAGTAATACTTTTAGTAGTAGTTTCTGGATATTGTATTTTGACATTTTTTAATGTTGGTAAAAATATTAATACCTACTAATAATAATAATAAATTTTAATAGTTTTATTAATCATATAAGTACATATAAACTAATGTCAAATTATGTGTTTTTTTTATTTTATTATTTACCACTTATTTATTCTCAATTCCCATCTCATTGGGTTGTATAAATATATTAAAAATAATAAAGAAGGAAGATAAAATAAAATATATGTGGAATATGTACAATATATTATACGTGTATAGTATAAATATTATTATTGTTATTAAATCTACAAAAAGAGGTTAAAGGCAAAGGCGTAGTAGGTTAAAAGACAAAGTGTGTGAAGGAAAACAATGTGAAGACACCTGCATATTTGATGAATTAAAGACAGTTTATTTCGAAATCTGCCTCTACATGAACTCTGCCAACAGGTATTGGGGTAGCATCGGAGACCTGTCCAAAAACTCTTTCAGAAATAAGAGGAGTCATGTACACAGCAGTGGCACATACGAGTAACCTTACTTTAATTTATGTTAAAAGATAATTACAATAGACTTTTTTTTAAAGTATAAGCTGGCCGAAAATAATTAAAAATAATAAAATATTTTTTACTTATTTTAATAGTTTCTCAAGTCGGGACTTAAGTTCTTCAATAAACTATGTCTCAACGCCGATTTTAGAAGCTATTTAATAAAGTTTTTGTTGTGAAAACCATTTTAATTTTTTTGATTTTTGACGTTCAATTGTTTGATTTTTTGAGGGGATTAAACATTAACTCCAGGTCAAGGTGGCAATTAGAAATTCATCCCCTATTTTTATATCATACCATTTAAAAGTGGCACCACTCTTGAAGTTGAGTTTATTCCATAAAAAAGTTCACTATCGGCGAAGATATTGCGTTATGCTACGTTCATACAAATATATATATATATATATATATATATATATATATATATATATATATATATATAGATAGATATATAAAAAGACAGTCTTAAAAAAACCCCCTCATTTTTTGAAGTCAGTGAAAATAGTATATTTAACTTATATTAAAATTGTAAAGTACAATAAATTATATTCTAATAATAATACACTTACCTGCTTCCATTACTCTCATCGCAGTCGTTTTCACTGCTGCTGCCTGATCCCCTATTATTGTTTTTGCCTTCAAAATTGTTGTAACTTCTCTCGTACCCGCTATTTTCGTAGCCCCCTTGTGACCTTTCTAATATTATCAAAAATAATAATTTTATAATTACTTTTAAATTATTGCAATTATGGATTTTAATAAGGGATTTTATGAAATATATAACATTTTGGGACTGTGAGCTTCCCAAAAATAATATTATTTAGTAAATTTTGATATAGATTCCACTAGGGCATCACACACATACATATATTTACGCATAGAGCCGCGCTGCGGCCGCAGTGTAAAGATGAAAGCAGTAGTTAGTGCAGCTACGAGTAAAAATTTAAATAAAAACCTTAGTATGTAGAGTATACTTGTAGCGTAGAGTATACTTGTAGCGTAGAGTATACTTGTAGCGTAGAGTATACTTGTAGCGTAGAGTATACTTGTAGCAGAAAAGGGTCGGTTCGATCGGGGAAGAAAAAAGCACTCACAGAATAACAGCGTAAAATAGCAGCTGAACGCTACTGTGTTTCGTATTCGTGTACTGGAGCCCCTTTTTACTGGAAACGAGGCATTACATCTTAGTCCTCACGGGTGACAAGGCGTTTGCATTTAGATTCGTAAAAGAGGATAGATATAGATGTCTATGGGCCCTAGCAACCGCTTACCATCAGGAGGACTGTTTGGTAGTTGACATGGTGACACCATTATTCTTACAAACTTAATATAAACAAAAGTATTAAATTCTTAGTTATGAATTGTTTTAATATCCTTTACTTGCACTTGATAATATGAAATTCAATAATGATGTTTAATATAATATTCGAGTTCGTCTAAAGAACATGTTTATTATTGTATATAAATGTAAATTTATACATACATCCATATAAAGGCCTAATGGAAGCCTTATTAAAAATCAATAAAAAACATGACAACAAAATAAACTCAGTAATATGGTAATTCTCGGTTTCTTTCCAATACCACCAGAACACATATTATGCCATTACAACATAAAAATAAAAAAGGACTAAATAATTGTTTAACCAATTAATAATGGTCGTATCTCAATATCACTTTTATTACAAGTAGTTATACTTTATTCAAACATATTCCTTGTATGCTTACCTCGGTTAGGTAAGGCGTGGGCTGCCAAAATTGCAACGAGGGCAAAAGTAGTTAAGTTTTTCATTTTGACTGACTATGCTCCGATGCTTCTGGTCTCATCTTTTATAGGGCTACACAGGAGGGACAGGATGGACGCCGTCACGTCAAATTAACATTTCGGATGCGGCACGGCTGCACATCAATGTCGCATTTTCGGTTATAAAGCGTGACGGACGAGTTAATTCGCGGATTAATTTGGACATTTATAAATAGTTGTAAACCTGTGAATGTTTGGTCGTAAACTGCAATCACATTGAGTACTTACATTAATTTAAATGAATCGAGAATAAAATCGTTATTTAATAGAATCAGGCGTAAATTTGCGGAAATCAATTATAATAAATATATTAATAGTTATTTTGCAACCATCCGCTAAATTAAATAAAATGATGTGTCTTCCCTAGTTTAAAGAGCACCTCCTGCCCTCCTTCAATTGCGTGCACTAATCCCGTTACCACTAATCCCAGCAACACTACTCCCAATACCACTATTCTAGGGAAGACTAGTGTTTCGCCTCTACACGAGGCATCTTCAGGTGATGTTGACTCTACGGCGGCATACCGCTAAGATTACTTAAGCTACTACCGATTAACTAAGACTACTTCAGCGTTAGTCTTCTGAATATTTTATGAATTTTTCGGTTATTAGTTATATATATATATGAACTCTCTATAAGAACCTCTTTTTACGAAATTTTGTTTGTGTATTTGTCTTTAATGGTTGTTGATTTTATCCTTGTAACAACATGGTACCTGCCAGATCCAATAGATCAGGAGATCCCATTTCTTTGTGGTGATATATATGATATATAAGTAACGCGGAGGTAGAACGTATCGAACTAACTGAAAAAAAGAGAAATGTGTGTATCTTCGACTCCACACTGGGGGTGTTTCATAAACATATTGCTTAAGTTTTCTATTCAGTGGGTAAGTAAGTAATAGACTTCGTGTTTGTTTTGTAAAATTTACACTACATAATGTGCACTTAACAAATTTTAGTTTATGTTTTTATAGAATAAAGGGGACAAACGGGCACACAGTCCACCTGATGGTAAGTAGATGCTGTGGTCCATAGACACCTACATTATTTCTGGATTAAGAACCAAAACACAGATGCGTTGTCGCCTCTGAGGACTAAGATGGAATGTCTCGTTTTCAGCAAAAAAGGGTCTCCGGTTCTCTACACTCACCATACAAATACAGCAGCATTTACGCTGGTATTCTGTGAGAGCGTGGTCCTTCCCCGGTCGCGCCGACCCATTCCTACTACAACTATACTATTAATATAACTGCAGCATGGCTCTACCACGTAAAAATTGCATGCATTGCTCTATAAAAGATCGTAAAGTGTTTACAGCTTTCCTTGCTTCGCTGATAGATATAATCGTAGGTGGATCTTGGCTAAAAGCTAATGATACAAATAAGTTACTGTGCCTTGTTTACATTTGAAGCCATTTGGTAAACACGTGTAAGCAATAACAATAGTCCACAGGGAACCTTTGTTGTTTTCACATTCATTTAAAATGACTCATTGATAGATGATTGAAGTTGCAAAGGTCGTCTTCGTTACAGCTTTGAGTTACTGAGGTGCGATGTCCAAATTATTCGATTATGTTATAGAGGGTTTGTATTTTAAGTAAAAGAGGTTTTGGACTCCGAATGGAAGGGAACACATAATTTTATGAATTTACAGAGGTTATAACGTTCCCGAGGTTTAAGTTATCAAGGTTCTACTGTATTTTTAAATAATGTTTTAAAAATTCCCGCTAGGTTACTTACTGGTTCGTTCCGAGGAAAGAGGTATTTTTCTGAACCGTGGGTCCAAACATAAATGACTTTCAATAAGATGTTTTGGTAATCTATTCCTTTCTATTAAATATACACATTATGGACTATACAATTGAATAATAATAATGAGAGAGATTGACAATAGATACTGATGTAGATTTACAACATCAGTATCTTTTGTCAGTCTCTTTTGCTGATGCTAGACATGACCCCTTATTTTTAAAGAAAGTGAATGCAATTTTTAAAGGCCACACATATAACGCCAGGTTGGCAATTTGTTTAGAGATTGAACAAATTAACCACTCGTTTAAGGGTTAGAGATGTGTTATAAATAGATTTTGGTAGAGCCTTCGCTTTAGTGTTCATGTGTTATGTTTATTTGTTAAAAAATCTAATATTCTTATTACATGCCTTATAGTGATTTGACCAGTATATCTATTTTCAATATGGGTTTTTGAAAGTTAGTTTTAGCTTATTTTCTGATGTCACTGAATAATCTAAAATATTGCAGACATATGAAAAACAAATTAATTTCATGCCAATAGCCTTGTATATCCACAAGGATCATCACAACTTCTTTATCAATGTTTAAGTTTTCTTTAATTCTAATATTATTTTATTCTACATTTAAACCATAGTAAAAACAGAATAGTAGGATAACTCTAGGAGACTTAAATGCCTTCTGTTGCAGGGTTGTCACTGTATTTTTGTTTAACAGCTAAGTCTCATTTAGTTTTATAAGTAGTTATAATATTTACAAACATAATACACGGATACGGATACCTGTACGGATACCTGTGCATCATATTTGTTAATCATTTCTTTAGTTTCCTCTCAAAGAATCAATGTATGTTAAAAAAGTTTCAAGTTTCAAATAAGCAAAATATGTACGAGTAAATTAATACTGAGCATGTGGTGTCAGCTCAGATTTAGTGATTAAAATTAATTTGATGTGATGTGATATGATAATTAATGTACTTATGAGGTACCTATGTATTTATATATATATATATATATATATATATATATATATATATATATATATATATATATATATATATATATATATATATATATATAACCTATTAATAAAAAGCTAATATACTTAAACCAACCAATATATTAATTTATTTTACAAAAAGAAAAAATAAAACAAAAAATGGCTGCTATCAAAATTTTATTAAAAGTCAACAAAGTTTCTAACAAAGGTGATTGGTGAGGCGGTGGCCGTCCCCGACTGGACCAGACCTTTTCGACTTTAGGTGTCGTTCTGTTCGTGCTGCGGCTCGTGCGTACCAGTCCGTACTGTCACGCGCCAGGCACGCACACATATTCGGCGTTCGGTACATTTCTTAGAAGATGGCCTATTATTCTGTTTTTACTATGCTTATACTAAATAATCTGGCGTCATGTTTTGATTTATTGATGACCTTGAGAAACCACACGTTTAGTAATCTGCGAACTAGCAAAATAAACAACTTAAATGCAAAAACTTAATGTACCTTGTTGTAAAAACTATTGAGTATCTTTTTATTAATATTTGATTTCTAAGCATCATACAATTCAAATATTATGTTATGACTTGTGAGAATGAACAAATTTCTTGAACATTACCTAAGTAAGTTATCTAGATTTTTTATACGTGGTAGAGCCATGTTGTAGCTATATTATGATTCGAGCACGAATGCATGCCCACCGTTCAACTGGAGAAGGGCTACGATTTTACAGAATACCAGCGTAAAACGTACGAGCTCTGTAAGATCATTGTATGAGCTTAATTCTGCTATAATTTGCACAGTGAGCGTAGAGATCTAGTTTACTGGAAACTGGACATTCCATCTTAGCCCTCAGGGGTGACAACGTATCTGCATTTTGATTCTTAATCGAGGCTAGATGTAGATATACATGTAGGTCTATAAACCACAGCTTCTACTTATCATCTGGTGGACTGCGTGTCCGTTTGGACCTTTTTTGTAAAAAAAAAATATTTATACGTAGTAGAGCCGTTTGTAACCAGCGTGGACCAAAATAAACGCAAGCACAACTCTGCGTATTGTGGAGCCTACCATACAGCTCTACATCTCCCGTTTGGACAAAAGTACGTCGGGAGAAGACGTCCTGCGTTTCGTGGAAGAACGAAGCCGATGCCGCATAGAGGATCCGATCTCTTTACATTTGCAGCGTCTGGAGTCTAATAGGTCCACGAACTTCGAATCATACGTACTCCAGGTTCCTGCAAAATACATAGAGACATTCCTCGCTCCCGATCTCTGGCACTCTGGGCTAAGATGTTTTTAATTTTTATACGTCTTTGCCTCTGGGGTAGTGTTTCGCCGATACAGGGATGCGCCAAAGAAGAAAGTTCCCTAAATAGTGTTATATTTATATTTTATATATATTTTTAGGTTAAGTCCTTGATGCCTGAAATAAAGTTATTGTATTGTATTGTATTGTAAAATAGTTGTAATAAGAATAGGTTGGCTCGACTAGGGTAGGATCACAGAATAAAAGCGTAAAATGTTGATGTTGTGTGTAGTATTGTGAGTGTAGAGAACCGGAGACACTTTTTACTGGAAACGAGGCATTCTTCGCTATCTATGTCACGACTTATGGCAGAGTTGACGCATTTTGTACTAGAAAATACTTATATTCAGTAGTAGACTCATTCATCATCATCAAAAGTTCACAGCTGAACAAAGGCTTCCCCATGTATTCCCTTAAGGTGGATATTTGCCATAGTTACAACGCTTGCCACGCGATAAGGCAGCAGCTGATTTTTATTTCGAGTGGTTATTACAAAGGTGCTGCTGTTCATCACCTGTTTCAATTCCCTCTGATGATGTGGAGTAGTTGAACATGTTACCCCGCTACCACATGGCATATAGTTGGAGTATATGGTGGGCATAGAGGTGGAGTTAAGGAAAGTAAATTTATTTTAACTATGTAAAATAATTTTGTTATACTTCCAGGGGAACAAAACCGTGTTACTAAGTAGTAAGAGGTGGGGATTCTGAGTTCAGTTTAATAATGGAGGAGGAGATTCCAAAACAAATTTACTGCTTGTGAAGCTGTACCAGATGTAAGGGGGACCATTGCGAATTAATTATGTATTCACAATTTAGTGCTGTTTGTTATTTTATTCTTAAAGAGTGTGTTTGAATAAAAAAATAACCAATATTTTTAACCAATAAAATAACCAGTTAATTTCTTAACTAATAACTTTTAATTATTGAATAAAGTCAACCATTTTTGACATCATTACACATATTTAGTATAAGATGCGCTAATGTGTTGCGCGGAGGGGCAACATAACGACTTTTTGCTATCGCTCAATTTCGCTCATCGTCTAATTTGTGTACCGTAGGTTTTTTCTAAACACCTAATGTAGGTAACTAAGCATATTATTCGTCTTCAATAGATGTACGAAACACCTGAATAACATTGGTATTTATATCTTTTAACCAGAAAAACTTAATTTAATAGATAAATAACTTGCTGTCATTTATCATAATTTTATTGCGTTATGTGTTCATATTAAGTAGGTAGGTATGTCGATTTTTTAATATAAGCTCATGGACAAATTTTGAGAAACGCAAAAAAGTGTGTAAAAAACTAAATATTATGGATATTTGTGGCAATTAAATTTATTAATTTGAATTATAGTTATTATTAGTTAATTAAAAACTGCAGTCATCGAAAAAACCAACGATCCAATGACAAAAATTAATCAAATTCAGAAAAAAGAAAAATTTTACGGGAAAGAAACAAGGTTTTTTTAAGCTATTGCATAGCTTCTATCGCGGGCCTTGAGCGCGGGGACCGAATCCAGAAATTCCGTAACGAAAAAAAACCTCACGCTCCCCACTCCGACGGGCACGGAGGTGTGGCGTTGGCGAAAGCCGTGCATAGTCTTCAGTTCGGCAGACTTCGGCACTCGGCAGACTTCGGCACGGTGTTTGTGTGCGTGCGACTAGACATATGCGTGTACACTAGCTGCTAACTCAATGATAAAAATTCCTGAATAACCTACATGTATTGTAAGATATTAAAAATATTTTAAACAATATTAACTTCTCATTTATTCAATAAGAGAAAAAAATTGTTTTCTTATCGGTCACCACGCTCAAAAAGTGTAACTTGATTTAATATCAAAGACTTAACTGCATAAATAAAATAAATAAATAATTATAATTGCATAAGTTGATAAAAAATGCTATGCAAAAGGTAAAGACCGCGGCAGTCACCGAATGCCACACGTATTTTGTTTTTGACATTTTTTTTTCATAAATGCTTAGCAAAGGCTATAACGAGGGCTATGTATAATCCGTACTTAATGTTGCCCACTCTAACTCTTCAAGCTGCTTCCATTCTCCTTGGCATACTCCTAATCAAGTTATCAATAAACTCTTAAGAAATTGCGTTTTATTCTTCCTGTAATGCGTTTTTAAAATCTCTCAAATTAGCGGAGGCAGGATAGGTTAGCGCACTGACCACCTCGAAGCATTGATTTCAACGAAGGGGTGCATAACACACAAATATATCAATCTTCCAAAAAAGCCGCAAATGGCGCTACAATCTCTTCCAAAATCACAGTTACATTTCGTGCCGCTGTTAGTGACTTACTCTCAATGATGCGGAGTTCCGTACGTGGGAGCACGTGGGGGGTGGGTGGGGTGTACATATACCTCCACAAAACATAACTGACCCTTCATCGTACACCTCTTTTAGAATGATGTTACCCTGAGCGTACCTCTCTCCCGGTCGTTTCCATACATTTTAGTCAAGGCAAAATCTGGACTCATCTGTGAATAAAACTTATTCCAAGCTTCCTCAGCCTCTTCCTCATTCCAATTTTCGTGATTGACAGCGAAATTAACTTGAGCTACTCGATGGTATGTGGCAAGAAGGGGTCTTGAACAGACAAGTGAGAATTTATTTCGGCCGATTTCAGTCTTTTCTCACAGGAACAGAAGACAGTAAGAAGTTAAGGTTCGCTTTCTGAGCACGCTAGTAACGATGAACCAGTTATCTCTGGCCACAGTTTTCCGTTTACGTCCGGTCCTGCGAGTCTCTTATACCGTCCAGTCTGCCGATATCTCTTGACAACTTGGTGTACCACAGATTTTGATACAGTAACGTTTGGCCCACATGTTTGTAGGTGTACTCAGTTTCAAGTAAAGTAACACCCCTAGCCTGAGTAGTATTTAGATCATATTTTTTGCAGGAACAATTAACACTTAACACGATAAACAAGGCAGTCAAGCCAAAAATTTTAACAAAACCTAAATTTAAACTCAATTTTTCTTTAATTTAAATTCTAAAGTTGTCAAAAATATTCGCAGTATGAAAGAACGCAATATGTCTATGAGTGTATTTAACATTCTAATAACGTTTCAAGGGAGAAAGTTTCGTTTTAGTGCTATACTTGGGGTTTTTGTTTAGAAATTCTCAATAGCAGCCCAAAGTTAGGGAGTTTGCAGTGTTTTACGAGAGTGCCTCGGCCCTCCTGCGCCCGATATCTCTCCTTGAGGAGAGTGCACCTGTGCTCGCGCATACACTCGGGTAGGTACTATAATCGTGTACTGCGCATATGGCTAGTCTCCGTTGACACTTGCCGCCCTGACCGAAATTCGGTCTGGAGGACATTATTATTATTATACTCGACATGTACGTACATATTTACACCAATAAAGCTTTAAGAGATAATTTAACTGCCCCACTCCCCACTTCCACATCCTCTACTCTATACGAAGGTGTCCCCATTTACCCTCAATTAAAAATTAAAACTCAGTAGACACGTTGTCACCTTTGAGGACTAAGATGGAATGTCTAACCTATAAAAAAGAGCCTCCAATCTACTGCTTCACCCCACGAACAGCAGAATTATGCTGTTATTTTACGTAGGATTATTTGTGAGCGTGATCCCTTCCCCATAAGTCGGCATTGGTGTCGCAGCAATAATCATCGCAGGGTCCACCATGTGAATATGTAATGTGGTTTATGTATTAAATTAGTGTAAAAAAAGTTTTAAATATTATATTGCACATGCGCCAGATTAAAAGTACCGTTAAACGTTAAAAGTAACGGTACGAGCATGTATGCATGTAAATATGGATGTAAAGTAGGCGAGAGAGGTGTGTTAGGATCATGCCAAATGAAGTCCATAGTCTGTGGCTATCCTTTTGGGTGACAGGCGTGAGTGTTTATGTATTTTTGAGTGTTATATGTAAAAAGTTTTGGAAATTTTGATTAAAAACAAGATTAATTATTTTAAAATACATTTTATGTTATATTTTTACATACATATATAAAGAATTATCTATTATCACATTGAGAAATTTTGAACCAATTATGCTAGGGCGTAGCTGGAGCATATCCCTTCAACTTTTGAGTAACGCTGAATGTTTAACGTCTGGAAAATAAAAAGAAGATAAAAATTATAGACATTACAGTTGCATCTTCGGTTCAAATACGGAATTGCTTTAACTGCGCAGGAGTTATACCACTAATACTGTTATATTAGTTACCCTAACAGGCTATAAAAAGACCATTGCTGAACGTTTGGCAGTCGGGGTAAAACCGCAGTTTTTTTATTATTATTTTTTATTAGAAAGAAGCTGGTGCCCATCTCCCGGTTTCTTTCCCTCTGTCATCTCATAGGACACCCACGGGGCGACATTCGATAGTGGATATTACATTGCCACTGTACTGTTAGCTGCTCAGGTCTTATACTATTTATTTACGGGTCTATACTCAGGAATAAACTCTTCCTTGGTTTACACAATCCCATTTGGGTAGTTGACAGCATCATTAATAAAATAATCCTTTATAATTTGTATTTGCTAAGTTGATTAGTGTCTCAAAACATTTTCGATTTTCCATTATATTTTTTTTTCTTTAAGTATTTAATATTATTAATATATAAATAAGATTTGACTAAAAATTATGACGTCCTTACACTATAATGTCTTATAATTTCTATTGAAATGTTTGTTTTGACAACTTAGTTTTTAATTGACTAAATTGCCTTAAGCCTAATTAATGCTTATACGATAAAATCGGAGATCGGCTGACATGCAGCCTCGGAAGCGTTGATCTTACCTATTAAACCTATTATCCTAACAAACTGAATTTCGAATCTAGGATCCGCGACGCGGTGGTAAGGCACTCTAACCACTAACGCGACTGTCACAAACAAAGAAAGAACTCAAACAAATATTTTGCTATAAGAATATTTAGTTAATCAAATACATATAATAAAATAAAATTGCGTAATATAACTATATGAGGAAGCTTAAGGTCGATCAGCGAGCTATGGAGACGGTTATGTTTGGAGTATTTTTGCATGATAGAATCCGTATTTGCAAAGGAACCAGAGTAACCGACGTAACGTAATGGTTAAGAAAGCTTAAGTGGCAATGATCCAGCCATACATATAGCTTGACGAATTTAATATATATACCAATAGCCGAAAGAGAAGGAAAGGGATATTCGTCCCTTTCCTTCCACTCGCTCGCCACTAAGTGGAGTGAAGACCTGACGAGACACGCTTGAAGTCGATAGATGCAGATGGCTCAAGACCATGCTTTGTAGCATTACATAGGTCTATGTACAGTTGTAAACTTGTGAAGGGTTGCATAGTGGTGCTTATGTTATGAAATCTTATTTCGGCCTCTATTTTAATAAGCCTCACAGTGGGGACTTGTTGAAGCGATACCATAGCTTGTCTTTCAAATAATGCTTTGTGGAGCCCAAATTTGAATAAGTAAAATTGCCGTTGATTTATTAAAAAATATTTTGATAAAAACTAAAGTAAAGAAAAGTTATGCTTACCCGTAACCTCCTTTGTGGCCATAGCCTCCGCCAGAGTTAGCGCTTGCACTGGCCTGAGCGTTTGCACTTCCAAAGCCGCCGCTTCCGTGTCCACCGTGACCAGATCCGCTATGACCGCCGCCATTGCCACCTAATCCACCTCCATGGCCACCTCCGTTTCCACCGCCTAGTCCGCCTCCGATTCCACCGCCTAGACCGCCTCCGCTTCCACCGCCTAGACCGCCTCCGTGGCCACCGCCGTGACCGCCTCCAAGGCCGCCACCTAGTCCGCCTCCATGGCCACCTCCTAGACTGCCTCCATGGCCACCTCCTAGACCGCCTCCATTACCACCTCCTAGACCGCCTCCATTACCACCTCCTAGACCGCCTCCTATGCTTCCGCCAATTCCACTACTCCCGCCGTGGCCACCACTTAAACCACCTCCATGGCCGCCGCCTCCTCCGAATCCACCGCCGCCGCCTAAACCAGCCCCATGGCCACCGCCTCCCCCGAATCCACCGCCGCCGCCGCCGCCGCCACCGCCGCCGAAGCCGCCGCTTATGCTACTTCCACCGCCATAACCTAAAACATGGTTGAAATTATGTACTCGTATTATATTATATTTATGTACATGTTTTGTTTATAATAAAGGTGAAAAACGAGCACATAGTCCATCTGATGGTAAGTGAATGTTGTGGCCTATATTATATATCTACATTTACCCTCGATTAGGAATCAATGAATATGGAATGCCCCCTTTACTAGTAAAAATGGTTTGCAGTTCTTTATATTCATTATACGACTCACAGCATTATTCTCCTATTTTACGTTGGTATTCCGTGAGAGCGTGGTCTATCCGTTGTTGAGCTGACCCATTCGTGCTACAACCATACTGCCACGTAGAGATATGCTTTGGTATGATTAATAGTTTTAAAACATATTACAGCTTTGACTTTGTCTATCATTTATTTAATTTTACATAGTACTAGGTAAATAGCCCGGTAGACGTTTTACTCTTTTCGTTGGCGTGATGAGCTTTAACTCAGAATTCGTCACATTTTGCAATTTTATTTTTTGCCAAAATTCCGTTGTCTATTAATCTGTTATTTATTATTAATCTGACAATAACACCATCTTTCGGGTCCAGGCCATCACCCATCACCCATCGTCTTGACAAACTAAACATATCGTGTGAATATGATCTCAATCGGTGAAGTAGTTCAGAAGTATTATTATATCTATAACTCTATATAGATAATTCTGTAAGAAAATATCGCCTTTAAATATTATCGGATTTGTATCAATTTTTTACAGGATCACTGTGAGAATATACTTTTAGAACAAACACCCCCACTTTAATTGTTAAATATGATTAAATCCTCAAGGATATTGCAATCAGTACGTAGTATATTTTTAAAATAAAAACAGTGGAATTAATCTCAATTTTAATTAACCTCTGTTTTGAAGCCGGTTAAAAATGAAAAATTATTGATATATAATTAATATGCTAACTAATAGATTTGTTGTGAAATATACACATTTCAGTTTTTATATCATAATTAAATATTAAATTTCTATTGTATCGTACCTGGAGCTGCGTGGATGCAGACAAATAAGCCAAGTGCCAGTGATACCACAACAAGTCGAGCCATTTTGTTAGACTGTACTGATCGCAGCCAAAGCCTCGGCTTATATACAAAGTAGCTTATGTCATGATCGGTGGAGTGTTTACAACGCTCCTAACTTTTTGCTCGTTCCACTTTTTGTTTTTATTTCTGTTGTTAAGGCATCGAGCTGGTCGAATATATTAAAGTAAGGTGGATGAACGATAATTGTTAGAGCTTTCCGTTTAGAAATAGGTATATCTGGATGTGAAACCTATTATTTTAGGACATAAATCAGACTATACAGTTTGATTCCTTTTAGGTATATGTAAGAAGTCAAAACTAGCGTAGACCATTGGGCAGTATATGTTTTAACAAAAGTTAATTGCGAAAGGACAAATTAAAGCTTTAAACAAATTTCATTAAACTTATGTTGTTCCAATTGGTTAATGTTTTAGAAAACAGTTCGCGGAAATGTCTACGTAGATATATGCACTACTGTTTAAAAGTAATTATTGATAACATCGATAATGTCATAAATTCAATAAACATTAAGTCGCGACTATGCATAACGTAACACAACGTTAAAATCTTGCATATGTCATCAAGTAGTTTTAAGATTTTAACTCTGATATTGGATTGGAAATTTATTATTGGAGGTTAATGGAGTGCCATATTAAGCGTATAATGGCAGTGTATGAATATCCACTGCTCCATATCGTCCCGTGTTTTAAGAGGCGGCGCAGAGAAGTTGAAACAGGAGATGGGCAGTAGAATCTTGTTGATCTCATCTCAAAATGATAAAAAGCTTCGGTTGCTAACCAACGTGCCAAGCGTGGCAAATATGGCAAAATCCTCCCATGCAACAATCTATGGGCGTGGCCTATGTTCAGCAGTGGAATTTTATAGACTGTAATGGATGCGTCGATATAATGTTTTTTTTTTACATTTTGTTACATTTGTTAAAATACGCTAGAATGTTTTTCACCTTTGCTATTTACATCGTAGTCATTATTACGATACTCACGCGACGACATGGTGCTAAATTCTTTTACGCTGCCAGCACATATCGTTGTCTTTTGGCATATTTAATTTAATTTACTTATTAATCTCTTACCAGGTTCTCATTTCATCAAGTAGGCCGTCTTACACTCCGTTTACCATACGAGAACCTTTCTTCCCAATCAGTAATCTTGGTGCTCACAGATTACCTGTGTTCGAGCTGCAAAGTCGATGAATAAGGGTGCCCTTGTTCAGCAGTGAACTTGTGATGGGCTGTAATGATGATGATTATGACTTGGTAATGCTTCTCCTGCTCAGACGTGCATGAGTTTACCTATTTTTACTCATAAACAACAACGTAAAATGTAAAAATAATGTTTAGTGACTGCTTATAAATATAAGGAAAGGGCACCTGCAGAATATCAGCGCTGTGATTATCCCACTGCACCATAATGCTAACTTGGATGTATATTTTTTGCTGCAATACCATATCTAAAAAATACTTTTATTAAAAAAATATTACATAACGATGTATCCCACCAACTTTTGAGACCTACGGAACGATGTATCCTTTTAATCCACTACTATACGCTATTTTTTATTAAACAATGATGTATATCTTTGCTTTTATACGGTAAACCCAGGTTTAAAAAATAGAATGAATAAATATTTAATTAAAACGATGCATTTTTAACTGCTAACGGACACATTATTCTTGAGGTTTTCAATAATTGCCAGTTATTTTTCTCTTTTCTGGCTTATTATAATAATATTAAAAGCAAGGCTTTTAATAAATGTACATATATTTTTCTAAAATAGTACAATTGTTATCGTTCTTAATTATAAAAACCTTACAAAAATAAAAAATTATAATTATTAATAAAAATAGAGGACTATTTTATTTTATTTTCAGAGAAAATGTAAATGTTGATAAATAACGTAATAGAGCCAAGCTGTACCGTCTTTAATTGTAGTACAAGTTATTTAGCTACTAGCGTAAAGTAAAGTAAGAAAGTAACTGTCTTACAAAATGTGGACGTTGAATAATTACGTTGTAGAGTCAAGCAGTAGCAGCCATTACCGTAATACAAAACATTTGACACGACGCTTGAAGCAGCCAAGCAGTAGCAGCCTCTATTGTAGTACAAAATATTCGACATGACGTGAGAAGGCCCATGCTCGCACAAAATGCTTGTCTTACAAAATGTGGAAGTTGAAAAATAACGTGGTAGAATCAAGCAGTAGCAGCCTTTAATGTAGTACAAAATATTCGACATGACGTGGGAAGGCCCATGCTCGCACAAAATGCTTGTCTTACAAAATGTGGACGTTGAAGAATTACGTGTTAGAGCCAAGCAGTAGCAGCCTCTATTGTAGTACAAAATATTCGACATGACGTGGGAAGGCCCATGCTCGCACAAAATGCTTGTCTTACAAAATGTGGACGTTGAAGAATTACGTGTTAGAGCCAAGCAGTATCAGCCTCTATTGTAGTACAAAATATTCGACATGACGTGGGAAGGCCCATGCTCGCACAAAATGCTTGTCTTACAAAATGTGGACGTTGAAGAATTACGTGTTAGAGCCAAGCAGTATCAGCCTCTATTGTAGTACAAAATATTCGACATGACGTGAGAAGGCCCATGCTCGCACAAAATGCTTGTCTTACAAAATGTGGACGTTGAAGAATTACGTGTTAGAGCCAAGCAGTATCAGCCTCTATTGTAGTACAAAATATTCGACATGACGTGAGAAGGCCCATGCTCGCACAAAATGCTTGTCTTACAAAATGTGAACGTTGAAGAATTACGTGTTAGAGCCAAGCAGTAGCAGCCTCTATTGTAGTACAAAATATTCGACATGACGTGAGAAGGCCCATGCTCGCACAAAATGCTTGTCTTACAAAATGTGGACGTTGAAGAATTACGTGTTAGAGCCAAGCAGTAGCAGCCTCTATTGTAGTACAAAATATTCGACATGACGTGAGAAGGCCCATGCTCGCACAAAATGCTTGTCTTACAAAATGTGGACGTTGAAGAATTACGTGTTAGAGCCAAGCAGTAGCAGCCTTTAATGTAGTACAAAATATTCGACATGACGTGAGAAGGCCCATGCTCGCACAAAATGCTTGTCTTACAAAATGTGGACGTTGAAGAATTACGTGTTAGAGCCAAGCAGTATCAGCCTCTATTGTAGTACAAAATATTCGACATGAAGTGAGAAGGCCCATGCTCGCACAAAATGCTAGTCTTACAAAATGTGAAAGTTGAAGAATTACGTGTTAGAGCCAAGCAGTAGCAGCCTCTATTGTAGTACAAAATATTCGACATGACGTGAGAAGGCCCATGCTCGCACAAAATGCTTGTCTTACAAAATGTGGACGTTGAAGAATTACGTGTTAGAGCCAAGCAGTATCAGCCTCTATTGTAGTACAAAATATTCGACATGACGTGAGAAGGCCCATGCTCGCACAAAATGCTTGTCTTACAAAATGTGGACGTTGAAGAATTACGTGTTAGAGCCAAGCAGTAGCAGCCTCTATTGTAGTACAAAATATTCGACATGACGTGAGAAGGCCCATGCTCGCACAAAATGCTTGTCTTACAAAATGTGGAAATTGAAGAATTACGTGTTAGAGCCAAGCAGTATCAGCCTCTATTGTAGTACAAAATATTCGACATGACGTGAGAAGGTCCATGCTCGCACAAAATGCTTGTCTAACAAAATGTGGACGTTGAAGAATTACGTGTTAGAGCCAAGCAGTAGCAGCCTTGAGTGTAGTACAAAATATTCGACATGACGTGAGAAGGCCCATGCTCGCACAAAATGCTTGTCTTACAAAATGTGGAAGTTGAAAAATAACGTGGTAGAATCAAGCAGTAGCAGCCTTTAATGTAGTACAAAATATTCGACATGAAGTGAGTAGGCCCATGCTCGCACAAAATGCTTGTCTTACAAAATGTGCACATTGAAGAATCACGTGTTAGAGCCAAGCAGTAGTAGCCTCTATTGTAGTACAAAATATTCAACATGACGTGAGAAGGCCCATGCTCGCACAAAATGCTTGTCATACAAAATGTGGAAGTTGAAGAATTATGTGTTAGAGCCAAGCAGTAGCAGCCTTTACTGTAGTATAAAATATTCGACATGACGTGAGAAGGCCCATGCTCGCACAAAATGCTTGTCTTACAAAATGTGGAAGTTGAAAAATAACGTGGTAGAATCAACCAGTAGCAGCCTTTAATGTAGTACAAAATATTCGACATGAAGTGAGTAGGCCCATGCTCGCACAAAATGCTTGTCTTACAAAATGTAGACGTTGAAGAATCACGTGTTAGAGCCAAGCAGTAGTAGCCTCTATTGTAGTACAAAATATTCAACATGACGTGAGAAGGCCCATGCTCGCACAAAATGCTTGTCATACAAAATGTGGAAGTTGAAGAATTATGTGTTAGAGCCAAGCAGTAGCAGCCTTTACTGTAGTATAAAATATTCGACATGACGTGAGAAGGCCCATGCTCGCACAAAATGCTTGTCTTACAAAATGTGGACGTTGAAGAATTACGTGTTATAGCTAGAGCAGTAGCAACCTCTATTGTAGTACAAAATATTCGACATGACAGGAAAGGCCCATGCTCGCACAAAATGCCAGTCTTACAAAATGTGGAAGTTGAAGAATTATGTGTTAGAGCCAAGCAGTAGCAGCCTTTACTGTAGTACAAAATATTGGACATGACGTGAGAAGGCCCATGCTCGCACAAAATGCTTATCTTACAAAATGTGCACATTGAAGAATTACGTGTTAGAACTAAGCAGTAGCAACCTCTATTGTAGTACAAAATATTCGACATGACAGGAAAGGCCCATGCTCGCACAAAATGCTAGTCTTACAAAATGTGAACGTTGAAGAATTACGTGTTAGAGCCAAGCAGTAGCAGCCTCTATTGTAGTACAAAATATTCGACATGACGTGAGAAGGCCCATGCTCGCACAAAATGCTTGTCTTACAAAATGTGGACGTTGAAAAATTACGTGTTAGAGCCAAGCAGTAGCAGCCTTGAGTGTAGTACAAAATATTCGACATGACGTGGGAAGGCCCATGCTCACACAAAATGCTTGTCTTACAAAATGTGGACGTTGAAAAATTACGTGTTAGAGCCAAGCAGTAGCAGCCTTGAGTGTAGTACAAAATATTCGACATGACGTGGGAAGGCCCATGCTCGCACAAAATGCTTGTCTTACAAAATGTGGACGTTGAAAAATTACGTGTTAGAGCCAAGCAGTAGCAGCCTTGAGTGTAGTACAAAATATTCGACATGACGTGGGAAGGCCCATGCTCGCACAAAATGCTTGTCTTACAAAATGTGGAAGTTGAAAAATAACGTGGTAGAATCAAGCAGTAGCAGCCTTTACTGTAGTACAAAATATTAATAATAAGTCATGTCGAATATTTTGTATTACAGTATATATATATATATATATATATATATATATATATATATATATATATATATATATATATATATATATATAATATGTAATAATATCTATAATATCTAACCTTACTACTTCTTATTATTAGCTACTTAGCGGTCAGTCGCCGTAGAGTCTAAATTACCTGATTTTATTACCTTTAAAAAATTACAAACGATAAATTATATATTTACTTTTCCTGTGTTATGAATGCGTTCATACATATTGTGCATATACAAACATTCCAACCCAGAACAATGATTATATATTAATAATAAATGTACTAATCTTAAAGAGAATAATGAATAGTTTTTTCAACATTACCTAACCTACATCTGGTGGAATCGTAGTACGTAATAACGCCGTAAGTATTAGCGAATACTTTATAAAAAAAGAACACACTAAATAATCCGGCAACTAATATATTTTTACTAATGATCATTCGATCAAAATTCATAAGCTTTTTTGTACCAATTGAATCGATAAAACGAGTTATAAACTATAATCATGCGTTATCCTTGGTGAGTGTGAAGCACCGAATGTTTTTTTGTTGATAGTTTTTACATTTCTGAGCACTATAGACCATGAATTCATGGTATCGAATATAATATTTAAATTTTTATTGATTATGAAATTAATGTATATTGTAATTTATTTGTGTTGTGATAATATTTTTGGCTTAGCACCGTCCTTTGGGGAGGCCTATGTTCAGCAGTGGACTAGTGAAGGGTTGTAGTGTCGAGAATAATGAATTTATTTCGAAAAGTGAAACTAAGTTAAAGGGGAAATATAGAAAAAATACTTAAACTCGACAGTGAGAGTATGTTACTCTAGTACTTTTTGATTAACATGTTGAATAAAGGTGTATCAAAATTTTTCAACTGTAAAAAATAATATCGAGTGTGGGTTACGTTTGATAAGAATTTATTCAAGATAATCGATTACATTTTTCTTTTACGTTTACCTTTTTGCTACCACTAGCCTTTTATATTTATTGTGTCGTGTATACTACGGTAAGGGAATCCATCATCCATTTTAGTCATGTAGGTGTCTCAAGAGGGGACTATCGGAAATGCCTGAAAAATCCGATAGATGGCGACATCATCGTCAGAAGCAGAGTTAAAGGTGTGAGATGTCTGATACAGCGATCATCTATCCACGTCCATGAGCGAAACGTGGCGATTAAATCAGATCCTCCCTCTAACAGAAGAGGCTTATTACTTCATAGTTTGACGTGACTTGTGAGTGAGTGATGAGATGTTGCGTCGAAATGTACGAAACATCTGATACCGCAATTATCAATTCGACTGCCAAACACGACTACACATCTAAATTTTGACTATTGCCTAAATATTCGCCAATTCGATACTGACCCGGTCGCGGTCCTTACTGGCCATGTATAGGGCCTTTTCCACTAAAACATCTACAATGTTCGAGCACATATTGGTCCCAACCGACTAGGTGTGGAATGTTCTAGTATGGAATTCTCTAGAAAGCTCTCCTAGTTCTACTACTCTATACTAGATGGCGCTAGTGGCATTAATTATGGCGTGCAACAGTATTTTAGCCTTTCAGGCAGTGCCCCGCATGTCGAGGGTGACCGAATATTTCCCTAGCTAATCGTGGGACCAAAATGTACATTTCGATAAAGCAGATGTAGCTTTGTTTTGCACTTAGTGACTACTCAGCTTTATTTCAACAAAGATTTAGATAGATATGAGGAAAAATAGGATACGCTGAATTTTTAGTTCTACGAATTGAATTCGATGTTGTCGTTGTACATTTGGCTTTTCCTTAAACACTTAACGGGTGAACGTTTGTTGTCTGAAATAATTATCATCCAATAAGTGAATAAGATGTTCGGTAACATGGTCGTTATAGACGGAAAAGATTTAAAATTCGTATAAATAAGAAAAATAATAGCAGGAGAGCTGGTTATGATTCGGTATTTTTGGAATTTAAATATTATAGTTTTCTTATATTTGTTTTATAGAATAAGAGTGACAAACTAGCATACAGTCTTTCCGATCATAGGTGAATGTTGTGTTCCATATACACCTACATTAATTTATCCTCAAGGAATATAGAAAGCTGAGTAGTGGCTGTGTAAGAATATAAACTACCCTATATCGTCCCGTGGGTGTCGTAAGAGGCAGCGGTGGGCAACTGAAACAGGAGATGTGGAGAGCAGCATCTTCCTGATAATAGCTCAAAATAATAAAAAACTGCAGTTGCTAACCCGCCTGCCAAGCGTTGCGACTATGGTAAGGGGGGGGAGGTCTATGTTCAGCAGTGAACTTTTTAGGCTAGAATGGAATGGAAAATATAGGTGCGGTGACGACACCTCTTAAGACTAAGATTGACTGAGGACGAAGAAAAGGGTTATATGTCAAAAAAGTGAAAAAAGTAAATGCATTTGAGAATTTGAATTTCTGTCCTATATCGTAAGAAATATAAATGTGAAGGATTAGAAAGTCTTTACCTTACCGTTAAGCTTCTAATATAAGTATTAGAAACAAACAGGCTAATAGTCCACCTAATGTTGCTATTGTAGCTAATGGATAACTGCAAACAATTTCTAACACAGACGGCCAGATATGCATTCCTACTTTTGAGGACTAAGATCGAATTCCTCATACTATTAAACTATCTCTCTTACGCTTTAAACTACACACTAGTGAGTCACCATTTTTTATTAATTAAATTTTTGGCTTGGATGTTTGTCCTTAGAGTCATGTTTTCATTTCATTCGGGATCTTCATTTTTGAAGATTCGCAATATGCTGATGCGTCACATTGTGAAGTTTTTGGGAGATTTAGACCACAGGTTCATAAGACAAGTTAATAAGGCACCTAAGCAATCAAACTACTTTAAGTTTGACAACATCGAAGCATTTGCATCGACGTTTTCTCTAATAGTTCACATGCACATCACTTTCACTCTACCTCAAATCTACTTCAATCTACTTAAAACCATAAACAGGAGCAGGCAACAGTCAAGTTACCGCCAAAAATCCAGTGAGTCACCATTACCCATATATAAGTAGGTAAGTTGATAGACCTACACTGATGAATTATTAGGCACAAAAAAACTCTAACATCTAGTAAATAACAAAATAATGATATTTCTTTCCCTTCTTTAATAACCCGTAAGTGTCCACTGCTTGTCATAGACCTGGACATAGACACTGTTGTAATAATTGGATCTATCGAAACTTGAAAAGCAATAAGTTTTCCTGACTTTTCCAATAGTCACAATAACCTCGAAACGAAATGGAGCTAAGAAATGGATTCTAATTTCAATTAGTGGAAGCGTAAAAGGCAATAGAGTGAAATTCCAGAAAAGACTCCTTCTTCGATCAAGATAAATCCTACTACAAGAAATACCCAAGTTCACCGGATCGGTCTTTATGCTAACACTTTCCCTACTCTAATTATTCAGCTCAGTTGTCTTTAATGAAAATATTTTGAAACGTAATTAGAAAACAAACACGTTTTAAGTGTTTCCTGCGTGTAGTGACCTCCATCTTGCTTTAATAATAAGCATTGGCTATTAAATGTATATGTATATTAAATGGCATACATAAATGATTCTATACAACAAGGTAATATTTATAACCAGCGAAGCGAATTTAACGCACTACTCGTATGTTCACCGTGAACTTCTCTTACGATGTGTCTGTGCGTCCTGTATTCGAACGAATAAATTACTTACTCTTATTCGGCGGATAAATAATTTTTGTTAACCTTACCGTTAAAGCCTATTAAAGTCCTCTGTTGAACATAGGCCTTCCCCATATATTGCCTTATAGAGGGGATATTTGCCATAGTTGCCAAGCTTGGCAAGCGGGTTGTCAACCACAGTTTTTTTATTTATAGTCGTTATTTGGAAGACGCTGTTGCTATTTTTCTTCTCTCTCTCTCGCATCCATCGACTTCCTGCATGTCTTACCAGGTCATCACTCCATCTGTTGTGGAGTCGCCCTACACTACGCCTACCGGCACGATTCTGCCACTCGAGAACCTTTTCTCCCCATAGATTGTCGGTTCTTCGAGCTATATGGCTGGTGCATTGCAACTTCAGCTTACTAATCCCCTGGGCTAAGTCGTTCACTCTATGGATATCTTCATTTCTAAGTTTATCACGCACAGAAACCCCGAGCATAACCCTCTTCATAGCTCCTTTCATAATCCTCTCCATAATAATAACTATATAATAGGTATATAGCAGATTTTATATACCAGTTATTACTTTTGTCCATTACAGCCGTGGTGACTCAGTCTGGGCGTTCCTCTTAAATTTCACAGTATTCGAGCAGCCCGAGTTCAATCCCCGCTGGCTTGTACCAATATCTTTTTTCAGTTGTCTGAAATTGTTTATCGCTACTATAAGTTGTGATTTAGTAAATGTGAATATTTAAGAAATTTAAAATATGTATTTCAAAGATACTATTAGAATTATATAACCATTATTCTTCTATGCATATACATAAAAAGTATATAAAGTAACTATAATAAATATAGCAACATAAAGAAATATGTCTCTAACTTCAAGAAACATTCTTTTATTGCGTTTTGAGGATTAATTGCATGTCATTAAGACAGGAATAACAACTTGTAAAAATTTTGTCGGAGCAAATTTTCATAATGGCTGAACCGCAATCTTAGCAAGTGATCTAAGTTATTAGCTAGGATTTTATGCGAAAAACTTGGGAGTCATTGTTACGACTAATGATTATTATGAAAAATCTAAATGACTCATGAATAATGGTTTTATGTTGGCTGACCTTTTTAACCGTCTGGATAAAAATAGGGTGTAATATGTGAACTTAGTAGAAGTCTATGGCAATGATATTTTACAAATAATAAAAACAAAAAATTTTATTAAATAAATTAAAATCTATCAAAATTCAAATCATATCCACCCTACTTTACGAACGGCAATAAAATAATAAATTTAGTAGACATCTTTGACCTTGTCACTTCGCAGGGTCATAGGCACAAGGGCAAAGGGCAAAAGTAATTGCTAAAAAAATTTCACACGTTTAATTCAATTTTTTTTTGTAAATTGTTCATTCTGTATAGATCCTCCCTGGCCAAACCGGAGTGGGTCCTTAGTTTAGGAGTAAAAGCAGTCATTTACCTAGCAGTAGGACGTATTAAGGCACTTACGTGTACTTTATTTTATTATACACTTGAAAAAAAATTTAATAAGGATTCTCTACATTTGGCGTCATAAATTCACGTTATTAATTGAATTTTTTTAGATTCTCATCACCCGGGAATTCCTTCCGCATTTAAAATCAAACCACAACTACTTATATTGTAATCGTATTCTTTTATTCAAGATAATTGCTTCGGACAATGAATAAACAAGTACATTTTATCGTTTTTATTTTATTTTTATTTTGATAGTAGATACAAAAAAAAAACGTAAAATAAGGATAATAAGTAGATACGGGTAGGTGATAAAGTTTATTACATATTGTAGGTATTGTATAAATTGTTATATTTTTTTCATAGAATAAGGGAGACAAAAGATGATGGTAAGTGGATGACATCTGATGGTAAGTGGATGCTGTGGCCCATAGACATCTACATTTATCCTCGGTTAAGAATTGACGCTTCAGTGGCGCAGTAGCTTAGCAATGAATTATAGCGCTGAGGGCCGCGGGTTCGAATCCCGCATGAAACAAGTATTTGCATGGCCTACAAGTAATTTCTCCGGGTCTGGATATTTGTCCATTTGCAACTTATGCATAAAAAACGCAGATGCGTTGTCATCTCTGAGGACTAAGATGGAATGCCTCGTTTCCATTAAAAAAAAAGGACTAAACCCTGTATTAAGCTGCGATTTTACGATGGTATTAATATAGACTATTTTACATATGGTTTAGTCATGTAGTAGTTTAGCATTAAGTTGCATTGCTGATTGCCGCGGGTTTGAATCCCGCACGGAACAAATAATTGTATGGCCTACAAATAATTGTTTCGATTTTGTATGTTGCCATTGTGCAATTTATGTATATAGCTGTCTTCACGATACCACCAACTAAGCTGAGCTTACAACTTAAATTTATTAGTTCACGAGTAAAGTGAGTTTGATTTCTATTAGCACAGTTGTAAGCATTGATTCATTAATCTCTGCGAGCGACCTAAATTGAAAACCTAAAATAATTCAAAACCGTAATGCGTGTGTGATGTGTGAACTCATCATCATCATCATTACAGCCCTTCACAAGTCCACTGCTGAACATAGGCCTCCCCCAAGTAATGACACATAGCACGGTCCTGAGCCACCTGCATCCATCGAATTCCTGCATGTCTTACCAGGTCGTCACACCATCTAGTGGGGGGTCGCCCTACACTACGCCTACCGGTACGAGGCTGCCACTCGAGAACCTTTCTTTCCCATCGGTTATCGGTTCTTCGAGCTATATGGCCGGCCCATTGCCACTTAAGCTTACTAATCCTAAGATGTTGAGCTATGTCGGTCACTCTGGTTTTACTGCGGATATCCTCATTTCTGAGTCTATCACGCAGAGAAACTCTGAGCATAGCCCTCTCCATAGCTCGCTGAGCGACCTTGAGCGTCCTCATACGGCCAGCAGTGAAGGACCACGTCTCTGATCCGTAAGTCATCACTGGCAACACGCATTGGTTGTACACTTTAGTTTTCAGAGATTGAGGTATACCTGATGAGAAGATGTGTCGTAATTTCCCGAACGCTGCCCAGCCGAGTTGAATCCGTCGATTGACCTCTCGGTCGAAGTTGGACTTACCTAGTCGGACTATTTGTCCCAGGTAAACGTACTCGTCCACAACTTCGAGCATAGTGCTCCCAACAACTACCGGCATAGGTGTGACATTGACATTGAACATGATCTTTGTTTTGTCCATGTTCATCTTAAGACCTATCCGTTGGGAGACACCATTGAGGTCATTGAGCATAGTGCTAAGGTCCTCCAGCGATTCTGCCATAAGGACTATATCGTCGGCAAATCAAAGGTGAGTGATGTACTCGCCATTGATGTTAATACCGTATCCTTTCCAGTCCAGTAGCTTGAAAACGTCTTCCAACGCAGCGGTGAAGAGTTTCGGGGATATAACGTCACCCTATCTTACACCTCTCTGCAGTTGGATAGGTTTCGAACTCTGGTTCTGTACTCGGATAGCCATCGTAGCCCTACTGTACAAACACTTCAGCACTTCGATATACCGACAGTCAACTTGGCATCGCTGAAGGGACTATAGCACCGCCCAAATTTCGACGGAATCAAAGGCTTTCTCATAGTCCACATACGCCAGACAAAGTGGCAGATTGTACTCTTCGGTCTTCTGTACAATCAGCCGCAGGGTATGTATGTGGTCTATGGCACTGAAGCCTTTTCGGAAACCGGCTTGTTCGGGAGGCTGGAAGTCGTCGAGTCTGCGTGCAGGACGATTCGTAATGACTCTCGAAAACAGCACGTAGACGCGGCTCATAAGGGAAATCGGTCTGTAGTTCTTCAAGAGAGCGTTGTCGCCTTTCTTAAAGAACAAGACCACCGCACTTCTGCTCCACGCCTCCGGAGTAGTGCCACCATGGAGGACGGAATTGAAGAGCTTCTGAAGGACTTCAAGTACCGGTGTTCCACCCGCTTTTAGAAGCTCCGCTGTAATTCCATCCTCGCCTGGGGCCCTGCCGTTTTTAAGGTGCTGGAGAGCCATTCTAATCTCGCTCAGACTGACGTCCGGGATATCATCGGAATAGTGTCGGGTAAGACTTGCTCTTGGATCGTTACTCACACTTGCGTGTGGCTCCAACGATGATGTGTACAGCTGCCCATAGAACCTCTCAATCTTACTCAAAATCTCAGGTGTCTCGGAAACGATGCTGCCACACTCAGTCTTCAGCTTTGACAGTTGGCTTTTTCGGGCAGACAGATCTCTGGCAAAGACTTTGGAGCCCTGGTTCCGCTCGATCGCTTCTTTAATACGAGCAGTATTAACATTGCGTAAGTCTTGCCGCATGCATTTGGAGATCTGTCTGTTTAGTTGCCTGTATGCTGTCAAATCTGTTGATGATTGCAGCCTCATCTCCCGTCTAACAGCCATGAGATTAAGAGTGTGATCGGAGAATTTTTGTGTTCTTCTGCGGCGGGTCTTGCAGAACTTAGCTCCGACCGCATGGACAGTTTGCACGAGCTTGTCATTCATATCGTCCACTGCATTGCAATCTTCTAGGCACTGAAAGCGGTTACGTAACTCGAGCTGAAAAGTCTCGGGATTCTGGATTAGAGCACGAGGGGGGACGGAGCGTTGACTTCGTTAGACGAGACCTCTCCAACTTAACGTTTAGGTTCAGTGTGCCTCTAACCATTCGGTGATCGCTGCCGGTTTTCACCCTTGCGATCACTGAGACATCACTGAACAGTTGGCGTCTGGTCGTCATAATGAAGTCAATCTCATTTTTTGTCGAACCGTCGGGGCTCGACCAGGTCCACTTCCTGTGGGGCCGCTTCTGGAAGAAAGAGTTCATCATAAAGAGTCCCTCTTTCTCCATAAATTCAGCCAGCTGCTGGCCCCTACAGTTCTGTTGCCCTACTCCAAATTTCCCTAACTTCAGCTCACCGCCTTCTCTTGTGCCTAGTTTTGAGTTGAAGTCTCCCATCAACACCGTGTAGTGGGTTTTAGAGGAATGCATGGCTCTAGAAATATCCTCATACATTTCATCCACCTCCTCATTGGGATGTGCCGAGGTTGGTGCGTAGACCTGTATGACCTTCAGCGAATACCGTTTGGTGATTCTGAGTATCAGGTACGCGACCCTCGTCGACACACTCCCAATCTTTACAACGTTGTTGACGAGAGACTTGTGGACGATAAATCCGACATCTCCTTGGGACAGATGGTCGCCCTCCCGGTGATAGAACAAGTTGCTGGACTCGAGGATAACCGTGTCCTCCCCCTCTCTTCGGACCTCAGATAATCCAATAATATGCCAGCGCAAACCGTCCACCTCCTCTTCCAGCTCCAGTAACTTCTCGTCAGTCCTCAGGGTGCGTGCGTTATACGTTGCCAGGTCGAGTCGTCGTAGGTGGCAACCGAAGCTCCACCGGAGATTCTTAGCACCCCCTGCCCCGCCGTTACCGTGGTCGTCACCGTAGCCAGGAATAGCGGGGCCGCCGGGGACTGGGGGCCGTTTATTTACTTCGTTGCTCATGGGGGGATATTTGCCATAGTTGCCACGCTTGGCGAGCGGGTTGGCAACCGCAGTTTTTTATTATGTTATTGTTGTTATTAGGAAGATGCTGCTGCCCATCTCCTGCCTGTCTCCCTCTGTCGCCTCTTACGACACCCACGGGAAGGTATGGGGTAGTGGATATTCTCAACCGCCACTACACGGCAATGTGTGAAATAGTTGCTCTCATTTATAAATAAATAAATATGAACTTAAATTATTATTAAACTTTAAAGCATATTTTCCCTTGTAATGTTTTCCCATATCCTGTTTGACATGATTTATATATTGATGCTGCAATGCATGGAAATAAATAAAATCCGTTTATGGTTAAAATTACTTGTTCACTCGTTTCCTATCCAGTAAATAAATGAAATATTACTATTGAAGAATACTTTGTCCAGGTCGTGGATGGACATAGGTAATTGTCGTATGGCAACAAGTTACTGATTACACGAGGACAGGTCACGAACGGCGTTGAGTATACCGGTCCTCTTCTACTTGACGTTTAATATATCAGATGTGTGCACACGATTGGTTGATATAATTATTGCAATTAATTATAGCTCTATTGGTATTGAATAGTGACCTTATTATTGTTTACCCTGTTCGATAATTGCAACGCGCAAGGTTTGTGAGTTTTAACTAAGTTGTTATATTATGTTTCTTGTTTACAATGCACATTGATATGATTTATTCCCAGTAACTTCTTTTAATTCGCCTTGGATTAAATATGAAATTTTTATTACAACCTATATAATAATATTTCCATCAAAGTTATGAAGCAGTGCATGCGGAATATACTTGTGCTCGAATAAAGTGCTCGAGTGCTCCTTGGCGCAGTGGTTTATCAACGAGTTGCAGTGCTAAGAGCCGCGGGTTCGAATCTCGCACAAATCAAGTATTTATATGGCCTACAAACAATTGTTCCGGGTCTGGTTGTTTGTCCTTGTAAAATTTTTGTGTGATAACTGTCCACACAATACAGGAAAAAAACCTAGTGTGGAGGTAACGTTTTAATAAAGAAAAAAAGATTAAAATAAAAAGAAACTCTTACGGTGTTCACTTCAAAGCCGAGCATAATATGGTAAATCAGTATTTAAATTATTACTCTTTTTTAGCCCGTACATGGTACTAATGGTTGGGCCTCTTTGTAAAGAGGATTTGCTTTAATCATCAAGCTTGGCAAGCAGATTGACCAGATGTCCAGCTCCCCACTAGATGGAGTGACGACTTTGAAAGAGATGCAGGAAGACGGTGGGTGCAGGTGGCTCAGCTCCGTTACAGCTCACACAAATACAAATTATCATTACTGAACAGTTCAAATTTAAAGAAAATAAACACCAAGGAATTTAATAGCATGTTTAAAACTTTTTTATTGAATAAATTTAGTGATGATTGTTCTAACTCCGAAAGGGGATTTTCCATGAATATGATATCTTAAACGTTAGCGGGTTTTACCTAAGTAAGCAAATTAATTTTAATTTCTTGAAACAAAAATGACTCTTACCCACAATGGATATAAGTCTAAAGTCGTAACTATCTTTATTTCAACAAAAGATTCAATCAAATGATGTGACATTGCGCAGATGTAAATTAGCGAATTGATTAGATAGTAAAGAAAAAAAAATCCTATTCGGATTTTTATTGTTTACAAATCTTATCAGCGTTGAGCTACAAATATTGCCGAAAAATTGTGTAAATTAGCCTACGGGTTACGGAGGAGATAGATTTCAAAGAATCGTTTTCTTGCGCCATGGGAGCTCCGCTTCAAATATTACCAATGATGCAATCCGGGGGTTCAGGGCATCGGAAATCACACACTGAGCTTGTATTTAATCCGTTTTTTTTCCTAAAAGTGTATGCTGTTGTTGGCCCTGCGGCCTTTACAGCTTCATCGAAATAGACTCGTAAACGAGGAATAAAGAGCTATTGATTGCAATGATTCTGCCGTCGGTGCCAGCCTCCGCTTCGCCGACTGCAGTCCCGGGCCCCCCAGCCTGCTTTTGGAGTGAGGTGAGGCTCGTCTAAGTATGAGGGGGGGGGGCTCTATGTGATTCAAGGGCCCCTCTGAAGAAGGTACGAACTACAGCTTGAACCACTTCGTAATGAGTGGATTTAACTTGTTTTATTGAAAGATAAATTTAAACTATAATATACTTATATATTTAGGGCAAGGAAGTGTTCGCCGCGCTGCCCCAATGCGTGTTGGCGAACTTCACATGTCTTCGAAATATTTTTTTTCTCTTATTCCTCAGACATGCAGGTTTCCTCACGATGTTTTCCTTCACCATCGAGCACGTGTTAAATCAGCACTTAAAATTGTATTTAACAATTTCATTGGTGCCGGCGGGGATCGAACCAGGGTTACTCGCGTTCTGTTATATTTACAGCGAGTGTTAACCATCTGAGCTACCACGGCTAAAACCCTCACTCCCTCCCTAAAACACTCCCAGAAATGTGGGGAGGCCTGTGCCCAGCAGTGGAACGTATATAGGCTGTAACTTTACTTACTTTATTTTATACTTATATATTCATATGAAATATCATATAAAACATCGTAATATACAAAAACATAATATATTATATTAGCGCCATCTATCGATAAACGCGCGAGCATACCGCCCACCAAGGGCAAATTTAATTTGCCCTTTAGCTTGCCCGCCCACCGTGAAATTAAGTGTAAGTAATTTAATAAATTGTATTGTGCTGTTTAGTTATAAAAAAGGTTAAATATTGCCATATATATAAATAGACTGCCTCGTTGGTCCAGTGCTCTTAAAAACGGTTACTGATCATGAGTTCGAATCCTGGCTCGGGCCAAAACCACTTATTGAGTTTTTCTGTCGAGAAATCTTCAAAGTGATTGTAATCTAATTACAACACTATTTTACTTAGACGAGTATACTGCATCACGGCACAACGGTAACTGCTCAGTCGAGGCTCTTGTTTGTAATTTCAGGCATGGGGCCGGCTCGGTGACCGTGCTACGGCCGACACTCGGCTCGGACCCGACACGGTCTAGCGTGAGTCAACCATTAAGTTGCTATTTTACGCTGGTATTCTGTGAGAGCGTGGTCCTTCCCCGGTCGAGACGTACTATTCATGCTACAATCGTAATGTAGCTGCAGCGTGGCCACGCATAAAATGTTTGCAGAAATCCTAATTTTTTCTCCTATACTCAATTTTTGGAATGTGGCAAAATAGGGTAGATTTTTTCAATGTAACTATTTCGATGACGGTCTGGGTCTTTGTATTAAACTTTTATAAAAATTAAAAACCGACTTCAAGAAAATAAAATAATTTTCTCTTAATATATTCTGAAGCCGGGCCCTTAATTCGTTTACACACTGGCTATGTCTCCGCATCGAATTCAGTACTTATAAGTGGGAGTTATTTTGATTTAGTTCTTTAAAGTCAGTTTTTAATCTTATTGCTTTTTATTTATTATAATAAATAATATTTAAAATTTTCAGCTAACATTTATCAGCGCGCGCGTAACTTGCTCCGTGTTTCAGCCGTGTTGCTCTAACCGCAGACAGAACTTTAATAAATACACAAGTTTATAATTATTTTTGATTGCATTGTAGTAATCATTTATACCTACGCTAAAGTCTATATCTTCGTTTGACCTTCTAACCAAGAAAGCCAATTCCACCACCTACAAAACTAAGATTAACATTTAATATTATTCTTTAAGCAATCTTTTAATTTTTTATGATCTGTTACATATTTTACCATGGTTGAACATTATGGATTTCTTGTATTTTTATGAATAGTAATATAAATAACTAAACATATTTGAGTTGTTAAACCATAAGCAAGTTGTTAGATATAGCATACGTCCCACAGCTGGGCACAAGACTCCTCTTACTTCTGAGAGGGTTTTGGGGCAAGGGAGTGACCGTGGCTGCCCCGATGTGTGTTGGCGGACTTCACATGTCATCGAAATTTTTTTTTTCTCAGACATACTTGAATTCCCATAATGTTTTCCTTCACCTTCCTAAAAGTTGCAATTAAAATTTTCACTGTTACCGGTGGGAATCGAACCCGGGCTGCGCGCGTACTGTGAAATTTACAGCGAGCGCTAAGCCCCTAAGCTACCACGGCTCCCGTGAGATATAACCCGGTATTTTTTTCGACTGATATAAGGGAGTGTTAAGAAATAATCCAGATTGTGACCATCAAGTTTTTAATAAAAACAATAATTTTTATAATGTAAATATAAAATCATATAAAATATATGAAACTTATAATTTTTGTAAGTACCTTAATCCAATTCTTAAATACAAGTGCCTTATCAATTAAAAAGAAAAATCCTATTCGGACTGTTTTATAGTACATTATAAGTAATCTATTGCATACATGCTTTATATTAATCTTTACATAGTGGTTGCATTGGTTTTATGAATAATATTATGTAGAATCGACTACATCTACCCGTTCGAGGGGTCATCGAGTTATTAGTTTGTTAAATCGCAAAAAATATAGGTATGTCCTTTGTTGTTTAATTAAGGTGTTATGTGCAAGCTTACGTACGATTATTTTTTTATAGAACAAGGGAGTCCCCACATTTATCGAAGCGGATTCGACCGGTCAGCTGTTGCGACGGCTATTCACAAGCGGTCGGTAGTCGACTCCTTCGAAAGGCCATCACGACGGCTGTTCACTTGCATTCGGCAGTCGATTCCCCAGAACGGCCGGCGCAACGGCTGATCTCTTACGTTCGATCGTCGACTCCTACGAACGGTTATCGCGCGGCTGTTGACTTTCGTTCGGCAGTCGATTCATCGTTATGAACGACTGATGTCTAACGCCGTTAGGTCGTCTTCGAAACATAAACACGTCAACGTTCGGTTACATTCAACGCCGCGCCCTACGATCGATTCGATTCAATCAGCTTATCGACAAACTACTCGTTTCGCCGTCGACCAATGTCGTGACGTGTCGTCCAAGCCGAGCCGATCAGAATGGTACTAGCAACACCCGTATTTCATAGACATAAAGGTTTTTCTGACCGACTGAAACCGATTCCGCGTTGATAAATGTGGGGACTCCCTGAGGGTGACAAATGAGCACACGTGGATACTGTGGCCCATATAGATGTATACATTTATTCTCTATCATACAGATGCGTTGTCACCTCTAAGAATTAAGATGGATGGTCTCATTTCCAGTAAAAAGGGTCTCCAGCATCGAGTTGCTATTTTACGCTGCTATTTTGTGAGAGCGTAGTCCTTCCCCGGTCGAATCTACCCATTCGTGCTGCAACCACAATATATCTGCAGCATTCTACTTCATAAGTCCAGAAAAGATCATTGACAGAGCCATGAGAGACATGACAGAGACATTAGTCTCTCCCGTTGAAGGGAGAATTTGCCTTGATAGTACCATCAGACTTACTTTCGAAATTGATAGCGAAATCGGATCGGTTTTAGTTTAAAACTGACGTCGTTTCGAACTCTGCTGTCCGTCGTCAGTCTTTATATTATACATATTATAAAGGTATTTTACGCCTGGTGTAAACGAGGTGGTTATAAGGTCGTAAGTACCTAAGTCATAAGATTTTGTTCATAGTCGCCTCTAATGATTTTTTTTTTATAGGATAGGGTGACAAACGAGCACACAGTCCACCTAGTAAGTGAATGCTGTGGCCAATGGACATCTACATCTATCCTCGATTACGAATCAAAATGTAGATATGCTGTCACCCGTGAGAACTAAGATGGAATGTCTCGTTTCCAGTAAAAAGGGTCTCCGGTTCTCTACACTCACCATATGAGACACAGCAGCATTAAGCCACTATTTGACTCTGGTATTCTGTGAGAGCGTGGTCCTTCCCCGATCGAGCTGACCCATTCGTGCTACAACTATAATATGTAATAGCCACGAGACGAAATACGGTGTCCTCTTTCGGCCCTACCACATGGCAAATAACATGTCGTATGATTACTATACCGCTAATATAAAACAGTACAATTTATTTTATAAAAATTTGTGCATTTTATTCTGTACATACGTTCGAAGTGAAACTTCTTTACGACATATCGTTATTATTTTATTTTATATCTTACATAAGTAGGTTAAATAATAGTAGATACTCATATAGTCCCGACGGTGAAACGTTACAAGAAAACTTTTTTAAATTATTAGATAAAGAAGCGAAACTTCAATTTGCACCCGTATAACATAGATTCGTATTTCGGGTTTTCACATAATATTTATTTTTACATTATTATTTTCCTAACAGCTAGCGAAATAGTGTATTTTTTTAATTGTGTCGTTCCATTGCATAGAAGCAATTACGTACTAGTGTTTAATTGTTACAAGCAATTATAATTTATTTACAATTGCATGATTGTGTGTAATTAACACAGCACTTAGTATAACTTATTGATATCATTGTCAGTTCTTAAACATATACAAACAATAGACGTTGCAAAAAAAAATACAGAAAAATCCTATTCAGACTGTTCTATAGTACCTACATTATAAGAAATCTATGTAAATGATTTTAAGTACCGATGACAGAAGCTCTTAAACATAAAGAAACTCCAAAGGAAACGTTAATAACGTATATGTCGTAAAGAAGTTTCACTTCGAACGTATGTACACAATTAAATGCATAAGCGATCAAATACACAAATTTTATAGGAATAACACTGTAATAAGCCCGTATCAGTTTGGTTTTCAATCAGGAAAAAGTACAACAGCACTCTTATCAAAATTTACTGATGAAGTGAATAGTCATCTAAATGAAAAAAGACAGGTGTTTGCCCTATTTATCGACTTCTCACGTGCTTTTGACACTTTGTTACATGAACAGCTAGTGGATAGATTAGACAAATGTGGTATACGTGGCCCCTTACTTAATTGGTGCCATAATTTCTTGAAGAACCGAAAATCGTTTGTGAAAATTGAAAATAACTACAGCGAGCCGATGTTGATAACAGAGGGAACAGCACAAGGTTCGGTACTAGGACCCTTGCACTTTTTGTCCTACGTCAATGACATGGGCAACTACATCGTCAATTGCACATGCTACCAGTTTGCAGATGACACTTGTCTTGTAATCGGGGATAAAAATCCACAAAAGGCATGTGACCTTTTGCAGTCTGACCTAGATATCCTATCAAGGTGGTGCCATGATGCTGGGCTTGTCCTTAATGATAGTAAAACTAAGTTGTTAGTAATTAAATCTCCATACCTAAAACCCGCTTTAATAAAAAAAATAGTTGCACACAACCACATCTGCCTACATAATAACCGCGCTGCTGAATGCTGCTGCCCAGCAATTGAGATAGTTGACACACAAACGTATCTCGGACTAGTTATTGACAGTAAATTAAATTGGAGCCAGCATATTGACCGTGTATGTACTAAACTAAGACAGTTTTTAGCAAATATCACTATTCTCAATAATCGCATTCCTTTTAAAATAATGTTATATAATGCACTTGCGGAGTCACACATTCAATACGGGCTAAGTAGCTACGGCCGAACTTACAAAACATATCTTGACCAGATCCAACTATGGATCTGGTATACACACAAGTAAGAATACTCAATACTATAGTTCCAAATAAAATAAAAAATAAATTCAGGAATGACGTTAATGGTCTCTTTAAACATTGTAAAATTTTACCAATACATATACAAGTACAAAATATTTTATTAAAAGAACATTTTTTTAATGAATCGCTAAAAATATCGATTGAGCATTCTGTAAACACTCGAGCAATTTCTAAAAACCGTCTCAACGAGCCGCGTGCTAGCAATGCGTACGGTAAGAGAACATGTAGCTACTTAATACCTCGGCTTATCAATAACTTACCATCAGAATTAGTGGACAATATCACTAAAAATAACATTAGATGTAAACTAAAGGGTCACTTTCTTAAATTATTATAACGTATTTTGTCATTTTTTTTTATTGTTTGCATATTTATTTCATGTTTTTTGTTTGTTTTTCCTTTTTATAGTATCTGCAATACAACATAACGCTATATTATTTTATAAAATTGTAATCTCTCGATAGCTTAAGTATAAACCTTAGTGGTTTTTTTAAATGCTATCACTACAAATATGTGTAATGCTTGTTCATATGATAAATAAATGAAAAAAAAAAAGTGGGAGTTATTTTGATTTAGTTCTTTAAAGTCAGTTTTTAATCTTATAGGTTTTTATTTATTATAATAAATAATATTTAAAATTTTCAGCTAACATTTAACAGCGCGCGCGCAACTTACAGCCGTGTCGTTCTAACCGCAGACAGAACTTTAATAAGTACATAAGTTTATAATTATTTTTGATTGCATTGTAGTAATCATTTATACCGACGCTAAAGTCTATATCATCGTCTGACCTTCTAACCAAGAAAGCCAATTCCACCACCTACAAAACTAAGATTAACATTTAATATTATTCTTTAAGCAATCTTTTAATTTTTTATGATCTGTTACATATTTTACCATAGTTGAACATTATGGATTTATTGTATTTTTATGAATAGTAATATAAATAACTAAACATATTTGAGTTGTTAAACCATATGCAAGTTGTTAGATATAGTATACGTCCCACAGCTGGGCACAGGACTCCTCTCACTTCTGAGAGGGTTTTGGGTCAAGAGAGTGACCGTGGCTGCCCCGATGTGTGTTGGCGGACTTCACATGTCATCGAAATTTTTTTTCTCAGACATACATGATTTCCCATAATGTTTTCCTTCACCTTCCTGAAAGTTGCAATTAAAATTTTCACTGTTACCGGTGGGAATCGAACCCGGGTTGCGCGCGTACTGTGAAATTTACAGCGAGCGCTAAGCCCCTAAGCTACCACGGCCCCCGTGAGATATAATCCGGTATTTTTTTCGACTGTGGGAGAGTGTTAAGAAATAATCCAGATTGTGACCATCAAGGTTTTAATACTAACAATAATTTTTATAATGTAAATGTAAAATCATGTAAAATAGTACATATGATACTAATAATTTTTGTTAGTACCTTAATCCAATTCTTAAATATAAGTGCCTTATCAACTAAACAGAAAAATCCTATTCGGACTGTTTTATAGTACATTATAAGTAATCTATTGCATGCATGCTTTATATTAATCTTTACATAGTGGTTGCATTGGCTTTATGAATAATATTTTGTAGAATCGACCACATCTACCCGTTCGAGGGGTCATCGAGTTATTAGTTTGTTAAATCGCAAAAAATATAGGTATGTCCTTTGTTGTTTAATTATGGTGTTATGTGCAAGCTTACGTACCATGATTTTTTTATAGAACAAGGGAGTCCCCACATTTATCGAAGCGGATTCGGCCGGTCAGCTGTTGCGACGGCTATTCACAAGCGGTCGGTAGTCGACTCCTTCGAAAGGCCATCACGACGGCTGTTCACTTGCATTCGGCAGTCGATTCCCCAGAACGGCCGGCGCAACGGCTGTTCTCTTACGTTCGATCGTCGACTCCTACGAACGGTTATCGCGTGGCTGTCTGACTTTCGTTCGGCAGTCGATTCATCGTTATGAACGACGGTTGTCTAACGCCGTTAGGCCGTTTTCGAAACTTAAACACGTCAACGTTCGGCTACATTCAACGCCGCGCCCTACGAACGATTCGATTCGATCAGCTTATCGACAAACCACTCGTTTCGCCGTCGACCAACGTCGTGACGTGTCGTCCAAGCCGAGCCGATCAGAATGGTACTAGCAACACCCGTATTTCATAGACATAAAGGTTTTTCTGACCGACTGAAACCGATTCCGCGTTGATAAATGTGGGGACTCCCTGAGGGTGACAAATGAGCACACGTGGATACTGTGGCCCATATAGATGTATACATTTATTCTCTATCATACAGATGCGTTGTCACCTCTAAGAATTAAGATGGATGGTCTCATTTCCAGTAAAAAAGGTCTCCAGCATCGAGTTGCTATTTTACGCTGCTATTTTGTGAGAGCGTAGTCCTTCCACGGTCGAATCTACCCATTCATGCTGCAACCACAATATATCTGCAGCATTCTACTTCATAAGTCCAGAAAAGATCATTGACAGAGCCATGAGAGACATGACAGAGACATTAGCCTCTCCCGTTGAAGGGAGAATTTGCCTTGATAGTACCATCAGACTTACTTTCGAAATTGATAGCGAAATCGGATCGGTATCAGTTTAAAACTTACGTTTCGAACTCTGCTGTCCGTTGTCAGTCTTTATATTATACATATTATATAGGTATTTTACGCCTGGTGTAAACGAGGTGGTTATAAGGTCGTAAGTACCTAAGTCATAAGATTTTGTTCATAGTCGCCTCTAATGATTTTTTTTTATAGGATAGGGTGACAAACGAGCACACAGTCCACCTGATAGTAAGTGAATGCTGTGGTCAATAGACATCTACATCTATCCTCGATTACGAATCAAAATGTAGATATGCTGTCACCAGTGAGACCTAAGATGGAATGTCTCGTTTCCAGTAAAAAGGGTCTCCGGTTCTCTACACTCACCATAAGAAACACAGCAGCATTAAGCCACTATTTGACTCTGGTATTCTGTGAGAGCGTGGTCCTTCCCCGGTCGAGCCGACCCATTCGTGCTACAACTATAATAATATGTAATAGCCACGAGACGAAATACGGTGTCCTCTTTCGGCCCTACCACATGGCAAATAACATGTCGTACGATTACTATACCGCTAATATAAAACAGTACAATTTATTTTATAAAAATTTGTGCATTTAATTCTGTACATACGTTCGAAGTGAAACTTCTTTACGACATATCGTTATTATTTTATTTTATATCTTACATAAGTAGGTTAAATAATAGTAGATACTCATATAGTCCCGACGGTGAAACGTTACAAGAAAACTTTTTAAATTATTAGATAAAGAAGCGAAACTTCAATTTTCACCCGTATAACATAGATTCGTATTTCGGGTTTTCACATAATATTTATGGTTGCGCGGAAAACCATTCGCGTTTTTTATTTTGACGGTAGGAACTTGCTGAATCATTATTCCTTTCCAAAACGATATCATTCGTACCCTCCTATCGACATATCGGGGTGATGGGGTGGGAGGGGAAAGAAGACGATTCTAGAACATCGCGTAATCATCGAAGCCGAGGATATATAAGACACGCGCGACCGACGCGCGCCGCTTCCTCTTCCCGCGCGCTCGTTTGGAAACACCTCACTAGTGGAAACCGCTTTGGCCTGGAAGCAGTCGAGCTCCAGGAACCCGCCTCACCTCGTGTGAGATATCGTCGCGCACCGCCTCTCTCCGTAGTGTTCCATAAGTCGCTATAGTGATCGACAGGATAGAAGAAACCCCGGTGAGTCAGTATTCCTTAGTTTACTTTAGTTGATTAATATTTAATAATTGTTTTAACCCGTTCCAATTCTGTGTTCTCCTCATCAGGCAGGATTCCTTTCATCGATTTGGCAAGTAATAGTTTTAGTTTAGGGAAGAGCGAGTGCATTGTACCGCATGCTATAGTAGTCGCTTTTACGTAAGCGTAGAAGCAAACGCAAATACAGTCCACTTTAGTTAATATCTCGCGTAATAGGTTTGAGGTTTGACCGGGGAACTAGATTTTCGGCAGCCTTAAACACGTGGCTCCACCATTTTATGGTCACTTCGGCAGGATCTGGATTGGTGTTTAGTGGTTATCCAACCATTTTCTGGTAGAATTATTAAATTAATTGTTTAGATAACGCACTCTAATTTATGGAATAGACTTAGTGTTCGTTTAAATTAAAAATTTGATTTGGTACTCGCAAACAGAATTATTCATTTAATAGCGCTCGTATTTGGTTAAATTTAAAGCTTATTAAATAATTGAAACGGTGTGATAGCAACCGTTTGATACGCTTACCCCATAATTTTGATAAAATTATTAGGTTTAGCAAACGACGCGTAGACTCGACCGCAACAGGTGTTCGATCTAATTACGTAATACGGCACGCCGAGTGTTCATCCTACGTCGTTCATGCGTGTGAGATTAATTGTGATTAATATAACTTTATTATAATAATTTAAAATGGCATTTAGTGGAAGTGAAATCAAAATTAAAACGCTTTATGCCAAGAGGGACATACTCCTTTCGCGTGTGCAGAATATAAGTGATTATATAAAGAACATTAATATAGAGGCAGTGCGGGAAGCCTTTTTGAATGAAATCAAAACGATAGATACTTTGCGGATAGATTACGAAAGAATATTAGACCAAATTAATCATTTGGAATTACAAATCGACCCGAAATACATAGTGAACTACCAACCGCTGCTGGCATTCGAAGATATGTTGTGTCGCGTAAAAAGAACTGCAAAACTCCTACAATCTCAAAGCGAAGCAAAGCCGGAAATACAGGTACGCCCTCGTGACTCAATTAGGTTACCGTCAATAGATATTCCGGTATTCAATGGTGATATTAAGACGTGGCCCTTCTTCTTCAGTAGTTTTCAAAACAATATACACAACAACCCATCGTTATCGGACGCTGAAAAATTATATTACTTAATTAGTAAACTTAGTGGCAGAGCACAGTCGATCTGCTCGAGTTTTACACCTACAGCAAACAATTACTTATTAATATTTGAAACGCTTAAAACTAAATATGAAGATAGGAGAATGTTAGCTTCCGAATATTTGAACCAGGTATTCGATCTTAAACCTATATCATCCGCGAACATCAACGGCTTAGAGCAGTTTCTAGATAAATTTGTGGCATCGGTGGCTGCACTTAAGAATTTGAAGTTTAATGACCTTATGGACGTGGTGTTTCTCCATATAGCATTAAAGAAATTAGACTCCGACACCGTGCGTGCGTTTGAAATGGAGCATCGTAGCTCGGAGATGCCTTCCTTTCATTCATTAGCATCGTTCGTGCGAGATCAAATAAAGGTGATGCAGCGCTCTCCGAACGTTAAACAGGAGATTAAAAGGTGCGTCGACCGTAGACAGACTCAACCATCTAAAATAGCAGGGTCGTTAACTTACGTAACCGCTACGCCGACATCACTCCAGCATACTTGTATAGTATGTAAAGATAAACACGGTAATTTATATAATTGTGCGACTTTTCGTAAATATTCACCAAGCGAACGTTATAAGTTAGTAAAGACAAACAACCTATGTTTGAACTGCTTAAGCGATAAGCATTTAGTTGCAAAATGCAATTTGAGTTCCATATGTAGCAAGTGCGCCAGGAAACATCACACGCTATTACATTTTGAAAATAGCAACATAGCGGCGTCAAGTAAGGTAGATAAGGAATTCACCCCTACTAAGGTCAACGATTCTAGCGGTCGACCTGGTGATGTCGCTCTGTGCTCATTGGCAAATATGGGAGCACAACCTCCTTCAACCGTGTTACTGGGTACGGCGCGTATTTTGGTTAGGGATTCGCGTGGAAACGAACAAAGCGTCCGTGCACTGCTGGACAGCGGAGCCCAAAATAGCTTTATAACACGACAATGTTGTCAGCGCTTAGGTTTAGTAATAAATAGGTCACTTTCATGTCCTGTAGTTAAAGGCATCGGAGGTACTAGTAAAGCGACACAGGGATATATAAATTTAAAATTTTATTCTCGGATAGATCGTAATGTTAACTTTGATATAAATGCACTAGTAGTAGATAGGGTCACTGAACGGTTGCCAACCGTTTCGGTTGACACCTCGGCAATGATTGAATTTAAAAATTTGACTCTAGCAGACGACACTTACGCCGTTCCTGGAAACATAGACATGCTCATTGGGGCATCGCTTTTCCCTTGTCTTTTGTTAAACAATAAGGTCAGGGGCAACTCCTCGCATACCACGCCTTACGCACTGGAAACCGTATTGGGCTATGTGATCCTTGGCTCCGCCCCCCATCCTAGATTGTATTTCGGCAACCTCTTATTGTGGTATGGCTGTCGAACCGCTCGAGTCGTTAGTCCGCAAATTTTGGGAGATGGAGGAGGTGAACGTCCCACCCATAGTTAGTTCAGATGACAGGTTATGCGAGGAAATTTACGTCCGCACGACCGTTCGTGATCGCGACGGTAAATATAGTGTAGCGCTAGCCTTTAAAGGAGATGTTTTATCTCTCGGCGATTCGCGTCAAATGGCGGAAAAGCGTTTCTACAGCTTGGAGCGTAGGATGCTCGCTTCGCCCCAGTTAAAGGAAGCTTACGACGGCGTCATTAACGAATATATAAGAGAAGGTTACATATCGCTTGTGGCTTCGAAATTAGATAACTACGAAGACACACCGTCGTATTTTATACCACACCACGGAGTCATTAGAGAGGACAAACTTACATCTAAATTACGTGTAGTGCTCGACGCTAGTGCTAAAACTAGCACTCACCTGTCGCTTAACGATATCCTCTATAGTGGGCAAAATTTACAGGGCAGTTTATTTAATATAATAGTCAATTTTCGTTTGTTTAGTATAGCACTATCCGCCGATATTCGCCAATTGTTTCTTTGCATGGGGGTCCGTGAATGCGACCGTAGATTCCAACGCATTTTATATCGTTTCAACCCAAAGGAACCTCTAATGGTGTTTGAATTTAACCGCGTTTGTTTTGGTTTAAAGTCGAGCCCATTTCATGCGTTACGCACGGTGAGACAGCTCGCTCACGATGAAGGTCCCTCTTATCCTAAAGCTAAGAGGGCAATTGAGAGCGGATTATATATGGATGATTTTGTGTATTCGGTCGATAGCGTGGAGGAGGCCACCTTAACCACCGCCGAGGTTATAAGGCTCATGAAATCGGGTCAATTCGATCTTGTGAAGTGGACTAGACTAGAGACTAGTTTTAGATACAATCCCACTATCACACCGTCTTTCGGCGATAAAGGAATTCGACGATTCCGATACACACAAGGTGCTCGGTCTGTGTTGGTCACCAGAGTCCGACGTGTTTAGCCTTAAGGTGAATCCGCCCGTAGAGAAATGCACAAAGCGCACAATACTGTCATGCGTTGCTAGATTATGGGACGTCATGGGTTTCGTAGCTCCGGTGGTATTGTACGCTAAGCTTTTGATTAAACAACTTTGGTTATTTGAATGCGATTGGGATGACTCGCCGCCTGACAGCATTGTTCGATTGTGGCAGCGCTTTAGAGAGGAACTTCCTTTACTAAGAGAAATTAAAATACCGCGTCATATAAATGTCGATAGAAATAGCAGCATAACGGTCGTTGGATTTGCAGACGCCAGCGAGAAGGCTTACGGGGGCGTTGTATATTTCCATGTCCAGAATAATGGTAGAAATTCAATTAGCCTCATTAGTTCTAAGTCGAGAGTCTCCCCCCCGTAAGGTTGTCTCTCTGGCGCGCTTAGAGCTTTGCGCAATATTAGTACTCACCAAGCTTATTACCACAGTTATCGGCGCATGTAGGGATAGAGTTCACATAGAAAGGATATTTGCCTTTTCCGACTCCACCGTCGCCTTATGTTGGGTTCATTCTTCACCCCACCGTTGGGATACGTTTGTCGCGAACCGAGTGGCCAAGATCCAAGACGAGTTAGAAACGCGGAACTTTTATCACGTGTCCGGTAAGGAAAACCCTGTCGATTGTCTATCCCGGGGACTCACCCCGATGCAAATAATGGACCACCCGCTTTGGTTCCATGGACCTTCTTGGGTTCACTTGGATCCCTCACAATGGCCAATAATCGATTTCGAACCTTCGTCAGTGTCACAACCGCCGGAAGAGAAGAGACACGCTCTAGTGGCGAACGTTTCGAGCGAGGTTTCTCACACACAGTGCACAGATGTATAGCTTGCTTTCGGGCACGCCCCAAGCCGTCATTTCCGGAAATGGCGGAACTTAGATCTTGCAGAGTGATACAATCAGTAAAGCCCTTCACGCACACCGGGTCTGATTTTGCTGGTCCGTTTAAGGTCACGCTCACTCGCGGGCGTGGTATAAGATCCACAAAGGTTTACGTCTGCATTTTCGTATGTCTAACTACTCGAGCAGTGCATATAGAACTCGTGGGTGATCTAAGCACAGCAGGCTTTATGGGTGCATTTAAAAGATTTCTATCCCGCAGAGGCCCTGTAAGTAAATTATATTCGGATAACGGTACGAACTACGTCGGTGCAAAACGTATTCTATCGGAACTACATGAGCTCTTAGCTAGCAAGTATTATAATTCGGAGTTCGCTCACATTCTAGCCGAGAACCGCATTGAGTGGTCTCTGAACGTCCCAGCCGCGAGTCATTTTGGGGGCAATTGGGAGACTAATATTAAAAGTCTAAAGAGCCACTTATACCGAGTAATAGGAGATCAAATTTTGTCCTTCGAAGAGCTAAGTACGGTGCTCGCTCAAATTGAATGCGTAATGAACAGCCGCCCACTTTGTCGGACGTTATCTAGTGACCCCTCGGAACCGCTGGCTCTAACTCCAGCACATTTTTTGAATTTAACGCCTCTAAGGTATCTGCCCGCCGCGGATATGGATGAGTACAGACTTAGCATTTCCGCACGCCACAAATTATTAGATCGGTTAGTGCAATCGTTTTGGAAACGATGGAGGATGGAATACTTGCATACTTTACAGTCTTACAACACAGCGACGGAGCCTTTAGCTGTAGGAACTGTAGTTGTGCTCACTAAGGAGAATACGCCGCCTCTCCACTGGCCGTTAGGAATCGTCGAGGAGGTCTTTCCCGGTTCCGACGGAGTAATTAGGATAGCTCGCGTTAAGACCACGGTTGGGTCTTACCTACGTCCTGTTGTCCGTTTGTGCCCCTTGCCTCTTCCATAATTTAAATTAGATTTCTAGATTAAAATTGTAGTTGAATTTAGGTAATCTTAGCGTTAGTTAGTTATTTGTTAGTTGATCTTAGCTCTAGTTGTTTAGTTATTTTTTTTTGAAGGAAATCCTTCAAGGGCGGGGGGAGATGGTTGCGCGGAAAACCATTCGCGTTTTTTATTTTGACGGTAGGAACTTGCTGAATCATTATTCCTTTCCAAAACGATATCATTCGTACCCTCCTATCGACACATCGGGGTGATGGGGTGGGAGGGGAAAGAAGACGATTCTAGAACATCGCGTAATCATCGAAGCCGAGGATATATAAGACACGCGCGACCGACGCGCGCGCTTCCTCTTCCCGCGCGCTCGTTTGGAAACACCTCACTAGTGGAAACCGCTTTGGCCTGGAAGCAGTCGAGCTCCAGGAACCCGCCTCACCTCGTGTGAGATATCGTCGCGCACCGCCTCTCTCCGGAGTGTTCCAGAAGTCGCTATAGTGATCGACAGGATAGAAGAAACCCCGGTGAGTCAGTATTCCTTAATTTACTGCCTGATTAATATTTAATAATTGTTTTAACCCGTTCCAATTCTGTGTTCTCCTCATCAGGCAGGATTCCTTTCATCGATTTGGCAAGTAATAGTTTTAGTTTAGGGAAGAGCGAGTGCATTGTACCGCATGCTATAGTAGTCGCTTTTACGTAAGCGTAGAAGCAAACGCAAATACAGTCCACTTTAGTTAATATCTCGCGTAATAGGTTTGAGGTTTGACCGGGGAACTAGATTTTCGGCAGCCTTAAACACGTGGCTCCACCAATTTATTTTTACATTATTATTTTCCTAACAGCTAGCGAAATAGTGTATTTTTTTAATTGTGTCGTTCCATTGCATAGAAGCAATTACGTACTAGTGTTTAATTGTTACAAGCAATTATAATTTATTTACAATTGCATGATTGTGTGTAATTAACACAGCACTTAGTATAACTTATTGATATCATTGTCAGTTCTTAAACATATACAAACAATAGACGTTGCAAAAAAAAATACAGAAAAAATCCTATTCAGACTGTTCTATAGTACATTATAAGAAATCTATGTAAATGATTTTAAGTACCGATGACAGAAGCTCTTATAAAGTTTGATAATTTGTAATTGAAGTAATATGTACCTACTTACGTACTAGAACAGCTATCGCAAGCAAAAAATGTGCGCTACTCTGTGTTCGCGCGGTTGTTTTTTTATCATAGAATAAACATAGGTAGAATGATCCGTAGGTAATAGTAGATTGTATTGTTAAATAGGTAAATTATATCGAGAACAATATTTAAATTTCGTCATTTATTTTGTATATTATATTTGCTTATTTAATATAATATTACATAATATTATATCACAATTACATTTTAATGATATTTTTATCTGAATATTTTAAAAGGTATCTATGTCAAATATAAAAAAACGTACTAAATGTATAAGTATATGAGTATCTACTATTATTTAACCTACTTATGTAAGATATAAAATAAAATAATAACGTATATGTCGTAAAGAAGTTTCACTTCGAACGTATGTACACAATTAAATGCACAAATTTTTATAAAATAAATTGTACTGTTTTATATTAGCGGCATAGTAATCGTACGACATGTTATTTACCATGTGGTAGGGCCGAAAGAGGACACCGTATTCCGCATGTGAAGCTCTGCATTTTTTAGAAAACGATAATCACTGGGATGAAACCATGGAGGAAGCTGTGCAGTGCCAGTCACCAGCCAAAATTAAGGATCTATGCAACTCTCATATCATCTTGCGGGCTATCTAATACACATGAATTGTGGGACAAATATAAAGAGTACATGGCGGAAGATATTTTGCGAAGGTTACAGCAGACACACGCGAACATGACATACAATGAACACATTTATAATGTTGTAACATTTGTAATGGCAATGGTAGACAAAAAATTAAGCGACTTTGGAATGATAAGCCCTCACCGAAAATGATCTAAGTGATGAAATTATACGTGAAACAAACTACGATATACCAGCTTTGCAGCAGCAAGTAGCCGAATTTGTACCCCACTTGCTTCCCGAACAAAAACGAGTTTTCGACAAAGTATTAGGACAAATTGAATCTGGAAATGGTGCACTTTTCTTTTTAGATGCCCTTGGAGGGACTGGGAAGACATTTTTGTTAAATTTGTTATTAGCGCAAGTACGGAAAGATAAAAAAAAAACATTGCTGTGGGAGTAGCTTTATCCGGTATAGCCGCCACGCTGCTAAGTGGGGGCCGCACTGCACATTCTGTTTTAAATCTAGCCCAGGAAGAATCGCCGATCTGCAACTTTAGCAAAAATAGTGCACGAGGTATAATGCTACGACAATGCAAACTTTTAGAGTGGGACGCACTAAATCAAACGCTCCAGGATTTGCGCAGCAATACCGATGTAATGGGAGGAATGGTGGTTATACTGGCTGATGACATTCGCCAAACTTTACCTGTCATTCAAAAGGGCACACCTGCAGATGAAATTAAAGCATGCCTCAAGTCGTAGATTTTATGGAGCAAGGTGACAAAATTCAGTTTAACTACGAATATGAGAGTGCATTTGTATAATGATATCATTGCTGGAAACTATGCTGACACACTATTAAAAATTGGCGATGGGCGGTTGGAAATGGATACTGAGGGCTGTGTTAAATCGACGAGAGATTTTTGTAATTTAGTACAGAGTCATTCCGAATTAATTGCGAGCGTTTATTCAAATTTAACGAACAACATGCATGAAGACAAATGGTTATGTGAAAGGGCGATTCTTGCACCAAAAAATGAGAGCGTTAATAAAATAAGCGAAGTAGCAGGAGAAATAACAGAATATTTGTCAGTAGACACAGTTATGTACACAGAACAGAGCACTTCATATCCCGTAGAGTTTCTAAATTCTCTAGAGTTGTCAGGTATGCCCTCACATAAGCTTCAATTGAAATTCGGCGTCCCAGTCATGCTAATGCGAAATTTAGATGCTCCTCGGTTATATAACGGGACAAGGCTGCGTGTGACACATCTTGGACGGAACATAATCGGTGCTACAATTTTGACAGGCGTAGGAAAAGGTGAAAATGTTATTATACCACGGATCCCTATAATTCCCACAGATCTTTCTTTTCAATTCAAAAGGTTGCAGTTCCCCATTAAGCTCAGTTTTGCAATGACAATTAATAAAGCGCAAGGGCAAACGTTACAGGTAGCGGGGGTCAACTTAGAAAAACCGTGTTTCATGTAGTATGTTCGCGTGTGTCAAATGCCCAGAATCTCCACATTCTTTCCCCGAATGGAAAAACATATAACATTGTGTACAGTAGCGTCTTAAAATAGTGTTCAGTTAGTTTTTTTCCAAAATTCCCACAATCAATTAATCAGAATTCCCACAGATCTTCCCTTTCAATTCAAAATTTCCTATTTAGCTCAGTTTCTTTTCAATTCCAAATGCTTGCACCTCTGACGGACCTATTAAGCTCAGTTTCCTTTCAACTTAAAAGGCTGCATTTCTGACGGATCTTTTATTTAGCTCAGTTTCCTTTCAATTCAGAAAACTGCATCTCTGAAGAATCAATTTAGCTCAGTTTCTTTTCAAAAGTCTGCATCCCTGACGGATAATTATGCTCAGTTTCCTTTAATTAAAAAATATCCCATTTCGATTTGGAATAAACAGGCTATTTTCATGCTTTCCTATACGCTGCATTTCAAAACATTTAAATAGGCTGACGAATCAATTTTTCTCAGTTTCCTTTTAATGGCTGCATCTCTGACAAATGTATAAAACTCAGTTTTCTTTGAATTCAAAAAGCAATGGATAGTTCATTTCCCAGTGACCATGCGGGCGAAGCCGCGGGTAACAACTAGTAGCTTATATATTATGTTTCTACAAAAAAATGTGTATATTAATATATTAGTCCTATACTTATGTACCCACAGAAATGTCGCATATTAACATATTAATTTCATAATCTATATTCCATGAGATGGCGTCTTACGAATAATTTGGTTTATTATTAATTTATAATACTTTTTTTTTGGTTCTAGTATCTTATTAACCGATGAAAAGTAATTCCTTGAGTTTTACTGACATTTCTTGAATTATTTGTGCAATATCTAAGTACACAAGACGGTATATTTTTATCAAGAGATTTTTTTAAATTAACACTACACGTGAAAATTCTACAAGCGCCTAGCGAGTGACTGATTAAAGTACGGTGTATGCACCGCAGTTGAGTGGAACAGAGTAGCTGAATGCAGTGTCGCCTCTAGTTCGTAGTACATAATAGCTCAATGTATTATACATTTTATATCTAATATCAACTTCATACACAGAGTAAGCATACATCACTCAAAACACACCGAAATAAAATTCGTAACCAATAACGTCATCATCATATTTGTAGCCTGTCATAAGGCCACAAATTAAGCTTCTTCCACAGATTGCACTATTTGCATGGCACATTAGATTTCACCTTAGTATTTTAGATCTAGCATATCCTAAAGCATGATTATTCTATTATCTATATTATCTATACGGGACCATTACAACTTTAAGCTTTTAATATTGTTATGTCGTCAAAAATGTATATGATAAAATAATTACTGTTTAGTATTTATATTTTATTAAAACAAAATTTCTTACAACCGATTTCAATATAAATAATATGAGAACATCATCAATAAAGTCGAAGTCAATTATATAAGCATTATTAAGGATCACTCAAAAATTACTAGTCAGATCTTTATTTTTATACGGGACCAAGCACCGAGTTTCAAGTAAAAAAAATGGTTAAACCTGCAGGGCATCCCAGGAACTTCCCGCTATTATCAAAGCGCTTCAAATTCCATTTTGAAAACCACGTTTTTTTATTTTATTCAATCAATCTGTCAGTAATTATTTGTTGGCAATAATTTAAAATTCTTTAACGATCTCTACTACGCCTATACTTTTACACTGTTATCTATGACTACGCCAGTATATTCTAAGTCTATTTAGACCATTATGTAAGTCTATGATCTCTACTATAAACGTAGATAAATCTGACTCTTTGACCACAGACTCTAGGGTGTTTGACATTGACCTTAGAGTAATAATATAATCAACAAATGACATAATTTGCCCTAGAGACAAATATGCGCAATTATGCGCTTGGCATTGGCAGTATGATCGTAAACAATGTATGTTTATTTAATTTAATTAATGTATTTGTAACACATATTATATATAAATTTTTATTTCCTGCACTCCTTCATATAAACTACTACTTCTTGTAATATGCTTAGAAAGGGGTATAAAATGTTCTCTTCACGTATTATTACATGTGTAGATGTGATTTTATATTCATTTTATTCAAGTAATGATTTATAAATATATATTACTAGGGTTACGCTGTCATACTAGAAATTATTTTTATGTTGTTTAGTCCTGTTATACATTGACTTATATATTACTAGCGTAAGGACCGGGCCGACCGAACAACTAAAACGGACCAGTGCGCTGGCCCTAAAATTACAGTTTAGGGCCAATGCGAATCGGTCGACAGTGGTGCGCGCGCAGGACAGATTTGCCTGTCATAAATATGTTTAGTTGCGTGGTAAAAGGATGCGAAAATTACGATACAAAGATTAAAAAGGAACATGGGATATCGTATCATCGTTTAATAACTTTATATTAATTTTGTTACAATTAAATTATTATATAAACGCATTTTTAAAGTTTTATTTTACAGTTAGTTTAGTTACGTTACCAAGATTAGGCCAGGGTTAGATTCAGACCCTCAAAAATATTGTGCATGGAAAGTAAAATTATACTATTTTTAAATAAATTATATATCATGTTTGACGTTTCATGTTTCTTTTTTTCCCATGTGGCGGGATTTTGGCGTCACGCGTCAAGTTTATCTATACGTTTCGTTTTTTAACGGTTTTAATTTATTTCTGTTTTATTTTTGTCTAAAAAACTTAGTGTAAGTTAAATTTTGAATAATGGTATCTAATATATTTTATATTCAATAAGGGTAAAACGAAAAGATTACAAATGGAACCATATCTGCTTAATTGAATCTGAAAATCTAATTCATTAAATATTTTGAAATTCTGTTTTCAAACCGATTGCTTCTGGAGCATAAAGTTTTTATCGTGGTAGCCCCTCATTATAGTTGTATAAAGGATGCAACATCGATCGAGCACCGATTGACCAGAAAGGGAGCTAATTCTAATTTTATTAAAAAAACGCGGTACTCATGTACAATACAGAAATTCTCGATATCGTAGGGTTAATATTAAAAAGTAAAAGGACCCAATAATAATACAAGTCGACCTTTAGGTAAAATTATGGTATTTTCGCTTAGTATTATTACGATACTATGTACTATAAACTATGAAATAATGGTACAATTAGGATAATTATACTACAAAATCCGACCCTGGTTACGTTTGTATTATGACAGATGCGCTACTTTTTCTTGTATGAAAAAGTTATGAGAAAAATGTTTATATGGGCATTGACTTATATATTACTAGCGTAAGGACCGGGCCGACCGAACAACTAAAACGCTGGCCCTAAAATTACAGTTTAGGGCCAACGCGAATCGGCCGACAGTGGTGCGCACGCAGGACAGATTTGCCTGTCATAAATATGTTTAGTTGCTTGGTAAAAGGATGCAAAAATTACAATACAAAGATTAAAAAGGAACATGGGATATCGTATCATCGTTTAATAACTTTATATTAATTTTGTTACAATTAAATTATTATATAAACTCATTTTTAAATTTTTTATTTTACAGCTATTTTAGTTACGTTAATAAGATTAGGCCAGGGTTGGATTCAGACCCTCAAAAATATTGTACATGCAAAATAAAATTATACTACTTTTAAAATATTATATCATGTTTGACATTTCATGTTTCTTTTTTTCCATTTGCCGGGATTTTGGCGTCACGCGTCTAGTTTTACTATACGTATCGTTTTTTATGGTATTATTTTGATTTCTGTCTCATTTTTGTCTTAGTGTAAGTTAGATTTTGAATATTGGTACCTAATATATTTTATATTCAATAAGGGTAAAACGAAAAGGGTATAAAAGAAACCATATCTGCTTAATTGAATCTGAAAATCTGATTCATAAAATATTTTGAAATTTTGTTTTCATACTTGATTGTTTCTGGAGCATAGAGTTTTTATCGTGATAGCCCCTCATTATAGTTGTATCAAGGATGCAACATAAATGCATCGATCGAGCACCGATTGACCAGAAAGGGAGTTAATTCCATTTTTTTTAAACGCGGTACTCATGTACAATACAGAAAATCTTGATATCGTAGGGTTATCGATATTAAGGGAGGGAGGGATTATCGTAGGTATTAAAAAGTAAAAGGACCCAATAATAATACAAGTCGACCTTTAGGTAAAATTATGGTATTTTCACTTAGTATTATTACGATATTATACACTACAAATTATGAAATAATGGTACAATTAGGATAATTATACTACGAAATCCGACTCTAGTTACGTCGTGTTATTGATATGACGTTTGTATTATGACAGATGCGCTACTTTTTCTTGTATGAAAAAGTTATGAGTAAAATATTTATATGGGCCTATACTTCCTTTTTAAATAATTGTAGATGGACCTATCCTTCCTTTTGAAATCATTGCTGTAATATCACTTAATGACTTCTAAGTGTTTTAGATCGAATTAAGTACAAAAAAAATTTAGGAGTATTTTCTTCTTCTTAAATGTCGAGTTGGGCGTGTGTGTAAAAAAATTAGCAATGGAAATGTTATTTTTTTTTCAATTTATGTAGATTATAAATAATACTAACATATTAAAATTCATTCTTATTTTTATCTACCACTGGTTAGGAAAACAAGCCCGTGAAGAACTATCAAGAAACCCAGCGAGACAAAAGTAAATTTTTTCTGAAGTTCTGCACCACCTTTAACCGTTAAAGTAATAATAATATCCAGATATAAGTGGGCTGACATATTACAGCCTCACGTATTTTTTATACTTTCTTAAATTAAATCTTATATAACAGGTTTTCCTTTAATCGTTTCTCCTCAAAGTTATTAAGGCGAGGTAATACGAATGCGGCGTTAAAACGGCGTACTGTATCTACTGTATATTTGCTATTAAAAAGGAATTTTGAAAAAATATATTATGTTCTTCTTTACTCCTAGATCTCACCACTAGAGATACCACCCAAATCAATTTTCGTATCTGAGAGTTCGACAATTAAGGCAAAGAGGTTATTCTTTTTAACCAGGGAATTTGCTAAAAATAATGCCTTTAAATATTGCTGGACATCAAGAGGTAAAATATATCTTCGGAGGGAGGATGGAGCACCAATTGTAAAGGCGAAAGCGAAACCTAGAAAACATTAATAAATATTAATAGATGATATTAAAGTTCCAATTAATAATAAACAGAATGTTGGCTTCCATCCACCCACTATGTTCCGATGACGGATATATATATATATATATTATAACTAATAAATATTAATTAATGTTGTATTTTATATTGAACATACGACGCATTAACTATAGCTTTAAAATCAACAGTCCTCCAATTGATTATTTTATACCGATAGTTAAAGAATTTGAGTGTAAATTACACTATGAAACGTCTTTAAGTGAATCCCAAATACTTAGTTATGGGCACTTACTTATAGAAAACCTCTCAGAAATGAGGGGAGGCCTGTGCCAAGCAGTGGGACGTATATAGGCTGTAACTTTACTTTTTTACTTTACTTACTTATAGTGGTTGCTTTACGTATTTATTGCACACAATTTAACTTTTTGGCCTTAATTACTAATATAATTAAAAGGCAAACATAACAACAACACAAAAGACTTAAGCGATGATATTGACCAATTTACAATATCAAATTTATCACTAGTTTACGATCTGGATAATTTGTCTAGGTAAATATCTAATCAAAATTATAATTAAAAATAATGCATCAAAACATTAGAAGCATAACTCGGAACATGGATGAACTTAAAGTTCTAATACATAGGACAGCTTTAGAATGGGACTTAATTCTTCTTACAGAATGTTAGTTGCCATCCACCGACTATATTCCGATAATGGATGGCTATAACTATTGTAAAACTCCCAAAATGAGGCTGTAGTGGTGTATTTCAATTGATATTGAAAACTCCTGCTATATTATATTCAAAGATTATACAAAAAATCTTTGATTATAATCTGTCAGGAGTTGTCAATATAAGATTGTAATTGTATTCTTCTAAAAATATGTAGACACTATAGTCATTGTAATTTATAGACCATATATAGAAATTCTGGAATCACTGCGGTTCCTCGTGCTCGTGCTTAATCCTAGTCTATGACGGGGGCCGAGGGAAGGGTTGCTGGTCCTACCAGTTGCTCGTACAAATCTGTTGAAGTATGTACGTACCGGTTGTTCGCGCAGCATCGTAGCACAACGACTGGATATATTTACTTGTATGTACATTGGCGGAATTCGAGAGGGTGACATTACAACTATTTGTCATTTTTATATTAATAACCACATTGTTGCATTAAACAATAACACTTGTGTTAGTAAATAAATAAATAAAAAATATTGTACGTTACTATTGCACGCCTCATAAGCGAAGCGTTGAGGTTGTGCTCTACTCACCTAATGGAAATCCAGTAATTTTCTGAGCTAAAATTTTTTTTATTTTTTTACTATTGCACTTTTAGAATAATAAAAATACACATATATCGAGAAAATCACTCGTTTTCATGTTTCTATTATTTTTAAAAGTATTTAGTGTAAGTATTTAGTGTCTGTATTTAGTGTAAAAACAAACTGATTGAAAAAAAATTTTCGAGGGTGTTCGGATGTGTCTGTATGTATGAATGGAGCACACTCATATGGTCGTTAGATTTATTGTATTAAAATAATTCTTTTTTTAATTTGGTTTAGAATCTCAACACTCAGGTTCCTTTTAAAAATCACAGAGTAATTTGGTCTCGTTTAATTGTAATTCATGAAAATGTGAAAAACAACTGGTACTTTCTAAAAAAAAAAAATATTCTCATGGATCTCTTCTTTCGTCTCAAATATGGAAGAGATATCTTTTTTTATATAGAATAGGGTGACAAACGAACACAAAGTCCGCCTGATGGTTAGTGCTTGCTGCGGCCCATAGACATCTACACATATCCTCGATTACAAATCAAAATGCAGATGCGTTGTCACCCGTGAGGACTAAGATGGAATGCCTCGTTTCTAGTAAAAAGGGTCTCCGGTTCTCTACATTCACCATACGAAACACAACAGCATTAATCCACTCCCACCAACGAAGCCAGTATCCACTTAATATCAGTATCACTTTTGTTTCTAAAGCCAAACTTGTATCAGTAGCCTCGTTACCACGCAGTGTTACTGTAAATAGTAACAGTAATAACTAAACAAACCACTTTTCTTCGTTTAACTCTTTAAGATTGAATTATATTTATTTAATGGCTTAGGGAATTGACGACCCCATCGCCCGCTGACGTAACAGTTAAGTGACAAAACTGCTACGTCAACGCAGTCAGTCAGCGCCTTGCGAGAGGTGTGAGCGCCGTGCCTCGGCAGAATTCAGGGTGCAAAGGCCCGTTTGTGCTTATGGCCGTCCACGATACGGTGCCGGGCCTGGGCGTATCCCGTTAATGGACGCCCATATTATGGATGATGGAGAAAAAGATAGTGCGCAAAGAGCCGCTGCCTGGAGGTCGCCAGGGCGCGTCTGGAGCTGGCGCTGGACGCGACAGCATGCGGGCCGCCAGCCGAGCGCGGGGTGTTGCAAGACCACCTAGCAGCCCCCCGCATCCATCATCCCCACCAGAAGGCTTGGTGTCGGCTGGGTCTTCTCGGACTCAGCAAGCGGCACCCGCCGCTGGTGGAGCACGTCGCATGCGTTGGTCTAAATCAATGAATGAAAACTTGTATCAGTAGCCTCGTTACCACGCAGTGTTACTGTAAATAGTAACAGTAATGACTAAACAAACCACTTTTCTTCGTTTAACTCTTTAAGATTGAATTATATTTATTTAATTGATATCATTATAATCAATGGCGTGACAAAAATGCTTTTAGTTCACCTGATAGTAAGTGCCACCCATGGACAAATTAGCATGCACTGTTACTATTAACTTTGGAAATTAGGATGAAATGTCTTATAGTTTTTAATTATACCCTCATAGCGTTACGAAACATTTATATTATAGCATGTAGGTCTCATGTAGCGTGTAGTTCTCTAAAAATAATTTAAAATATTCTCATAATGCGACTGATGGCATAATATTGCATAAATTAATCACAACTTCAGGTGCTGAATTAACACGCGAAGCCTGTGCATCAGTGGGACATATTTAGGATGTCAACAAGCTTTTATTTATTTAACAAGCTTTAATTTTTTATGCGTGGTAGATAGTTAGATAGTTCTAGCACGAATGTGTCAGCTCGTCCGAGGAAGGACCACGCTCTCACGGAATACCAGCGTAAAATAGAAGCTGCTTCTGTGTATCGTATGGTGAATGTAAAAACCGGAGACCCTTTTTACTGGATACGAAGCATTCCGTCTTAGCCCTCACGCATGACAACGCAAAACTTAACGGAAAAATTACATGTATTTCATATTTGCATGTACTTATTAAGTTACAATAGTCTTTGGAATTGAATTCTATACTCATACTTTCACTCTCAGTAAAGCAAGCACTTTGCAAATTAATTTAGGTAATAGACCAAAAAAAAACTAAGATGATGATAAAAAGTAAATAGAAAAAATCCCGTTTTTGCGGTATTGGTTTTGAAGGTTGTCTCGGATATTTTTTGGGTAAAATCATTTTAAACGTTTCTTTAAGTTGCGATTTATAGCACCTAATTCATTAAATAAAAAAAACACGTTGGCATTTAGAAATAATAACAATTTTATCTTGGCTGCATATTCGTGTTCTTTTTTCATTTAAGGAAAATAGGCAGATAATATTGGATGCGATTTGAAGTTATATTAGAATACTGAAAAAGTAAACTCGATCGGTATGTAAATCTGTTTAATCAGTTAATTTTTATACCATTACGAACCATACGAACTAAATTAGCACAGTTAGAGTCACAAACGAGTTCGTAGGACTCACCGTAATGAAAATAAAAGGTAAGACAAGTGGTAAAATTAAACGTTTTGTACAACTGACTTCAATATTAATAAAATGAGAAAATCATCAATGTAGTCGAAGTCAATTAAATACCTATTATAAGGATAACTCAAAAACTGCTGGTCAGATCTTGATCAAATTTATATTTCAAATAAAGAAAGAATCATCAAAATCGGTTCACCTAGAAAAAAGTTCAGATGCAACACATAAAAATACGGTTGAATTGAGAACCTGCTCCTTTTTTTGAAGTCGGTTGAAAATACTTTCTAAAAGATTTATAACATTAGCGGCATATATTTTTTGCTCATTTTAAACATTCTGAAATAGATTTCTCTGCTTTTTTAACAGGGTACAGGGAAGGTTATGTGCCTTCGAAAAATGATAACAGTTTCCGAACTGTGGATGTTCTTTTTGTTTTCCAGTAATTAACAATAGTGCAGGCGCTTCCCGGCCTGATGATAGTTCAGCCTATAGTGATCTAGTCTAACTAGTCTAAAAGTAGAAGTCTAACCTAGGATTAGTTGCACAGTCTACTTTAGAGCAGTACAGTTTGACTTTCACATAAACGTCTTGACTAAAGTAAAATGACAGTAATTAAATAAGTTTCATATACTCGTAATTATGGCCTATAACTACTTGCGAATTCCTTGCTTGTACGTTAGATTGCACAATAAATAGTAAGTAAGTTTTTATAGCGATTTCATTCCCTCTGCATTGAAATGCACATCATAGAAGTCTGAGGTCTGCACTGTAATCTCAACGCAGATCACTATAATTCCTGCGCACACTCTCTGTTCAATAGAATCCTATAGAATACCGAGAGGCTGGCTACTCCACACACACACAAGCCTTTAGAACCGTAGCTGGTGTACCATCTGCTCCACTAGGCTTGCTCACGTCTACATTCCTCTATATTTTAAGAACCTTCTCGTTGGTGATGTGGACCTATGGTATAGATGAACCGCAGTAAGGTAATTGGGCTATACTGTTGCTGTTACTTGTACCTGGTGTATGACAAGCTGCACTTACTCTTTTTGACTGAGACAGAAATCAGATGTCCTCGTAATTTCCATCAGCGAGCCGGAGTCTGTGTGTACGTGTGTATATATGTGTGTGTGTATGAAATCTGTTGTAAGTGGCTGTAAGCGTCTCCGTCACCTTGAAGAGAGAAGAAGAGTAGAGAAAGGATATAATTGATTATTCTTGTGTCTACTGATAGCACAGCGGTGAACAGGAAACAACTGGACTATTTAAATACGTCAGTGAGGTCCCTGATGTGTTCCTAAATACATAGGTAACCTACTACACAGTTGATTTTTCTGTGAGACTTTAATGCCGGTCATCAGGACTGGCCATATCAGAAAACCACGCAACCACGCTGAGAGAAACGCATGGGATTTTGGTTTGTTACGCTGGGGCTCTTTAAGTTGGTAATACAGGCGACTGGAGTACCCTATGCAGAAAAGCATACAGACAACTGCTTTGATCTTCTGCTGACCACTGATCCGAACAGGTACGATATTCATGCTACCTCCCACTTGAAAAAGAAAGCCACATTTTAAAGTTAAGTTCAAATATATAAATAATAACATACAGTTAGTGCACTTTTTATAATACGAGTAAGTAAGCCTTCTACTTTTATTTGAAATTATCCTAAATTGAATGTGATTTATGACGTTTTTCTAACCGATCGACCCTTAAGAATGTGAGTGCGCTCTGTAAAATCATTACCATGAATTCATTACCAAGCGTTTTGAATGTAGAAGATAAGACAAGGACAGAATATTTGACTTTTATAATTAAATTTTCTTCACCATTTGTCTCTATTAATATTTCTGAACCTTCTCTGAAAAATTGATCGCTTATTGCAAAATAACCCTGTATATTAATAAGTGAAAACGCTGGGTGGAGACCATCTGAGTTATTACGTTCTCAGCCTCAAAACCCTGTCAACAGAGTAAGATGAATCTTTATACTTTACCCTCATTTTTTATAATTATAATTATAGTCTGTCTTAATTTTTATTATTTAGTAAGCTCTTAAAAGGATTTAAACGAATTATAATATTTAAAAGAAAAAATAATTAAAGGAAAATAATGAACAATTATTTTTCTGTACCATTTTCCTCTTTCAGCATTTGTCAAACGAGCAAAACGTTTTCATTGAGTAACATCAGTGTAGGTGGATTGACAATCAGCGAGGGTCACGTAGACAACCGATGAATGCAGCTTGCTATGACCTTGCTTTGTAATAATCTGTGGGAGAAATCTGGGTTCGGGAAATGGAATTCTTGATTTAGAACCAAAATGTATACCGAATAAATATGGGTGTCTAATTATCATAACCATCCGGTGGAATGTGTGTTCATTTTGTTATCCTATAATTAATTATGTATAGACTTGATGAATTATGTTTATCAACGTTTTGGAATATCGTCGCATTTTTAAGATATTCTTACATAGTCTCATAAAAAGTTAACTTTTCATCTTTATCACTTACATTGCTCTTGAAGAAACTAACTGAAAGATTGACACCAATGTTACATATCTTTTTTTTAATAATAATAATAATTCCTAACATTTCTGAGCCCCAATCAGACCGGAGGCCATGGGCTGGTCTCGTATCATATACGTATGTCATTAGGTTAAAGATTGAACTTACACAATAGTATCACAACCCATTACGCGCTCCTGTGTCTGTTGTTGTTTGTACAGAAATTCACGGTTAGGCCAAAACATTCGCAAGTACACTAGTCCTTGGGGTATAGCACACCGGGACAGCTTCTCACCCGGTATAAAGTACAAGTCCAGACATACTGCTGTAACATAATATATCAGATATGTTGTATGGCTCTGCAGAATGCCACCAAACATCATTGAATTCAGTGGAATGGCGTGCACTGGCACAAAGTAGCCATTATATTGGATACAATCAAAAGGTCGGCGGGTTTACAGTTTTTTTTTATGGATTCGAATGTATATTTCAATAAAACAAACAAGGAGATGGGTAGCATCGTCTTCGTTATAACAACTTAAAAAAAAATTCGGTTGCAAACCCGCCAGCCTAGCGTGGCAACTATGGCAAATATCCCACATAAAAGCAACCTATGAGGAGGCCAATGTTCAGTGTTGGACTTTAATGAGTAATGGCTGTTATGAGTTAATGAACGTGATGATATACCACAAACTGAGTTCATGTAAAGTAAAGTAAAGTTACAGCCTATATACGTCCCACTGCTGGGCTAGGAAGTGCGGACTTCACATGTTTTCGAAATATATATTTTTATGTCTCAGACATGCAGGTTTCCTCAACATGTTTTTCTTCACCGCCGAGAACGTGATAAATGAGGGATCGAACCCGGGTTACTATAAAATTCACAGCGACCGCTGGACATGAGGTCTTTCTGTGGATCTTTGGACATGAGGTCTTTCTGTTTTCATAGTCGTTCCTACGTTACCTAGTGTAATGCATTATCTCATGTCGTCTCGCTACCGTAGGAAATTGTATAACATACCGAAGAAAAAGACTTTTATATACAAAAATACAATATATTCACTATCAACTATAATCACAGACAGAGTACTTCATATAAAAAGTAAGTGACAAAGGTTTTCTTATTTTTTCTTAATTCAATTTCTACTTCATTACTAATTACATAAGTAAATTTATATAATGAAATATGATTTTAAGCTCGATTTTTAATTACATAAAATGTATTCAATTTTAAAGTTTAACCATAAGTGCTCGCGCTCGCTGACGCAGAAGCATGTGCGCTGGCTGAGGCCGAGGCGCCGCCATAGGCATGACTTCCGTAACCACCACAAGACCCACTACCGCAGCCATGCCCTTTAGATGGGTAACCTGCGGAGCCCCCACCACATGAACCTGAGCCGCAGCCACCGGCACCAAGTCCATTACTTCCTCCGAAACCATTTCCTCCGCTCTGGCCATTTCCGCCACCGAATCCGCTACCGAGACCCCCACCTAGGCCCCCACCTAGACCTCCTCCAAAACCACCGCCTAAACCAGCACCACCTCCTAATCCACCACCTAGGCCTCCGCCTAATCCACCACTTCCTCCATATCCACCACTTCCATGACCCCCAGATCCTCCCCCCTAGGCCACCGGCTCCTCCATAGCTTGAGCCTGCGCCAGCGCCTCCACCGAACCCACTACCACCCCCAAAACCACCGCCAAGTCCAGCTCCACCACCTAGACCGCCACTGCCTCCACTGCCTCCACTGCCTTTTCCGAATCCTCCTGATCCGCCACCCACACCTCCGCCTTGCCCACCATTTCCTCCATATCCACCACTTCCGTGACTTCCAGATCCTCCTCCTAGGCCACTGGATCCTCCATGGCTTGAGCCTGCGCCAGTGCCTCCACCGAATCCACTACCACCCCCCAAACCACCGCCAAGTCCAGCTCCGCCACCTAGGCCGCCACTTCCTCCACTGCCTTTTCCAAATCCTACAGATCCACCATGGCCTCCTGATCCACCATGACCTCCTGATCCACCTCCACTGACGAAACCGCCAAATCCTCCGCTTCCACTACCAAGTCCACTGCCTCCACCAAGTCCACTGCCTCCACCAAGTCCACTGCCACCGCCATGTCCATTGCCTCCTCCAAGTCCACTGCCTCCACCAAGTCCGCTGCCACCGCCATGTGCACTGCCTCCACCAAGTCCACTGCCCCCACCGAGTCCAATGCCACTGCCACCGCCATGTCCACTGCCTCCACCAAGTCCACCGCCTGCACCAAGCCCACTGCCTCCACCATGCCCTCTTCCCCCACCTAATCCGCTACCCGCGCCTTGACCTCCACTTCCACTATTACCACCAATTCCAAAACCTCCGTCAGTTCCACCAGATGAACTACCGCTTCCAAATCCAGTAGAACCCCCGAAGCTTCCTCCATTGCTACCGCTATTTCCAGTTCCTTTACCGGCACCACCGTATCCACTGCCGCCTCCTATACCGCTACCGCCTCCAAATCCAGATCCGCTTCCATAACCACCCGAGCTTCCAGATCCTCCGACATTTCCTCCAAATCCAGAACCAACTCCTACGCTGCTTCCACTAGTACCACCGTGACCTCCTGCGGTACCGCTACCAGTGCCTCCACCGGCACCTCCACCGAATCCAGTTCCACCGCCACTGCTGCTGTATCCTCCACCGCCACCGTATCCACCTTTACCACCATCCAGAGATCCGGTGAAGGCGAATCCACCTGATTTTCCATCGTCGGATTTGGTATAAATTACTTTTTCATCTTTTCCGCCCAAACCAGAGCCACCTCCAGCGCCGCCTCCTAATCCAGCGCCGCCTCCTAATCCAGCGCCGCCTCCTAATCCAGCGCCGCCTCCTAATCCAGCACCGCCTCCTGCACCACCTCCTAAGCCTCCTCCAGCACCCCCACTTACACCGGCGCCGCCTCCGATACCACCCCCTAAACCACCGAAATGTGATACTCCGGAGTGAACTTTCCCAATTATATCGTGCACGCCTTTGTGAATGATATCGAGGCCTCCTCCTAGGCCGCCGCCGAGTCCGCCGCCGAGTCCACCGCCAAGGCCACCTCCAAGGCCGAGGCCACCGCCTAAGCCACCTCCTCCTCCCCCACCTCCGCCTCCGCCGCCACCGCCGTAACCGAAGCCTCCGCCGCCGCCGCCTCCATACCCAAAACCGCCGCCACCACCTCCTCCGCCACCACCACCGTAACCACCGCTACGGCGCAATCTCTCTGTAAATAAGTTTAGAAATTTTTAAAATGTATGGATTTTAAGGCATTTTTTTTAGGAAAGAAATTAAAAGGTGAGTTAGATAATTTCTTAAATATTTCTATTCTTTTCATGGTAGTATTTAAAATTTTTCTGTAAATACCATTTATCTGATTCATGGTGAGTTGATTGAGCGGCCGTGAACGTTTCTGATCTATAGGGATATTTTGCTCGTTAGGAATATGTTGTTCGTTTTATATGCGTTTCCACTATTCATCTGATTACGATAAAACTTCGGCGTGTTATAATGCGTTAATTTTAGAAAAATATTCTATTTTCATTTTAGGGTTCCCTTATGAGGGTCATCATCACATTGTAACAATATACTAGCTGGCCAGGTATTGTTGCTTTGTTTTGCCATTTCCAATAACCTTTTGTCCTATATTTTTTTTAAATTCGCAATGAAAAATATTGAGGATCACTTCTCGGGATAAAATCTATCCTATCTTTCAAGTTGGAGCAGACAATACACATCTACAAAATTTCATTAAAATCGGTTGGGGGGGGGGGGTTCGGAACGGTGAACGAACATCGTATAAAAACTAATTATATAAATAGTTATGGCATATTCTTTCAACGTTGATCTTTATTTTATCCTAAGAAACATCACAAATATTATATATTATATTTTTAATAAAAGACGGTATTAATTTTACGACGGTATTAAACTTTAGAAACATTAGAGATATTTTGGTCTTCATAACACACAGTTAAGATCTTTTATGAAATACGCATCATCATCATTATCATGTAGGTATAACAATAAACGCAAAAAGCAGACTTATTATCTCAATATAAACGCAAAAAGCAGACTTGTTATCTCAAGCAGTAAAGCTTAATACAAAAAACTAATTATTTTATAAGTAAAAAGCTAAAAAGACACAACAAAAACACATTAAGTTTTTGCTAAGATTAGAAGCAAATTTGTGTCATTTAAATTATTAAGGAAATTTCCTTAATTCTTTTTTTAACGAAAAATTTAATATAAATACCAGCGTAAATTAGCAGCTCAGTACGTGTTTCATATGGTGAGTGTAGAGAACCGGGGAACCTTTTTGCTGGAAACGAGGCATTCCATCTCAGTTCTCAGGATTGACAACGTATTTGCATTTTGATTTTTAATTGAAGATGAATGTAGATTTCTATAGGCAACAGCATCAACTTACCATAAGTTGGACTGTGTCCTCGTTTGTCACCCTTATTCTATAAAAAAACATCCTGGATCTTTCTTATTTCCCTTGCGAATAAATCGATTCGCACATCATCATAATTATCATTGTTTATTACAGTCCATCACAAGTCATTGCTAAAATAGGTTATACAGCACCTTCTAGATCATGACGTCCATTGATTCAGAATGGTCACCCTACATTGGATGTTCTTGCGGGGATTAAAAAAGTTCCAGCTATTAGGATCGAAACTAATATACAAGGTGTATGGACTTGTTGAGCGGACTTGGTGTATTTAATATGAATGAAACAAGTTCAGAATTGTTTGAAAGTGAAAAAGCACCGATGTCTTACAATATTTTCTGTCCTTATGTCACGATAATAATTGTACTATAATATAACGTAATAGGGCCTCCATCCTTACCCTAACTAGACAGGAAACTTGTAAAACTTGTAACAAAGAATTTGAATTTTCTAATACGTACCTCAAAATTAGTGTCAAACAAAAATGCAACCTTTATTCATTTATTACAAATTAAATTAGGAACCGTAACGAAATATTGTTTACTCGGATGATGCTGCAACTTTAACTTCTTAATTTACATTTGTTCTCCGTTCATAAAGCTATTAGGTATGACTTAGAAAGTAAGGCGAATAAGAAAATATATTTGGAAATATTGGATTTGCCTTACGATCACAATGTTGCCTTTTACGAAATTAAGTTTAAAATGATATTTTTACTATTATTTAGTACTACAAATTAAGACTGAATGAAAGAAACCTATTTATTATTGAATAAAGGCCAATATATTAAAACGATATGCTGTATATATTATATTTTAACGACTTTTTACGTTTGTGTAAGTGCTGATTTTACAATCATCGGGTAGAAGGTATTCATAGGTAATACACCATAAATAACTTAAGTTAAAAATTTAAAAGCCCTGAAACAAAAATAGTTGATGATATTCAAACGGCTGAAAAATTATTCTTGAATCACAGCTAAGAACACCCTCGATCAAGTCTTACAAACTAAAAAAATCACATATACACACGTTAACATAAACATAACAGCACTCTTTTTGGTCGAGGGTTAAATTAAAAATTACAGTTTTATTAATAAAATAATTTATTTGTTTCGCTTTTATATTCAGCCAGGTTATAAATAATTTAAGAATAATTTTTATCTGCCTATTAAAAAATCAGCCCTTAATTTTTTGTTACGAAGAGTGTAAATATATGGGCTAACCACTATTAATAATTAATATATGCCATCAGGTGGACTGTAAGTACACTTGTCATTTGTATTTAAATAAAAAACAAATAAACAACAGTTATTTACCTGATGCATCGCCAAAGGCAAGCAGGGTGGCCAATCCAAAATAGCACAGTGCCCGTCTCATGTCTGCTCGTTCACTTAACTGAGGATGAATTAATACGAATAACCCTTTTATACATCTTAACGGATTATAAACGACGTAATCGTAAGCGTTTGTGGGAATACATTCACGAGTACTCGGAAACAATTGTTTTTATAACTAGACTCAGTGCGTGACTATGTCCTTTCCTTACACTCTGTTTAGAAAAACGTGATACAAATTCTAATTCGAAGATTAATTTGGCAACTTCTTTAAAATTAATCAATAATATTAAAAATTATTTACATATTTTTTTCTTATTTTAAATCGAGTCTCAGTATTTTTTACACGCCTAATTAAAAATAAATCTTGTGAAAAATAGCTCTTTTAAAGAATAAATTATACACGAGAATTAAACTTTTGACTAGTAGTTTTGAAGTAAGATGTGATTAATTTGTGTGAGTTTAATCCACAATGCTCATTTCTGTTTTCTTTATTGTGAACATGTTTAAAAAACATACCCGGAGATTTCAGAAAGCGCTCAATGCTCAAATCAATGAAGATTTCATAGTGTTTAACTAGTTTAAGTATTCAAAGTGGCTTTGTGTAAAAAAGTTTTTTTTAATTTGAATAAAAAAATGACAAACAATGACACACTTTTATAATCTGAATAAAAAAATGACACACTTGTTGTGAGTGGATACCATTGTCTTCACCATTATGGACGTCGATGTCGATAGATCAAAAGGTTGCGTCATCCTCTGCGAGCTAAGATGGAATATCTAATCATTATATCACCATATTAATAAATATATCATTGTTTCTCGGCTAGTTTGTAAAATTATATAAAATGGTTTTCTTTATATGTTAGGATGACAAACGAGCACATAATCCACCTGATGTTAAGTGGTTGCTGTGGCCCATAGACATCTACATCTATCCTCGATTACGAATCAAAATGCAGACGCGTTGTCATCCGTGAGGACTTAGGTGGAACGCCTCGTTTACAGTAAAAAGGGTCTCCGGTTCTCTACACTCACCATACGAAACACAGCAGCATTAAGCTACTATTTGACGCTGGTATTCTGTGAGAGCGTGGTCCTTCCCCGGTCGAGGCGACTCATACGTGGTACAACTATACTACTCGTACTAATATAACTGCACCATTGCTCTACCACGTTCAGATAATAATGTAACGTTAATACATGTATTAAATAAACATATTTCAATTTTTTCCATTGGAAAATTGTGTGAAATTTTTCATTGGTTGTTGTTGGAATCCACTATGATTCTAAGTAATGATAACAAATTATTAAATAGCTGTTATAACGATTGTCCTACGTATGGAATAATAATATATCGTAAATGGTAAGGTTAAAACATTCTCCACAATAATTATCCACTTATAATAATTATAAACAATAATTAGAAAAGCTATGTATTAATATTATTCAACACTGGTACTGCAAACATCCATATTTGATAAAGTTCTTTGAAAATTATACTTTACGATTTTCATTTCATAAGAAACTCTAGGAGAGTGCTGTTTTCCTCAGATTTTATTAGATTATTAACAATTATTATGTTGTGTATGTATTCCAAGTAAATTTTAATTACCATTGAGATATGACCTGATAAGTAAGTTCATAAACAGAAGTTAGTTTAACATTTTTAAATGGCTGTTAAAGAATCTGTCATTCTCTTAGGTTGCGGATGTTCTTGTGTTGTGGTGAGCTAGTGAGCTTATCAAGTGAGCCGAATGCTCGTTTGTTACTCTTTTTGATTGAGATGGAACGTCTCATAGCTGGTTTTTGTACTTAAAATATGATAATTTTTATATCATTTTTATAGAAATAATGGTCACAAAACAACTAATAGGTCGGTACAAAAATAGATAAGCGAAAATACCTAACAATTTCACTGATTAAAAACGGAAGGAGCTTTGATTTGGGCTCCTGCTTAAACAAAACATAACTTAAGAACATAATCGAAGGAAAAATAGGGGGAAAGTGAAGAAGATGACCAAGAAAGAGGTACATATATCAGGTAGAAGAGATAGCTGGTGTTATGTTGTCAGACAGTGATTTAAAAATGAGCAGACTGGCGATTATTTCACCGACAAGAGCACAGATGTCACATTTAAATATCAAGAAAGGAGACAGTCGTGTGTTGACTTATGTGTAAGTGGATCATGTGGCCCATATGCTTCTACATCAGTCTTCGAATAAAAATCAAAAGGTAGAAGCGTTGTCACCCCCGCGGACTAAGATGGAACATCTCGCTACGGTCACCCTGAAACTGTGCTACTATTTCACGCTGGTTTTCTGTGCGAGGGTTGTCCTTTCCCGTACCGTTCTTTCATCTACAATATCAGCCCATAACAGCCTATCACCAGTTATGACTTATGAATCTAAGACGTGGTCCTTTACTGCTGCCTGTACGAGAAAGCTCAAGGTCACTCAACAAGCTATATGCTATGCTCGGGGTTTTTGTGCGTAATAAACTTAGACGTTAGGATATCCGCAATAGAATTAGAGTAACCGACAACTAGTCAAATCGATCCTTTCGTGCTGCAGCCATAATTTGTTGCACCGTAGTTCTACCACATTCCGACTGCTGGTAAACATTGAATCCACTACTTAGCCTGAGTACACTGTTGTACTATAGTTGTACTCAGGCTTTGTGACAGAAATAAATAGATATGAAAGTCGGTCCCGTACTACGAACTTTTTTTCTTTTTCTAAAATTTTTACGTGACAGTCAGCTCACATTCCACCTGATTGTAAGTATCTATTACCGATGAACACTAGCAACTAATTTTAAACATCTTAGATACGTTATCCCGATTGAGGTCCAAGATGAAGTATCCGACGATTTGTAATGATACTGTATGGCCACACTTTTGATTATTTTGAATAGATTTTGACTAGAGCAGTGATTTATATAACATTTTCAAATTAGGTCACGTTTCAATTTTGTTCTAATACGATTATATTATTAAAATCATAACAAAATACCAGAGTTGTACAACTGCCATGACCGTTTCTTGTAATCGGAGAAGATAGCCCTTATCTTAGGACGATGTATATTAATATATCTTATTAGATAAATCATTTATATAAATACGATAATTATCAATAAAATACGCACGACTATAGTTTATCTTTTCTGCTAATTTAATTGAAACGACAAAAAATTGCATTAAATATATATCGTTCAATTCATCTTTTATTTCTGGTAACTTTTCGTTCATTTTAATAACGTAAGAGCACCTAACGGTAAGTGTAAGTACAAGAAACGAGTTCCTTTTTTGACCATAAGTTCGTCTGGCCCACCACTTCTGCTGCTAAGTACCATTGCACTTACTGCATTCTAGGATTTCGATTTTAATCCTCAAGGATAACTTGCATTTGTGCCATTTGAAATAGGTTACCGGTATCCACGGGCTGCAGGCAGCTGGAACCTTTTTAATCCCCGCAAGAACAACCAGTGTAGGGCGACCATTCTAACGGAGCAAGTGACAGACACTTACCAAGTGGATTTTCAAATTTCAAAGTTGTTTTTATAAAGCAAGCTGTATTTCTCTTCTCATTGTACATTAACTTCAAAATCCTTCGTCATTGGTACATAATCGTGTAGAATATCCACTACCTTTTATCGTCCCGTGGGTGTCGTAAGAGCCAACAGAGGGAAGCAAACGAGAGATGGGCAGCAGCATCTTCCTAATAACAAGTAAGAAATTATTAACCTATGGTAAAAGATTTTGGAACCTACTAGGATGGAACGTAAAAAGAGTCTCCGGCTCCCACACTCACCCACTACTTCCTGTCAGAATAAACAGTATCCCAGGGTGGTATGACGTTGGCGATAAGTCTTGATATCGTTAACACCTTTGATTCCCTACCCTGGGACGCAATCAGGAGTTTACTGGCACACCATCGGGTGGCCCCCTACCTGCAAGATGTTATCGGGGACATATGTACATCGGTACATAATGTACATGGGGAAAAATGGTAGGAAAATCCGAAGGGAGATCAAACGTGGGGTTCCGCAAGCCTCGGTGTTGAGGCGGCAACTGTGGAACATCGCCTATGTTGTGGAACTTCCACTGGCGTAGCACGGCTTCTTTAACAAACATTTATTTACTATAGGTGTTACAGATAGCCTACTGTGCAGGGCATGTATAAGGGAGCAGGAAACCGCGGCCCACGAGTTGTTGGCATGCCCGAAGGTCGCTACATATAGGTCTAAACATCTCGGCTCGCCGGGATCACTCCCGAAGTTACTCGCAACATCAAAGGACTGTTGAATTTCTTCGCTCGAATAATTTCACGGCTCGAATAATACAATATTCCTGCCCACACGCAAAATACGCGCTTACACGTGGATTTGCGGAAAACAGCCTCACAAGACCGAGGCCCTATGGTTCCATAAATACGACGCAGCCGATTGGTCACCCTAATTCTGTAAAAAAACACGCACGCACACACTCGCATTACTTTTATATGCTTCTTTTTATAAAGATTTGAAATTAATGTCATTGAAGTAAGCAAACTGGCAAACAGATGTTTATTATTTATATTGTTATTCCTGCCAACAAATGATTATTTACAGTGAAATGTAGTTTTTATAGGTTTATAAGTAGACGAAGATATTTGAGATCATCCTATCTACGCACAGCGGGCGGTATTGACTAGAACTTTGCCTTGAACTTAACAACACAATAGATACAGTATAACGTTCGCACAGGAGTATATTCATTACATTTTAGCATTAATAGGTTTCCTGTTAAACCTACATTAAAGGTATTAGAATGAGTTAAGCTTATTCTTCTTCTGCTTGATTATTAGACCATAACAGGCCACGGCGTTTCGCACATTTGACACAGCTTTAAGTCGCTGGTCTGGGTATTTGTTGGCGTAACCAGAGAGTTGTACCGCCATTTGTCGGAAGCTTTATGGTATTTTAGCGTTTTCAATAGTGACCTGTTGCGACACTAACGGGTTAAAGATGTGGTGATGGATTTTATTTCACCGCTGCCACATGGCCAATGCCTAAAAACTAACTTGTATTCATGGTGTAAAAATATCCATTACCCCATATTGTCGCGTGGGTGTCGTAACAGGCGACAGAGGGTAACTAAAGCAGGAGATGGGCAGCAGCATCTTCGTGACAACAACCCAAAATTATAAAAAACGCGGTTGCCAACCCACCTGCCAAGCGTGGCAAATATGGCAGAACACTTCCTATGAGGCAATCAATCGGGGATGTTTATGTTCAGCAGTGGCGTTTTGATAGGCTGTAACGGTGTGTAGATGACACTTGACACAACCATTTTACGAGTAAAATAGCTACAACACGTAATTTGAATTTACTACTTTCAGTAATGTTTTAAAACTAGGTAGCTTTTCCCTTTATTTCCTATGTAATAAGAGTAACCACCTGCTAATAAGTGGCTGGTATGGTATCTATTAAAAAATAAAATGCAGAGGCGTCACATGAGTAGATAAACAGAGGAGAGGTAAAGCTTCATACAACCGCGCGAATCGGTTACACTACTACAAGCACCAGAGGTATGTGTGCGTGACCACTGGCCGCTTGTCGCGTACGCAGCGAGATTGGAAAATACCAGTTACGCTGTCATAGCCAGTGGACAAAACTCAGGGTCAGTGCGGCGCACGCTGTTCGTTTTGTTAGGTGCGAGTTTGAATATTTTAATGTAAAAACGTGGTAATATTAATAATGTTCGTTTATTGTACTGTGTGTTTAAATAATAATAGAAAAAATAAAAATACGTCATACGTTAACTAGTACAATAGGTAAGTAACAATTTGATATTTTATTGCTTTTATAAGTAAGTACCTTTATTTTAATGTATGATCCTTTTTTTTAATAACAAAAGGGTTTTACTAAACATTTGTAGGTATGTGGGTGGGTTGGAATGTAGTAGATATGTGTGTTAAGTTCACATATTGCAAGTAAGATTTGAGTATGATGATTTGAGATACTTTGAACATTTGGAACACGTTCCGCGGAACGTACTGGTCGGCGCGGTCATTCATGGCGCACGCGTCAGAAGCACGTAGTAGATACGCGGTTTTACAGGCATACAAAACAAATATTTTGAAAATTATAAACTATTAGTTTTATTATAATTATTTAACTGTGGAATTGTACGATAATCACTTCAATTACATATTATAATTGTAATAACTTTACAATTGTTAAATTTCATGAAAGCATCGACAAAGTGATGTTAAAATATCGACAGAATGCATAGTCTTTAGATAAGTATTTAAAAATTTGTAACAAACGAAGAAAGGAAGGAAATTTAAAAATTTCAATTACACCAATATTGCGTGTTGTACGCCACAGCACAAGATATTAATCCATTGCACTATTTAATTCTTTGCCTACCTCATTTAAAATTATTTATTGCCACCACAAATTTCAAAATAAACTTAAATAATTTTTAATTAAAAAAAGCTACTACTCAGTTGACGATTATCTAAATGACAAAAATAAACGTAATGAATGTTAATTTTTTTTGGTTATGTACTGCTTAAAATATTATAATTTATTATCTATTATGACATAACAAATATTTAATTATAACATGAACAACATTAAATGTAGAACGATTGTCAAATGATATTTAAATTTTATTCGATTTTAGTTTAATTTATGTTAATTGCATGCAAAAGTAATTCTTCATTTTGTGTAATTAATTTTCAATACAATGTAATATTGTTCTATGGAATGAGTATTACTCTGTGACTCAACGATTGTTGATGAGGTTACTTGCAATATTGCAGTAACTCTGGCAGTAATGCCTTTAATAGGTTAAGTTAATAAATAAAATATTGTCTGTAATAAATTTGCAACAGTTATGTCATAATTACCTCTTATGGGTTATTTTCATTTACTTATATATTACTAGTATTTTAGGTTATCTTTATTTAAAAGAATAATTTAGCAATAATATTTAAAGTTATTGAAACTTAAGGAAATGTTCAAAATCTTCTTTAAATGTTATAAAATGGTAAGACATACTCGTCCGAAAAAAAGTTATTTGTTTTATGCCAAACAGGCATAAAATTGTAATTTATATTCTTAAATAACAACGACTAAAAATAACGACTGACTACCAATCAGTTTAGTTTTGCAATTAATAGTGTGAGTAGTAAGAATTTTGAACGATTCCATTGCAGCGAGGAGTTGGAGGGGAATTTAAAGGACAATAAGTAGATACACTAATGGTTAAGTCAGCGAACTGCGTGACTAAAAATTCGTGGGTTCGAATCTGCGATGCGGTTACCGTCGTGAACCACTCATAGAACAAGCGTCTTAATCTTACATAGAGTAGATAATAATAGTGATAGTAGTGTTAATGACAGTACTAGTGTTCATTTTATTAGAAAAAACACATGCGTGTGATTGACTAGAAATTTTTTAAGATTAGCTGATGTAAAATAAATATATTTTTATTCTTTATGGAATAAGGGTGACAAACGAACACATAGTCCACCTGATTGTAAGTGGATTCTGTGGCCTATAAACATTAAAAATCAAAACGCAGATGCGCTTGCATTCCTAAGGACTAAGATAGAATGCTTCATCTCCAGTAGAAAAGGGTCTCCGGATCTCCACACTCACCTTACGAAACACAGCAGTAACCTGTTATTTTATGCTGGTATTCTGTGAGAGCGTGGTCCTTCCCCGGTCCAGCCGACCTTTTCGTGCTACAACCATAATATCGTTGCAGCGTAGCTCTACCATGCGTGTATTAAAGAAAGTATAACACCATTTTTTCTTAAAATTTCATTCGATTCTGAGTTATGTTCAAAATTTCAATTCAATAGCTCATCGGGAAACTAGTTTAAAATCAACTACTAAATTCGACCCGAACGCTAATTTAACCCATGGAAACCTGTAAAAGAAGGTAATAAATACCCTGTCACTTGTGCGGACTAATATGAAATGTCACTTAGCCTATAAACAAGAGGCTAGTATCCAGCCTCAGAACTAACACAATTCTATAATATACGTAAGATATTAAGCATATAATGTACACGGACTTCTGGGAACCGCCATATATCAAGTTTTATTGGCGGCAGTTCACCGATATATCGTTTGTAATCTTTAGGAGGAAAACCTATTAATTAGAAAATGGACAGGTCACGATCTCCTCTACTTGAAATCACCACCAGTAATCTATATGAGATTACTGGTGGTGATTTCGCGCAATTTTGTGTCCTCTGTTATGAATAGAGTTCGAACTTTTCTCAGAATAAAATATTATTTAATGTTATAGTACAGAAACAATATTCTGATACATAAAAATGGTTACGTTTGTTTTTATAATAATAACCTGCAATACAAAATAACATGTTTCTTCTTCCTTGTTATACTATAAAATTTCAAGAATAGAATATCTTCATCCGCTTCATCAGCCTTAAAAAAACATTTAATGGATAGATGAGCCATGATCTTTGTGTTATGAATCCTAAACATTAAAAAAACACACATACGCTTTTGACAAACTCTACGTGTGTCACTTTTTATTCGTTTTATTTTTTAGGTTAACCTATGTTTGTACACATTGCAGGGTTCATAAACGAGTATAACTTGTTCTTAGCTAAATGTGACAAGACACAATAACTTGCAATAAAAAGGAAAAAGAAAAAAAATACTTCAAAAATACAGTACATAGAAAAGTAAACGGTCACAATCAATACTTAATATTACAAGATTTCAGAATGGCTTTACCTATATTTTACTATATTATTATCAATGAAATTAGTGTAAGAGTTAAGCAGTTTACACAGTTCAGATTTAGGGGAATTTATATCTAGAACGGCCTTGCGAAGAGGAGTTATCGGATATTGTGGGTATCTTGAGGGAACGAGTAGCCTACGAAGTAGTACACAATTTTTTTGTGTAAAGTATTCGGGAGTAGTTGTTATGCGAAGCGTGAACTGTATTGTCGAATTGTATCTTGCCCATTAACACTTCTATATTTTACCGATATTATCCGGAAAGAAATTTTACTATTTAATTGTGAAGTTGATGTTTTATAGTGTTGTTAAACCATAAAAAAAGATATTCCACATTCAAAATTTATGAAAAATTTTGGCGTATGGAATTAAATTATTTTTTTTGATCATCATTACAGCCTTTTACAAGTTCACTGCTTAACTTAGGCTTTTCCCAAGGAACAAACAAAGCACGGTCCTGAGCCACATGCTTCCATTGACTTCTTACATACATAATTACATACCACGTCGTTACTCTATCTAGTGGGGGGCCACTTTAGTTCGCTTACCGGTTCGAGATTGCCACTCGAAAGCCTTTCTTTCACATCGGTTGTCGGTTCTTCAAGCTATGTTGCCGGCCCATTGCCGCTTCAGCTTACTTATCCGTTGTGCTATATTAATTGCTCTGCTTCTACCGTGGATATCCTCATTTCTAAGTTTATCATGCAGAAAAACTCCGAGCATAGCCTAGATAGTTAAAATATAAACAAAATTGTCGCTTTGTGTCATTAATCATTATATTAAATGGATGCGATTGACATATCCGTTGATAAAGATACATTCCGTTTATTATTTATTAAGATCACGGATTTATTTTCTATGTAACACCGCCATGAATATTGAATCTCGTCACGAAGTAGTGAGTGCATCTTGTTGTATGTAAAAAAATTCCGCATCCGGGTTTGAGCATTGGTATTGGCTAGGGTGTCCATGTTTTTTGAATAAAATATTATTTTATAGAATAAGTGTAACAGACAAGCATACAATCCACTTGAGACCTGTAAGTGTATGGCCCATAGACGTCTACATCTATCCTTCATTAAGAATTTAAAATGCAGATGTGTTGTTATCTCTGAGGACTTTGATGAAATGTTTCTCCGGTATTCTGTACTCACCGTACGAAACACAGCAGTATTAAGCTGTTATTTAACGCTGGGATTCTGTGAGAGGATGGTTATTCCCGGTCGAGCCGACCCGTTTGTGCTACAACTATAATAATATATCCACAGCGTGGCTCTGTTATGCCGTTTATAAATGAATATGTAGCACCCTGAAACATCTGAGCTTCTATAAAATAAATAAAATTTAAGTGTCTGTTTGTAATGTCAAAACAACGGCTTTTTTACTAAATGCATATGAAAGTATTTATTTGTTTATTAGGAAACTCAACAACATACTTAAAATAATAATATACGGGTGTTAGTGTAAACACCGTGTAGTATACTTAGCCAATAACAAAGTTTCACACCATGCTGAATAACATTTACGAAGCAGAGAGGTATAGTATAATTTAAATAATATTTTATTGCATTCCAGTATAGGTTTTAGATTAGCCGCTTTTTACAAATAAAATTAATATAATAAATACTGACTAAATAATACTTACTGAATAAAATAAAATAAATGGTTATATAAATACATATATACATATATATATATATATATATATATATATATATATATATATATATATTTATATATATATATAATTATATATATTATTTGTATATATTTATTTATTTATTATAATTATGATATATAAGATGTAACATGTTATTTTATGTATGTACCTTAAAATTTTATTGTAACTATATTAACAAGATGCTTTTCAGATTAACACTTTATAGAATATAGGGTACTCAAATTTTTGTATGTTTGTCTCTCCGTCCGTCTGTTTGTCTGTTTGTTCAGACTAAACTCCGAAACGGCTAGACCGCCTTTGACGGGACTTTCACTGGTAGATAGCTCATGTTATAAGAAGTAACTTTTATTTTAGAAAAATAACTAGGGTTCCGCGAAAAAAAAACCCATGAAAAATCCATCGTAATAAATTCTCCGAGAACGAAGTGCGGCGAATATCCAGTTGTTTATATAAACGCCATATAAAACCAAAAGCTGAAAGAGACTGCAGTTAAGTTAAAGGTGTCCCCGGAAAACAAACATTATTGCAAGCCTAGTAGCGGTTGGACTTTCCGAGGCATGGTGAAGACAATGTTATTACGTGCCGAGTGTGCTAAGAGTACGGGTTTATCTGGATTATTTTTGGGGCGTTCCATTCGACGCATCGCACTTATTACAAACACAATGGAAATAGAAAAAATTTAGTAAATGCTTATTATCCTTATTAATATGCGCGGAGTGAAGTAACAGATTTTTTAAAGATGTGTCATCGAAAGCCTCGTCATTTTAATGTTTAAGTGGAAAATTGTTTGTCCGGTTATTTTAAATAGATTGTAATTATAATTATAGCAGAAATTTAAATTTGAACGATTTACAAAATTAAAATTAGCAAGAATTTAATTTACAAATTTTTAATGGAACAAAATAACTATTACACATTTTTACGCCATGCCATTACAAAAACTACTGTGAAAAAATATAGAGACGATATTATTTTTTAATTTAATATAATCCCAAAAGATGGTATTAAGCGGCGATAAAGCCTTAGATGGTAGATCGCACGTAACAAAATGCCATTTATTTCTTCATTTCTCTTGCCTTGAAAATACCAAGATTTTAATCGGACGGGAAGATAGACGCTGGAAAATATATATTTATATTAAAATTTATATTACTGTGCTGATCGTGACCGTAAAGGCAAGGGGCGGATTAAATCAGGGAATACCTACGCACACCCTTTGGAATGCTTTTCAGAATTATTATTTATAAATCGTTTGTTTTAGGGTCAAATCCCACTATAAATAACAAAAATTCTTATTCTTTTGGCAGTGTATTTAAATGTGTAATAGGTTTTGTGCGTTCAAGCAAACACGTTGCATCAGATACTAGAAGGTTTAAGGACGAATAAGTGTCAGAAAATTTGCATTCACGTCACTTTGATAAGCCTGCACAGTTTATTTTTTAACCGGAAGGTATCCTAGTTGTCGAACTTAAAGAGGAAGTTTATTTAAGATGTTACTAATATTTATTCAACGATTATAATTTATAAGCCAGTGTTTAACTGCAGACTGATGGTAAGTGGTGATGTAACTGAAGGTAGTTAAGTACACTGATATAGCGTTGGAAAAAGCTTTTCGCTCTTGCCTTGAAGATAGACACAATGTGATCGGATGGAATGATAGATGCTTACAAATTATTTCAATCTGTTTGTACAAAATTATTACGAACAATTAAGCAAACCGTTTTGTTCGAATACGTGGTATGTCGACAACAAAGGGGTTGAAATAGATTGCTATTTACTGGCCGAGCGTTTGGTCACCCGGTGGTGGAATGGAAAACTTAATAATATTCACAATTTCTAGAGCCGACTTAAAAAATCTCAATTAGAATGTTCTTTTTTCGTATTTAATTTTGTATAGTTAAAGTGAATGACAGAATCTACAAAGGACGCACTAGACGGTAGTTTACCAATCATTGAAGATGGACCGAATTAAGAGTACCCATAACCGACGAGCATGTATGCGTAGGTATAATTATGGATGTAAAGAAAGCGAGAGAGTTTTTCAAAGATCATACGAAATTGACGTCCATAGTCTCTGCCTACCCCTCTGGGTGACAGGATTGAGTGTTTATATATGTATGTCTATTTTAAGGGTTCCGAAGTTAAACAACAAGGAACCCTTATAGTTTCGCCATGTCCGTCCGTCCGCGGTTTTACTCAGACAATCTCATCTTCAAATTCAAATTGTTTATTGGATGTCACATTACAAATTTAAGATGATACAACTCTAGGTATTACATATCCGTAATTCGACATAGTTATAGATATTAATCACGCCTACAAAACTGTGTAATAAAATCTTAAATTTTTTTTTATTTTAGGTACCTTCCTATACAGGTAAATGGAGGATATTTTTTTTACCCGTCTATTCTATCATGTGATCGTATCGGGTATCGTTGGATAGGTCTTTTAAAAATGGTGGTTTATAACTAAATTTTTTAGATTCAGGGGTCTGTTTGCGAAATATTTAGCTGTAAAGTGATATTTTCCATTAAAATCATGTCATTTTCGTCTAGTTGGTTAGTTTGCATAAATACATACAAAGACTTAAAAATATAGGTAGATAGATAGGAAACATATTAACTTAAAACATGGTTGCCATAATTGGCTTGCAAATTTTTTTCAAATATGGTTATACTAAGCCAAAATTACACTAAAATTATTTCGATTCTTATGAATTAAAATATTATGCACAATTAAATACACATACAGAATGACCTAAATACAAAGCAATTTTGAATTTTTATACAATAAATTGTTCATAAAATATTTTATTACTTTACTTTATCAACTCATAAGATTGCATTCCTGAATGAAGAAGCATGGCGATTATTTGCGATAATCGCCACGCTTGGCAGGGGTATTGGCGATTTCAGTAGTTTAGCATATTTGATGCTATTTCCTGTCGCCGGTCAGTGTATTCTACATGATGTTTACGGGATAGTTATAACGCTATCTATCGGCGCGGCGCTTAAGCGATCTTTATTCAATACTCGCTTATTACGACTTGGAATACGATATCGAATGCCTTGTGTAAGACCACAACCACATGGCATAACACTAATACCTAAGGTTACGGATTACTGGTTATAATAAATTAAAGTTGGTTAAGTAGCCTATTTACATCATACGGCTGGTCACGGGTCTGCTCTCATTTCTGAGAGGTTCATAAAGGAATTAGTCCGCCGCGCAATACCAGTGCGTGTTGGTGGACATGCACGCTTCCTCACGTTTTCCTTCTCCGGCGAGTACGTGGTAAATCAGCACTTAAAATTGCAATTAAAAAAAGAAACCCGAGTTTCTCACGCTTTGTAAAATTAACATCGAGCGCTTAGCCTCTAAGTTACCAGGACTCACTTAGCTATATCTACTGGATTACTGGTTATACTCAGAACTAATTATTTAAATCTTGAAAGATTGCACAACAGATTTAATTACATTATAGATTATAATAAGTATCGTCATTGTTTTTTTTTCACATCCTGATTTGTTATTTGCAATAGCGGAAGATTATTGTATAACTGCATTAGTTGATCAGTATGCTGTCACAAGGGCTTCTAGTTCAAATCGATTTAGGCTTCAATAACACGAAAACTTACTTTATACTGGTATAATGATGACGGTCGCTTGGTTAATTTCGAACTTCTGCAATTCCCAACTTAACTATATACGTACGATATATTGTAGTACTACAAGAGTATCGACGAATTACATATCATAGTGCCACGTGATGACTTACAGTTTTTTTTATGATGGTTAGTAAAATGCGAAAGTCCATAGACACCTAAATATCACTGTTTAAGAATCAAAATGCAGATGTGATGTCACATTTATTATCCGGAGACTCTTTTTACTGGAAACGAGGCATTCCATCTTAGTCTTCAGGGGTGACAACGCATCAGCGTTTTTATTCTTAATCGAGGATAAATGTAATGTCTGTGGGCCACAGCATCCACTTACCATTAGGTCACCCTTAGGTCTATAAAAAAACATCCCTGAAAATTAAAATGGATGCTTCATACACTTACCAGAAAAAAGGTTCTATTATTCCAGTTGCGTCTTAATTTTTCATAATTTAAAGGGGTACGATTTTACGGAAAAAACAGACTTTTTACAGTCTACAGTCATTCGCATACGCATTATTTCGCATTCGCATAAAAAAAACGTTTCCTTCGTTTATCGTAATCCGTCCGTTTACAATTTGGATGTTTTCAAGGCAATAAAAAAAGTGAATAGGCTATTGTTACAACCAATCAGGTGGAATTGTACTCAAGCACTGGCTTAATGGTATGTATGCGATACGTTATCAAAACAATGGCGAGAAAAATAAATCACTCAACTTCAATTTGCAGACGATATAGTAACTAAAGCAGATTCGCTGGATGTCTTAGCAGTATATGTACTCAATGATGTCAGTAGTGTCGGTGAACATGTATGAGTTGAGGGTTATGTAGTCCAACGTCAATGTTACATCTTTTGTAGTTATAAGGAAAATCCAGCCAGACGTTGTTGACGAGTATAATTTTTAACCTTTCTATCATGGGAAAATACTCATACCCGAAAAAGGGCAGAAATTTTATATGAAGGAATAGATTGATTATTTCAGACTGCACTAAAAGCTGAAATATAGTTTAAACTTTAGTTTTGTCTTAACTTTTTAATTTAATTGGTTGGCTCGTCTGGAAAATTGTGCTTTTCCACAAAATACCTGAGTGAAATAGCAGCATGTGTTTCGTCAGGTGAGTGACAAGGATTGGAGATCCTTTTTATTAGTAATATTTGGACCCTTCGATCAACAATATTTGTTGATCGAAGTTTGGACCACAACATCCACTCACAATGAGGTGAATCGTGTACTCGTTTATCATATTTAAAAAATCTTTAATATCAATGCAATATACATCTATGACAATATAATAAATATCTATGACAATTTAAACTTGCATTATCATTACAAATCTTACAGGGTCAAAATTAAATGTCGAGGTTGATTCGGGCACGAAGCGATCTTTTCTAAGAATTATTAGATACGTTTTGTTAATAATATGATTATAAAAAATAATAATATCATTTATCCATTCACAGGTTATATTTGTATAGTTTATTTATTAGTAAAAAGTATAAATAACGTACTTAATTATCATTTTTTAAATCTTATGTCGCTACACCTACTTCATATTCTCATCACTCCTTGGGTTGACTGGTAGAGAATGCCTCAAAGCATTAACTCGTTTGTATTATTTTGTTTTAAGGCATGCAATTAAGCATAAATACGTAAAAAAATCGATTACGGTGGACAGTCTAAGTGGAACTAGCCATTTAACCAGGACAGGATTATATTGCACGAGTGTGTGTGCTAGCAAAGATGCACTCTCTATTCCCCCACTCTTAAAGTCCGATGGAACGGCAAACCGATGCGACCTCCGGTCGGATTACGCTCTTGGTTTATTAGTGTACGTAATAGGTATAATCTTTAGATCACACGCAGAGTCAACGGCTTTACGTGCTCTCAGGTTTATGGGGGTGAAACACTCCTGATATCAGGGATGTTTCACTGAATGTGAAACACTTCGGGCTGCTACTGAGAAATTCTTAACAAATAAAACTTAATAACCGACTTTGACCCGACCCTGGTTTCGAACCCGGGACTACATGATCAGTCGCGTACGCGAACACTAGGTCAACGAGGCAGTATTAAGGTGGTATTGGTTTACTAGGAGAAAGTTAGTTAGTAAGTAAGTAAGTTTTGTAGTATAGTTGTAGCACGAATGGGTCGGATCGACCGGGGAAGGATCACGCTCTCACATAATACCAGCATCAAATAGTAGCTTAATGCTGCTGTGTTTCGCATGGTGAGTGTAGAGAACCGGAGACCCTTTTTACTGAAAACGAGGCATTCCATCTTAGACGTCACGGGTGACAACGCATCTGCATTTTGATTCGTAATTGAGGATAGATGTAAATGTCTATGGGTCACAGCAACCACTTACCATCAGGTGGACTGTGTGCTCGTTTGTTACTCTCATCCTATAAAAAATTACAGCTATGACATTTAGTAGGGAACGGAGCATTAATTTACTACTACACATATTGTTTTTCACTATAAATTCACATTAAAGTATGGTGATAAACTATTATTCCCTTTCTTTTATACTTAGTACACACACATACATACAGATTTAGTTTTATAAAATACTCACGATACTCCCCTGCTTCGCGCGGGTGATTTCTGTATGTCGCCAATAGTTCCACCTACCGGGTCCAATTGTGAATCTGAATCATTCAGGGACCTTCTCAAAGACACACAATTTTTTTTATTCAAAATCGTTCGAGGCGTTTTCAACTTTTAGTAACGGACTGCAATTGATTTTTATACGTAGAAACTAGAGATCCGCACCGGCTTCGCACGGGTGATTTCTGTATGTCGCCAATAGTTCCACCTACCGGGTTCAATTGTGAATCTGAATCATTCAGGGACCTACTCAAAGGCACACAATTTTTTTTATTCAAAATCGTTCGAGGCGTTTTCAACTTTTAGTAACGGACTGCAATTGATTTTTATACGTAGAAACTAGAGATCCGCACCGGCTTCGCACGGGTGATTTCTGTATGTCGCCAATAGTTCCACCTACCGGGTCCAATTGTGAATCTGAATCATTCAGGGACCTACTCAAAGGCACACAATTTTTTTTATTCAATATCGTTCGAGGCGTTTTCAACTTTTAGTAACGGACTGCAATTGATTTTTATACGTAGAAACTAGAGATCCGCACCGGCTTCGCACGGGTGATTTCTGTATGTCGCCAATAGTTCCACCTACCGGGTCCAATTGTGAATCTGAATCATTCAGGGACCTACTCAAAGGCACACAATTTTTTTTATTCAATATCGTTCGAGGCGTTTTCAACTTTTAGTAACGGACTGCAATTGATTTTTATACGTAGAAACTAGAGATCCGCCCCGGCTTCGCACGGGTGATTTCTGTATGTCGCCAATAGTTTCACCTACCGGGTCCAATTGTGAATCTGAATCATTCAGGGACCTACTCAAAGGCACACAATTTTTTTTATTCAATATCGTTCGAGGCGTTTTCAACTTTTAGTAACGGACTGCAATTGATTTTTATACGTAGAAACTAGAGATCCGCCCCGGCTTCGCGCGGGTGATTTCTGTATGTCGCCAATAGTTCCACCTACCGGGTCCAATTGTGAATCTGAATCATTCAGGGACCTACTCAAAGGCACACAATTTTTTTTATTCAATATCGTTCGAGGCGTTTTCAACTTTTAGTAACGGACTGCAATTGATTTTTATACGTAGAAACTAGAGATCTGCCCCGGCTTCGCGCGGGTGATTTCTGTATGTCGCCAATAGTTCCACCTACCGGGTCCAATTGTGAATCTGAATCATTCAGGGACCTTCTCAAAGGCACACAATTTTTTTTATTCAATATCGTTCGAGGCGTTTTCAACTTTTAGTAACGGACTGCAATTGATTTTTTTACGTAGAAACTAGAGATCCGCCCCGGCTTCGCACGGGTGATTTCTGTATGTCGCCAATACTTCCACCTACCGGGTCCAATTGTGAATCTGAACCTTGATGATCTGAATTAAAGGACAGCAATAGATTCTTATATATAGAGAGTAATGGCCACAAAACTAGTAGATACTTGCTTTTTATGCGTTTTGCATTACTCATACATGCATTTTGCTTGTACTTCTACTAATAATTAAATGTTTCCACTATTTCTGCCATTAGTGCTATTGCTACTTTTTCTATCATTTCTATTCTCTCTACTATTTCTACTATCTCTGACATTTGTGCTATTGCTACTTTCTTTATCATTTCTATTCTCTCTACTATTTCTACTATCTCTGCCATTTGTGCTACTGCTACTTTCTCTATCATTTCTATTGTCTCTACTATTTCTACTCGAGTAGACTTTGATGGGATAATGAAGGAAATGAGTATCAGTGTAAATGGCGCATTTTACAAGTCCCTTTTCTCAGTTGTGTATCGCAGAAGGAGTCAAAATTGGGAGCTTTTTAGTCGCTAATTAATTGCAAAGTTTAAAAATTAGGTGCTCTAAAATTGTCACCGCAACGAACTGTAGAAATTTGCATTGCTGGCTAAACGTATCGCTAGCAACGCATTGACGATAAAAGATATACGATAAAACGGAAATCCTTCTAGTAAACTTCAACGCAACGAAATATTGTGTTTTTTTTTAAATAATTGATAATATGATAATCTTCTAATATTAAATAACAACACGTGTTAGCACGTAAATAGCCGTGCCGTACAAGGAATTATAATGTTTTTCAGTTCACTTTTAACAAAAAACCAAATGACGTCCGTGCCTTACTTTTTGATCTTAATCTATTACTATAACTTATTTGAGCATTTCCAAGACTAATATTATGAAAACAACGTATAATAACACAATATGTGTAATATATTCGGCAATAAAATGCCCAGAAAAATATTTTAAAACAGTTTGGTTTAAATCGGTTTATATATTTAAGAAAGAAAAAACTTGATTTCATGCTACAAAATAGTATTTTTATACACTAGAGATCCGCCCCGGCTTCGCACGGGTTATTTCAGTTCAATTGTGAATCGAAATCAATCTCGTATGAACTAAATTCCACAAAATTTCATCAAAGTCGGTCCAGCCCTTTAGGAGTAGTTCAGTCACACACACATACAGAAGAATAGGTATATCATCTTCATCATCATCATTACAACCCCTCACAAGTCTCCCCCAAGGAATGCAACGGCACGGCACGGCTAAAGCACGGTCCTGAGCCACCTGCATCCATCGACTTCTTGCATATATTATCAGGTCGTCACTCCATCTAGTGGGGGGTCGCCTTACACTTCACTTACCGGTACCTTTTCCCCATCGGTTGTTGGTTCTTCGAGCTATATGGCCGGCCCATTGTCATTAAAGGTAACTAATCCGTTGGGCTATGTCTGTCACGCTGGCTCTGAGCATAGCTCTCATTATAGCTCGCTGAGCGACTTTGAGCGTCCTTATACGGCCAGCAGTGAAAGATCACGTCTCAGATACATAAGTTATCACTGGCAACACACACTGATTGTACAATCTCGTTTTCAGTTTTTGAGGTATATCTGACGAGAAGATGTGTTGTAATTTCCCGAACGCGGTTAGGTGTGACATGGACATAACACATGACTTTTGTTTTGTCCATGTTCATCTTAAGTCTGCTGGGAAACACTATTGAGGTCATTGAGCGTAGTGCTTAGGAGAGAGATTCTGCCTAAGCACTCATTAAACACTATATCGTCGGCAAATCGAAGGTGAGTGATGAAGGACAGAGAGGGGGGATGGCGTTCACTTAAAGAAAACATGATGTATTTTTTAAATTATTTGTTATAAATCAAAATCAATAAAAGTAACAAAGTCTTTAATTATCGAGTAATCAACATTTCAGCAACAAAAGCATATATAATATTTAACCTACTAGAAGTAGGAAAACATAATTAAAACATGTTTGGACGGCATTGCCCTTGCCCTGACTTTGGGTAATGCCGCTCAGGGTTCGGGGCTATAAATCTCAAACATGTTTTTTGTAATTTAATAAGTAAGATACATTTTAATTCAACCTTATACAATAAAAGTAAAGTCTACAATCATAAATTAGAAACAATTATCCCTATTCAATCGTAAGATTAGCTGTTTTCAATTTAACAAATATAGTAACGTATTCGATGTCAAATCAACTTCAATTATTATAATATATAATATTTTTTGTTATAGGATAGGGTAACAAACTAGCACACAGTCCACCTGATGGTAAGTGGTTGCTACGGCCTATAGACATCTACATCCATCCTCGATTACAAATCAAAATGCAGATGCGTTGTCTCCTGTGAGGACTAAGATGGAATGCCTCGTTTCCAGTAAAAAGCGTCTCTGGTTCCCTATATCACCGTACAAAACACAGCAGCATTAAGCTACTATTTTACGCTGGTATTCTGTAAGAGCGCGGTCCTTTCCCGGTCGAGCCGACCCATTCGTGCTACAAAACTATACTATTATTATAATTGCAGCCTGGCTCTACCGTGTATAAAATATAAAATATAATTAGATGTAAGATAAATTAGAAATAGAAATATTTTATTTTTGGACTCATAAATTCTGGCGAATCCCACCCCGAATATATAGCATGAGCCCTCAGTCCACAGGTGATGCAGCGATACCACAATCGTTATTTTTTCAAATTCTTCGCAAATACCTAATACATTTGTTATAAATGTCATATGTTTTCATCCATCGGCAATTCCAAATAATCGGCAGTTTGAATAAAACTAAATTTACGGATTTTATCGCGTTTATTTCACTACTTTTACTTATTTTTAATTCCCGACGTTTCGGGTGCTTTACAGCAACAACCCGAAACGTCGGGAATTAAAAATAAGTAAAAGTAGTGAAATAAACGCGATAAAATCCGTAAATTTAGTTTTATTCAATGTGTAGTGTTCGCGTAAATTTAAGAAATCAATCGGCAGTTTTTATTGTCACGAACCCTAAGCTCGCAACAGTAATTATTTATACTAATTATACGTTTGTATATATGTATGAGAATGTAATATATATTTCTTTGCAAAATGTTTAAATGCAGTTAAATATCAACGTAGAGCCGTGGTAGCTCAGATGGATAACGCTCATTGTAAACGCGAGTAACCCGGGTTCGATCTCCGCAGGCACTAATGAAATTTTTAATTGCAATTTCAAGTGCTAATTTACCAGGTGCTCGACGGTGAAGGAAAACATCGTGAGGGAACCTGTATGTCTGAGTAATAAATATTTCGAAGACATGTGAAGTTCGCCAACACGCATTGGGGCAGCGCGGCGGACACTTCCTTTCCCTAAAACCCTCTCAGAAATGAGGGGAGGCCTGTGCCTAGCGGTAGAACGTATATAGGCTGTAATTTTTCTTTACTTTAAATGTCAACATGCTTTTATGTAATTCAATGAACACTTATGTCAAATTTTCGTCACTAATGCCATAAAGTTTAAACAAACCAATTAAGAAAAGTTTACATTAAATGATTCAAAGTACAAATTTATTTTCATATTATAATTGTGTTGATTTACTATTCATCAGGGGGGTGCTAAGAATCTCCGGTGGAGGTTCGGTTGCCACCTACGACGACTCGACCTGGCAACATATAACGCACGCACCCTGAGGACTGACGAGAAGATACTGGAGCTGGAAGAAGAGGTAGACAAGTTGCGCTGGCATATTATTGGATTATCCGAGGTCCGAAGAGAGGGGGAGGACACGGCAATCCTCGAGTCCGGCAACTTGTTCTATCACCGGGAGGGCGACCATCTGTCCCAAGGAGGTGTCGGATTTATCGTCCACAAATCTCTCGTCAACAACGTTGTAAAGATTGGGAGTGTGTCGACGAGGGTCGCGTACCTGATACTCAGAATCACCAAACGGTATTCGCTGAAGGTCATTCAGGTTTACGCACCAACCTCGGCACATCCCGATGAGGAGGTGGAGGAAATGTATGAGGATATTTCCAGAGCCATACATTCCTCCAAAACCTACTACACGGTGTTGATGGGAGACTTCAACGCAAAACTGGGCACAAGAGAAAGCGGTGAGCTGAAGGTAGGGAAATTTGGAGTAGGGCAACGGAACCGAAGGGGCCAGCAGCTGGCCGACTTTATGGAGAAAGAGGGACTCTTTATGATGAACTCTTTCTTCCAGAAGCGGCCCCACAGGAAGTGGACCTGGTCGAGCCCCGACGGTTCGACAAAAAATGAGATTGACTTCATTATGACGACCAGACGCCAACTGTTCAGTGATGTCTCAGTGATCGCAAGGGTGAAAACTGGCAGCGATCACCGAATGGTTAGAGGCACACTGAACCTAAACGTTAAGTTGGAGAGGTCTCGTCTAATGAAGTCAACGCTCCGTCCCCCTCGTGCTCTAATCCAGAATCCCGAAACCTTTCAGCTCGAGTTACGTAACCGCTTCCAGTGCCTAGAAGATTGCAATGCAGTGGACGATATGAACGACAAGCTCGTGGAAACTGTCCATGCGGTCGGAGCTAAGTTCTGCAAGACCCGCCGCAGAAGAACACAAAAACTCTCCGATCACACTCTTAATCTCATGGCTGTTAGACGGGAGATGAGGCTGCAATCGTCAACAGATTTGACAGCATACAGGCAACTGAACAGACAGATCTCCAAATGCATACGGCGAGACTTACGCAACTTTAATACTTCTCGTATTAAAGAAGCGATCGAGCGGAACCAGGGCTCCAAAGTCTTTGCCAGAGATCTGTCTGCCAGAAAGAGCCAACTGTCAAGGCTGAAGACTGAGTGTGGCAACATCGTTTCCGGGACACCTGAGATTTTGACTGAGATTGAGAGGTTCTATGGGCAGCTGTACACATCATCGTTGGAGCCACACGCAAGTGTGAGTAACGATCCAAGAGCAAGTCTTATCCGACACTATTCCGATGATATCCCGGACGTCAGTCTAAGCGAGATTAGAATGGCTCTCCAGCACCTTAAAAACGGCAGGGCCCCAGGCGAGGATGGAATTACAGCGGAGCTTCTGAAAGCGGGTGGAACACCGGTACTTGAAGTCCTTCAGAAGCTCTTCAATTCCGTCCTCCATGGTGGCACTACTCCAGAGGCGTGGAGCAGAAGTGCGGTGGTCTTGTTCTTTAAGAAAGGCGACAACGCTCTCTTAAAGAACTACAGACCGATTTCCCTTCTGAGCCGCGTCTACGTGCTGTTTTCGAGAGTCATTACGAATCGTCTCGCACGCAGACTTGACGACTTTCAGCCTCCCGAACAAGCCGGTTTCCGAAAAGGCTTCAGTACCATAGACCACATACATACCCTGCGGCAGATTGTACAGAAGACTGAAGAGTACAATCTGCCACTTTGCCTGGCGTATGTGGACTATGAGAAAGCCTTTGATTCCGTCGAAATTTGGGCGGTGCTACAGTCCCTTCAGCGGTGCCAAGTTGACTGTCGGTATATCGAAGTGCTGAAGTGTTTGTACAGTAGGGCTACGATGGCTATCCGAGTACAGAACCAGAGCTCGAAACCTATCCAACTGCAGAGAGGTGTAAGACAGGGTGACGTTATATCCCCGAAACTCTTCACCGCTGCATTGGAAGACGTTTTCAAGCTACTGGACTGGAAAGGATACGGTATTGACATCAATGGCGAGTACATCACTCACCTTCGATTTGCCGACGATATAGTCCTTATGGCAGAATCGCTGGAGGACTTAAGCACTATGCTCAATGACCTCAATAGTGCCTCCCAACGGATAGGTCTTAAGATGAACATGGACAAAACAAAGATCATGTTCAATGTCCATGTCACACCTATGCCGGTAGTTGTTGGGAGCACTATGCTCGAAGTTGTTGACGAATACGTTTACCTGGGACAAATAGTCCGACTAGGTAAGTCCAACTTCGACCGAGAGGTCAATCGACGGATTCAACTCGGCTGGGCAGCGTTCGGGAAATTACGGCATATCTTTTCGTCAGGTATACCTCAATCTCTAAAAACTAGATTGTACAACCAGTGCGTGTTGCCAGTGATGACTTACGGATCTGAGACGTGGTCCTTCACTGCTGGCCGTATGAGGACGCTTAAGGTCGCTCAGCGAGCTATGGAGAGGGCTATGCTCGGAGTTTCTCTGCGTGATAGACTCAGAAATGAGGATATCCGCAGTAAAACCAGAGTGACCGACATAGCCCAACGGATTAGTAAGCTGAAGTGGCAATGGGCCGGCCATATAGCTCGAAGAACCGATAACCGATGGGGAAGAAAGGTTCTCGAGTGGCAGCCTCGTACCGGTAGGCGTAGTGTAGGGCGACCCCCCACTAGATGGAGTGACGACCTGGTAAGACATGCAGGAAATCGATGGATGCAGGTGGCTCAGGACCGTGCTTTGTGGCATTACTTGGGGGAGGCCTATGTTCAGCAGTGGACTTATGAAGGGCTGTAATGATGATGATGACTATTCATTTTATTTTTTTAATAGATGGAGTGACGACATGATAAGATATGCAGGAAGTTGACGGACGCATGTGGCTCAGGACTGTGCCCTGTGACATTCATTGGGGGAGGCCCAATTTCAGCAGTGGATTATTAAAGGGCTGTAATGATGATCATCATGATTTAGTCATCGTTGTTTACTCATTTTGCACCTCATTTAGAATCTCAATAGCTTTAGCTTTAAAGGCTGGTTTACCAAAAACAAAAAGATCTATATCACTAAAGATCTCATTATAGATCCCGAGTAAGCGGTTTATTAGGTTTATTATTTATTTATTACGATTTATAGCATTACGTGCGTAATTGGTGACAGCAAACGGCACATGCAATAAAGGGGGCGGCCGACGGCGGGAACGACCCGACGTGACGGTATGTTATATCTTATGCTTGCCACCAACTCAGGGCAGTCCACGTGTCCACGATCAAAACATCACAAAAAACATACGTCCATTAATTTACGCCTGTTTTCAATTAAATTAAAAGGTTGACAGTATTTTCATAGGTTATCAAAGGTGATTTGAGAAAACGATAATTTAGATGATTGATGAATTATTTCTGTATGCTTTCTATTCGATCTTTATAGGTAGCGTATTGAGATGACCAAATTGGGCTGCCATATTCTAGTATACTACGATACTACGAACATAAGCATTGTTCACAATTTTAAGGGTACCTATCTTATTAAATAAATCATTTGTCGTGAAATATTTTTATTTTATATTTCATTTCATTTGAGGCTTTCATTTCTGCCGCGTGTGAAATGCATGAAGAAAAAACCACAGTCCTGGGAAGAACCAGCAAGAAATCCAACGGGACTTTTAAAAAAAAACACCTTACAATCACGTATGTTACACAACAACACAAAACAAATTAGAAATAGCTTTGAAGCGATTACCTTTCCCAGGGGTTATTATCATACATAAATTTCTTAATATTATAATAACCCTTTTTATACAAACTTAGTTTAATAAAGTTTTTGAACTTTGTACAGGTCAAATGTTGTACATTTAAAGGGGCTTTGTTGTAAAAGCATATACATCGCCCCAAGAATGAATTACTGACTCGGTGAAGTTGAGTAACAGGTCCTACTTGCTTGTGTCTGTTTCTGGTATTGTATAGACTACAACACTAAGTGGAGAAGAAAAAGAGAAGATTATGCAGTACGCAAGACCCGAATATCCATTCTTCAGTTCAAAATCTAGCCGGTTGCTCAGTTTTGAAGACTGACCTCTCGTTATGGTACGTACAGACGTGCTTTAAAAAAATGCATGCCATAACCTTGCTTAAAATGAGCATGCACTGCAACTGTTCACATTTGCCAGCAATAAGCACGCTTAAAGCATGAGGCTCTCGGCTGAAATGGATGTACAAATAAATACTGACTGTGCTATCAGTAGTAATAAAATAATCATATTGCTTGCAACCGAGAAAAACGACCGAAAAAAAAGCAAAGTTTTTTTCCCCGACGTGACATATCGAGGGTTTTTTATTTTAAATTGAAGCCGCAACGGTCGAGAATCGAGATCTTCGAATCGAGATTTGATAAAACATGCTCATAAGCAATCCTCTTCAGTTCAGACGCGCTCGGTGCACGCCCTTCTACCCGCGCCTCAGGTAGCATCCTCGAAAATCAAATGTCGGCTGATTTTTGAGTATGCTTAAAATATGCATGCTCATTACTAGCAATGTTGCGACAACGTGCTAGTGGTACTAATGAGCACTTGCTCGATAAAAGCATGCTTTCGTTCTATAATAGTAATGAGCACGTCTGTCCGTACCTGAATGCGACAAAAGCCTGAAGATCTTGCAAAAGCCGGTTAATTTTATACTAGCCATGCAGACAGGACCAAATGTTTCCATTGCGGTGGTAGTTTAAAAGATTGGGAAGAATGGTTTGGTCAGTGTGTTTATGTAAAGTTTAAACTCGAACAGTGTTTTGTATAAGATTAAATAGGAGGTTTATAAAGAAATAAAAAAAAATCATACAATTTGTTTTATTTAATGATGTAATGTTTCACATAATTACATACACACGAAATTCATTACGTATAACACATAAATCTAACACACAACACACATTAACCTTAACTACTATAGTCTACTATCTATTTATTTCAATAAGCAAACTCAGCATAAACTATGTACAGTTAATTGTTTATATTAGTGAGGATTCAAATAGTACGCACTATAATGATTTCTTAAATTTACGCGAACACTACTCATTGAATAAAACTAAATTTATGGATTTTATCGCGTTTATTTCACTACTTTTACTTATTTTTAATTCCCGACGTTTCGGGTGCTTTACAGCAACCATGGTCACGGGGGGGGACTCGTACGCACTTCTAATCTTACACTACCATACTTACACACCTATGAGTTTCCAATGAGCTGATGAGTTAGCTGATAAATCAGGGGTTAAGTCAAATGCTAATTAGATAGTAACCTTTGGCATAGTGTTCACAAGAGATTTCCTTCATTAAGAAAGCGAGATCAGTTCCCGAGAATAGAGTATGATATGCTGATGTAAATATACTATTATTAAAAGATGGTTGCAAAGCTTTTGAAGATTTTTTTGAAGCTATTTTAAGCTTTTTTAGGATCCGTCGACCCACCGTCAGCCGATGAGGGTTGAGGAGTGAGCAAGAACTGGTACGAATTAACTTCTAATATTTCATGGTGAATACAATCGAAGGCCTTGGATAGATCACAGACTATACCCGAAGCATCCTGTAAATTCTCCTATGCATTAAAGTTATATTTAATCAGTTCAACACCAGTGTCAATTGCCGAGCGACCCCTTGTGATACCGATTTGATTTTTTTTGAAGTTAATTATATACATTGAATTTTTTTTACATTTGATCAAGAATAATTTTTTTGAAAATTTTACTAAGTGTTGGCAGTACAGAAATTGGTCTAAAATTGGTGGGTTACAATGTATTACCGGATTTAAACGGAGGTTTTACTTTACTATGCTTCATTAAATCAGAAAACACACCAAATACGACACTAGTATTAAAAATAATAATAGATAGTTGAGGAGTGATTATATGGAATGCCTTGTTTCTAGTGAAAAAGGATTCGAGTCTAGTCTAAACATACGAAACACAGCAGCATTATTTTTCCGTTTCACGTTCGTATTTTGTGAGAGCGTGCTCCTTCTCTCGTCGGGCCGATGCATTCGTGCTACAACCATAACATCGCTGCTGCGTAGTTCTACGGCGCATAAAAACAGAATTAACACATTCTTTTTACCGTTACCGCCACTGTTACAGCTTAATAAAGTCCACTACTGAACATAGGCCTCCCCCATAGATTGCCTCTTGGGGGCCATATTTGCCATATTACCACGCTTGGCAAGTGGGTTGGCAACGGCGGTTTTAATTTAATTTTTAGTCGTTATTAGAAAGACACTGCTGTCCATCTCCCGATTTGTTGCCTTCTATCGTCTCACACGATACCTACGGTATGATATAGGGAAGTGGATATTCTTACACCGCCACAACACGATTATGTACGTGGGTGGTCTGAAAAGTTTCTCACCGAACAAAGACTCAAGATAATTTTGCTTAAAGCTTATTTTTATTTTTAAGCTATTGCATAGCTTCTATCGCGGGCCTTGAGCGCGGGGACCGAATCCAGAAATTCCGTAACGAAAAAACCTCACGCTCCCCACTCCGACGGGCACGGAGGTGTGGCGTTGAAAGCCGTGCATCGTCTAACGTCGTTTTAGTTCGGCAGACTTCGGCACTCGGCAGACTTCGGCACGGTGTTTGTGTGCGTGTACACTAGCTGCTAACTCAATGATAAAAATTCCTGAATAACCTACATGTATTGTAAGATATTAAAAATATTTTAAACAATATTAACTTCTCATTTTATTCAATAAGAGAAAAAAATTATTTTCTTATTGGTCACCACGCTCAAAAAGTGTAACTTGATTTAATATCAAAGACTTAACTGCATAAATAAAATAAATAAATAATTATAATTGCATAAGTTGATAAAAAATGCTATGCAATAGCTTTACCGCGGCAGTCACCGAGTGCCACACGTATTTTTTTACATAGTCTCCTTGTAACTTTACACACTTTTCCCAGTTCCTATCTCTCTAACCCGTGCAAATAGTATTCGGCATTATTATTTGCAAAATAATTGTTCACGAATGTGATTTCCTCCTTATTTGACGAAAATCTCTGACTTCACTTCAACGTCCAAACGCAACTTTTAGATGAGGAAACAAAAAGAAGTCACTTGGAACTAGATTTGGTGAGTAAGGCGGATGGTCAAGCAGTTCAAACCGTAATTCGTGGAGTTTCGCCATGGCAATCGCTGAGGTGTGAGACGGCGCGTTTTCATGGTGAAACAGGATTTTCTTTTTCTGCAATTGCGGCCGTTTTAACGCATTTTCTGCCTTCAGTTTGTCAAGTAATTGTATTTTTCTTTTTGAAGATAATCGATTTAAGATAACTCCATGATTGTCCCAAAAAAAAAGTCACCATCACTTTCCCAGCCAAAAAACAGTTATTGCTTTTTATAGAGTCGGTTCCCCCTTTGCAGTCCACTGTTTTGACTGTATTTTTATATGGGGCGTATAATAGTGTATCCAAGTTTCATCTACAATAATTAATCGGCGCCATTTTGATTTATTGCGCCTAAACTGCGCCGGCAGAAAGTTAGAAATTTTCATTCGAACACGTTTTTGGTCTAACGTGAGCAAGCGTGGCACTCAAAGCGACAGCTTTCTCATGTCTAAATCTTGATTTAATATATGACAAACACGTTATTTGGACATTTTCATAGCTTCTGCCATTTCTCTCACTTGAATTCGGCGGTTATCAAACACCATTTGGTGAGCTTTAACGATGTTATCGTCAGTAGTTGCAGTTTTTGAACGTCCTAAACGTTCATCGTCTCCCAAGCTCTCATGGCCACGTTTAAATTTAGGTGCCCAACATTTCTCTGCGGTAAATGATGGTGCAGAGTCCTATACACAGAGTCCAACTCATCTTTGATTACCAAAAATTGAATTACAACTAGATACTTAATTTTTTCCATTTTCACAAAAACACTTACATCGACTCACTAAAACGACTGTCAAATAACAACTACAAGTCTAAAATGGCTGACATTTTGGTGCGTAACTGTCAAAAGAAACACAAATATATACACTAGCTTTTATTGCCGAGTGCTGCCATATTCACGTGGAGGTCGGAAACTTTTCAGACCACCCTGATATTTATTAATGTTTATATATTCTTTTTACATCTTCATTTATTTAATTTTTTACAAGTACATCCTTTAATTAATGATGATGGAGACGTCGAGTAACAACATTGCATTTATAAAATTTGAATTTTATAAATAATATTCCATAATGAAGACAACGTATTTTAATTTATGTATGTGTAGAAGAAAGGGTCATCAAATATGTGAAAGAAGATTTGATGACGATGATGAAGATTAGGAGATTTGATGATTTATAACCGTCAGTTATTATCTGCCTTTGCCTCGTATAATATGTATTTTTAAACTTCGCAGTTAATCATGAGTTTCATTAATTGTAATAAGCTGAGTGCCTGTTCAAGTTATATTAGCAATTTTCTTTAAATAACTAATTGCTATCGACAAGCTTTAAGTAGGGACTATAAACGACCTCAAATAGCCAGGTTCCGACATGTTGCAGGTGCGTTGCCGGCCTTTTTAAGCAGAAGGATAGAGAGAGAGAGAGAAAGAGAGAGAGAGAGAGAGGAGTAAGCTCGTTTCTTGACAGTCTCTAAGTACTTAGTATATAGGTCCGAAAAATCGCCGGTGGTAGATAATTTCACAAAGATGTCTTGCGAGGAGGAGGAGGAGGAAAAAGAAAATTCCTAGTAAATCTCACAGTCGTGGTGTACTTTAAGACACTATTTAAATGTAGAAATAAGTAATATAATTTGTAATGATAATTTAAATTTTACATGTAATGATAATAATGACAATTTTCATTTAATTGACATAAATAATGTATTTAAGAAGTTTTGGACGGAAGATAGGTAGTTACTTATTACCTATATAGACTGCCTTGTTGGTCTAGTGGTTGTAGCATCGCGACTGCACTCTAGACGCTAAGCTCTAGTGGGGCCGTCATATATCTAAAATAACAAGCAGACTACGCTTCGCAGCTTATGCTGTAAAAAAGATTAGAGATCTCACTAGTGTCGAGACAGCTATATTAGTTTATTTCAGTTATTTTCATGGCATAATGTCTTATGGAATTTTGCTATGGGGAAATGCGGCTGATTTAGAAACTATTATTCTTTTGCAGAAGAGGGCCATAAGACCATAAGAGCTATTTACGACCTTAAACCGAGAGAGTTGCTTAGAGAAAAACTTAAAGAAATAAATATATTAACTTTGGCCTCTCAATATATCTACGAAAATTTAATGTAATGGGTTTTTCAACAAGAACTTTGTTTTCTAAAACAAAATAAAACAAAGAGTTTAGATGAAGATGATTCAAATTTTTATTGTATTACGAAGAGAAAAGTTTGGCAATTATGAATGAAAAATGATGTCTGGCACATGTCCAATGTCGATTCTTTCATCAAAGTTTTTAATCACTTTTTGGCAAAATGGCGGGTCTATTTCGTTAATCACGTCACGGATTTTGAGTTTTGAGGCCGCAATCGATTCGATTGGCTCCGTATAGACTCTGTCCTTAACATAGCCCCACAAAAAATAATCCAGTGGTGTTAAATCACACGATCTAGCTGGCCATTTAGCAGCTGAATTTCGTGAAATTATGCGATCGGGAAATTTAGTTCGCAATAAATTGATCGTTTCGTTGGCTATGTGACATGTGGCACCGTCCTGTTGAAACCACATGTCTGTGATATCGATGTCATCAATAATAGGCCAAAATTGAGATGTTAACATCTCGCGATAGCGTGATCCATTGACCATTACCGCATACCGCCTCATCTTCGAAAAAAAAAACAGCCCAATCACGCCTCCAGACCACATAGCGCAACATACAGTGACACGTTGAGCATGCAAAGGCTTCTCAATAATCGCTTTAGGATTTTCAGAAGCCCTTCGACTGAAAAAATGATTTTTTCAGAAAAACCAGCGGGCTGTTCCTGAATGAATTGAGCGAGTCTACGGCGATGTGAATGGTCGGTCAGCATCAATTCCTGCACCAGTTGAACCTTGTAAGGCTTCAAAGCCAAATCCTTACGCAAAATTCGCCATGTGGTGGTTTTGGATAACCCCAATTGTTGAGAACGTCGAGGAATTGACAAATTTGGATCTTCTTCAACACTGTGGCTCACGGCTGCGATGTTTTCGGTTGAACGACCCGGTCGAACACGCGTTGGTGTTGGCACATTTTGTACTGAGCCTGTCGATTCAAATTTAGCGACCAAATTCTTAATAGCGGTCTCAGAAGGACGATTATGTTGTCCGAAAATATCACGAATTTTACGAAACGTAACTTTAACAGAACTACCATTTTCATAGTGGATTTTAATTATTTTAATGCGATTTTCGAGCGAAATTGAATTCATTGTAGCAATTGCCAAAGCATCTACTACGAATAGGTCAAAAAACTAAATGTCAAAACTGTCATGTTGTTGGTGTTGCCCCAATAGAAAAACAAAGTTCTTGTTGAAAAACCCATTATTTTCACAAAAAAACAAAGGTTGATTTAGAAAAAAAGTGATATAAACTCTGAAAACACTAGGAACAACACTTGGGGCAATGTATACCTACGTTATTACAACAAAGAACCAGAAAATATAAAAGGTCTCTCTATTACCAAGCTTAAATATTTAATTTAAAAAAAATCTATACAATTGGTTATTATGTAATATAAATGAATAATTAGTTGAAATAACCCCTGGGAATGAGGTGGTAGCTTCGAAGCTGTTTCTAATATATTTTTTTTAAATATTTTGTGACCATTGACACTGTAAAATTTATTTAAAAAACGTTCTTCCCAGGACAGAGGTTTTTAAGAACAGTAGTAAAGTAAAAAAGACTTTCCATAAGAATTACATGTAGATTGCATGTAATTCTTATTGAAATGGAAAATTGAAAATATTAAATAAAAATATTCTATTCTATTCCGCCAAGCAGCCATGCAGATTGTGTTTGGTACTGTGAATCGAAATACTAAATAGAAATACTTGATGTGCGCCGGTGGTAATTGATGGCTAGAATTAATACGAACTCACACACTCTTCGCTGAATGCAGTCAAGTGAGAGGGGCTGGCACTCCATATAGGGCGACCTTGACAATTTGCAAACGGTGTGCCAGCATGAAATACTGTCCCACTCTGCTGAGCACGCCAAGCTTTTATAGGTTAATTTTGCCCTCACTTCCAAGTGACTGCGGAAATTTACGTCATTCAATATTATGTCGATGACGAGGATTCCGGTGCTGGCTGAGGCAACTTGGGAAGTATTCTGAAATTGGGAATATATGATAGAGGAGTTCTTTTTAGCGGTAAATGTGTAAACCTGTGTCTTCTGAAGTTTAAACTGGACTAGAGTCGTCCCCAATCCGAGATTTTTGTTATCAAAAACTCTACTTCAAACAAAGTTTGTTCCAATACTAGATTATGTATTTCCGAGAAATATTAACACGCCACACCATTAATCAGCTGTTGGTCCTCAAGGTATCTTATTAGCTGGCAGTTTATAATTAATTCAATTATTTTGGAGAACAAGGAAGGGTTGGTTATAAGTCTATAGTTGGACGGGTGTGATCGGTTGCGTTTTTAGGGAACGGGTGCACCAGAACTGTCTTCTATAAGTCCAGCATTACGCCTAGGGAGTAGGAGTACCGGAAATAATACGTTAGAACCTGTGCTAACTCCGGAGCACTCGTCTGCAGCACAATAGATAGGATGCCATCAGGCCGACTCGACTTGTTGACGTTCAATGAGAGTGTAGCGGCGCTGTCGTCGCGCCACAAGCGAAAACACACCGAAGCCTAAATCGCGCTATCAACATTCCGAATCATAAACAGTATATATAGAACTTCTCCGAACTATCACACGGAGTGTTGGCCGTACCCAGGGCAGGACATCTTGCCCGGCGGGAGATCCCCCCTTTTCCTTTCACGGCCACAGTGGTGACCCCGACGTGATCTAAACACGCAACCAACAACCTCCGGAAACTTCAAGCTTCATCATCGTCAGAGAATACCCCACCCATTCGCTCCCGAGCAGATATCGTCTGCAATCTTCATATCCTGCAAGCCAGCTAGCTTCACAAGGTTCATCGCAGCACTGTAATAATAATGCTTCCTGTTCCTTCAAGCTACTTTCTGCGCTATACAGTGTTCGGCACGGCTCTGAGCATTACTGCTCACCTCTGCTTCACGGCACTCTCGCAGATTACTTGTCTTCTTCTCGACTCACCGCAGACTACAAGGCAATCTCCTGGCACTTGCACATTCGTCGGCAACGAGGCTGCACTATCGACCTCCGGTCTGAGCAAGGGGGGTGATGTAACGGAACTGTCGTTGCGCCACAAGCGAAAACACACCGAAGCCTAAATCGCACTATCAACATTCCGAATCATAAACAGTATATATAGAACAGTATATATATATTTTGCTTGTTCTCTTCTCTATCTTAAGTGATCCATCCACTCCTTCTTATCTCAAGGAGAAATTTCAATATATTTCTCTAACGTATGATAGAACTCTGCGTTCCTCATATAATAATAAACTAAGTATCCCTTTACATTTTACTAATTTTGTTGGTAAATCCTTCACCATTCAGGCTGCACTGCTCTGAAACTCCTTGCCCGATGACGTCAGAAAAACATCTAATAAGACTGCCTTATTAGATGTTTTTCTGACGTCATCGGGCAAGGCATATCATCATCTAATATTTTCATAATAAGCATTTTATGAAAATATTAGAAGATAGTTAATATGGTTTATTTTGGTTAACTTTGTTGTTATTTTATTTATAGGTTTATATTATATATTTATTTGTATTTAAAATATGTATATATTTATGTATCTATGAATATGTATGTATATATTATACATTATCTGTAAGGTGGGTGGACTATGGAAGGCCATGCTCCTTCGAAGGCCAATTATGAAAATATCGTAGTTATTGCCATGTGATGACAAATTCCTTCTACTTACACAAACAACCATCGAACTGAAAATCATAGACGCTGCGGCGAATCGCTCGCGCTACTATTTTGCCAGTAAGGTCCCTCGCTTCATTGATTTCGGGAATCGACGATTTTAAAATAAGGTGGGAGTACCATGGAAGGCCACTCTAACAAATAAACAGTTATATTCGTTTATTTACTGGGTAAATGAAACCAATAAATATTTAAGTAATACTTTGTTTTATTACGTAACATATAAACCACTACTTTTTATTGTAGATTTAATCGCTATTTATTAAACTTTAGTGTTAAATGACTGATTTATTATAATGGCCTTCTAAGGAGCCTTGTTCCTAGCAAGGCCATTTGGAAGAGTTCAATAAAACTTAAGTTCAATCAATATTGATTAAATCTGCAATTTAAAAAAAGTGGTTTATACGTTACGTAATAAATCAAAGTATTACTTAAATATTTGTTAGTTTCATTTATCCAGTAAATAAACGAATAATAACTGTTCATTTGTTAGAGTGGCCTTCCATGGTACACCCACCTTATTATATTTTGGAGTATATAAGTTTATTGTATTTGTATATATAATATTAGTTTGTTTTTAAGTTTATCAGTAGTTATTTTTCCTTGATTTACTCTATTGTTCATTTTATTTTGTCACCTATCACATAATTTCCACACGTCCCGGGTTGACTGGGAGAGAATGCCTAATGGCATTAAGTCCACTCTTTGTAATCTTTTCATGGTGCAATAAAGTGTAAATAAATAAATAAATAAATAGAACTTCTCCGAACTATCACACGGAGTGTTGGCCGCTCTCCGGGTAGAACACCTTGTCCGGCGGGAGATCCCCCCTTTTCCTTTCACGGCCACAAGAGCACTCCTCTGCTGCGAATTACCGCACATCCAGAATGGAGCACCGCGGGATGTTGGCGGTGTGTATCCCCAGTCATCGAGAGTCGAAAGAGAACCTAAAAGTTCGACTATTTCCTTTGCGGTATAGGCCATTGAGTCGTCCTCTCTGTGGAGAGATGAAATCGATACCTGACAGAACTTCCCTTAGACAGCCTTGGTAAAACACCTTAATAAAATTAGAGGTAGAGAAGGGAGCTTGAGCAGTTTCAAAATCTTTGAACCACGTCCAGTCAGTTTACGAAAGACGAAATCTACCAAGTAATTCAAAGTCTTATTTTTGCAATCTATTTATTTGTTTTGTACAAAAAATAAAGAAACAGCAAAAAGTAAAATACTTGCGGTATTTATTATTTATTGAGAATGTAATACCCAATTTTATGCTGCATTTAAGATTACAAAGCAAGCTCAGCACCCCCTCTAACCTTACGCCTTAGATTTCAGCTTGTTGTAAATCGGCCTGTGTGTAAATCAGACCCTGCAAATAGCAAGTCTTGATTATGGGTGTGTTCCAATTTACACTGTGATCACTGTAAGGCGCGACGTCAATTCAGTCTATTGTATAGCCGTCCCTTTTAGTTTTCTATACTGGTTACTGTTTAAAACGGAACGTAGTCCAGTATACTGTCATCCCCATTTTTCGACACTGTTTTCAATGTAGACAGAGAAACCTATAGACAAATTGACGCCTTCTTTCGCATTCGCACACGAAAAAGATTTATGCATACGTCTTGCATAGGAATGAGACAGGGCGATGTGATTGTTTGTCCCTTTCTCCGTGCCGGTTTTTTTATTTAGCAAACTACACTTTGCTAAACAACTTTGACAGTTCGTAGCGATCTAAGGAGTTTACAAGTTGGTTTCAGTGAGAAAAAAGTGTTTTGTGAGCTTAAAATTGGTGAATCTTGTTCAGTTCAGTTCTTAGAACGATTAAAATTTTTATCTAAATATGTTCAAAAGTCATAAAGATTATTGTATAACCTAAAACTATATTATCGTCATTTCTCACTCGAGGCCACGCTAATCATTAGTCTATAGGTTTCTCTGTCTACGGTTTTTAAATGAAAATATTTATCATGTACCTACACGTTTTTTGTTAATCAAGAAAAATTATTATTTGAATGTTATTGCTTTTAAAACTTAATGCCCGAGTTTATTTGAATAACAATATTAATTAATAATAATAACAATAATTCGTGGAAGCTGTTATATCGTTAGGTGCTCTTATGTATTTTCATCACGTGATCATAGTACTGAGAACACCTTACCTCGCAAGCGCCAGTGCTCACAATACAAAAATCGTGGCGATTTATGACGTTTTAGACTTTCGTCGTTCCTAAAATACTGTAGCACTGTACTGGCAGTCCATTTTCACCAGTGAGAGCACTGAGCAGTGCTCGCAGTATATATATCGGAACACGGCCTATAGTTGAGACTGTTTCAAAAAATGTCGATGTTTAAAGATATTAAGGAAGAATAGAAATTTATTATGACCTTTTAGACAACGCATACGTGCGCAAAACTACATAGCTGTTTCGTGGGTGGAATTTTGTGGGTTTATATTTTAGTAAAACAAAAATAGAGCAAACTTCGTATTATGGCAACTTTGCTATTAACATTGAACAGGCGTTTATACGCTGCTCGTTGTCACCTGCAGATAATATCATCACACTATAGTCGTAGACCGGCTGCTTGCAAGTCGGACGAAGTCTTAGTTACGTGGTTGTATACAGTAATCTATGGTGGTTGGGCCACGCATCATCAGTGTAGTGGCTGCAGCACGAATTGATTGGTTCGGCCGGAGAAGGACCACGTTCTCACAGAAAATCAGTTTTAAATATCAGTATTACACTTTTGTGTTTTCAATGGTAAGTGTAGTAGGTAAGTGTAAAGAATTGATGACTCTTTTTACTGGTAGCTGAGTATTATCGTAGGCGATAGTTAGTAGGTGTAAATGTTTACGGGCTACAGTATCTACTAACCATCAGGTGGTTTAAGTGTTGGTTTGTATTCCTACTTCTATATAAAAGTTTTAAATAATTGTCGAGTCAGCAATCATCCTCTACGATTATATTGCATCTTATAAATACCAGCTCACACCTAAATAACAGAAGAGATATGAAGAAAGAAAAGAAAGAAAGGTGCTCATTTAACTAGCTACAACACTTAAAATTGCGGCTACGGCCCCCATCTAACTTAATATTTAGGAAAAATAAAAACAATAAGTAATGCTGTAAGTATCCGTAAACTCAGACAAGGAATTAAATATTCCTCAAAGGTACCTATATCATTGGGTGTCGTGAGAGGCGACAAAGCGAATTGAAACAGGATAAGGGCAGAAGCATCATCCTTATAACAACTCTAAATACAAATAAAATAACTGCCTTTGCCTACCCGAATGCTAAGTGTTGCAATTATGGAAGATATCCACGTATCGAAATAGGATAGCTGGAAGATATGTAAAGGCAGTTATAGAATCCGTAAAGATGATATCAGCAGTGGAATTCAAGTAACCGACATAGTATCAATACGCTGAATGGCAACGAGTCGGCCAGAGACGGATTAATGTAATCTAAAATTAATGTAATTTAAATGTCCACAGCGCCTTAGGCTAGGCTAAACTCATTGACAACTATACTGGAACGAAAAAAAAGGTTTCATTTCTTCTGTTGTAACTGTCGTGCATACTAGCCACAATTGTAAATTCTATTAAAAAAAGGGAAGTATTGTAATTTTTTTCCTATATTGTAGTTGTATTGGAAATGTAATTATTGCGCAACGTCCTCTCACAATGCGAAAATATTTGCTAACTTACGAATTTGAGTTTGTTTAGGTTTTAGTTTTGTTTTAATTTTCTACCTAGACTGCCTAGTTTATCGTGTTTAAGTTTGTATTGTTACTACAAATAAATTGACAATGCCAGTTCTAAATGCCACTCAATTTGCTAGGGCTATTACTTTAATTGGAGCTGGGCACACCTAAAAACTTGTGGTAAAAACATAACGGTATCAAAGTCTGCGGTACACCGAGTTGTTAAGAGGTATGTGCAGATTGACAGTATACGAGACTTGCAGGAGAGGGACGCAAACGGAAAACTGTGGCCAGAGATGACCGGTTCATCGTAGCTAGTGTGCTTGGAAACAAGAATTTAACTTCGTCTAAGGTAAGAATGAAGGTACAAGAAGTTCGAGGGGTTACAGTAAGCATGAAAACTGTGAGAAAAAGACTGAACTCGGCCAGTCTGTAATCGGATATATCATTATTGCAGTTTTTGAAAATACAAGTAAATAAGGCTTCTACTTTTTTTGAAATTATCCCAAACTGAATTTCATATATACGTTTTTGCCTACTGATCGACCCTTACGAATGTGTGCGTGCGCTGTAAAATCAGGTAAAATAATCTATTACCACGTATTTTGAAATTAAAGAAGGATAGAATGCTTGAGTTTTTTTAATTAATTTTTCTTCACTATTGGCCGATATTAGTTATTCTGAACCATCTGTGCAAATTTGGCCGGTTATTGCAAAATAACTCTGTATATTTGACGGCTCAGTAGCTAAGTGGCTTAGTACTGAAGCCGCGGGTTCGAATCCCCCACGGAACAAAAATGTGTAAATCCTACAAATAATTGTTCCGGGTCTGGATGTTTGTCCTTGTGAAATGTATGTACTTATGTTAACTGCCTCCACGATATACTTAGGAAAATTTTCTAGTGTGGAGGTTACGTTATTATAAAACAAAAACAAAAAAGATATAAGAGCCGTGTTAGCTCAAGGGTGTGTGAAGGGTCCGTGTGAAGTGTTCGCCGTAAACGCGAGCAACCCGGGTTCAATCTCCGGCGACACCAATGAAATTGTTACTTTGATGAATTATGTTTACATTATGAACAGAATAAAAGTATATCAATCGATATATATTTTATGTAATACATATATTCCAATTCAAACGTTTATTACTTACCTACCCCTTTCTAGCTGTTACCTTGACCTTTCCCTAGTCTACACAATAGAGTAACAAAGCCGACTTTAATTTGCCAAAAGAATAAAATAACTATCACAAATTAGCTTCCAATATCGGGACTAGATACAAAATTAACTCCTCTATACCGACCTCGTAAGCTTTTATGTGGAAAATATTTTATTCTTTTAGTTCCAGTAGTATCAAAATGATTCGTACAACTAAGGGTAATAATAATTAGTCTTGCATTCAAAAAGTCACGCGTACAGAAAGAATATTGTAGTGTGCGACGATTTTGACTTTTGCATTGAAATAGACTTGCGCATATTTGAATATACGCTCTTAACTGTCATTTGCTCATCAAGTGGGAGCATGCAGACGGGAGCCATCTTGGATGATTGTTATGAAAAGAAACGTGCTAGTAGTTAAAGAGATTAGGCGAATTACATATGAAGAACTTCTGCACATATTGCTGATTGGATCGGGAAGAATTCTCAAAATTTTACACGAACACCTTCGCGTGAGTTTTGCGTTGGGTGCTGCTTACCTTAACCGTTGCTCGAAGCCAGCGTAAAATGGTGCTGTGACCTGATTACTAAATTTGTAACAGGCTCGTCTCGGCGTGTTAACGACATCATTATAGGTGATTAATATTGAATTCATGAATACAATCCGGAAATGAGGCGCCAGTCCACAGTTTGGCTGTTTCATTACAGACCAACGCTTACCAAAGTGAGACGATCGAAAAGCTCAGGTTTATGTATATATTATGATCGCTAATTTTTTTTAACTTTGACGGGGTATCTAGTAAAATTTATTTACGAAATGGAAGTAACATCAGTGCTGAATGGTATACTACGTCCTCACGGGTGACAACGCATCTGCATTTTGATTTTTAATCGAGAATAAATGTCTATGGGCCGTAGCATCCACTTACCATCAGGTGGACTGTTTGCTCGTTTGGCACCCTTATTCTATAAAAAAAGCTGGAGAACTGATATCGGATGGGAAAGAAAGATTTTCGTGTCAAGACGGACCTACTCGTATATGCCTTGGCAGATACTTTCGTCACTTAAAGTCCATTGTCCCACAGATGGCTTTGAACCATGCTTTGAGGCAATCCTTCTGGACTATAACGTTACGTTGGACTTGAGTTTTAATTATAATAATGATTATGTTTATGTTTGTTGGTGCTTGTATTTTTTCAGAGAAAAATATATTACATGTTTAATATTATTTAAAAAAAGGCTAAAACTATAATTACCTACTACAGATAGTCTTCATGTTTTTTGTGGTATAGGCGAATATTTTATGGCTTAAAGAAACTGTCAAAAGATGTTTTTTTTTTAAAAACAATTATAATTTCAACAATAATATATATAAGGCAATATTGGTAACTTTATTCACACGATTTTTTTTCAATACTGATTATTAATTCATACATTAATGTACATTAAACATTATACGAACAAGAACTAATAAATGTCAATTAAATCTACATTACTTATAACCTACAGAGTAATACTATATCTGTGACCGTCGTGCTTGTATTTCCTTTATTTAAAAATTCTTAAATATATAACAATATTATGGTAAAAGGTCTCACACACAGCACACTAACTTAAAAATTACACATTTTCGTTAGATGGCTATAAGTGCAGTTTTTTTAGGTCCGTGAAAATGGTATCCTTATAGCTTCTCCTTACGGCGTAGTGTGGCGATTAATATATTCACATATTAATTCAACAGTTGCGATTCAGGTCGTGGTGGTGCATAAGCAATCGCATGGCTGGAAGCAGCGCCAGAACGCCCTGTGCTAAAAGCGTTGGCAATAGCGGTGGCTCCGTTGGGTGCTCCGCCCGAAGATCGACCGCCACCCCAACCAAAGAACATCGGAAAGTAAGCTCCGTTTGGAATCCTCGGTTCGTAATCATCGGCCTCCTCGTCTTCTTCTACGGGCCTCTTAGTTTGCTTCTTCTTATTAACTCTTTTCTTAGGAGCAGGTGCGATTTCTTTTGTCTCTATTGGCTCTTCAACTTCTTCTATTTCGGGTTCCGTTAGTTCTGGCACCGCTGTTGCTTTGACTGTTGTGGGGATTTCGACTTTCACAGTAGGAATAGGGTCAGCGATTTCCGTCGACTCCGTAGCGAATGGCTTTTCCGGTGCTAGTGGGTAATACACTTCGTTTTGCTGGGGTGGGATGTAATCTTCGGGTGTCGTTTGACGGCGTCTGTCGGGGAGATAATACTGGCTTGACTGCTGCTGAGCTTGTTCTTCGGGCCTAAATACGAAGGCTGCCATGCCACCGCCAGCGGCCCGGGGGTTGTAGAAGCGGCTTAACACCATACCAGCGTCCTTCGAACCGTACGACACTGAAATAGAATATATTTTAAAAAGTACCTAGGACACATTACGATTTATAAAATTTCTGTGTAACTAATAAAAATGTATTAGAAATGAACCACTTTTCCGAATTTATTTCTTAAATTAAAATGTGTATATCCTGCTTATTCCTTGGTCAGAAATAAGATCGCCTATTGCATTGCATATTTATTTATATGAACATTTTCTTTGGTATTCTGAATTATGTGCAATAAATAATAACAAAAAAGTTAAAGAAGTAGAATTAAAGTCATATATTAATACTTATTATGTGTAATGCACATAGGTATTGTTCTCGGAAATAGTTAGATTTAGATGAAAAATTTAAAATTATTTTTTACATTGTGACATTCTGAAAAATTACTTTATTTTATCACGTTCAGGGAAGTTAAACGAAGTTTTTATAAAAAAAAGGAAGTCCGGATACCTAAGCAGGTACTTTTATTTAATACTTACAGTCGTCAAAAATGATATACTTTACAATAAATCCACATAAAGTATATCATTCCTGCCACCAGAGCAGTGTGTGCACTACTGTGTTCCGGTCTGGAGTTACAGAGAACCAGTTTAATTACTGCTGTGTTGGTACAATTACGGCTGGAAGGTTGTCACAACAGTTTTATAAAAAAAATAACAAAATATTGACTCACAAGTATCCATATTGGTCCCATAGTAGTGATAAGGGAATCCGTTTGCCCCCCACAAGGTGCAGGCGAGGATGAGAATCGCGGAGTATTGCATTTTGTTTACAGATGGGCACTGCCACTCTTTGATAATATGGGAGTTGTGCGGTTCACAGCTATCGAGTTTGTGCTGATCAGACTCAGGCGTCGCGTTTTATAGTGCAGACGGCCTGGACTCATTAGGATGCAATGCACGACGAGTGGCTTGTGCCTACGCAGCTACGATATGAAAATCGTTTTGCACATTTCGGTAGTGCACTCCAATCCTAATTTGAAATTAGACCTCTTAGAAGGAGCCAGAGAATCTTCGACATTCAGTCGTCTGTTTGGTTAACTGTTTTAGATTTGTTTTACACAAAACTTTATTTGAGTGCATCGATAATTCATTTGTATCTAAATGAGATTGAGAACTGAAAATTAAAGCCGATAAACTGAAAATAAATTGATTTTAAATTTGGATGTTTGGACGATGTGAGTGAATTTGAGGCGACAGAGGGAAATAAAACTGAAGTATTGCTGCTGCATTTTCCTGAAAAAAAAAAAGAAACTCCAAATAATAAAAATCTGGCCTTGACAACCCGCCTGTCAAGCGTGCCAACTATGGCAATATATAACATAAAGTAATCCTGTTACTCGCAGATGATCTAAAATTAAGCTTGGGAATTGGCACTAATGCACGTGCTCTTCAACAGGATATAGATGGGGTATCGGAATGGAGTAAGGTGAACCATCTTCCTCTTAACGAGACTAAATGCAAGGTTATTTTTTTGCATTAAAACCGAATCGTATCATTATTAATTATAACTTATTTGACGCGCCTATGTTAAGAGTATATGACATAATTGACTTAGGCTTATTATTAGATACAAAATCTGATTTTCACACTCATATGACATCCATTTGCAAGTCAGCTAGTAAGGCTTTGGGTTTTGTGATGAGGACTGCTGATGACTTTGATGATATAAGGGTGGCTAAAACTAATGTGTATGTTCGGAGTAAACTAGAGTATGCAGCTGCGGCCTGGAATCCTTATGAGAATAAGTATACTATCATGTTAGAGAGAATACAACGCAAATTTGCTCGCACGCACGCACGAATGCACGCACGCACTCACGCACGCACGCACGCACGCACGCAAGCACGCACGCACGCACGCACGCACGCACGCACGCACGCACGCACGCACGCACGCACGCTCGCACGCACGCACACACGCACGCACGCACGCACGCAAGCGCACCCGCCCGCACGCACGCACGCACGCACGCACGCACGCACGCACGCACGCACGCACGCACGCACGCACGCATGCCGCACGCACGCACGCACGCACGCACACACGCACGCACGCACGCACGTACGTAAGCGCGCCCGCCCGCACGCACGCACGCACGCACGCACGCTTGCATGCACTCACGCAAGCCCGCACGCACGCTCGGACGCCCGCTTGCCCGCCCGCCCCTACGCACGCACGCACGCACGCACGCACGCACTCACGCACTCACGCACGCACGCACGCACGCACGCTCGCACGCAAGCACGCACGCACGCACGCACGCACGCACGCACGCACACATCCTTTTAAAACATTAGTGTATCCTACGCTAGGACTAGGGTCTTCAAAACTTTCGATAATGGAATTATTCCTCAAAATCCTACGAAAGCATATCCCTAATAATCACCATCGTCATTACTGCCTATCAAAAGTCCACAGTTGAACAAAGGCCGCCTCCATAGCTTGCTGTTCCCAATTGATCCCCGATTTGCCATTGTTGCCAAGCTTGGCAGACGGGTTGGCAAGGGCAGTATTTATTATTTTGTGTTTTTATCAGGCAGAAGCAGCTACCCATCTTCTGTTTCTTGTCCCTCTATCGCCTCTTACGATACCCATGGTACGATATAGGGTAGTGGGTTCATTTACATCGTCACTATACAGCCAATAAAATAAATAAAAAACAGGACAAGTACGAGTCTGTTTCGAGCACCGAGGGTTTCGTACGAACTGGTATGTAGTTAGTTCGTCCATTACGGAAATCGAGTCTCGATTATTCCGAGTATGTTTTAACTTTTTCTGAGTATGTTTTAAGTTTTTCCCCGAAATGTATAACCGCATTGGTATCTTTAAGGCGAAAATGAGTTGGAATTTACAAGATCGGTGTGCTCCGTCTTTTTTGTTATTGTACAGCTACTTTCACCTAAAGATGTAAAGCTATAAAATATGAAAGCGCCGAACATTACTCTGAATATCATATCTTTTCTTATGATAATAACGATAAACTTAACTTTGTAGTTGAAAAAATTAAATATTCTCTCAAATATTGACGTACGTCACAGTCAATTCTCTGAGTTTTTAATCGCAAAAAATACAAATTAACCCCTCAGCCCCCAAGCGGTCGAATCCGAACACGGCGCTATTCCGTCAAAATTTAAGCGGTCTATGAATAAGTTTGACATCATAGAATCAATACGAAATTTTCTATCCTCTAGTGCAATAAAAATTTATCTTATGGATAATTACTCGCATTTATATCTACGTTAATTTCGTACGCCATTTTCGCGTGAATGTTATTGTGTTGATTTTTGGATTTTCCTAGTGTTTTATTAGTGTTTTAGTATAGTATTTTAATATTATAAAATTGTAATGACAGTTTTTGTATGAATATAATTTAACTTTTTACGTAAATAATTTCGAGTAACATATATTTAAATAGTTGTGATTTTCACGCTGCCGTCGCTTGGTATGTTTTGTTTTTGTTATCAAAATACAATAGTCTGTTTGTAATGAAGTAAAACCTGACTTTTATATAGAGAATTTTGTATAGATTTTATAATGCCAAACTTATTCATAGAAAAGTATATAACTATATAACTAAATATAACTTTTAATGGTTTTAAGTGCTGCGGGTTGGTGCAGTTGCATGCGACCGCTCGGGATTTGCGGGGTGCATGCGACTGCATCGGATTTTTATAGGGATCGAAGGGTTAACGAATTTCGGACTTTTTCTTTTCTTGTGTTGTGAAAGCGTATTACTTGCCTAATTTCATGATTTTAGATCTACGGGAAATACCCTGGGCTTTGATTTATTTGCAAGTATCAATATATGTTGCATAAATGGACGTACTTATTTATTTAATGAGTTGACTTAGAATCTTGATAATTTTATTGCTCCAAAAAATCGTAGACCTACGTATTGTGAATTAATTTCAACTTAAAAGCTCCACACTTTACTGGGGACAAGAGTATTGATAGACACACAGAAGAAAAGGCAAACGGACGGACAGACGGACAACGAAGTGATCACGTTAATGTTCCTTTTTTTTGAGGTACGAAAATCTAAAAATCCAAATGAGAAGCTTAAAATCAGTGCTTAAATTTCCACTTCTGAATCTCACTCAGAAAGAAACGAATCATGCACCCAATTAAAATGTGTATAAAGAGTATCAAAAAAATGATAAAATAGTTTATCAAACAAACGACTTCGTGTTATCAAGCATGCGCCGACTCCGTCTAGGATGTCCAATTTCCCGTAACGGTTGGAGACCACTGCCGAAACATGTGAAACAATTTTCGTATCATAACATGCGCAGGCACAAGCCACTCGTCGTGTTTTGCATCCTAATGAGTCCAGGCCGTCTGGACTATATAACGCGATGCCTGGGTCTGATCAGCACAAACTCGATAGCTGTTAACCGCACAACTTGCATGTTGCCCATCTGTAAACAAAATGAAATACTCCGCGATTCTCATCCTCGCCTGCACCTTGTGGGGGGCAAACGGATTCCCTTATCACTACTATGGGACCAATATGGATACTCGTGAGTCAATATTTTGTTATTTTTTTTATAAAACTGATGTGACAATCTTCCAGCTCTAATTGTAGCAACACAGCAGTAATTTTACAGGTTCTCTATAACCTTCAGATCGAAACACAGCAGCGCACACACTGCTATGTCGGTAGAAATAACATAACTTTTTAAGGAGATATTGTAAAAATGTGGTAGGGGGAGAGTGGTCGGGGGCTAAGTGCTTCGTTGTAAATTTCACAGGACACGTGTAACTCGGGTTTGATCTCCCCCGGTACAACATCGACAAAACATCGTTAGGAAACCTATATGTCTGAGAAATAAGAAACAAAAAATATATTGAAGACATGTGAAGTTCGCTAACAGGCATTGGCGCAGCGCGGCAGACATTTCCTTGCATTAAAAACCATTTCAGTAAATGGGTGGAGGCCTGTGCCCTAGCAGTGGGACGTATATAGGCTGTAACTATATTTTTAGTAATTTTTGACGACTTTGTAAGTATCGTATAAAAGAAGTACATTTTTTATTTTTAAATACTTTACTAAATGAGGAAGAAATTTTTTTAGAATTGTTTATTGTTTGCTTTGTGACAAGCAAACAATAAACAAATTTCAAATTTTTCATCTAAATCCAACGATTTCCGAGAACAGTGAAACCAATTACACAATATGTGCAAAATTCATAATAAGGATTAATATATTGCTTTATTTTTACTTCTTTAACTTTTTAATATTTTTTAATTATAATTTATTGCACATCGTACAAAAAATAAAAGAAAATGTTCATATAAATAAATAAACAATAGACGGTCTTATTGCTGACAACAGGATAGGAGTATATACACATTTTAATTTAAGAAATAAATTCGGAAAAGTGGTCATTTCTAATAGATTTTTGTTGATTGGTTCACTCGTAGTTACACAGAAAATTTTAAAATCGTAATGTGTCCTACTTTTTAAAATATATTCCTTTTCAGTGTCGTACGGTTCGAACGACGGTGGTATGGTGTTGAGTCGATTTTACAACCCGTACTACAACCCCCGGGCCGCTGGCGACGGCATGGCAGCTTTCATGTTTAAGCCCGAAGAACGAACTCAGCAGCAGGCAAGCCAGTATTATCTCCCCGACAGACGCCGTCAAACGACACCGAAAGCTTACATCCCATCCCAGCAGAACGAAGTGTACTACCCACTAGCACCGGAAAAGCCATTCGCTACGGAGCCGACGGAAGTCGCTGACCCTATTCCTACTGTGAAGGTAGAAATCCCGACAACACTTAAAACAACAGTGGTGCCAGAACTAACGGAACCCGAAAGAGAAGAAGTTGAAGAGCCAATAGAGACAAAAGAAATCGCTCCTGCTCCTAAGAAGAGAGTTAATAAGAAGAAGCAAGTTAAGAGGCCTGTTGCAGAAGACGAAGAGTTCGATGATTACGCACCAAGGACTCAAAACGGAGCTTACTTTCCGATGTTCTTTGGTTGGGGTGGCGGTCGATCTTCGGGCGGAGCACCCAACGGAGCCACCGCTATTGCCAACGCCTATAGCACAGGGCGTGGTGGCGTTGCTTCCAGCCACGCCACGGCTTATGGACCACCACGACCTGACTCGAAACTGTAATTCAACCGTTATGTGAATGCCGATTAAGTTACACTTCGGCGTAAGGAGAAACAATATATACAAAATCGTTGTATAAGTACTGTCACGAACATCAAAAACTACACCTGAGAGCCATCTAATATAAATATGTGTTTTGTTTTGTGAGTATGCTTTATGTGAAACCATTTTATTGTGGTTACAAGATTTTTTTAGTTAAATAAACACAAACACGATGGTCACAGACATAATGATTAGGTATGAATAATAAAGATTTAATTGTAATTTGTGTGTATAATATTAATTATACATGTATAATGTTGAAATATTTTTGTGTGAATTAAGATGTCAATATTGTACTGAAATATATTATTAAACATAGTGATTATATTCTCTTTGTATATTATTTTTTAAATTAAAATTTTTTTGTTTTTTTATTGAAAATATTTTGGAGTCTTTAAACATTAGAAACTCGCAATACCTTTACACAAATTTTACATTGGTGCTCATGACATTTGTAGCTGAGTGCGATTGAGCTTTAAGCTCTGATTTTAAACTTTCATTTGGAATTTTATTTGTTTTGTTAGCCATATAATGGCAGCTTAAATGAATCCACTACCCCCTATCGTAGCATGGGTGTCGTAAACTCGTAAAAGGTGACGAATCCAGGGAAAATATGCAGAGGATGAGCAGCTGCATCTTTCTGATAAAAACTGAAAATAATAAATAATATGGCAAATGTAAGATCAATAGGGACAACAATCTATAGGGGAGGCCTATTTTCAGCACTGGACTTTTATTTTTAGGCTGTAATGACGATAAGTATTGCTTTTATTGGATAATAGCATGAAGTTCTCTAAATGTTTGTATGTGGACATTTGATTACGTTCAATTTTGGGTGGTGCTTAGCTGACTGTCGATATATCAAAATTCTAAAGTGTTATCTGAGTACATAATCAGAGTACAAAACCTATGCAGAAAGGTGTATGACAGGGTGATGCTATATTCCCGAAACTCTCACCGCTGTATTGGAAGTCGGTTTTAAGCTACTGGACCGAAAATGATACGGCATCGACATCAAAATCGAACAAAGTCCACGTAATTATTATTATTAATGGCGAGTATAGGTCTTAAAATAAACATGAAAAAGTTTACGTGTAACGCCATATCACACCAATATCTGCAGATGTTGGAACACTGCGCTGGAAGTACTTGACGAGTGTATTTATTCTATGACTTATGGACATAGCCTCGCCAGATGGTCACTTTCGTCACTCTTAGATCCGCCACATACTACATACGGAATTCCGAAACGAAATTCCTTAGGTAGTACGTATGTCGTATGTTTGCGAGCCTTCGATATGAGTCGATGAACGCACACTTAGGCTGTGGACCGTGCTTTGTGGTAATCCTTGTGGACTAATGTAATGTTATGTTTGATTTGTAAGGGGTTTAATAATTTTATATTTGTTTGTTTTAGTTTTTGAGAAAAGTATTGTAATAAAATAAAAAGATGGTAAAGTTATAATTTATGCAGATTTAATTAGTCTTTATCTCTAAACCTTTCGTGGTGTAGCTATTGCAAATACCCCCCCCCCCCCCAAAGGGTTCCCGCCATTTCGTGGCGGTCGGACTTAGTAACCGTGGCTTGGTCATCTGCTGTGAACAAAAAGGAACACAAATATAGCCCGAAGTGGAGGACTGGCCCTAGGTGGCCACTCCTCATTGGGCTTGGCGAGCCCACTTCAGATGTATGTTGTTGGGCTGCGGAGAGAGGGGTGCGCTCTCCCCCTACCGCTGCAGTCGACCCTGTCCCCACGAGGCAGGTATGCGTAGGCATTTCCCCATATAACTGATATTTATTGTCATGGAACTGTCAAGAAATGTTTTCAATAAAAATATACAAACATAATTTTAACAATAATATATTTCAAGACAATATTGGCAGCTTAATCCATATGAAAATACTTTTAAATACTGAAATAACTGTATTTACACATACATTAACGTCAATTTTACGTTATACAAATAAGAACTATTAAATGACAATTAAATCTATATTATTTATACCTACTGAGTATAACTGTGCCAGTCGTATTTGTAATGCTTTAACTTCTTGTATATATCACAATAAAACGGTTCCACATAAAGCACACACACACACAAAAAAATCACATATTTTTGTTAGATGGACCTCAGGTGCAATATTTCATGATCGTGAATATATTTATATAATTAATTATTTAATTATATATTGCTTCCCCTACGGCGAAGTGTGACGATTAATGTATTCACATGTTAATGCAACAGTTTCGTGTCGGGCCGTGGTGGTCCATAAGCTGTTGCGTGGCTGGTGGCAACGCCACCACGCCCTGTGCTAAAGGCATTGGCAATAGCGGTGGCTCCGTTGGGTGCTCCGCCCGAAGATCGGCCGCCACCCCAACCAAAGAACATCGGGAAGTATGCTCCGTTTGGAATCCTCGGTTCGTAATCATCGGCCTCCTCGTCTTCTTCTACGGGCCTCTTAGCTTGCTTCTTCTTATTAACTCTCTTCTTAGGAGCAGGTGCGATTTCTTTTGTCTCTATTGGCTCTTCAACTTCTTCTATTTCGGGTTCTGTTAGTTCTGGCACCGCTGTTGCTTTGACTGTTGTGGGAATTTCAACTTTCACAGTAGGAAGAGGGTCGGCGATTTCCGTCGACTCCGTAGCGAATGGCTTTTCCGGCGCTAGTGGGTAATACACTTCGTTCTGCTGAGGTGGGATGTAAGCTTCCGGTGTCGTTTGACGGCGTCTGTCGGGGAGATAATACTGGCTTGCCTGTTGCTGAGTTCGCTCTTCGGGCCTAAACATGAAAGCTGCCATGCCACCACCAGCGGCCCGGGGATTGTAGTACGGGTTGTAAAAGCGGCTCAGCACCATACCACCGCGGCTATTGTCGTTTGAACCGTACGACACTGAAAAGAAATATATTTTAAAAAGTGGGACACATTATGATGATTTGACTTTTGTGTTACAAAAACAACAACTCAATATTTTAGAAATGGCCACTTTCTTGAATTTATTTTTTAAATTTATATTTATATATCCTGTCCGTTCATTGGTGCAGAATTGGCGAAGAAATTGCTGTCAGCAATAAGACCGCACATTGGATATTTCTTTTGTATACATATTCTTTGAACTTCTGTATGACTGAAGAATTAATATTAAGGCAATATATCAATACTTATTATATGTACATACTGTATAATTGGTTTTATCTATATCAGTAACATGACCTAAATGAAAAATTCTATTTTGATAATGTTTTAACATTGCGACACTTAGAAAATTTTTTTTTATAACGATGGTACTCACTTACTCTCTCAGGTACTTTATCAGAATACTTATAAAGTCTTCAAAAATTACATATTTTATTATACATTCATTATTTATAAATCCATATTATAAAGTATATTATTTCTACCACCAGAGCAGTGTGTGCACTACTGTGCTCCGGTCTGAAGTTACAGAGAACCAGTTTAATTACAGATCTGTTGGTGCAATTACGGCTGGAAGGCTGTCACAAAGTTTTATAAAAAAAATAACAAAATATTGACTCACAAGTATCCATATTGGTCCCATAGTAGTGATAAGGGAATCCCTTCGCTCCCCACAGGGTGCAGGCGAGGATGAGAATCGTGGAGTATTGCATTTTGTTTAAAGATGGGCACTGCTACCTTTTGATGACATGGGAGTTGTACGGTTCACAGCTATCGACTTTGTGCTGATCAGGCTCAGACGTCGCGTTATATAGTCCAGACGGCCTGGACTCATTAGGATGCAATGCACGACGAGTGGCTTGTGCCTACGCAGCTACGCTACGAACATCGTTTTACACGTTTCGGCAGTGCTCTCCAACCGTTATGGGATATCCTAGTAGGAGCCGGCGAATGCTCTTCATCAAACAAGCGACCACGTGTAGAGTCCACTCGTAGTCGCCTGTTCGGTGAACCGCTAGACTTCTTTTTCCTTTTGATACTGTTTACACAAATGTTAGTTTGTTGTATCGATGGTACCGTGGGGATTTTTTTCTTATTTTGATACTCTTTACATTAATTTTACTTAGATGCGTCGGTGACTTATTTGATTCTGAGTGAGATTGAGAAGTGGAAATTTAAGCGCCGATTTTAAACTTCTCATTCCGATCTTATTTGTTTTGTTAGCGTTAGTGGTGGTGTAAATGGAGGGAAATTAAACAAAAATGGGCAACGGCATCTTTCTGTTAAAAACTAAAAAATAATACAAAAACTTCGCTTGCAACCCAGTTTGCCAAGCGTGGGAGTCTCTGGCGTGCGATTCTACTGTTTTAAGAGGATATTAAATGTGTGTGGATGTCGAAAGTGACTGACGGAAATATTAGCAAACTCAATAGTATTGCTAGTATTTTCCCATACAAAATGAGATGGATGTCGTGATGCAAAAAGGATCCATTCCACACTTTGATTAGAAAATATAAAATATAAATATAAATAAATAATCATAATAATAATAATCCTTAGAGTTACTAGAATAAATACAAATTGAACAAAATCACAGTAAATAATAATTAAAATAGCAAACAATTAGAATCAAAGCAATTGATCCAAACTAACTACCAAATCTCAAAAATTGTTTCTTTCGTTACTTCATGCGCAGTAGAACGTTTGCGTTTGCGTTTAAAACTTCCAAGCGCGCCCCTTTTTAACCTTACGCCCTTAGACACGTGCCCAGTTTTCCTTGGGGATAATCTGCCACTGTTTATGCTCTTTTTCGCAAAAAAAAAAAAACAGTGACATTAAATGAAAGAGTGACAAAGAAAATTTATGGTGCAGAAGTGAATGGCAGAGTCGGAAAGGGACGTCCTAGGCGAAAATTTTTCGACCAAATTGGCGATTTATTGAAAACGGGCCAAATTAGGAGTACCCTTAACCGACGAGCATGTATGCGTAGGTGTATGGATATGAAGGAGGCAAGAGAGGTGTGTCAGGATCGTGCCAAATGGAAGTCTGTAGTCTCTGCCTACCCCTCTGGGTGACAGGCGTGAGTGTTTATGTATGTATTAAATGAAAACTTTTGTTGACTTGCAAAAGATGTTAGCACATTACGCTGGCTACTCTTCTATCGATGCATGCTTTGCAGCCGACGTGGAATGACAAAAAGCTTCATTCATGGCGATTTATAACACTAACGCCGAGTTTACTCGACTTTTAACGCGTTCTCAGTATTCTCAGCTATTCGATTGGTACTGCATTGTAATTTTATGACCTTAGGTAAATAATCTGTAATAAACTTATCACTGAACTCTAGAATCATTTATGTTGTAAGATTGCCAATCCAACTTTATATAATATCCTACTGTATTAGAGTTCACATTGGAACACTTCCGGCTAGCATTTAGTATCACCTTTTGGCAATAATGCTACTTCGTTTTCGTAAATCAATTGACTCCAGATACCCCGTCAAAGGGAAACAAACAAGTGATCAAAGTCTTCCCCTCGCTTCGCAATCTGTTCTTTTTACTTTGTCAGTCGTTTGTTCATTTTGAAACAGTAACAAACCTCTGAATAACGCTCCGTTTCTGGATTGTATTAATAAATCCTAGATTGATCACCTGTAATAATTTCGTAAACATGCCGAGACGAGCCTGCTGGAATTAAGCATTCATGTATTCCACGTTGGTTTTTGATCACGGAGAGGTTGTGCGGCATCCAATGCAAAACTGTTCTCTTCATTACAAGGTGTTCTTGTAAAATGTCGTGAACGCTTCCTTATCCAATGTGCAATATGTGCTGAATCTATATATATATATATGTGTGTGTATGTTGTAACGACAGCTATTTGTACACACACACAGATATTCTGATCGTTGTGTTAGCGCGAGTGTTCTAGTACTTTCCGGGTCGAATGAGTGGAACGACCTGGATTGGCTTAGAAAGTTCTTTATTCATTCTATCGAGTATAAGCGCGTGTGCCGGGGAGAGTAAAATTAATTATTTCGGGAACGCGAAAGTGAACTCTACTCTGGAAGCGACTACGAGAATTCGAACTACGACATCTGCGATTATTATATAAGAAGCTTGGTGATTTTGGACGACGTAATCATTAATTCGCTGTGTGTGTGAAAAAAAATTATCCATTTATCATCCCAATCGGCATTTTTACTCACCCCTCACGTGACAATATTATCTTTTAAATATTTCACTGCCATCACGTTTCCTTGGCCTTGCCACGGCTGGCAAATGGAGACCACTTCTTTCTTCATCTTTACTAAAGTAATGAATATGGAGGGAAATTTTAATATTGGAATGTTCGTATTTTTACTTATAAATAATCGTTATTTCATGCTCACATAGATTCTTTTCTTTTAATTAATTAATTTATTTAATTCAAAATTTTGTTTTTATTTTTTGTAAAATATCAGTGTTATAAAGCTTCTACTCCGTTCACATGTTACAGTCTATTTTTTTCAGACGGTAAAAGAGGTCATCCAGCATAGAGATAACAAAGTGTCCCCAACCGCACCGTGCTATTTTATTTATTGCAATCACTTACTACCTACTACTGCTACTACACCCTGTTAACTTAATAAAATATATCATCATGGAATAGATACTTTTAACTATAGAAGTTGCCTTTTTATTCCGAGATACAACAAAGCCTTTAGCAAGTGGTAAAATTTACATAAAAAAGATTCCGACGAATTGAGAACCTTCTCCTTTTTTGAAGTTGGTTAAAACATGAATAATACTCTTTACTAAATCGTTTGACACTGCCAAGTTACATACATCTTCGCAACGGTAGGTAGAACTGATAAATTTTTAATTAGAACAAGGTATACATAGCTTATAATAGATATCTTATAATATAAGGTACATGTTATGTATTATGTAAGAAAATATTAGAAAATACTTTTATCGTGATAAATTGGCTAGAAATTTCTCACATTAAAAGTAGCGTAAAGCGTTTTGATTTACTGTAATTATAAAAATCATTTAACGATATATCTTTTGGCTACTTCTTTTTTGTGTCCACTTCTTCACGAGCAACAGTATTTAAATCGTTTGCTGAATAATAAATGGAAAAATAAGCCTTGAAGATGAACTGAAGATCGTTCGGCCGCCAAACGCAGTCAACCAAGAAAACGTTCGAGCTTTCTAAAAATTGATTAGAGAAAATTGAGTAAAAGCTCAACATATTATGATCGAGATCGAGATCTTGATCGAGAACTAGGTATTGGATTTGCAGCATTGTAAACCACCATTTTCCAACAACTTTTTTTTCAGGAGGTGTTGTTCAAGATGAGAGATTTACCTGATTCCAATAATTAAAAGACAAAATGTTTAAAGCAGGGAAAATGCAACGGCTACGTGCTCAAGGTAAATACTTTAAAAAATCGATACCTACTATAACCAAGTATTTTTTAAGGTATCAATCTTTAATAATTATAATTTTTGAGTGCATATTTAATTTCTTTTTTTAATTAGACGTTAAAATACGTACTACTACTACTACTTAAACTATTAAAATTATTTGATCATACCATTGAAATTATTAAAAAAATCTAATATCAATTTTAAGAATCGGAAAATAACATACTCGTACACACATACAAATACACATGTTTTAAATTTAAACAGGACAATAGGAAAAAGCAAACTTCCATGACGTTCTTCAATAAAATTGAGCATACTTTAACAGCAAGAAGTCCCATTGTAGATTTTTAATTACCAAAGCACCAAGCTCCCTATATGCAAATTGAATTCGCCAAACGCAGAGCCGTCAGTCACTTCTTCACACATAGACGTATGTACTTCTTGAAATTCTTCACACTGCAAAACATTCAAAACACGCACAGTCGCGTGTCCGTGCGCGGCATGCATTTAGCGATCAAAAACCGGTGCAATAAAAATAAGTTTCGAATATGTGAGGATAATGAGCATGTAGTTAATCAAGATGCTCAATAAATCGCGGCCATGACAATAGCCGATTTGATATGTAAATCGTATAACAATCATTTTCGTATTAGGTGTTCTTGATTGTACTAATCGTGATTACATACATTACTGTCCTTTGGTTAAAAGACAAAGGTTATATAAACTTTATAATGTACTAGAAAGAATGAAACTAACTTATCACAACGATTATGTGAGATAAGTAATTATTTATAGAAGTAAGGGCGACAAACGATCACAAAGTCCGCTTGATGCTGAGTTAGGATTGCGAGGTGGTCGCGAGTAGTCTGGATTCTCCCGACATTTTAAATGATGTTCAAATTCCTGACAAAACTCAAAATCTCTAGACAAACAGCTTCTCGGAAAGTTATCGTATGACTTTTGATTTAATAAAAGATGCGTTAGCAATTAGACTGAATTTTGAAGTTAATGGTTTGAATTTGAAATATTTACTGTATACTACTAAAGGGTACAAATTTATGGACTCTAGTAAAGTCCAATGTCAAATACATACATGTGGCAACCTAAAAATTAAGTATTAGAGTACTTTTTGTAGCTTCTTAATAAAAATAAAAATATATTTTTTTAAATATTTATTTCTCCCGACAACGACCCCAAAATCGCGACATTTTCCAAATTTGTCCAGATATTTGGCAAACCCATGCTAAGTGCATGCAATGGCCTATGCACACCTACTAAATTTATTTATCCTCGCTTGTGAATTAAAATGCAGAAGCGTTATCATCCCTGAGGACGCTGGTATTACGTGCGATCGTGGTCCTGCCCTGGACCATTTTCGACCCTTTTCGTGCTGCAGCCTATGATATCACCTTAACGCGTTGTTATATTACGTAAAAATGATAAAATCCATCATACATCATACATTTTACATATCAAGGAACCTAATTGAACTTATAAACTCCATTGTTTTTTTGTTATATAGTGATTGATACATTGAATAGTGTAATTTAACAAAATTCTAAAAAGAGATAAAGTTTCTCTTAGCTGAATTTTATGAGGGGTTATTTGTATGCCATAGAGATATAAACCACATATAATAACTATTTTTACCGACTTCAAAAAGGAGGAGGTATTAAAATCGACTGTGTTTTTTTATGTGTGTTACCTCATAACTTTTCTCTGGGCGAACCGATTTTGATGATTATTTTTTTATCTGAAAGCTGGTGCTTCTCCCCACATAAATTAATTCAAGATCTGATCAGTAGTATTAGAGTTATATTTAGTAATGCCTTTGAAACTCGAAGAATAATGCGTGTTTAATTGACTTCGAATACACTGATTCGGTCGTATTGAAGCCAGTTATACAAAATTTCAATTTTACCACTTGTTTAAAAGTGTCTGTTTGTCAGTCTGTGTGCTTGTCTGTGCGAGTCTTGGCTGAGCCGATTGTAATGAAATTTCACCAATAGATAGAGGGAAATCGCAGGAGTATTATATATTTTACTGTAATAAGGATATACTTAAATAACGTAAATTGATAAATCAAATTACGTTATTTGATTATCCCAAATCTAAATAACGCTACTTTATTAGAGCCTACCCAGGTGAAGTCGTAAATAAAGATGCATTCTGGAAAGGCCTACGGCCAGCTTAAGAAGGCTGTCGATGTATGATATAATCAAACGTGAACATTTATTGTAGATGACGATTAATCACTTTACTTAATACTTTATATTCTTAAACAAAACAACAATGAACAAAAATAAACGAGAATTAAGAACCAACAATTTCCGATAAAATTTATGTAAATCTAATTGGTTTAAATGGCATTCGCGGACATACTGCGATGACATAAAGGTCACTTTATATTGATTATGCTGCAATAGTGTATCATAGTGCGTCTGCAATACAAAATAAATAGTTATGGAAAAATCCTTTACGATCGGGCAATGTGAAGACAGATTAACCAGGAGCTACTGAATTGCTCGATATTATATGGCAGTTAAAATAAGTTTTGTATTGCAGACACGCTTTACACGAGCACCCATACGATAACATCGGTTTCTTTCTACTGCCCAGATATGATCAGTGCCCACGGCATAAAGTTAAACTAAATGGTCATAACTGTCAAATTTGCGAGCTTACACGTCGGTCACTTGATTACGTACGTAGTAGACATATGTGCCGGAAATATTTCGTACTGGACATTAGTATGGCGGGCAGGGATGACTGATTCACGCAGCCGCGGCCCGCTGCGCTGGCTCGATTCCGAACGCCCGATTTTATCTCAGGTTTTTTATATATCCCACACACCTAGTGTAGACTATATTACTATGGAAAACGTTCGCTTGTAGTTTTGTAATCTACTGAGAGTTGACTGCCCTTGAATTTTTGTTAATTGACTGCAGTTTTAAATGTGGATTTAATTAACCACTTGTTTAAGAAATAAATGGCCGTTTAGGGTAACTGCCGATATCGCCCCTAGGTGAAAATGTCTTAAAGATGATATCCGCATCATTGATAATACGTTTCTATAAAATATAAAAACAAAACATTAGAGAAGATTATAGAACATAACATTATAGAAGATATTAGTGTTCTTTATAAAATTATAACTTACTTCTAAGAGACAGTCGTAACAAGGAAAAACTTTCAAATGTATTTAAATGTATACGTAGAATTTCATGATAGAATCTCGTATTCTGATATAATGTCGATTATTATTAAAGAAACCCACTGACAAAACTCGTGTGCTCTAAGAAAATGTTTTACACACTATTAAACCCTTCAAAATAACGATTTGTAGCCGTTATTTATTTAAAGATTTTTTTTATATCCAAGTATCTATGACATTCATCAACTTTGTAGCTGTAAACCTTATTTTTTCTTTCTCATTAAGCATATTTTAATTTACATAACTTTTCTATTTCATAACCCACATTGACTTTGTCTACAAAGAACGCCTACAAATCTACAATATTGGTCTATAATAAAAATAATTTTAATATGAACTGCGTGTCCAAGGCAAGTATTTTATTTATCGAAATTCCCAGTATTTTGTTATTATCTCAAATACTATGTGCGATATGGGAAAATGGTTAAAATAGAATTTAAATACCCGTTAATTTCATTAAATCCTTTAATACTTACCTACAGTGGTTGTAAAATGGTGTTGAATCAGAACATTATTAGGCATTAGAACTTTATGAGATAGAAGATAAAGTGTAAGAACCTTTTTTGTGTAAAATTACAAACAATTACAAGCTTTTTATATATCTTTTATAGTTTATGAGATAATCATTAAAAACCATGTTTTTATAAAGTTTTCGATTATATACATATAAAAAAATTGGATGTTTTTCGGATAAAATATAACCCAGATAACTCCTGGTCTGAAGTGCACAATTGGTTTAGCCATTTCGGAGATAAGCACAAAAAGACTGATAGACAGATAGAGAAAAACAAATAACTCCTAATAGGATCCACTTCCTTGATATTATAACAGATACTCCAATCTTATTTATGTGTAGGTATTCCAGTATACACATTTTAGGTAAGTAATGATTTCCCCAGAATTTAATATAACGTCTTTTACTGCTCTCATAACATAATCTTGATGTTTTATTGCAATTACTTTTATTTATATCTCAACAAAAAAAACAGGACACAGTTACGTTGGTTTACCGTCGCTTTAGATCGTTTAGTGTTTACTTCGGTCTTAAACAAAGAGGTAGCTGCATACATTTACGTCGGCAGACATTCCGACTGCGATCTACCTGTCAGATGTGGCGATACGAGTCAGATGGCCTGATAACTTCGAAAAAGAGGCGTTGCGGTGCAAAGACCTCTTAAATCTTAACCGTTACACATGTATTCAAATTGACTATTGTTTTTTATTGCTACCTAGTTTTTTGTGCGTACAGACCTACTTGTATATTGCAACACCGTTTTATTTTTTATGATTTATTTTACTTTTGAAGCTGTAGAAGTAAGAAAAATTTCTGTTAATTTAGTTGCATTGTGTATCTGACCTAAACACCATTAATTGCCGACTGCATGACTCACCTCTCGCCATATTGTAGCTCTTGCTTGGGTTTAAATGCAGCGAGCACTCTTATGTTCGTGAGCCATGTTACAATAAGTGTGTGTATTTTTTAAATATGTAGTAATAAGCGTATCAAACGAGCACACAATCCACTTGATGGTTAGTGGATGCTATGGCACTTAGACATCTTTATCTATTCTTGATTGACAATTAAAATACAGACGCGTTATCACCCCTGAGGACTAAGATATTCTCTCCTTGATTCTAGTAAAAAGGTTCTCCGGTTCTCAACGCTCACTATACGAAACTTCTCAGTATTAAGCTAAAAATACCTAGAGTGGAGACTGGAAGCAGCAACATAGATGACCACGTCATTGTCAATCCGCCCACCAAGCGTGGTCAAATTCTCCCCACAACTGAGAAAGCCAATGTCCAAATGGAAATGTATTTTTCTTGGCTAATGAAGAAAAGTATAATCATTTAAGGGCATTTAGTGTAACTACATATTATTGAAAACTAGCGATCCGCCCCGGCTTTGCGCGGGTGATTTTTGGATCTTGACAACACGTGCATTTTATACATAACCCTTCCTCTTGAATCATTCTGCCTATTGATGAAAACCGCATCAATATCCGTTGTGTAGTTTAACCCTTCAAGCGCCATAAAAATCCCATGCGTGCGCCCGGCAAATCCCGAGCGGTCGCATGCGACCACACCCACCCACAGCACTTAAAACCATTAAAACTTATATTTAGAGACTACTTTTCTAGTTTCTAGTTTTCTAGTTGTCTAGTTTTAGTTTTGAAGTATCTATACAAAATTTTCTATCCTGTGGTCTAAACAAAAGTTAGGGTTTACTTCATTACAAAAAGTTTTTATTGTATTTTGATATCAAAAAAAACATACCAAGCCAATGTCGGCAGCGTGAAAATCACAAATATTTCAATATATATTACTCGAAATTATTTACGTAAAAAGATAAATAATATTCACACAAAAACTTTCATTACAATTTTATAATAAAACACTATACTAAAACACTAGAAAAATCCAAAAATCAACACAATAACATACACGCGAAAATGGCATACGAAATGAACGTGGATTATAAATAAATATCTATAAGATGTCTTGACTTTTATTGCACTAGAAGACAGAGTATTTTCTATTGATTATATAATGCCAAACTTCTTCATAGAAAAGTAGTTTCTATATATAAGTTTTCATGGGTTAAAGTGCTGTGGGTGGGTGCGACCTCATGAGACCGCTAGGGATTTGACAGAACTTGGCCGCGTTCTCATGTGATGACTAGATGATTGAGAGGTTATAAGATCTAAGGGTACAGATGGCGGGAAGCGACTTTGTTTTGTACCATGTAGAGATGTGAAATATCCAAAAGTGTTCTTATTTTTGTGGATCCCTGGTAATGGCGGCGTATGAGATCCTATATCATCCAGTGCGTGTTGAAAGAGGCGACAGAGAAAATTGAAAAATTAGATGGGCGGCAGAATATTCCTGATAATAACTTAAAATGGTAATAATCTGCGATTGTCAAACCACCTGCCAAGCGTGGCAAAATTCCAAATACCTCCCCTATGAAGCAAAGTTAAAGATTTTTGTACTGCCGACTTCGATATAAATAAAAAAGAACACCACCAACGTAGTCGAAGACAATTAAATATGCATTACTAAGGATAGCACGAAAAATCTTCATCAAAATTATATGGGACCACATGTGAAGCACTAGCTTTCAAATAAAAAAAGAATGATCAAAAAATCAAAAAGTAACACATATAAAAATACAGTCGGTTGAAAATTAAACCAGTATGCCGCACCACCCCCAGACTTTACTGCTAATAGGCTCCGACTCCTACGGTACTGCTCCAGTTTACAACTTTCAAATACTACAATATTATATATGGAAAAACCATTCCAGCGTTATGTTTTGTTTCGGTAAGACGACTGAGTAGACTTTGTGCTTGCACGTACACCTGTCGCACTAAAACAAAATATTATACACCTTGAGTAGATACTATATTTTCCAACAGTATTAGAAAGTTCTCACCGTGGTCGCAATCGATCGGAGGACATCATCATAATTAGTAGTCAGATATTTTTACCACACAACGTATAGTGTGTCGAGGCAAAATAGTAGCTCGCTTTCCGACATAATATTAAAGAACTTGAAATGTTATTTATTTCGTTTAAACTTAATTTTAGAGCATCATATTTAATCAATTCATTTTAATTTATTTTTGAATTAAAAATTAGTAGGACTCATTTTCTGTTCAGGTGTCCGTCTGGGTAAATACATATTTACGCTTTTACAACAGCCACAGTGCTACAGCGGAGGTACTTACACGTATTCCAAACTAAAGGGTGTAAAGAGAGTCAGTATAACAACAGGCTTTGAGGCATTACATCTCAATCTTTATAGAGGATAACACATCTGTAGCCTTTTTGTTCAAGTTCTCTGCAGGTGTCCATCGACTACAGAAGCCATTTTCCATCAGATGGACCGTAAGTTCGTTCGTCGGTTATATAAAAAAGCAAACATTTTAAGTAATTCATACACTCGTCTATATATCATGGCATCAAACAAACACTCAAAGATTCTCATAACAGCTTCTTAAAAAGTAAATCTACTCTTTCGAAACTTATTATCATTTTTTATATAGTAAAGGTGACAAATGAGCTCACAGTCTACCTGATGGCAAGTGAATGCTTTGGCCCATAGACATCTAGATTTACGCCCGACTAAGAATCAAAATGCAGATACTTTGTTACCCCTGAGGACTAAGATGAAATGCCTCGTTTCCAGTAAAGGGGGCTTCCGGTTCTCTACACTTACCGCACGAAATACAATATCATTTAGTTGCTGACTAATTTAGAAATATTAAGCTGCTATTTTACGCTGGTATTCTGTGAGAGCATGGTCCTTCTCCGGTCAAACCGACCCATTCGTGCTACGACCATAATATAGCTGAAGCATAGTTCTACAAAATATAAATATGTTCAGGATATTTAACTGACATCATGTCAGAGTGCTTACAAGTCGACGTAGTCTACACTGACTACAGTAAAGCTTTCGACCGTTTAGATCACGTTATACTTCTCGGCAATCTGCTGAAGCTGAAGTAGATATCAGTGGCAGTCTTTTAGTGGCAGTTTAGGTGTTTTAAATATTATATTGAGAATCGTTGTCAAACAGGAGTCCTCAATAGTTATGTCAGCAAATGTACAAATCCCTTCGGGGGTACTTCAGGCATCGCTGTTAGGTCCGTTGCTTTTTGTGATTTTTAAAAGTTTTTTTCTAAAATAAATGTTTATGCTAGTTATCACGGTGCAAATTTTTCATACTTTGCCTTTGCACGAACATAGGCGCATATTCTGAGAGGGTTTTAGGGCAAGGAAGTGTCCGCCGCGCTGCCCCAATGCGTGTTGGCTAACTTCACATGTCTTCGAAATATTTTATTTTTATTTCTCAGAGATGCAGGTTTCCTCACTATGTTTTACTTCACCACCGAGCACGTGGTAAATCTGTACTTAAAATTGCAATTAACAATTTCATTGGTGCCGGCGGGGATCTAACCCGGGTTGCTCACGTACTGTGAAGTTTACGACCGGCATAGCACATATGATTTATATTCTTTTTTCTAAATTGGCAAATGGCAATGTTGACGGTTTGGAGCGGTCCTCTTTAGAAAACCTCGCTTCCCATGCGCCACAAATGCGGACTAAATACAGGCAAGAATTTGAATGAAATTTCTAATAACGTTGACATGAACTTGTTTAATATCAGTATTTCAAGGTCAAAATAATATATTTTTGCGATTTTTTTTAATGTGTTCTTTCCAATTTTGTTAATTTACTGTGTTTGTCTTCACCAATGTTTAACTTTTACCGACTTAAATAATGATATCTGTGCTCATATTATCTATACTCGAAAACTTTCAAATGGCCTGCTGGTTGTGATTCATTTATATACCATACAGTGTAAGTTTTTCAAAAAAAAAATTAAATAAAAGTAAATGATTCGACAATTTGAAATATAGTTTTGGTAGACACAGTGCATTGTTTCATGTTCCACAGGCAACTTTCCAGGAGTAAAGTTACGTCAACGTATGCACTTTTGTCCGTGAATGGACTTGGAGCAGGCGTCTTTTCAATACACATTGTTGTTGTTGCTGACGTCATAGCATGTTAATGTTAAGATATACATACACTTATCAAGAGGTGTAGTAACTTATGGGATAAGTGCTCGTCCCAAATTTGACAGTACGCGAGCAACCCGCGTTCGATCCCTGCCGGCAATAATGAAAATTTTAAATGCAATTAAATAAGTACTGATTTACCTAGTAATCGTCGGTGAAGGAAAACATCGCGAGAAAACATGCATGTCTAATGAATAAACAGGTGTACAAATAAAAATCGACGTTAAATAATAATAATTAACGATTATAAGAAAAAAGGCCTAAAAGTCCGTCAACAGCGTCACTGTGTTGATTACTTAAAAATAATTATTATTACATTTCATTTAAATATTATTTGGATATTTAATACTTACATTTTATCAAAACAGTACAACAAGTAAGTTTTTTTTTTGTATCTATATATCTCAGTTCAGTCTGTCTATGCCTGGTTATCGTTTATCGTGTAATCATATCGACTGAACCCTAAAATGGACATAAATTTAGCATTTTCGAATACAAATGTCCTACGTCAGTCGCTCTACGCGTAGACAAATCGGACATTTTCCTGTTCTTTGTATTGCCCTGTTGGTGCATTAACATTACTCGATCAGTGGATACGTGCCTAAATTCACGATGAATGTTGTTATTTACCAATTCTAGATCACGTTACGAAGCATGTTTGGTATCCTTTTGTTGTATGGAGTACACAAAGGATATCCTGAGATATTATAAACTCACGTACGTGTTCTGTGCAATCTCATTAACCTATGTCGATCGTCTGTATTGTAAAACGTGATTGGAAATAAAATTTTTTTATTATTGTCCCTTTCATAGTCTGACAGATGAAAACAAAATACACATGCGTTTAAAAGACACTGTTATCGCCGTGTAAGTTCCCGAACAAACCTGTAATTATTCTACACTTTTACTATACTTGATTTGTGTTATGAAAGTTTATAAAAAATTCAAGATGAATAAATACTTGAACAACCTAAATTTCAAATGTTAGAAAACAGTGGGCAATGTTCGGTAGATTAATGCAAATCTTCTCACTATACGTCAAAACTTGAAAATAATTTGTATTATATCTACGTGGTACCTTTATTGCTGGCTTTATGGGGAAGCTCAAGATTCCTCAGCGAGCCTCTCCATAGAGCTATGCTCGGAGTTTCTCTTCGCGATTGACTTTCTCTGATTATAACCCAACGAATCATTAAGTAGCAATAAGCCATGGTTGGCATTGGCCATGGCCAGGTTTTTGAGTATTGTTATTGTATATTGTATTCTGCAAGACCCGCCGCAGAAGAACACAAAAACTCTCCGATCACACTCTTAATCTCATGGCTGTTAGACGGGAGATGAGGCTGCAATCGTCAACAGATTTGACAGCATACAGGCAACTGAACAGACAGATCTCCAAATGCATACGGCGAGACTTACGCAACTTTAATACTTCTCGTATTAAAGAAGCGATCGAGCGGAACCAGGGCTCCAAAGTCTTTGCCAGAGATCTGTCTGCCAGAAAGAGCCAACTGTCAAGGCTGAAGACTGAGTGTGGCAACATCGTTTTCGGGACACCTGAGATTTTGAGTGAGATTGAGAGGTTCTATGGGCAGCTGTACACATCATCGTTGGAGCCACACGCAAGTGTGAGTAACGATCCAAGAGCAAGTCTTATCCGACACTATTCCGATGATATCCCGGACGTCAGTCTAAGCGAGATTAGAATGGCTCTCCAGCACCTTAAAAACGGCAGGGCCCCAGGCGAGGATGGAATTACAGCGGAGCTTCTGAAAGCGGGTGGAACACCGGTACTTGAAGTCCTTCAGAAGCTCTTCAATTCCGTCCTCCATGGTGGCACTACTCCAGAGGCGTGGAGCAGAAGTGCGGTGGTCTTGTTCTTTAAGAAAGGCGACAACGCTCTCTTAAAGAACTACAGACCGATTTCCCTTCTGAGCCGCGTCTACGTGCTGTTTTCGAGAGTCATTACGAATCGTCTCGCACGCAGACTTGACGACTTCCAGCCTCCCGAACAAGCCGGTTTCCGAAAAGGCTTCAGTACCATAGACCACATACATACCCTGCGGCAGATTGTACAGAAGACTGAAGAGTACGATCTGCCACTTTGCCTGGCGTATGTGGACTATGAGAAAGCCTTTGATTCCGTCGAAATTTGGGCGGTGCTACAGTCCCTTCAGCGGTGCCAAGTTGACTGTCGGTATATCGAAGTGCTGAAGTGTTTGTACAGTAGGGCTACGATGGCTATCCGAGTACAGAACCAGAGCTCGAAACCTATCCAACTGCAGAGAGGTGTAAGACAGGGTGACGTTATATCCCCGAAACTCTTCACCGCTGCATTGGAAGACGTTTTCAAGCTACTGGACTGGAAAGGATACGGTATTGACATCAATGGCGAGTACATCACTCACCTTCGATTTGCCGACGATATAGTCCTTATGGCAGAATCGCTGGAGGACTTAAGCACTATGCTCAATGACCTCAATAGTGCCTCCCAACGGATAGGTCTTAAGATGAACATGGACAAAACAAAGATCATGTTCAATGTCCATGTCACACCTATGCCGGTAGTTGTTGGGAGCACTATGCTCGAAGTTGTTGACGAATACGTTTACCTGGGACAAATAGTCCGACTAGGTAAGTCCAACTTCGACCGAGAGGTCAATCGACGGATTCAACTCGGCTGGGCAGCGTTCGGGAAATTACGGCATATCTTTTCGTGAGGTATACCTCAATCTCTAAAAACTAGATTGTACAACCAGTGCGTGTTGCCAGTGATGACTTACGGATCTGAGACGTGGTCCTTCACTGCTGGCCGTATGAGGACGCTTAAGGTCGCTCAGCGAGCTATGGAGAGGGCTATGCTCGGAGTTTCTCTGCGTGATAGACTCAGAAATGAGGATATACGCAGTAAAACCAGAGTGACCGACATAGCCCAACGGATTAGTAAGCTGAAGTGGCAATGGGCCGGCCATATAGCTCGAAGAACCGATAACCGATGGGGAAGAAAGGTTCTCGAGTGGCAGCCTCGTACCGGTAGGCGTAGTGTAGGGCGACCCCCCACTAGATGGAGTGACGACCTGGTAAGACATGCAGGAAGTCAATGGATGCAGGTGGCTCAGGACCGTGCTTTGTGGCATTACTTGGGGGAGGCCTATGTTCAGCAGTGGACTTGTGAAGGGCTGTAATGATGATGATGATTGTACTTGGATTATTAAGCGAAGTGTAGGTCGCCCGCCCCAATAAGTAGAATGACCTATTAAGATATGTATGAAGTCGATTGATGCAGATGGCTCAAGATCGTGCTTTGCGAAATTTCTTGGTTAAAGTCTATTTTCAGCAGCGGTCTTGTTATGGCCTGTAATAATGGAACGGGGCAGGACCACGCCCTGACTAATACCAGCATGCAATAGTAGCTTAATGGTTTTAAATGGTAAATTTAACGGTGCGTTTTCGATATGAGCTTCCTTAGATTTTTTTACATATTGTTGCGCGCTATAACTAGCGCGCGGTATATGGCGGGTAATCACTAGCGCCATCTAGTATCGAATGGAAGAACTAAGCTTTCTAGAAAGCTCCACACTCGAACTTTCTGCACCTGGTTGGTCGGGGGCCGGTATTTGCTGGAATATTCTGGATGAAAAGGCCTATATAAAGTCGCTGAGGGCCGCGACCGGCGGAGTATTGAATTGGCGATATGAGCGAAGCCATAGCGAAGCTTTCGGAGCGAAATAAAGTGAACTTAAGTGTTAAGTGTGATTAATTATTAGTGTGTATTAGTTTTAATTGGTGTTCAGTAGTTAAAGTGTCAATTTTGGTAATTCAATCGGCAGTTTTTATTGTCACGAACCCTAAGCTCGTAACAATATGTATATTTTTTATGAGTTTATATTGTAACTGTTGGTACTTGTGAGTTTCTTGCCGCTACTTCTCACAAGATCTTGCAGTAGGGACTTGTTCAAACGATGCGATTGCGTAGCATTCGACTTTCAAGAAGTTCTTTTAAAAATGATTGCTTATATTTACGCGAACACTACACATTGATTAAATATACTTTTACTGTATCTTATCGTGTTTAATTTTAAATGATTTTTGATTCCCGACGTTACGGGTGCTTTCCAGCACCTATGGCCACGGGGGACTGCGGTGACTGACGTCCCGATGTCTATGTTAACCCTAAGCTGTAGGTACTCCCTTCAGCTTTTTAATTATTGTCTATGGTCTGATCTATGCATAGATCTATCTAGATAAAATCCGGTAAAAGTTGTTTTAATCAATACTTTTTAAAAGGTAATTTAAATAAAAATATTTGATTATGACTTTGACTTTGATACACCTCGAACGGCCTCTACTCAAGCATTGCAACTGAAGTGAGGCTAAGGCTTTACACTTAGGATTGACTTTGATTTCGTCTTCATTATATTTTTGAAGTGAAAATTTCCTAAAATCGTTGTGATTTGAATCTAGATGAAACGAAAACGCGACACTAAAAAAAGACAAAGGTATACATCTATAGGATTTAGCCTGCGAGATAATAAGAGAATACAGTACACAGTGTTTCCTAATATGTATAGAGATTATGCATGAATATGCATGAATAGAATAGAATAGAATAATTTTTTATTCAATATAGATTACAAGTAATTCTTATGAAAAGTCAATATTTTACGTTACCACTGGTTTGAAAATTAAACCTCTGTTCTGGGAAGAACCAACACGAAACCCAGCGGGACTTTTTTTTAAATAAATTTTACAATGATAACCCTTTTTATACAGTTTTAGTTTAATTAAATATTTAAACTTGGTAATAGAGAGACCTTGTATATTTTCTGGGACTTTGTTGGAATAGCTTATACATTAACCCAAGAATGAATTACTAACTCTGTGGAGTCAAGAAACTGGTAGCACCATGTGATCAATGAGTTGTAAGGATTAATTTGTTGATGATAAAATAATTCAAGTACTTGCGATGATGAAATTATAAACCTGGAGTAAAATTATGTGTATCCGGTCAAGCAACTTGTTTGTAATGTTAATTCCATTCTATGTATACGCAAAAAAACTTGAAGGGCATTGATTGAGACGTAAAAAATAAAACAAACATCGTACAACGTAGTAAACTTCATCACAGGATAAATTTAAATGTTTTCATTAATTTGTACGCTTAGTAAATTACATGTAACGTGCTTTAAATAACTCGGACATTAAACACCTGCGCATTTTTTAATCAAAAATTTGAATACATAAAAAAAATAATGAAATATTCATATAATTGCCTGTTTCGCAGAGCCATTGTCTTTGCACAATTTATAGTTCATACAAACCTACAAGGAGTTCTATATTTTTTTTCTAAACAGAGTTTTGTTACGACCTCGAAAAAGATTTATATTCTGCCATCACATTATTTGCAGTTGTATTCCACGAATTTATTTCATCGATGTACAATTAAACTTAAGTGGCACTACTTGCATTTTAACCAGTCTGTATCTACCCATTACAAACCAAGAAAACAAAAGTTAATACAGAAAACAATTACGAATTAGGCAATGTCTTCCGTTCCGGTATTCCCGTCATCATATTTGTATCGGGAGTAAAAATCGATGTGACTTATCGGTTATTAGTAATCGATGACATAATCGATCGCGTTTTGGCCTTCGTTTGCGTCATAAGACTCATAAAAGCATTGGCCGCAGACATACGATTCAAATTCAATGACACACTTGTTTCTCGAATATTTTTTTATTTATTACGTAATAACACACACATAGGTACACACACACATACACACACACACACACACACACACACACACACACACACACACACACAAACACACCTGTATGAATGCTACTTTATCCGTCGGGAGCCCACAATTATATTATCTTACCTTGTGATTTTTGCTCTCAATTAAAGCTTGAGTTTTTTACTAATATGCATCTTGCTGAATATAATTCGAATTTTCGACTAGTTACGAGAGTAAAAAGAGGAATTGTATTGTAAAATTATGCAAGTCTTTAAAACACCATTTAAAAAAGTATAATTTATTTGTAACATTGTATTTATTATTTTGTTAATGATTTTTATTTCAATATTTTTCCGAAAAATGCAAAATTTATAAATTTAAAAAAATAAGTAGCCTTTTTGTATTCTAATGTGTTGATAAGTGTTACAGTTTACTTCGAATACTATGTAGTCGACAAAATTGGGGTTTGATGTCGAGAGGTTCACAGAAGTCACTACAACACGGCTGGACGTGATCAGGTGCGGCCGAGACCTGGTAAGATTAATTATATATCGCTACAGTCTGCAGCTTCTCGGAGAATCTTATGGCAAGACAAATCACCTGAAATAAATAAGTACCTACCTATATTTTTACATTTATTCTAATCTTAAATTAAATCTTAATAAATTAAAACTTAACTATGTGCCGGAGCAAGTGCCAGAAGTTTCCCTTATAAATCTGCGGTGAATCGAGTTGAAGACAAGTTGGACTGGCTTGCAGGAACTGAAGACTGCAGAAGACGATTATCAGTAGTGAATGGTAAGGGTTCTTGAGGATAATGATGATGGCTTGAAGTTGTTGTTTCCGAAGGTTGCGGGTTGCGTGTTCAGATCACGTCGGGGTCACCACTGTGGCTGTGGCCGTGGAAAGAAAGGGAAGATCTCCCGCCGGGAAAGATGTTCAGCCCAGGGAGCGGCCAATGCTCCGAGTGGTAGTTTGAAGCTATTTTATATACATATACTGTTTTACTTCGGAACTTTGAAAAACTTCGGATTTTTTTTTAAATTTATAAGTCTAACAATTAAAAAGTACGTATTTTGTACGATAATTGCCCCCAGAACGGAGACTGCTATCTGCGCGGGACAGGATTATAGTGCACGAGTAAACTAACAATTCCCTCACTCTCACTGTCGGCATGGGACGGCAATTCGACACGAGCTCAAGCACTTTACGTGCTCTCTATTCCCTCACTCTCATAGTCCGATGGGATGGTAAACCGACACGACCGGAGAGAGATCATGTGCAGGACCAATGGCTTTAAGTTCTTTCTGAGGCACGAGGGTGAACACCGCCAACTTCCTGACGCCGGACTTATATTTGGTCCGACCCAGGATTCGAACTCCGGAAACAATGATTAGTTGACGTACTTACGACCACTAGATCAAGGAGGCAGTGGAAACAATATCTAACATTACATCACGAACAACCATCCGATTTTAATTTATGTATTTATAACATTCAAGTTTTAGCGTAAGATCCGCGCAGCAGCTATATTATTATGGTTGCAGCACCTATAGGTCGGCTTAACCGGAGAATACTTGCTATTCCAGTGTAAAATAGCAGCCAAATACTGCGTTGGAAAAAGTGATGTTTTTTTTACAGGATAGGGTGACAAACGAGCACACAGTCCACCTGATGGTAAGTGGTTGCTGCGGCCCATAGACATCTACATCTGTCCTCGATTCAAATAAAATGCAGATGTGTTGTCACCCGTGAGGACTAAGATGGAATGCCTCGTTGCCATACGAAATACAGCAGCATTAAGCTACTATTTCACGCTGGTTTTCCCCTGTCGAGCCGACCCATTCGTGCTACAACTATACTACTAATATAACTGCAGCATGGCTCTACCAAATGATGTGGAGAACTCATCATTTTTAATGGTAACGAGGCATTTCAGATGTAGGTGTGATATAATTTTACCGTTAAGTGGATTATCTGCTCGTTTGTCAACCTTATTCTAAAAACAACTGGCCAACTCTCAGGCCACGCACAATGTAGAGGTAGGGTTCCATTGTTACCGTCACAAAACGTGAACTTAAAAGGGGTTTTCTTGATAATGAGCATATTGACCGCTACAACGAGTAAAAATGGGCCCAAATAGGACGGTGATAATTAAAGAACTTATTTTCCAAAATTTCGGGCCCACTGAAAACTAGCGCTGTTGCTCCGGCGACAGCATAAGCTGAGTGAGGTCCGTTTGTATGACGCGCCAAAACATACTCGTAAAATATGAGAAACGATTTTTTTTGTGTTTCTATTTTTTTTAATTTATAATCTATAAGTATACATACTTTTAAATTGTTTTATCCATCAAATTGTTATTTTGTTTCCTATTTTTTTGTTTGTTTGTTATGATGTTTATAATTGATGTGTCCACAAATATTAAAATTTCTCTTCTTTCTTTCTTTCTTTCAATCAGATTTAGAGGGAGTGGTGTTCAAAAAAGATTAAAAATCTTTTCGATTTTGACAGTAATACAATCTACATCAAATCATTCACATACTAAGTCCGTACAAAGATGGTCATAGTGGACTATTTATATATTCCCGGCAGTGCGACCTTAAGATATGTATGACCATAACGAACCTTCTCATAAACCACCACTGCCTTAAATTATCCTGAGGGTCGTCCGCGTAAACCAAGAGTACCACATATGAAAAAACACTGTTTGTGTGACTATGAGATGTATCGTGAATCGAAAAATTATTGGTTCATACCCTCAGTGTTTTTGAAAGACCTATCCAACGATACTCTACCATAAAAAGTACTCTATAGATCACGCTCACATTAAAGTTAACAATGTGCCAGCAACGAAACTTTAATCCTCACCAGTTCAGATGATGGTCTTACTATTCTATGTACTGATTTACCGTCTACTTGTCACAAAAGCAAACGTCTTGCATTTAGCTAATAAGATTTAAACCACGAGAAGCTAATTTAACTACGCATATACCTACACATATGCTATTCTAGACAATCCAAGTATATAATTGAGACCTCGAATGAATACGAAATAATAAAGTTATGCAAATTTACCTTCAATCATACAATACACCAAACAACGGTCCGAATCGCAGATAACAAGGTACTTTAGCTTCCACTGCAGACGAATTCATGTTTTTTTGGCAATTTCACTGGAAATATTTCCAAAAACGTGAGAAAACTTTTGAATTAGCACTATATACTGTAATAAAATTACACATTAATATAGAAATATAAAAAATAAAGTAATATTATAAAATAAAATAAAGTAATAAAATAATAACACACTTCTAGTATGTTATTATTTTAATTTTATTCCATATCTGTTTGTGAATATTATTAACAGAAGTAAGGATGAAAATCGAGCACAAAGTCTACCTGATGACAAGTGGCAATTGTGTTTCTAAGACACCTTCATCTATCAGCGAATAAGGAATAAAATACAGAGGCGTTGTCACCTCTGAGGAATACGTTGGAATTTTTCATTTCCAGTAATCATTGTACGTTTCTCTACACTCATATGACAATTCAGGTAACAATAATTTACTATTTTACGCTGCTATTCTGTGAGAGCGAACTTTTTAGTAGAGCGAACCCCTTAGTGCTTCAAGCATAATACAACTGCAGCATGGTTTTCATCTGGATAGGTTAGTTTTATCTACTGTTTATTCTATGAAGTAACATTGCAACCATCATTGATACGGTTTGAAGGTTAGAAAAGCTAGTTCCATTCCATCCATTCCATTTCATTCCATTCATTACAGCTTATAAAAGTCAGAATCCGCTACAGCCTATAAAAGTAGATAGCAGTAAAATAAGCTTTTATATGCACCAAATTAATTAACTTACTGAAACTCCTAAATTACTATTATATAAGGTAAGCACCGAATATTGATCTAACTAAAATGTGAGCTGAATCTACAAAATAATTTTTTTTTACTTTTATAATTTGATTATAGCCTCGCTGTAAATTTCACAGTACGCGAGCAACCCTCGCCAGCACTAATGAAATTGTTAATTGCAATTTTAAGTGCTGATTTACCACGTGCTCGACGTCGAAGAAAAACATCGTGAGGAAACCTGTATATCTGAGAAATAAGAAAAAAAATATTTCGAAGATATGTGAAATCCGCCAACACGCATTGGGGCAGCGCGGCGGACAATACCTTGCCCTAAAACTCTCTCAGAAATGGGCTAAGCCCTGTGCCCAGGAATGGGACGTCTATAGGCTGTAACTTTTAAAGTCAACTACTGAGGAAAGGCTTCCCCATAGATTGTCTAATACATAGAATACTATAATACACAATAGAATGGTTGTCAAACTTATTTTGTACGAGATTCGGCGTCATCGGGAGCCCACATACAAGCAATTATGTCGTATTATCACTACTGCAAACACGATTCGCTGTTTTGACAGACTGAGTAAATTTACACATTTTAGACTTTTGTTTATTTTCAAAATCATCATTAAAAAATATTTTAAATTTTAATACTTATTTATATGTAAATAGTGTGCAATTTGGCATTTTCTAAATAATTTGCATGTGAAAATTTGGAAACGATTGTAACGTCAAAACACATATCGTGTTGACATTTATACGTGTGGATTGACATGTTAGTGACATGTTAGTGGCTACACGGGCTCCACCCACTCCCCCGTTCTATTATGTGTGTATTATAGTATTCTATGGTCTATTACGCCTCATAAAGGGAACATTCGCCGTACTTGCCACGCTTGGCCTGTGGGATAGCCACAGCAGTTTTTCATTATTTTGAGTTGTTATTGGAAATATGCTGCTACCTGACTTCTTATTCACATAAAAGATATTGGATATTCATTTACCGCCACTACACGGTTACATTTTATCTTCTTTGGGTCATGTCAGCCAGCGAAGATGAAATGTAGCCGTATGTATAAAACACTAGCGATCCGCACGGACCTACTGGGTCCAATTGAGTTTTTAAACCATCCAGGGACCCACTGAAATAAACACAAAAAGTTGATAAATGTCGTTCAAGCTGTATTCAAGTTTTAGCGAGATTAACGAACAGCAATTGATTTCTATATATAAGTTAAATAAAGTCAAAGTAATTTCATTATGTCCACGCATACAAGCTTATGTTTTAAATAATCGTCTAAATTACTTCATATAAAAGGGAAAAGTAGCAAAAATCTTTTATTTTAAACAATGGTGATGTAGACAGATGATGATAGATGGATGATAATAACCCCTGGAAAGGGTGATCGCTACTAAGCTATTTCTAATTTGTCTTGTGTTGTTTATTGTAAACATTATTTCAAGCTATTATTTGAAAAAAAAAATAGTTCCGCTGGGTTTCTTACTGGTTTTTCCCCAGAACAGAGTTTTTTTTTGTGAACCAGTGATAAATGAAAATAAGTGACTTTCGATATGTTGTTTACAAACTACATTGAATAAAAAAGTTTCTGTTTCTGTTTCTATAGGGATAACCAGAAAAGCCACGTAGAAGGTTATATTTATTTAAAGGAAAAGTTGAACAATTTACTCGCAAATGTTTCCAGATTTTTTAAACCTGAATTGAAAATTACTAGTACTGGAAACGTTCAAAGCATATGTTTCGTTGGAGCTAAATGTGAAAATTAAAACTTTTACAGCCATATATAAGTTTTTCAATAGTTACGGGTGCTGGCGCGAAAATTAGTATATTAATATACATATTTACCATTTTAAACCTATGACCAGAGGATAAATTAACATGACTACTTAACGAAAACTTCTTACGCATGAAAAACATGCGATCTGGCTATTCTAAGAAGCTGTAAACGTATTCTAAGCATACGTACGAAATAACTAATCGTTGATGAAGCGCGCGCGCGCTAACGGTGGCCCGTGGTGCTGCTCGCCGACTGATTGTATTCAAATATGGTATTATTCTAGTAATTTATACAGAGTGTTTAACGTCGTTACAATTGACGTCAAGGGGAATGTGTAATAATACGAAAAAGTTAAAATATAAAATCAAAGATTTAAAAAGAAAGACTGTAATAATTTCTTTCCAAATTCTAATCCCAGTCCAACGCGACGCATTGAACTTACACTACTGCGTTACCATAAAACGAAAGAGAAAGATGATTCACAAATGGCCGAAGCGTTTCAAAATAACTAGGTAGTAGGGTTTTTTATAGAATAAGGGTGTTAAACGAGCACACAGTCCACCTGATGGTAAGTTGAATCAAAATGCAGATGCGTTGTCACCCCTGAGGACTAAGATGGAATGCCTTGTTTGAAGTAAAAATGGTCTCCGGTTCCCTACATTCACCATACGAAACACAGCAGTCATATATTTTACGCTGGTATTCTGTGAAAGTGTGGTCCTACCCCGGTCGAGCGGACTCATTAGTCCTACAACCATAATATAGCTGCAGCGTCGCTCACCCCGCAAAAAAGTCCTACACCCAAAAACACTACAAAAATTATAAGTCCTTTTTGTACTTATGTATTCTTGAAAACCCCTATAAATATACAGTAAATTAAAACATTTATACAAAATCATATGTATTTTACGAGTATAACTTACTATAAATCAGGGTTTAATTACAATCCCTCCTGGTGTTAAGTGGCAATGAGCCCTAGATAGTAAATCGTATTGTATTAGCGTGACTGCCTCGTAAGTCTAGTAGTTATAAACGCGGCTGCTTATCATGAGGTCACGGGTTCGAAATCCGGGTAGGGCAAAAAAATCAGTTATTGGTTTTTTCCGTCAAGAAATACTTAGTAGCGCCTGGAGTCAGGATTTTGGCGATGTCTCACCACCCGTGCCTCAGAAAGAACTTAAAGCCGTTGGTCCTGCGCCTGATCTCTCTCTGGTCGTGTCGGTTTACCATCCCATCGGACTATGAGAGTAAGGGAATAGAGAGTGCATCTGTGCTTGTGGCTAGTCTTCCTTGTGGCTGGCCGCCAACCGAAAATCGGTCTGGAGGACATTATTATCATTATTACTAGCGTAACAAAAGTCTATTCACTCTTGCTTTGAAGATACTTTGATTGTAATTGGACGGAAAGGCAAACAACGGCAAATTATTTACAAAAATTAAAAATGCTCGTGGTAGGATCCAGGAGAGGACAGCTGATTGTGACTGTACAACAATTATTGCAGGGGTACACTGATGTGTAAGATTTTTTTCAATAAACCTATATATTAAATTTGCTGTAAATTATATAATTATTCATAATAACTGTCATCTAGGGTAAGCTTTATTTGTAAAACAAATGACACTATAAATAAAGACGAATATAGACACAAATATCCGGCAGTTAACTACACCTCTGAAAACTAAGAAAGAACGCCACATAACATGTTATTTTACGCTGGATCCTTCTACTTACTTTGGTTCGAATGCGTAAACAACATGCCTGCGTAAATACCTGTCAACCGTCTGTTTGTCCAATGATAAAAAGGGAATGTATAAATTCAGGCAAAGGTGAGGTAAAATATACTTCTGGATTTAATTTTTATAATAATAAGAAAAGAAAAAAATACGTCCCATACTTATATTATATTTGTGAAGATCTTTGAATGTTTGTAATTTAATCGCACATAAACGAATTTGGATGACATTCAGCACTTAGAAAATAAACTAACCCGGAAATGAACATTAAGGTTTTCTCTTTCCACGCTTCCGTTTGGGGCGCGGGTGTGAGGTAGTAATAGATATAACCGTAACCTAGACGATCGCAATTCTAGTGCTGATCTATCACGTTTGAATTTGATTTTATTAGTATACTATCCAGTTCCAGCGCGAAATATCGTTTTAAATTTGGATGAGTTATATTTTTTAATTGAGAATAATATTACATTCATTGCAGTTGAATATAATAATAACTTTTAAATAAATTTTTTAGTACTATACGCGCGCCCTTTGCTGTAAGTTAATTGCACTATGGCTATAACCTTCGCGCAAGAGCAAGCAAAAAGTTGACAAAGTTTTCCGCAATCTGATGAACAGCGCATAAAATACAAACAATCATTAATTTATATATTAGATTATAATAAATATCTTTTTGATGTTTTTTCTGTTTATCTGTTACGTAATTAAAAATGAAAAATCGATGACGCTATTTAAATTAATTTTATTATTGTGGACATTTTTAAGCCCCAACATAAGCTATCCCACATAGCATTGCTAAATTTATTTTGCAAAGCAAAAGCCGAAAAATTTAAATCATAAAACTTTTCGCTTACCATCGTCTATAAAATTTTATCTATAAACATTATCACAACTCAAGAAATTTCCCCGAAATTTCCTCTCTAGTGAAGATAGAACAGTATTGTTTAAAAAATCCTTTTTATCATTTTTCGAACTCGAAGTTATATATCTAAATCGATCTTTATATAAAACATCCACCTGTACGTTCGCAACACACGGCGTATAGTATTTATTCGCGCCGCGTACGTATCTCATTGCCGCGTCTGTACGCGTATCGGTCTATGAATGTCATTATACTGGATTTAGCACTTTTTTAATCTATGATATACACCGACAAGCATATTCTTTGCCGGAATACTTTAAGGAATTAATATTTTTGCATACGTTACCCGCGTCTCACCGTTTACCGCTTACGTCATACTAATATGTACTTTATTATTTTTGGAATACTATACATAATATACGAAGGAATACTAAAAATTATGGACATTTGTTTGAAGCTGTTTAAGGTTTTATTAATGAAAAGAATAATCATTTTCGGATCTACTAAAATAATTGATTAAAAAATCCTGCAAAAAGCATTCCTTACAAACTCGGTCATTTTTATTTTGTTTTAATTTAAATACCGTGAAAACGTAAAATAGGAAAATGATAGATTATTTGTGAATATATAATCTTTGCCGTGTAGTGGCGGCTTAAAAGTATCCCGTGGATAACGTAAAATATTAGCAAAGCGTAACCATCGCAAATATCCCAAAAATTAAACTGTTTTATATTTTATCTTTTTTTTCGCCCTTCAGTTGTTTAACCCATAGAATACTATAATACATGCATAATAGAATATGATAGTAGGCACCTAGGAGGGAGCTACGAGGGAGCACCTATAGCCACTAACGTGTCAATTTACACCTATAAACGTCAACACAATCAATCGTTTTCAATTTTCATGTCAAGCGTCGCTGCATGCAGATTATTTAAAAAATGGCATATTGTGCAATAATTACCTACGTGTCGAAGGAACAGCGGGAAATGGAATTTAAATAAAGGAGACATATTCTACAACCAGTAAGTCGTAACTATTTATATTTTGTAAATATTAGAAACAAATGTAAAGAAATATGAAAGTGTCAAAAATATTAATCAAAAGTCTAAAATGTGTAAATTTGCTCAGTCTGTCAATACAGCGAATCGGATTTATAGTAGTGATAACGACGTAATTGCTTGTATGTGTGCTTCCAGCGACACCGATCCTCGTACAAAATAAGGTTGACAGCCATTCTATTGTGTATTATAGTGTTCAATGGTTTAACCCAAAGAATTTACAGCAGCACGTAGTAAGCCTCTTCCCATTGTAGGTAGTATTTACCATGTCGTAGCAAGTGTGTCACCCCTGAGCGTTTAGATGGAATATATAATAGTAATATGATGTCTCTTTACACCCTCTCGACCGGAACAAAGTTGTGCGAGCACTGCTACTTAATACCAGAAATAGGTGAGGTGGCGATGAAATGGCAGGCATCCAGACAGTCTTCTGGCCAGAAAACGAATCCTATCACCTAGACTAATTAACAACACTTATGTTTGATGATAGCTTGTGAGTTTTGGTAAGGACACCGCTAGAACATCAGGGCTGTGGTTATCTCAATGCAGCATAATATCGTAATCCTGGGTCGGATACTTATTAGTTGCTTCAATCATTATTTACTTACCGTTTTGTAGCGTCAAAAGCATGCAGTCCACCTGATAATAAATGGATGCTGTGGCCCATAGACATTACATCTATTCTCAATCAAAAATCAAAATGCAGATGCATTACTGCCCCAGAAGACAGAGATGGAATGCCTCGCTTCCAGCAAAAAGAGTCCCTGGTTCTGGTTCTGGAGTTTAGATACTTACCATATAAAACACCGCATCGTTAAGAAGCTATTTTACGCTGTAAGAACATGGTAAATATATATGCAGCATTCCCACCATTATATATTTGTATATGTATACACATTCACACAATATATAATCCTCATCATCATTACAGGCTATCATAAGTCAACTGCTAATAATACCCCTCTCCAAGGACCGGTATCCATCGACTTTCTACATCTCTTACCAGGTCTTCATTCCATCTAGTGGGGAACAGCTTATAACGTTTAGAAATTATCATCATCGTAACAGCCTATCAAAATTCAACTGTTGAACATAGGCATCACGATTTTAGATACGCTGTAGAGCCATGCTGCAGTAGTATATTTGTAGCACGATTGGGACAGCTCGACCGGGGAAGGACCACGCTCTCACCGAATACCAGCGTAAAATTGTAGTTCAATGCCGCTGTGTTTCGTATGGTGAGTGTAGAGAACCGGAGACCCTTTTTACTGGAAACGAGGCATTTCATATTAGTCCTCAGGGGTGACAACGCATCTGCCTTTTGATTCAGGATAGATGTAGATGTCTATGGGCCACAGTTACCACTTACCATCAGGTGGACTGTGTGCTCGTTTGTTACCCTACCCTATTAAAAAATCACTCACAGATTGCCCTACAAAAGGGATTTTTTTACAACTTTCATTCATTATCAGGATGCTGCTACTGCCAATCTTCGATAATGGCGTAAGATAATCCAGTACCATTTATCATCCCGTGGCATAATGTTTATTAATAATACGAAATTATTTAGTAGTACCTTCGCTGGTAAAAGGTGCGGTTTAAATTTTTGAATTTCATGGGGCTATGTTTAGTTGTATTAATATTTTGTGGATAACTGGATTTTTGTTAATTATTAAAAAGCTGCTGTAAATAAACGAATAAACAATTATTAACACTGAGTTATCACGTATTCGGCGGCTTTCAGAAGGAACCCATCGTGAGGAAGCTAGCATATCTGAGGTACAAAATATTTCGAGTAAAGTCCGTCAAAACGAATTGGAGCAGCGCGGCGCACTACTTACTTCACAATTCTCTTTTAAAATGAGGAAATGTCTGTCCGCAGCAGTTTTTGTGACATTTCCGACAGTCGAGGCCTATTACACCCACGAGATGAAATGAGTTGATGAATTTTGTTACGTCACAACAGACTAACCTTTTTTTAACTTCATAATTATAGTACGTGAGGTTAATATGGTCATCCGGTTAATATGGTCACTTTCATTTAACTCTAATACTACAGCTACCGACAAACTTGCACGGGAGGGCTCAAAGTGCACACAATTTGGACCTGAGCCATTTTGTGGAATCCCAAGAAGCCTAGCCCGATTAACCCTTGAAACTACAGCTTTGTTTGCATTGACGACTTTATAATACGATTGTTCTTCATCGGTCAATCAAATAATAAAGGGTTAAAAGGGCGCTAGTATATCGACGCCATTTTGACAGTTGATAATAAATACTTTAGTCGATTTTAGTATGGTGTAGTGTAGTGAGTTTTTTTTATAGAAGAGGAGGCAAACGAGCATGCGGTTCACCTGATGTTAAGTGACTACCGCAGCCCATGAACATCCGCAACACCAGGGGAATTGCAGGTGCGTTGCCGACCCTTTAGAAAGGAGTAAGCTCTTTTCTTGAAGATCCCCAGGTCGTATCGGTCCGGAAAAATCGCCGGTGGTAAATAACTCCACAGTGAGGTCATACGCGGAAGGAACCTCCTAGTGAAACGTACAGTGGTGGACCGCCAAGCATCCAGATGGTGTGGATGGTATCGAGAGATTTGCCGCGTGGTGCGATTATGACATTTGGCGGCTGGTACTAATCCGAACAATTCCTCAGAGCACTCCCCGTGATAGATGCGATAAAATACGCAAAGAAATGCAACATCTCTTCGCAGCGCCAGTGAATCAAGGCGATCGGAAAACACTCGGTCGTTGACGATTCGAGCCGCTCTGCGCTGGATGCGGTCAAGTGGAAGGAGCTGGATTTGAGGAGCCTCAGCCCAGAGATGGGAACAGTATTCCATGTGCGGCGGAACCTGTGCCTTTTTTTTTAAGTTGATTTTCGAAGTGTTCATAATTATTGCCAAGGCTTGTTTGCTATTTTTTCTTAATATATTAGTTATAGTATACTGCTTTGTGTTTTCGTTTATGTTCTCCTCGTAGTTTTGGTTTTAAAGGGCGGCAAAGCTTAGGGGAACTATATTACCCTCATATACCTTTCACAGATACTTAAATGACGAAGCGAGACTTACAAAACAGTCAATACACCTGGTATTGACGAAGAGATGAAGTAAAGTCAAGTCTCGAAATTCTGTTTCCAGACTGAAGTGAAAAAAAGGCATTTCATTTCAATCCTCAGGGTTGACAACGCATCTGCATTTTGATTCAAATGCTGATAATATATGAGATGTGTGATCTCTTGTCAATTGTCGTTTAAAATATGTACTCTATCTAATACAGAATTGCTAATAAATCCGTATTCAGCGCTACTATACGTTTTTTGTTGTAACATAATTTTTGCGTTACTGATTAAAATTTGTAGATATTAAAAAAATCCCATTGGGTTTCTTGCTGCTTCTTCCACAAACAGAACCAGTGAAAATATAAAATAAGAATAATTTTCAATCAGTACTATTTATAATCTATACTGTACTTTTATTTCTCTTAGTAGGTAATCACAATTTCTCTTGTTTCCTTCCGTCAGTAGCCGACGCCGAATTACGGAAAATCAGAAATAACTTATAAATAAATATAGTAAAAGACCACAATGTTATATAAAAAGTAACCAAACTAAATTATATTGTATGCAAAGCAGATATTTTTAACCTAAAGAAAGAAAGTGGTTTCATCTCAACGGAGTGGGTAATTTAAGTGACACAAAAATTAAAATCAACCCAAGCGAGAAGAGCTAATATAATCACTTTGTTCATTAATTCAAAATTTCAAGACACTTTATACACAACACTAAAAGAAACACTCCACTCACTCCTTCATCTTCCCCACCAAGGCCCGCAATAGCTTAAAAAAATTATAAGTCATTGAAATATGCATTACGTTTCCTTTTTTTTTATATAATAAATCTAATTTGGACTTTGACGATCCATGTACTATTAGGATCTTATCCTCAATTACAACTTTGTTATTTATATTAAAACCTTATTAATTAACATAAATTTGGTGTTATATAGTCTAATTAGCCTTAAAATTTATTTATATTGAAACACAATTCAAATGATCTTGTTTTCGGTAACTCTGGAGCCGTCCAGCAGGTTCGTCTTGGTATCGGCGCGTGAGTTGCGAGCAACGGAAGGACTTCTGACATGCAGGACCGACTCCACTACCACCTCTTCGATATATGGTTTACCTTCTACATCTGTAACGGAAAAAATATATTTTTATAGTTTTCGAACGTTCAATGAATGATGTTTGGGCCGCCAGTTTTTTGTAGCTGTTGTACTTTTATGTGATTAAACAAAGTTTTACGAATTCATTTGTTTTATTCAATTTCATTGATAATTAATTGCGACTACAGAGTACAATACATTTAATGTATATCACTGTATGTTTATGAATCTGATCAATATAGTAGCGTGAAGTTTTTAAATTATTTGTGGGAAATACGCAGTAATAGCAGCGCTCGCTTCGCTGGGTGCACGATAACATTTTATTGCGGAACCTAGATGTTAAATACCAAGAACATTTTTTGTGATGGGACTGTCGTAAAATCCGTTCATAGTGAGCATGTATTTTAAAGTCAGTCAGTCAGTCAAAGTCAGTCGTGATAAGTCAGTCAGTCAGTCAGTGATATTTCGCATATATATTGAATCTACGAGTATGTTTAGTTTTGTGTGTTCTAAACCAATCTTGCGCTATTTTTATAATTAACTAGTGGATATATTTTGAATACATGAAAATACACAATATTATAATTTAATTTAGTACAGGTATAAAATACACACCTGGTATGATGATTGTACAGCGAGTGAAATAGAGGTGGTGATTTTCACATTAAGCTACTTGAAACTTAGTATTGTCATATCATTACAGGCTATTTAATTATATATTATAATCGTGTGATATGTTTTTAAATCGAAGAGACATGTTATATTCCTCAATAAGCATATTAAAAAAACTATAAATAAGATAAACTCTAAAAATTTAAATTATCTGGCTGGCTGCGTTTCGAATAACTATACTTAACCTTTGAACAAGAAAAGAACCATCCCTCTTGTTAGGAATTTCACCGCACGTGGTCCCCACGGATCGATAGTCTCTACAGAAAATGGCACAAATATTCTCATAATTGTGCCACTAATTTAATTCGGCTGTTTCTGATGCCGCCCCGGCTCTAAATATTTTAGTATCTATTATAATTTGTTGTATCTTGATAAATATTGTTTTTATAAAATTTAAAAACATTTTAAGAATGGTTAGAGAAAATATATTGATTGCAAAAATAATTAATAATACAAACTGCCTAAATTGAGGCCACGAAACTATAAATCTCTTATAAAAAAAAGTATGTCATTAGTCGAACAACATACTCGTAGATCACATCGAGCTAATGGTTTTATGGTCTAATACATTTAAGATAGATAAATTTTATCAACAACTTTAGGGGTACTCGAGTGGAATAAACTATTTCGACTTAAAAGGTAAAACCAGTTTTTGTCAGAGTAAATAACGAGAGCTGTTAAGTGTACGTGTCGTTTGTAGCTGTCCATGGCCTGTAGAAGCAACCTTACAGTCTTAAGTCATTTGCCACTCTAATATTATATAAAAGAAACGATTTTTTAGCAATTGAAAAAATATCCAATCCCTCCTATGTACTTTTAAATGATAAAAACAATTTTCTAGAAATGCTCAGAGCAAGGGAATACATTAGAAAGTTAACCGTTACCTTTACAGCCTGTCTAATGCTGATCATAAGCCTCCCCCATAGATTGCCTCATAGGGGAGATATTTGCCATAGTTGCCACGCTAAGCAAGCGGGGTTTTGCGGCAATTTTTGTTTGTTTTTATCGTGTGGTGGCGATCTGAGAGTACCCACTACTCCATATGATCCCGTGGGTGTCTTAAGAGGCGACAAATGGAGAGAAATCAGAAGATGAGTGGCAGCGTCTCCCTTAGAAATTTGAATACTAAAGAATATATGATGCCATATCAATTTTTTTTTAATATTATAGGGTGACAAACGAGCACACACCACCCGATGGTAAGTGGTTGCTGTGGCTTATAGGCATCTAAATCTATCCTCGATTACGAGTCAAAATGTAGATGCGTTGTCACCCGTGAGGAATAAGATGGAATGCCTCATTTCCAGTAAAAAGGGTATCCGGTTCTCTACACTCACCATACGAAACACAGCAGCATTAAGCTTCTATTTTACTCTGGTATTCTGTGAGTGCGTGGTCCTTCCCCAGTCGAGCCGACCCATTCGTGCTACAATTATTCTATTAATATAACTGCATCATGGCTCTACAACGTATAGATATCACGTACGTACCTTAAAACGGCTTAGAGAACATGAATTATTAATTATAGGGTAGAATGTGGGTACGCTTTAATGGTTTAGCGAGTTGGTCTTTTCTAATATTCATACCATGTTAAAGATAAATAACGAGCCGCAATAGTAAGTAAAAAGCCTTCTTAATAAAGTTGTACCATTAATTCCATAAATTAGTAGGCAAGTCTCCTATCCGAGACCTCTCTTTCGTTCCATTGCACATTGAGCCATAGAGAGCGCTACTTCCATTACAATAGTAGCATAATGTTAACTTTTTTAGTAAAAAAAAATGAAATTAATTAATGAATTTCTTGAAAATAAAAAAGAGACTGTAGCACCGCCCAAATTTCGATGGAATCAAAGGCTTCCTCATAGTCCACATACGCGAAGCAAAGTGGCAGATTGTACTCTTCGGTCTTCTGTACAATCTGCCGCAGGGTATGTATGTAGTCTATGGTACTGAAGCCTTTTCGGAAATGGCTTGTTCGGGAGGCTGGAAGTCGTCTACTCCGCGTGAAAGACGATTCGTAATGACTCTCGAAAACAGCACATAGACGCGGCTCAAAAGGGAAATCATTCTGTAGTTCTTCAAGTGAGCGTTGTCGCCTTTCTTGACGAACAAGACAACCACCCTCCGGAGTAGTGCCTTCATGGAGGACGGAATTGAGAGCTTCTGAAGGACTTTAAGTACCGGAGTTCCGAGCGATTTCAGAAGCTCCGTTGTAATTCCATCTTCGCCTATGGTCCTGCCACTTTTAACATTCTGGAGAGTCATTCTAATCTTGCTCAGACTGACGTCCGGGATATCATCGGAATAGTGTCGGATAAGACTTGCGCTTGCATCGTTACTCACACTTGCGTGTGGCTCCAACGATGATGTGTACTGCTGGCCATAGAACCTCTCAATCTCACTCAAAATCTCAGGTGTCTCGGAAACGATGCTGCCACACTCAGTCTTCAGCTTTGACAGTTGGCTCTTTCTGGCAGACAGATCTCTGGAAAAGACTTTGGAGTCCTGGTTCCGCTCAATCGCTTCTTCAATACGAGTATTATTAAAGTTGCGTAAGTCCCGCCGCACGCATTGGGAGATCTGTCTGTTCAGTTGCCTGTATGCTGTCAAATCTTTTGACGATTGCAGCCTCATCTCCCGTCTAACAGCCATGAGATTAAGAGTGTGATCGGAGAGTTTTTGTGTTTTTCTGCAGCGAGTCTTGCGGAACTTAGCTCCGACTGCATGGTCCACTGCATTGCAATCTTCTAGGCACTGAAAGCGGTTTTGTAACTCGAGCTGAAAGGGTTCGGGATTTTGGATCAGAGCACGAGACGGACGGAGCGTTCACTTCATTAGATGAGACCTCTCCAACTTAACGTTTAGGTTCAGTGTGCCTCAAACCATTCGGTGATCGCTGCTAGTTTTCACCCTTGCAATCACTGAGACATCACTGAACAGTTGCCGTCTAGTCGTCATAATGAAGTTAATCTCATTTTTTGTCGAACCGTCGGAGCTCGACCAAGTACACTTCCTGTGGAGCCGCTTCTGGAAGAAAGAGTTCATCATAAAGAGTCCTTCTTTCTCCATAAAGTCAAGTGAAAACTATGACAAAATCCTGTGAATATGAATATAAATATGAAGCAATCATCATCAGCAATATGGGGTAGGCTTTTGTTCAGCAACGGACTTTTGATAATATGCTGTAATGATGAATTAATTATAATAAAATAATTAAAACTATAATCGTAAAAAAATTAGTAATAATGTAGCTCAGGGTCTATGCGATACCGTAAACTTCGCAGTGCGCATGCAATAAACACTTAAAATAAAAAAATTATTAACGTAACAATTTAATACGAGTAACAAAAACTAGCAGCGAGGTTTTTTCCAATGTAACTTTATAAAATAAAAAATAAGTTGTAAAATTACTTGCAAAATTTATTTAAGAAACAGCTTGGGAGCGATTGCCTAATCCCAGGAGCCAATTAAAAAAAATGTATTAATTTATGTTACATTAACTTAAAAAGATTAAACTTGATAATAAAGATAGGTCTTTTTTATATTTTCGGGGAATTTGTTGTAAGTGTGGGGGAACTACAAGCTTAGGTACTTCTATTAATATACACTAGGATTGGGAATGGGCTTAGTATTGAGTCCTGAAGAACACCCATTAATACAGGCAATCCGGATTTTTTTTACAATTGATAATAACTTTATATGTTTATAATTTTAGTATAAAATAATTGGTTTAAGAAGAACTATGTCATTTAAACTATAAATCAATAGCTTCCTGATAAATGTCACATGGTAAAGACAGTCGAAGGCTTTAGAATGATCATGAAAATACATTTTCTGTGTTCTTCCATACACAGAAAATATGTTTAATCAGCTCCACAATAGCTTCATGTCATTGTCGAGCAATTCCTTATAAAACTAATTTATTTTTATGCAATAGGAATAGGATATTTTAATAAAATTTTTACATTTGATCTAAAATGAATTTTCAATGTCTTTATTAATATTTATAGTAATTATAGATTTTTTTTCTTTTTTTTTTAATTTGTGGGTTAAATCCCGTAATTTAAAACTGTATGATCAGATTTAAATAAAGGTGCTAAAAATAGGATTACGGATCTTCCAGGATCTCAATTCCATACGCAACTGATCATTCAAGTTTAATATACACTAGCTACTAGGTATATAAAAAAGATAAATGCAAATAAAAAAGATATTAATAAAGTTGAACTACCTGCAATACGCCCTTGATATACAGGCTTCTAATTAAACATGAGAAAATATTATAGTTGTTCATAAAAAGCTGTTATCAACATAACTTGTTTTAGTTCTTGTTCTTTATTGAGGCATATTTGTATTTTAAACAAGTAGGGACGTGCAATCAACTTTTATAATTACGCTGAAACTGGTTTTACTTTCAATAATGAATAAAAATAATGCAAATTTTGTTTGCAATTTGCGTTTGCTTTATTTTTGTCTAGTTCTCTGTGTAGAAAAACTGATTTGGTTAAGACTATGTAACTATGTATATATGTAGATGCTAGGTGCTAGCAATGTTGTACGAGAGAATTTATTTTATGATAAATAAATACCAACAGCCCCGAACATCACTTTCTGTATTCTAAAAGACAACTACATTTAACTTAAATGTATAAGACTAATGCCCAAATATCCAAACGCTACTCAAAATTAAGATGCCGTTAAGTCTTGTGCTGTCTCTATCACTTTAAGTTAAAGTAACTAAGTAAGCGACACCACGTAACTTAAAGAAATCTGAAAATTGAAAAGCATTTTAGGATTTGGCCGTAATGGACACTCCTGAAAATTGTTTTATATCCAAAATGCTTATGGTTTTTGGAGTTATACGAGTAATAAGGATTGTTTCACCAATTGCTAATGACCACGCCATTTTACCTACTAACTAATCAAAAGTAATACAATATGTATACAATTTATGAATTAATTAGTACAAGAATATTGTTATAAATTTAAAATATAACATTATCTTTAATACGTATAACTCCAACAAAAGAAATACCTTTTGACATTTCACATTAACCATTCCGCAATAACTTTGTATAAGCGTACTTACACGATTTAAAATAACTTTTTTACGTAAATCCAAAGCATGCTTCTTTATTATTAATTTAAGTTTGAATCTTTCAAACAAAGTAAATTATAAAAATAAATAATCAGAATTAACTTTTTTGCTTAACGTTGTTTCAATGATATGTCATTATGTACTTTAGTGTTTGGAGTATTTAAATTCATGATGCAAATAATCTGTAATAATATTCAAATAATCGAACCTCTATTTTTCTATTTAAATTTTCATTTTCAGACTTGTATGTGAATATATGAATCGTGATTTAAAACAAATCAAATTTTTATAATGTCAATGAATCCCAATTCCATTTAATTAAAAAAGTGAAGTAACCCCTACTTACGGTTTCTTATTTTTTTCTCATAACTTTAATTGGTAAGTAATATGCACACGTTTTTAATGTAATTTATTATCTTGCGAGAAAAAATAAACAGAACACGCGTTATCAGATCACTACAAACTTGGAATGCTGCCATCAATGGACATTAATCCTAAAAAGCGACGTAAAATGCGACGCAGGCAATTAATCTGCGCAGAATTTAATGTTCTTTGTTACATTTTAAGAGTTAATGTTGGTATTACGATAAAATAACATTAAGATACGTTCACAATAACATTTGTGTAGTGCCCTTTAATAAATATTCACATGAATTTGTACGATCTGTTATTATACACTCGGTATAAATCAAAGTAATGAAGGTTTTTTTAATGTAATCACTTAACAAACTTACCTGGATTTACTTGTAGCTTGGATTGTGGTGCAGCAACGGCAAGACAAATCGAGAGAAAAAATAGCGTCAACAGAAGTAGGGCTCGCATCGTGACGCACTAACAGACACTGCGCTTTGATCGGTCTATCGTAGAGTATCTGTTGGAAGGTTATTCTAAAATTTTATCGTTATTATAAATCCTTTCATATTTCGCATTTGTTACTTAGAAATTTATTAAAAATTTTCGCTTATTTACAATATGACGAAACATATACATCAGTAAATATCTAAAAAAAATACTGTAGGTATGTCAAAGAATTAAAATTATTAATTAAAATGTTACTATCATCATCATTATTACTTCAATATCAATCGGTAAAATACCAAGCTATAATACAAAGAATAAGTAGTGTTTGCCAGTTTACCATGTAGTAGCTTGGTGTTAGCCAAAGACTACAATATTATATAGTGTTAGCTGCGTGACCGAAATATGAGTAAGAGGCGACTAGATATGCGAGATGTCAGAAAGTTCTCACGGTTTCCAGTAGATGGCAGTATTATAAAATCAAACACAGGAAACAGCATCAAAGCCATCGCTAATCCATTTATCAAGCATAATGGTTAATGCTAATTCTCCTTTCAACTGAAGAGACCAGCAGTGAACATTACGGATTGATGATGAAAAATAAGATGAATTACATGAGTTTAATCAACGAACGCATTAATGGAAAATGAAAACGTTTTTTTTTCAAACGCGGACTAAGCACGGACTAACTAAGCTTTCCTAAAAGCTAAGTTCACCATTTTAGGCTACATCACGATATACCTGAATGAATTTTCTATGTCGTGACGGTGTTAGAATATACACTACCCCATATCATCCCGACATATCATTCAAAGATAATAAAAACTGCAGTAGTGTATACCCGCCTGCTGAGCGTGGAAATGTTAGCAAATATTTTCACTCTGATAGGCTGGATTCGTTATAATGATAATGATGATTTTTATAGAATTATAATATTTTAATCGAATGTATTTTTTTCTTGCTAAATTTGATAAAAGTTTGCATGAGAATAACTCTATACAGCAATTGCACAAGCGCTCAGGAGTGGGTGAATGTGAGGTGAAGGTGACGTAGAGCCTCGTTGTGATTTCTAATTGCATAATCGCAGTTTGTTTCAAATAAAAAATAAAAACAAATAGCGCCCTAACCTTATTATGGAATAATAGTTACACTACCTACAAGTTGAGGAACATCATTTGTTTCTCTCAGTCTCACCCCTACATCTTCCTCCTTTCATTTACGGTCATTGACCTACCGCCTAACGTCTGTTGTCGTTTTACTGCATAAGTTGGTCAAATTCAAATCAAAAAATGCACTCTACCCGTTAATCCTTCTCCTTTTTTTATAACACGCTTTTAATAGCTTCGAGTGTATCTATCTATGTAACGGAATCTTTTAATCGACTTGCAGATGACCGACTGGTTTGAAATTTTGCACTCGCATCAAGGACCGATGACAATATAACAATTTAAAAACTTTATCCTAGTGTCCTTTTTAGAATTATCACAGCTCATGACAATTGCGTGTTTTTTAATTTTCCTTAAATTTTAATATTATTATTTAATTAATTTTTATGTTGTCTGGAAGAAATTGCTATGCAGTAACAATACCCCTTTTGTTTTCCATCAATATTTGTTTATTTTGTTTTATTAAGCTTCCCTTTATGTATTTTACTTTACTCAAAATTAGAAAACCTAAGTCAATCGGTAAACAAGGCATTTAGGTACTGGATAACAATAATTTACGTTTAACGATCTTATTCATAAATTAATTATATCGAAGAAAGAATCATTTTTATTCAATATAGATTACGTGTAATTCTTATTGAAAGTCATTTTAAGGGTTCCGTAGTTACACAACAAGGAACCCTTATAGTTTCGCCATGTCCTTCCGTCCGTCTGTTCTCAAATCTGTAATTTGGCGTATTTATAGATATTAATTACGCCTACAGAACTGTAAAATAAAATCTTAAAAAATATTTTTATTTAGGATACCTCCTAAACAGGTAAATGGATGATGATTTTTTTTTACCCGTCTATTCCATCGTGTGATACCGGGTCGTTGGATAGGTCTTTCAAAAACATTGGGAATGTATGGAAGAACATCTTTTCGGTTCAGGAGTTCGTTTGCGAAATATTAAGCTTTAAAGTCGTATTTTTCATAAGAGTCAAGTCCCCCCCCCCTCTCCCCCACTCTACCAACTAAACCGCTGTTTTTGGAAATAAACGAGTTAACGAGTAATAGTCGACCAACTTATAAAATGCACTTGAATTAGTAAAAATTTCGTTTCAAATCCATAGAAAATGACATAAAACTAGCTGGATTATAATTTTATAAAGTTATTGTGAACTACGAGTATAGGAAAGAAACATCTAAGAAAATGACATATACATTACTATTATAGCTTTACTTTTTATTTGCGGAATAGGCATGGAGGATATTTCTTACTTACTACTTTCCCTTATATTTTAATTTGTAGTTATTGTAGGCCTCATTCAAAGTATACAATACAATACTCTTTATTGTACACCAGCGAAACATAAATATAACAAATAATGAATAAACAATGAGGAAAAGACAAAAGGCGGTCTTATTGCAACATAGCAATCTCTTCCAGACAACCCAGAAGAGGAAATTAATAAAAATAAAAATAAGGTTAACGGGTAGGGTGCACTAAATTAGAAAAAAAAATACAAACTTATATAAACTAAAATGACAACATACTTTAGGTAGACTAATGATCATAACTAAGAGGAGGAAGAGAGAGGAGTTAAAGAGACAAATAGGGTTCCTTAATCTGAATCTTGAACACATTTGAAGTATTCATACAATCAAATAGCCTCATAGAGTTTCATTCGTAATTCTCTTGGATTGCGCGGGCGACCCTCAGGAGAATTTAGGGAAGTGCAGTGGTGGTTTACGGGAAGATGCGTTACGGTCATATATATCTTAGGGTTACACTGCCGGGAATACAAAGATAGATAGTCAACTATGACCATCTTTGTACGGATTTGGCATGTGAACGATTTAATGTAAATTGTAATATTTTTAAAATTGAAAAGTTTTTCAATTTCACTCCCAAATTGTTCAAATTACTTTTCAAATTCACCCTCTGATTTGAAAATAAGTCCTTCAGTTACCATCTTCCTATTTGGACCCATTTTAATAGTTATATCGGTCAGACCGCGAACACGCTTATTATCTAGAAAGACCATGTATTGTGACGGCCAACTACGGAACCCTTCTTCTACATTGGCCAGTGTGTTCACTTTTACTAATAAAAATATATACATACATACATTCAACAAAACACATAAAATTTGCTGTGTGTTGCAAGAAAATCAATCGACATTATGCATCTCACACCAGGTCGTCATTCGTAGTCGTTTTGTGGGGGCCGTCCTACACTTCGTTACTACCGGTACCGAGGCTGCCACACGTGAACCTTTCTCATCCATCTGTTGTTGATTCTTCGAGCTATATGACCGGCTACATAGCGACTTAAGTCTACAGAACCGTGGGGCTTTACCGGTTAATCTTGTTCTGCTGCGATACACTCTTTTATAAGTCTATCACGCAAAGGGACTCCGAGCATAGCCCTCTCCATAGCTTGCTGAGTAGCCATAAACTAGCTCATACGTGAAGTGAAGTGAAGTGACTAGCAGTGAAGGTCTACGTATAACATATTTACATATCATATGAGAAGTACAATTAATTAAATTAAAGTTATATCATAATTTAATTTAAAATAAAATTATAAATTAATACATATGGTCTGAGAATTTAATGTGAATGTCCTTTCACGGTTATAAATAAAAGTCTTTTAGTGTTTTATATTTATTTAATGTAAAAAATTTAAAAGCGTCTATAGATTCCTCTCATTTTATCAGGCTAATAAAAAATAATTAGTTGCAAAATAATACTTTATTTTAATAACTTTGTCTTGATGCCGTCGCACTGCATTTACAGGGGCATTGAACGGTGATCAAATTCATTTTGAACGGAATCTCGATAAGCTACTACCTACACTACTTCATTATACTTCAGTGGCTTCTTAGAAGTCGTAAATTTTTATATTCCACTGCAGACATTTTAATGTAGTATAACTTGTCATTTGAAGGGCGGTTACTTTACCTTGTTTTCTTTTTTAATCTATCTCCATAGATTTAAAAAAGGATTAAAATTAGGGTACATCCTCAAAACTGATTTTGTTGGAACATTTCGATCAATCATAGTTTTAGGAAACCAGGGATCTATAAATGTTGAATCAAAATCAAAGTGATGTGGAAAGATAAAGTCGTTTATCGTTGGCCAATGCATTAATGGATCAAACATTGGATGGAGTTGGTGCCAAGTGTTGCGTTCAGGTATCTTTGTATTGTAAGAAGATGACGATACCACTACTGATCCTGGATTCATCGATATGGAACCTTCCGCCATTCCTTTGTTTCCATTTATTGGGTACGCGAATGTAAATGTATCTCTGTTTTTACCGCCACCCTTTCCAGGTGCGGGGAAGAATTTAACTCCTCCAACTGATGACACTTTTCCGTTCATTGAGGTGACGCCAGCTACGGATGATACTCCAACTATGTCATCTCCATTATGTATGGTCATAATTTCTTGATGAACATTGTCTTTGCCACCGGTATTTTTAAAAGCAGCTGAAATAGGAAACACATACCAGGATAACTTTTAAAATTCAATTTTTAATTCAAAATTCGAACAAGGTAGACAATATGTCATCATCCTCATCATTATAGCTTATCGAAGTTGACTACTGTACATTGGGTTCTTTTTTAAGGGGTTTATTTATCAATTTTGGCACTCCTGACAACCTCAGTTTTATTTGCTTATTGTTATTAGAAAGATGCTGGTTTTATTCCTATGTCTCCTCTTACGTCACCCACGGAAGTACATGAGGAAAGGGGCCGTCCATTAATCACGTGGTGAGGGTTAACACTAATCCCCTATCCAAAGTCACGTGTATTTTTAGTACCTATAAAGTGTAATCTAGTTTTATTCTGAAATTAAAGACCATGATAAAAATGTCTAGACGCAAAGGTTGCAGGTTGTTTTGACTGGAATAAAAATAATATTGAAGGGATGGTGCAATCATGCGAAAAACGTATATTGTACTAGAGTACATAAACATATTTAATGCACATTGTCCTCGGAGAACGGATTAGCAAGACTATCTACAACACTAAAAACTGGATAAGCATCTTGCTAGTCAGTTGTTGGCACTGTTCTTTGTTGAAGATCATTCACTTTCATCAAGCCACTCGGTGTCATCATTTTCGCACCCTACACAGAGAATCTCTGTCGATCCACCGATCGATCGTCGCGTGAGTATGCGTGACGGACGAGCATTATACATCTCTAGACTATTATTGCTCGGTTCAGGATTTATATGTACAGGCGAGTCAAGGTCACATTACACGCTGCTTTTCGGTTTAGAAATCGCACAAATCGCACAAAAAATAAATACACGTGATAATCTTACTATACCCCCCTCCCCTTGTGATATTTCGCGATTTTTGCCAAACTCCCTACCCCCCCGCCCTTCGAGCCTCGCGATTAATGGACGGCCCCTAATGAATTCGCTACACTACACTTACACTATACTCACACTACACTTACACTAGCTACACTACATGGTAAAGACAATAATATGTATGTAGATATTATTTCTTTTAGATTATCTACTTAAATATATGAACCTGTAATATATTTGGAAATTTACGGAACAGTAATCTTTTACTACATTAGTGGACTGTGGTGTCTAACAAAAATGGCAATGCAAACATCGAAATGGCGTCCTTTCTCATTTAAAAAACAAAACAAGCATTTCATACTATCCTTCTAAACGGCCAGTGCTAAATATTAGATTACGTAATATGAAGACCGTGTAGTGGCGGTGTAAGAATATCCACTATATCATATAATCCCGTGGGTTTCGTAAGAGGCGACAGAGAGAAATAAATCAGGATATGGGCAGCAACGTCTTCCTAATAACGAATAAAAAAACTGCGGTTACCAATCCGCTTGCCAAGCGTGGCAACTATGGCAAATATCCCCACTACGTGGCAATCTATGAGGGAGGCCTATATTCAGCAGTGGACTTCAGTAGGCTATTACGGTAACGGTAAAATGAAGATTTTTTAAGAGATTTATTTTTGTTCAATTTTGTTTATTACTTAAATCACAGTTACATTGCCGAAGGTGCTTAAAGTGTCAGCATAAGATGCGACGTTAAATAAATAAGTTCTAAGGATAAGCCAACAAACTCTGATGACTTCTTATAATATAACGGAGTTATCGTCACTAAATCTAATAACCTGTGCCAGTGACCAGTGCGATAGCGGGACGCAGTCATACAAGGAGAATACGAACATTAATTTCCTTCTTATGCGTACCGATTACGCTAGGTCAGAATGTTATACGTATAAAATAGGTAAGTAGTAGAAATAGCTATGCTTATTTATCATAAAATTATTATTAGAACTTATTTATGTCTATCATCAGGCTATAAAAATACTATCATATACGCTAGCACTATGTTTAATAAATGGAATGAATATGTATATAGAAAATATATTTTAAACTTAAAAATATATTTAAACATTAACTAGAAACGTAAGTCCAAAAATAAATAAGCTGTATATTTTTTAATTTTACGTTGTTATTATGAAGATGCAGCTGTTCATTTCACAGTCCACCTGATGATAAGTGGTTGCTGCGGCCCGTAGACATCTACATTTATCCTGCATTACGAATCAAAATGCAAATGCGTTGTCACCCGTGTGGACTAATACGGAATGCCTCTTTTCCAGTAAAAAGGGTCTCTGGTTCTCTACACTCACCATAAGAAACACAGCAGCGTTAAGCTGCTATTTTATGCTGGTATTCTGTGAGAGCGCGGTCTTTCCCCGATCGAGCCACAAATATACTATAGCTGCAACATGGCTCTACCACCTCCTGATTTGTTTCCCACCGTGGCGGCTTACGATATCCACGGGACGATATTGGGGTAGTGGATATTTTTACACCGCCACTACACGGTGCAGTAACATATAAAAATAAATATCCATTGATAAATAAATTAAAGATATACCTGCAAACGATCCTGAGGTAACAAGAAAAGATAAATAAATTATTGGCAAGATAGACATCGTGGCAAGTCTAAATTCAAATGCAATCAGGCAACGGTCCTCACTCTTTATATCCTACTCTAAAATAACGACTTTTCATTTATAGTCACCGGAACGGTTTTTAAATAATGATGTCGTAGAAATCACAGATCTCTCTATCGCACATCACTCTGTAATTTGTGTAGGATTAATGTGTTATTAAGACAAGAAGATTGTACAGTGTTTTATTTATGCTGGAACATATATGCCGATAATTGGCCATAATTTGCTGATAATTGCCTGTAATTCTATTATTTGAAAACTAGTAAAAAATTCAAAGAACTAATCGGTATATATCTAAAATTATTAAAAGGTATGAATTATTAAAAATTATCAGCAGATTGTTTTAAAACTTAAGTAGCTACAGAAAAAGAAGATTTTGAGATTATGTTATTTATTTTGAAAAAAAAATGATTTTTTTACTACACTATCTATAACTAGCACACAGTCCACCTGATGGTAAGTGGATGCTGTGGACCTTAGACATCTACATTTATCCTCGATTAAGAATCAAAATGCCAATGCGTTTTCACCCCTGAGGACTAAGATGCAATGCCTCGTTTCCAGAAAATAAGGGTCTCCGGATCTCTACACTCACCATACGAAACACAGCATTATTAAGCTGCTATTTTACGCTGTTATTCTGTGAGAGCGTGGTCCTTCCCCGCTCGAGCCGACTCATTCGTCCTAAAACCGTAATATAGCTGTAGCGTGGCTTTTGTCGTTACCAATTTTTATTTACGAAAGTTGCAATGAAAAAGAACATAGCTAAATATAAAACTAATCTATATAAAAAAATGGAAATTCTGTGGAAGGGTAATTTTTCTAGGTGCGACACGGTGGCCATCTTTATTCACAACTAGTGACTGATGTGATAAAAAATTATCAACAAGTTTATAAAGCACAACTTATTTTCTGACCGGTAAACTGAACTTTCACAAAAAAGTGAACGGAAGTTTATTTTTTTTAACTAAATCTATAAGTACATATAATAAATCCGGAGAAAAGTCGTATCTACAATTCTTATATTTTCTGGAAAAATAAGTCCTTTGGACAAAAATTAAATAAATGTACTAGTTCCCTGGACTTATTATTAGAATAGTGATTTAGTAATAGTACTGAAGCCAAATTTCTATTCGTCCGTCTGTGTATTCAGGATTCACCCAAAAACTACCGTGCGGATTTCCATAATTTTTTTAAATAGATAGTTAGAAACTCGGGGCAACTTATAGGCTACTTTTTACTGATTACGGAATTTTAAAAAAGAGGCTTAATTATTTCGTTCCTTAAGATGTTACTTTTTATATTTTTAGATTTTGTTAGTTATAAGTTAGTTATATTATTAAAAAATATTTTAGCTGTTGTATAATAATTTGAAATTAGCCGCCTATCCACGTCTTACATTTTCAAAACAGCGTCCACTATAATATAATGCAAAAAGTGTATCGCGCCTTCAGTTACTTTTAAAATAAACAGTATACATAAATAATTTACATTGATATGTTTACATAATTAGATATATAAAATGAATTGAAATTCCTAATGTACATTTTTTAGTTTCATTCCCTTATTTCATTTTAATGATTTAATAATTTAAATAGATAATAGTGACCATCTATCAAAAATAAGAAAATTGATATTTCTAATGCATATCTTTTAGTTTCTTTTACTTATTTCACTCGAATGGCGTAATAATTTAAATAGATAATAGTGACAGTCTATCAAAAATAAGAAAATTGATATTTCTTATGACGCCACTATACGGTTATGTACATATAAAATTGTGAACTTAATATTGTATATTTTTTTTAAACTCTCGATCGGATCTTGCTGATTAGTCCTGCAAAAGATTTTTTCCAAATCTGAGGCAACAGCATGAACAACTTTCAATAAGTGTTGCTTGTATCCTATTTTATACAAAATTATACTATTCTATTCTATTGGACTCTCTTGTTATGTGAACACTTAGGTACGGGATTAACTGGATGGTACAGTTTCGATCGTTGTACAAGATGACTACGTCCGTACATCTGTACAGTCATGCGAGACGTTTCTCCGTCCGTGCAGCTCTTAAAATAAAACTTATTATAGAATCTAAAACCTAGTGATTATAATATTATACTCTTTGACAGAGTTATGGCGGCGCTGTCGTCGCACCACAAGCGAAACACATAATAAATATAAAATTGCTCCGAACTGCCATTCGGAACGTTAGCCGCTCCTCGGGCAGAACACCTTGCCCGGCGGGAGATCTCTTCTTTTTCTTTTACGGGAGTCATCGACTTATAATCGATACTGATACATTTACACAACACGAAACCAAACGTCAACGTCAGACTTCATAACAAACCTCGCCGCGATTCACTCCAGATTTAGTACTAAATATAATCTATGGTTATCGTACACAATCGTAATGCTAGATGACCTAAAATTCACATGACCTGATTACAGATTACCCTGATTTTATTTTTGTAATAAATCAAAATTATTAATTCACTGTATTAAGAAATAAATTATTACTCAATGATTAATAGCATTTAATAAATTACATTATACACAAAATTAACTCTAGACACATAGGTACACAATTAAAGGACCTTGTTGGACCACACACAAACGTAGCCACACAGCAACAGTATATTTATTATATAAAATAATTTATTTAAAGTTATAATAATCTGCAAATGATATTCAACCCCTATACTGCATTTCATGTACCTCATTATACAGTTTATCATCACCTATATACTCGTACTAGCTGCTACCTGCTCGCTTCACTGGGCGCACGATCATGACGATAATAACGTGGATATAAAATATCAAGATGTTTTTTTTATGGCACTATCGTAAAATCCGTTTTAAGTGAGTGTCTATATTGCGAAGTGGGTAACTGTACTAAACAAGTCAATCGGATGTATAGTTTCTGTATTTCGCTTAATATATAATTTTGACTTAATATTATAATTTTGACTACTACATTGGTCTATGCATTAAATTTTATATTGTACTACCATGCTTTTTTGGTTCTTTTTTATTAATGTTAAATGCCTGTTTTTTCAAGAGCAAATTTACGTAACATAATTAATGACTCGACATTTTAATACCTATTACTTTTACACTCGGTCTTCAGCTTCAACAGAACAGCTGTCTGCCAGAAAGAGTCAACTGTCGAAGCTGAAGACCGAATGTGGCACATTGTTTCCGAGACACCTGAGATTTTGAGTGAGATTAAGAGTTTCTATGGGCAGCTGTACACGTCATCGTTGGAGCCACACGTAAGTGTGAGTAACGATCCAAGAGCAAGTCTTATATATATATCCCGAACGTCAGTCCGAGCGAGATTAGAATGGCTCTTCAGCACCTTAAAAACGGCAAGTCCCCGGGCGTGGATGGAATTACAGCGGAGCTGAAAGTGAGTGGAAAACCTACTTGAAGTACTTGAAGTCCTTCAGAAGCTCTTTAATTCCCTCCTCCATGGTGTCACTACTCCCGAGGCGTGGAGCAGAAGTGTATTGTTCTTCAAGAAAGGTAACAACGCTCTCCTGAAGAACTACAGAACGATTTCTCTTCTGAGCCGCGTCTACGTGCTGTTTTCGAGAGTCATTACGAATCGTCTCGCACGCAGACTCGACGTCTTCCCGAACAAGCCGGTTTCCGAAAAGGCTTTAACACCGCAGAGCACATACATACCCTTCGGCAAATTGTACAGAAGACCGAAGAGTACAAACTGCCACTTTGCCTGGCGTATGTGGATTATGAGAAAGTCTTTGATTCGTCGTCGTCGAAATTTGGGCGGTGCTACAGTCCCTTTAGCGGTGCCAAGTTGACCGTCGGTATATCGATGTACTGAAGTGTTTGTACAGTAGAGCTACGATGGCTATCCGAGTACAGAACCAGAGTACGAAAGCTATCCAACTGCAGAGAGAGGTAAGACAGGTTGACGCCCCGAAACTTTCCTCAGATGTTTTCACGCTACTGGACTGGAAAGGATACGGTACCTTCGAGTTGCCGACAATATAGTCCTTATGGCAGAATCGCTGGTGGACCTAAGCACTATGCTCAATGACCTCAATGGTGTCTCCCAACGGATAGGTCTTAAGATGAACATGGACAAAACTAAGATCATGTTTAATGTTCATGTCACACCTATGTCCGTAGTTGTTGGGAGCATTAAGCTCGAAGTTGTTGACGAGTATGTCTACCTGGGACAAATAGTCCGACTAGGTAAGTCCAACTTCGACCGAGAGGTCAATCGACGGATTCAACTCGTCTGGGCAGCGTTCAGGAAATTACGACACATCTTCTCATCAAGGATACCTCAAAACCTGATAACTAAGTTGTACAATCAGTGCGTGTTACCAGTGATGACCTACAGAACCGAGACGAGGTCCTTCACTGATCGCCATATGAGGACGCTCAAAGGCGCTCAGCGAGCTATGGAGGGGGCTAAGCTCGGGGTTTCTTTGCGTGATAAACTTAGAAATGAGGACATCCGCAGTAGAACCAGAGTGACCGACATAGCCCAACGGATTAGTAAGCTGAAGTGGCAATGGGCCGGCCATATAGCTCGAAGAACCGACAACCGTTGGAGAAAAAAGGTTCTTGAGTGGCAGCCTCGTACCGGTAGGCGAAGTGAGAGGCGAGTGTTTTCCGATCGGCTCGATTCACTGGCACTGCGAAGAGATGTTGCATCTCTTTGCATATTCTTTCGCATATACCATGGAGAGTGCTCTGAGGAATTGTTCGGATTAATCCCAGCCGCCAAATTTCGTAAACGCACTACGCGGCAAACGTCGTGATACCACCACATCATAGCTTGGCGGTCCGCCACTGTACGTTTCAAGAGGAGTTTTCTTCCGCGTACAACCTCTCTGTGGAATAGTTTACCACCAGCTATTTTTCCGGACCGATACGACCTGGGGACCTTCAAGAAAAGAGCTTACTCCTTTCTAAAGGGCCGGCAACGCACCTGCAATTCCCCTGGTGTTGCGGTTGATCATGGGCGGCGGTAGTCACTTAACATCACGTTTGCCCCCTCTTCTATAAAAAAAAGTGTAGGGTGACCCCTCACTAGATGGAGTGACGATATGGTAAGACATGCAGGAAGTCGATGGATGCAGGTGGCTCAGGACCGTCCTTTGTGACATTCGTTGGTGGAGGCCTATGTTTAGCAGTGGACTTGTGAAGGGCTGTAATGATGATGATGATGATGATACTTTTTGAATATTTTGTTACTTTCTTTTTAAAATTTTCTGTCTGAACTTCAATATGTGTATAATAATAATTATAATCTCTATATATAAAATTCTATTACTGGCCGTTAGTCTCGCTTTACCGATCAAAAAATTATCAAAATCGTTCGATTTTGAACGATTTTGATGAATTTTTTGCGTGCGTTTGAATAGGTCACTGGATGATTTAGATTTATAGTTGGAACCGGTAGGTGGCGCTCTTGTTGAAATCTACAAATCACCCGTGGAAAGCTGGGACGGATCGCTATATAAAAATGAATATTTGTTTGTTCGTATTTTGTGCGTAGCCATACCGTTCATCAGATTGCGGTAAAACTTTGTCAACTTATTGCTTGAACATAACACAACCAACACAACGCAACACTTGCGCGAAGGTTATAGGCGTAGTATAACTAACTTACATTAGGTAGCGCTTATAATACCTGCAAATTTATTTGAATATTTTTTATAGGATGAGCGTGAAAAACGAATAACACGATGTATAAATATTATTGAAAGAAGTGAAAGCCAGTGCAGTGCAGCAACAGCAGTGGAACTTATATAGGCTGTAACTACATCTTTGTTCAAGTTTAATTCTTATTCTAATATCGCCAGTATTGGTAATAGACAAAAGTTTTGGAGTCTTAACGCATTATCATGCTAAGTAGTTATTGTATATAGAAAAGCACGTATGCTGAAGTCTAATGCATTCTATAACATAATCATAACATATCTCAATTCAAACATAAACCAAGTTTAAAGAATACCAGCGTTCGGCGTGCATGATAGAAATTTATTTCTGACGTGGTAGAGCCTTATTATGTGGTTCTATCAAGTCGAGTCATTCGTGTCTTATTTATCATTTCTTGTTACCTCAGGATCGTCTGCAGGCATATTTTTTATTTATTTATCAATGGATATTTATTTTTATATGTCCTACTGCACCGTGTAGTGGCGGTGTGAGAATATCCACTGCCCCATATCGTCCCGTGGATGTCGTAAGACGCGACAGTGGGAAACAAATCAGGAGATGGTTGAGCCATGTTGCAGCTAAATTAGTATATTTGTAGCACGAATGGGTCAGCTCGATCGGAAAAGGATTACGCTCTCACAGAATAATAGCGTAAAATAGCAGCTATTATAGCTGTGTATATATATATATATATATATATATATATATATATATATATATTAGAGTTGGGCCGATTAGTACTTTGGCCGATTTGCCGATTAGCCGATTAATCGGTTAAGAAATGGCCGATCAATCGGCCGATTAATCGGCCCAGCCGATCCCTATCCGATGATAAATTCAAATGTCCACCATTTGAATTTATCGTCGGATACACATCACACACATAACATCGGAACAAAAATTCTTCCAGATGTCCAGAAATGTCCCGTTTAGCCAAAGTTTTCCTTTGCTGACTTTCTTCTGAAGCAGGGAATATATTATATAGTATCTACGAAACCAAAAGAAATCGACTTCAACCAAAAAAGACTGATATTTTGGCTTTTTTTGCATCACAATTTGCCACTGGTTAAAAATAACAAATAAATTAAATATTTTCTAAAAAGCCTTCAATACTTTTTCGAATTGAGTATTTCTTTTTAACAAATTATTAGTTGATTTTAGATTTTTTATTTAATAACATTACAGGGAAAAAACAACTTATTGTAGTTTTAAGTACAGAAAAATAACAATTTGATTTAATTTTTAGTACATAAACAAAAACAATTTAGTTTTAAGTACAGAAACAAGTATGTTCTATTTGTCTTAAAAATCTATATGCGTGTAGTTTAACAAACTTTATTCAAGAATTAAGTTTTTTTTGTTATGCAAAGCGAGAGACTTAAAATTTTTTTTTTTAAGTTTATTAAGAATAATAGTATTATTATTTTATTTTTTTGTGTCACTACTCTGAATTACGATTAGAAAATTTTAAAAGTAGGATTAAAATAGTAAGTACTTAGGTTTTTGTTTAGTTTTAAACAGATACCTCAGATTCTTTTTTTTTAACAAAGTTCCTATGTCCAGAATAATTAACACTAAAACATGTGTGACTGATTTTTCGATAAAAGTTATGTGTGAACCTACTTATTTTATTATTTATTTGATTTACCTAAATATAAATTCGACGTGATTTTACGCATGGGAGAGAAACTACACTTTTCTTAAATTTAAAAATTTTACTCATATCAATGTAGCCGCACTTACCATGCAGAAAATCACGAAAAAACTTAGCTGAAATTAATAAAATAAAAAGCCGATTAATCGGCCGTTTTAGCCGATTAATTGCCGACTAATCGGTGACTACAAATGGGCCGATTAATCGGCTTCACCGATTAGTCGGCGGCTAATCGGCCCAACTCTAATATATATATATATGTATAGATATAGATATAATATAAATTACGTGTCACGTTGTTTGTTGGACGCGATAGGCTCCTAAACTACTTAACCGATTTTAATGAAATTTGCACACCGTGTGTAAGTTTGGTCCAACTTGAGAGCTAGGATAGTTGTTTTGCACATGAGTGACCAATAATTTTTTGTTTTGCGAATTCAAGGATTTTTAATAGGACATGATCATTAAAATCATCAATGTATATATATATATATATATATATATATATATATATATATATAAGTAGAAGAACGCCACAGAACGGTAGAAACATTAAGTTGTATTTAATCATATAAAACACAGCTTTTTTCATTTAGGAGAAGTCAATCCAAAGATAACATTTTTCTAGGCCAACGCTTCCAAATATCGCGTATCCCGTTGCACTGTACCCAATTTACTTCCGCTTTCATTTATCGAAGCATCCTACACAGAAGCACTTTATTTAAAAACAGACACAATCTGATGAAAAATCAAGCTCTTTAATACTCAGATCTTAGCTAATAGTGACAATATGTTGAACAATGTTATATAACATGTTAGAAAGATTTAACCGGTATATTTATAACATGTAAGAAATCTAAGTAAATTTAAACTTGTGATATGGAATGTGAAATTGAAATCATAAGCATACTTTAAAATAAGATTATACTGATAACAGTTACGTTTTGACCAAAATAATTCAAATCTAAAGCTTTACACTGTTAGTAAGAAAACTGGAGTAAGCTTACTATCACAAAAAAGTAACAAGAATAAATTCATAAGAAAATAACACACAGAATACCAGCGTAAAATAGCAGCTTAATGCTGCTGTATTTCGTATGGTGAGTATAGAGAACCGGAGACCCTTTTTACTGGAAACGAGGCATTCCATCTTAGTCCTCAGGGGTGACAACGCATCTGCGTTTTGTATCTTAATCGAGGATAAATGTGGATATCTATAGGCCACACCATCCACTTACCATCAGGTGGACTGTGTACTCATTTGTCACCCCTATTCTATAAAAAAAAGTAATAAGTGTCAATAAATCGAATTCGCAAATGTTGCCAATACAATTCATCGTTCAGGGACAATGGTCAAACCCAAGGTAAATTTGAGGTCGCATGTGTGCGCAACACATTAAATAAAGACATAAATTACTTTAAAATATTTTCAATAAGATATTAATTTTAAAAAAAATACTAAGATATATTTAATGGATACCAATGACTTCAATTTCACACTGTGTGGGTGCACCATAATATTACAGGGCAATGACCTGTAATGAGACATTGATTGGAAAGCTGTTATTCTATGCAGATCTGACCTCTCAGGGTATTCAGAAGAGATGATCGCAAAAACACATCTTAACATATTTTTATTTATTATATTCGACGTTACCGTGTACCGCTACAGCCTATAAAGTTCACTGGTGAAAGTAAGCTGTAAGTAAGCTTGCTATGTATTATGAAGACGTTGTAAGCCTAGTTTGATTCTGTCTCTCTATACAAGTTTTATTTGTATATATTTATGCACACATGGACTATAACGGGCTGGTGAAGTTAAATGAGGGTTTATTTTTTCATCACCGTCATCATCATTACAGCCCTTCACAAGTACACTGCTGAACATAGCCCTCCCCCAAGTAATGCCACAAAGCACGGTCCTGAGCCACCTGCATCCATCGACTTCCTGCATGCCTTACCAGGTCGTCACTCCATCAAGTGGGAGACACTATTAGGCTATGTCGGTTTATATTTTAAAGAAATTTTATTAACTAAAGAGTTATATAAGATAATAATTTAAATTAAGCAATCTCAATACTTAAAATTAGACCATAAAAATATTTTAAAAAATTGCGCCAGATTTCATGGGCCGTAGCCCAAAAACGTCATAACAGGTGGAATTTGAAGCGCTTTGCATTTGAAATTAGCGGGAGGTTGAAGGGATGGCCTGTAGAGTCAACCGATTTTTTTAGAAAATTTTAGTGCTATCTCCTACTAAGATATATGTCCGATTATTAATTTTAAGAACAGTTAATTAAATCACAAAAATAATAAAAATAATTCATTTTTAGTTTAGGTCACTACTGGTATTACGCTTTTAATGTTTAAGTAAATAATATCGTAAATTCCTTCTCCATTAAAATTATGATTAATTTAAATGAGGGCTAATCTTCGCTCACCAGTAGACACTGAGGTGAAGTTTTTTTGGTATACTATGTTGTTTAATTGAGATGTAAGTTTTAAATAAAATTTTATCAGTTTCTAGAGTATTATATATTATAAACACAAAACAACACCTCAATTGTTTGCTCTTTAATTTACTGCATATTTTAACTCTTTTTTTTATGTTTCTACTTTTATGAATATTATGTGGTTTGGTTTATTTATTTTAATGTAATTAATATAAAATATAACTAATATTAAAGACAGAAACATTAAGCTTTACATTTTTCGAACAAACTAACTTCACCGCTTTAAAATCTGTCAGATATTACACTTCAATTTAAGCCTTGGCAGAAAAAGTCGTGGATGCCCTTGTAGAATAATATTATTACAATAAGTAAATCTACGCTACTTTTGTCCGGACACGCACGTGCGTAGACATTTTCATCTCTTTATATAAAAATCAGTTGCTATCATTTAAAATTAATTTTCAAAATGTTGATGAAATGAATTTTACAACACACTACTGAGTACGGGACTACCGGCAGCAACGTCAAACGTTCAAGTCGTCTAGTACTAACAGATGCTATGATTGTATATCTACTAGCGTGACAATGGCGGTAAATCTTACTTCGGAAGAAAGCCAGTCTGTAAAAATTGTGTCTTTCAGCATTATAAAAACAAAAGTCTTAGATTAAACCACAGTCTTTTATTCATAATTTAATAAGTTGAGACAATTTGTTTTAAGTCTTACGAATTAAAATAAATTATTAATTTAATATGTTCTAAGTGCTGTTAATAGTAGCTGTAGCCAGTGTTGATGGCATGAGCATTGGCCGCTTGGATTCCTGGTGCATTGATACTAGTGGCTCCACTCTCCCGAAGAAGGCTTCCTCTTTGCTGAATGGCTTGGGCGGTACTGGCCTGGTAGTTTCCGAAATTCTGCGCGGCAGCGACAGCCGTTCCAAAATTGTTGTTTCCGTTGAACCCTTGTGCAGCTGAGATCGCGGATCCTTGACCCCATCCGTTAGAGTTAGCAGACGCCACTGCTGATTGATGGCCCACGCCATTGAAGTTCTGAGCGGAGGACAAGGCTGTTTGGTGGCCACCTAAGCCGCGGTTGTTTGCATTGGAAATCGCAGAACCAAATCCATTATGAGATTGGGCTGCAGATAGTGCTGATCCAAAGTTGCCGTGATTCTGTGCAGAGGAGATGGCTGAACCGTAGTTGTTGCGGTTAAAATTGTTAGAAACGAGCTGGTGGTTGCTGACAGGGTACCTAACATGAGGTACGTTGGCTACGCCAGTTCCCCTGGCGAATGTGCGACCATCGGCAGATGCGAGTCCGCTACCGTAAGCTTCGCCGTCGCCACTTTGGAACGAAGTTCCATAACTAGTTGCCTGTTTAATACCGCCAATATCAGTGGCAAAGCCACTGCCAAATCCAAACGCTACGCTTGGTGAACGGCCATCACGTATGTAGACTTGAGGATAATTTCCTGTGAAACGAAAAAAAATTATATTCATAATCTACACTATTGTTACTATTGTAATGTTCCAAGTCGGAGATGACTACTCATCTGCAATCGCAAAAACTGATTCCTTGCACTTAAATAATGAGACTACTGAGTACCCTAACCACTTTGTTTAAAACATTTAATTTAAGAGTTTTTTTCCGAAATCTGTCTAAGATTTCAAAACTTTATTACTTAATTAATAATATTATATAAGTATTCTTTAATTTCGTCAAAATGCGACTTTTAGTTAAGACCAAACAATTAATCACAAACCAATATGTATTTTTAAACAACAATATGCATTTGCAAATCGTCATTGCTTGTTTTACACTACGCCATTTGTTTTATCGTAAGACACAAAATAATAATAATTTACGCTACTGTGCGTTACTCTTATAACTTACCGATCCAAACAGGTACAGCCTGGCAAACAGCAAGTGCTGCTACAAGAACAATAAGCTTAGCTGCCATCGTGTTTATTGCAAGGTGGACTGTACCTTTCGCCGATACCTGGTTGTGGATGACCGTGAACTACAACTCCGAGTATATATACTAGAAAATCATCTCCCCACTGCTAATATTGAGTGGGTCATAGAGATCCATCCGAAGACATTGACACTCATAAATTTATCTCAAATCTTACGGTAAACTAATTTGATATCCCGGTGCTCTGTAACCATAAATTTCGCTACTAGTTATGTTGAATTATTAATTGACAAGATCGTCCGGTTTTTTGAATTTTATTTCATAACCTACGAACAAAAGATTAATGGACTTAATATTGAAATAAATATTCAATATTGAATTTAGATACCGAGGATTCTTTGTAATAAATCATTTGTGTTTTGTTTATCTAGAGAGATCATTACCATCATCATTACAACCTGTTAAAACTCCAAATCTTACTATAACCCTTCCCCATAGAATGCCTCACGCATTAGTTGTCATGTTCGATAGGCGGGTTGGCGACTGCAGTTTTTTGTTTTCTACATACTTTGTTATTTGAAAAACTACTTAGACTACTATCTTGGTTTATTTACTTCTGACGCCTCTTACGGCAATAAGTCCCACAGTTACTGGATATTTAAAAGATATTAATATAAATTACCAGCCATATCAACAGCAAAGAATTATATTAGGTACTCTATTTTAAATATTAGCGTAATATATTTAAATTATAATATTATAACTCTTCCTGTATACATGTAAGGCATTTTCAGTAAGGTCTAAATAATAAAAATCCGGAATGAAGATCCGACAAAAATATTTTTTGTGGTAGTAGAATAGAGAATATTGACTTAGCAGGGAGTGCTTAAGCTGGTACGAGTATATCGCGCTGTCTTGAGGATTTTTGAGTTTGTAATTTTTTTTTAATTAGGGCTTGTTTCAAACTGTTATTTGTACACGAATACATACAAAACCAACAATTTGAATAATAAGACCTCTTCGAAGAGATATGCCTTAAAATTGTTAAACTTCTGGTACTAATGACATTGCTAATTTTAAGAGCGTATGAATCACGTGTTCGATGAAACAAAACGTAAGAAAACTTCAGATTCTATCCAAAGTCAAAATTTGTGCAAAAACTTACTTTTTACTAGCAGTAGGATTCCGTTACTTCCTAAATCCTTTTCTGAATCCGTCTAGGTGCCTCTTTTTTACTTATTTCTGCCCCAAAATCATCGTGCTAGCACTGCAGTGTTCTGAAACGTTTTTTTTTAAATTAAAAATAGGCTCATTCTTGACTTCCATCTGGCCCGAGGGCAAAAATGAGGTCTACGATGTAGCGAGTTTGCCCATGAGAAGCTTGTTAACACGCACCTTGAAAATTTTAAGATTAGGCACTCGAAAAACAGACGCCGGCAGGGCATATCACTTCTTGGCTGTGCCCGTTATGAATGATGACTTATAGCGCTTATTGCGAATATTCGGAATATCAACCGAGTGTGGATGGTAACCTACAATACGTCTGGTACTCCGATAAGAGAATAGAGATCGCACTATGAGCTTATGAAGCCCATAACTACACTCGCCGAAGTACAATCTGTAAAGGCTTTCCATCTTATTTCTCAAAGGTGACAACGTATCTACAACCTTCTTATTCTTAATTACAGTCTAACCATTTACGATTAGGTGGACTATAAGTTCCTTTATCACGTCTATTAGATACAAAATTTTATAAAATACAAAAAGACGTTTTCTTTCACTGCCGAGCACGTGGTAGCTCAGTGTAAATTCATAGCACGCGAACAACCCGGGATCGATCCCCACCGACACCAATGATATTGTTAATTTAAATAATACTAGTTTTTACGGATTCTATCGCGTTTATTTAACTTTTTAAATACTCATCAGTCACTGACAAGATTGGCTACATCTTGAAGCGCGCTTCCATCAAAACATACTTCAAGCCGCCGAAGAAGATTGGTCAGTTTTTACCATCAGTCAAGTGTAACGTCCCACTGCAAGATGCAGGAGTGTACAAGCTTCATTGTGAATGTGGTCTCTCTTACATACGACAAACTAAAAGATCAATTAAAACCCGCGTTAAAGAACATATAGCTGATGTAAAGAATCGACGCTCCGAGAAGTCTGCAGTCTGTGAACACGTACAGGATCGCTCCCGTCACAACATCAGATTTGATAGACCACAAATACTCGCTAAAGAACACCGATTCCTTCCTAGGATGATTCGCGAGGCTATTGAAATCAAAAAACATCCTAATTTCAATAGAGAAGATGGCTGGGTGCTACTATCTGCTTGGGATCCTATAATAAATAAAATTAAATCCCAACCCAAGCATACAACTGCAAGACTTCAAGATATCATAAGTTCATACTGTGTAGATCGGAACAAAAGTTAAATTTTAATCTATGGTAACCGCGGTTAACTATGACATTTGGACATTGAACATCTCAGTCCCCCCCGTGACCATGGGTGTTGTAAAGCGCTCGAAACGCCGGGTATTTAAAAAGTTAAATAAACGCGATAGAATCCGTAAAAATTGGTATTATTAAAATGTGTAGTGTTCGCGTAAATATAAGAGATATTGTTAATTGCAATTTTAAGTGCTGATTTACCACGTGCCCTATTTATTACTAAAACCCAACCGTAGGCATATTCAGTATATTACAATATATTAAAAATTCCAAATATTCAATAGCAAGCGCAGGCGATTAAATTTCATTGGCAATACGTGAAGTTGCTGTAGTACACTGGCAATGCTTATGGTAGGTACTCTTGCATTGGTATATGCTCTAATATAATGATCTGAATCTAATATAATATATCCTCTAATTTAATGACAATTATATACGTATTAGAGCCATATTGCAGCTATATTAAGGTTTGTAGCACGAATGGGTCGGCTCGACCTGGGAAGGACCACGTTCTCACAGAATACTAGCATAACATAGCAGCTTAATGCTGTTGTGTTTTGTATGATGAGTGTAGAGAACCGAAACCCTTCTTACTGGATACGAACATTCCATCTTAGCCCTCAGGGGTGACAACGCATCTGCATTTTGATTCTTAATCGAGGATAGATGTAGATGTTTATGGGCCACAGTATCCACTTACCATCAAGTGAACTGTGTGCTCGTTATTCTCTAAAAACAATATTACTTCGACACGCAACTAAAATTTTATTTTTGACAATAATTCATTATTTTGTGAATAAATAATTAAACATTTGATCCAGTTTGAATAATTATGGGTAAGTCTTAAGAGTTCATAGAACTGTGTGGCACATAAAATTTTATTGAGGATGTTGACCGCTAATTTTTAATTATTTGCACTATGCATATTATTTAAATATTTGTATTTACTTTGACACAACCGCGGTCGTATTTCATTAAAACGTTTAATGGTGTTAAAAATAATTTATATCTATAATATTTCGTAATTATAAAATATTGAAAAAGTAGTAATAAATAATATTCGCCTGTCATTCAAAATATTAACACGTTACTCATTGAAAATGATAAATTATGATTTACAACGTTTATTGTAAAAATCCAATAGAATACGAAACAAGTTTCTAACAAAAGGCTTTTTAAGATCTATAATAACTTCATAAACTTTGTTAGACTAACGAATCCCTATAAATATCAAGTGAAAGTCTTTTCCACATTTTAGATGACAAACGGGGTCACAGTTCACGTAGTGATTAGTCACCTATACCTACACCTATACATGCGTTGTCACCTTTAAGGACAAATGTGGGATGCCTCAACGTCTATAGTTTCTTTTTTATTTTATAGAATCATCACACCCTTCCAACCACAACACAAAACCTGTTGCACGACTCTTTGGTGTCAGAATAAATAAAAGGATGGTACCAACGCAGACAAACACCCAGACAGGTAATAAACTTTACCAAGGAGATGGAGCGTGATAAATGAAATGTCTCTCTGTTTAGTATACTCTGTGTTTGTTCTATATATTTAACGTAACAAGTTTTTTTTTTAAATTGAATTGACAAAAGAACTTCCTCCTAATGGAAAGTGGCTACTGGAGTCCATGGATACCTGGAACCTGTAATTATACTGGCTCTTAATATCCTTTAGACCGGAAGACAGCTGTGCAAGCACTGTTTTTTGGCGGCAGAAATAGATAAGAGTGAGGTCCTATAGGCAGAAAAAGAGTTACACCACCGAGCAAATCTAAAAAGTAAACGTTCTTGGCACCTTAATTTAAAACCAAAACTTAATTTTCGTAAGCACATTTTAAATATTTGTAAAAAAGCTTTCAGGAGTATCGGCTTTATATTAAGGCAGTGCAGGGATTTTAAGAGTTTATTTACTATTAGAATTTTATATAATGCTCTCGTAAGAAGTCAACTTGAAACGAACGATGTATCCGAGTCTGTTTGTACTGGGGATGGTTGGTTACAGCCGGCTGAGTGTGAGACATCACGCTTATTAAATATGTGTGGAAGGTATTACGTGGATGGATATATCACCCAGATGTGCTCGCTGGATTAAAGCTGCGGGTGCCTAATGATTACGTGTGTTCTCGTGTGTCGTCCATTACTCCTCGTGCCCGCTGCTAGGACGAAGTTGCTTCAGAATGCACCATTGTCACATGCTATAGGTACACTATGTTAGTATGATCTCACAGGATATTGACATATTTGCATGTAGTGAGACGAAATTCATTATTGCAGCATACAAATGCGTTGCAAATTGTAATGTTTTTAATTAGTATTTTATGTTACCATCAATTTGATAGATTTCATACTAGATATCATTATTTATTAGTCAGTAGTTTTCTTATATTTAGGTTAGTTATAGCACCGCATTGGTTTAATAACTGTAATGATGTTATAACTGTGTAATAAATAATAATAATAATAATAATAAAGGCGTAGGGAAGTGACGACCCCATCGCCCGCTGACGAAACAGTTAAGTGACAAAACTGCTACGTCGGTGCAGTCAGTCAGCGCCTTGCCAAGAGGTGTGAGCGCCGTGCCTCGGCAGTACTCAGGGTGCAAAGGCCCGTTTGTGCTTACGGCCGTACAATGATACAATGAAACGGTGCCGGGCCTGGGCGTCTCCCGCTAATTGGCGCCCAAAAATGGATGACGGATAAGATTGGAAAACGTATAGGGCCGCTGCCTGGGGGTCGCCGGGGCGCGTCTGGAGCTGGCGCTGGACGCGGCAGCATGCGGGCCGCCAACCGAGCGCGAGGAGCTGCAAGATCACCTAACAGCCCCCCGCATCCATCATCCCCACCAGACGGCTTGATGTCGGCAGGGTCCTCTCGGACTCGGCAAGCGGCATTCGCCGCTGGTGGAGTGCGCCGCATGCGTTGGACAAGGGATATGAACGCAAACGCATTGCGAGCGTACTATAGGGCGAAAGGGGAAGAAACTGCGGGGATAGCGTATCGGGCTCGGATGCATTGTTTTTTTGCTGAGCTGGAGTCGTCTATTCCCGTCACGGAACAAAACCTGGCAGACCGAGTTCGGTACATCACGCGCTCGAAAATATTCGATGATGCCAAGCTCGAACGACTACGACGTGAGGCCATTCCCTCATCGAATGAATTGGCTACGGCTGGGGATGAGGCTCCTCAGGCGACAGACCAGCTGCCACGCGTAGAAGCCGCCATGGATCTTCCAGTTGTGGGTGATTCAGACGATGATGAAATGGTCTCCCACGAACTAGAACAAATGAGGAGTATATTGGAAGAGGCGATTTTGGAAACGCGCAGCATGCCTCTCGAAAATCGACCGCGACTTCCCCGCATACCCCTAAGCAAGCGAAATCGGGCTGTCGTGAGGGCTCTTAACCCAATGCTGGTAACCTATTTGGAAGCCAGCCGGGACCTTTGCGAGACGGACTCAGTTCTTTTTGGCACCGCAGTGGCAGCTTGCCGTATTATTGGCGCCAAACTTCCCATGGCTGGACGCGCTAATAAACAAAGTAGCGCCATCCCAGCCTGGAAAAAAAGAATTGAGGACCGTATCGCAAAGGCAAGGGCCCTTATCGGCAGACTGATAAGCTTCAGGTCGGGTAATAATAGACCGAGGGTTGTGCGCACCGTTAGATTGGCGTTTGCTGGGACAAATATCAGTTTGTCCCAGCTGGATATCACGCAGAAACTAACGGAGCGCATAGACGACCTGAAGCAAAAGATTGCTGCTTGGGGGAAGCGGATTCGCCGATTTACCGAGAGGTCAAGGCGGTTCAACCAGAATCGTCTCTTCCAGAGTGATCAGAAGAGGCTCTACAAATCATTGGAGCGACCAGAGGTATGTGGAGCGGGCCCAGGACCGGATCAGGCTAACACTGTCGCATTTTGGCGTGGCCTGTGGTCAGAGCCCGTAAACCACAGCGAGGGCCCTTGGACGGAAGTTGTGGCGAGTCAGTGTGCGAGTATTACGCCCATGGACCCCGTCATCATAACGCCGGATGACGTAGCTGAGGCGGTACGTAGAGCCCCGAACTGGAAAAGTCCGGAACTTGACGGACTACATCACTGCTGGTTGAAGGGGTTCATGGTGTGTCACGCTGTGCTCGCCCGTCAGTTTCAAGAGGCTCTCAAACAGAAGTCGCTCCCTAGCCTCTTCACTACTGGGATCACTCATTTGGTTCCTAAAGACCAGGTTACCACAGACCCGAGCAAATAACGCCCCATTACGTGTCTACCCACCATATATAAGACACTGACATCCATTTTGAGCGTGAGATTCACTCGTCACCTGGAGCTAAATCAGGTGATGTCACGCGCTCAAAATGGATGTCGAGGCGGTGGTCGTGGAACTAAGGAACCACTCCTCATTGACACGGTCATTGGCAAAGTGGTGAAACGCAACCGTCGGAGCTTCTCCGCCGCCTGGATAGACCCGGCAGTACAGAGCATTTCCGACCGGGAGACCGTATGGAAGTTGAAGGAGCTCGACGGGAGGTGCTACAGGGTTCTACATGAGCCCCACGTAGATACAGCCACCTCCCTCAACTGGCTACGTTTCGGTGACCTCTTTGGGAAAACTGAGGGTTTTGTCTGTGCAATATAGAATCAGGTTATTAAGACCAACAACTATCGGAGATACATCCTAAAGGATGGCACTGTCGACGTTTGTCGAGCTTGTCGCCATCCCGGGGAGTCACTTAGGCATGCCATCTCCGGTTGTTCGGCGCTTTCTAACTCTGAGTACTTGCACAGGCACAACCTAGTAGCCAGAATTCTACACCAGGAGCTCGCTCTGAAATACCGTCTCGTGGACCGGAAATTGCCGTACTACAAGTACTTGCTGGAAGACGTGCTCGAAAATGACTGCGCCAGGCTCTACTGGGACCGGGCCATCATCACGGACAGGACTATTCTTGCGAATAAGCCTGATATTGTGCTGATGGACCGGGCACAGTCAAGGATATTTTTGGTCGACATTACCATTCCGTATGACGAGAAACTCGTGAAAGCCGAAACAGATAAATGAACAAAATATCTGGACCTGGCTCACGAGGTGACCGACATGTGGGGTAGTATGCTGGTCGAAATTATTCCTGTAGTCGTCTCTGCGAATGGGCTAATCCCAGTCAGCCTCTCGGGTCATCTGAGGCGACTGGGACTCCGTGACGGACCGCTCCGGGCTCAAATGCAGAAGGCGGTGCTCCTCGATACCGCCCGCATCGTCCGCCGGTGTCTTTCCCTTTCCTCCTAAGCCTCGGCCGTTTGGTCTCCCCTGCCGACGGCTTCCATCTGGTTGGGCTTTTATTTATTTATGTATTATTGTATTTATTTTATTTTAATTATATTTATGTATGTTTATCTTTTCATTTTAATTTATAATTATATATTTATAGAACCCAACCAGATGAGAAAACTATATAGATACCCCACATAATAATAATACATAGTACACAAAGTAGTATATCTACGAGTACATAGTATACAAAGGTGACGTCAACGAACATAATTATTAGATCAAAGTAAATTACCTGTAAGTGTCCTTTGATCAAAATTATATGAAGTTGACGCCTTCTCTGTACATATTACCTACCCTGCTATATATTATTTCCCAACCAGCTTGCTTGCATTTTAATAATTTTTTTCCTAATTTTAGGGAATATAAATTCACAATAACATAAGGTGTATAGTGTTGCCAGTGGTGCTCATATAGGTTGGGATACCGGTAAAAATCCTATTTTTACCACGGAAGGTTAAAACTCGTGTGATTCGGTCCGTCCGAAGAAAGATAGTTTTATTTAAGTTCGGAAAACACAATACATATAGATCCTAATGCGGATATTTAACTCTCTAAGATAATTCATGTAAAGCCTGTGATGGCGGATTAAGACAATCCTTCACACCTTTTGCCTTTTTTCCCGTGGGTGCTCATGAGAGAAGACTATGAAAAATGCTAAAAGGATCACACGGCAACCGATAAATGTATAAAATACCTAGTAACCCAGTTGTTGGCGACGCGCCTATAAGAATATTTCAGTTTATTAAGTCAACCGATGACGAATAACGTCTTAAAGGCATATTGTCCAATAGCAATGTTCTAATAAGAAAATGCTTAGTTAAATCTTGAAGAAATGTCGAATTAATGATATGAAGGTCTTGGGTTCGACTCCCAGGCCGGACTAGTTTATTGTTTTCCTAAGTAATATCTTTCAATAAATTCATATAGGGAATTTTAAGATATAAATTATGTTACCGGATTGGTTCCCCGGTTGAAATCATCTTTCCAATGATGTAAATTTAAAAGAATAATTAAATAAAGTTAAAGATCGGATTTGTTCCCCGATCGAGATGATCACTCTGTGCATAAATAGAATTAACGGAAATTAATTGCATAAGTATTGTCTTATATAAGTTTGATATGTTTTGTGTGAAAACAAATGCCTATTTATCATGATTGATTTATGAGAACATTCACTTATATTGTTATCTGATAAGAAACATGATAACTGATAAGAATCTGATTAGAAATAGTTTCCTACAGTTTGAAAATTGTGTAGATGCATTTATTCACCCAATATTGTTAAAATTGGTGTATATCAGACTTTCATTTTTTCTGATAGCCGAGAGCCGTGCAAAAGTTAGTTGTTCAAATAGTGTGAGTTCACGGAAGCACGCTGGCCACGCCCTTAGGAGGCCGAATATGTAAAAATTTAAAATATTTGTAATTTCAGCAATTTATGTAAAAATGACTTATAAAACATTTCAGGTTGATTGTACGTGCTAAAAAGGTGAATTCTGTGTTATTTTTATGTGAAAATTCCTGTGTATAAGTGAAATAATGATAGTTTTGTATAAGAAATTTAAAAGTGTTTTAATAGTGAAATAAATAGAGAAAATGTAAATTAAACTAATGTATTAGTTAACTTATGTATAATTTCAAGTGGAAAACATTGTTTTAACTTTCTGTGTTAAATATTTAAGAAATTTCGACTTCGAACTTGTGAGTAAAATAGGCATATTTCATTTAATAAATGAAGGGTTTTTCGTGATATGAAAATGTAATATGTATTATGGTGTGGATGTTGTTTTGTGCTATCTATACAGGTGAATTATGTTGATGTGAGACTTATGCAGGTGGGGAAATTGGGTGGAGCGTGAGAGAGTGATAGTACGGGTTCATGTAATTGAGTTGCGCGGGCGCGCGAATGGCGCGGCTCACTTTCGCGTGTGGCTCTGGGGTAGCTTAGTGAACGGGTTTTATTGCAATTCGTTCGGGAAGATAGTTCGGGGAAAAAGTTCGGAAATCATACCAGCAGTCAATAAGAAGAAAGAAAAAGTGTAGGGAAGTGATAGGGAAAAGTGATTACTCTCTCACGGAATGGTTTGAAGATAATTGCTGTTTTATTCCCAAGAAATTCATCCCTCAAAATTATACAGTCCACATCGAATAATTAAGGCGTTGGGACCGGGACGACTTCGGAAGACCCGTAATCCCCGTCTGAACCTACTTGCTGAAAAGGAAGAGGTTATCGCCCTTGTGTGTTACTCCGTTGCGGAGATCACATACGTTGTTCCCGAACCCAACGTAGGCGTTATAGGAGGCCGGATCGAGAGAAGCCTCGATTCCTCCCTTCTGTTTCTTAGTTGAACGTTTGAATAAGCTGCGGTTCCTTTTCAAATGGTCCTTCGCGGCCGGATTAAGAGGACCGAAGCCCGCTGGTTTCCTTTTCACCAGTACCTTAATACCAATGACGGTGAGCAGCATACCGGTTCCGCGATCGTTGATCTGCCTGACAAGCGTGGCTACTAAAGAAAATCCTCCCTAACATGACTTTTGTGGCTGATGTTGATGATGATGATGAATCTGAGACTTAGTCAATCACTACGTCTCATCATTATCCATTCAGGTCGTATGGGGATGCTTTGAGTTGCTCAGCGAGTTATGGAAAGTCTTACGCTCGGAGTTTCCCTGCATGGTAGAATTTGTACCGTTGATATCTGCAGTATCGGAATAACCCACATAACCCAACAGATAAGTATTCTGAAGTGGGAACGAGCCGGCCGTAAAGCTCGAAGAACCAACAACGGCTTTTAAACGTGGTAGAGCCAAACTAAAGTTAAGAGTATATTATGGTTGTAGCACAAGTACGAGTAGATCGGCTCTACTAAGTTCAAATAACAGTTAAATGATGCTGTGTTTCGAATGTTGAGTTTAGAAAACCAGAGAAACTTAATATATGTAGATGTCTATGGGCCATAGCATCCACTTACCATCAGGTGGACTTTGTAATCGCTTGTGACCCTTATTCTATAAAAAAGGGGGAAGGTAGGTTCTCGAATGACAACCTTGTATCGGTAATCAAAGTTTAGAGTGCATCAGGTGGACTTTGTAATCGCTTGCCGCCCTTATTCTATAAAAAAAAACAATGGGGAAGGTAGGTTCTCGAGTGACAACCTCGTATCGGTAACAAAGTTAAGGCGGCTCCCCACTATATGGAATGAGGCGGAGTTGTGAATGACTGTAATGATAATTATGAATCAGAAATCAAACTCTTTTGGGATATAGTAAAGTAATTTATTATTGCGTTAGTGAGTCAAAAACCTATGTATTTTACAAATTTATCACAGTTAGAACACATTTTTAATAATTATGAAACACTATTTAGTGCCTTTACCGGCCTTGTAATGATCCACTTGTCTGTAACCATAAAAGCCGTAATCTGGCCCATTCGCATTATGACCTTCATAAAAACCGCCGTAAAAACCACCAAATGGTTCTTGGTAACCCTCGTAACCTGCATTGGGATAACCATTTCCGGCGTTATAATAATTCCCATTGAACTGGTTATTGTGAGAGCCGTACCCGTTGCTGTAGTATCCAGGTCTTTGTCTATTGCCGCCAAAGCCCCCATGACCTCGGTATGGGAAATGACCATTATATTGAAAATTGTTGGGAGAGTAACCACCTCCGAAGCCGGGACCACCTGCGCTGGATGAGGACTGCGACTGACTGATGCCGATGCTTATTGGTGGGTATGGATAGCCTCCTTGGTACCCACTTTGATAGCCACCGCCATAGCCTCCACCATGCTCTCCACCACATAAACCCAATTTGTAGCACAGTTTCGTTCTTAACAAGGTGCGTGGTATTCTGCTGTGGGCATCGCCACCATTTTCTACGACATAATTATAGAGTTCAAGATGGTGGCAAAATCTCATAAATACTTATACAAAATAGGTTATCTCATTTATATTTTAATAATGAATAGTAAATACTAAATTTAATTATTATTCTGCCGTCCGACATATGTAAGTTATTTTGTCGTTTTTTCCCACACGTAAAAATAATGTTACAGCCTATATATATGTGGGACGGAACGTAAAGGAAAGAAGTGACAGAATGAATGTGTGATAAAGATAGCAAGATGACAGTATGAAAGTGAGTGAAAGAGCAAGTATTAAAAAGGAGTGAACAATGAGCGAGTTACTAAATGAGAAATAAGAATGAGGAGAGAATTTATTCTAACAAAATCTACATATATCCCACAGCTGGGCACGGGCCTTGTTTCATTTCTCAAATGGGTTGTGGAGCAATTAGTCTAAAGGGCGCTAAAGTACGTGTTAGTGGACATAACATGTCTAAGAAAAAATTATATATCTAAAACATGCCGATTTGGATGCATACAAAATGACATTTTTATTTTTAATTAAAGAGAGTTCACACCAGGCTTTTCTCTTATATCGTGGAGACATTTTATGTATAATTTGCATAGAAAAACATCCAGACCCAAAAAAGTTAATTGTAGATCATAAAAACGTTGTAGATGTTAAAAACGGCTCGAGGCCTCGCAGCGACGTAGCTAAATGCTTAGCTACTTGCTTAAAGATACGAGTAGATTCTCTTTGGCCGCTAACACACCGCTTCAGTTACTTTTGAAAGAGGTACCTTTACTCACAACGACGGCTCTAATGATGGACGAATATCTGATATCAAAGTCGACTCTAAATCGATAATCTACTCATCTAATCACTATTGTTTACGAACACACTAATGCGAACTATGCTCTAGGGACTGACGAAAGACCTATCCAAAAATGCAGCTCATATCTCACGGGTGATGAGAAGCAGCATTGGAAGGGTGAAGATATCGACTCTACGCACGTAAACCTGCCTACCCAGCCCATACAAGATATCCAAGATTTTGGACTATATTTTTGCACAATATTTAATCAAAATACTGTTACGTAATTATTTGAAATTGAGTTTACAATGTAACGGTTTCAAAATCCCGCTAAAATCAAATTGGCTCTACTGATAAAGCTATTAATTATTTATAAAAAAAAACTTGATTACAACCTTCGGCTAGGGCTCCGCTCAACCCGACGATAGCAAGAGCAAAAACTAGCACGTTCATTTTCGCGATGCCGTACCGTTTGTTCCGTTATTGAATGTGTCGATTTTTTGTGAGGTTCATAACATTTTATAGGTCAATCCGAGGTCTTAACCCACGCTCTTTGACATTGAAATCACAAAGTGTTTTCCACAGGAAATACTACGTTTGCAAACTTCCAACTAATCACTTCGAACTAATTCCCTTATATTTTCGGAAGTAGCAGTAACTATGCGATTTGCAAGACAGATTGATTATTCATCGTTTAATATGTACATATATTTCGCTATATTTCAAAGACTTGGATATTTTATGGTATCATTTTGTTTTAATGATGTAAATGTCCTCTAGCCAGTTTTTGTTCGTGGCGACAACTTTAACTACCAACTAAATAAGGCAATAATTATATTTTAATGCCTATTACTTTCGACAACACAGACAAAGCAATGAAAACGCTAACATGGTAGCAAATACGCAGTTAAGAATGAAATGGAAACTAATATTATTTTGAATTACTCAGAAGTTTTACCTTATTTTAAAAATATATGCTATGAAATGTGGAAGGAATACTTTAACAAACGGTCACTAGAAAAAGAAATATGGTATAAAACCATGTAGTGTCAGACTCTTCGTGTCCCTTGGTTTATGAATTCTACTTTAAGTAGGAAAGTAGTTACTACTCTTCAAAGACTTATATTTCGACACATTTCATCGTAGATTTTCCTCAACACGATGTTTTTAACGGAACCTAACCTAATTTAAATATATGTTTGTAAATTATTCATTAAAAACTTACCAATCATGATTTTTAATAACATGCTTTGTTTATTCACGTTATATATTACTTAAAACTAATATTCACAAAACAACTTAAAACTCTACTTCAAAACAAATTAAATAAGCAAAATGGCGATAGCTACATAAACTTGGAAACTTTCCCTTTTTCTGCCAAACGCACCCATTGCATGTAAGAAATTTGTCTTTATGATGAGAAAAACAACTTCGCCCAATAATATTTTACACCATGTAAAATAAAATCAAAAATGTATATTTATGACAGATTTTGTAAAAAGTAAACGAGAAATATTGATTTCTGTTTATAAAAACGTAAACAGCTAAAATATTATTCTACTCTATGGCCCTAAATCTGTAAAACGGTGTCCGCCATATTGAAATGTCGTGACGTCACTGATCCAGCCTAAGGATATTAGTGTTCTGTATCACTGATTAATTCATAAGAAAATCAGAGAAATAACCGGTACTGTTAAAACACGAAACATGAACTGTAACGTATTACTGGATGATCAGGGAAATCCTGCCAAAACAATTGAAGATAAACTTAATATTTGGCAGAAATACATAACAACACTATTCCATGACGTTAGACCTGCTTTGGAACCAAGTTCATGTGGAAGTGAATTGACTGGACCAACTATTAATAAAAACGAAATTGCTTATGCCAAAGAAACCCCCTCGGCCCCTCTGAGAGGGTTTCGAAGTGTCCGGTGCCCAATGATGTGACCATTCTTACCTCAACCGAATTTTTCTTCACTTTTATCCCTCATCCTTATGCATTAACATGTCCAAATGAGGAAAATCTGTAGGCGGAGATGAATTACCCGTGGAACTGTTTAAATTACTTGAGTATGCTAACTTAGGAATAATTGTAAAGTTATTTAACACTATATATGATTCGGGCGTCATACCATCATCGGATTGGCTCAAATCCACATTTATCACCTTGCCCAAAGTTGCTTCTGCGAAGAAATGCAACGAATATAGAACAATCTCCTTAATGAGTCATATCCTAAAATTATTCCTTAACGTAATTCATAAAAGAATTTATAGCAAATGTGAAGACCTCATTTTAAGAACACAGTTTGGGTTCATCAATGGCCTGGGAACGAGAGATGCACTTTTCGGGTATCAAGTTTTAATACAGAGATGCTGGGACATAAATCAAGATGTGTTTGTATGTTTTATCGATTATGAAAAAGCATTTGATAGAGTACAGCATGCAAGAATGATTGATATATTACAATCCATCGGACTCGACTCTAAGGACCTAAGGTTCATTAAACACCTATATTGGAACCAATCGGCGAATGTACGTATAGAGGGCAATCAAACTAACAGATGACTCGGAAATCTTACGTAAAGTACGGCAGGGATGTATTCTCTCGCCAATTCTTTTCAACATTTACTAAGAGATGATTTTCCGTGAAGCTTTGGATCGGGTGAATGTAGGTATCAGTAGTAGTGAATGGTCAGATTATCAACAATATCCGTTATGCCGATGACACTGTACTTATTGCATCTACAATGGAAGAACTTCAGATCCTTATAGATAAAATTTAATCTGTTAGTTCAGCGTATGGCCTCAGTATCAACACCAGGAAAATCAAATATATGAAAGTTTGTAAAACACCACCTGCTAACTCTTCTCCACTATATAATGGACAGCCTCTACAAAAAGTTAGCAAATACAAATATTTGGGATGCTGGGTTGATGATACGGGAGACCACAGTCTTGAAATAAGGTGCCGTATAGAACAAGCCCGTAATGCTTTCTTTAAGCTTAAGTCACTTCTGTACAATAAAAAGCTGAACATCCAGATACGAGTACGATTAGCACGCTGTTATGTTTTATCCATTCTTTTTTAAGGCGTTGAAGCATGGACCCTCACAGAATCGAGCTGTAAGAAGATTGAAGCCTTTGAAATGTGGGTTTACAGGAGAATGTTAAGGATATCCTGGAGAGACAAAATAAAGAACGTAACCGTCCTAAGTCGCATAAAGAAAAAACCAGAAGTTGTATATTTAGTAAAGAAAAGAAAGCTTGAAAATCTCGGCCACATAATGAGAAACCGAAAATACGATCTACTGCAACTTATCATACAGGGCAAGATCCAAGGAAATCTAAGTGTGGGTCGAAGAAGAACATCTTGGCTGTAAAACCTACGCCAATAGTTTGGAAAGAAGATGGCACTTTAAGAAGAAGAAGATCACTGATTAAGATAACTCGCTAACGTGCTGTGTTATTTCGAAAATTTTCAAGTTATCATTACGATTATTCAGTTTTATTACGAATTTAATTGAAAAGGCATCATGGAAGACGAATTCGTAAAAGCAGAAAGTACTAATCTACCAAGGATAAATAAATTGATGGTGGCAAAAATTTTTGCATGCAATCGCATTTTTTGTTCCGCTGAGGAATGTTAAAACCAAAGATGTTTTAAAAAATCTTTGGTTAAAACATCAATGTACGTACCTATTAGGTACGAACTTTTGTTTATACAAAAACACAACACCAGGTGAGAGTCTATTTTGATAAAACGTAGTTTAGTAGCTGTCATAGTTTAGTTTATCTATAATTACAATCATTAGCAAATATCTAAGTGAACGTAATTTATTACAAAATTTGACTTGCGATACTCTTCACCTCATGATGTTTGTTTTGTATTAAACGATAGTTACATATAAGTCATACTTACATCAAAATGATCTACACAGAAGAATGGTCTGGTTTATGTAGATAATGTATTCGGGTATCTTCTTGCCAGTTTAGGCCAAGTATTTCTTATATTTAAATCAGTTAGCACTTGAATCCATAACTTTCCCGGCGTTCTTATGCACGTAATTTTGCATTCAGGCACAACACAACAATGATTTAGATGATAACTCATTATTAAACATTAAAAAGTATCTTATTCCTTTGCAAAATCGGCAGACTCGACGACTGTGGTGACGTCACGAGTTAAACAACATGGCGACTTTTCCGAAAATTTAAAACGATAGATTAAAAGTAATTTTTATGACACTATTTGGTTTAAAAAAAATTATATAAAAATTATAGTGGTTCATTATCACTCTAGGATTCATTTGAACCAATTTTTGAAAATGGGTAAAATACCCCATTGTAAACATTGTGAAGTTATAGAAGGCCTACACCTTATATTGATGGAATGTATTCTTTTTAAGTCTGTTAGAAATAATTCAATTAGGGTCTTGAATTTGAACAGAACTGACATAGGTACATATCATTATATTTTATCCCAACCAAATGGCGACGATTAAAAAATTCTGTTTGAATTCATGGCCCACGTAGTATAATAATAATTGTTATATGAGTGAGTGATGTAGGTTAGAGTATAATGGGAGTGGCATCGGCTAAGCGGTAAAAGTCCCTTAAATGTTTACACACACAAATGTATCACGCGGAAACGGTGATCAAACAAATGGTAGAAAAAAAATACTTTTAATAAGAATTAAAAGCCGATTCCAAAGAACTAAAACGAATGAAATAATTTCGTATTCTGAAGTAGGTGCCAAGCCGTAGTGTAGGAGTATAGAAGAGTCAAAGCCCCGACTTTCCGAATGAAGTGTATAGAGAGCTAGTACAATTGCAGGCTGTGAACCACGCTGCAGCTTTATTATAGTTGTAGCACGAATGGGTCGGCTCGACCGGGGCAGGACCACGCTCTCACGAATTTTACGCCGGTGTAAAATAGCAGCGTAATGCTGCTGTGTTTCGTATAGTGAGTGTGTGTGACCCTTTTTAATACTGAAATCGAGGCATTCCATCTTAGTCCTCAGGGGTGACAACGCATTTGAATTTTGACTCTTAATTGACGATAAATGTGGATGTCTATGGGACACAGCATCCACTTACCATCAGGTGAACTTTGTACTCAATTTGCGTTTGGTCATTTTTGGAGCTAGGAATGTATTTTTAATTTATTTGCGTTCACTTTCTGCTTTCACCCTTCTTTTCATCACACCGGTGGAGCTGCAAGTATCATTATCTAAACGTTTTGGTATTAGGACAAAACAGCCGAAATATACATGATTATAAGGGTTTCCTGTATGAAAACGGAACCCTAAAACTCTCTATTGTCACAAATAAATCTCGTTCCACCAATCACTTATCTTAATTGCTCAATTATATAAAAGCTAATCCTATAAATTTACAGAATAAACTGGTGATATTAATTCAAACTGAATTAAGTAGCAACTAAATTAATGCCGTAAGACAAATGAACACCAGTTAGTTCTAACCATAACTATTATATATTATATATTATATATTAACTATGTAAGGAGGAAATTGTTTAACATCCTTCTTAATTACAAACTACTGAGTAACTTTCTATTAAAAGCAAAGTAATTAAAAGGTAATTATAAAATTTAAAATTTGGTATCCTTTTAATCTTATTGTAAATATTTAATTAAAAAATAACTGATATAACGAATAAAACGGAAATAACGTCTTATTCTAGGGGATATTTGGGCGGCATTCAGTGACATGAGTGTTAAAAATAAATTTCTCTACTTTTTCCTGAATTGTCGTTATTCTAATACGTGGGTGGTCTGAAAAGTTTCCGACTTAACAAATATACAAGACATTTTTTCTTAAAATTTATTTTTATTTTCACATAGTCTCCTTGAACTATTGAGGTCATTGAGCATAATGCTTATGTCCTCCAGCGATTCTGCCATAAGAACTATGTCGTCGGCAAATCGAAGGTGAGTGATGTACTCACCATTGATGGTAATACCGTATCCTTTCCAGTCCAGTAGCTTGAAAACGTCTTCCAATGCAGCGGTGAAAAGTTTCGGGTATATAACGTCACCCTGTCTTATACCTCTCTGCAGTTGGATAAGTTTCGTACTCTAGTTCAGCACTTCGCGACAGTCAACTTGGCACCGCTGAAGGGACTATAGCACCGCCCAAATTTTGACGGAACCAAGGACTTTCTCATAGTCTGTATACGCCAGGCAAAGTGGCAGATTGTACTCTTCGGACTTCTGTACAATTTGCCGAAGGGTATGTATGTGCTTTATGATACTAAAGCCTTTTCGGAAACCGGCTTTTTCGGGAGGCTGGAACTCGTCGTGTCTGAGTGCTAGACGATTCGTAATGACATTCGAAAACAACACGTAGACTCGACTCAGAAGGGATATCGGTCTGTAGTTTTTCAAGAGGGCATTATCACTTTTCTTGAAGAACAAGACCACCGCATTTCTGCTCCATGCCTCGGGAGTAGTGCCTCCATGGAGGACGGAAATAAGGCGCTTCTGAAGGACTTCAAGTACCGATTTTCCACCGGCATAGCCCAACGAATTAGTAAGCTGAAGTGGCAATGGGCCGGCCATATAGCTCGAAGAACCGACAACCGTTGGGGAAAAAAGGTTCTCGAGTGACAGCCTCGTACTGGTAGGCGAAGTGTAGGGCGACCCCCCACTAGATGGAGTGACGACCTGGTAAGACATGCAGGAAGTCGATGGATGCAGGTGGCTCCGGACCGTGAGTCGTGACATTCCTTGGCGGAGGTTTATGTTCAGCAATGGACTTGTGAAGGGCTGCGATGAATAAACTAACAAATGACCAATACCTATTCCTGAGAAAAATAGTATTTTCAGGCGGTCGGATCGTCGAATAACTAAGATCCTTTTAGGCATCCGATTTTTTTCTTTTGAGGAACAGAAAACTAAAATTTGAGCGTCAGTCATAAAATCTCCTTTTAGTTGGTTGCACTTGTTGAATAACGATTACATCTAGTAATAGCTGGAAAGTCCGTCGAATTTCAAGAATTAAACCCAAGTGTAGGTCTTCTTTTTCCGAGAAATCTCTACCAAGAGAAGCAGTAAATATAAGAGAATAGATAATAAATATGTTCAAGATAGTTGTTCCTTGAATACAGAAGTAGCGACGGCTTTATTTTATAGTATTTTTTTGTGTTCCTACTATCAAAGCACACGGCGTATTGCAGCGAGTTCAACGACCTATTTGAATTCTTGTAGTCATACTTGATATAATATTATAAGTCATTTCTTACATGGAAGCAAATAAATTTTAAACTACTATAAATTATGTTTTATTTATGTTTTTATTTCTTAAAGATCTGTATCAAAAATTATAATATGTGGGAGAATGTTCCAAATTTGAAATGATCCGTTATTTTGAACTTGTTAATAAGTCTATGGTAATGTATGAATTACTAATTAATTATTCTCCCTGTTTCTCAATATAATAAATTGTTAATAAATGTTTTATGATAATTATATGCTAAATATTTAAATTTGGAATTTAGGCATGTGAATTCGCGTTTTCACGTGAAAGCGCCAATACCGGCTGTTTTTCGTAAACGGAAAGGTATTTCGGAGAAGCATTACTCTTTACCAGCGAAGAAAGATAGGCGGAGCAAGTTATTAGCCCTCTAAGTTATTCATATCGGGTGTCGTATAGAGGTGACAAAGAAGTAGGCACATACTTATCATGTAATATGCATACACCATAACTACATCCCAATGTAAAGAGCATATTTACAATCGATATAGTTGCGAATACTATGATTAAAACAGTAATTAAATAAACTGACTGCGTACTAAAGTTCCATATCTAAGACGAATCTCTTTAGAGCGTGCCAAAAAAGGTATACATTATTTAAGGTACATACATGCACTCGAGAAACACCCCCGCCTTTTGGGGTAGTCGGATAAAAATAAATGAAACAAAAGACTTACACTTACATTTAAACTTCTACCTTGTATTTATCTTTATTTATTATAATCGTTGGTGCGTCAGTTAGTTTCTAACTTCTGAAAAATTTAATCGATATTTTTCCTTATTAGTTGATTTTTGAATATAATTCTACCTAGTAAAATATGGAGCTAAGTCTTCAATTCTTAGCGTAACAAAAGCCTATTTACTCTTGCCTTTAAAATACACTGATTGCAATCGTATAATTTAAGTTATATTTTTTTTATAGAAGCTACTACTACTAAAACCTCATGATGTTCCACCTTCGTTGAATGTTGGCAGGGCCACAGGTAAACTTTCGTACACATCCGCGGCCCCTACAGTGCCAGCCTGGCAGCCTAGGCAGCAGCACGAAGAACATTCCCTTCTCAGGTAAGGTATACCAGAAACACCAGATGCATGCCAAGATGCGTTGTCACATCTCACTCAGATACAAAGGACTCAGATAAAAAGTCTCGATATCATTAAAACGGGCGTCCGTTTTTCTACAATCGCATTATAAAACACAGCAGCATTAAGATGCCATTTCACGCTAGTCGCTGGTATTTTGTGAGAGCATTCCCTTCGTCGATCGAGTTGATCCATTGGTGTTTAAACAATAATATACCTGCAGCGTGGCTCTACTACGTTACTTTAACCGATAATCTCGTTAACGAAATAAAACCTTAATTATACATATAAATAAAAGTACCCGGATGACCGAGCTTTGCTCGGCTTTTTTTAAGTTACATTTAGATACAAATTACATGAATAATATTTTTTGATCTTATTGACATAATAGAAAAAAGTGAACTGGTTATTTGAATGAAAATCATGAGTGCAATTAGTTTAATTAAAATTTTTCTTATTTTTAAAAATTACTAAAAAAAAGGGCACGAAATAATAGATTTTCTCACAAAAGTAGGGAATTTGAAAAAAAAAGGAAAAAAGTCGGACCCAAGACGGGACGCGAACCACGGAACTCCGATATCACGCCCGGCCGACATCCCACCTGAGCAATTACGATCGTTAGTAGTCTGTCAAAATTTACCTTCTTATATTGTAGCAGTTTTTTTATTGCCTGAAAACACGGACAAAAGGACATTTTCTAAAAATAAATCCTAGCCAGATCGATTTATTGCCCCCGAAACTCCCTGGACACTAAATTTTATGAAAATCGTTGGAGCCGTTTCCGAGATTCCGATTATATATATATTAAAGAATTGCTTGTTTAAAGGTAATAGGATTCAATTTTATTGAATCGCCTTCCTGTAATATCAAAATAATCGCCTTTTGTTTATTTGTGGGTTATTTGTATGCCATAAAGACACGATTATTTATTTTAAAAATCTATGTCTGTCTGATTGTCTGTTTGTCCGAACAGATAGAGCAATGCCGGAAGTGACCTAAGCTATATTTTATCCGAAAAACTTGGAAATTATTCTTGACAAATCGTAAAATTGATAAAATAAATAGTCTTGGATAACTTAGATCTAAATAACGCCACATTAAAAGATCCTACCCATGCAAAGACGGGCGGGTTGCTAGTTAATAATAAGAACACTCAATCGTAGTTCTTAATTTCACCAAATAGTGGCCCTAGAACATAGGCTATGATCAAGTACACTCTATATGTATCACTTACGAAATTTACTTATATATAAGGTGCAAAAAATATGCCTGTCTTAGCATTATTGTCATAAACAAAATAAAAATATAAGTATTGCAGAGTCGGAACGGTTTATCATGTCATATCCTTATGCTCAGTTTCCCTCGGAAGACCACGCGGAAATTCAGTTTCATCTAACTAAATTTCAAAATTTTAATTACTTCTTTCACACAAATTTAGTAATATACGAGTAAATGACTTAAAATTAACGTTTAAGAAGGAAGTGTTCAGCGAATTGAAGACGACAGTTAAATATTCGTAAGAAGCCATTAATGGTGTGCGGAAGTGAGACTTACAAATTAATAAATTGCTAGGATTTCCAATAGTATGCATATTATCCGCAAATTTGCCAAAAGTGGAATAAAAAATGTTTTGCGTAGGCGTGTAATGTCACATTAATAAGCATTTTTGAAACTGGTAACAATTTATAGTGGTTTAAATTTCCGGTGTGCGTGTTTTTGTAATTTTTTTCCTCCTAAACACCTAGAACGATATTGGTGATTTTTTTACTTTTGGCGTCACCTGAATAGTTCTTCCTGTTGTTAGGCATGATAGGTGGCGCGGTTGTCGAAATCCTCGGATTGCTATTATTAAAAAAAAAACTAGATTAAATAGCGACATTGCATGAACAAACGTGAGTCAATAAGTACGGGTCGGTTACAAAACTCTTATCGTTCGTCGGTTCGAAAGTCCTAAAGACAAACGTTACTTTACGAAAAAAATTGTATGTCTTAATTAAACCAGATAAAAATTAAGAATTTAATTAAACAATCATTTCCATCGCTATATTTGTTAGAAATGCAAAACATTGGGGAGGGTTCTCCGTTCGAATACTAGGTATCCAAAGGTAATATTTGTGCAAAGAAAACAAAGCTGGTTTTCTGATTTTAACGTATTTTAATAAAATGTGGTTCTGTTCACAGATTACGCTGCTGAACATTGCATCCTTCAAAGATTGTCTCATAAAGTGAATTTTTTCTCTAGTTGCCACGTTTGGCTAGCGGTTTAGCCAACGCAGTTTCCGCAAATCATTTTGAGTCCAGTTTTATTATTTTGACACCTACGGGATATTATAGCGGGCAATATCCCATTCTCTTACTACCACTATACGTCAGGTATAGAATATTAGTAAAAAAAAATGAGCAGAAATCGCGTAGTGGCGATGTAAGATTATCCACTACTCCATATCGTTCAGTTGTTGACGTAAGGAACGACAGATGAGAGAAACACTTCGAGAAATAAGCTGAGCTGGGCAACATTCGGGAAGTTTCTTCAAGTCTTTTCGTCTATCATACCGCAAAGCTTGAAGTCAAAAGTCTTCGACCAGTGCATCCTGTCTGTTCTCATATAGGGTTCCGAAACGTACGATTTCTCATTGCATAAACTTTAAGTCACTCAGCGAGCGATGGAAAGAGCTACGTTTCTCTGATAGATTATATTCTTAACAAAGAAATCTGCCAAACAAACACTGCAAGCTAAAGTAGCATTTTTTATAGGAGAGGGGCAAACGAGCATACGGCTCTCCTGATAGAAAGTGATTACCGTCGTCCATGAACACCTGTAAAACCAGGGAAATTCCAGATGCGTTGCCAGCCTTTTAAAAAGGAATAAGCTCTTTTCTTGAAGGTCACTAAATCGTATCGGTCCGGAAAAATCTCTGGTGGTACTCGATTTCACAAAGAAGTTGTACGAGGAAGAAAGTTTCTTTTAAATCACACAGTGGTGAACTTTTCTTTCTTTTTGGAGCTTAGTCGCAATATACGATGGTGAAATTCTGCTGCTGGAATTAGTCTGAACAATTCCTCAGAGCACTCCAAATAGAGAGCTTTTAGAGGCCAATTTGGCCTTCTCTTCCAAGTGACCACGAAACTACACGTCACTCGATGTATCGACGCCAAGGATTCCGAAACAGGCTAACGCAACAAGGAGAGTGCCTTGAAACTGAGGAGATTTGACGAAGGGGTTCTTTTTAGCGGTAAACGCGCAAACTTGTGTCTTTTAGGGATTGAACTGGACTAGATTTAGTCGCCCCCAGACCGAGACTTTCTTCAACAAAGTCTCGACTTCATACACAAGTTTGTCACGGTACTCGGCGACGTTTTCCCGAGAAATATTGGCACGGTGGCTGTATAAGCTATCACCAATGCTGTCGTCTGCATAATAATGAATGTTTCTAGTTTGCAACATATCATTGATATGTAGAGGAAACAGCGTCATCAAGACATCTGCAAGAAAACTGGTGATCCAATTGCACAATTTCTCGGGGAGCTCATAGGAAGTAAGCTTCGTGAGAAGCGCTTTGTGCCAAACCCGATCGAAGGCCTTCGCTATGTCTAAATTAACGGCTAACGAGTGTTCTCATAAAGTTCTATGTTAGAATTAAAAATTGAAGCTAACAGTATTCAAATGAAGTTATTAAAAGGAAATATAGTCAATTGCAAAGCTTACGATTACGAACATGTTAAAGTTAAAGTTACTACCTATAAACGTCTTCTCATTTATAAGAGGGTTTTAGAGCAAGGAAGTGTCCGCAGCGCTGCCCCAATGCGTGTTGGCGAACTTCAGATGTCTTATTAATAATTTGTTTTCTTATTTCTCAGACATGTGGGTACCCTCACGATGTTTACCTGAAGGAACAGGAGCGGCGGTGAACCGCCGAGTACGTAGTAACTTAGAACTTTAAATTGCAATTAACAATTCTATTGGTGCCGGCGAGGATCGAACTCGGGTTGCTCGCGTACTATGAAATTTACTGCGAGCGCTAACCATCTGAGCTACCACGGCTCACGAACTTCGAACGTGTGCTTAATGAATAAGAAGATTGCGAACATCAAACTGTAAATTCTAATAACTATAAGGTTGCAATATGTAATAGTAGTAATAACATAGTAACGTCTATAATGGTATGAAATGATTATTACGAGTATAATATTCCTGTCTCGAAAATTATATTTCGAAATTGTTGCAGAACTTTTCTTATCTTGCGTTTGTGTGTAATAAAATAAGATTAAAAATTAACGAAAACGAACACGGAATTTAAATAATCAGTAGCCGTTTTCGTGTCGAACCAAAATTATATTTATTAATGTATTCGATAATATAACCTCCTAAATAGTAGCTAAGTGACGATTTACTGCTATTTTGAACATAAATTTACCTGCAAATTTCTCTTGGACGCAATTACAATCCAATAATATAACTTTATTTTGTGTATTTTTATATTATTGTTTCCATACTTAACATTTATTTACACGTATAAATAGGGATTAAGAAGACACATTACGTTTATGCCATCTTGAATCATAACCAGATCGGAAAATGGACAGCCAATTAATATAGAAGTAAAAGAAATATTGATTTAAAAAAATGTGTGGGGCAACGTTATGATGGAGCCAGTGTGATGAGTGGTGTGTATAATGGTGTCCAAAAACATATTAAGGATATCCAGCCTAACGCGAAGTACATACATTGTGCCACTCATAATTTAAATTTGATGATAAATGATGCCGTTAGCAGTTGTGTGGAAATACAGATTTTTTTGGCAACGTTGCAAGATTTGTTTAACTTTTTCGGAAAAAGCATCAAACGTTAGGATCTACTGTCAAAATTTACTGGCGAATCGGACACCACTCTAAAAAAAACTAAATCCGAATAGATGGTCCAGTAGGTCAATACGATATCTGCAATAAAATTTCGTTTTTTTGATATCAAAGCATTATCAGAAATAGTTCTAAAAAGTCCTAATAAAGATGAGCGTAGTGAAGAGTATTAAAAAATGCTAACTTTGGAGTTCGTGTTGCTTTGCGAATTCATGCACAGTGTATTGAATGACATGAATTATGTATCCAAAACTTTACAAAAATTCGACATCATTATGGGCGGGGCAAGTAAAGCTTTAGCAGACCAAAGCAAAGTTGCAAATTCATAAAAATAATTTAGAATTATTCTAGTGCAAATCCAGTGAAACTGCAAGAAAATATGGTATAGATACCCATTTTTAATAAAAAAGGCAAAGGAAAGTTAAAAAACATTTTGATGAGTTAGCTGCTGATCACCGATTTCCAATCAGAGAAGAAATATTTAAAATTGAGATTTTGAATAATGTACTAGACACATTAATAGCTCAATTAAATACACGTTTTACTGGTATGTGTGCAGTCTGTCAAATATTCGATTTTCTAACACCAACATTTTTATTACATGTTGATGAAGCAACTTTATTACAAAAGTGTGACGAATTCCAAAGAAAGTATTCAGATATAATAGGCCCTAGTTTTTCACTTCAATTTATTAATATTTACCACCTAGTTTTACATCAATTAACTCAAGCATGGACTGTTCACCAATTATGTATTTAAGGAAATAATGAGCAAATATGGAGTGCTAGAAGGACTTCCTAACGGAAGTATTTACAGCAAAGTTATTATTCTTTACAATTCCTGTCACTTCTGCAGCAGCTGAAAGGTCAAATTATTTAAGAAATAGTATGGGCCGAACTCGACTCCGACATTTATCGCTAATAGAAATTGAAAACAAACCCGCATCAAGCCTGGATTTAACCGAAGTCATTGATACTTTTGCGAAAACTAAAGCTAGGAAAAGATTGTAAATATAATTGTTATATTATAATTTATGTTCTTGCTGTTTAACATTTTTACTACCTGCCCTGCAGTGCACGAAAAAGAGCTGATGATAAAACAGCTTACCATTATTAAAATATTTGTATATTTAATATCTTTACTTGATAAAGCCTAACAAGTTTAGATGGCAGTAGGGCCCCATTTTTTGAATTGCCCCAGGGCCCTTGGTCACCTAGCTACGTCACTGAGTCGCATATATTTATATAATATAGCACTATGGCATGAAATGTATTAAACGCATTGGCTGAAACGCTGAATTTCATTCAGGCCGCTAATAAAAATTGAAAAGCCTAGTCTGTTAAAGGCTAATTAAGCTTTGGCTGCGACAATACCATATAATAATCTTTCATCATTTATACGTCACGGGGTGAACTATATAGTTGCCAGCAAATACAAGTTGGTATATGAAGCAACAGCAGACAGGCAGCAGCATCGTACTGATTATGTACAACTCAAAATAATAACACACTGCGGCTGTCAACCCGCCCACCAAGCGTAGCAACAATATCAAATGTGTAATGTAATTAATGACTAAAAAAAATACATAGAAACTTCTGGTGAGTGTAGAGAACCGGAGACCTATTTTACTGGAACGAATTTTATTTTACGTTCCCTCTTATTCCTCACGATTGGCAACGCATCTGAATTTTGATTACTAATCGAGGATAAATGCGGATGTCTATGAGCCCCAACATACTTACCAGCAGGTGGATTGCGTGCTCGATTGTCACCCTAATTCTATATAAAAAAAAGTTTTTTCGAAGTAAATTCAAAATTCCATTATGTTGTGGTAAATACGTTCCTTACTTATATCTTTATATTAAGCTTTCAAAACCTAACTTAGAGCTTAAGTCAGCTCTGTGTGTGTGCGTGTGCTACGCATGAGCGTGTGCATGTGCGTAACGTGTGCGTGTGAGTGCGCGTGCGTGCATGCGCATGCGCCTGTGTGCGTGTGTGCGTGTGCCTGTGTGTGTGTGTGTGTATCGAAAAACTATATCTAATCATCTACTTTCTACGTAATTTTCTCTTCTTTTCTTTTTAAAACATATATCTTGTTAATGGTTGTAAAAATACATAAAAATCACACAAGAAACTTAGCTTTATCACTTATTAATACCTGAACATCTCTTATTATATAACGGCACTGTATTAGTATTCCAAATTTAAATTAAAAATAAATAAATTATGAACACTGGTATTTTAAAACTTGTATGTAAAGTTGAATATTAATTTTTGTTTCTATCGCGACCAATAACTTACCTTACTTTTATGACTGGAACTGTGAACTTGTATCCTTAATTTAATAACGATAATTATTTGCATATTATTCTCATATTTCTTTTTTTTTAAATAACTGCCTTAGAAATGTGTCCTGAATCGTGAAGACTTTCTACATACATTTTTACTCATGGGCTTAGCATGTTATATATTTATTACATTTATACGCGATAGTGTAAAATTAATAGTTCTGGATGTCTTTTTAATTATTAATTCAATTTTAACAAATCATTCTTCGTCACTTAATTCAATCTAATACCTTATTGGCTCGCTAGATCCCTAATTATAATAAAAAAGAATTTATAGAAGACGGGGCAAACGAGCATTTTATTTAACATGGGGAAATGCCTACGTATACCCGCCTCGCGGGGGCAAGGACGGGTTATGTCGGACTCGCACCAACTAAAACCCCATGGTGCTCCACCTTCGTCGCATATTGGCAGGGCTACGGGAACGCTTTCGCACACTTTCGCGGCCTACCAGCGACTGCCGCCCCATGGCAGCACCTCCTCGGGAGAGGAATATTCCTCCCCGTTCTCCTTCCCAAGTAAGACGCACCAGAACACATGGCACGCCCTCCTCCACGGCCTCCAATTACATCTGCGCAACAGACGCCCCCGCGTCCGATGGCGAAGCAGAAAAAACAACAACGACCCCAGCGGCGGATCTGGTATATGGCTCCGCCGCCAACCAAGATTCGGCTGCGGATAGGGAGAGCGGCGCCTCGCAATACCGACAATCCTCTCCCCCCGCAGCCCCATCACCACCGCATCAACGGTGCGGCCCCGTTTGAGTCGCGGAGGATAGGGCGAGTGGCGCATCGCCATACCAACACTCCTCTTCCTCCGCGACTCCACCTCGGCTGCAGCGGTAGAGGGTGCGGAGTCCCCACTCGCTGCAGTCCACCAGCACACATCCGAAGTGGGCTCCCCAAGCCCACTCGGAGTGGCCACCTCAGGCCGGCCCTTCACCTCGGGCCAGCCACGTGGGTTCCTCTTTGTTCACCGTGGGAGACCAAGTCACGGCTACTAAGCCCCCCGCCACGACAAGGCGGGAACCCGTTCGGGGGAGAAGGGCAAACTAGCATGCGGTTCACCTGTTGTTAAGTGACTACCGCCACCCACGTTCAACCGCAACACCAGAGGAATATCAAGTGCGATGCCAGCCCTTTAGACAGGAGTAAACTCTTTTCGGTGGTAAACTATTCCACAGAGAGGTCGTACGCGGAAGGAAACTCCTTGTGAAAAACGTACAGTGGTGGACCGCCAAGCATCCAGATGGTGTGGATGGTATCGGGACTAGAAATTGCAAAATCCGGATATTTTTGAAATCCGGATTTTTGAATTTTGCTATGATTAAAATCCGGATAATCCGGATTTTTCGAAGTTTTAAGGTGATTTGATAAAACTAAAATAAAACGGTATAAATCATTTAAAATCTGTATTTATTCAGACACGACGGAATAAAATCAACCAAAATAAAGAATAACCGTGTAGTGATGGTATACCGTGTAGTGGTGGTTAAGAATATCCACTACCCCATATCTTCCCGTGGGTGTCGTAAAAGGCGACAGAAGGAAACAGGCAGGAGATGGGCAGCAGCATCTTCCTGATAGCAGCAACTGTACAACAAAAAACTTCGGTTGCCAACCCGCTCGCCAAGCGTCGCAACTATGGCAATATACCTCCCATGAGAAACGTCGCAAATAGATGGCCCCCAGTCCTCAGCGGCCCGCTATTCCAGGCTACGGTGGCGACCATAGTAACGGCGGGGCATGTGCTAGGGTGTTAAGAATCTCCGGTGGAGGTTCAGTTGCCACCTGAAACGACTCGACCTGGCAAATTACAACGTACGCACCCTGAGGACTGACGAGAAGATCCTGGAGCTGGAAGAAGAGATAGACAAGTTGCGTTGGAATACTATAGGATTATCCGAGGTCCGAAGAGAGGGGGAGGACACGGTGATTCTCGAATCCGGCAACTCGTTCTATCATCGGGAGGATGACCATCTGTCCCAAGGAGGTGTTGGATTTATCATCCACAAGTCTCTGGTTAACAACTTTATAAAGATTGGAAGTGTGTCGACGAGGGCTGCGGACGTTATACTCAGAATCACCAAACGGTATTTGCTGAAGGTCATACGGGTTTACGCACCAACGTCGGCATATCCTGATGAGGAGATGGAGGAAATCTATGAGGATATTTCTAGAGCCAAGCATTTCTCCAAAACCCACTATACGGTGTTAATGGGAGACTTCAACGCAAAGCTAGGCACAAGAAAAATCTGTGAGCTGAGGGTAGGGAAATTTGGGATAAGGCAACGGAACCCAAGGGGCCAGCAGCAGGCCGACTACGTGGAGAAAGAAGGACACTTTATGATGAACTCTTTCTTTCAGAAGTGCCCCCACAGAAAGTGGACCTGGTCGAGCCCCGACGGTTCGACAAAAAATAAGATTGAATTCATTATGACGACTACACGGCAACTGTTCAGTGATGTCTCGGTAATCGCAAAGGTGAAAACTGGCAGCGATCAGCGAATGGTTAGAGGCACACTGAACCTAAACGTTAAGTTGGAGAGGTCTCGTCTAATGAAGTCAACGCTCTGTCGCCTCGTGCTCTAATCCAAAAATACCGAAACCTTTCAACTGGAGTTACAAAACCGTTGTCAGTGCCTGGTAGATTTCAATGCAGTGGACAATGTGAATGACAAGCTCGTGGAAACTGTCCATGCGGTCGGAGCTAAGTTCTGCAAGACCCGCCGCAGAAGAACACAAAAACTCTCCGATCACACTCTTAATCTCATGGCTGTTAGACGATAGATGAGGCTGAAATCATCAGCAGAATTGACAGCATACAGGCAACTGAACAGACAGATCTCCAAATACATGCGGCAGTACTTACGCAACTTCAATACAGCTCGTATTGAAGAAGCGATTGAGCGGAACCAGGGCTCCAAAGTCTTTGCCAGAGATCTGTCTGTCAGAAAGAGCCAACTTTCAATGCTGAAGACGGAGTGTGGTGGCATCGTTTCCGGGACACCTGAGATTTTGAGTAAGATTGAGAGGTTATATGGGACTCATCATCGTTGGAGCCACATGGAAGTGTGAGTAACGATCCAAGAGCAAGTCTTATCCGACACTATTCCGATGATATACCGGACGTCAGTCTGAGCGAGATTAGAATGGCTCTCCAGCACCTTAAAAACGGCAAGGTCCCAGGAGAGATTGCAATCACAGGGAAGCATCTGAAAGCGGGTGAAAAACCGGTACTTGAATTCTTTGAGAAGCTCTTTAATTCCGTCCTCCATGGTGGCACTACGGAGGTGTGGAGCAGAAGTGCGGTGGTCTTGTTCTTTAAGAAAGGTGACAACGCTCTCTTGAAGAACTACAGATCAATTTCCCCTTTAAGCCGCGTCTACGTGCCGTTTTCAAAAGTCATTACGAATCGTCTCGCACGCAGACTCGACGACTTCCAGCCTCCCGAGCAAGCCGGTTTCCGAAAAGGCTTCAGTACCATAGACCACATACATATCCCACCGAAGATTGTACAGAAGACCAAAGAGTACAATCTGCCACTTTGCCTGGCGTATGTGGACTAGTCCGACTAGGTAAGTCCAACTTGGATCGAGAGGTCAATCGAAGGATTCAACTCGGATGGGCAGCGTTCGGGAAATTACGACACATCGTCTCTTCAAGTATACCTCAAAACCTAAAAACGGGACTGTACAACCAGTGCGTGTTGCCAGTGGTGACTTATGGATCTGAAACGTGGTCCTTTACTGCTGGCCGTATGAGGACGCTCAAGATCGCTCAGCAAGCTATGGAAGGGCTATGGGCTACATATATATAATTTAATGCACATATATTAGTCACGCTTTTTTTAGAAAAGGAGATCTTAGATCTTAGGAGTTCTCCACAACTTCCAACGTTTTCAAATGAAGCCATTTCAACGTGAATTAGTTGCGCTGATTACACTCGTTGACTGGTGTTGATGATCACTACCCACACTTGCAAGAGAAAATTGACGATTGAGCTTTTCTTTAAAACTGAGCGGCGATGGATCAGAGTTTCTGAAATAGAGTTCGTATTAGTCGACGTGGTCGTGCAATCGTCAACATCCAGGGTTGAAACTTGGTAAATCAAATTTTTAATTTCATCATACGTAGGTTTTTAAACTTATCTTCGTCCTACTTGTCTCATTTAAAAATTGATTAGGATTGGGTAAGTATTGTAAGGCACCGACAATATTATAGTCACCTGTCTTTAATTCTCCGTTTCAATGACGTTGCCAGATGCCTGGCAGACATTGTGCCTTGACTGTCTAATGATTTTATAAAAAATTTATGAGCTGTATATCTAACTATCCAATTCAAATATTGCTCGAATTTGCGTATTAATGTAGGTAATACCTAACTACTCATTAGTTAGAATGAAAATTTGTGGATAAATGCAAAATATTATCCATTTAACTCCATTTTCACTAAAATCCGAAAAATCCGGAGTTTGCGTCTTAAAAACCGGATTTATAAAACTGGAAAATCCGGATTTTTCAGTTATTTTCGAATTTCGAAGAATCCGGATTGCATTCACTAATCGGGATGTTTGCCGCATAGTGCGTTCACGAAAGAGGAATGCCCACTCTTCATAGACATTTCGACCATGGGTGCCCACATATAAAAGCATATAGATATGATAATATACAATTAAAGGAATGAAATGGTTAAGAAATTGGTTTAAAAAAAGTCGGGAATTTTAAGATATAAAAGTTTTTATTTTCACAAATACAGTTTTTTAACAACTAATTATACCGATGTTATCGCATTTAATTTCTTTGATTTTTAATTCCCGACTTTCGGGTGCTTTCCAGCACACATGGTCATGGGGGATTGAGGTGACTGGTGTACCGAAATCAGTGTTAACTTGGAGTAACTTCAGCTTTTTAATAACTATTTATGGTCCGATCTACGCAGAATGAACTTACTGTCTTGAAGTCTTGCGTGGTATGCTTGGGTTTAGTTTTAATTTTATTAATTACAGTGTCCCAAGCAGGTGGAAATACCCAGCTTCATTCTCTATTGAAATTAGAATGTTTGAATATGGGTGCAATACATTACCGACTTCAGATTGCAACGAGGATGAACTAGATGATTCAGATGGTTCCCGTTCTGCAGTTGAATGTGATGCTGCTCTATCAAACCTTCGCCAACAATTATGACACACACGAGATGACGATGGCAACTGAAATAATATTAAATAAAAAAGTGAAAAAGTGAACTAAATAAAAATAAAATAGATTTGTTTCCTTTAAACTCAAATACATATAAAATATTTATCAAGTTAATTGTTACTGCACAAAAGCAGACTTAATGGCCTATATTATTTAATAATTAAGCACTTAAAAACTACCAGTAGTCCAAAAACAATGAAAAATCAATTGTCTCATTACTTGGTAGTTGGTAAAAACGGTAGCAGTCTATCTGGTGGTGACAAGCTAATCTTATCGCCATGTTATAAATAAGCTTGTATGTTTGTCAGATATAATTTGTGTGGATGTAATCAGAGTAAAAACATGTATCACTATCAGATATGAGCCCACACACTTAATAAATTAAAAATGTTGAATATGGTGGTGCAATTTGATGGGCAATTTCATTCCTTATGAGTTCCTCACGTGGAGAATCAGAGCCAAACAATGTGTGTGATCTTATTCTCAAAAGTGACTTGCCACAGCTGATACATACATGTCCATGACTATTAATTGGTGAATTTTCCTGTTCGCTAGTTGGATGTCGTATTTGAAGGCTAGTTCGTTATTTCGATAACAAATTCACAAAAATAAAAACAAACACGCAAATGAATTCTACATGTGACTATTTATATAGGTATAGATATAGTTGTGAAATATGAACTGAATTGTGATTTCATTCCATGACAGGGCCTAGCTGTCAGACTCGATGTTGCCACTTAACTGACATAAAATAGATAAAAAGATATCGATTTTTATTCGATTAATAATATCGTTAAAAAACAATCTTTGAGGTGCTTTAAGTTCTGCACACTTCTTAAAATATATTTTCCTTTATTTATTTAAATGCTATTTGAAATGTATTTTTAAGAGCAGTTAAATTGTGCAGTAGCGTTTTGTTTAGCTTTAACCTTTTGAGCGCCACGCTAAAAACGCATTACCGTGTCCTGTACGCCAAAGCGCCAAAACAAAATAGTGTTGCCATGAGTTGATATATCGATAACGTAAAATAACTTGTTTTTGTTGGTTTTTTATGCTATAAATGACTCTTTATAAACTGTATGTTTTATTTAATCTTGTGCTGTCATCCACTCTTTTTATATATGTACTTTGTACATATAAACATAAATAAAAAACAAACAATAACAATAAAATAGTAGTAAACCACAGCACTACTCTCCATCCTAATGACAACACTGTCACGACTAGACGACAACAGCGTAGCTGACCTTCCCTTTTTTAAACATTCTTAGAATGTTGTGTATCGATTTCAAAATCGATCTAACCGAAATATACAGACATCGATTCATAATATTTTATGTGTCGGGGAAGGCGTAGACCAAGCGAAGCACAGAATAAAAGTCTTACACTCTTATGACAATGGGGATTTGATATGATGCTGATGCTACTAGATGATTTTGAGACTGAGAAAGAAAATGGCACAACACAACATGAAAAATTGCTCTTCACACTTAAATAAAAAAACATTAATTGTAATTTTGTATTATTATTAAAAAAAGGTACATAATTATTCATTAATCAACAATTGTATATAATTATTCGCACTAGGTAAATCAGCCTTATAATACTAAAATCTTGGTCATGGAATAAATAAACATTTCATCACAATAGATCAATCAAAAATTAAAATTCTTCATCATCGACGCTTTCCAAAATCTGAATGAGTTCTGAGGAATCGTTCATGTTGCATTGCTCTACTTTTCTCGGTAATCACTTATGACGTCATCAGGGTGTCGTCTATCCTTGATCACGGTGCCCAGTGAACTGATTTTCGATGACGCGCTAAAGATGCGCTAGAGTTGAGATATTAGATTTATTATGCGAAGATAATCTGATAACATTTTTTTATTCATGTAGCTAATTATAGTTTTATGTTATAACCTTTAATTTTATTCAAATATCAATAATAATAGAAAAAAAACACCATTGAGCTGAATTTTGGATAGTTTTCAAGAAATCTATGCCTCCCGCGTTTGACACTAGCGGTCAACCATAGACGACTTTGGCGTGCTGGACATAGTATTTGCTTAGATAAAAATCCATTTTTATTAGTTCAATGTTTCTTAGTACTTGTGGCTCTAGAAGACTTGTTTTTTATACTCACATGTTGCTGGGTTATTCCTATTTTGAGGAGTGTAGAATTAAAATACCTGTAATAATTTTCCAATATCTATATTTCATATTTTTCGGAGCCGGGTTTTTTGTCAACTATAGACGTCGTTGGCGCTCAGGGCCCGCAGGTGTTGGTCAAGTATAGGCGACTTTGGCGCTCAAAGGGTTAAAGGATTCATGGTAAATCAGCTGGAAATTAACTTGTTTCGTTATCATAACATGGTTCTATTTTAAGTGTATTGTTATAAACAGATAAGAATAACTTAACCGATCTTCTTTAAAAACAGATAAGAATAACAGTTCTTATCTGTTTTCAAAGAAGATCGGTTAAGATTAACAGTTAAATTGTGCCGTAGCATTTGTTATTCTCTAAAGAATTCATTGGAAATCAGCTAGTAATTCGTTGTTTAATTATCGTAACATCATAATTATTTAAAAATTATATTGTAATGATGACACCGTAAATAATCGATCGAAAAAGAGAATCGATTTTTTAAATGTGTTTTGTGATTGGCAACACTTTTTTTTTATTCACAAACTAATGACATAATGATTTACCTAATTTTTATTATTATGTTTCCGGTACTTTTAATTTGTGCAAAAATATTCCCATTGTTTGAGGATAAATGAATACCGCGATTAATAACCATAAATAAAGATATAATTTTTTAACAAATGCACATTGTTGGGCGTTCCATGGCCGAAAATGGGCGTCCCCCTTTGGCGGCTGTGATTAATTCGAACAATTCCTCAGAGCACTCCTCATGGTATATGCGAAAGAAAATGCAAAGAGATGCGACATCTCTTCGCAGCGCCAGTGAATCGAGCTGATCGGAAAGCACTCGGTCTATGCACTCGGTCGTCGACGATTCGAGCCGCTCTGCGCTGAATGCGGTCAAGTGGAATGAGCTGGTACTGGGGAGCTCTAGCCCAGAGATGGAAACAGTATTCCATGTACGGCCGAACCTGCGCCTTATAAAGTTTTGTAAAGTTGCAGGCGGTGTATCGGCATGAAATACTGTCCCGCTCTGCTGAGCACGCCAAGCTTTTTTAGAGGCCAATTTGGCCTTCTCTTCCAAGTGACCACGAAACTGCACGTCACTCGATAAGTCGACGCCGAGGATTCCGATACTGGCTGAGGCAAAAAGGGGAGTTCCTTGAACATTTGAAATAAGTACTTTTTTATTGAGTGATTAATTGTGTGAATTTAATTACTTTTAAAAAGGTTTATTATTAGTACCTAAAGAAGTTATTTTTATAATTCTTAAACGTTAGGAGTTAAAATTGAGTCTCAACTATTTTATATAGGAAATAGCACAATGTAGATGAGAAAAGAACATCCTAATGACAATTAATCGTTTAGAAACTTAACAGGCAAAGAAATATTTATACTTAATAATCTAACAATAGACGTATTATGTTTACGGCGTAAATGATGCGAGTCAGATAAGACCACCCTCTCACAGTATACATCTGCTGCTTAGCAACGTTGCGTGCACTAGTGTGTTCCGATTTGAAAGGTATAGAAAGCCATTATAGTTACAGGACAGTACATCCCATCCTATAGTCTTCTGTGGTGACAACGCGTTTGTAGCCTTAGCTTTTTGTACGTGGTAGGGCCACACTGCAGCTATATTATGGTTGTAGCACGAATAGGTCGGCTCGACCGGGGATGAACCACACTCTCAAAGAATACCAGCGTAAAATAGCAGCTTAATACTACTGTTTTTCGTGAGTGTAGAGATCCGGAGACACTTTTTTACTGGAAACGAGGCTTTACATCTTCGTATTCAGGAGTGACAACGTACCTGCGTTTTGATTCTTAATCGAGGATAAATGTGGATGTCCATGGGCCGCAGTATCCGCTTACCGTCAGGTGGACTGTGTGCTCGTTTGTCACGTTTATTCTATAAAAAAGCCTTCATTTTTGAAATCGGTTGCAGGTGTCCGTAGGCTGCAGTAACCGCTTACCATCAAGTAAATCTATCAAAACTTCATCGCTGTACATAGGCCACCCCCATAGATGGTACAATGAAGGGGCTGTCTGCTACAGCTGCTTCGCGTGGCATACGGATTGGCAACTGGTTATTCATTGTTTTGTTATCAAGAAGATACAGATGATCATCTCCAGTTTCGTTTTTCTTAGTCTCCTCGTACGGAGATTATAATTATATAATTAATGAAAAAATTTCCAAGTACACTGAATTAAAACATGAAATTATTATAATGTGGAATTTACATAACGCCATTATAGTCCCTATAGTCCTCTCTACTGCTGGTGTAATACCAAAAGCGCTTCATCAATCATTGAAAACTTTAGATTTACTAAAACTAACATATATTCAATAGCAAAAAGCAATTTTACTTAATACTCGTAGAATAGTTAGAAAATTTATCTCAACAGAAAACCACCCACAACCAAACACGTCCATGGTACCCACTTGGCTTTGTCCCGTGGTAATAACCATTAATCCAGTTTTGTTAAAAATAAACTGAAAAAACGTAATAATAAAAATTTATTTCAGACCCACATAGTCCATAATTATGTTAGTAAATAGCCTATGTTATTATTAAATTCAATAATTTGATACTAACATAGGCTAATAAATATAGTAATAATAAAAATAATTGTAATAAAAACTGTGTGTGATTACACACACAGTTTTTATTACAATTATTTTTATTTTCGGCACCCCACGACACCAGGCGCATGCATTCCTACGATGGGATAAACAAATCTATCTAATATTGCCCTCAGAATGCTATTGGAACTCCCACGAACCCTGCACTGAAATAAAAAAATATTATTATGATATCAATACTTAAAAGGCATTAAGAAAAAGAAAAAAAGAAAAGAAAATATATAATTTAAAGAAAATATATAATTGATCCCAAGCCTCTAAGATCTCCATTGAAACTAGACGTCTTGTCATGTGTCTTATTGATTTTTAGATTTAAAGCAGATATCTGGCAGCTCGTATTGTAGGTACTGCATAATGCTGTGTAGCGGTATGGAAGGGTCAGCGTGGCTATGGAATCATTACGTTTGAGGTCTAATGATATACATATTTAGCATTAATCCAAATTTCGTTGAGTCCGGACCTTCGGAGAAAACAGCCAGCCGAAACTGGCTTCTAAACTGGTGGCGAGTTTCTGTTTTGCAATGGCAGCTTTGACATACCATATCAAGAAGTGTATATAAGTAATATTTCGCTTTGCTACTACTAACATATCTTTGTGTCGTTGGAAACCCTCACACTAACTCAGTTTGCTTGCAAACATTTGAATGTCTTCATCTATCCGTATAAGTTTGGGCATGGCCCCTTCTGTTCTACGGAGCATTTGCCTTAATTAGCAACCGTGGCTGGCGTATGGTATGTGTACCAGAAGTCGCACTACTTTGACGTTTCTGGCCGTCGCCGCTTTTGGTATTTTACGCCTAGCGTGAACGAGATAGTATAATAACATCTATCAAGAGATTTAGGACTTTTCTACCATTAACCACTGTCGGTTGCCTCTTATGCCACTACGTGGCACATGTTTTATAGTGTAATATGAAAAAGAAATAAAAATAAATAAAAGAAAAATAATTTCCGAAGAATTAGACGAATTTCTAATGAATTATCTATGAATTACAAATACTTGCAAAGCTGTTGTGGGGATATTATTTTATATATTTTTTAACTTTTGTGTCAGTTCTATTTTTTATTAAAACTTTATTTATTTTACCAATTTGAGTATCTTATAGTACGAAATTCAAGGTAACAACAAGAATATCGTCTAGTTAGGTAGGTACATTTAAATCTTCATTCCCTATTTTTCCAGCCTAAGGAATGGAAATTTGAAAGAATTCCATTGCTACAGTATAAACTATTCAATAATTAACTTACTTTTTTGAAATCGCTTTATAAATAAAACGTATTTATCTTTTGTATAAGTAAAAAACCAGTTCAATCATAATAACTAATTATTTTACTAAAACAGACGAAAACTATGTAGATTTTCATTGCGTTCCATTATTGCCTTTGGAGATTGCGATAGCGACTGCCGATCCCGTATCACTCTTAGCATTGCTGACGGCGGTGTTCCGATGTGGACATTTCTCGCAAGGTCGTAAACCATTTTGTCCGTCATTACCCCAACCGCCGTACTGGTTTTGTTCATGTGTGGAAGAGTCCGCAGAGTGAGAATCTAACGCTGTCTGACCTTCGGAGTTCCTTTCGTTGTGCGCTTGTTGTTGATTAAAATTTTCCAAGTATAATTTGTTATGTGGCGGTGGTGGAATCCAATATGGTTGCCAAAATGGTGGCGGTGGTGGTGGAGGCGGTGGTGGTAGTGGTGGTGGTGGTGGTGGTGGCGGAGGATAGTAGTCGCAGTTATGTGGGGAACGTTTTAACCTCTGCAGAAGACCATCTGTAAAGAATACATTGTATTATACACATGAAAACGTATTCAAGCTATATGTTGTATAAACTGTTTTTTTCTTTTGTTATGGACTAGTGAGGTTGTACTTTTGGCTGTGTCAAGTTATAAGAAATTATCCATTAAAAGATTTTGTTTAAAAAACTTTTTCACAATATTCTGATACGTCACGTTGCGAAATTTATATTATATATATATATACATATATATATATATATATATATATATATATATATATATATATATATATATATATGTATATATATATATATATATAATTTAATTTAATTTTTTCTAAAAGGCCAACAACGCACCAGCAATTCCCCTGGTGTTGCAGTTGTACATGGGCGGTGGTAGTCACTTACCATCAGGTGAGCCGCATGCTCGTTTGCCCCCACTTCCATGAAAAAAAAAAATTCGCGCAATGTAGAGATTTGCGTTCCTATTCGTAAACTAAAAACTTATGGAATACTCGACCATAGACTTTGTACATTGAAATAAAAATATTGAACTGTACTTATTTATCTGTTAAAAAATATTTATAGAAGCAAGCGTGACAAACAAGCCCGCAGTCCACGTGGTGGTAAATTGAAGCTTTTAGAGTAATTACATACATATGGATACTGTAGCCTTTTAGCCTTTGAACACCTACAGTTATCATCGATTAAGAATAGAAATGCATATGCGTTGCCACATTTGAGGTGGAATAATTTACTATCAGTAAAAATGGTTTCCAGTTCTCGTTACATAATGCAAAACACAGCGACTTTATGCTGCTATTTCACGCTGCTATTCTGTGCGAATGAATCGGGCCGCTTCCCCAATCGAGCCGACCCATTCGTGCTCCAGTGGCTCTACCACGCACGAGTAGATACATGTAGTACATCAAACATTTTATAATCACTTATAAAACACTTTGTATGCATGAAAATTAAACTTGCACCTAATTAAATGGACACATTTTTGTATAATATAAAAGCGGTAGATAAGACAACTTTTTTTAATTCATAATATATACTTACTTTGAACATCACCAGTAGAACTTGCGACGTAAATGAAAAAAACGAATAAAATAGCTCCCTTCTGCCACATTTTAGTGTATCATAATGAATAATATTTTAACATGTTACAATTTTATACCCGTCATGTTTAAACACAAACACACACAAAACTAAAATACTAAGAATCAGATCTAGGTAATAATTAGAAATGCTCACTTGACGGGTCTGGTGCGAAGTCAATGCCAACTCGTAATTTCCAAAGTTATTCCATGTGAACAGTTTCCATGTTACGTTCGTTTACGTAATGTGTATTTGAAATAACATGCTAAAAATTTGTATTATTATTAGATCACACGTTTATTTAAAATCTTGCATACATCGAACGCGAAGCGGAGACGCAATCTATTTATTTCGAAAACCAACAGCGTATACAGAAAATATTTAACATTAATGTAACAAACTAAAAGTATGGCCAATAACAGGTTTCCCTTATATTGCTTAATGGTATATTATTGTTCGAAGAAATACAAATAAAAACAAAAGACAAATCACAAGCAATTTAGTGTAACGAGGGTGGCCACAAACTTATAGATATTTTGAGTTCTTTAGAAGGTCTGGTAGATTGTTATTATATATTACATAAATGCATATATACACACACACACACATACGTTAAACAAACGTATATATATATATATATATATATATATATATATATATATATATATATATATATATATATACATATATATATCATCATCATCATTATCACAGCCCTTCACAAGTCCACTGCTGAACATAGGCCTCATCCAAGTAATGCCACAAAGCACGGTCCTGAGCCACCTGCATCCATCGACTTCCCGCATATCTTACCAGGTCGTCACTCCATCTAGTGGGGGGTCGCCCTACACTACGCCTACCGGTACGAGGCTGCCACTCAAAAACCTTTCTTCCCCATCGGTTATCAGTTCTTCGAGCTATATGGCCGGCCCATTGCCACTTCAGCTTACTAATCCGTTGGGCTATGTCGGTCACTCTGGTTTTACTGCGGATATCCTCATTTCTGAGTCTATCACGCAGAGAAACTCCGAGCATAGCCCTCTCCATAGCTCGCATATATATATATATATATATATATAATACATATTAAAAAAAGAAAAAGAAAAGAAAATATGTGGTTTAACTGCAACTGCTATGCTTCTTAATGGTTTTCATGATGTCATGCCTAAACACAACCTTAGATTTCGCAAATATGTCAATGTGTCCAAACTGTTCATTATACGTGCGAGCGAGTCGCGAGAGAACAGATTTTCGGCAGTAACTTGTAATCCCCTATTGTCACGAAATCAAAAAATCCCATTCCACTCAACTTAAATTACTTCCATCAACTTTATATTGCACATATGTAATAATATTTCTTTATTGTAAGTTATCAACCATCTTTTGATAGTAAAATTTAATTTTGTCCTTTGAGCCAAAGTATTGGTTTTCCAATAACTTACTATATAAGTATTGTTATTAGTTACACGTTTGTTTAAAATCTTTCTATATTTTCAGTCATCAACCATAGTTGTAAAATTTAATTCTGTCCCTTGAGCCAAAGTATTGGTTTTCCAATAACTTACTATTTAACAATTATTATTAGTTACGCATTATTTAAAATATGTCTATATTATAAGTCATCAACCATCTTAATATCCTTGATTGTAAAATTTAATTCCGTGCCTTGAGCCAAAGTATTTGTTTTCCAATAACTTACTACTTAAGTGTTATCATTAGTTACGCATTGTTTAAAATATTTCTATATTTAAGTCATCAACCATCTTTTGATTGTAAAATTTAATTCCGTGTCTTGAGCCAAAGTATTGGTTTTCCAATAACTTACTACTTAAGTATTATCATTAGTTACGCATTATTTAAAATATTTCTATATTTAAAGTCATCAACCATCTTCTGATTTTAAAGTTTAATACTGTCCCTTGGTTGTAAAATTTAATTCTGTGCCTTGAGCCAAAGTATTTGTGTTCCAATAACTTACTATTTAAGTGTTATTATTAGTTACGCATTGTTTAAAATATTTCTATATTTAAGTCATGAACCATCTTCTGATTGTAAAATTTAATTCTGTCCCTTGAGCCAAGGTTTTTATTTTCCAAAAACTTACTATTTAAGTATTGTTATAAGTTACACGTTTGTTTAAAATCTTTCTATATTTTAAGTCATCAACCATGGTTGTAAAATTTAATTCCGTGCCTTGAGCGTTTTGTCGCATGAAATCGTATCTAGATATTGAACATGTAAATGATATAAAAAGCACATTGTCAGAAAGATAAATGATTGTTGATCTTATTTTTTTTTGAATCGATTAATTGCTATTTTTATATTTAAAAAGTGGTTTTAGTGGCTTATTATGTGGATTTATCGCGTCCGCCTGGAGGGGTAAACACAATAACTTTGAAAATATCAATTGTTCAACTCAATCTATTCATCTATCATATGTGAAGACATGGAATGTAAATGGCTGTTTAATTTTATTTGGTTGTAATTAATTTATTTCGGCTATATTTTACCAAATACTGAATAAACTTTGACTCACTGCGGGCTCGGCCGCCGTTGTGATTATTGCATCGTTTGTTTACGGCGGCTCGTGATGAAAAATATCGATCGCTGTAGAAATACAAAATATTCCAAAAACTTACATACTTGACCAAGGTAAGATATTATTTTTATAATCACAGATTTTCATTACAATATATTGTTTCACTAAAAGTAAGTAGGATTTATAAATAGATATTCGTCTTGGACTTTACGGAGTGACCAGAAGGTGTATTACTTTGGTGAATGCTAAATTAAAATACTGGTTAAGTCTAGATGAAATACTCTTTGAAAATAGAATAAAGTTAATGAGACAAAAATTATTAACGACTCTACGACGGTAAAAAGACTACTTTTTACGATAATTCCTATCCTACCTAAAAATTTAAGTACCTAATATTAAAGTTGATTTCTGATCGTTTTAAGATAGTTCTGTTAAAAGTTTTTTACAATTAACAATTATTAAAAAGTTTTTACATCTCAATAATAATAACATAGTAAAAATAAAAAATAAATATATTCTATTGTCGATTGAGATTTTTTTCTACATGTTTTCACGATCATATTATGATCATTATGAGTTTACGATTCGTGCACTTTTGGATTTTCAAACCTTTTTTTATTGAAGTTTGACATAAAATTATCGGAAAATTAGAAAATATCACAAGGTTATTTGTGAAAACTTGTGTGTATATAAAATTCTTTAAAAATTTACGTATAACCTGAGCGCACATGTGGATTTAACAAAAGTTTTTTTAAGTATTATTATTAGTTATGCGTTTATTTAAAATATTTCTATATTTTAAGTCATCAACCCAGTAATGATTGTAAAATTTAATTCTGTACCATGAGCCAAAGTATTGGTGTTCTAATAACTTACTATTTCAGTAATATTATTAGTTACGCGTTTATTTCAAAATCTTCCATATTTTAGTCATTAACCATTCAATGATTGTAAAATTAAAACTGTGCCCTAAAGCAATGTATTTGTTATGGAGTGTAGAGGTAAGGAGTACAGACTGTGTATTAAAAAGTGTCCGTAGAAAACCGTTAATTTAGGGTGGCGCCACTATAGCTACGGGGTAAATTTTAAAGAACGCGCCGAAAAAGATATTAGTGGGATAGACGATTTTTTCGACGTTATATTTACGAAATAAAATTATTTTAATTTTTAGAGCTACTGAGTAGTTTTGCAGCACACTTCACACCGTCGAAAACTGCTAAGTTCATTTCATGTAGCTGTTTCCTGTAGCTACTCCAGCGCTGTTATAAAGCGTTTTTGAACTGTTATTTATTGCTTACAAATGGACACTTTTTCAACTATTCTCCTATAATAGATTGTTCACATTGCCTCTACACTCCATAGTATTGGTGTTCCAATAGCTTACCAAGGCGCTACTCCTAGCGAACGACCTTAGCGTTCGGTCCTATACATTCCACGCGCTCTCGCTACAATATATCGTGTAAGAAATACGCCCTAATTTGAAAATATTTTCTTTATAAAATCGAATTTTTGTACTTTAAAAAAATTTAATTGATCAAAATGTTCATTAACAAATTGCCTATCAATTAATGTCTATCGCAAAATAAAATAATGCTTACTTTATGAGGAGATGCATGTTATCAATAATTATTTCGCATTTCTGTAGTTTAGTTGTAAAATGATTCATCAAGATTTAAGTACTCCTTTAAAAAAATTGGAATCGGCCATTATGGAATCCAGATTATATAGGTAAAGTGACTTGATTCCAGGCTATTGTATTTAACCTCAAATTTAGAATTTTTTCCAAAGCAATTCTAAAATTACTATTAATATCTTTTAAAAATCCGAACATTTCTAGACTGGACTTATTGGCGTAATAAGTATGTAAATTTAGGTACAAGGAGATAATATTTTAAAATAGTAAGGGCAATATGGAGGTTTAAGATATATAATTTATCAACGTGATTTAAAAATTGATCAATTTTTTTTAAACTGGTTTAACACTATCGAAAAACAACGGAGTACCGAGCTGGTAAAGCGATTCCGTATTGACAGTTTTTATTCCTGGAGAAATCTGATTGAAATTTTGAATTAAGGTATCTCTGTTAGAATTATATAAATTATGAGAAATAAATATCTCACATTTATTGCTATTTGGTTCAAGACCAATATTTTTAAAAATTTTAAAAATATGAGTAAGATCACTGAGGACGTCATCTGCTTTATCTCATAGTGTACTGTCGTCTAGGATTACCAGACATTCAGCTTGGATTTCAAATTTGAAATAATAGGTTGAATTCCCAAACTGAAAAGAGCTGGACCTAGAGGTCCTAACCCTAAACAAGTTCGATTTTAAATTAACATCAATTGTAACACTTAAGTTGCAAATAAGGTTGGAATTTGAATTTGACCAGATTTAGCCAAACAAAAATAGGGTTTAATGGAAAATTGTGAAATAATATCACTTGATATTGGCTGGCCCATCACCTACACAATCACAAACCCAATATTCCCTTAGCTCAACATTCCCTTACCAATATTCGCCTTTTACGACATGCTAGGAAAGTAACACAGTTGAAAAATTCTGTTTTTTATAAGTCCTACACAAAAACAGAACCTGGAAGATCCAGAAAAACAGACAATAAGATTTTATGACTTTTTATAAAATAAGAGTGACAAACGAGCACACAGTCCGCCTGTTTTTACGCAGATACTGTAAGCATATAAACCTACATTTATCCTCAATTAAGAATCAAAATGCAGATTTGTTGTTACCCCCCAGACGACTGCGATTGAATGTATCGTTATCATTAAAAAAACGGTTACGTCCATGAGATTAAACGTTGTAGTGGGAAGAACCTTAATAAATACTTTTATCAATACTTTTTATTATTATAAAGCTTTCGAATTCACGCTGTTTAATTTCGTACAAAGAACGATTTTAAAATCTTTTAATATACAAAGTTCCGGTTTTCATGTGTTTGTAATTATTTTCCTCCTAAACGGGTTGACGGTTTCTGATGAAATTATGACACGGTAGGTGACACTGTTGTCGAGATCCAGAAATCTTCCGTGGGAATCCGGAGCGGATCACAAGAAACACTATATTAATTAACGAGAAGAGGGAAAACGGAAAAAGGTGCTTTATTAGTTTTTAAGTTTGTGAAGGACATTAGACAAGCATATCTTCTTTTTCTTTTATGTTATAGATTTTATACGATAGAACAATGTCATATTTATAAAATTAATTTTTGCTCCTTTTTGTAATATTATTATAGTTTCTTATCGTAAAAAAAACTTAAAGTGTTACATATTATAACTGCGAGACAAAACTAAATATAAACTAGATATCTTAACCATTTCACTGTCCCGTGAATCATATATGAAGTTTCGATTGTTCTATATTGTCTTTTTCGCGGACAGGCATGTTGTGAAATATCTTTTATGATTATAAATTAATAAGTATTTAAGTTTCTATATTAAAAGACAAGTAAATAAATTAAAAAAAATATTGCTTGAGAAATTTATTTCATTTAATTAATTTAACAATCAGATGCCTTCTTTGGTTTTGTTACAAATTAACCAGCGACAGAAAGTGCAATAGCTGAGCCACTGTGACTTTTAGCGTTACTGAGAGCGTAACTGCTTTTATCGCAAGTGCTACATCCACCCTGCTGCTGTTGAGTTTGTTGCAAGCCCTCAGAAGCAAGCTTGAGAGCTCCGCTTAAACCCGTCTGTAGTTTTTCTTGTTGTTTAGATCCATAGCCACTGGAAGCAGAAGCACCATTATGAGAATTTAAAGAACCTGCTCCTGATAAAAATCCTTCGTGCCCGCTTTCAGAGCCGGATACATAACTATTTTGGGATCCTATTTGTAGTTGTTGTTGTTGTTTTTGATATTGTTGTTGTTCGTTTCCAGAAAATCCGCTGTTACCATGTGTACTGTAGCCCAATCCCGAAGTAAAATCACTGTGATGAGCATTTTGGCTTTCATGTTTAGAACCACCGCTTTCGAATTGATCTGCCGACTCGAATCCGCTACCATGTCCATAGCCCGTGCCTTTTTGTCCACTTCCAAATCCTGCATATTGTGATCCCATCTGTAATTGTTGTTCATTTTTAGAAATTTCGGAGCCTTTACCATATGCAATATAATCCGATCCCGAAGTAAAATCACCGTGATGAGCATTTTGGCTTCCATGTTTAGAACCATCACTTTCGAAATGTTCTGCCGATTCGGCACTGCTACCATGTTCATAGCCTGTGCCTTCCTGTCCACTTCCAGAAGCTGCTACTTGTGATCCCATCTGTAATTGTTGTTCGTTTCCGGACATTTCAGCCCTATAGCCCGACCCCGATGCAAAATGACCGTGATGAGCATTTTGGCTTCCATATTTAGAATCACTGTTTTCGAAATTTCCTCCCCATTCAGACCCAGTGCCGTGTACAAAACCAAGACCTCCTTGTCCACTTCCAGATCCTTCTGCTTGACCGTGTTGAGATTCCAGCTGTAATTGTTGTTTTTGTTGTTCGTTTCCAGAAATTTCGAAACCTTTACCATGTGCACCATAGCTAGATCCAGAATTAAATTTTTGAGCTTGGAAACCAAGGCCTTTCTGAAATGCAACTTGCTTGCCACCTTCACTTTGATATGAGAAATGAGATTCCTTGAAACTTCCTTTGCCTCCACTAAATTTCTCTAAGCCTCCAAATCCACCGTTCTGTCCATTAAAGACACCAGCACCACCCGATGATTGACCAAAACTATCAGAAATTTTTCCATCTTTATTATAAGATGACTGTTCCTGTGTAACCGATTCTGCACCCGTATCAGCACCAACGGCAGTTGAAGCCAAAGAAAATGCTTGGCTTCCAGATTGAACGCCACCACCTATTCCAGCGGCAGCTCCACTAAATAGTCCTTGATTTAATCCGTCGTGGCTACGTGTAAGTCCACTCCATTGTTTTGTGTGAAATACTGGGAAGGGTGGGATACCTGGTGGGGGTGGTGGAAGCGGTGGTAGTGGTGGACCAGCTTTAGCTTCACATTCCCCACAATAACCCGGAGACCGAATTATTCTCCTCATAACTGCATCTGAAACAATGTTCTATAGTTCTTTACACCTTACTTTACAAAATTAATATAACAGAGGTCTTATTGAAGTTTGACAAGTTTCATTCCTAATGCATTTCATACATAAATATTCTGCTATTTCTCCTACCCATAGATTAGGCTTTAAATAGTACACTGTTGAACAAGGATATCTCCAATGGTAAAAGTTGCTGTATATGTCACTTTTCACAGGCAGATTAGGTTTCGCATTAATAAAAAAAGCACTTTAAATGTAAGAAATTTTACATTACCTTCAGCTTTTGGTAGAGCCCCTTGAACAGAAAGGACACAAATTCCTAACAGATAAATGGTTGCCGTATCCATCTTGTCGGATACTCAACTAGTTCTGATAGAGGATACTTCGTTCCAGCATTTTATAGGCAAATTATTGCCATGTGATTAAATGATATTCCGAGAATAGCGTTCTCAAACGGAATGTAAAATTGGATGTAGCAAATTGTTAAAGTAAACAGAAAACTTAGCACTGTTTTTAAATAATTCACTTGAATTTTTCACATGTATGTGCAGATATTTATATGGTTTTTGCATTTATTTATTTTTTAAAGTTATCACTTTGTCGCTCTACTAGACCCGGACCAATTATTTTTAAGTTATACGAATACTAGTTTCATGCGGGATTCTAACCCAACCCGTCAGAAGTAAAAGCAGTGACTATGCATTTTATTATTTTTAATCTGGGTTATAATTATTTTTACTTATAAATACCTAACAACATTTTGTTAAAAGAACGAATTCATGCTTTCTTTTACATATCTGATGATACAGTTAGGAGGATCTACATAACTCTTTTATTATAAATGATAATAATCAAGATCTCACCGTGGTTAAGTTCCATAGTATCTTAAAATTATGATAAACATGTTACAAGTAGCCTGAAAATTGGGGTATCAATATAAGCTTTTTATGTAATTACTAAGCAATTGATAATAAATTATCAATTTTAAACGTGTACTAGCTGATACCTGTTCGCTTAGTTGGGCGCACGACAACAGACGATAATAACGTAGATATAAAATATCAAGAAATTCTTATGAGACTATCGTAAAATCCGTGATTATCCGTTCTTAGTGAGCGTCTTAACTAAATTTCAAGTCTGGGCGCACGGCGACAGACGATAATAACGTAGATATAAAATATCAAGAAATTCTTATGAGACTATCGTAAAATCCGTGATTATCCGTTCTTAGTGAGCGTCTTAACTAAATTTCAAGTCAATCAGGTGTATAGTTTCAGAGATATCGTGATGAGTCGGTCAGTGAACTAGAAAATAAAACAAAATTACCTCCTGCCAAACGTGGCAATTATGGCATGGTGAATTCTTTATGAGACAATATGGAGGCTTATATTCAGCACCATTGGATATGTTGACGTTAATAGATCGGTAGAGTAGTACAAAGTGATTTAAACAATTAGTTTCTCACATAACACGCTAGCAATTACCAAGCAACTTCTAGAAGCTCCTAAAGTAATTTATTATTCTAGTAAACGAACATATATATTTGTTAAAGTTGTAAATAGCCTGCCATTAACTTTAAGAGAAGATAATGTGGCGCTGTCTATTGCAGGAAATGTTGAAAAAATATTTCTTGTTCTAAATCTCTATTAAATTAATATGTATTTACGCAACGTTAATTAAATTATAATATTTGAGGGGGATGAGTCGCTCGCGTCCGTAGGCTTCGACCACCTAACCTTAGGCCCACCCTACACGTGCCCCCCCGGGTGGTGCTAAACGAGCGACAAAGCCGAAATAATAGACTCGGCTCCTCGCCGTATGGTAGCGGCGTAAAATCTACCACCACCCCTTGTTCGCACCATGAGTCAGAAAATAAAAGAAATGGCCCCGAGTTCCCGGCGCCCCTTTAATGGGGCAGGGGTGCGAAGAATCTCCGGGAGAAAAACCGGCGACGAGGTTCGCCACCCGTCACGTTCTGTCTCCCGGAGGGGCGAAAAGTGGATTGCGGAAACCCGTCTGGCTACGCTGAATGTATGTGGAGGAATGAATGATAAGATGGATGAAATATGCGAAATGATGAATGACAGAGGAATAGATGTGTTATGTGTGAATGAGACGAAACGAAAGGGAAAGGATGCCACTGCACATGGCACGTATACCGCGTATTGGTCTAGTGTAGACGAGACCGAACGGGCATGCCAGGGAGTCGGTTTCATCCTTTCAGAAAGAATGGGTCAATGTGTGAAAGAGTATGAATGTGTAAGCCCAGGGCTGCTATGGATACGAATGAAAGTGAGCTTAAAGAAGCTGTTCCTGCTAGGGGTGTACGCCCCAGACATGTCTAAGCCCATTTACATCCGAGAGCAGTTTTGGGACATGGTAAGGATGGTGTTGACAAAATGTAAGGAAAAAAAAATATTATTATGTTAGGAGACTTTAATGGAAGGGTTGGGATGAAGAGGTCTGGTTATGAAAGGATATTGGGAACGTTTGGTGATGAAAGTATAAATGAGAATGGTGAAGACCTCCTCACCGTATGTGTGGAAAAGAATCTTTTTGTGACGAATACTTTTTTTCGTCATAAGAAGATTCACATGTATACATGGGAAAGAGTTGATGATAGAAGCATGATAGATTTCGTAAATGTGGATGAAAGAATGAGGAGCGCAGTCGTATATACAAGGGTTTACCGGGGGGCCAACGTACGGACGGATGATTACTTGGTCTTATGTCGAATTAATGGTCTTTTCAAGCGTTGGCGGCATCGGACATCTTCCTCCACCTCATCATCGGGATGTGCCGAAGGTGGTGCGTAGACCTGTATGACCTTCAGCGAATACCGTTTGGTGATTCTGAGTATCAGGTACGCGACCCTCGTCGACACACTCCCAATCTTTACAACGTTGTTGACGAGAGACTTGTGGACGATAAAGCCGACACCTCCTTGGGACAGATGGTCGCCCTCCAGGTGATAGAACAAGTTGCCGGACTCGAGGATTACCGTGTCCTCCCCCTCTCTTCGGACCTCATATAATCCAATAATATGCCAGCGCAACTTGTCTACCTCTTCTTCCAGCTCCAGTATCTTCTCGTCAGTCCTCAGGGTGCGTGCGTTATACGTTGCCAGGTCGAGTCGTCGTAGGTGGCAACCGAACCTCCACCGGAGATTCTTAGCACCCCCTGCCCCGCCGTTACCATGGTCGCCACCGTAGCCAGGAATAACGGGGCCGCCGGGGACTGGGGGCCGTTTATTTGTGTCGTTGCTCATGGGGGGATATTTGCCATAGTTGCCACGCTTGGCGAGCGGGTTGGCAACCGCAGTTTTTTATTATGTTATTGTTATTAAGAAGATGCTGCTGCCCATCTCCTTTCTGTGTCCCTCTGTCGCCTCTTACGACACCCACGGGAAGATATGGGGTAGTGGATATTCTCAACCGCCACTACACGGGTTTCTCTTTTACTATTTAAAAACAAATTATTGGTTTGTAAACCATTGGACCTACTTTGATAATATTTGTATTTAATAATTATATCTTTTGTTTTCAGCTTTAAATTATGGGCGAAATATTATATTCCTTCCCAACAGCAGTATACTACTTTAGATTTCCAGACAAAGCTACATAATGAGCCCAGAATGCTGTGTGAAAAACATTTTCATGATGGTTAATTTAATGATGCAACCAAGAAAAAGCTTTTAAGAACTGCAGTCCCATGTGATGTAAGTAAAGTGTATAATGTATATGGTAATATGGTATGTATATAGTTTTCTTTAAGGATTACTCAGATATTTTATATAGGGATTACTATATTCAGGAGTGGACTTTGATAGACTGTACTGAAAATGATGATGATTATTCAGATGACCATTATCTGGATCTAACATGGATGGACAGACCACATACAGTAGTTTGAATCCTGTAAAGGCACAACTTGTACAACACAGTAGAAATACATGCATCAAATGGTTCTCAAACAATAGATAAACACAAGATTTCTTTTCACATAGTTATTGTATTTACTATCTTATTTTGTTATATTAATTGTAATAGTGGGTGTATTATAGAGCAAGTTGGATGAACAAGATCCATTCATTTATTTTGTATTGGTAGGTAGAAGGGTAATGTAGTGCCATGAGTAGGGACTGGTTTACTATGAAAGTAATGTCAATGAATATAATGTTAATTTAATTTTATATAATAATTTTATGATACTATAATTTATTTCAGTTTTTATTTATTTCCAGACCTACAAAGTGTATTCCGATTTTATTTTGTGGAATCACAAGCTGGTCCTTCGCAAATTATTGCTGCAAAACCACAAGCAGGATCTTCAAAAAGGACAACATTATATCCACTGAAGAACAACCACAAACATCAAAGCATAACACATAATGTTGAACCTGAAAAAAGAAAGTACTCTATATGAAAAATTTTAAAATGAAGTAAGGAATATTTTTGTAATCTAATATTTAATATGTTTTATAATTTTGAATTAAAATTATTCTATTTTTAAGCTGCATTCAATACTTAATATATTGCATATAATATAGAGACAAAATTTTTAGTGTCAATTCAGGGAAATAGATAGACAACCAAATATTATCAAAACAAAATTATTATTTGTGAATGTTGTACTTTGCACTTTTGTGTAGGAGCTTATTTATTAATTAACTTGTTTTTGATTAAAATATTGATATTTTAGTTATTGTAGACATTCTGTGATTTGTGATTGTGCATATTATCAATTCATCCATGATTGTAAATCTTTTTAAATTGTTTGTCATTGTTTACTTAAGTAATTGAAATGTTGTAATCAATATTAATTTTCTTTTCATGTTTAAACCCATCAAATGTCTTTATGAAAGAACTAAGCTGCTGGAGAAATTTTGTTTCTTAAGTTATGTATGTTTTTATTTTAATTTGTATTTTTATTTTGAATAAATAAATAGAAATTTTGTGATGTTTGTTCTTTTATTTAGCGCTGGGATAGGCAACCCAAAAATACCTCAAATAAAAAAAACAAAAACAAAAAAGACCACATTCAAATTTTCCCGCCACACGAGAAGTGCAGGAGGCTGACGATAGATGGAGCTAGTGGTTATATATCTCATTTCTTAAATTTTGTATGAAGTTGTCGTTCTTCTCCGATAGGAGTATAGTGTTCTGTGGTCGAGGCTAGCGCGTTGTAGACGATTATATGTTAAAGTGATTAACGCTGTTTACGTAAATATGTAGCTCTTGTAAATACTTGTTGAAATAATTTTTGTTTAGTGTTTAGTATATTTAATTGTAGGATAAAATAATTGAAAAGGTTTTAAAATTTATATATAATGTATATTACCTATTTGATCAATTGTAATGGCAAAAAGTCGTTCCTACTGTAACTGTTGCGTGGATAAATGCTAAATGACCAACAAAATGTTTCAGATATATCGTTACCGAAGGATTTTAGTAGGAAGTTATGAAAGGTGAATTTATTACATTTTTATTATGTAGCACCACATGCCAGTATTTTTTTTACTTTCGAGTAGAATTTAAAATTTCATAAGTGTAGTTCTTTTCAAGGTGAACATGTGAGAAGAACTTCTTCTTGTTCACCTTCTTCTACTTCGTCTTCTCAATATTCAATGGGACCAATATTAATAAAGACCATGAAATTGAATCTTATTTTATCAAAACTATATCAAATTTAATGAGTATTATGTAAATAACGCATTTCCGATTCCAGGACAATTTGTCTGGAAGAGATAATGTACCACATTGTACCACATTTCTTTCCCTCCTTTTTTTTGTTAATATTTATGTTTCTTTTGTCGTGTTATCTATATATCTATCTATCAATTTTCCTTTCATAAAGACATCGGATGTCTCTACAAGTGATCCAGTTTGTATATATATATATATCGGCGTTTATAGGTGTAAATTGACATGTTAATGGCTTCACGGGCACCGCCCACTCCTCCGTTCTATTGTGTATGTATTATAGTATTTTATGGTTTAAGTATATACCGTTGTAATTGCTGTTATTTCTTATTTGAAGTATGGAACCAGAGGTGGGATCGTCTACTGGTGAACCCCGTAAACGTCGTCGTCGTAGAAATATATTTCAACCCCAAGGTGACTCATCGTCAATACCTATTACGTCACTACAAGCAAAACGTTAAAAGACAATTCTTACCAATAGAGAACGTCTTATGAAAATAAATTTTTTTAAAGACGTTCAGAAAACAAAGTCGAAAGATACATACTTATCTAATCATGATCTAGTGAAACAAACTTATGAAATAAGTATTTGGGTTGAATGAAAGATCGATATATCGAGTCTTGAGTGAATACAGAGATACTCACACAATATCGGTACCTAAGGCCAAAAAGAACATGTTGAATATAATCCAAGTGGATGATTGATAAACCAGCAATTCGAAAAATTATTCATAGTTTTAATTAAAAGGCTTTAACGTACACTTAGCATGACATCATTGCGACATCTAATTAAATATTTAAAGTTTATTTAGGGTACATGAGACGTAATCGTTAAAGTATGTTATTCGATCGTCATGACATAGTCTTATAGCCATTGACTTATGTATATTAATAGCTTAAGGACCGGGCCGACCGAACAACTAAAACGGACCAGTGCGCTGGCCCAAAAATTACAGTTTAGGGCCAACGCGACTCGGTCGACAGGGGTGCGCGCGCAGGACAGATTTGCCTGTCATAAATGTCTAGTTTCGTGGTAAAAGGGTGCAAAAATTACGATACTAAGATTAAATAGGAACATGGGATATCGTATCACCGGTAAAATAGGCTTATATTCATTTCGTTAATATTAAATTATTATTAAACGCATTTTTAAAGTTTTATTTTACAGTAAAATTTTTACAGTTTTTGGTATGTGCATTTAGCAGGGATGGTAGATATGATAAGGATATAGAACGACGAGTAAATGCAGGGAATAGAGTGAATGGGGCACTACACTCTATTATGAAGAATCGGAGTGTGTCAAAAAAGGCACGTATGGTAATTCATAATGCTGTGTTAGTCCCTACTTTAATGTATGGTAGTGAAAGCTGGGTGTGGCAGAAGAAGCACGAAAGTGGAATAAATGCTGTAGAAATGCGGTCTTTAAGGAGTATGCTAGGGTTGAATTTGCTGATAGGGTGAGAAATTGCGTGATAAGAGATAAATGTGGTATGCAAGATCATGTTGTGACCAGGATTAAGAAAGGAATGCTTCGGTGGTTTGGTCATGTAGAAAGAATGAATGAGGAAAGAGTGACAAAGCAATTTTATATGGCAGATGTGAATGGCAGAGTCGGGAAGGGACGCCCTAGAAAAAAGTTTATCGACTAAATTGGCGATATTTTGAAAATGGACCACGTTAGAAGTACCCTTAACCGACGAGCATGTATGCGTAGATATATGGATGTAAAGGAGGCGAAAGAGGTATGTCAGGATCGTGCCAAATGGAAGTCCGTAGTCTCTGCCTACCCCTCTGGGTGACAGGCGTGAGTGTTTATGTATATGTTATGTATGTATTTTACAGTTAGTTTAGTTACATACCAAGATTAGCCCAGGGTTGGATTCAGACCCTCAAAAATATTGTACTTAGAAAATAAAATTAGGTATACTATTTTTCAAAAATTATATCACGTTTGAGGTTTCATGTTTCTTTTTTCCCATGTGCCAGGATTTTGGCGTCACGCGTCTAGTTTATCTGTAAGTTTCGTCTTTTGCCGGTTTTATTTTTATTTCTGTTTAATTTTTGTCTCAAGAACTTATTGTAAGTTAAATTTTGAATATTGGTACCTAATATATTTTATATTCAATAGGGGTAAAATGAAAAGAGTACAAAAGTAACCATATCTGCTTAATTGAATCTGAAAATCTCATTCATAAAATATTTTGAAATTCTGTTTTCAAACCGATTGCTTAAGCTTAGAGTTTTTATTGTGGTATAATGGGGGGCATTATAGTTGTATCTAGGATGCAACATAAATGCATCGATCGAGCTGCCAATTGACCCGAAAGTGAGCTAATTCGAATTTTATAGAAAAAACGCGGTACTCATATACAATACAGAAATTCTCGATATCGTAGAGTTAATATTAAAAAGTAAAAGGACCCAATAATAATACAAGTCGACCTTTATGTAAAATTATGGTATTTTCGCTTAGTATTATTACGATACTACATACTACAAACTATGAAATAATGGTACAATTATGATAATAATTATACTACGAAATCCGACCCTGGTTACGTCGTGTTATGATATGACGTTTGTATTATGACAGATGCGCTACTCTTTCTTGTATGAAAAAGTTATGAGTAAAATATTTAGATGGGCCTATCCTTCCTTTAGAAATCATTGCTTATGGCGCATAAAATATTTCAAACAAATTAAAAAATATCGCGAAGAAAATCGACAAATTTATATAGGGATGAGACTTGGGTAATGGCAAGTAAGATTAAATCTCTTTTAGGGTTGGTCAGAATCCCTCCCACACTTCCTTTTTTTGTCGGGTATTTTTTGTGCAGTGGAGGTCATTATTTTATACTTTCTAAAGGTCATATATTTTATTATATATTTTCTTAATGTTATAGTCTTTACGTGGTAGATCCATGCTACAGCTATGTTATGGCTGGTGCACGAATGGGTCGGCTCAACCGAGGAAGGACCACTCTCACACAAAATACCAGCGTAAAGTAGCAGCTCAAAGCTGCTGTGTTTCGTATGGTTACTGTAGAGAACCGGAGACCCTTTTAACGGCAAACGAGGCATTCCATCTTAGTCTCAGGTGTACCAACGCATCTGCATTTTGATTCCTAATCGAGGATATATGTAGATGTCTATGGACCACAGCATCCACTTACCATCAGGTGGACAGTGTGCTCGTTAGTCATCCCTATTCTATAAAAACACAGTAGGAAAAACGTGGGTAGATACAAATACCAAATCTGCAGCACAAACTTTCAAAGAAGTGTTTTCACCTGGAGCCAAACCCTGTATTTAAAAGGAAGCGACTAATTTTGGTTCACGTTAGAAATAAAAACGGGTCTTTGGAAGATTGTGACTGGATTTTTGAAGCAAAAACAACAGAAGACTGTTATGAAAACATGGATGCTCCTCATTTTGAAGAGTGGTATGCAAAAGTTTTGGATAAACGGCAACCGAATGATGTGATTGTCTTAGACAACGCAGGCTACCCATTCAAGGTTAACAAAGAACTATAAAAATTTTGTTTTTATTTTCTTAATTTACATCTTTATACCCAACGTGAATTTAACTTAATCCATTAATATTAATATTATAATTGTGAAAATAACTCAATCTGTCTGTGACGTTTTCACGCTTCTACTACTGAGATAGGCATAGGCTACTTTATTATCTCGGGATAAGAGTTCCCAAGGGAGCGCGATATAACCATATTTCACGCGAGCCAAGCCGCGGGCGTGTCTTATATCCCATTTTTTATGAATTTGATCTTTTATTTTAAGCGTCTTGAGAAAACTTCCACAATTTCATGGAGAAAAAAGAATACAAAACTGTACCTTTTACAGATAATGAAGTTAAGCGTCAGTTACTGGAGAAAGTGGCAGCAGTTAAACGTAACTTTCAGACTTACGTTATTGATAAAATGGCAGAAGAAAAGGGAGTAACAGTATTGTGAATTATCACTGTGAACTCACCCCATGTAGTTGATTTGGGCCGATATTAAGAGATACGTCGCCAGGCATAACACGACATTTAAATTCAATGATGTAAAAATGCTACTACAAGACTGCATACCACAAATAACAAATGCGAAGTGGGCTAATTGCGGGCAAGTATATAGTCGGTATCGAAACAAAAACTGTACATTAAATATTAAAACGAAAACATTGTAAAATTGCCATTGGTTCCGATATAACCGGCCTGCTTCATATCTACTCTGTATCCCAATTTCCGAAGTCTCCACAAAGCCTCCACAAACCACTAAACCCCCTGATATCGCTGCTAATACGCTCGTCGTACTTGCTGGGTGTGAGAGCTACGAGGTCACACTTTCAGCTTCCAGTGTGTCAAGCAACTCAGTTCAGTCACGGTAATATTATCTAAATATTATTGTAATATTATCTAAATATTACCGTGGTTCAGTGCTGCAAACTTACCACTTTTTGCGCCAAATATATTGCTTTTATACGCCGCATTTTATTAAACTCCTAAAGAGTTTTTTTACGCACAAATGTAGTAAAATTACAATGATATAGAAACAAATATATTTAAAAAATTGTCGGTTAATCTGTATTTCTGCAATCTGAAAGATTTAGCCCGATAAAGTTGTTAAAAATTCAGCAGTAACATTCGGTGATTGAATTAAGGTGAATCCCTGACCAAAATGTTGCGAAAGTGCGTTTTTCAGACTCTATTATCTCCTTAGTTATGAAAAATAAACTACATCTAAAAGTATATTATTAATGTTCGATATCTTATCATCACATTCCACGTTCTAATTTATTTTTATGTGCTATAAATACATTTAAAATCAACTTTTAAAAAATGACTAAAATTCTTGATTACATGCATCTGTTGCTAAACGCAACGCTCTAATCATTTGAGGATAACACTAATGGATAGATAATTAAAAAATCTATATTCTCCACGTTTTATTTAAATTTTTAAGTTCGATTTTATCTTTTAATTGAAATAATTCCGAAAATTGTGTGACTTCTATGATAAAGGGGCGTGCGCAAAGTGCGGGCGGCATTACGCTGTATGCGTTCGTAGGAGGTGGTCGCGTCGCTGGTCGCCGCGTTCCGTATTTCGCCGCAAACATAATATTATTTGAGTACCTACCAACCTATGTGCTTACGTCACGGTATATTGTAACTCGGCCGTATCTTAGAAATAAATATTACAGCCGTGCGGTACGTAAACATGCGATAGGGCTGCCTGCCTCCAGTATTTTTACATTTGCCCATTGATTTATGTGTTTTATAACTCAATGCATTTTTCTACTTTGTGTTTCCATTTAGTTTTATGATTGTACTTAAATATACTTTTTTATATAAACAAATATAATAGGTACTTTGTGAATTGAATTAGAAGTGTTCAATAAAAATGCGTGTCGTTTTATGATTGGTAGATTTAATTAAAAAACCATGTTTATGTTTGAATAACAAATCGGTCTTATAAATTTGCGTCCGAAAAATATTTGCGCCTCAGCTGAGACGTACGAAATGCTTTATTATTAAAATTTTAAATATAAAAAAATCCGCATTATAATATAAAGCTTAATTAAAAATTGTTTTGGGAAACATGGACAAGTTGGAGTAAAGGAATATCTTTTACTTGGTTATAGATACCTGCAGCTACTTTACAATTTATATGTTTGGTTTTAAATGAAGTTTGGAAGTGAAGCAGTAGGTGGCGTCTTTTGGCGATTTCTTACGCGATATATTGTAGCGCTGGAGGTATCGCCTTAAGGCCTTACCTCTAGCGAACGACCTTGAGCGTTTGGTCTACCGACGCTCTCGCTACAATATATCGCGTAGAAATCTGCAAGACGCCACCTACTGGTACGAACGTAGTATTAATTTATCAATGTCAATGAACTATTTTATGGAAATAGACACAGCAGAAAATGATATGTGTATTTTAATTTTCTTTATTCGGTATATTAGTTGCATTATATTAGAATTATGTATTCTCATACATTATCTAATTAATAAAAATGACTATTTTGATTATTTTTAACTATATACTATACTGCTAATATTGAATTAGCTTTTTATAGAGTAAATTATAACATTTGTCGAAATGTTAATTATGAATTCGAACTTTACATGCTAATGGTACTTCATTTTTGTTATTTTCATTTACTTACATATTAAAAATATACTTGAATAGTAGGTATTATTATTTTATTTAGCTACTGAATTTTAGGATATGTTTTACCTTGAGGTCAAATATAATTTTGAGGAGCAATAGTTATTACCTACTAATCTTTTATCTGCTATTCCTTATTTGGGAACAATATTAGTAAATTGAGTTTGAGGGAGATTTACTGTTTATAATGCTACATTTATTATTTTAAAATTACCTACTGGGTAGGTAATTATTAAAATAATAAATATAGCATTAGTAACTAAATAGATATTTTTTACCCAATTACAATAACTAATGAGATATTGTGATTATTTGTGATTAGTACTTCCTTAAATTATAAACAAACAGCTGCAGCTATTAAATGAACACATATGTACATACATACGCCCATATATATAAGTGGTTTATATATATATATATATATATATATATATATATATATATATATATATATATATATATATATATATATATATATATATATATAGTATCCGGATGACGGAGCTTTGCTCGTTTTTTTTTTTTTGAAATTACATTTATAAATTACATACTGATGAAACTTTGATCTTAGAATAGAAAAAACTGATTATTTGAATAAAAAATCATGAGTGCAATTAGTTTTATTAAAATTTTCGTATTTTTAAAAATTACTAAAAAAAATGGATTTCAAATAATAGATTTTCTTACAAAAGAAGGGAACTTGAAAAAAAAGGAAAAAAGCCTGACCAGAGCCCGGATGCGAACCACGGAACTTCGATATCACGCCCGACCGACATACCATCTGAGCTGTAACGGTCGCCAGTGATTTGTCGAAATTTACCTTCTTATATTGTAGCAGTTTTTTATAGCCTGAAAACACGGACAAAAGGACATTTTCTAAAAATAAATCCAAGCGTTCGTCGCTAAAATCGTTGGAGCCGTTTCCGAGATTTCGATTATATATATATATATATATATATATATATATATATATATATATATATATATATATATATATATATACAGGGTGTAATATAAGTTACGACGCGCGGATCAGCTATCTGCTTCTGTTGTTATTAAATTTAGTCGTGATTTGACTATCTCTGAAGCTACTTGCGAGTTCTTTTTCGACATTCATTGTTGAACAGTTTCGTTGAGTTTAGTTTTTGTTTCATTGATTGTTAAGTTTTTGTTGTTTGTTATTTGTTTCTGTTTTCGGACGGTAGTGTTCAAACTTAATTCAAAACACTGCAGTGATTATGGCTCAACGCACTTATTTTACTAACCAAGAATACGCTGATATGCTTTTGGTTTATTGCCGGGCCCTGAATAACGGCCACAGAGCACGTAGACTTTATGGAGAGCTGTGTCCCACGAGAAGGTTGCCTAGCCATAAAAAGAAGTTTGCAAATACTTATAGAAGGATACGTGAAACTGGCAAATTGCAACACAGGGAACCAGGAAAATTACTGTTTATATTATCCATTATTAATTATTTCGTACATTTTAAAATGAGTAAAGTAACTTACACTATTTTTTTGTGCTAGGTATCGTGAAAGGAGATTTTGCACGGCGTACAGAATTTTGCAGCTTTATACTGCATAAAGATGTCGACGATAATCAATTTTTGAAGAGCATTTTATGGACCGACGAGTCAAAGTTTACACGAGAAGGCATTTTAAATCAACATAATTTACATTATTGGTCAGATAAAGATGAAAATCCACGTAAAACGAGACAAATATCGCATTAGACACGATTTAGTGTTAACGTGTGGGCAGGTGTGATTGGAAGATATTTAATCGGTCCTCATTATCTACCTGATAATTTAAACGGAGATAATTATTTACATTTTTTACAAAATGATCTCCCGGAACTAATGAGCGAGGTACCAATAATGAATGAGGACACAAGAATAATATTTCAAAACGATGGCTGCCCTGCCCACTATCGCAGAACCGTAAGGGAATATTTAGATGCGGTATTTCCGAACACGTGGATAGGGAGACTCGGACCTATCGAATGGCCTGCGAGATCCCCAGATCTGACTCCACTGGATTTATGTCCGAGCAAAGGAAATTGTATACGAAAATGAAATACAAACAAAAGAAGAGTTGATTGGAAAAATAAATGCTGCTTTTCATATTATGAAAGAAGAAATGCGATTAAAAACTACTACGAGTGAAATACGTCGAAGATATCAAGCGTGTCTTCATAATGTAGGAGGACATTTTGAACAAAACATGTAAATTTAGTAAAAAATTACTAGTAGGTACTTATTTTTTTTATTATTATTGAGCAAGACCCTGGTGAGTGTAGTGTAGACACATCCATTAATTTTTTTGTATTAAATACAATAATAGGCGCTCGTATGAGCTGGTAGCTGTAGCTGACCCGCGGGTCGGCAATTTTTTAATTCCCCCGCCCTCACATTCAATTATCAATGATTTTGTTAAATAATCTAAAGTTTTATTTGACATTTGATATACCGATAGAAAGAGGATAAATCAGGGAAGTTTTTAAGGCCATTTTAAATTACTCAACAATTTTATTTATTTTTAAGGGGCTGGAAACTTTGAGGTTTACAATTATTTTTCTCGTTTGTTCACTTTCAATGTATCGTAAGTATTTTTTCTTATGCTTTTTGGGCGTTAAATCTTTTTCTTAATTATAAACAAATCATTATACTTGGGAAAAATAAAAAAAAATGGCAGAAAACTAGAAACACTAGAAGTTATTGAACCAAAATACTAGAAAATTGGGATAATAACAAAAAAATTTAAAAATTCATTTAAAAAAATGGTAAGAGATAGAAAAAAATTTACTAAGAAAATATGCTTCTAACGAACCCATCTATCTCCCATTTCAGTTTGTCGGACCACCCACCAAACAGCTTGTATATATATACAAGAATTGCTCGTTGAAAGGTATAGGAATATATATATATATATATATATATATATATATATATATATATATATATATATATATATTATTCCTGGGGTATCCATATAATTTTTTCATCTGGTTCGGTTCTATATATATTTAAATATATAAATATTATAAATTAAAATGAAAAGATAAATATACATATCAATAAAATAAAATAAATACAAAATAATATTATATTATTATTGTTATTGTGGGGTATTAATATAGTTTTCTCATCTGGTTGGGTTCTATAAATATATAATTATAAATGAAAATGAAAAGGTAAATATACATAAATATCAATAACATAAAATAAATATTAAAATACATAAGGTAACTGTACCAGTCTTGGTAAGCGTTCTATTGATGGTCAATTTCGAAAAAAACGGCAAAATAACAAAACTAAACGTTGTAGGGAAAATGGCAACATTTAGTGATAAACCATAGACACTCAGCTTGTGAAAAAATGACGTTTGTCATTTTGACACGTGACATTTACAACATGGCGGGCCCTTAAACAGAATGCGTTGGTGAATTTATATAATTAGTGTTATTTTTGATAAGGTAAACAGAAGTACTCACCAGTACTTCTGTTTATTATTTTATAATTATATAAGGGTTTTGAGATATTTCTTTGTTTTGATACTTAAGGTAACATACCTGTGTGATGAATGACACCAAAAAATGCACATATTTTTGTTTTGTAGACTTCTTAAACTGAACTGACCATTACTGGAACGTCGATTTATGATATTTCCAATGATGATCAAATTGACCATGATGGGCACAATAGGGTTTTTAGCTTTTTTCATAAAATTTAGAATGTTTATCCACAGAAACGAGTTCAAATTTTATCAGCGCCTCGTTTGAACATACCGGTCCAGTAATGGTCATAGTTACCATTATTGGGGTGACCATGACTGGATCACAGACCATAATGTTTGCATTATAATGGAGTATTATATAATTTTTTTTGCTGTTATACAATTAAGTTTTAACCTTTATACACGACTGTCCAAAAAAGGGTGTATTGTTTTGCAAAATAGATATTTTTTATAAATTTGATTTCTTTGTTTCATAAGGTAACGATGGCACCAAAGAAAAACTACACGTCTCATCAAATGTGCCTTGCAATGGAAGCTGTTAGAAAAGGGGACAGTTATTCAGCTGCAGCTGAGAAATATGGTGTACCGAGAATGATCTTAAGGAATAAAGTAACGGGAAAGAGTCCCGTTGTCTGTCATATGGGTCCTCCTACAATACTTTCTATGAATGAGGAAGCCATATTAAAAGAATGCTTGTTTGCAATGGCAAAACGACATTGCCCGATAGGAAAGGAACAGCTATTAGATTCTGTTCAACTAATTATAAAATCTGCTAATAGAAAAATCCATTTACGAATGACAGACCAGGGAGGAAATGGTTCGATTTATTTTTAAAAAGACATCCAGAAAAATCTGAGATAGTTTCACAAAACTTAACCACATCAAGAGAATCTGTAAAAGAAGAACATATAGTCAAATGGTTTGCAGACGTAGAGAAGTATTTAGAAGAAAATAATCTTCCAGAAGTTTTGAAGGATCCAACGCGGATATTTAATACCGACGAAAGCGCGTTTTTCTTAAATCCCAAACCTGACCGTGTTTTAGTTAAAAGAGGAGAAAAAAATATATATTCTACGTCAGGGAACGAAAAAGAAAACCTTACAGTTCTTTTGACAGCTAGCACCACCAATGATAGTGTTCTCTTACGAACGCATTCCCCGAGCTATTGCCGAAAGTATTCCTGAAAATTGGGGCATTGGCCGTTCAGAAAACGGCTGGATGTGCGGGAGTACATTCTACGAATATGTAACCAATATATTATATCACTGGTTGGTTCAAAACAATACGAAGTTCCCCATAATCTTTTTTTCTGGATGGTCATGCTTCCCATTTGACTAAACATTTGTCAGATTTCTGCAGAGAGAAACAAATTGAAGTTATCGCTCTATACTCAAACAGTACTCACTTGCTGCAACCCATGGATATGTCGGTATTTAGGCCACTGAAACTGTTTTGGCGACAGGAAACAAGAAAATGGAAGACTGAAAATTTGGGAGAGCAAGTGAAAAAAAGAAAACTTTTCCCCAATACTAAAACGTGCATTAGAAAGTATAACTCCGGACTGCATAAAAAATGGGTTTCGAGTGGGAGGACTTTTTTCTTATGGCCCAGACCTAGTATACTTTACTAAGTTAAACATCCAAAACAGAGCATCGACAAGTAAAAGCGCCTGTGATTCTACAAAAAACCAAGCTTTTTTAAGCCAACTCGAAGCAGAAATCGTAAAGATATTTAAACGGTCTAAACTAGACACCTTTAACAAATGTTTTTACTTACCTATGTCAGAATTAGCTGATGTATTGCCGACTGAAGATTTGACAATGTACACTATCTGGGCCAAATATAAACATTTGTGTGCAGTTACTGTTTCTGAAAGCAATACAAAAGCTAAAGATGAGCTAATAAAAAAAGATGATAGACCAGGTGTTGAGCAAAATACAACCCGAATGATAATTGTTTCTGAACAAACGACTTCTTCTGAAATCGTGCCTCTGATATCTGTTCCTCCTGTGGAATGCCACGATGATAATTCTACGACATCTGCAAGGTCTTCTGCAGAAACACTTCAAAATAAAGATGTTTTCGGGCCTACTTACAATAGTAAGATAGAAAGGGGCAGTGAAAAATGTGGCACTAAGCAAAATCAGGACCTGCTTTCTAAATGCGCTATTAGTGACTTAACTTCTGCGCATAAAACTCCGACTAAAGTCACACCTTTGACATCTTCTGCTATTGCAGTAGATCAAAACGAGATAATACCATCTTCATCTACTGCAAGTTTTGCTCATCACATGCTTAATAAAGGAATTCTGGTGCCATCACCGTTTAAGAAGGCTCTATTTTGTCCAGAACCGACACAAAAGAAACGTAAAATATCCAAAGAAAAAATACCATCAGCTATTACAAGTAAGTCATGGAGAGAATTTTACGCAAAAATAGATGCAGAAAAAAAGAAAAGGAAGATATCAAAGCAAAAAGAAAACAACTATGTTAAGAGAAGAAAGAGTTAAAAGAAAAAGCCATATTGAAAAACAAAAGAATACGAGTAGACGTAAAGAAAACATGAAGAAACGCAGACATGTCTCTATCACTTCCAGTGAATCGGATATTGTAAGTAATGTGACATATGCGGAGACAGGAGGAAGTGAAATGGACACACCAGATAAATCTGATGAAGATCTAACACTTAAGGACTTGAAGCTAAAAACACTATAAATCTAAATGGCAATAACAATCAAAGGCAATCAGATATTCAAGGCGACTCGATTTCACTTCCGCTGTCCTTGGAACAAGCTGATGCCGAAACGTCTGATGAAGATATAGTATCACCTAAAGTTATAGTAGAGCAGTTGCCTTATAACTTTTCTGTTACAACAGATGAAAATTTAAATGAAAAGTTGCGTTGTGGAATTCCAAAAGGAAATAATACTTCCGTTTCTTGCAACGTTTCTGCTAACGATTATGTAATAGTTATTTGGAATGAAAGGAAATACCCAGGACAAATTGTTTCTGTGACCGAAGAAGGGGCGCTAGTATCTTGCCTTAAAAAATCCAAAGAATTTTGGCGCTGGCCTGTGATAAAAGACTTACAACTGTATAGTTGGGATAGTATTGTATGCCAAATAGCAATTCCTAAGTTTGCAAAAAAAGGCTGTTTTATTATTCCAGAAATGGATAATGTATAAATATTTAAACATACTAAAATTCAGTTACGGTGCCTTAAAGTATAAATTTAATGTTCTATTTTCTTAAAATTAAAGCTTGTTAATCTTGTAGTAGTTTTGTAAACGTTGTACCTCTTTTAAAATACTTAGTTACCTATTTACTGATTTATAAAATATCGGCTAATTATAATAAATGAAGGAAGGGAATGATAAGAAAGGTTAAAAATATCCATTTTGTTGTTTTTATAATTTTAAGGTTTTAAGATATACCTTCTTACTATTACTTCTTATGATTCAACACTTAATAACGACACTGAAATCTAGCCTAGGAAGAAATGTTATTTACTTTTAACGTCGTTGTCTCATTTTGATCTCATTTTGATTTTAATATGATTTTAAGAATATTGTAAGATAAGATTCTAAGTTCAGAATTATAAATATAAAACATATTTTTTTAGTTTCTTTTATTATGAATAAAAGCGTAATAATAAGCTTAGTGACCATAATTAGTGCTGGCCATAATAGGAGCAAACCATAAATGGTGGGTCAACATTGGGTTTTCGGCCGACAATCATTGGCTCTGTCAACAACAACTTTTTAAAATTACTTTTTAACTTTTCTATTAAAGACGATACCAATTTATAAGCTTTCGTATGTACGGAAATCCTACTTTTATCAATACCAATAGTTTTGAATCAGATCTGGTTTTAATTAAATAACAAAAGGTCGAAAAATAAAATTAAAATATCTTAAAGTGACCATGACTGGTGCGTTTACCTTATATAAATAAAAGCCCAACCTGATGGAGGCCCTCGACAGGGGAGACCAAACGGCCGAGTTTATTATTGTTATTATTATTATTACAAGTTGTGGTTCGGTGAAGCTGCAACCTAATGGACCATGATTTGAAATTTTTATGAAAAAGAAGTGGCTGACGTCAATTATTATTCTTCTTATTATTTTTTCATTACTGCCTTTTTCAACCTCACAAGATATTTGTAACTGCAAAAAAAGAAAACTACGTATAAGTAAGTAAATCAGTAATATAGTGTTATGTATGATTCAGACTAAATAAAGGTTCCTAAAAATAGACGTAGATAAAGAAATTGCATAAAAAATTACTTAAATAAAAATGCAATAAACTTGTTAATTTTATAGGTAGTAACATATTAAAATAATAAGTTTTTTTAGGATATTTATGTAAAACATAAAGGTTATATTATGTTCTAACTACGTTCACGCTTGCGCATATAAAACCGCGGAATTTCACTAGTTTTATTATCAAAATAATAATTGACAACCCTACCCTAAGTTTGCCTTGATTTTACCAACTCAAACTCGTTTTAGGAGATCTAAACATAGAGAGAAAGATAGGAGACTATTTTTTATTTACTATGGTTCATCAAATCCGTAAAAATAGTTTAAAATACTCACACAATAAAATTTTGAAGTGCAGGTAAAATATCTGCGACCAACATTTGCACAATTCTGACGTTCACAGACGTTTCACAACTTTTTGCCAGAACCAAAAGTAAGCGCTGGCATGCGACAAAAATCGTGCCATAAATAAAATAAAGTCTCTAGCTCGAGAGCAGAGGAGCCGTGGTAGCTCAGATGGTTAGCGCTTGCTGAAATTTTCAGAGTGCACGAGCAAACCGGGTTCGGCCCCCCCGGCACCAATGAAATTGTAATTGCAATTTTAAGTGTTGATTTGTGCTCAGTGGTGAAGGAAAACATTGTGAGGAAACCTACATACATAACATAAACACTCACGCCTGTCACCCAGAGGGGTAGGCAGAGACTACGGACTTCCATTTGACATGATCCTGACATACCTCTTTCGCCTCCTTTACGTCCATATATCTACGCATACATGCTCGTCGGTTATGGGTACTTTTAACGTAGCCCATTTTCAAAATATCGCCAATTTGATCGATAAACTTTTTTCTAGGGCGTCCCTTCTCGACTCTGCCGTTCACATCTGCCATATAAATTTGCTTTGTCACTCTTTCCTCATTCATTCTTTCTACGTGACCAAACCACCAAAGCATTCCTTTCTTAATCCTGGTCACAACATCATCTTGCATACCACATTTATCTCTTATCACGCAATTTCTCACCCTGTCATTCAGATTCCACCCTAACATACTCCTTAAAGACCGCATTTCTACAGCATTTATTCTACTATTCGTGCTTCTTCTGCCACACCCAGCTTTCACTACTATACATTAAAGTAGGGACTAACACAGCATTATGAATTACCATACGTGCCTTTTTTGTGTAGTGTAGTGCCCCATTCACTCTATTCCCTGCATTTACTCGTCGTTCTATATCCTTATCATATCTACCATCCCTGCTAAATACACATCCCAAATACACAAACTCATCCACTTGCTCAATTAACTCTCCTTCTATTCTTATTTCACATACCGTTTTGCTTTCTTCTCTTTCAAAAACCATCACTTTCGTCTTACGTTCACTTTCATTCCCTTTTCTTTTAATGCCTGGTTCATTAATGTAACCATCATTTGCAACTCAGCCGCCGACGACGCAAATATGACTTGATCATCGGCATATAAAAGGTATTTGACGGTTAACTCGCCCATTCTTAACCCACATTCTTTATCTTTCAAAGTTTGCAAACACCTGTCCATAAATAGGTTGAACAGCCACACAGCCCTGTCTGACACCTTTTCGGATGCCAAACTAGTCCGAGTAGACCCCATTGATCCTGACACAAGCAATAGAATCCCTATAAAGAGACCTCAATGCCTGTATCAAACCAGCGCTCAACCCATATGAGTTCAGTGTTTGCCATAACACATTCCTGTCCACTCTGTCGTAAGCCTTTTCCAGGTCCATGAACGCACAAGAAACTTTCTGGTTTTTAGCCAAAAACTTCTCCGCAATCATGCGCATGGAAAAGACTTGATCTGTACACCCCATACCCTTTCGAAAACCCGCTTGTACATCCCAAATTTTTCCATCAGTTTCTTTCATAACTCTTTCAATTAACACCTTAGCATGCAGTTTACCCACAATACTAAGCAAGCTGATACCACGGTAGTTTTTGCAGTCCTGCTGTGACCCTCTTCCTTTATATATTGGTACTATAATTGCTTTACACCAGTCATCCGGTACCCGTTTTAATTCCCAACACAAATTAAACAAGGTGTACAGCAGGCCTGCCACCACTCCTTCTCCAGCCCTTAGCATCTGGGGTGATACTCTATCATATCCAGCTGCCTTACCTGCTTTCATGCTTTTCATTGCTTTCATTATTTCATCTACACTTATCTCTATACCCCTTTCCAGTTCTTTCGGAATTTCTTGTTCATTTAATTCAGACGACTCTTCACTCATAAACACGCTTTCAAAGTATGCCTTCCATCTGTTTAAATTCGAAACTTCATCATTCAGAATACATCCATTCTCGTCTCTTATAGCATAAATTATAGGCTGTTTTGTATTTCCCCTGGCAGTTCTTACGAGTTTCCAGAACATTTTTATATTAGCCTGGAAATTATCAGATATCCTTCTATCATTCTTATCCATTCTTTCTTTCTTTTTCCTTTCAACTACTTCTTTTACTCTCTTATATAGACGTCTAAATTTTGCCTTTTTTCTTTCTATCTCATCATTCATACCACCAGAATTACCAGCTTTAGTTGCTAGTAAATCTAACCATGCTTTCTTCTTTGATTCAACTTCCACCCGTACCTCATCATCCCACCACAACGTATTCCTTTTCCTTTCATTTGTTCTCTTACTTACACCACATACTTCAGTGGCTGCATCCACCAAACCTTTCTTAATATTATCCCACACAGTATTCAAGTCTAAATCATTCATACATAACTCATTCAAACACCTAATATTTTCTCTCAGTCTGCATTTATACTTCTCTTTCACATCTTCATCTTGTAACTTCTCTATTCTTATACGCTGTAACGCAGTGGTAGACACAGATGTCCGATGCCGTAAACGCTTGAAAAGACCATTAATTCGACATAAGACCAAGTAAAGATCCGTCCCTACGTTGGACCCCCGGTAAACCCTTGTATCTACGACTGCGCTCCTCATGCTTTCATCCACAATTACGAAATCTATCATGCTTCTATCATCACCTCTTTCCCATGTATACATATGAATCTTCTTATGACGAAAAAAAGTATTAGTCACAAAGAGATTCTTTTCCACACATACGGTGAGGAGGTCTTCACCATTCTCATTTATACTTTCATCACCAAACGTTCCCAATATCCTTTCATAACCAGACCTCTTCACCCCAACCCTTCCATTACCTACATGTCTGAGAAATAAGAAAAAAATTTTTTCGAAGACATGCGAAATTCGCCAACACGCATTGGGGTAGCGCGGTGGACAACTCTTTTCCTAGGACCCTTTCAGAAAATATAATAGAAATAAAAAAATAATAAATCTAAACTTCATTTAAAACCAAACATATAAATTGTAAAATAGCTGCAGGTATCTATAACCAAGTAAAAGATATTCCTTTACTCCAACTTGTCCATGTTTCCCAAAACAATTTTTAATTAAGCTTTATATTATAAAGCGGATTTTTTATACTTAAAATTTTAATAATAAAGCATTTCGTACGTCTCAGCCGAGGCGCAAATATTTTTCGGCCGCTAATTTATAAGACCGATTTGTTATTCAAACATAAACATGGTTTTTTAATTAAATCTACCAATCAAAAAACGACACGCATTTTTATTGAACACTTCCAATTCAATTCACAAAGTACCTATTATATATTTGTTTATATAAAAAAAGTATATTTAAGTACAACCATAAAACTAAATGGAAACACAAAGTAGGCAAATGCATTGAGTTATACAACACATAAATCAATGGGCAAATGTAAAAATGCTGGAGGCAGGCAGCCCTATCGCATGTTTACGTACCGCACGGCTGTAGGATTTATTTCAAAGAAACGGCCGAGTTACAATACTGTATAAATAATATACCGTGACGTAAGCGCATCGGTTGGTAGGTACTCAAATAATATTATGTTTGCGGCGAAATACGAACGAAGTCGACACGGCCACATCGTACGGACGCATACAGCGTAATGCCGCCCGCACTCTGCGCACGCCCCTTTATCATAAAAGTCACACAATTTTCGGAATTATTTCAATTAAAAAAAGAAAAACGAACTTAAAAATTTAAATAAAACGTGGAGAATATAGATTTTTTAATTATCTATCCATTAGTGTAATCCTCAAATATATGTAATCAAGAATCCGGGCTTAAGCCCGGTTGCACTTCCCGTGCCCGGTGTGATAAGTGTGAAATGAAAAGTAACAAGTGAACAGCAGCCTGCTCTATTCTCTGACAAGTATCTCTGCCCCGTGCTAACCTTGCTTTCCCCTCAGTCACCCACCGCCGCCCCCGTTCTAGCGGCGACGTCAGAACATACACGTGTTGGTTATAATAGTTATTAAATAAAATATTTTTGTTATGTATATTGTATACATACTCGTATTTATAATAATTTTGTTTTATTACGAAGTGGTCAGATAGCAATAACATTAAATTTGTCAAGGAATTATTGAAACACGAATGTTTATACAATATTAAATCGCTGAATTTAAAAAAATAAAATGATGCGAGACGCTGCTATGCCCTCAATATCTCAATCATTGGGAATGACCGGTTTCGGCGCAAAGGAAGTAGGTATATGCGAAGTTAAGAAGCATTAAGTTTACATATTACCAAGAAAAGAAGAAAATTAAAGACTCCTGTAGGTCAGGGCTGGAGCCATATTATTTTCAGGCTTAAATTTTTTCCTTGTTATAGCTTTAAGACACATTTTTCTCACTTAAGCTATTTTAGGAAATTGGTGTGCACCAATATCTTTGCAATAAGGCACTTCACACTTCTTTTTAATCAAAAAAAAGGTAAAATTGTATGATGAGATACCAGTTTTAAACTTTAAAGCTGTGCTAGCGCCTCTTTGACAATTACCAACCCAATTTCACACTCGAAGATTTCACATAATAATGACATCCAATTGCCACATGTGTGAACACCAACTTGCTACTTTCACTTGTCATTTGTCACTTGTCATTGCCACTCGCACTGTCACTTCTCAAAATGTAAACCGGGCTTTAAAGTACACACTAAGCACTTGTCATTTGTCAGTCGCACTTTAGGCCCGGTTTACAATTTGAAAGTGCGTGTGGCAAGTCCAACTGACAAATGACAAGTGCTTAGTGCGTCTGAACAGGCAGTGACAAGTGATAAGTGGGAATAAAATAAGCACTCGTCACTTCTCAAAATGTAAACCGGGCCTTAGATATAATATTGTGTACAGGTAAACTGTACGGAAACAAACTTTTTTTAAAGTTTGGCTCCCATTTTGCTTAGAGTAGGTTAAAGGCACCCATTACCAATAACGATGGGTGATATATTAATATAGTAAAAATGAAGTATTTAAAGAAATAAATGGCGCAAATTTTTATTTTTTTTTATTTCTATAAATTTACAAATTCAGATTGACTTGTAGTATTTCGGGCAAGACTCTTAAATAACTTAAATCTATAATAGCCGTCCTAATTACTGTACTAACTCCACTCCATACAGTACTGTGGCATCACTTTCCAAACGCACCAGCACTCGCACTAGATTGAGCAGTACCTCCGCCGCCACCAGAATTTATGCTAATACTCTGGGCTATGCTAATAGATCCTTGTGGTATTTGCCCATATCCGAGCCCACCAAATCCTCCTCCGGGGCCAAACTCGACAGGCCTTCCGAATCCACCGGGACCACCACTAAATCCACCGGGGCCACCGCCGAAACCTTCCGGGCCTCCACCGAAACCTCGCGGACCACCACCGAAACCAGGTCGTCCACCAAAGCCTCGGTGGCCGCCTCCAAATCCACCGCCTCCAAAATTACCGAATTCAGGCCTATGGTGATGATGATAATGCGGATAACCACCTCCGAACGATCCCGCTTGTGCGTTTGCTTCACTAAACCCGAATTGAGGCGACCGCACTACTCGGATTCCTATAAAAATATTTTACAACAAATTAAATACTTACTTTTTTTAATAATTATATATTATTAGGCCGTTTGGTGGCGGGATAAAACAAGTCGTGAAAGGCGATAACGAAAAAGAACAACTTTCTGACCACAAGCCAAAATAATACAAACCAGCAGTTGCCAACCTGGACTGCCACGTGTGCAACTGTAGCAACTATCCCCCATAAGTAATCCCCTCCCTGTGAACTTTTGATTGTTTGTAACGAATGAATGGTATAATTAACAGTTTCTACTACTATTTTTATTGAAATAAAGATTATTTTGCATACAGTACACTTTGCATATTATAATAATACGTGGTAGAGCCATGCTGCAGTTACATTAGTGGTACAGTTGTAGTACGAATGGGTCGGCTCGACCGGGGAAGGACTACGCTCTCACAGAATACCGGCGTAAAATAGTATTTTAATGCTGCTGTGTTTCGTACGGTGAGTGTAAAGAACCGAAGACCCTTTTTACTGGAAACGAGGCATTCCATCTTAGTCCTCACGGGTGACAACGCATTTGTTTTTTGATTCGTAATCGAGGATAGATGTAGATGTCTAGGGCCTATGCTATAAAAAAGTGCAGGATAGATACACAGGATTATAGTATACGAATATGTGCGGAAGCACGGCAGTCCGACACGACCGGAAAGAGTTCAGGTAGCAGGCACACGGCTTTACGTATTTACCAGGGCACGGCACGGGGGTGAAATACCCCCAACTCTCTGACTCCAGGTTGCTACTGAGAATTTCTTTATAGAAATTCTTATAACTCATTTTGTACAGATCTGGGATTATTACCACTTCTTACTCACTTTTTAGACTTAAGTTATTTAAAAACTAGTATAATAATGCATAAATATTACTTTGACCATCTCTGAGACAGAATATAAGGAAACTTAATACGGCGTGTAAAATGCGAAAAACATGACGTACACATTATAATTACACGTATATATTTATTTAATTTCAATACTTAGAAACGTACCTCCATTGACGCTTACAATAAAAACGACAAATATAATTTCTATTAATCGTACTTTTCGTTTCATTGTGAATCTCTAGAAAATCGAATCCTAATACTGACGCTATGCTGATTTGGTTCTAATTTATACATGACAACAAAACTTCCCACTTTAAAGTTAAGTGACAATATTAGCACAATTTACGAATATAGAGTACTCAATACACAGAGACTTCTACATTTATATTTATAAACTTTATATGTATTTTATAAACGTCTTTATTAAATATATTATATATTAAAATTTACATCTGCGCAATGTCACACCATTTGATTGAATCTTTTGTTGAAATAAAGATAGATATGATTTTAGAGTTTTACTCTGCTCCGTTTGTGATGCTAGCAAAAGGTTTTTTTGCATCTGTATCGGCCATAGTTCTTTAAAAGAACTGGGTATTCTAAATCAAACGCTACACTACACGTTTCGTACCAACAATACAAATTACTAACCTATAACGATAGTCAATATTTACTTTGAGCGTAACGGAAAAGATAACAGAAGTCTCGATTGGATTTTCCGCTTAAACTCGTATAGAACGAATAATTTTAATAGAATACTTGTTTGTTTTTTTTTTCAAATACTTTTTTTATAGAATAAAAATGACAAACGAGCACATAGTCTACCTGGTGAATGTCCAAATGCTGTGGCCCACTGTCATCTACATCTATCCTCGATAAGATAAGACTCAAAATGTAGATTCGTATTTACTTGTTACCTCTGATGACTTAGATGGAATTTCTCGTTATCAGTAAAAGGATCTTCGGTTCTCTACTCTCACCATACGAAATACAGATGCCATTTTACACTAGAAATTTTGTGAGCGCGTGGTGCTTCCGTGATCGAGTCGACTCTTACGTGCTACAATCATAATATAGCTACAGCGTGGCTCTACCTAAGGTAAATTTTTACTTGGTAGAGCCACGCTACAGCTATATTAAAGTTGTAGCACGATTTGGTTGGCTCGACCGGGCCAGGACCACGCTCTCACAGAATACCAGTTTAAAATAGCAGCTTATACTGCTGTATCACGTATGATGAGTGTAGAAAACCGAAGACCCTTTTTACTGGAATCGAGGCATTCCATCTAGTGCTCAGTGGTGACAACGCATTTGCATTTTGATTCTTTATTGAGGATAAATGTGGATATCTATGAGCCACAGCATCCATTTACCATCAGGTGAACTGTGTGCTCCTTTGTCACCCTATTCTATAAAAAAGCAATTTCGGAAAAATGCCAGAACATACAGACAGACAGGCCGACAAAAATTCAATTTATTTTTATAGATTAAAAAAAATTATGTTTATTTTATTCATGTTCTAATAATATAACATTCTTATAGTTTTTATTGTACTTGTGAAAATCGGCAGCACAAAGGTAGCATTTCCGACCGTAATGATTTTATACTTTTTATAGAATCTTAAAAGAAAAAAACTTTTTGACAGTAAACCATGACCTATCACATCGCTTTAAAATTATTTATTACTAAGTCATGAACAGTCATTAATTATCGCGAGACGAATATTACGATGACGGAAGAGTATAGGAAACGTGGTCACAAGCGTTTCCAACGGCACGTAAACAACCTTATTTGGAAATCTTATCTGCAAAGACAGTAAGTACGTTACATAAATTCTAAAAACGCACCTACCCACGTAGTGTTGAATGGAAATGTCCGAAGTCTAGATTTACATGCGTCACTTAGAATTAATGGGGTTAGGAAACGTGGCAGAGAATATAATATTATCCATGAAATATGAAAATTATTCCACGTAAAGATATATGAACCATTTCTTATGGCCACATACACAATCATGTTATAAATACAGTAGCGCTATCAAGTGAACTCATACGCAATATCAGTCAATGGAAATAATAATTGTTGAATCAATTATTGCAAAATTTGCAATTCAAGCACTAAAATTACTATCTCTCGACCTTATGAGAGTCCAAGTGGCATTTGCCTTCCACCTCAATTGGTCTTTAGGTGTTTACATGTAATAATGATATTAAGCTTTTTATAGAATAAGGTTCACAAACCTGTTCGTGCTACAACCATAATATAGCCACAGCGTGGCTCAACCACGTATGAGGTGTTAGATATTTAATCTCTTTCTCTATCGATATATGTAGTAGGTACATAGGTACATACGATAATAATGTCTTCCAGACCTAATTTCAATTAAAGTACGCGAGTATATTCGCAAGCACACGTGCACTCTTCACGATCTGAGAGAGATGAAGTGCAAGATCAACGAGTTAACGTGCTTTCTGACACACGGTGGTGAAACACAAAAAACTTTCTGCTAAAGGCTGATTTTGGCCTGACCATGGGATTCGAACCCGGGACCTCATAATCAGCTATCCTCAACATTTTTGAATTGATGGTCATCAAAGACTTCAGGTTGCTTTTATGCAAAGCACGCACACAAACACAAATAAAAAAAATACCTACCAGAACCTATTGCTGTATTGTCTCTGGTCGCAGTACTGAGTCTGAAATCAGATATAGACGGCCGCGATGTCATATACATTTAACATTAATTACATGTATATTTTTGTTTGTTTTTTATACACAACAAAAAAAAACTGACGTTCTCATTTTTTGAACTGTTCATTTTTATTTCGTCTGGCACGCTTAACCGAAACATCAATGATGTACACTTTCTAAAATATCATATTTATACTTGTACTTTTCCAGACGGAGATGGCCAATTTTAATCTTTGAGACTTTATTTGCCGGCATATTTTTCATAATGGCCGTGTTTATCGCAAAGCCCGTGTTCCTTACACCAATCCAAACTGAACCGCATCCGCCTCTAACCGCGCGTGATCTTCTGGGATCTTTGCACCATCGAAGCATCGTTGGATTCGCACCGAAGAGTTCTCCTTTTGATAAAATCATGATTAGAGCGGCTGATCTCTTAAACATCGGTAAGAATTATTTCCTAGTAATTTTATGACTACGTATTTCTGTTTTGAGAAACATTTTTACTTATACTAATATAATAAAACGGAAGAGTTTTTGTTTTGGTTTTTTTTTTTGCTTATACACCCTAATCTCTGGGACTACCAGTCCGATTAAAAAAAATATTTTTTGTATATGGTAGCTAACTTCAATAGTAGAGGCTGCTAGTACGACGCCCAACCCTAGCCTCCTGATGAAAACCAAGAGAAACCAGTGGTGAACGTGTACATAAGCGAAGTGTCATGTCCGACGACTCAGACACGTGATATACGCGAATGAAACCGCGGGGCACAGCCAGTACATTACAAGATATGCTTACATCGCCATCCATCGGAGAATATTAAATATTTTAGTAAATTACCATAACCGTTTTCAGTACGACGGATTCAAATTAATAAGATACTTAACACCTTAAATGTGTTCGTTGTCATCTATATCAGAGATTATCAAACTTATTTCTTTTACCGCCCCTTTGAAAATCAATTATTTTTCAGCGCCCCCAAATTTTTATACACTCCTAAAACTTAAAAACCACAATTTCGTTACTTTAAATAATTTAGTTATAATGTTGCTATATTAGTGATTCTGGTGTTTAAACTTACATTCTAAACTAGACATTATTACCAGTGAGAGCAATTAAAACGCAACTTTATAATATTAAGAATATATTTTAATCAAATTAATAGAAACATTATAGATAGATAATCAATTTTAGTTTTAAAACAAATCTAATTACATAGATGAATTTGATGATTTTTAACAAATTTGTTGATTTATGTCAGTTCATTTTGCATAGATCGTACCATAAACAATAATTTAATTTTTTTTAAAAAGCTGAAGGTACTCCGGGTTTAACAATGACATCGGGACGTCAGTCATCTCAGTCCCCCGTGACCATGGGTGCTGGAAAGCACCCGAAACGTCGGGAATTAAAAATAATCAAAATTAAACTCGATAAAATCCGTAAAAGTAGTTTCAAACGATGTGTAGTGTTTGCGTAAATATAAGAAATCATTTAGTTTGTTGATATCAGGTTCGATTTTACGCAAAAACATGTAAACGATTTCTTTTTTAGTAAGCAGCAGCGATGTCACAGCGCTAAATCCATGTTCACGCAAATATGACAATGGCAATGCTCGAAAATGCTCAAAAACGATCGACCACAATCCAGGGTACAACTGTGGAATTGACTTCGGTATCCAAAATCCTTGGTAGCCATTTTTAAATTTGATTTTTATTTTCTCGTTCGCTGTCAGTTCTATAAGTTCTTCTTCCAGTTTGAATTTAACACTCAGTCTGGTATTTCCAATTTCAAAATATCCTGGAATCTTTCAATGAAATCACTGTGGAGATTTTCTACATGTTAGCAGTAGACAAGCAATTCGTCGTTGTTGCAGGATACTGATAAATTTAGAAAATTTTCGGAACTCACGTCTGCTGATATTCTTCTTGCGTAAGAGCAGCTTGGCTACAAAAGAAGCGACGACATTTTTTGTTTTTATTAAGTTCAAGTCATCGCCTTGAATTGGAGATTCATATCATTAAGCAATTTACAGAGGTCTGTCAGGTATGCAATATCATTCTTTGATGTGATGAGGTTGACACGCAAATATGTGTCTTTGTTTTCCAAGAACTCTACGATTGAGTCAAACAGATTGTAAAATCGAGTCAGACAAATTCCTTTTGATAGCCAACGCACTTCTATGTGCAAGGTCAATCGGTTGTAATCTTCACCATTTGTAACAAAAAGCTGATTAAATAATCTGCCATTTAAAGAGTCGTTTCGGATTTTATTGTCTGCTCTGACGACATGTTGCAATGATTAAAACAGTTGTTCACTTAAATTTCTAGCAACCATCGAACTAATCGAAGATAAGAGTTGGTGTTCAATATATAAGTCAAAGTTTTTTCTTTACCTTCAGATAGACCAAACCATTTATTATCAAAAATAAGTTCTGGTTTTTAATTAAAGGACTTCTTCTATCTATTCTTCTATCTATCTGTTATAAATTAAAAATATATAATTATGTTTTACGTATGATTAACTTGTATTACAAGATAATTTTTATACGTGGCAGAGCTATGCTGCAGCTATATTATGGTTGTAGCATGTATAGGTCGGCTCAACCGTGGTAGGTCCACATTCTCACAGAATACCACCGTGAAATGGCAGCTAAATATTGCTGTGTTTCGTATGGTGAATGTAGAGAACCGAAGACCCTTATTTTCTGGAAACGAGGCATTCCATCTTAGTCCTTAGGGGTGACAACGCATCTGCGTTTTGATTCTTAATCGAGGTTAAATGTGGATGTCTATGGGCCGCAGCATCAAGTGGACTGTGTGCTCGTTTGTCACCCTAATCCTATAAAAAAAATCGTGTGTGCTGACCGCAAGGGCAACGTTTTTGTCGTCACACTAATCGCTGATTGGGTTTAACAGGCTTTTGTTATTTTTAACCAGTATTCTCCTAGCGCGTAGAAATTTAAATGACTGAAATGTTAAGTGCAGATTTTTTTGTTTCTAATGTACTCACTCGAGTATTCGAGGGCTATCTTGAGATAATACCACGCATTTGAACCAAATTATTTCATTTATCAAAGAAATGGAATAATTTGTGAATAATTTGTTGAAGTTGTAAAGATTGAATAAAACTATTTATACGGATTTTATCGCTTTCATGTACTCACCTCCTTAATTAAAAATAAGTTAATTAAACGTGATAAAATCCCTATAAATAGTTTTATTTAATGTGTAGTGTTCGCGTAAATTTAATAAGTTACAAGGATATAATTTTTTATTATATTCTTTTTTATTATATCTTAGCAGGTGAAACGTGGGGAATTAAAAATAAGTTATTAAACGTGATAAAATCGCTATAAATAGTTTTATTCAATGTGTAGTGTTCGCGTAAAGTTAAGAAGTTACAAGGATATAATTTTTTATTACATTCTTTTGCGGAAATCTTAGCAGTTGAAACGTGGGGAATTAAAAATAAGTTAATTAAACGTGATAAAATCCCTATAAATAGTTTTATTCAATGTGTACTGTTCGCGTTTCCCTAGAAAAAGAAGTTACAAGGATATAATTTTTTATTACATTCCTTTGCAGAAATCTTAGCAGTTGAAACGTGGGGAATTAAAAATAAGTTAATTAAACGTGGTAAAATCCCTATAAATAGTTTTATTCAATGTGCAGTGTTCGCGTTTCCCTAGAAAAAGAAGTTACAAGGATATAAATTTTTATTACATTCCTTTGCAGAAATCTTAGCAGGTGATTCGGAGGATGATCTGAACAACATTCTGTACAGCCGTTCCAAAGGGACGCCCATAAATAACTCTGTTATATGGATTGTGTGGGAGGAAAAGGTTTCCAAAACAATTTGTTTTAACAACTTTTTAAAATTGATTATTACTACTTGTTTTTTATTGTCTATTGCTCTTTAGTCCCCATCAATCCCAATATCCCCCGAAAACAACACCAATCTGAGTTTGGCATTTCTTAAAAGATTTTCCGTCTTTTTCTTAAAAGATTTTCATACGTGCTAGAGTCACGCTGCAGCTATATATAATGGTTGTAGAACGAGATTGGGTCGTTTCGAACGAGGAAGGACCATGCTCTCGTAAAATACAAACGTAAAAGAGCAGCTTCATACTGCTGTGTTTCTTATGATGAGTGTAAAGATCAGGAGACCCTTTTTTACTGGAAACGAGGCATTCCATCGTAGTCCTCAGGGGTGACAACGCGTCTACGTTTTGATTCTTAATCAAGGATAAATGTAGATGTCTATGGGCCACAGCATCCACTTACCATCAGGTGGACTGTGTGCTCGTTTGTTACCATTATTCTATAAAAAAAATTGTCAGTAAGAGCTTCGTCCGTTAATCGACATAGTCATCATCTGTAGGAAGAACTTGACTCGACATAATCTATTTTTCCTGGGGTGTAACTGGGGAATAAGAGCGTATCAATCGCCCCAAAAATAAATTAATAATTTCCTCCAGGTCAAATTTCGGTCACGGCGGTCAGTCTCAACGGAGACTATACAATAAAGACGCAACTATCCGCATAAAAATACAATGATGTGTCTTACCTGGATTGAAGAGCATCTCCCGCCCTCCCTCAAATGCGTGTACTAATCCCGTTACCACCAATCCGAGCACCACCACTCCCAACACCACCACTCCCAGCACCACCACTCCTAACACCACTATCCTAGGAAAGACACACCATCGACGACAATACGACACGTGTTTCGCCTCTACACAGCACTTCAGTGATGTAGACTGTTCGGCTGCTGACCGCTAAGTAAGAAGATTATCCATCTGTGTAGAACAGGATTACAGTGCCTGGTGCCAGAGTGAATGCGCAAGCACAGGTGTACTTTTCAATTCCCTCACTCTCATAGCCCGATGGTGCCGTTCCATCCGACACGACCGGAGAGAAATCACCCAAGTAACACATCAAAGCAGTATAACGGCCGAGTTACAGCATTTCACGCTCAGGAGAGGAGTAACTTGGTTGTGGATGCTCAGCGAGAGATTCTCCATTACTAGGGGTCTGTACCCTCTTGAGTCTCTTATTCCGCTACCATGTTGATGGGGGGATCGGGCCTCCGGCTACCTACACTCACAGCAGCTTGTTTGCTTTTTTCCTTAATATTTTAGTTATAATATATGACTTTGTATTTTTATCTCTGTCCTCCTAGTTTTGGTTTTATAGGGCGGCAAAGCATTAGGTGACGATATCACCCTCACGCACCTTACGACGTATAAAAGCTTCACTTAACTTTAATTTGTTTCATATTCACTGTTAGCGATCTTATATTAAACCGCTTAGCCACTAGGCTAATACATTATTATTACCATTATTACAGAAAGCAAATACCTGGAAATTCAGCATAAGAAGTACAGAGCAAGCGCGGCTGGCCATCAAGTCTGACAGCGGCTCTCCAAGCCCGCACCTTCGCGCCGGCTTCCTTGGTGTGCAGATGGCAGTCAGCCAGTCAATTCTGGAGCACGTTTCCGCCGCGCCGCCTAATTTTAATGTAATTTTACACTTTTTCTTTATTAGTATGTAACTGACATAGAAATTGGTTAATAGTGTATAGTCTGAACTAAAATTAGGTCTGTCCAGCGTAATATCCTCCAATGTTTGTCTCTTAATTACAGGCTTAACAAGCGGGTCACCATACTTAGGTCTTTTAGAATAATTATGAAGTAGAACTAGACCATCAAGTGTCTTAATATGCTTTATTTCATACATGTTTACACACAGCACACAGCCATACTTTTGTATTTAAAATTGAACTTTACTGATATTATTAAAAAAAAGGTAACACAAGCATTCACAATTCCCGACTATCACCATTTACGATACCAACGCCAATGTATCATATTGAGACTAGAGATGGGCCGAATATGGGTTAAACCGATTTGAATATTCCGCCGAAAGTTCGGTAAACTTTTTTAATGCGTATAGGAAAATAGTGGAATAATTTTCCGGCTATCCGTCCGAATTTAATCTGGGCGTCTTTAAGGCAAAAGTGAATAGGCTTTTATTAAGACAGCTTTTGCTAAGACAGTGCAATTTAACATCTAATGGTGCATCCACACATGCCCGGCGGCACGGCCGGCGGCCGATCCGGCGGCCAGGCCGCCGGCCATCCCCTGCGGCACGCGCGGCTTTTGGTTGCCGGCGGCAGTTTGCTTGCGGCTTCGATACGGAGTGATAGTGTTGTAGTATTCGTGAATAACATAATTTCATATACTTAAACAACGAAATGACAGAATTTAACTTTGATGATAGTGCAGTACTTTTACTAATAGAAAAGTATCAAGAAAATGAACTATTGTGGAACCCAAGGCATATGGATTTCAAAAATCGCAACAAAAGAAATGATGCTTTTAGAGATATTGCTTTTGTGTTCAACATAGCATCATCAGAAATTGAGAGAAAACTGAAGAATTTATCCAGCCATTATTTTCGAGAAAAACGCAAATATGAAGAATCTAAAAGGAGTGGATCTGGACGGGAAGATGTTCAATTGCCGAAATGGTTTGCTTATAAGGCGTTATCATTTCTTAATAACAAGAATGCACCGGTACCGACTCTGAACAGCCACACATCTAAAGTACGTACCCATCAAATTCTTATAATTAAGTAGACTAGTTGGTCGCCAATTGGTCGAAAATCGACCATAATTAATTTATAATACATTATTTCAATAAGTAATATTTTCGTAAATAGGGGTACAAAGTTTTTGCCTCGCGTATTAATATTAGATACCTACTACCTACTGTACTGTGTTAGGGCAGGTTAAGATAAACCTATCATTTAAACACTACTTTTATAAAGAAATATAAATGTTTATTAACATCGATAAAACTAAAACAATAATGCGCGGTGCGAGTTACGAAAAGACATGCATTCGCCGTAGATGTTAAGCTTGTTTGTAATTAATTATAAGATTTCCTTTTTATTTTCAGTCAGTTCTTCTCAAGATAATATCACTCCCCAGACTACGCTACCTTCGACAAGGACTTCACGAAAACGAAATATAGAGAGAGATCCTGAAGTTGATGAAGCTTTGCAATTACTGAGGGAGATTACATCTGATGCAAGGCAACGCGATGATGCTGCTATATTTGCAGACTATATAAGTAGCAAGTTGAGGAAGATGGATCGTTACACGATGTGTACAGTACAACATCAAATCCAGACTATTGTCTATGAAGCAGAAATGAGAATGGGTTCGATGTATTTTGATAGGACCAATAATACTACTCAGCCTCTTCGTTAATGTTCGTCCAAAATACTTCAAAGGCCAACCTACAACGTCAGCAATGTCACCGTCGCCCTCAACTTCGCGCTCTTACTCTGTTCAATCAGACTATGAAATGCAAAACAGCCCAGATGTCAACACAAGTGACAGTCTGTTACTAGTCTTGGAAAATAATTTAACCGAAAATAGTGTAATAGATTAAAATAAATGTTTATATTTTCGGTTAAATTATTTTATTTTATTAAAAGCTTAAAATTATTGATAAGTGTTTCAGATTCCTAAATAAAACAATTATTTGAATAATCACATTTTATTTCTTTCAAACATTATATTTGATATTGCTACGGAAGCTGACCTTGTTCCGATAGAAAATAACATTTTAGCTTATTTCTAATTACACTTGGTTCTACATTTAGGGCGATCTGCGCAATATTTTGTTGCTCTTCGTTCAAAACTCCATCAGTAGTTCTTTCATTTCTCTTCATAAAATTATGCAGATGCACACAAGCCAACACGACAATTTTTGCTTTCTCATTTTGTAAACCAATGCGTGAATGCAAAATTCTGAATTTATTAGATAAAATGCCAAACGCGTCTTCTACAACCATGCGCCCGCGACTAATTCTGTAATTAAAAACCCTCTCAGGTGATCCTTTTGCATGATATCCAGAAAATGGTTTTATTATATTCTGTGAGATGGGGAAAGCATCGTCATCGATGAAATAAAAAGGTACAGGTGTATTTCTCCCTTGTAATGGAATCGCTTGTGGCAGACTTAAAGTACCATCTCGTATCAATATCAAATAAAGTTGAATTTCGTAGAACTCCACCATCAGATATTCTGCCCTGACATCCAATGTCCACATATAAAAAGTTATAATTGGCATCGATTAAAGCTAGCAAAACAATACTGAAATATGACTTATAGTTAAAAAAACTCGGAACCGCTATTATTTGGACATAGTATACGTATATGTTTCCCATCGAGGGCACCTACGCAATTAGGTACATTCCATTTCTGCAGGAAACTCCGGGCCACTGATAGCCATTCTCCCCGTGTATTCGGTATCTGTAAAATAAAATTGTTTGTGATATTTGTGTGTGTAGTTTTAGTTATAAGTATGTAAAATGTGTGTGAAGTTCCAGGTACAGTATAAAATCATAGACATTATAATTCGACTAGGAATAGATACGTCACTTAGGAAACCGTTGTCCTGTGAACTCTCCTGGCAAGAATCTTTTAGTTAAAATGTTTGTGTCTTGTACATGCCATAACTGTGTGAATAATAATAATAATAATAATATATAATAAATAATAATCTGTTTTGTTTTCTAATATAGGCGTTCGGTTTCTAACTACCTAATGTGTTATGTATATTTGTACTTACCCTTAAATAATTGGATAATGTAGATACCAAAGCTTGACAAACATCTGGAATTATTAAAGAAATAACTTGTGGAGACACTTTAAACAGTGTACCGAGTGAAAAATAAGAGTCTCCTGTAGCCAGGTATCTCAAAGTATTTGCTAGTCGATCGGAAGCTGACACAGCATTTCTCCAGCGGGTGTCAGTTTTTGATATCATGGGTCCAGTTAAATTCAGTAATATTTCAAATTCTTCACTAGAGATCCTTAGAAAAGTGTTAATAATATTTCTTCGGTTTATGTCGTCCTTTCTAAAATATTCAAGTATGAGGGACACCTTAGGCCTATTTCGTAGACTTGGTCTGGCCCAATGTCTTCGTTTGATTTTGCGGTTCTTTTTTATGAATAATAACATCTTGCGATACACGCAACTATATTATAGTCCAACATCTTCCAATCCTACGTACACGACTAACTTCGACGAAAGTCACAACACTACTGCGTAAATTGCAACCGCATCTGCAGGCCACCGGTAAGGCCGGCGGCAAATTTAGCGGCAAGGCAGTCTGAAAGCCAGCGGCAAAACCCGGCGGCATAAGCCGGCGGCATGTGTGGATACGCCATAAGGCTGCAACACCACTTACCACCAGGTGGGATTGATGCATTTAATCGGTTTAATGATGAAATTACTCCGTACACTAAAACTATCAATAATATTACTGTTTCAGTAGAAACAGTGATGTAGTTTAAAAATACAATCAATAGTCCCAAGAAATAATACTTCAAAACAAATTATAAATTCTATGCGAACGAAGTCGCGGGCACAGCTAGTTATTAATTATGAATAATTTATGATCAACCTCTAGAAATGATATTATCATCATAATAATGCCATACTACTATGATGTAATATTAAAGCATCTAATCAGTTCATCTTTATCAGTCATTATAAAACCGCCATATTAAGTATTAAGTAGGTAAATATATTAAATTATTTGATACGGTAGGAAAGAATTTTGTTACATATTATAAAATCCACGAAGGAAAATCTTTATATTATAAGAAAAAAATTGTATAATCTTTCAAAATTCTTGAAATTAAAAATAATTCTTTGAACAAAAATAATAAAAACTATTTGCCGAAACCCGGGATCGAACCAGGGACCTTTAGATCTTCAGTCTAACGCTCTCCCAACTGAGCTATTTCGGCTGTTGACGGTTTGTTAAAATTTTGTATTATATCATTCGAATATTTTTTGTTTTATATTTAGTTAATAATAGCAGTAATATATTATAAGCTGTTTAAATCTCACTACTCACTGCTGAATCTCTTATTTAAGAAAACTTTTCAAGACAAAGTAATGTCTCGGGCTACTTTGCCAGTGCCACACGGCCCCAATGATAGTAAACAATATTGTAAATCACAATTTAATATTGTCTAAATAATTATGATTATTAATTAAATTTAATAAACGTTAGAAAATATTAAATTCATTAATTTAAAAAAAAACTAAAGGCATAAGGACAAAGAAAATTAATAGATATTATAGATATGAACAGTTAATTGAAATAATTTTTGTAACCATACAGCTCATTTTTCCAAACCTAATTTAAATTGTTCATTGTTTTACTTACTTATCTTTAATTACTCTTCTTGGACGACCCTTAAAGTCGTAACTCTTTCAAGTGATTGTACGAGCTGGATGGCTATATATAGATCAAATGCTACTTTATCTCTTTTTATTACACCGAAACGACTAGCTTAACTAACAGCCTACATCTGGAGGTGGATTTTGCAGTAATTACTCAATAAAAGAAATTAGAAACGGAGGCAGTTCCTGTTATCAATTGCTATCCATTAGTCTCGCTAAAACTCGAAAACGGCTCGAACGATGTTGATGAATAGTTTTTGTGTACGTTTAAATCCCTGGAAGGTTGGACAATTAGATCCGGTAGATGGCGCTATTGTCAAGATCCACAAATCACCCGTGTGAGACCGGTACGAATAGCTAGTGATCTTGACAACCTCATGATCTTGTTTCATTTTTTCAGTTAAGCTTAGTGTCGATGCCGGTTTCACCGCTGATGCAACAGAAGACTGTAAAACAGTCTCTAGCTGGAATCCTGTTGTGCTTCACACTGGCTCTCTTACCGCCTGTGCTCGAAATTGAAGCGCTAGTCGTCAAGGAATCTGTTACCCGTTTTAAGGTAATATAAGATCAAATATGAAATAACCAATTGTCTTCCTCTTAACCAACAGCCCGTCAAAGTCCACAGCTGGACATGGGCGGACTGAAAATCGCGCCACCAGACGTCACGCACTTTTGACTATATTGCTCGTCGCCAGACAGTATTTCACATCTATGTAAACAAGATGTTTATACAAGAATGACTCGATTAAAGTAAAGGATTAACCAATGATGAACAACCACTCCGACGCGGTTTTGGTACGCCCTAAATAGAGAATCGTAGACTCTTTTCACTGGAAACACGGCATTCCACTTAAGTCTTTTTTTATGTAGAATAAGGGTGACAAGCAAGCCATTCTTGCTACATATACTTATATACAGCTGATACGTGGCCCTTCCACGTATGAATAAGAACATAAATCTCGTCGATAGATTGGTTGCTTGGCATTTTTTTCTATTATTTTGACTTGTTTTTGGGAAGATTCTGCTACCCATCTCCTGTTTTAGATGTCACTTCATATGTCACCCACCAAACGATATTTATTTTTAACGTTTTAATTTTTTTAAATGCAAACGCTTCCAGCGCGCCCTACGTCTCCGCAACGTATCGTACCCCTGCATCTACATTGGGTGGATAATGTACGCGTACTTCACGGCGCTGCCCATCTGCCTCCTGGCCGGCATCACTCTCATCCTCATTTTCCGCTGGATTCATCTTATCTTTGCCCTTATCACCATCCTTGCCTACAAAACCGTTGTGATTATGCTGGCTTTGATCATGGCGATGTTTCACAATAAAGGTACGTAAATATGGAATACAGACAAGACGTAAGAGGATGAAGTAATTGACTGTATTAAATTCAAATCCAATAAAAAACTGCCAACTATAATTGGAGTAAACATCTCTCCCCCTTATAATAAAAATAAATTAAAGTAATTAAACGCGATAAAATCCGTAAATAATAGTTTTATTCAATTGACTGTTATTATTATTTAGGGAACAACCTTTTTCTATACACAGAAAAATATTTCATTGTGAATACAAAATGTTGTTCATTTATAACGAGCTATCAAAATTCCATAGCATAGAAGGCATCTTAAGGCGAGAACTCGTTATATTTACCTCAGTATTTTACTATTTTAAATGCTGCATGATTTATTATACATACAAAAGTAATAAACATAAATAAACATAAACACTCACACCTGTCACTCAGAGGGATAGGCATAGACTATTCGCTACTAAGCTATTTCTAATTTGTCTTGTGTTGTTAATTGTAAACACGATTGTAAGCTATTATTTGAAAAAAATAGTCCCGCTGGGTTTCTTGCTGGTTCTTCCCAGGACAGAGGTTTCTTTTACGAACCAGTGGTAAATGAAAAAATTGACTTTCAATAACAATTGTTTATAATCTATATTGAATAAAAAAGTTTCTGTTTCTGTTTCTACTACGGACTTCCATTTGGCACGATCCTGACACACCTCTCTCGCCTCCATTACATCCATACACGCTCGCATTTTCAATGTATCGCCAACTTGGTCGATAAACTTTCGTCTAAGGCGTCCCTTCCCGACTCGGCCGTTCACATCTGCAGTATAAATTTGCTTTGTCACTCTTTCCTCGTTCATTCTTTTTACATGACCAAACCACCGAAGCATTCCTTTCTTAATCCTGGTTACATCATTTTGCACACCACACAATTTCTCACCCTGTCACTCAGATTCAGCCATAGCATACTCCTTAAAGACTGTATTTCTACAGCATGTACTCTCTCGTACTTCTTCTGCCACATCCAACTTTCACTGCCATACATTAAAGTAGGGATTAACAGAGCATTACGAATTACAAGAAAAGAACGTTGAAAAAGAAAGAAAGTTTAATATGTTTGTGTTATGTTAACAAAAGTAATAGACTAAGTAAATAATCTAATAACGTCATCATAGGATGTCATAGTATATAATAGGATATCATAATATAGTCCTATTCCTCACTGTATTGTGCCTTAAGCGCTGGCAGCGCTTCCTCGCCTAATCACTTTACTTAGTTTCTGCGCGAGACAACATTGCAATTAAAAAAACTTCAGGCGATAAACGTCAAGGTGGTAAATCTGAGCTCACTGACCTATTTGGATCAATAGTCATTTTAAATATTAAAACTTTACAGACGAATTCCCTTTTCCCTTTTTATTGCGTAAGGGTTAACTTGTGAGCTATTATTTCACACTTGTATTATGTGAAAGGGTGGTCCTCCCTTGTGGAGCTGACCCATTCGTGCTGCAGCCTGGCTGTACAACGTAAAATACGGGTGAATCACGTGTCAGTACCAACGAAATTGTTTACTGCAATGTAAGTATTGATTTACCAGTTGTTCGACGGCAAAGAAAAACATGGTGAGGAAACCTGCATGCTTGAGAAATAAAATATAGCGAGCAAATGCAAATTAACCGCAGCAGCAGCCAGCAGCGGCCTAATTGCTCCCTTACCTTCTCAGAAATGATGGTAAGCTGTAGGCGGTACCTTTTTTACCTTACCTTACCTTAAGAGATCATCAAAAGTCCACTGCTGGACATAGGGCTCCCCATAGATTGCCTCATAGGAAAGATATTTCCCATAGTTGCCGCGCTTGGCAAGTAGGTTTGCAACTGCAGTTTTTTCATTATACTGTTATCAGGAGGATGCTCCCCCCCATCTTTTGTTTCAGTTGCCCTTTGTCGCCTCATACCACACCAACGGGATGTTACAGTATATCTTATGTACAAATTATACAAAGTATTAATATTTACATTTAATATGCTATCTTAAATTTCAGCGTGGGTCGCTTGTACATGGACAATGCTGTTCACGCTAATGCAGACGTTCTTGTCGGAGCTATTGGTGCACCATCGGTTCGATATAGAGAATAGAGCACTTACGTTTGCGTTGCAGATTGTCTTGCCTCCCTTGGGACTCGTGCATGCTTTTAATGAGTTTGCTTTGTTACAAACTGGTCGTAAGTTTCACTGTCGCCTTTTTAACCCATTGAATGCTAACTTCGTAACAATAACGTCCTGCAGATCAAATTTTGGTCACTGTGACCAGCCCCATCGTCTTGCGCAGATGGTTAGCGCAAAACAGGATTGTAGTGCACGAGTGTGTGCGCATGCACATTGCAAAGGTGCACTTTCTATTCCCTCAACTCTGACTGGTGAGAAAACAGGCGCAGAACCAACGTCAGAAAATGTACGTGCTTACGTGCTTTCCAATGATTTGAAACACCGCCAGCTTACTGACTCCTGGATAAAACCTAGTAACTGTTTTTGCCTTGATCCAAATTCGAACCCGACCTAGGCCCTTACGAACACTCGCGCTTAAGAACGCTAGACCAACGAGACAGTAATACGTAATAATGTCTACATAGACAGATATAATAGGTGCCGACTACGTTATATTACGTAAGACTTCTGTATAAATTTAAATCTGGTGAGCATTGAACAACAGATTTGTATGTACCTATATGTCACAGTCAAAACTCATAACCGGTCAAAGCCACTTTTGACTGCGAAAATCAGGCAAAAATGTTTTTTTTTTTATAGAACAGGGTGACAAACGAGTACACAGTCCACCTGATGGTAAGTGCATGCTGTGGCCCATAGACATCTATATCCATCCTCGATTACGAATCAAAATACAGATGCGTTGTCACCCGTGAGGACTTCTTAGTCCTCACGGGTGACAACGCTGATGGAATGCCTCTTTTCCAGTAAAAAGTGTCTCCGGTTATCTACACTCACCATACGAAATACAGCAACATTAAGCTACTATTTTACAGTGGTCTTCTGTGAGAGCGTGGTCCTTCCTCGGTCGAGCCGATCCCCCATTCGTGCTACAATTATACAACTAATATAACTGCGGCATGGCTCTAGCACGTATAAGACATTTTGACTAACGTCCTTAGTCAAGAGTTGTTATGTCTGATTTTAAGTTCAGACTATCGGTCAAAACAGTAGGTTCAAGGTGCGGTTGGGGTGGCCCCTGCGCCACCCTAAAATCGCGTACATTATAACGATATAAAATATAATATTCAAAGAGTTGATCTTTTTAATTTTATAATTCATAAAGCTAAATCTAAAGTAGTTTTTACTAACATTCTCGGTCAAAATCTGTTTTAACCGATATAATTTGGTCAAAATCATTATTAGCCAATATATTTGACAGTTAAAAGTGGTATTAACCAACTTCCTTCGTCAAAACTACTTTAACTGTAACATATATACAAGGTCTGAGAGACCACAAGTGAAAAACGTTATAACAAGTAATAACTTTAGTCGTGGATGCCAGTAAGTTGCTTAACGTCTTCTAGCGGTCTTCTACCGTTTGTAGAACAGTACCTAACGATTGTCTTATTGTGAATATTTACATTCAATGGGTTAAGGTTGTACTGTACTTATTATTTATCCCCTACATATATTCAAAGTACTTTAAATACATTTTTCAGAAGCAGGGGCCAGTGATAGCTCCTTATTGTACCCCATACTGTCCTGGTTGTTAATGATTGCTTTTTATTTTGCAATACTTATGCTCTTGCAAAGAACTATCGGTAATGAGAGGGCGATAGGGGGTCAAATGTCGTGGAAGTCTATCATCTTCAAAAAGGGCGTGGTAAATATTTGCTATATTTTTTTAATGATTAAAACAACTTTTACCGTGTAGTGGCGGTGTAAGAATAGCCTCTACCTGTACCCCTTATCGTACCCGTGGGTGTCGTGAGACGTGACAAAGGCAGACTGAAATCGGAAATGTGTAGCAGCATCTTCCTCCTAACAATTCTGAAAAATAAACTGCAGTTGCAAACTATCCTGCAAAGCGTGGCAACTATGGCAAAATTCTCCCTATCTATGGAAAAGGCAGAAGAAAGGAGAGCCGTGGTAGCTCAGTGGTTAACGCTCGCTGTAAATATAACAGAACGCGAGTAACCCCCGCCGGCACCAATGAAATTGTTAATTGCAATTTTAAGTGCTGATTTACCACGTGCTCGGCGGTGAAGGAAAACATCGTGAGGAAACCTGCATGTCCTCTGAGGAATAAGAAAAAAAAATATTTCGAAGACATGTGAAGTTCGTCAACACGCATTTGGGCAGCGCGGCGGACACTTCCTTGCCCTAAACCCTCTCAGAAATGAGGGGAGGCCTGAGCCCAGCAGTGGGACGTATATAGGCTGTAACTTTACTTTACTTTTTTTATGGAAAAGGCCTGTCTTCAGCAATGGATTTTTTACATGATTGTAATGGATGACTGAAAACAACTAAGAATTCTATGCGGTGAAAAAAAACTATACTCGGTGATTTTTTACCGTCTAGAAAAAATAGGGTGTAACAGGTTAACGGAAAAGCCTATGGCACTGATATTTTACATTGTTTTTTACTTTACATCAACATATTATGAAATTGATCTATCAACAGTTGCAGCTAATTAGGTACGTATTATTTTAATTTCGATAGTTCTTAGTTCATTTATTTAGTTCAAAATTTTTATTGTTATTTTTTCGTAACCACCGAACTTTTATTTCAAATTAGTGGTATTTATTGATAGATCAATTTCATAATATTATGTTAATGTAAAAATAAATAAAATTGTAAAATATCAGTGTCATAGGCTTTTCCGTTTACCTGTTACACCCTATTTTTTGCCAGACGGTAAAAAAAATTACCAGTATTTACATACATATATATACCAATAATCATCATTCATATATTACAACCCATCAGAAGTCTGAAGCTTATAGCTCACCCACAGATTATCCCCTAGGTTGACAACCGCAGTTTTCTATTAATATCGTTAAGTTATTGTTAGGAAGATTCTAGTATCCATCTCATACCTCAGTTCCATCTGTCGCCTCGTACGACACACGCATTATAATATTACACGGCAACATAAATACAGTAAAAATACAAAAAAAAAATGGTTCCGACGACTGACAAATTAATTACAGTAGTATATTCATACCAATATGCTGGAACTACGCGAGCTGATTATATGGCACAAACAATTATTGCCTATTTTAACACGATAAACATTATCCTAGTAACCTAGGATTTAGAAAAATACCCGACATTTAGAAAATATTTTGTTCTTGTACAAAGAGTAATGAACATAAACGTTAAATCTTTTCTAGGACGTTAATAAATTGCACCGTATAAAATCGCATTCAGCAGCGGACAAAGATAAACTACAAGAAGTGGATGAGCTGGTTGCTAAAGCTGTTAGTTTTAGAAATGTTTCGAAGGTATGGAATAATGTTATTTTTGTATTAATATAGGCATACATTCATTATCATCATTACAACCCTCACAAGTCCACTGCTGAACATATGCTTGCTTCCAGGAACGCCACAAAGCACAGTCACGGCTTAGCCATCGGCATCTATTAACTTTCCGCAAGTATTTTTTTTAACAATATGGCCCTTATACTGTGGTTATGTCACAATAATTCTGCCAATGTCCAGTCTTTGTTCTGTCACACCTTGTCATGAGGCTTCTCGATGAGAAAGGAGTCCGCAAGTCTTACTAATATATTAAAAAATTTTGCACTTCTGTGAAACCGATAAGTCGTCAGAATGAATGATGAAACTGTTCAAATGAATTACTGGTACATAAAGTACTTATGGTAGCCCTATTATAACTTTATATATATATATATATATATATATATATATATATATATATATATATATATATATATATATATATATATATATATCCCGTATATATATATAACCTTAAACTTTTCCAATTTCCGGTGTTAAATTCAATGATTTCAAAAGGAAGGATAGGCCCATCTAAATATTTTACTCATAACTTTTTCATACAAGAAAAAGTAGCGCATCTATCATAATACAAACGTCACATCATAGCACGACGTAACCAGGGTCGAATTTCGTAGTATAATTATCCTAACTGTACCATTATTTCATAGTTTGTAGTATATAGTATCATACTAATACTAAGCGCAAATACCATCATTTTACCTAAAACCTGTATTATTATTAGTCCTTTTACTTTTTAATATTAACCCTACGATATCGAGAATTTCTGTATGTGTACATGGTACCGCGTTTTTTAAATGAAATTAGAATTAGCTCCCTTTCTGGTCAATCGGTGCTCGATCGATGCATTTATGTTGCATCCTTGATACAACTATAATGAGAGGCTACCACGATAAAAACTCTATGCTCCAGATGCAATCGGTTTGAAAACAGAATTTTAAAAATATTTTATGAATCAGATTTTCAGATTCAATTAAGCAGATATGGTTTCTTTTATACCCTTTTCGTTTTACCCTTATTGAATATAAAATATATTAGGTACCAATATTCAAAATTAACCTTATTCTAAGTTTTTAGACAAAAATAAAACAGAAATAAAAATATAACCGTCAAAAACGAAACGTATTAGATAAACTAGACGAGTGACGCCAAAATCCCTCCACATGGGAAAAAAGAAACATGAAAGCATGAAACGTCAAACGTGATATAATTTTTAAAAAATAGTATAATTTTATTTTTCGTGTACAATATTTTTGAGGGTCTGAATCCAACCCTGGCCTAATATTGGTAACGTAACTAAACTAAATATAAAATAAAATTTTAAAAATGCGTTCATATAATCATTTAATTGTAACAAAATTAATACAGGGATTATTAACCGATGATACGATATCCCATGTTACAGCTTTTTAATCTTCGTATCGTAATTTTTGCATTCTTTTACCACGCAGCTTGACATATTTATGACAGACAAATCTGTCCTGCGCGCGCACTACTGTCGACCGATTCGCGTTGGCCCTAAACTGTAATTTTAGGGCCAGCGCACTGGTCCGTTTTAGTTGTTCGGTCGGCCCAGTCCTTACGCTAGTAATATATAAGTCAATGGTTAAATTAGATTTTGGTGTTTTATAATAGATACTATAGGAAGTAAACGGTATACCCATTAGGTTTCTAGAGAAAATTTTAGTTTTTACGGCCCTAAAAATTATGTAGTTACATTTGACAACAGTGTTAATAATTTTATTTTAATTCCGATGTATACAATATTTATAAAACAGTATTGTATATTTCTAGAGTATCATGGGCACACTTGTTCTAAACGATATAACATTTGACATATATCGTGGCGAGTTCACAATGATATTCGCGGACCGGATTCACCGCAAGATGATAATCACCATAGAAGACTTGCTCTCTGGTAATTATTGTTAATAATGCAAAAATTGTCACTATTAAAATAATATACAATAATTCTATTAAGAGAACCTAGCAACTAAATCTATTATTTTTCAACCGACTTCAAAAAGGAAAATGTACTCAATTCGACCGTATGTTTTTATTGTGTTTTACCTCATTTCTTTTTTCTCGGTGAACCGTATTTCGATGATTCTTTTTTTATTCGAAAGCTGGTGCTTTTCATGTGGTTGCGTATAAAAAATTGATCAAGGTCTGGCTAGTAGTTTTTGAGTTATCCTTAATAATTTGTATTGAAGTCGTTTGTACAAAATTTTTAATTTTACCACTTGTTTAATATAGATTTCTTATTTGTATAAAATGTCGTTTTGGCTTTTAGGCTTAACATATGCAGACAAAGGCTCGATTAACGTACTAGGCCAAGAGCTGAAGCCAGGCAACAACTGCATGGACCAACCATACATGACCGGCTACTGTCATCGTAGCGAGTTCCTAATTCGAGACCTTTCTGTGGAGGAACACCTTATCTTTTTTCTGGGGGTTAGATCATTCCTTAATACATTATCTGCGTGTCGTGTAATTCACCTTGTACCAATTATAGATTCTATAGAACGATACATAGTTTGCGATCAATCCAAGTTCGATTTCGCCGGTACTTATAAAGTAAATTACAAATATGTAGAATAACTACTTCTTCGAAACCTTTCTGTGGAGGATCACCTTATGTTTTTTCTGAGGGTTAGATCATTCCTTAATACATTATCTGCGTGTCGTGTAATTCACCTTGTACCAATTATAGATTCTATAGAACGTACATAGTTTGCGATCAATCCAAGTTCGATTCCGCCGGTACTTATAATGTAAATTACAAATATGTAGAATAACTACTTCTTCTCATAAATTAAAAGAGGCCAGTGCCATAGTATGAAGCTCGATACGGTGTTGGTCGGTGACTGAAAGGTCATTACGGTTACAGTCATGGTATGGAACGTTATAGTACGATGAAATGTTATGACTTTACATTTTTTACGCCCAATTTATAATTTGTATTAGTTTTCAATTTATATTTTGTATTCCTTTAACACGTTAGCTGCAGGGCCATTTTCAAAGAACTTTCAGCCAGTGCTTTGGAGATCGATTAGACCTCATACGTATGCTAACTTTATTACTGTGCGTGTAAGACGTTTTCATCATCATAAGAATATAGTTTTTTGATATATGATATCAAATTCTACGACATATTCATATTATATAATCCTTCTTTGTAAATAAACTACAACTGTAATATACTGCAAAGTAGATAAAAAATCAATTTAGGTTTAGGGTATCGATTACATGTTTAACCGCAGTAAAAGATAGTGTAGGTAATATGTATTACGGCTAGTGATTGGAATAGAATAAAACATCAGTTTTCGATAACATAATGTCTTTAAAAAATACTTAATGTTTTTCATTTAGACATGGCTAACAAGTTTTCTAATTACATTGGACGCATTAAGTTACTACCTATTCGTTTGGTTTTATGATATCTATACAAATGCCCTCAGAGAGTTTTGCTAGTAAATCATATTAATAGATCGTTTTTAATTGTTCCTAATAAAGTATTTAAGACTACATTTATGCTAAATTTCGTCAAAATTGTTGGAGCGGATCTCCCTTGGCGCAAGAAAACGATTCTTTGAAATCTATCTACTCCGTAACCCGTAGGCCTATTTACATATCTTTTTTCGGCAATATTTGTAATTCAACGCAGGAAAATACATGTAAATCAAAAGCACGCGCTTTTGTAATAATTATTGAGAAAATAATTAATTTAAAACAATTGTAATGTGATTCAATCTTTTGTTGAAATAAAGATAGTTATGACTTTGGACTTTTACTCCGCTCCGTTTATGATGCTAGCAAAAGGTTTTACCTTTGCATCTGCATCGGCCCTAGTTAAGTAGTGAGTTATTGTAAATATTCCTTCATTTTTTTTTTGCATTTTTGATATAATTTTTAGTAGCCTCTTCAAGATTATTTACAAAATTTGGTACTTACTAATCAAAATTTTACTTTTTTCTTGTCTTTAAGTTAGGACAATTCATTTAATTAAAAAAACTTCGTTTGAAAACACTAAATCAAACTCTAGCTGCACTGTGAGAATAATATTTCTACCTAGTGCATTAGAGACCTAATCAGTCTCAATAAAATTAACTACATCTACATCGGAATTAAACTTATATATTTGTCTTTGTTTATACGTTATATATAGCCGTAGTAGTTTACCGCACAGAGGGAGAAAACAGGAATTTGATTCCCGCACTGGCTGCAAGTCACGCTGAAGGTCCTTTGCACACCCTAACGCAGTAAACGTGTTAACTACACTTAAATCTCTTAATCAGATTTGTGTATGGTACGAGTCCAGCAGTTACGTTACTGAGTATAGTCAAATTCGAATGAAACGTCTTCTGCAAGACTGTGACCTGGAGGACGTGAAGGACAAATACGTGGAGAACTTGGACGTTTACTATCAAGCGCAACTGTGCTGGGCGATAGCACTTCTTTTGGAACCAAGGGTTTGTGTCCTATAAATCTACCATTATAAACTCTTGTTTGTTCATATTTAAAATTCTCATCCGCAGTCAATAGCTTCATTCATCATGATTATCATCATCATTACAAGCTTCTTTCTACAAGTCTGCTGCTGAATATAAGCCTCTGCCAGGGCACAAGGAATGCCACCAAACATGGTTATGAGCCACCTGCATCCAACGACTTCCTGCTTGTCTTACCAAGTTGTCACGCCATCTCATGGGAGGCCGCCCCATACCACGGCAAGACTTTCAGATAGTATAAGTTCTTTCTGCATAGATCGGAACAAAAAATTAATAATCTTAAGTTGAAAATAGCCGTGTTTAACTATTAAATTCGCCGCAGCTCAGTCCCCCCGTGAGCATGAGGGCGGAAAAGTACTCGAAACTTTAAGAATATAAAAAGAAGTAGGTAATTTAAACGCTTTTATTTAATGTGTAGTGTTTGTTAGCATATTATACCTTTAATTTAGGACTTTTTTTTTTACAAAAAGCGTAAATAAATTTAAGAAATATACATATTGTTTTCGTCGCACAATAACTAAGTACTAAGATGAAGTACTGAGACAAAAACTTACAGCCTGTAATTTTCTCTTTTAAAACTCTTTCACTTAAAATCATAAAACGAGCTCGAAGAGTGTGTTTTGCCAGCTATTTTAGAACTAAAATTGACTTTACAAGATCGAATCACGCAATTATATAAAGTAAAGCTGGTCCAAGAAAATAAAACAGAAGAGCTTTAGAAATAAACAACAATCTAAATACTGCTTGCATACCTTGAAAATATTATAAACGTGGAAGGATAAGATCATTTATAAATGGCTTCAATCATTAGACTACGAACAGACAGAAAAACTATTTGAACGTATTGTTTAAGATACACTTATATACACCACAAACATACACATATACACACCACACACACACACATATACACACCACACGCATACACATACACACACCACACACATACATACCATTGGTAGTATTTTAAACATGTTTACTTTCATAATTTTTGCAACTTTCTAAAGTGCAGTTCGTTTTAATGTACTTTTACCATGAGAAGCTGTAATTTTTACCGACTTCAAAAAGGAGGAGATATTCCGACAGATAACCGAAGTAAGCAACTTAAAAATTTGTGAAATTTGTACATAGCTTATTTTAAACATATTGTAAAAAGCTTATTGTAAAGGAAAGGAATGTAATTATGCTAATAAAGTTTATTTATTTATTATTATTATGTTATTCAATTCGACTGTATGTATTTTCTATGTGTGTTATCTCAGAACTTTTCTCTGGGTGAGCCGATTTTGATGATTCTTTTTTTTATCTGAAAACTGGTACGTTTTTTGTGGTGCCATATAAACCTAATCAAAGATCTGAATAGTAGTTTTTGAGTTATCCTTAATAATGCGTATTTAATTGACTGTTGTTCTCATTTTAATTGTATTAAAGTTGCACAAAATTTTTATTTTACTACTTGTTATTAAATATTTTACAGCAGTATCACTTCTGTTGGGGTAATGGTGGTGTTAATAATCCCATAGCACATCGCAACCTAGTTTGGGCACTAGTCTCCCACCTAGATTTTCCTGTATAACTATATAAATTGATTTATAGCTGTTATTTAGTTGTATAAGTTCATTATTACTTAGTATATAGCATTGTACTGATCATGTGAGAGAAAATAAATATGAAATTGAAAAAAAAAACGCCCACAAACTATGCAGCCAGCATAGTACATAAGCATAACAACAGTACGACTAAATTAAATTGCAAACTGTGATGTTTTATTTCAGATTATAATAGTGAACAGTTTATCTTCTACGCCTACTTACGAAGCGGTGATAAAGGATAAGATAATGGTAAACTATCAACTATATTATACTATAATTATATCAAACATCAAGTCATCCTTTGCATTTTACCCTTAGCAACCGCACCTAGTGACTGTATTATTGTAACGAAGAAGTTACAATAATGCTACTTTTTACCAGATTGCGTGACTCAAAGGAAGATAAAGTGTTTATCAGCCTATTAAATATGTATATTTGTTTCTTCCCTTGTTGGCACTCTAGAGACCAAACGTGTGAGCCAATTTTGATGATACGTCAATCGGTTTTTCTTAATCTTGGGAGCGTCACTGACGACATGACAGTTATCAAAATTCAATATGGCGATAATCAGACTAGATTATGAGAAAGAAAGAAATGAAAGGGGTATCGTTGAATAGGTCTTTGAAAATCATCTATGGTTTTTAAAAAAATCATATATAGATTTTAAATAACATTCAGGATCTGTAATGATTTAAAGTTGTTTAGCAACCGTTCTCACTTAAATTTGAGATCACTCTTATCATCAATTATTTTAATACAGCTATGCTTGATCACAATCACAAATTCTTTTAAATTGTTTAAAAAGTTATTAACGCGAAAAATACAGTCAAGTTTTTTTTAAGTTACTGTTTTCATCATTAAGGTTGTTCTTCTTCATCAAAGTCCACTGCTGGTCATAAGCCTCTCTCGTTGTAGAAAACATTTGCCCCAATCGTCACGCTTGCATTTTTGCTGGTGATAGAGCCACGCTACAGGTAAATTATGGTATAGTATGAATGGGTCGGCTCTACCGGGGAAGCACCACGCTCTCACAGAATACTAGCGTAAAATAGCAGCTTAATACTGCTGTGTTTTGTGTGGTGAGGGTAGAGATCCGAAGACATTTTTTTACTGGAAACGAGGCATTTCATCTTAGTTCTCAGGGGTGACAACGCATCTGTATTTTGATTCTTAATCGAGGATAAATGTAGATCACTATGGGCCACAGCATCCACTTACCATCAGGTGGACTCTGTGCTCGTTTGTCACCCTTATTCTATAAAAAAATATGCATTATTTCCGGTCACTTGCTCATCTTGCGCTTTCGATATGCTGCCCGTCACTCTATAAGCTACCAACATCCATGTATTGGAAGTCATAAAACTTGCCAGGCATTTACCATAGTCGCCAACATTACGAGACAAAAACTGATGTTGGATTATATTACGCAATCACCATACTATAAGTATTTTTTTTATTTGTCAATCATTTAACCATACCTATTCAACCAAATCCACTCTCATTCCAAAGTAATATCTTTGATCAATATATTGTGCGTTGTTTCCAGCGCTACAAGAAATATATAACCATAGTGAAGTTTTGCTTCGCCACCATTAAACTGGAATACGCGGACCGAGTATTTTTGTTTAATAATAAAGTTCTCGTCTTCGGCGGCACTCCTGCATATTTGTTCTTCAAATTTGGTACCACTCCAATGATATTTGATTGTTTTAGTTAACTACTTAGATTGTATGTGTTTCGTATGATGAATATAGAGTAACGAATACCCATTTTACTGGAAACGAGGCATTCTATCTTATTCCTCAGGGGCGACAACGCATCTGTATTTTAATTATTAATCGCGGATAATTATAGATGTCTATTATGGGCCACATCATCCACTTACTGGTGGATTGTGTGCTCGCTTGTCACCCCACCCTTATTCTATTAAAAAATGACTATAAACAAAACAAAAACTCTTAAATCATTTCCGTAATATCACGTCCATTTAATATTTACTTATCGTTTCATACATCATAATATATTCTTCAATACTATTACTGCCTCGCTGGTCTGATAGCAAGTGGACGACGTACAAATCAAACCGTTTGGTTAAAATGCATGACAAGTCGACAACGAAGAGGTAGAGATTGTACAAGCGACCGAGCATGTGGTTGTCCAATTGTGGAAGAGAAAGTCAAGAGAGTCAGGCGGTGTTCCACATTACATTTGTATAGACTCAATCTCCATCATTATATTACAGTAAGTTGTCACTTCCAAATGCAGAATGGGTATGAACAAAGCCAACTCAACTTTCCGGTGAATTTCAAAAAACATAAACTTTGACGATAGCGCTCATCGCAATAACTTATAAGAATTTTAAATAAACTAACAGAAAAACACATGGTTCTAATTTTAGTGTTTCTCGCTTCTTCGCAGGACGAGAATATCGCGTACGAATAACATTCCGAAGCGGCAGCCTCGACAATGAGACAATACCGGAAATCCTACAGAAAGCCCAGGCAGCCGGTGCTAAAGTCCGAGCTCATTTAGGCTCTCTACTCATACTCAGGTTGCCTACCGCTCCCACTGCCACCGTAGCAACATTGATCAAAGACTTGGCCAAAAACTCAAACACATACGGAATCACTTCTATGAATGTCAGTGTACCGGATTCAGAGGAAGTTTGCCATAGGTATATTTTTTTAAATAATTGGCACGGCCGTGTAGTGATGATGTAAGATTATCCACTACCCCATATCGTCCCGTGGGTATCGTAAGATGCGACAGAGGATAACTGAAACAGGAGATGGGAAGCCGCATCTTCCTGATAACAGCTCAAAATTGTTAAAAACTGTAGTTGCCAATCCGCCTGCCAAGCCTGGCAACTATCTGAAAAAATACCCTCTATGACGCAATCAGTGGTGAGGCCTATTTTCAGCATTGGATTTTAATAAGCTGTATTGTATGGATGTATGTAATTGCCAAAAGCGGATGGATCACTTCACGTCCTCCTATTAAATTTATCACTTAAGTGGGCGGCAAAAGAATTAAAGAATCAGTCAACGCATCCTATCATTTTGATCAAAATAAGCGTTTGATTGGAATTGGATCTATCCCTACAAAGAGATGATGAACACCGTTCCTTGATTTCATGTTTTTTAAAATTACCGGTTTTGTGGAATTATTTCTGTCAGCTTTGCTTTGAGGTTCGCTGAAGCATGGATGGATTTAAAAAAAATATTCACTAGTAAAGTTTTTTATCCCCTGCTACCCTACCGTACAGCGTGAACCCTTCAAAGTATTTTTAAAATAAAATAGAAGTCTTTTAAGATTTTATGTGTAATAACCATGCTGCAGCTCCCTATATTACGTTTGTAGCACGAATGGGTTGACTTGACCGGGGAAAGACCACGCTCTCACAGAATAGCAGCTTAAAGCTGCTGTGTTTCGTGTGGTGAGTGTGGAGAACCGGAGACTCTTTTTACAGGTAACGAGGCATTCTATCTTAGTCATCAGCTGCATTGTGATCGCTATCATGCTATTTATAAATGAATTCATTCTAATTGAATAAAATAATGTATTGTAAATTAATTGTATTTTATCTTTATCTTTACTTATTTAATCTGAACAACACAAATTGTTTTGAATAATTCATGCAAAAATACCATTAAAATGCTTTACAACCAAATTTACAAATAAATAAAATTACAATAAAAATATAAAATTACATTATATGAAATAGCAATCAACATAAAAGTACAATTATATAAAAATTACAAGTTAAATTTCATCACTATAAATAAAATTTAAAGTAAAATATCACAAAATAATAATGATAATAATTGTTAAAAAAATTACGTTTTTTTAAATGTCATCAAAAATTTTAAAACATTGAATGTTGTATAAATAGCATTAGCATGTAGAAACTCGTCAACACTATGATAACGTTTTTACAGTAGGAACTTATTAAAAGTATTTTAAAGCTATTCTCGTACAACATATTTTTTAAATCTATAGGTAATCTATAAAATAGAAGTACTATAATATGTGCCAAATCGATTGAGAAAAATGGACAATGACCTCAGTCAGATATGAGCCGAGTGTCAAAAGGCGTAACTTACAAAATCTCAATTTAGATGTGATAACAATATTTAAATATTCATATTATTCACACTTCTAGGTCATCACATCATGTGTTTTTTTTTTGTTTCTTAAATAATATTGTCTGTGATTTCTATAAACGTCGTAAAATCTTACGGTATATCGTGGAAAATGTGTTATATTTTATATTTCAATTGACTGACTTCAAAGGACTGAGTTTTTTTCCGAACCAGTGGTAAGAAGAATAAGAAAATGACTTTCAATAAGAATTATATGTAATCTATACTGAATAAAAATTATTCTATTCTATTCTATTATATGTAGAGGACTGTGGCCACAGCATTCACTTACCATCAGGTGGATTGTGTTTTCATTTGTCACCCTTAACCTACAAAAAAATCTCGAATACTGATAGAACGTCCCACCCCCACCCCTATGGACTAAGATGGAATGTCTCGTTTCCAGTAAAAAGGGTCTTCGGATCTCTACACTCACCATACGAAACACAGCAGCATTAAGCTGCTACTTTACGCTGGTATTCTGTGAGAGTGTGGTCCTCCCCCGGTCGAGCCGACCCATTCGTGCTACAATCATAACATAATTGCTGCGTGGCTCTACCACGTATATAACTAAACAAAGTAAAGAGAATAAAATGATTTTCTCATGACAACTTCGGCAGTCGGTGTTAAAACATAGGGTACTTATAGAAATATTGAAGCCCTAACTTCTGAAGCTGTTATGTGGAAAATATTTAATATAATTAATTTTAGTTTTTAGAAGCCAGCTTTTACTTTTTATCAGAAGTTTCATTTTTTGACCGTTTTGAGTGGACTAAATATTATCAAAAGCTCAAGATAACAACTAGAATGTCGTCTAAATAGTTTAATAGTGGAACTTTACTTCAAATTTATATGGAACCCCTGAAGCTATTTTGTAAAAAAAGGATATTATTATTTATTTATAACAATTTTTGGCTTGGATACTTGTCCTTTAAGCCATGTCTTTATTTTATTTTATTCATGATCTTCGTTTTTAGAGACTCGTTACAATATGTTGAAGCGTCATATTGCGAAGTTTGACTACAGCTTGAGCCATCAGACAGTCGAATACGACAGTATCTCAAGACGCCTAAGCATACACGTTATCTTGAGATTCACAACACTATCAGAGCAATTGATTCACTGTTTCCACTAATAATTCACATGCACAGACACTTAATACACAAAATCGCAACACTTTACGTATTAAAATTCACTTCAAACCATTATTTATACAATAAAACAAGAGCAGCAATCCGCTAGCCGTCAAGTTTCCGCCAAAACTCCGTAAAAAAAAAAAATAATTATTAAAATCAGTTCACAGTTGATCAAGATATCACGTAGTAAACATACGAAAAAAAACGTACAATTGAATTTAGAAACCGCTTTCTTCGAAGTCAGCCATTGAATTTTGCAGGGCTATAAATGAGTCGAATTCGAGAACACCACTTTTCCAATCTTCTGCAGATCCACGAGAGCTATCAAAAAATGCATTGAAACAGATCGGTGGTAAGGTTTTTAATATAATTTTCTGCACTAATTTCTTACTTTTACATTTTACAGATTTTAGTAGCGACGGATTTTTACGAAGTTAAAAGAGTTATAGAAAATATTTTCTAATGGGATAAATTTTAACGAAATTACGAGTATTTTAACTTACTCAATTATCTATGCGTATTGCCGTATAGTGGCAGTGTGCGAATATCCACTATCCCATATCATCCCGTAGCTGTTATAAGAGGCGACAGAGGAAAACAAATCAGGAGATGAGCAGCAGCATCTTCCTAATAAAGACTAAAATAAAATAAAAATAAAAACTGCGGTTGCCAACCTGCTTGTCAGCTACGGCAAGTATGAGGCAATCTATGGGGGAGGCCTATGTACAACAGTGGACTTTGATAAGCTATAACGGTAACGGATAGCGTTCAAATAAAAATTATTTTAAGTATTTATTATTAGTATTAGGGTATTTCTGCACTAACGGGTCAGCGCACACCAAGAGCAGAGCATTTTCTGAGAACAATAAAATATTAATTTTATGACTATTGACAGACAGTGCAAAATTATATACACGTCCAAACTTGATGCTCGAGGTTGCAGGGTGCATGTTCGAACATGCTCGAGCGCGCTCGAACCGCCACCGCCCGCGCTCAGTATTGCCGCAGCGAAAAAACTGTTTGGACGTGTGTTTACTTTATAATATATTTCTATAAGCGCGTCACAAAGCCGGAATCATGGACAAAGAAAAGTTGATAAGTTTGGTGCAGCGTTTTGAGTGTCTATACAATATATCAAGCCCAACATACAGCGATCGTATGTTAAAATCCAATTCTTGGGAAAGAATCTCCACGTTTCTTCTACCTATACTGTTCTTTTAATTTTTCTGACTTCTGATTTCATTAATATGTTCTTCATGTTCCTCTTCCTCTGCCAAAAGGGCGATAATCACCAAGTCTCAATCGATCATATTGAACACGTCTATCTACGCCGGATTTTGGCATCGAATTGGTCATGCACGCCTCCCTAGCAACCCAGAGCACTTTCAATGGATCTTGCTCACGGAGGCGCGTGGATGCCGCCTGCATGGTCGAGTAGTCAAAATTTTGCTCTAGCATGCGCGAGCATTTGCAGTTCGGTCTGCGCTTACCCAACAGACTCATTTCGACTGAAAAAATGTCCCAAAGATTTTATTGCTCGAATTATCCAACGAAGTAATTTAAAATGAAGCTAAACATAAAGCAAATACATTACTTCATAAGGCTAGTAACAATATGTATATATATTGTTACTGGCCTAATAATATATTATGTATTTTAATGATTAATATAAATAATATATTAACCATTAAAGCTTTTTTATTGCGATATTTAGCATAATGCTCGCGCCATTCTTTTTTTACTTTACTATGTTCTCGTGGAATCATATCTTTTACTAGGGCTGCCATCCGTCCGGGTTTCCTCGGATTTGTCCTAGTTTGGAAGACGTCCGGGGAGCGTCCGGGCGGGGCTTAAATTGTAGACCGGGTGCAACCTGGGCTACAATAAAAGTCCGGGTTTTCAATCAGATCCCGTTCCCATAATTTATGTAAATAAAAGCTATGGGTAAGGATAAGGTATTTCACCGCACGCGCTGTCGACGCTATTTTACTACGCGGCCTCTGCGCCAAATTTCAACTTTCTCAAGGCAAAGTCAAAATTATTTATTCATAAATTTTTATTTCATTTAACAGCAATTGTTAATAAAATAAGTCATAAACATTTTTTTTAACACTATGTCCGTTGACAAAGCTGCAGTGAAGAACAGACAAGAAACTCGATGTTTGCTTTTTCAAAAACTGATTGTGCAATTTTTCTTATTTACTTTAAAGTGGTCTTTCCATATAGTTTTGTCATATAATCGTAGCCAATCTACATTTATGTAGTGCTAGTTTGTTATTATTTCTAGTATTAAAGTCATGCAGATGACTATTTGTGATAAATTGATGTAGATTCTGACGAACGTAACATTATGTTAGTAAAAATATATTGATGGTACTGTCATAATGTTTCTGCTTAAACAATTCTAGGTGTGAGTGTTTGGGTTGGGCTGTGATGAATCAGTGAGTGAGTCCTTTAATTTAATATATGAAGAATTTTATTAAAATTCTAAGAAATATAGATATTTTCTATTAATTATTTATTAAAATGTAAATTGTCTGAAAGGCAGTAACTGACACTGGTTCTTTTTAAGAGAACTGCCGTATTCGTTTAATTGTTACCACAAAGGTAAAATTCATAACATAAGCTATTTAAGTTTTAATTCTGTCTAGTGTATTTAAAATTTGAAGGCATTTTAATGTTATGCTTTAAGATTGCCAAATAATTAAAAACTATATGTAGTTTTCTTTTAATTTAAATTATTTACATTCTATGAATGTAGACAACAAATTGTGTTTTATTTGTCTGTAATATATAGAAATAAACATGTAGAATTGCAAAAAAAAAAGTAAAAATTTATGGTTTTTTAAGTTTTACTTCTGATTTTAGTCCATTTTAAAATTTGAGGACATTTTGATGTTATCAAAGTTAAGAAAGAACGATTAAACACACGATTTCATGCAACAAAAGAGGCTTAAAATTAAAGTTTTCTTCTATCAAGTACAGAGTAGATGTAAGTGAATGATAAAAGTATTGAAATGTCCGGGGTGAAAGCTCCAAAATCCGGGGAACTTACGCTTCCGGTCCAGGGGGCCAGGTTTTAGAGATGGCAGCCTTATCTTTTACTAATTTTCTACTTCCTTTCTATTATTCTTCAAGTATTTTCGCCTTTTTATTGGATCATTTTTTATTCGTTCGAAACGTCGACGTTCTACTTCTCTTTTTATAGTAAGTTTTTTTTCGAGGGGCCATTTTATATCCATAAACATATTTACGAGTCAGTCCTCTGATGAGTGCCAACAGCCTCCTGTGTTTGTTTAAGTCAGGGCACTGTTAAAACTAATGAAATCACAAGATATCGTAAATATTACTGAAGTATTGGAATTCATTGGCATTCCCAGAGTTCAGTGTCCATTAAAGAAATAACATCAAAAAGTAATAAATGCAACAACAAACATGAAGTATAAAAAAGGGATTCACCAGAGGACTACTGCTCGAACTAGTTTTACGTGGATATCCGCTCGAACAGTTCGCGCTACACTAAACAAAATGGCGATGCGTTTGCGTTCCCAAACTTCAAGGGAGCCAACTTCACACCGGTAACGTTCCATTTCACTCAAATCATCGTGCGGTCAGGTAAAGATATCATATTAGTAGCATTTTATAAGTAAACCAGGGGACAACGCTCAAATTTTTTAGACAAAATTCTAGCTCAGTTTTGTACAATTCAAAATCAATATTATGATTGAGAAATGATGTTTTTATATAAATGAACTACAAATTTATGAAAACTATTACTTAATGGTTTACTTACAATTACAAACATTTAAAGTAATTGATTGAGAAATGTTTTTTGAATTAGTGACCAACCAAGGGACTGTTTTTGGTATATAGAAAATAAATAAATAATGATTAGAAAACTAATTTCTCAAATTTTATAACATGCACGCATGTAATTAATTATAGATTTATATCTAAGATTAATATTACAATGGTTTTAGGAAGTTTCGTAATAAAAATCATGCGAAACACTGAGTTGCCCAGTTAGTGGAGAAATACACATCAATTAAACATTTTTAAAAGTTATGTCTCTCTGTATGTCTGTCCGCGCTAGTCTTGGGAATGGCTGAACTTATTGTGATTGAAACTTTACGTACAGATAGAGATAAATGAAACTTCACGTACAGATAGAGATTAATTCCAGTGATGTAGACTGTATTTTATCCGAAAAACATGGAGTACTTCTCACAAAAAGTTCTTAACGCTTCATCTCCTTGCTCTTAAAATTTTAATGTTAAATCAATTTTTAAGATATTTTTTTTCACTTCTCGACCTTTTTACTACAAAAATATGTGCTGTTAAATGATATAAGATTTAAATTTTTATTTTCAACTTCATCATGGCTCTTAAATTAATACGTAGTAGATTGTAGTACTATAGTGTGTGATACTCATACCTCTCCTCAGTCTGTATTTATGTAACTCAGATCAGAAAATCAATTTAACTGACCGTGTGTGTAGGCTATATGGATAGCTCCAGAACGTTCGGTCGATTCGACCGGTAAAGGATCATGCTCGCAGAGAATGCCAGTCAAAAAGAGAATGTACAGTAAGCGACGAGAAATAAATATCAAAAACACTCACGGCTATCACCCAGAGGGCTAGGCAGAGAAACAGACTTCCATTTAACACGATCCTGACATACCTTTCTCGCCTCCTCCACATCCATACACCTACGCATACATGCTCGTTGCTTAAGCATTTGGTCCATTTTCAATATATCGCTAATTTGGTCGAAGAAATAAATAGAGACCCGTTTTTACTGGTAACGTGGCAATTCATATTACCCCTTAGGGTTGACAATCCATCTTCATCATGATTCTTATATATGCAAATGTCTGAGCCACAACATTCACTGTTTGTGTGACTGTGTGCTCGTTTGTCATCCATATTTCGATAAGAAGTGTAATTTTAAGTAACTGTCCTTGATTCATTACTTACTTGATTATTTCTATACGAAACTTTAAGTTCAATATTTTTAAAACAGAGCAACCAATTTGGAAAAAGAATACAACGATAAGAAGTGCTGGAGTGCAACTTAAGCTCATCGGATGGAAATATTACACATTTTATATTTACCACAAGCTCTTTCTTAGCATGACGGTAATGTATATATATAAAAAATTGTAACACAACGAAGATATCCACTATCATATCATCCCGTGAGTGGCGTAAAAGGCGACGGAGGGAATGGAAACTGGAGATAACAACAAAAAATTTGATGGCCAACAAAATTGATGGAAAAAGCGTGGCGACTACGACAAACATCCTCCCTATGAGGCAATCTATGGGGCAGGCCGATTATAAGGGATGAACTTGTGGATATTAGTATTATTAGTCGATGAAATGGAATTTTTATTTAAATTCACCATTATTAGTTTTAATCTGTACAATATTTTTAATCATCCTTACTGCCGCGTTTCAATTATCCTTTTATACGCGCTGAAGCCACGTTACAGCTATAGATATATCTGTAGCAAGAATGGATCAGCTCGACCGGGGTAGGACCACGCTCTTACAGAATACCAGGATTTTTAGCAGATTTAGTTGTAGCACGAATGGGTGGGCCCGATCGGGCAAGAGCCATAATTGATAGAATAAGAGCGTAAAATAACAGTTTTATTCTGCTGCGTGTGGTGATTAGTAGAAGAAGATATATATGGTCCACAGTATCCACTTACCATCAGGTGGTGAAACCCTGAAACCTGTTGATTCTATAAACAAGGCGTAGGCTACAGAATCCACTTGACATCAGGTAGACTGTTTCGCTTAAAATAATTATTTGTACTACATAAAGTTGTTGAGACTTACCAGCAACTTAACCACATGCTCACTTGCCACCACTTCTATAAGAAACAAAAAATTTGAAAAACGGAATTTGTCTCTAAATGTAAATGTTTCATACATGGTAGAGCCACGCTGCAGCTATATTATGGTTGTACCACGCTCTCACAGAATACCAGCGTAAAATAACAGCTTAATACTGCTATGTTTTGTATGGTGAGTGTAGAGATCCGAAGACCCTTTTTTCAGAATGGACCACACCAGTACACACATTCTACTAAGCGGCAGAAATAGCTAAAAGTGTACCTACATAAACGCACAATTAGACAGATTAGGTGTCCTACCACCTGGTCTCAATCACCTAGACTACCCACCTAGCCTATCCTCAAAGAAGCTAATGATAATGTTTTATGATTACAGATATTATCCGCGGTGACTGCTGGTGTCGCGATGGGAATTTCGCTTTCCTCCTTACTGACCTATTTGGAGAAGGATCATAGTGTGAAAAAATCCCTTCAAGGCGAAGTAAGTACCTACACTTTAACTCAATTTTACAATTATATTCGGTTTTTGTTAAGATTTTACAATTATATATATTATATCGTATGGTTCACTATACGACGTATGTATGTGTCCGTCAAAGTTAATTCCAACTTCCTACGATCCGACTACATTTGAAGTATACTTGAAAAGGCTGAAATAGTGGGTTCAAAAGACGAAGAAAAGTCAAAAATATGACATTCAATAAATTACGAGTGTAAGTACATAAAAACTCCTAAGTGCGCTTTTCCATTTAACTTTTTTTAACTTAATTAAAAAAAAATTCCTATACCGATACTATGAAATACGTAGGTTAAAGAAAATATCGTGCTTATAAGACATTATTCTGATGCTCGTCAATTCACAATTCTAAATAGTATAAGCTCGGAAAAAATATGCGTATACATGAAATACTCAAGTTATTTATCGAAAGGATTTTTATAATACTTTAATAAACTATAATAATCGAAATAGAAAAAAAATTATCGCCAGGAAAAAACTTTGACGTTCGAGTTCTCGTTTTTTAAGCGATAACCAAATATGTTTTTATAATATGAAATAATTTGAATTAGATTCTTAATCGACTACATTTTTAGTTAGATCCTTTATTTTCTGGTAATAGGCAAAAAAGTTTAAAATAAGGAAAATTTTTGTCCACCGAATGTCGCCCGATTACTTCGTGCTGAACGTCGAAAATCCTCGCCTTAAGTGCGAAGTTCACTTTTAAAATTGAAAATCGTCAACTAAAATGACGAATTAAAATAATAAATTGTAATTTTTAAAAACACGCATATAGGAACCAGTATATTAATATATTTAGTATATATATATGCAAGTTTTTAAATATTACAAGCCAGTGATGGAATGTTATCCCATTTAAGGGTAAGTAAGTGATTATGTAGACAACTGATTATGCCGAAGATGGCAAAGCGCACTGCCATAGCTTAACCAAAAGTCTATTTACTATTGCTTTAAAGATACCCACATTGTAATTGGGTGGAAAGAAAAACGCTGGTAAATTTTACCACCCCTTTCTTGTACACATTACGTAACAACAAACTATTAGGTTTGAATGTGCGGTATGTGGCCAACAAAGGGGTGGAAACCAGCTGAACGTTTGGTTGTGCGATGATGGAACGAAAAGGAAGAAATTAAACCACAATTCCTGCGAAATCTATCTGTATTTTAGAACACCGAAACACTTGCTACTTTGCGTCATTGCTGAAGATTGGTAAGATTTATTATCTACCCATATTAATGATATTTATGTAACTATTTAGATTTTTCAAGATAATCATTAACAACGACCAACGAAAATCTCTTAGAGGTTTTTCGGTTAAAATATAATCTTCTGAGACTCTCTCACACACACATACACACACATGCACACACACACACACACACACAAACACGCGCACGCACGCACACTGTCTGTTTATGAAATTTCATTACTATCGGTTCAGCTCATTCGAAAATTATCCCGTAAAGACAAACAGACAGAAATACAGACAAATATTTCAAAACTTGTTGTTCTCAATCAAGGGCATCGATTTATCATTTCCATATTACGGACAGATACTACAAGTTTATTTTATATCATTTCGATATTACGGACAGATACTACAAGTTTATTTTTTATCATTTCGATATTACGGACAAATACTACAAATTTATTTTTTATCATTTCGATATTACGGACAGATACTACAAGTTTATTTACATATATATGTTTTACCATATTTAGGTTACCATTAAGCCTCTTAGGTAGCATTCTGCTTAGTCTATAGTTGTATTGTGCCTTGTTTATAGGAATCAGACAATAACTACACATATTAGAATGATCGTCACTCCACTAATTTAACATAAGGTTTTTGTTTGATACCTACTAAAATTTTTCGGCAGTTTGAAACTTTAACTTTTATTTTAGTTGTTGACTATAGAAGCTCTGAAACAAAATACTACCATGGTGCTTCACTCGGATAACTCGAGCTTTGCTGCTTCTGTGGCTAATAGGTAAAACATTTTATAGAATTCTTAATCTTTTATGCAATGAAATAATCCTAAAAAAATAAAACTACGAAATAACATCGATAAGCGCCCATTACTATATACAGCCTGGTAGAGTGTAATTACAATAGATTAAAAATCTCTTGCACCTTTGCTAAAGCTTTTTGGGTGAATATTTTTTTTTATTATTGTTGTTTTACAATATTATAATAAGGTAATATTATAATAGTATTTAATACTTGTAAAAAATTTCAGTTTCTTAATTGACTCTGACATCTTTGAGATGTAGAGACGTATTGTGTCCTCAAACACGTTGCCATACTGTACAAAATCAAATAAAACTTCTTTTATATATTTACTCTCATAGTCGTCTTCATAAATTTGCGATAGTATCTTTAAAATGTTGAATACATCTAAGCGAATTTACATCAAATGTATATTTAGTAACTTTTAAAATATCGTAAGCATTCTTGTTTCGCTAAATTCAATTTAAATATTTTTTCAGCTACGTGCTTTCTGAAACAAATTCGACAACTAGCGATATTGAAAAAATTGCATATACAGCCCTAGCAGAAAGTGAGGTAACTTTTCTCTCATACATAAATATTTAATTAAATTATGTGTGGTGTGTCTCTGCGCGCCGCCTAAACTTAGCAAAGCAATTTGCAGAACCCGGGTGCGACATGGTGTGATAATCTGGTATGGAACCTAACCAATCATCTAGTGACATAAACAATAACATAAAATTATAAAAGAACTGCGCCTGCCAACCCGCCTGCCAAGCCTGAGGACTATGGCAAAAATCCGCCTATGAGGCAATCTATGGAGAAGACCTATGTTCAACGGTCGACTTTTTTAGCTGTAATGAATGGATGGATGACGAAGATTTTGAAATAAAACTGCAGAGTTTAGTTATGAAGATATGCGTATCCAGAGATGGCATTTGGTCGTGACAACCCTAGCATACAGCGAACTATGAATACGCCAATTTTTTTTTATATAAATATCGGTACTCGAGCAACCCGTACAGCACAGCATCGTCTGGATAGGATAGGATCAACTAATGTGGCATTATTTAAATTTAAGATCATTGAAGATCATTTATTTTATCAATTTTTAGTTTTATCAAAAAAATCAAGTTTTTCGAATAAAATAAAGCCTAGATCCCTTCTCGTATTGCTCTCTACTGGCTGATATTTTACCGTCTGGAAAAAATAGAGTGTAATAGGTGAACGGAATAAAAGCCTATGGGACTGATCATAGAATACTATAATACAAAATAGAATATCTGTCAACTTTATTTTGTACGAAGATTGGCGTCGCCAAACCCGATTCGCTGTGTTGACAGACTGAGTAAAAGACTTTTGATTAATGTTCAAGATCATCATTAAAAAATTTGTAAATAGGGTGTAATTTGACATTTTCTAAATAATGGAAACGATTGTAACGTCAAAACACATCTCGTGTTGACATTTATACGTGCGAATTGACGTGTTAGTGACATTTTAGTCGCTACGCGGGCTGCGCCCACTCCCCAGTTCTATTATGTATGTATTATAGTATTCTGTGGGACTGATATTTTAATTTTTATTTTTATTTTACATTAACATATTATGAAATTGATTTATCAATAAATACTACTAATTTGAAATAAACTTTCGGTATAAAAAAATTTTATGAACTAAATAAATAAATCAATTAAAAATCATCGAAATTAAAATAATACGTACTCAATTAGTAGTGTTTATTGATAGATCAATTTCATAATATGTTAATATGAAATAAAATAAAAATTGTAAAATATCAGTACCATAGGATTCTATTCCGTTCACCTGTTATACCCTATTTATTTCCAGACGGTACAAAAATGTATCCACTATATGTTCGTAATGATTCATCACATCTGGTTTATCCATTCTGTAGATGAGACCAGACAGAGATACTATAACTAATAAAAACTATATAAGTATAACTATATAACTACATAATTATTTTTATTCCTCTTATAAATTCAGTTATTTCAATATAACAATACAGATCGTCACTTTAATTTTAATTATATGCATCTACATAGATGTAAAGTTTGAAGATTATTTGCAAAGTAATATCACTTCTCTCATAACTTAACTATTTTATTTTATTTTTTCAGAGTCTTACAGAATATCTTATAACACGGGCGATCGACTCCCCTCAGCACTACGTCTGGGAGTTTGCTTACGGCATCGACATTAAAAGCCATGAAAACGGAAGCCATAATGTATGTTTCACTTGCTACAAACGCTGAATTGCATGCTTTTAGTGCCTATTTTCGAATATTTTATATAAAGTTGCTGAAATATAACGTAATATAAAGCTATGCTTTAAATAATATATTTTTGGCTACTTACTTTTTATAACCGCAGCCACAACCGCAAAACTGTCCACAGTCATTGACATAAATGTTATCTACTTATTACAGTGCAACCTTGATATAACGAAACGGAAGGGAATTAGAAATTATTCGTTATATCGAGTAATAGATTTAGAAATTATTCGTTATAATGCGGTTTGTCATATAGTTAGTGCCGTGTTTTGGCGGTTAAGAATATCCACTACCCCATATCTTCCCGTGGGTGTCATAAAAGGCGACAGAGGGAAACAGACAGGAGATGGGCAGCAGCATCAACTATATAACAAAAACCTGCGGTTGCCAACCCGCTCGACAAGCGTGACAACTATGGTAATATACCCCCCATGAGCAACAACGCAAATAGACGGCCCCCAGTCTCCGGTGTCTCCGGTGTCTGTCTACAATGGCGGTCATGGTAACGGCTAGGCAGGAGGTGCTAAGAATCTCCAGTGGAGGTTTTGGTTGCCACCTAAAACGACTCAACCTGGCAACATACAACGCACGCACCCTGAGGACTGACGAGAAGATTCTGGAGCTGGAAGAAGAGATAGACAAGTTGCGCTGGAATATTATAGGATTATCCGAGGTCCGAAGAGAGATGGAGGACACGGTGATTCTCGAATCCGGCAACTTGTTCTATCACCGGGAGGGCGACCGACCATCTGTCCAAAGGAGGTGTTGGATTTATCGTCCCTAGTTAACAACGTTGTAAAGATTGGGAGTGTGTCGACGACGGTTGCGTATCTTATACTCAGAATCACCAAACGGTATTCGCTGAAGGTCATACAGGTTTACGCACAAACGTCGGCACATCCCGATGAGGAGGTGAAGGAGAATGTATGAGGATATTTCTAGAGCCAGACATTCCTCCTGGTAATGGTAAGCTGAAGGTTGGGAAATTTGGTATACGGCAACAGAACCCAAGGGGCCACCAGCTGGCTGACTTCATTGAGAAAGAGGGACTCTTTATAATGAACTCTTTCTTCCAGAAGCGGCCCTACAGAAAGTGGACCTAGGTTGTTAGCCCCGACGCGACGGTTCGACAGAAAATGAGATTGACTTAATTATGACGACTAGACGGCGACTGTTCAGTGATGTCTCAGTGATCGCAAGGGTGAAAACAGGAAGCGATCACCGAATGGTTAGAGGCGTACTGAACCTAAACGTTAAGTTGGATAGGTCTCGTCTAATGAAGTCAACGCTCCGTCCCCCTCGTGCTCTAATCCAAAGAACCGAAACCTTTCAGCTTGAGTTACAAAACCGTTTTCAGTGCCTAGAAGATTGCAATACAATGGACTATATGGATGACAAGCTCATGGAAACTGTCCATGCGGTTGGAGCTAAGTTCCGCAAGACCCGCCGCAGAAGAATACAAAAACTCTCTGATCACACTCTTAATCTCATGGATATTAGACGGGAGATGAAGCTGCAGTTATTAGCAAATTTGACAGTATACAGGCAACTGAACAGACAGATCTCCAAATGCATGCGGCAGGACTTACGCAACTTCAATTTAGCTCGTATTGAAGAAGCGATTGAGCGGAACCAGGGCTCCAAAGTCTTTGCCATAGATCTGTCTGCCAGAAAGACCCAACTGTCAAAGTTGAAGACTGAGTGTGGCAGCACCAGAGATTTTGTGTGACATTTAGAGGTTCTATAGGCAGCTGTACACATCATCGTTGGAGTCACACGCAAGTGTGAGTAACGATCCAAGAGCAATTCTTATCCGACATAATTCCGATGATATCCCTGACGTCAGTCTGAGCGAGATTAGAATGGCTCTCCAGCACCGTAAAAACGGCAAGGTCTCAGGTGAGGATAGCATTACAGCAGAGCTTCTGAAAGCCAGTGTAACACCGGTACTCAAAGTCCTTCAAAAGCTCTTCAATTCCATCCTCCATGGTGGCACTACTCCGGAGGCGTGGAGCAGAAGTACAGTGGTCTTGTTCTTCAAGAAAGGCGATAAAGCTCTCTTAAAAAACTACAGACCGATTTCTCTTCTGAGCCACGAGCGTAATGTTGACTGTCGGCATATCGAAATACTGAAGTATTTGTGCAGTAGGGCTACGATGGCTTTCCGAGTACAGAACCAAAGTACGAAACCTATCCAACTGCAGAGAGGTGTAAGACAAGGTGATGTTATATCCCCGAAACTCTTCACCGCTGCATTGGAAGACGTTTTCAAGCTACTGGACTGGAAAGGATACGGTATTAACATCAATGTCGAGTACATCACTCACCTTAGACTTGCCGACGATATAGTCCTTATGGCAGAATGGTTGTAGGACCTAAGCACTATGCTCAATGACCTCAATAGTGTCTCCCAGCGGATAGGTCTTTAAATGAACATGGGCAAGACAAAATATATCTATGAACAACAGCATCCACTTAGCATCAAGTGGACTGTGAACTCGTTTATCTAAAAAAAATTTTAAAAACTACAGTTGCCATCGTATATTCACCTCAAAAAATTGGCGTAAACCGTAGGTGCGAGTACTGTACAGTCCCCTACACTACGACTACGCCGCGGCGGCGAGATCTCTCAGCCGCGCTTATATGGCTCTTATTCGACACTACACCAAGGAGCTCGACGCCACAATCCAAGTCACCGATAATCCACTAGCTTTAGATCTGACCCGAGTAAGTTTGAGTCGAACAATCCTGAAATAATTTGTAAAAATTTTATATGAAAAGTATTTTGTTTTTGTTTTACTAAACGTAATATTTTATTTATTTATAAAGCAAGACGTTTGTCATATCACTGTCTCTGGGAAAATCTATTAATACCTCCCGTATAGCATATAAGAAAAAAGTTAACAACTGGTTACTGGTTGCGTACCTAATTCTATAATAGTAATAATAATGTCCTACAGATCGAATTTCGGCCACGGCGGCCTGCCTCAACGGAGGCTAGCCATCGGCGCAGAACAGGATTATAGTGCCCAAGTGTATGCGCAAGCATAGGTGCACTCTCTATTCCATCACTCTCATATTCTGATGTGACGGCAAACCGACACGACCGGAGAGAGATCAGGCGCAGGACCAACGGCTTTACGTGCTTTCCGAGGCACGGGGGTGAGACACCGCTAACTTCCTGACTCTGGGAAGCTATTGAGAATTTCTTGACGGAAAAACTCAATAATTAATTTTTTCGCCCGACCCGGGATTCGAACCCAGGACCTCTTGATCAGTAGTCGCGCCACTACAACCACTAGGCCAACGAGGCAGTCGTCTCGGATGTATGACATGAACGGAGTAGAAGCCTATGGCACTGATATTTTACAAAAAAAAATAAAAACAACAATTTTGAATTAAATAAACTAATTAAATTCTATATAAATTCAAATCATATCCATCCGAGCCTGTGAACCTGCGAAAAGACGAGGTCAAAGATGCCTACTAAATGTATTGTTTTATCGCCTTTAAGCCATAAAGAAGGGTGGATATGATTTGAATTTCGATATATTTTAATTTATTTCTTTATTTGATTCATTTCCTTGTAAAATATTGGTGGCATAGGCTTCTACTCCGTTCATATTACACCCTATTTTTTTCCAGACGGTAAAAAAGGTCATCCAGTATATATTAGTAAGTGTACCAGCTGTAAGTTTTACTGTGTAGTTTTTATAAGAATCGGAAACGGAATTACGTATGTATGTGACGGGCCCATAGAATACTATAATACATACATAATAGAACGGAGGAGTTGGCGAAGCCCGTGTAGCCACTAACATGTGACTAACATGTTATGCAAATTATTTCAAAAATTACAAATTGTGCAATAAGTACGTGTCGAAAGAACAGCGGGAAATGGAATTTAAATAAAAGAGACATATCCTACAACTAGTAAGTCGAAACTATTTATATTTTGTGAATATTAGAAACAAAAATAAAGAAAAATTTATGTGTCAAAAACATTAATCAAAAGTCTAAAATGTGTTTGTAGTAGTGATCACTGATAATACGATGTATTTGCTTGTATCTGTGCTCCCGGCGACGTCAATCCTCGTACAAAATATGGTTGGCATATATTCTATTGTGTGTTTTAGTATCCTATGGGCCGGCCTTACGTGGTAATGGCACGCTGCAGCTGTATTATGGTTGCAGCACGAATGGGTCAGCTCGACCGGGGAAGAACCACTCTCTCACTTTATAATACTATACAAAATAACAGCATAATCCTACTGTGTATGGTGAGTGCAGAAAACTGGAGACCTCAAGAGGCATTCTATTCTCAGAGGTGACAACGCATTTACATTTTTAATTCTCTCGATAATAGGTGTTGGTATTCAGGGGTCAAAGCATCCATTTTATTATCGGGTGTACTATGTACTCATTTGTCACCCTATCTTCTAAAAAAATTAATGGATTTATATAAAATATTTAAATCGATCATAATGCAACTATTTTCAGTGGTTGATTTTCGCGGGACAACCTCCTCTACTGACACAATTCCTTCTCATTCTAACCATATTACATATAACCGTCTTGCCATCTAAAGAACATGGTCTCATAAGACATATGCAGGTACAGCCTTTGGATTTTCTCACGTAAATAGAAGAAGCATTTCATTATATTAAACATTGTGAAATTAATTAGCTAATAACGGAGAAAAAAATTAAATGAGTAGAATAGAATATAGCAATATCGTAGTGAAAACTTCTTTAGGACGTTGGGCACTTTTGGGATGGGAAAAAGCACTGAACTCGCGTGACCGTATGTACCCGCCGACATGTACTCGTATACAGGTACAGAATAAGTAATATAGGCAAATTGAGAAGAAAAATCAATTTAAAAAAATCAAATCTCAAACATTCTGTCCTTTTTTATATTTATACAAATCCATTATTTTAACTGATTTTACTGCGCACGCACACGTTCGTAATGGTCGACCGGGAGGCAAAAACGTTGTTTCCCATAAATCAATAATTATGAATAAAAGTAGAAGCCTTATTTACTCGTATTTTCAAAAACTGCAATAACGGCCTTAGTTGCGGAAGTGACAGTATTTTCTTTTGTTGTTTATAAATAAATCCATGTGTAGTCAAGTTAACGGGAGCGGTGGAGGCGTTTTTAAAAACTAAAATAAGAGATGTCCGTACAGAAGCTCATGTACTTCAACAATGGCAAACTTATTCTAATGCATCTTTCATGCAGACGTTATTACATTTGCTTACTCAAGTGACGCGATATAGGCCACACAGGGTGCAAAGTCAGCAATAGCATTTATGGACGTACTTGTATCACTCCATGTGGGGTCGAATCCATGACTGTGTCGCAGCGCCTCTGTGGGTAGTCGGAATTATTGTAAACAACACGTGCACCGCACACCTGCGCATTGCACCTGCAGTAGCGCTCGTGTTGCTACTTGTCTCGATTGTATAAAACGGACGAAGCGGCCGCCGTTAAGGCTGCGCCCTCCTTTCTGCCAAGGAGGGTCGCGTTCGTATACGGCTTAGAGATCTCTAGTTAGACCGTTAAGCCAGTCCCTAAAAGGCGGTGTTTAGTGGGTAAAAGTCTCCACATAACCACGCAGCCGGCTGCGTGGTATGCTATGAGCATTCACCGCCTCCTTCCTCCGCTTTCCGGAGGGTTGCCCATATTTGCTTCAGGCGCAAAAAAAAGCCGTTAAGGCAGTCAAGGTCTGGCGTGGCACGGTTCACTTGTTGTATCCCGCTACTAGCTCATCCTAGACTATTTGGAAAATAATTGCTTCATGGAAACGAATTAATTATTATTATCATGTATTAAATTAGTCTCAGTACAATTTACAGTTGATTACCTGTGATTAGAGCCGTGGTAGCTCAGTGGTTAACGCTCGCTGTAAATATAACAGAACGCGAGTAACCCGGGTTAGATCCCCGCCGGCACCAATGAAATTGTTAATTGCAATTTTAAGTGCTGATTTACCACGTGCTCGGCGGTGAAGGAAAACATCGTGAGGAAACCTGCATGTCTGAGGAATAAGAAAAAAAAAATATTTCGAAGACATGTGAAGTTCGTCAACACGCATTTGGGCAGCGCGGCGGACACTTCCTTGCCCTAAACCCTCTCAGAAATGAGGGGAGGCCTGAGCCCAGCAGTGGGACGTATATAGGCTGTTAACTTTACTTTTTTTTACCTGTGATTCGTGTATTTTGTGATTGTAAGTGAATTCTATTTTAACTACCTTCCTACACATGCAGTAATTATGTTTTTCAGATACATATATGTGTCGCAGTTAGATGGTTTAACCGGTGATATAGATCTATACTTAGGGATGTAAACTATATACCGTAATGTAGTTAGTTATACGTATGAAAGTGGTTCGTTACTGTCTTACTAGAAATATAACTATGTATGATACGAGCACGATAATAATTCAACCACGCGTATAATAATTATATCTTACTAGACTAATCTAGTGAAAGTATTGTATGTAACTTGATGCGCCACCTACCGGGTCAAACGTGTATGTGTAAAGGGTTCAGGTAATTCGAAGACACACAAAAAAATTATTAAAACCGGAACAATTGAATTTTATATATAGAAGATTATATAAAGTATTTATATAATATGTATTAACAACATGCTTTTAGTGCCACTCATCGAACTTTTCTCCAATGTGCTACTGGTTCACATTGTTCTTGTACGACTTGTGTTTGTATTTCCTCCTGGTGGCTTTGATGACTGCATTACTAGGTGCCACCATTTACTTGGTAACGCCGTCTGTGCACTTTCAAGTTGAAGATTTTGGTAAGCACAATTATTTTGTTCATACAAGTAAAAGTAACAAAAGATTACAGTGTTCAGATGATAACTGGAGGACGTAGGTACTACATAATATTATCTCGATTAAGTATGCAAATACAGATGGTTTATCACCCTTTACAAATAATAGGGAATGCCTAGTTGCTAATATAGTGGTGATGTGGTGACGCCACCAAGTTTCCTTACGACTCTACAATTTCAACAAAACCACGTGAGTACTATCACTGCTAAACGGGGGGTTAACTGCTTTCCAGCTTGTACACATTACCTTTCCAAATTTCACATTTTAGTCAACCAGTTAGTATCCACCTGCCGTCACTTACCATACACCAACATTTTTTTACGATCGTCAGTTTTTTCAGATACGTTGTCACTCGTGAGGACTAATAGGTTCGATTTACGTATTTCAAAACTACGTAAATCGAACCTATGGATGTTGGACTACTGGTAGTTTTTAAGATGTACATAATAATATTTATTTTGTATTAGATACTTTAGCAGAGAGTCGTACTATTTATTCACTGCACACAAACAGCTTAGATTCGATCTTCGGTGGCACATATGAAATCGATAATTGCAGTTTTAAGAGGTAATTTAGCGCATACTTGGCTGTTAATAAAACATTGTGAGGAAACATCCGTGTCTGAGGAAAACAAATATTCAAATATCAAACACATGTAAAGTTCTTTAACATGTATTGTGGCAGCACAGCAGTAATGAGAAGAGACCTGTGCCCAGCAATTGAACATATATAGGCTGTAACTTTAACTTTTTACTTATTTTTTTAGCAATACTTGCACTGCTATTAACTGTTTACGGAGTAGGATGCATACCTCAAGCTTATCTCTTCAGTTTGGGCCCGCAAGCCCAACTCAATTCTATGATCTTTATTATAGTCAACATTATATTTGGTGAGTATATTTTTGCATTCACACAAAAGTCTTTAAGTATTAAAATTATTAAATATTTTTTTAATAAGATTATCTTGTTTCCAATTAAAATATTATTATCTTTTCTCATCACACAGGCGAAACGACGATCATTGCCAAGATTCTCTACGGCGACGCATTAAACTATGCTCTGCACTTCGTGAGCTTCTCGCCACAATTCAATATGGCGTATGCTTATGTAAAGATAAGGAAGATATTTCTTTACAACACGGAGTGTGGTATATTAAAAACCAAAAACCTCTGCTCGGTGGAAGCCCTACATAAATGTTGCGGTAAACGATCAACATTTTGTATTTGCTACCGGTATTGAGTACAAAATAAATAAGCCGTGTAGTGGTGGCTCCAAGAGAATTCACAACCACCGATCATTTCGTGGTTATCGTAAGAAGGAATTCTGGTTATTAGTAATATATATACAGAGTGGAATCTCGATAACTCGATTTTCAAGGGAAATGCTAAAAATTTCGAGTTATTTCGAGTTTACATTCCTTTTGGATTTGAATGTTATGAGTTCGGGGAATTCCAAGTTTTACTTACTTCGAGTTATAGAGTATAAATATGTACTATCAATACCTTGCAGGGAAATCACATTTTGTTCCAGTTACAAAGACTAAATAACACGAGATACTGCGTATTTAGGGGTTCTGCGGAAGGGATGGCATTTTTTTCGTCTTACCGAGGATTATGACTTTTATGACTTAACGAGGTTAGACTTATCAAGGTTTCACTGTATTGTATATAGTGCTGTTAAATAGTAGCTGAGTATGTCCATGATAACAACTCAATATTTAAAAAAAACTACAATTGCCAACCTACCTGCCAAGCGTGGCTAATGAAAAATATTCCCCTAGTAGCTAAAAAAGTAGCTAATAAATAGAATAAGGAAAGATAAAAAATGAATTTTAAATAATATTTTAATATGCAAAATAAATATTTACTGAATGCGTTTTTTATGAGGGTATATCGTATCTATAAGAAACGCATCCAAAGCAGTTTTACAATGCGATCTGACAAATTACAGGAGAGTCGTCTACAATGATTAGGTCTGGTTAGTGGTGATTAACTGCAAGACAAAACTACGATACTAATTGTATAATTAAAATAAAAACTGGGTGGGGGGGGAGTGAGAGTGGGTCAGTCCGAACAGGCAACGATAAATTAACGATTGTTACAGAAAAATGCGGTGTTGTACAGAAATGTTTTACAAGGCAATCGTATCTTCTAAACAAAGAGACTGGAATTGTTATGGAACTGGTAGCTATACTCACCACGTCTGTGATATTCATGACTGTGTTGCTACTTTGGGAATATAAATTGATACAGCGTGGATGGATGTGCGCAGTGAACAAAATTTACCCGATTAAATATGCACGGGAACCGGATTCGTTGGGAGTTCAGAAGGAAAAGGAGAATGTTATGGATAAATATAGGCATCTTCATTCCAATCAGAGTTAGTTTTCATAAAGTAACAACCGTTATACATCCCGCTACGGATGGCAAAACTTCTCTAACTTTTGAGTGGGTAGTAGGAAATAAAATACATAAGAATTTACTACCTGGCAGGAGGGAAACCAATTATGGATTTTTGATAATAGTAACATGGTATAAATATTTGCTAATGGTAAATTACCGGGAGTTCCGTTTAGTGGCAGTGTAAGTATATCCAATACCCCATATCATCCCGTGAGTGTCAGAAGACAAAAGAATCAGGAGAAAGGCAGCAGCATCTTTCTAATAAAGACTAAAAATAAACTGGGGTTCCCAAAATCATACGTTAGTGGTTTATTATGAAGTAAATCGTCAATCCATCACCGCGTTTAATGTTTTGTACTGTATAATTAAGGACACTTTATTAACATTGGAGAAGGCTTCTTCTAGCAGTTCTGATCCTAACCGCACAAACTGTATAAACCTCTTACCTATTTCTGGTGTCCAGTATTGTAGGTGGTCCATAGGCTGCAACACTTACTGGACTGTTAGTTCGTTTGTCAGTTCGATATTATAAATAACCTAACCTAAACCTGTTGTAAACCTGTAGTTTTTTTTTTACTTCTCAGATTTCATAACGACGTTTGCTTTAATTGCCGTGCATGGTTTTCTGTGTAATCATCACTTAAAATTTATTTTAAAATATTCTCTAGAGAAAAATAGTATTTTTTAAAAGTTACTAAGATTCTCTCCTGTATCGTGGAGGCAGTTTACAAACATAAATTGCACAAGGACAAAAATCCAGACCCGGAACAATTATGTATAGGGTATATAAATACTTTGATTAAAATTACTTTTACGGAGTTTATCGCGTTTAATTTCTTGATTTTTAATTCCCGACGTTTCGGGTTTCTTGAAGTCTTGCAGTAAACCCTCTGCAAGACTTCAAAACACAGTAAGTTCACGAAACCTCGTGAATTAAAAATCAAGAAATTTAACGCGGTAAGGTCCGTAAAAGCAATTTTATTAATCAACGTGTAGTGTTCACGTAAATATTAGAAATCATTACATATAAATACTTGTTTCGTGCGGAATTCGAACCCGCGGGTTTCAGCGCCGCCGCAACTCAATTTCAGCTAATGCGCCACGGAGCCGTCTAGTCATATATTGTCAAGAGCCATACGCTCTCTATAACATTTACGTGGGCCACTCAGAAAGTTTTGGGAATGATTTCTTATATTTACGCGAACACTACACATTTAAATAAAACTAGTTTTTACGGATTTTATCGCGTTTATTAAATTATTTTATATTCCCGTATTATTTAATATTTTTCCCCAACACTTTCTGCGTGATGACTTTTCACTTGAACTTGATCGCCGGCGTATTGTTGCCCCTGTTTTAAATACTTTTAAATAATGATTTGAAGCAGATTTTGATACGTAAAAGTGATGCGATTTTATGATTTTATGATGATATGTATTAAGTGGAAACGACGAAATAAGTGCTCCAATGTTGATGTAAGCCTCAAGTTAATTTGTTACCTTGGGCGCCTTAATAACTTGAGATACTGTCGTATTCGCTGTCTGCGGCCTTAAGAGAAAATGCGGGCTGAAAGACTATTGAAAATTACTTATTTAAAAAATCTATTGTTGTCGCAACTGCGAGCGCGAGTGCGATAAGGACAACTGCACACCAGACTGAACCTAAGTAAAAAGCATAATTCGAGGTTTGGCTCTCTACTATTTCCTCCTCCAATATTGGACCAATTTAAAAGATATTTCATAAACTGAATAAGAAGAATATACACTATGTCCATATGTTTTTCTTTTTTCAGTATTAGTTATCGAATTTAAACATTAGCCCACTGTTGACAGCGGTCTAAATAGGCAATATTGAGCATTTGTAAGGGTTATAGTGCTTAATGTATCATCAGAAAGGAAAACATAGAGACATAGAACAGTGTAATATTTATTTTACTGTAAAAATCGTTACTACGCGGTAATAAACCAGAACTAAAACAGGCTAGAGCGTTTATATGAAGAAAAGACCATTGTCACGCAATTACATATTGTGGAGAGGTTTTTAAACAGATTAATATAATTAGCTTTTTTAACAGAATAACATAGAGATTGAGTTTGAGACGATGTTGGTCCACTTTTAAGTTAATATTATGTAAGACGGCTGTTTCGGACGGCAGGAACACGTCCAATGCCCGCACAGTCGCCCTGGGACAATCTCCCACTTGACGTACGTTCCTTGCTTAGTGCTGGTGACGCACATCCCACGCACCTCTGAATGCGCATGTATAGTACGACCCTATTGGGACCTCGAGAGAGAGATAGACGAGTAGCCGGGAGGAGGCAATTAAAACACTTTTTTCTTAGGTAGCTTCTTGTTCCTTAGGTTTCGGCTTCCTTTTTCCTTGTTGTTGCCTCTTCGACGGCTGTGCTGCGACTGCGACTTGAGCCTTTTTTTTGCGCCCGAAGCAAATATGGGCAACCCTCCGGAAAGCTGGGGAGGGAGGCGGTGAATGCTCATAGCATACCACGCAGCCGGCTGCGTGGTTATGTGGAGACTTTTACCCACTAAACACCGCCTTTATGGATTGGCTTACCGATCTGACGAGAGATCTCTAAGCCGTACGCGACCCTCCTTGGCAGAAAGGAGGGCGCAAGCGGCGAAAAGCCGCTTAGAAGTGCGCCTAACTAAGGCAGATTAAGGGATGTGTTATGTAGGCTCGGCCTGAGCCGCTAGGAGGCAGTTGAGGTTAGCCGAAAGCTTGTTGGGAGGGGGGGTCCGAGACAGAGTTTCTCGGTCTGCGCACACTATAGCGAGTGTGGATAGGGGCTGCATAGGCAGATGTCTCACGAATGAGATGATTTGGGTGGGACTCTGAGACTTTGAAAAATCTGTCAGAGAGTGATTTAAGGAACTGCTGGATTGTTGGGAGCTCTAAGTCTCGGTGTAGGTCGGCATTACGGACATAATAGGGCGAGTTAGTGGCCCTACGACAGAATAGATGTTGAACTATTTGAAGTTCATTTATAACTTTGGGTTTAGCATGTGAGAAAATGGGGGCCGCGTAGGTCATAACAGGTCGTATAAAGACCTTATATAGGGCTCGCTTGTTGCGGACAGACATTTTACTGGGTCTACCCAATATGCTGTTGAGCCTACCCATGTAAAATCGCGCGGTGCGAGTTACCTTCTTGATATGGGGCTCGAAAGTGAGCCTTGCATCAAGGGTGACGCCTAAGTATTTGTCTTTTGTTTGCCATGGGGCAGGGGTTCCTAACATCCTGATTGGCGGAGTGGCGGTGAGACGGCGTCGTTTATATTCGAAGCAAACGGCGGAGCTCTTCTCCGGGTTTACGTCGATACGCCATTTTTGGAACCAAGCTCCTAAGTCGTTAACTGACTTTTGGATCTTGTTCCGGATCTGTGGCAGTGGGTTGCCTTTAGAGTAAAGGGCTGAGTCATCTGCGAAGAGGGCTAGTTTAACACCATTCGACGGGATAGGGTAGTCGTTGGTGGATAGCGTGCCTTCGTGTCTAAAACGAAAGGTACGATCCTTCAAATAGGAGGCTACAAGGCGGACGAGGCGGTCAGGGAGGCCTAAGTCGTACAATTTGTAGATAAGGCCCTCATGCCAGACTCTGTCGAATACCTTGGCAATGTCGAAAAAGACCGCGATGGTCTTTTGACGACGAGGATAAAAACCTCTAAGGATATATTCCACTATGCGGTGAACTTGCTGGGGGCACGAGTGTTTGGCACGAAACCCGAATTGTTGAGGGATGACAAGAGGGTCGCCGTCTGTGGGAAACAAATGGCGCCTCATGCGCACGAGAATAACTCGTTCGAAGAGTTTGCCCATGGCCTTGAGGAGGCTGATGGGACGGTGATTGGAGGGGAGGTGGATGAGGTTGGCCTGGCTCGAGGACTGCCAATGGCAGTTGCCTCTTTCCAAGAGGTGGGAAAGTAGCTGAATTCAAAGAAGGCGTTGAAGATTATGGGCCAATAAGGCGATCACCTGCTCCGGAAAGTGTTTGAGGGCTTGGTTGGAGATGCCATCCGCACCCGGTGCTTTTTTGGGCTTAATTCCTTTGATGGTAGATGAAATCTCATCTTTGGACACAGTGATAGGGTCAGAGGCGGTGGGGGGCGAGTTCCGGTGACGGACCTCGTCCTTCCACTAGTTGATATGTAGGGGGTCAGTGGGTTGTGAGCTGGGAGAGCATTGAGCGGCTACGCTGTCGGCAAAGCACTCAGCCTTTTCTTGGTCCTCGAAGGCAAGCCATCGGGACAGAACAGAGGGGAGTATGCGTGATAGCGTCTATCCGGAGGGCTCTCGCCATCTGGTAGTACGCGGTGTGAGAGGGGGAGATTTTTTCCATGAGATTGCCCCTTTCAAGGTCTCTGAAGTGTTGAGGCGGTAACGGAGTTTGCGTTGAAGGCGGTGGGCTGCGAGTCTATACTAGGGAGTGGGATAGCGTGCAGCTCTACGGAGGGCAGCTTTTTTGGCTTTGAGTAGGTTGCTAATATCTAGGGGAAGACTAGTTTTAGCAACCGGGACAACCTTTTCATTCTCTTTAAGAGAGGATGTTATAAGAGAGGTGAGATTTTCGACCGCGGTGTCTATTTTCCCCGTACTGTCGAGGACGTCGAAAAAAAGGGTTATGGGAGGCTCCGGAGAGTCTATAGCCGAGGCTAGAGACTTCTTGAAGCCCTTCCAGTTGGTGTAGGTTTTGGAAGTGGAAGTTGGAGGTGGCTGATGGCCAAGAAGGAGGGATACAGGACGGTGTCGGATCCTAGATCATCGAGAGACTCGATTGCTCTAAGGTTAAGGGAGACTCCTTTAACTAGAACAAAGTCTAGCACGTCAGGAGCGTAGTTAACGTTATCGGGATAGTGGGTGACAGCGAGCGGGCTGTAGACAGTCAGGTCGAGAGACTGAGTGATATTGAGTAGCACCCTGCCACTACTAGTAGTAGTGCGGCAGGTCCCTTCAGTATGCTTGGAGTTAAAATCTCCAAACATAATGACTGAGTCGCCTAATGCAAGGATGGCTTCGAAATCACTCTTAACGGGGAAGGTTCCGCTAGGGATATAGCAAGAGGCTATAATGATAGACTAATGTCCAGTAATGGCTAATCTAGTGATAGTGGCTTCCATACTGGTATGCGTCGGAGTGGGGATGTGGAGCAATGAAGGGACTTTTTGTAATAAATGGCAGTACCGCCACCTTTGCGGTCGGGTCTGTCATTACGAATAAGTGAATAATTTTTAAGAGAGAGGCCTTTAGAGACCTTAGGGCCGAGGTGGGTCTCCTGAAGGAGGAGGAGGTCAGCTTCGCGATCTTGAAGGAAGAGCCGAAGCTTTGAGAGGTTATTCGCAAACCGCGGATATTGAACGAAACAAGCGACAAACCCTTTGGTTTGATATGACCGTGCGATATTGCGGTGTTTTTACAACGACCTTAGTAGATCGATGTGCTCAGCAAGAGCATGGAGACGATCCTGAGGGGACTGAGCAGTGCGCAGTTTACGCGCAAGAATAGAGATTTCCCCTATGTTGATCTTATTCATAGTGTTAGACACTAGGCTTAGATCATCTACTATAGGGTCTGCCTGTTTTTGTGGGGCGGCAGAGGGCCGCGGGATATTTGTAGCCTTTGGGAACCAAGGGTTTATTGGGAGCGGCACAGGCTGGGAGAGCGGAAGGCTCATAAGGGGCCGAAGAGGGCCCTGAGGTGGCCAATAGGGGCCCTGAGGGGGCCGATAGATGCCCTGTGTGGGCTGGGATGAGCCCTGAGGGGGCTGTGGTAGGGGCTGGCCCTGGCGGGGCATGCGGCTTCCAAGAGCCGGGAAAGTTCGGTCATTGACCTGAGGTGGAGCTTTGTAGCTCAGAAGTGGGCGAGGAGCGCGAGGGCAGCCTCTAAAGTTGGCCGGGTGGCCTGTTTGTCCGCATAGGACACATGCGGGTGGGGATTCGGCATTTTTGGGCCGAGGGCACTCTTTCGAGTGATGGGGTTCTAGGCACTTAACGCACCTGAGTGGGGCTGAGCAGTTGGCTTCCCATAAAGTTGGCAGTGGTGGCACTGCGCTGGGTAATCACTCCGATGTGGGGTTTCGACCCTTACACGCGACAGGCCGCACACAGTGCGTACCTCGCGGAAGATGGCCTTCGCCTCCGGCACATTGGTGAGAACGAGGAGGGCGAGGTTAAATCTCTCGCCCCTGCTGCTGGGTATCTTGTGCACAGCCTCTATGGGGAAGCCTTGGGACTTAAGGTCTTCCAGAATTCCTCGTTTAGGAGTTCGTGAGGAACTCCGCGGAGGACTGCTTTTATTTTTCTTTCCTCGGCGAGAGCGTACGTGTAATAGGACACGTGCTCGGCCGTGAAGTGACGAGTGATGTTCCGGAAGTGTTCTATAGACGCCGGCATAATTTTGATGGCCTCGCCGACATTGGTGGCTTGGTCATATTTGAAACCCTTTTCGTAGAGGGTTTTTGACAGTTTGGTGAATTTCGCCTTGTCTCTGAGAAAGACAGGGGGCGAGACTTGGCTTTTAGCTAGTTTGGGAGCGCAGCGGGTTGCTGGCTTGGCGGTAGTGTCTTGCGACTGAGAGGGGGCAGCGTTTGGGGCTACGGTGTTAGGGGCAACGATGGGGGCTGCGGAAGTTGAGGCAGCGGCAGGGGGTGCGCGGGCGGCGGCAGCGGCCGCCGGGGCGGGAGGAGTGCGGGAAGTCGCGGCGCGCTTCGGGCCGCGCTTGGATTTCACTAGCGTGAATTGGGCTGAATCGGTGACCGTTCCTTCGGAGTCGGATCACTCCGAGGAGCCGGTGAAGCTGTGGGCGGTCCACTTCCGGGAGGAGGAGGTAACGGACGTGGTGTCCGAGTGCTCCATATCGGAGTCGGGGGACGCGGGCGAGTCGGTCTGCGGGGCAGCCGCTTGGTTCGCGAGGAAAGCCACGACGGCGGGCGGGGTGACACATGCCTTAGGGGCAATGGGAGAAAAGGCGTTGACGAGAGCGGTCTCGTTGATTTCGATGGGTAGGCCTGAGGCTTGGACGAATTGGGCGACCATGGCCATAAGTTGGCTCGCGAAATTGCTCATGTCTATGGCAGACATGTTGATAGACATGATTTGAACAGGGGAGTGACGATTTTAGGCTAAGAATCTAGAGGTCCCTGTTCTGAGAAGAACAGGGCCTTGGGTGGCAGATGGGGAGGACTGACGCTCTATTCCCAGAAGCTGGGGTCCCTATGTTCTGACAAGAACAAGGGCTCGCTCTGAGAAGACCAAGAGACGATCTTCCAAGAACAGTAACAAACAACAAAGTAAGAGTATAACAATAATAAAACAATAACAGAAAAAATTAAAAATAAAACAAAACAATAAAAGCAAAGCGCGCTCGAACCTCCCCGCCGAAGCGAGGAGGCAAGAACGATTCGAAAACATTGGAACTCACCGACAGCGTCGGCTCGACCGGTGTGAGGCGGGGAGAGCGGGGCGCGCGGGCGAGAGGTTACACTACCGCATGAGGACGGAGGGCGGACTGAATGCACTACCGCTCGGGGGCGGTGCGCAAACGGAACTGTAACTTGAGCCGTTTTTTTTGTTTTCTTTTTGCGCCAGAAACGAATATGGCCAACCCTCCGGAAAGCGGGGGAATGAGGTGGGGAATGCTCATAGCATACCACGCAGCCAGTTGCGTGGTTATGTGGATACTTTTACCCACTAAACCCCACCTTTTAGGGACTGGCTTAACGGTCTAACTAGAGATCTCTAAGCCGTATACGGACGCGACCCTTTTTGACAGAAAGGAGGGCGCAAGGCTTGCAAGACTTGAGCTTCCTATTGTCGTCTACTATGGGACTACTATTGTTTAACCCATGCAGGTTTTGGGCCTCGGTTTTACCCCATTACCCGGGTAATCCTCACAGCCCATATCTATGGGCCGGTCTTGGGAGCCGTACATGTACGACATTGTCGGTAATCTTCGTTGGCGTATTGCGCGCCACTAGGTCGATGCTACCGGAGGGTCGGCCGTCTCAAAGCCCCGCGGAGTCCCGAGGTAAGGAGTCGACGCAGGGCCAATCTTGCCGACAGGAGTGCGCTCCGGACAGCAGCTGCTCCGGGCCTCCAGTGCTCCTTCTTGCTGGCTCTAGGTGATGGCCTGGTATCCCTAGGCAGAAGTTGGCATATCTCGCGCCTCTGGGAAGGGTCAGCAACCTCCAGGTCCTGCGGAGATGCATCTCGACGCGGAGCCGAAATCACCAACAGGCGCGCGCTCACCAGCAGCGCGCCGGGCCTTCGGAGTTCGCTTCCCAGCGTGTAGGTGAAGCGCAGCGTTAGGTACTCTTCATCCCGGGTGGGGTCAGGGGCGTCCTCGAGGCTCTACGCAAGCCGAGTTGGCCCCACAGCACGTGCACCCACTGCGAAGCGACGCGCTGTACTTTTCCCACCCGGGCGGGATTCGACGATCAGCGGACGAGACCGCTCACTAGCGCGGTCCGGACGAGACTCCGCAAGACATGAGCCGAAATTGGCTCGACTTTTATATCAGACGGCGTTACCGTACGGACGCTTACGCGGTTTTGCCCGTCTCGCGTGTTGTTTTTATTTCAAGCCGAAACCTTAGGAGCCTTTATTTATTATAACTTTCACATAACCCTTACAATTTATACATCGTTAGATTTCTCTAGTACTGTTCTATAATATAAAATAATAATATAAGCTATTAATTTCTTAAATATAAAATTTATAGAACCAAAACCTTACAAAATTGTTAATTTACTATATATTTTATCTTATATTTATTGAAACAGATGTCCGATCTACTTAGTTCTTTTTGTTTATATTACATTACATTTAAACCTTTAATTTAACACTAGTTTCCAAGCGCTAAACAAAACTTAAATTTTTTATAAGTATTTTCAATACAAATTTTCGCTTAAAAGCTTCCTTATAAAATTATTATTAAAAGCTAACCTTTATAAATTATATTCTAATATGAGTTATTACGCGCTAATTACACTAGGAAATTATAATAGTCTTATGAACAAAACACAGTTCGTCACTGGTAAATTGTATGCCTTGTCGCCGACAACGGCGTTAAGTATCCGAATAACATTTTAAAATAACATAGAAAATCTTTATTGATCGTTCACAAACATCGTGCAAAACATGATTTAAAAAAAGAACAAGAAGTATATAAAATAAGATAGATATGAAATAAAATAGTTAAAGTAACACCTGTAGACACCATAAGCTATTGTTGAGGTTGCGCTAATTTTCGGCTGACTTTTGGCGGCATAATCATAGTAAAAGTACCTGGTGCGGGGAGCAGTGTCAAAGGTGCCAGACGTTGGGTACTGCTATGTTAATCCGTCTGCCAAGTGTAATTGCGATTTGAACATATTGTCTTCTCTACTAAGGAAGAAGCCATGCCGTTCATTAGACTTTTACAATCTGATGCTGAAGACAAAATTTCTTTAAGAACCTCAAAAGGAAAATACGGAAATCTTATAGGTTCACTCTCTGTATCTCTATCTGCCTGCTATGATTCTATTTCGCAGAGAATTATAGAGATATCGAGGTGAAATTATTACCTGTCAATTACTAAGATCGTTTTCTCTTGTAAGTGGAAGTTGATGTTCAACCCTTAAAAGTCAATAATGATGATGATAATAATGTAATGATTGTCGTTGATACAGATTGCCTTTTCGTTATACAAATTTTCGCTGTTTAACTTAACTATAATTCCCGGAATGAAAAAACTTAATACATATCTACGTTTATACTAAGGTATGTGAGGGTAATGTGGTCACATTAAGCTTTGCCGCCCTGTAAAACTAAAACTAGGAGAAGAACAGATATGAAAACACAAAGTCGTGTACTATGGATAATATATTAAAAAAAATAGCAAACACGCTTTGGAAATAATTGGAAAAACTTTGAAAAATAAACTTAAAAATACCAACTACACAATACTAAAATCGACTAAAATATTGACTTTAATGTAAAATGTCAAAATGGCGTCGATAAAGCAGGGTCCTTTTGAGTTTGACACTTTATTAGTTGATTCACTGATGAAGAGCTATCGTATCACATAGCCATTCATGAAAACATACATAATACATATACATAAACACTCACACCTGTCACCCAGAGGGGTAGGCAGAGACTATGGACTTCCATTTGGCACGATCCTGACATACCTCTTTCGCCTCCTTTACATACATATATCTACGCATACATGCTCGTCGGTTAAGGGTACTTCTAACGTGGCCCCTTTTCAAAATATCGCCAATTTGGTCGATAAACTTTTTTCTAGGGCGTCCCTTCCCGACTCGGCCGTTCCTGCATTATATCATATACATCTGCCATATAAATTTGCTTTGTCACTCTTTCCTCATTCATTCTTTCTACATGACCAAACCACCGAAGCATTCCTTTCTTAATCCTGGTCACATCATCTTGCATACCACATTTATCTCTTATCACGCAATTTCTCACCCTGTCATTCAGATTCAACCCTAGCATACTCCTTAAAGACCGCATTTCTACAACATTTATTCTACTTTCGTGCTTCTTCTGCCACACCCAGCTTTCACTACCATACATTAAAGTAGGGATTAACACAGCATTATGAATTACCATACGTGCCTTTTTGGACACATTCTGGTTCTTCATAATAGAGTGTAGTGCCCCATTCACTCTATTCCCTGCATTTACTCGTCGTTCTATATCCCTATCATATCTACCATCCCTGCTAAATAATCAAATACACAAACTCATCCACTTGCTCAATTAACTCTCCTTCTATTCTTATTTCACATACCGTTTTTCTTTCTTCTCTTTCAAAAACCATCACTTTCGTCTTACTTGCGTTCACTTTCATTCCCCTTTCTTTTAATTCCCAGTTCATTAATGTAACCATCATTTGCAACTCAGCCGCCGATGACGCAAATATGACTTGATCATCGGCATACAAAAGGCATTTGACGGTTAACTCGCCCATTCTTAACCCACATTCTTCATCTTTCAAAGTTTGCGAACACCGGTCCATAAATAGGTTGAACAGCCAAGGGGAAGCCACACAGCCCTGTCTGACACATTTTTGGATGCCAAACCAGTCCGAGTAGACCCCATTGATCCTGACACAAGCACTAGAGTCCCTATAAAGAGACCTTAATGCCTGTATCAAACCAGCGCTCAACCCATATGAGTTCAGTGTTTGCCATAAAACATTCCTGTCCACTCTGTCATAAGCCTTTTCCAAGTCCATGAAAGCACAAAAAACTTTCTGGTTTTTGGCCAAAAACTTCTCCGCAATCATGCGCATGGAAAAGACTTGATCTGTACACCCCATTCCCTTTCTAAAACCCGCTTGCACATCCCAAATTTTTCCATCAGTTTCTTTCATAACTCTTTCAATTAACACCTTAGGATACAGTTTACCCACAATACTAAGCAAGCTGATACCACGGTAGTTTTTGCAGTCCTGCTGTGACCCTTTTCCTTTATATATTGGTACTATAACTGCTTTACACCAGTCATCCGGTACCCGTTTTAATTCCCAACATAAATTAAACAAGGTGTACAGCAGGCCTGCCACCACTCCTTCTCCAGCCCTTAGCATCTCGAGGGATACTCTATCATATCCAGCTGCCTTACCTGCTTTCATGCTTTTCATTGCTTTCATTATTTCATCTACACTTATCTCCAAACCCCTTTCTGCTTCTTTCGGAATTTCTAGTTCATTTAATTCAGACGACTCTTCACTCATAATCACGCTTTCGAAGTATTCCTTCCATCTGTTTAAATTCGAAACTTCATCATTCAGAATACATCCATTCTCGTCTCTTATAGCATTCATTATAGGCTGTTTTGTATTTCCCCTGGCAGTTCCTACGAGTTTCCAGAACATTTATATGTTAGCCTGGAAATTATCAGATATCCTTCTATCATTCTTATCCGTTCTTTCTTTCTTTCAACAACTTCTTTTACTCTCTTATTTAGACGTCTAAATTCTGCCTTTTTTCTTTCAATCTCATCATTCATATCAGAAGAATTACCAGCTTTGGTTGCTAGTAAATCTAACCATGGTTTCTTCTTTGATTCAACTTCCACCCGTTGGTGATGAGGTCATCATCCCACCACAATGTATTACTTTTCCTTTCATTTGTTCTCTTACTTACACCACATACTTCGGTGACGGCATCCACCAAACCTTTCTTAATACTATCCCACACAGTATTCAAGTCTAAATCATTCATACACAACTCGTTCAAACATCTAATATTTCCTCTCAGTCTACATTTATACTTCTCTTTCACATCTTCATCTTGTAACTTCTCTATTCTTATATGCTGTAACGCAGTGGTAGACACAGATGTCCGATGCCGCCAACGCTTGAAAAGACCATTAATTCGACATAAGACCAAGTAATGATCCGTCCCTACGTTGGACCCCCGGTATACCCTTGTATCTACGACTGAAAACAATGCTATATATAGTTTTTGACTTAAAATAAAGTGACCATATTAGCCGAATGACCCGCTAATTCTACTCGGGTTTGACCGGTTTTGTATTAACATTAAGCACATCATATTATTTTTATAGACCTAAAGATGGATAACTTGGGCGAATATCTCCTTGCTATTGATATAACTAAAGAAGATGTAGGCATTAGTACAATCAGGAACGTGTACTTAGGCCTAGGTAAGAGCGACGTACAGGCTCTGTCAGGGCTGATAAACCACGGCAGAAGGAAGCTTTGCGAGGTGCTGGCCGGATATAAATTACCCACCAGCGGTCAATTGTGGGCAATGTCAACTTGGGAAATGCGAAGACATCCGCATAAGGTAGCATTTTTCAAAATTTCCTGTACAAAATAGCATAGTTGTCGTTTTGTATTGTCTGTAATTTTATTCCTGTATCCAGTACGCCTGCCAAGTTGCACTTTGTTCAGACCGTGTTCCTTTACCTCCTTGGATGACCATATTTGATGCTCTTGAACTAATAGCGATACTGCGTGGTGTGCCAAATAAATACGTGAAGACTGAAGTTATGAACTTCATTGATGCTCTTGGTAAGTTTTCGAGTATTATTTATAGATATAGTTAAGTAAGAATAAATATGTATACAATTTGATTAAAAACAACTTCTAAATAAAATATTTTTAATTTAGCGTGAAATAGCAGCATCATGCTGCTATGCTTCATGTAATGAGTGAAGAGAACCGGAGACCCTTTTAATGGTAACTAGGCAATAGACAGCCACTGCTTCCTCGGCGTCCATAAAACGTTTTCTTCGAAGTTTTTCTTTTATTTTTGAAAATAAATAAATATCGCAAGGTGCGAGGTCGGGGTCATAGGGCTGGTGGGTGACCCAGTAATTACACGTTTGTCGTCGCTAAGTAGTCGATTGTTTACTTGGCGGTGTACGACGAGGCGTTGTCATGATGAAGGAGGATCCTACTGCGAGGTCGTTTCTCCCAAAAATTTTCCAAGACAAGTGGCAAACAATTGTTAGTGTACCACTCTGCAGTAACTGTTTTTCGATCCTCTAAAACAAGTGTTGCGTAGATTCCTGTCCTTCCGAAGTACGAGGCCACCATCTTTTTTCCCACGCTTCGATCTCTCTTCACTTTAGTTAGCAACTCCTCGGAAGGAAACACCCAGACAGCAGACTGTCTCTTAGTTTCAGTATCATAGCAATAAATCCAACTTTCTTCACCCGTAAGTATGTCTAACACAGCATTTGAGTCACCTCTGCTAAATCTTTGAACCATTTCAGGACACCAATCAACACGACGGAGTTTTTGGGGCACTGTCAAATTATGAGGTATCCACCGAGCCCAAAGCTTCCTGACCGCTAAATGTTCGTGGAGGATTTTGTGCACTTGACTCATTCCGATTTTGTGCACTTGACTCATTCCGATGCCTAAGCTTGTCCGAATGTACATATAAGTTACTCTTTTGTCAGTTTCTGTCATACGCCGCACAACACGGATGTTATCTTCAGTCGTCGCCGTAGAAGGCCGTCCCTCACGTAAATCCATCGGTGAGATTAGTGCGACCACGTTTAAACCAGTTGTTGCACGAGATGGGGCTTCATCGTGAAAGGCCAATCGAAGTCTATCATAACTTTCTTGTTGACTTAAATGACATCGAAAGTCATAACAAATCATTGAACGAAAATTTTCTCGCGTTAAATTCATGCTGACGCGACACAGACAATTTTCAATTTGCCACAACACAATAATATTGGCAGTTCCATTTTCAAAATTTGAACTTATTTTTTTATTATATTGTTTATAAGTGGCCACAAAACTCAGTGTCGCCCTCGTAATCGAGAATAAATATAAGTAGGTTTCTCTATAGGTCAAGTCAACGTTATTCACTTACCTTCAGTTGTAGGTACTTGTTCCTTCGTCACCCGTACTTCGTTTAAAATTAAATTAAAATTAAACGTTGGCAACTAGGAAAAGGTCTTGTAGTTTCCGACTATTTCCGGCATAATCATTTCTTAAAGTATTTTGCCAAATATAAAATCAAGAGAAGCATGGTACGACCAATCCGCCCAGCTTAGATTATCGTATCCCCAGCTGTACATTGTTAACGGATTGATAAAGGAAAAGTCGAGTTACTTTCTAATAAACTATATATTTAGTAATCTGTGTTTCTACCTAGAAGTTCATCTGGGTTTAACACTACCTACTCTTCTATCTGTTTCTACTGCTAACAACCACTTTGTCTTTCGGTTTCAAGATTAAGATACCTTTTGTATAATATTTATCTTGTTTCTCGGAGATCCCATTTATCCTCTTGTAGCTGCCATTTTTGGAGTTAGCTCCAGGTGTACCATGGATTGCAGTGGCTACTTATACTTACCATGATATAGAATGTGGGCTCGTTTGTCACTCTCTCATAGAAAAAATATATTTTCAGAGCTTCATGACAAAGCAAACACAGTCATCGATCGTTTACAACACACGGACCGCACCAAGCTACACTTCGCGGCTGCTGTTGTCGGCGCACCCCCCGTGCTCGTTTTAGACGAATTTACTGCCTATCAGAAGTATTCAATCAGACGCGCTATGTACTACATTCTTCATCATCTAAGGAAGCGAGGTCATGCAATTTTTATGAGTTCTTGTAGGTATGTTTACGATTTTATTTGAGCGTGTTACTCTGGATACATACTCACTTAATTAGTCCTGTACGTAGCGCTTAATTGTTTTACTTAAATATAAATTCTACATAAACAAACACCCAGACCCGAAACGATTGTTTATAAGCCATATTATTGCGATCGATATTTGAACCCGCGGCCCTTAGCCGTAGTCAAACGGCTTATAGACGGTCTTATAGCGGTAATATTGCAGTATGCGAGAAAGCAATAGTCACCAACAACTGCAATTTTACTTGTTGACTCAAGTGCTCGAAGCAAATAATATATAGTAAGCATAGAGTAAACAAACATCGTTAGAAAACGAAAAGATTTATTATGTGAAGTCCGTTAACTGGACTAGTAAAATGACTCCTTAAATTGCCGTCTATGTACCTACGAGTATATGTATAGCTTGTGACTTAAGTGAGACGTAATAATTATAAAAATATAATTAACAGAATCAGGCGTTATTTAGCCTAAATCCATTATATTAAAGTTGTTAAGAATTACTTCGCTCATATCCGCTCAATAAAATAAAATGATGTGTCTTACCTAGTTTGAAGAGCACCTCCCGCCCTCCTTCAATATGAACCGGAGACCCCTCTTACTGGAAAGGAGGCATTACATCGTAGTGCTCACGGGTGACAACGCATCTGCATTTTGATTCGTAATTGAGGATAAATGTAGATGTCTATGGGCTACAGCAACCACTTACCATCAGGTGGACTGTGGGCTCGTATGTCACCCCCATTCTATAGAAAAAAAAATATCCCCGTTACCACTAATCCTAGCACTACTACTCCTAACACCTCTAGGTACACTAGAAAAGACACATCACCGACAATAATACTTGACTGTGGCTAACCGCTAAGCTTAGCGGTCTGCCAATCAACCGTCCGCAATTCACTTTACATGAGGATGCCTCGTGTAGAGCCGAAACACGTATCGTATTATAATCGGTAGTATGTCTTTCCTAGTGTAGTGGTGTTGTGAGTAGTGGTGCTGGGATTAGTGGAGACGGGGATAGTGCACGCAACTGAGGGAGAGCGGGAGGTGCTCTTCAAACCAGGTAACACACATCATTTTATTTTATTGAGCGGATATGAGCGATGTAATTCTTACCAGGCTTACATTCAACAATGGACTTTAATAGGCTGTAACGGGGTGGGGGACGGGATGTTCATTTTATTGCATTTAATTTATTAATTTCTCAACGATGTTTTCATTAACTAAACATCTGTGGTAGATGTAGTATTAATACCAGTAGTAGTGGGTAGTGGGTAGGTACTCACTTTAATTTTCCTGAAGAAGGAATCAATTAACTCTTCGTTTTCTGTAGCGTGGAAAGTCATATGCCGGTGACCAATCGCCTGGCTATCCTAGTAAATGGCTTGATCTACGACATGGGTAATGTGGATGATTTGGTAGCGCGGTACAGCCAAAAGGGTTTCACAGTTGTACTGCACCTCAAGGATGATGTGGATGTGAAGAATATGCTCAGCAGATACTTCACAACCTTCATTATTAACGATGTATCGGAAGTAAGCAGTAATTTTACTATAATTCCATTAATTTCTTGTGAAATAAACGAATTCATACATATTATTTCCTAGGTCTCCCTTGTTAGCGTCTCTGATCCCACTGCTATATATCTAGTTATCTGTGAGATACAGGACAGGTTGTCTGTCCCTTCACTGATAGTGCTGCTTCCCTTCTTTAGCTTATAGATAGATTTTTTCAGATAAATTCCCGCCATGAGACGGTCGCTAGGATCTTTTATTTACTTAGGTATTTATTTAGGTATATAGCATTATATTATCTTTTATTTATTTAGGTATATAGCATTGGGTGACAAACGAGCACATAGTCCACGCGATGGCATGGATGCTGTGGACATCCACATATATCCTCAATTAAGAAAATGCAAATGCGTTGTCACCACTGAGGTCTAAGTTCCTCGATTCCAGTAAAAAGGGTCTCCGGTTCTCTACACTCACCATACGAAACACAGCAGCATTACGATACTATTTTACGCTGGTATTCTGTGAAAGCGTGGTCCTGACCCGGTCGAGCCGACCCATTCGTGATACAACTATAATATAGCTGCAGCGTAGCTCCACCACCTAATAAAATGGTATGTCAGCTAGCAGGGTGCACCAGGACCGATTAATTTAGCAAATGGTGAAAAGTTGAGTTTTTAACTTGGTAGCGCCATGCTGTAGATGACGGAGAAAGATCACGCTCTCGGAAAATATCAGCGTGAGATAGTAGCATAATGCTGTATCGTATGATGAGTAACTAGATACCCTTTCTGCAGTTAAGGAGCTCAAGTTTGATAACGCATCTGCATTATAAATTTTAATTGGTAAGAGATATAGATGCCTATGGATCACTACAATCACCAACAATCAGTTGAACTGTGTACTTACTTGTCACTTGCATTTGCATAAAAAAAAACTCTTCTTACTTCACATGTATGTAATCATGAATTAGTCCGAAAGTTCCACCGCTGGATATGAGCCAAGTTTGCTGTAATTGTAACGATTGTCAAACGGGTTGGCGATTGTAATAGTAACATGTGTTCTTTATTTTGGACACTGCTTAGACAATTTTGGGTATTCCATAGAGGTACTATATATAAGACTTATGTCCGAATATACAACATGTAACAAAAACCCTGTGGTTCCCGTTAACTGCGTTATCAGAATCAGTATCCAAGCGTATAGCAATTTTTTTTTTTCAAAAAAAAAAACACATTTAAAAAAATAATTTTAAAGAAAAAAAAATTAATTTGCATATTGTATATGGTTTTATTTCCTCTAACTCACACGAGTATCGGTACTGCGGGGTCTTTGACAATCCTCTTACTCCTCGGCCAATGCAGAGATAATAATACCACATAAAATTTGCAATTTTTTTTTCATTAAAATAATTTTTAATGCATTTATTTGAAAAAAAAAATTATTTCTATACGCTTGGATACTGGTATTCTGATAACGCACTTAACGGGAACCACAGGGTTTTTGTTACATGTTATATAACCAACTTTTAATCACATGCGAAACGGCATTGTGTGATAAAATCTATTACGCTGCAAATTCAGATATAACAAATTCAAATAGTCAGAAGCTGACGGTATCCTTTCGAACCAATGCCACCGTCCCATTCAACATTTTTTTACGCTAAATATAATGTTCTAAGATATGATGTTTTATAGGTTCTCGTAAACATCCAATTACTCGACTTCGATCTCAACTGGTTGACTGTGTTTGATAAAATGGAGAAACTCGTGGCGGAAAACCAAACAGTCTATTCATACATCGTGTCAGCAATTCCTATCGATTATGTGTATAATTGGATCTTAGCAAACGAAAGTGGTCGGCAACCTGTAAAGGAAAAAACTCCATTTTCTTTCTTTAAACGTATCTCTTTGCGGCCACCAAAGATAAAACCAAATCAGGCGGCGATAAACGGACTGATTCCGTTTGAAGAGAAATACAATCTGACTAAATTGAAAGAGCTGCCATGGTCAGTGATATTCCAGAGATAAATGATAATGTGCATAAAAGGCCAAAATTCGGCAAGTTTGTTATATAATGAACGCCTAAAATTCTTAAAAAGTACACATGTAAATACCTTATAAGAATTGCACCTACATACGTAATAAGACGGCCGAATCACATTCTTATATTAAAAGAAATATACAAAAAGTTTGAGCTGCTATAATTCCCTAACAATTCAAACATGAAAACTTAGAAGACTAAGAAAAGAGATTTAGAAAGCATTGGTTAAGTTTTGCTTAAGCTTTAAGTTAATTAGGCTGATCCCCCCAAAAGCAAAAAAAAACGTAAGCAATATTAGTTAGTACTTCATTTATTAATAAAGTTAGTTGTACAATATATACATTTCTTTATTTTCTAGTACATAGAGTAAAATGAGTTAATAAAATTGATTATATCAATGAAATTGCACCGATGGAATACAATGGCACCAAGCAAGCACAACATTATATTATGTACACAATATTATGTAATTCACATACAAATTTCACAAAAAAAAAATACCGATATAATAATCGGTATACTTTGACAAGCTAAGATGAAGCTAGAACAACTACATGTAATGAAAGCGACTCCCGTACACTGTAAGAACGAAGCACACACTGGCCCCGTAAAGTCTGAATCATTACATGGCAAATAACTAAACGCAGCTAGCCAAGAAGACTTACTACAATCGTTAAAGCCTGTAGAAAACTAGAAAAGTAAATGAAATGAAACGTTAAACCACGTGAAAGTAACATTATCCTATTTTGGCTAACCACGCAGTACTTCTTGTGCCATAAAGATCTCGTTAAGCCCTTTCTTTTGTCTCCGGTGTGTGCGAAATCTTAGTGTAAAGGTTAATGATTGGTTTAATGACAGTGAGAGTGCACGCAATTGTAGAAGAGGTGCTTTGAAATTAGTATACACACACCATTTTAATCATGCATACGAATCTTATCGATATAATTTCAATTCAATATAATGCAATCAAGAAGTTAGTCCAGGGCCCTATCTAATAAAAGTTACAATTTATAGGTAATTACGATTAATTTTACATATCTTCATATTATTTCTTTTCAATAAAAATTAATAAACTACAAAATTGTTATAGTGAATACTTTACAAAATTGTAGAACTGGAATGGGGGATAGGGGCTTGTAGTAGATATCTCATGATGAGTCAGTCATTGGTATGTCATATATAGGGTTACTGGTAACTCGACGTATTCCCGCCAAGGCGTGATAGTTGGGGTCATAACCTATCAAATGAACCATAAAATGCATTATACAAATGTGGACCAATTTCGAGATATTTAGGTTTAATTATTTTTTTCAAAAATCCCAAAAGACTGGTGTCAAAAATTTCTAAAAAAAACTTACAGCTGTATTATTTTCATTTTATTATTTTTACTTAATGAAAACCTGGATACTTATTTATCAATATTAAAGTGTGCAAAAAGTCTCATCATTTTCGAAGTAACGCTACTAAAAGTACAACTTTTTTCCAAACAGAAGATAAGTAATTAAAAATAAAAATGATTTTGTGAAAAATAATTGTATGTGATCAATTGTGCAAATCATGTTAAAAACATCCCTATTTATCTAGCTCTAGAATGAGATCAGGTAGTCGAGTTCTAAGCAGACAAAGGAATTTGTGTTTTATTTTTAACCAATATTAATCTCCTTCTTCCATCACATGCACTGGTGTGTAGTGGTACGTATAAAGCCCCGCAGTATGCACAGTAGACCAGACCTTCCACTGCGATACACCTAAGCGACGAGCAACTATGTTCGTGGAAGTGGTTGGATCTTCTTGAAATTTACTCAAAATTTCTTCATCTTCTGTGACATGGGGTGGTCCGCGATTAGGGTAGCGCTGTAGGTATTCACGGCGAGCAGCTGTAGCGTCACCGTCACAATATCCATAGAGATAAAAGATATCTGCGTATTCCTCGGTGGAAAATGATTGCCTTGCATGATCTCCGCGTCTTGGTGGTTTCGCCGCCATAAAACTTTGAAACTCAACTTCTTTAAGTGTAACAGGGAGGGATATGCGCGCGTGTGTACGATGCCTGTAATACTGATGACTGATTGAACAGTTTCTTCTTGTTTAACTTGTTTCTAATTTCACACTAAATGTAAACAATAGCGTAAGTTCAAACGCACAATCTTTTACGAGCATTTCCGCAGCTGTTGATAAGGTTCCGAGAAGCGATTGTTTGGGATTACCCAAAACATTGCTACTCGGAACTTGTCTACCTGGCCCCTTTTTTTCAAGTTTTTTCTGTACTATTTAAGTTACAAGCCAAAGATGTTTTATAGGTACAGATACCGTGTACGCGCGCCTAAAACGCTTCCATTTAAAAGGCGCCAATATTGGCGTATTCGTTCGATCGTTCCGCCATTACGCCAGCGACGTTCACTGCGAACGTACATCACGCACCAGTGTTTTTAATCTCACAAAATGACTGTTTGTGCTGTGAAATCATGTAAAAATTACTGTTGGAAAAAAGATAAGGATAAGAACATCACTTTTAATAAGTAAATGTACAATTTTCTGGTGTATTTCTTGATAAAATAATACGAAAGCTGAATGTCAATGCAAGTAATAATACTGCGCAATAATATTCGAGTGTTGCCTACCGTATGAAATGTTTTTCCCTATTTTAATGTTATTAATAGATGTAAAGCAACTGTTGACAACGGATATTTATCCAAAGCAGCCGATACGCAACCGTTGTGAACCGGTTGTTTAACCGGTTATTTGATCTAGTCATGAAACTGGATCGATATGTGAATTTAAAAAAAAAACATTTGCTAACTCTTGGCCGAAGTTAACTTTTACGGTTACACTTAATCAAACTTACTTTTGTACGTCATTTTACTTAAGATTAAAAAATATTTAATGTCTTCGTAAAAAGCGACAATATTTTGAGTCTAAGGTACGAAAGTGTAGTACTCTATATATATTCAATAATAATAGATTAGTTCAATATATGTTAGATACATAAATATCTACTGTGATTTTTTATTTATTTTTAACTGTTACATTAATTATATCTAGGTTTTATTACTTATTTCACTATTTTAGTGCGATTTTCGTACCTACATAAAACACATAACCACCCATATCCCTTCTGTGTGTATATCCCCATTCATACGGACACAAATGCACACGCCTCGCACACACATTTTACACTCAGGTATGTCAATATGAATGAAATATAAAATCTCCCAAATTTTTGGGCAATCGATTCGCACTATTATTACCGAAGTCACGCACACTAATGCAGGCATGGTACGTAAGATATGCGCGTCACGTGGTACTCACGCACACATGAATCAAAGACTGGCGTCACTGTGAACGGTGCGAAGTGTTAGCAACACGGTATCTGTACCTATAAAACATCTTTGTTACAAGCTAAATTGATACTTCGTTGGGTAGCTAGATAAGTAGGGATGTTTTTAACATGATTTGCACAATTGGTCACATACAATTATTTTTCACAAAATCATTTTTATTTTTAATTAGTTATCTTCTGTTTGAAAAAAGTTGTACTTTTAGTAGCGTTACTTCGAAAATGATGAGACTTTTTGCACACTGTAGTATTGATAAATAAGTATTCAGGTTTTCATTAAGTAAAAATAATAAAATGAAAATAATACAGCTGTAAGTTTTTTTTTTAGAAATTTTTGACACCAGACTTTTGGGATTTTTGAAAAAAATAAATAAACCTAAATATCTCGAAATTGGTCCACATTTGCATAATGCATTTTATGGTTCATTTGATAGGTTATGACACCAACTATCACGCCTTGGCGGGAATACGTCGAGTTACCAGTAACCCTGTATAATACCTGGATGACCTCTAAATAATAGATTTTCTCACAAAAGGAGGGAACTTGAAAAAAAAAAGAAAAAACGTCGAACCGAAGAGAGGACTTGAACCAGAAAACACGGATAAAACGACATTTTCTAAAAATGAATCCTAGCTGGATCGATTTATTGTCCCCGAAACCCCCTGGACACTTAATTTCATGAAAATCGTTGGAGCCGTTTCCGAGATTCCGATTATATATATTATCTAATTGCTCGTTTAAAGGCATTATTATATATGCCGGCTGTACACACTCGTCTCGTTGCCTCGCGCGCCTCTCGTGCCGTCTATTTCGTCGTACACACTCGTACTCGGCCTGTCTCGTGGTGTCTCGACGAGCGTATACAGCCGCCATTAGATCAGACATATATACTTAGTCAGGTCATAAGTTCTGTCAAAACTTTTTATAAAATTAATGATACACTTTTTGATAATTATATAGAAATTATATATGAAATGAATGGTAATTTAATTTAGAATACAATTTTATTTACATTATTCAAAATTCCCTCCCCTATTTTGAATACATGTCGATTAAGCGAATCGACGCGGCCAATCGTCAATCGCAGCATGCACCACACTCATATATATTTCTGCCGCTGCTTTAGCCATAGATGCTTGGGGAGATTCCAAATTGTGATGAGGTATAACGCAGACTTTTTCCTCCAAATTTTGCCATATCTTATAAACCAGTGGGCTTAAATCTGGACTAGAAGAGGGCCAGTCTTCATGTCCGATAAAGTCAATCCTATAGGCGGTCAACCAGTTTTCCATGCTTCGTGCCCTATGAGCTGGTGCAGAGTCCTGTTGAAATATCCAATGTCTGTTTTTTTTAACATTGTTTTGAGAAAGAGATTCTGTTTGTTAGGATGGTATTTTGGTACACCTCAACGCTGGTTTTTACACCTTTTTCACAGAAAAATAGCTCAGTTAAGCCTGAATATAAGACTCCAAGCTAAACCATGAGTGACGAGGGATAATAAGCTCGTTGAACCCTCGGAATACGCGTGCTGGCTTCCTCACTGCTGTTGGCACACACCTTAACATTTTTTTTATTATGACTTTCTTCGATGTTAAATAGTTTTTCATTCGAAAACAAAATTACGCGGTATTTTTTCTCGCGTACAGCCGTAACAAAGCGCGGGATCTATCCAGCCTATTTTGTTCAAACGCTCGTTCATAAAATGTCCGGTCTTCTTACGATAAGCTCGTAGTCCTAGGGCTTCATCGATCACTCTTTTGACCTTGGTTCTGCTTAGGCCCATCTGAAAAGCTAAGATATTTTGTTTATGAATAGGATCTCGTTGGATTCGCGCCTTCACTGATTTGATGATCGCGAATGTCCTAATAGTACGAGGTCGGCCGGTGCTCTTATGATCTTCGAAGTTTGAATCTTCAGTGAATCGTTTGATAGTGCAATAACCAAATCGTAGGGTTATTTTCAATTTTTGTAGAATATTGAAAATCTCTTTGGGCGCTTAACCACAGAGGCGCAACGCAATAACCCCACTCTAGCTTCTTTCTTCGACTACTCGATATTTGAAAATTAATGACTTTTTTATTTTCAGCAAGGGCAATCGTTATATTTTTAAAATTGGTGAAGTTAATTGAGCCAGTATTCATAATTTTTAAATAATAAGGTTTTGACAGAACGTATGACCCTACAAAGTATATATGCAAATGTCAAAAACTTTCTATTACATAATTGTAAAATACAAGTGTTATCATCGAAAATGACTTACAATTTTAAAGGCACGGTTTAAAGTTTTAATTTACAAAGAGGTATCTATAGTTGTGTCACTTTAGCAATTTTGTAGCTTTATTAAGCTGTATTTACTTACTATATTAGTTTTTTACAAATTGTTCGGATTGTAAAGCTTACTTGATAGGACCCAGATAAACCATTATTACCAAAGATTTGAGACAAGCACATATAAATATGCAGAAGCACATATAATTATAATAAATGTGGAGTACTTCTAGTATGAGTTTTTAATTTAGGAGATTGAATTAATAAATGTTTTATAGAAATAAGGGTGGACAAACGCGCACACAGTTCACCTGATGGCAAGGAGATGCTGTGACCAACAGATACCTTTTTAAACCTTTTATTTTTAGATTATTCTATAAGATTATATTATGTGTTGCCATCCTTGAGGAATAAGATGGCGCCTCTTTAACAGAAAAAGGCTCTATGATTCCAATCATTCACACGAAGCACAGCTGCAGCTATTTTACGCAGGTATTCTGTGCAAGTGTGCTGCTTTTCTGGGCAATCTGACCCGCTCGTGCTGCATCGTGGCTTTTCATTTAGCTGCTGCCCTTGTCTTTTCGTTAGTATTCAGAAGTCTTTTTTGAATGTCAGTAGTTTTGACTTGTAGTAGTTTTACGTGATAGAGCCAAGCTGCAGCCTTATTATGGTTGTAGCACGAATGAGCCGGCTCGAACCGGATAGGACTACGCTCCCGCAGAATACCATCGAAAAATAGCAGCTTAATGCTGTTGTGTTTCGTTTGGTGAGTGGAGAGAACCGGAGAACCTTTATACTGGAAACGTGGCATTCCATCTTTGTCCTCGAAGGTGACAACGCATCTGCATTTTGATTCTTAATCAAGGATAAATGTAGATGACAATAGGCCACAGCGTCAACTTACCACTAGATGGACCGTGTGCTCGTTTATCACCTTAATGTTACTAAAAAAAAATTGTAAAAAAAAAACAATTTCAATTAAGTCAGTTTACATCAAATTCGTTCTTCCTATATTGTTTAACTGTTGCTTGTTGTTGTTGTTGAATGCTGTATTGTCAAATAATCTATCTCTATACTAATAAACTTAATGACTATGTAAATGTTAAAGTTCTTCCTTGCAACAAAGCTATACACTGCTTTATAGAAACAAGTTTTATAATACTGTCATCTGGTAAAAGCTATCCTATCTAGCCAACTAAGTTAAGTTATTGAAATTAATTAGCTTCCCAGTAGGAAGTTATTGTAATGATTCCGATTATTCAACATTTTGAAATATCTTCACGTTTCAAGGTCTCAAGACACTATAGTTTTATTAGAATATATGTGTGTGCGTATATGTGTTAGTGGTTAATTTTAGCTAAACAATACTTGAAAACACATAATGACATCTATGTCACACGGGTTTCATTTGATGCACAATGGAGAAGTTTAAGACTATATTTAGCTTGATAGAATAATAAAATATAGATCCAGTTCCAAACTAATATGTCAGTGAAATGTTTTTTTGAAATCCGTAAATAAATTACCGAGTAATTAAGTTTTCTCTAACTTGTCTGTGAAGTCATCTTGCCTATTCGCAAGAAGCCGGTTAATGTGGATGTAAGCCGCGTCGTATAGGCGGAACTACGTCACATGCTGAACCTTAGAATGATACGAAATTATTTTTGGGAACTACGTCACATGCTGAGCCTTAGAATGATACGAAATTGTTTTTGGGAACTACGTCACATGCTGAGCCTTAGAATGATACGAAATTATTTTTGGGAACTAAGTCACATGCAGAGCCTTAGAATGATACGAAATTACTTTTGCAAGCACAAGTTAAGTCCCATTAACTTTTTCATTTGACCTTGACAATTGTCAAGGTCAAATGAAAAAGTTAATAATTTCACACTTTTGTCTAATTTTACTTAAATTATTATTTTTTATTAAATATTAATCTCTATTATACATAAATAGAAACCGATTAAGTTAATATCAAAATCTGTTCAGTATTATAACAATAAATTTACTCAAAACATGGCATGGCAAATTGATAACTACTATTTACTAATGTGGATTCAGAATATGGTGAAAGCCATTTTTTTAAAGTAAATATGTTTTCCTACTTTTTATCACTTCCTTCTGAGAATTTTGTTGTTTGGACCTCCCAGGTCGCACCCGTTTTTATTTATTTTTTTATCATGTGGGTATCTAAAACTACATTTTAAATGGTTTCATCCTTCAGTAATGTATTACTGACCTAATATCATGTGCTGAAAATTGACATACTAATTTAGACATTTCTCACACTGTAGCAAAACTTTTCATTACACAGGTCTGTAACAATTCTAGATTTAGAGAATTTAAAATATTCACATAACCCGCCCGGGACCCACCCCCCCCCGCGCCCCACCCCCCCCCCCCCCCCCCCCCCCCCCCCCCAGGAAAGCGTGAGCGCATATAATATCTTATGCGCACTCTCGTTTAATCATGTACCTGCTGCTGCGCTAGTAGTGATTTGTAATCAAAATAGCGTAGATCAAGATCTCGAGCAAAACATAAGACTTTAGTATTGAAAGAGAAAATGGAGATTTAAAAAAAAGTTCGATGGTGGAGAAGATTGTCCCAAATAAATATGTACATACATACATAATATGTATGTAATATGTAAATACTTATCGCCTAATTACTACATACGTAATGTTTTATTTACCTTAAATTTTCCTATACAATCCTGCAATCAGAATCCTCATCTCCTGGTCTTTTATAGTGCCGGATTAGTGAGAAACTACTGTACTATCAAAGACATAATATATGTCTTATAATAACTTATTTAAAAATATACTAATGCAATGTTGTGTGTGACCTCTGTAGTTCACTATGTGAACCTCTAGCATGGGCCATCATGTGTTCTATTCTGTTTGTTGTTTCACGAACCATAGAGAAATCAGACAGGTCTGGCAAATCTAGAACTATATGAGCAGAGAGACGTTTATAGACTGAATTTGTATCTTTTTTATTTCTCCTATTCTCTTCATATTTCAATTGTTGTTTTAAATAAATAGACTGCTTCAGCATTTCTTGTATATTTCTAAAACTTGTTGCGGCACCATCCATTGATTTTACAGCACTGAAATATGGATAAAGTTTTGATTAGATTACAGATCAGTACAATAATTTATTTCTATTTGTAAGTTTTTTCCTCATGCATAAAGACCAGCAACACATCCGCAAGTTCCCTAGTGTTGCAGTTGTTCATGAGTGGTGATAGTCACTTACCATCAGGTGAGCTACATACATGCTCATGCCCTCCCAAATTAAAAAAATGCTATGCTGTTTAATTTTATAAGATGCAGTGACATAAAAAATAGGAATGTAAAAGAAAAGACAATAATTATTTAAGTTACACCTACAAATCAAGTCTTATAGGTTTAAATCTGCAACTCAGTTACCGCTGTGAACCACTTTCAACACAAGTAATTACATTAAGTGGTTCATCATTCATTACATACGCTTCTTACAAATCCACAGCTGAACATAGGCCCCCTCCAAAGAATATCACAAAACATGATTCTAAACCACCTGCTTACACCAAGTTTCCTCATATCTTACCAGGTGACTATTCATCTAACAAAGGATCACCTGACATATCAAATACCAGTCGCAAATAATATTTGCTAGCCCACTTTTTGGACAAACAAGAAAAAACAAAAAGGTCTTCTGTATCAATATGTAAAAGAGTGCATGGAGCATTAATTTAAGAAAAAGGTTCTCCCTTGACTCATAGGTTCTTCATCATTATTGCTTTTGTGCACTCTATTCAAAAACATTTTCAAACAATGATGAAGCCTTCAAGACTTCGAGATCATTTGAATAAAATACATCCAGATAAGAAGACCAAAAATGTAGCCTAGAAAAGAAGCACAATGCTCAAAGTTTATCAAAACTTTTTCTGTGGCTGCTAAGCAAGATGATGACAGACTTCGAGCTTCATGCAACATCTTTTTGTCAATTGCTCAAAAAGGTAAACCACACACCATTGCAGAAACATTAATTTTACCAGCAATAAAAGAAATTACTAGTGTGCTCCATAAACTAGCGGCAGACAATTCGAAAATTCCTTTGAGCAATAGTTCTGTGCAAAGATGAATTGATGAAATGGCTGAAAACATTAAAGAGTCATTGTGCAATCATCTGAAGACTAGTCTATTTTCAATTCAGTTGGATGAGACCACTTTAACAACTAACGAAGCATTGTTGCTCTTACATGAGGTTTAATAAAGAAGAAAAAATGTGTCAAAAACTATTATTCGCTAGAAATTTATTTACAGACACAAAATGAGATACCATCTTTTAAACACTGGAAAAGTTTTGTGATGAAAAAGGAATTCCCTTGAAGAATGACTATTCAGCTATGAGAGGGTGTCAAAAAGGCTTCATAGCGTACTTAAGGAACAAAACTCCAGATGTGCTTCTTGTTTTTTCGCGTTTCGGAGGAAGTGAGAGATACAAGTGTCGTGCCTTTTTTGCTTAAAATTTATTGTTTTATTAAGTGTTGTTGATTTACTATAGTAAATTTTTCTGTCTTGGTGGAGGTTTTAATATCTGTAAATTAGTAAGTGTTTGTAGTTGTGCCGTTTTTATGTAATTGTTTGTTGTAGTAATATAATGGAGGACGAACCTCCCGATCCCGGAAGGGTTCGCAATGATTCCTTTTCCTTACCCATTAACATTGATAATGTAGAACTAATTAACCGTAAATGTGCCCAAGTAAGTAACGAGTCTGTCCATCCACAAAAATTAGTTATTACTGATCCAAATCAACATTTTCCTTCAATACAATCCTCATATACCCATCCTGATTTTATTAATAAAAAAGTTAAGTACTCTCAAGATGATGCCGCTCCTTTTCTAGTTCACGTAAGTAAAATCTCAAATGATCAGCTGTCTGGAGTAACTGTTAAACCAATTAAATTCGGTCACTTTCTGTATCATAACAATATTAAAAATATAGTCCATGATGGCGTCAAAAAAGTTGGACGAAATAGAAAATCAGTGGAGTTTAAAACAGCTGCAGATGCAAACACCTTTATCGATCACCCAGCTCTCCAAATTTCTAAATATGAAGCAACCATCCCCTCATATAGTATCACTCGTATGGGGCTAGTTAGACAAGTTGCCATAGAGTGGACACTAGAAGAATTAATAGCAGCTATAGAAATTCCCTCTGGATACAGTTCTATAATTAAAGCACGGCGACTTAATAGACGATCAGTGAGTGACAGCAATAGCGTTTCATGGGTTCCAACTCAGACGGTTGTTCTAACTTTTTCTGGACAAAAACTTCCTCCCCATATTTACTGTTTTTACACCTCAATGCCAGTGGAAAAATATGTTTTGCCACTAATTCAGTGTCATAAATGTTGTAGATTTGGCCATGTTACTTCCCAGTGCCGATCATCCCCTCGCTGCTTGTATGTGCACAGAATCATGAAGGTTTATCTTGTACTCGACAATCTCCTACTTGCCTATTCTGCTCTGGTCCCCACACCGCAAAAGACCCTACATATCCTGAACATCTAAGGCAAAAATCTATTAAACTGGTTATGTCACAAGAAAATATTTCATATTTAGAAGCTTCAGCTAGATTCCCTCAGACAAAAAGATCCTTTGCTGATACAACAAGAATCCAGCCTCGTAATTGTTCTCAACAGACCCCTTATACTATAACTGACAGTCTTTCAACCCCTTCGGCTCAGCTCTCACAAACTGCATCATATAAAAAAACAATTTTTATCCCTCAACGTACCCGCAGCCCACCATTAAATTCTGGATATGATAAGGCAGCCCATCAAGCAATTGTTGAGAATCCTAATTCTTCCCTTCCTAATGGGTGTGCTCTACTGGGAAATGACAACAACTCCTCTAGTAATGATAATTTCTGCGAACTTATGTTATCAATTCTAATTAACATGATCTCCCGTTTTAGTGACACGGAACTTCCTCTCAGCTTACACCAAAAACTTACTCAGCTTTCCTCCTTAGCCCGTAACATTCGCAGTCCCGCCAATTCTTCAATGGAATTGTCGGAGTATTAGAAATAAAAAAAAATGAACTCATTTACCTCATTAACAAATTTCATCCCTTCATTCTTGCCATCCAGGAGACATGGCTTAGGCCTGAATCTCATTTTAGGGTTTCAGGCTATGCATGCCTCCGGGATGATAGGAGTGATGGTCATGCTGGCACCTCTATTTTAATTTCAAGAACAGTTACATTTTCACAAATTCCTCTCCCTTCTCATAGTCCAGCAGTAAATGCTGTTGCTATTAAGGCCCTTGATGTCTCTATTCTCTCTGTTTACATTCCTAATCCGGATGTAAATGTTTTAACAGAACTTGCTACACTTATCTCTTCTCTGTCACCTCCTATGGTTATTTTGGGAGATTTTAATATGCATCATACTGTTTGGGGCTCCCATCTGTGTGATTCACTGGCTCCCTTATTTTTAGATCTTATTGATAATTTTAATCTCTGTATTCTAAATGACGGGTCTCCTACCCGTCGAGTATCCCCATTACAAAATGTTAGAAGTGCCGTTGACCTAACTCTCTGCTCTCCAGATATTGCTTCCCTTCTTTTGTGGCAAATATTACCTTCTAGCTATGGCAGTGACCATTTTCCTATATTCATCACTCCTCCTACTTCACCTAGAATAAATTTTACATTTTGCCCAAGACTAAAGTATAATCTATCCAAAGCTAATTGGCAATTATATTCTAAGGTTTTGGAACAAGAGGTTTCAACTCTTCCCCCCAATTAACAATGATAATATTGCTACTGTATATATAGAGTTCAGAAATGCAATTATTTCTGCTGCTAATAAGTCAATCCCCTTAAAAAAAACCTTTCAAAAATAATTATCCTTCCCCTCCTTGGTGGGACCAAGATTGTTCAGCAGCTTGTAGGAGAAGAAAAGAGGCTGAATTAATATACTCCCGTTCTATGACTGCAGAGAATTATATCTCCTATAAAAAAATTGCTGCAGAAACCTTAAAATTACTGTCAGACAAAAAGCGAACTGGTTGGTTTAAATTCTGTGAGTCACTGTCACCTAGGACTCCCCCATCTTTGGTCTGGAGAAATGTTAAAAAATATCGCTGTGCAGTTTCTAGTGAAAATATAATTTCTAATGATCCTTCCCTGTGGATAGATGAATTCTCTAATAAACTTGCACCACAAACAGTCCCATCTTATGATGAATGCCTAGTTTTTAATTCTGCTTTTTTAAAAACAAATGATAAATTTGATTCCCCCTTTTCTTCTCAGGAATTGTTTACTGTACTCAATGACCTTAAAGACTCCTCACCAGGTATTGATGGGATTCCTTATTCGTTTATAATTAATAGTAGTGAGAACACTAAAACTGTCTTACTATCCATTTTAAATTTTATTTATATTACTGGTGATCCTCCTGCTGAATGGAAAACCCAAATTATTTTGCCCATTCTCAAACCAGGTAAGTCTAGCAATGACCCTTCCAGTTACCGACCTATTGCCCTTTCTTGTACTTTGGCAAAAATCTTGGAACATTTAATAAAAAATCGCTTGGAGTGGTTTTTGGAAAGGAATAATCTCTTACCTAAAAGCCAATTCGGTTTCCGAAAAGGTTTAAGTACCATGGATAGCCTAAGTACCTTGGTCACAGATATTCATATTGCCTTTTCAAAACATGAATTTCTCATAGGAGTTTTCTTGGATATTTCTTCTGCATATGATAATGTGCTTCTTCCTGTGCTCAGGCAGAAAATGCTTAATCTGAGCATTCCAGTGAGGATAGTCAATTACGTCTCTAACTTTCTCTCTTCTAGATCAATATCTATAAATGTTAAAAATCTCCTGCTTCCCCCAAAAACTATATGGAAAGGACTTCCACAAGGCTCAGTTCTTAGTCCTCTCCTTTATTCTATATATACTCACGATTTAGAACTTTCAGTAAATTATTTTTGTAATGTTCTTCAATATGCAGACGATTTAGCTCTATACATCTCCTCAAACAACTTCACAGTGGCATGTTCCCGTCTAAACTCATCCATGGATTATTTACAAGAATGGTTAACTAATCATGGCCTCTCTTTATCTGTGGCCAAGAGTAGTGTGGTGATCTTTTCCCGCCAAAGGCGAGTTCCCGATATATCTGTTGTATATGATAAGCAACCTATTCCAGTTAGAGGCAATGTTAAATTTTTGGGAGTTATCCTTGATTCGAAATTGGCCTTCGGTCCATACATTGAATATATAACACAAAAATGCGAAAAAAACATAAATATTCTTCGGTCTTTGTCAGGTGTTTGGTGGGGGTCCCATCCTTTTTCTCAGAAATTACTGTACAATGCTTTAATACGAAGCCACCTTGACTATGGATGTTTTCTGTTGGAGCCTTGCAATAAATCATCCCTTAAAGTAATGGACAAAATTCAATCGAAATGCCTTCGCATTATTACAGGGGCAATGAAATCCTCACCAATAAATGTTCTTCAGGTTGAGTGCGTAGATCCTCCTTTAAGATTAAGAAGGCAATACCTTTCAGACAGATTCTTATTTAAGATCTGCCAACTTTCAGATCATCTCCTAATCCCTAAATTGCACCTTCTTTCAGAGTATATCTCATCTGACCGATACTGGACCCATAAGGACTCTCCCTGCTTGTTTAAAAGTTTTGTAATTTTTCTTCAGCTTCCTTACCCAATCTTTCAATGTAAAATAAATCCACTCTTTGATGTTCCTTACGAGGCTATTGTTTACCAACCCGACATTCATCTAGATCTAGGTATAGAAAAGGATTCTCCAATGGCAAATTTGAAATTAAAAGAAATTATAGAAAACACCTTTAAAGATTGGCTTGTCATGTACACAGACGCTTCAAAACATTCTGATGAAGACTATACTGGAGCTGCTGTTTGGATTCCTAAGTTCAAAATCATTCTCAACTTTAAATGCCCCTCACTATCCTCCACTTTTACCGGTGAAGCAACTGCAATCAGTGAAGCTTTGTTATATGTAGAGTCACATAATCTTAATAAAACAGTTATTTTCACAGATTCAAAAAGTTGTTTGTTAGCTATTTTGTCCAATCAATTCCATAACAAACATAAGTTTCCACTAATTCTTAAAATAAAAAATACCCTATTCAGATGCCATCTTAAAGGAATCCATGTTTCAGTGGCCTGGATTCCAGGCCACAGTGGTATCCATGGTAACGAAACAGCTGATGTACTCGCTAAAAATGCAATTGCTAATGGCATTCTACAAAATTTAATTTACTCACATGACCTAATTTTGCTAGCTAAAAGGAAACTGAATGAAAATTGGAATAAATTATGGGAAGTTTCCAGAAATGTTAAAGGTAAGCACTATGCTGCCATCCAAGAGATTATTCCTCCCAAGCCTTGGTTCTTTAAATTTAACAAAGCAAATAAACATGCAACTTCAATCATTTGTAGATTAAGAATTGGACATGCTTGTACACATGCACATCTGGCAAAAATCAGAGTAAGGGATAGCTCATTGTGTGAATGTGGCTTAGATGAAGGTTCCACAAACCATATTTTTTTCAACTGTCCCAAATTATCCTCCTCCCTTTATGATTACCTTCCTCCTTATATTCCTCGACCTATAGATTTTAATTCTCTTTTAACATATACCAGTACTCCTTTTGTGTATATTTTATGTGATTTTATTAATACCAATAATATGAAACTTTAAATCCTTGTCACTTTTAACATATGGGTAAGAGTCTAACACCTGTGTTTGTCATATTTGTTCTAGGTAATTCAACAAATAGATTTGTCAAAATTCTCGGAGGAAAACTGAATCCTTGTATTATCACAGACTCTTATTTTAATTAAACTCATAAGCTTTCATTTTCTACTCAATACGTCATTGGCGAATTTTATCAAACCGCCACAAAAGAAAGAAGAAGAAGAAGAAGATGTGCTTCTTGTATGTTGCGTTATACATCACCAACATTTGGTAGCTAGAAATTTAAGTGAACAACTGTTTCAATCATTGCAACATGTCGTCAGAGCAGACAATGAAATCCGAAACGACTCTCTTTTAATGACAAGCTATTTAATCAGCTTTGTGTTACAAATGTTGAAGATTTCAACCCATAGATCTTTCATACAGAAGTACGTTGGCTATCAAAAGGAATTTGACTCGATTTTACAATCTGTTTGACTCAATCGTAGAGTTCTTGGAAAACAAAGACACAGATTTGCGTGTCAACCTCATCACATCAAAGAATGATATTGCATACCTGACAGACCTCTATAAATTGCTTAATGATATGAATCTCCAACTTCAAGGCGATGACTTGAACTTAATAAAAACAAAAAAACATCATCGTTGCTTTTAAGAGAAGAAGAATATCAGCATACATGAATTCCATAATTTTCCCAATTTATCAGTATCCTGCAACAACAACGACTTTCTTATCTACTGCAAACATTTGGAAAATCTCCACAGTGATTATTTCATTGAATGATTCCAGGACATTTTGAAATTGGAAACACCAGACTGGATGTTAGATCATTTTTCAAATGTCAACTCAAATGTTCTATAAGTTATTCTTCCATTTGTGGTATTAAAATCACCACAAATGGAAGAATAACTTATAGAACTGACAACAAGAGGAAATAAAAATCAGGGGAGGGGCAAAATTCCACTCAAGACTACAACTGCTCAGGGAAAAAGGAACAACAAGACCAAGGCGACCCCTGCCAACGTATCCGTGAATTTCTGCAATATCAGCGGACTTCACTCTAACGTAAACGCCATCCACTACCATCTCGAGACGGCGAAGCCGGCTCTGCTCCTTCTGACCGAGACGTAGGTGTCCTCTCCGGCTGAAGTCTCGTATCTCTCCTACCCGGGGTACAAATTGAAACACTCCTTTGTGCCTCAGGCTGGAATTTACGTTTACGTCAGAGAGGACATCTGTTCTCGACGCCTCGGCAGTCTTGAAGGTTCGTGCTGACCTGTCCATCCATTGGCTACGCGTAGACAGCGACGACCATCCGCGCGTCTACGGGTGCCTCTATAGGTCCCATAGCCGTAATGCCGAAACAGACCGACTCCTCTTCGACCACGTCCAAATGGCTACAGATTCGTTGCTACAGCAGATCCCCTCCACAAAGATCGTGATCCTCGGCGACTTTAACGCCCATCACGCCGAACGTGGCTTGGTTCACGTTTAACCGATCATGCGGGGAGATCTGTTCATGATTTTGCCTTGGCATATGGTCTAACATAACTGGTTACTTCGTCTACGCGGATTCCAGATGTGGAGGATCATGCACCTTCCCTGTTGGACCTTCTGCTGACCTCTCACCCGGACGGATATCAGATTTCCGTCGACGCCCCTTAAGGCTCCTCAGACCATTGTCTTGTCCGGAGTGTGGTGCCACTCACGATGAAATCGCAGTTGCATTCTGCAGGCTGCCGCCGTGTTTGGCACTATAGGTCAGCCAATTGGGATAGGATGCGGTCTTTCTTTGCATCCTACCCTTGGGGGCGGGTTTGCTTCTCGCCAGACGATCCCAACGTTGTTGCGGATTCTGTCACTGATGTGGTACTTCAGGGCATGGAACTTTTTATTCCTTCCTCTGTGGTGCCCATCGGAGGCAAATTTCAGCCATGGTTTGGTAATAAATAAAGCTAAAACAAGGTGCACAAACGGGGGGCCCCCACCCCCGAAAAAAACACCCCGCAAAAACAAACGGGGACCAACCCCCCCCCCCCACCCCACGGGCGGGAGAACCCCCCCTCGTGGCCCGCACGAAGTTTTAACGCGTCTCTTCCGGTACCTAGGCGTTGTTCCAAAATCATGGAAGACGGCTTTCGTCCACCCGATCCCTAAAAAAGGCGACCGCTCAGACCCGTCCAACTACCGGCCTATCGCCATCACCTCTTTGTTCTCCAAAACAATGGAGTCCATTGTAAACTGCCAGCTCATGAGGTACCTCTAGGATCACCAGCTGATTAGTGATCGCCAATACGGTTTTCGCCGTGGTCGATCAGCTGATGATCTTCTGGTCTACCTAACTCATAGATGGGCGGAGGCAGTAGAGTTCAAGGGGGAAGCATTAGCCGTTAGTTTGGACATTGCGAAGGCCTTCGTTTGGGTTTGGCACAAAGCGCTTCTTTCGAAGCTCCCTTCCTATGGGCTTCCCGAGAAATCGTGCAATTGGATCACCAGCTTTCTTAAAGATCGGAGCATTAATGCTGGTGTTCCACAAGGCTGCGTGCTATCGCCAACTCTGTTTCTTCTGCATATCAATGATATGTTGCAAGCCCGTAACATTCATTGCTATGCAGATGACAGCACTGGCGATGCTCTGTACACCGGCCGTGCCAATATTCCTCAGGAAAACTTCTCCGAGTACCGGGACAAACTAGTGTCTGAAGTCGAGTCTTTGCTGAACAGAGTCTCGGATTGGGGGCGACTAAATCTAGTCCAGTTTAACCCTCAGAAGACACAAGTTTGCGCGTTAACCGTTAAAAAGAACCCCTTTGTCGTATCTCCTCAGTTTCAAGGTTCTCCAGGCAACTCCCCTTGTTGCCTCAGCCAGTATCGGAATCCTCGGCACGACATGTCGAGTGACGTGCAGTTTCGTGGTCACTTAGAAGAGAAGGCCAAATTGGCCTCTAAAAAGCTTGGCGTGCTCAGCAGAGCGGGACAGTATTTCATGCCCGCATACCGCCTGCAACTTTACAAGGCGCAGGTTCGGCCACACATGGAATACTGTTCCTATCTCTGGGCTAGAGCTCCCCAGTACCAGCTCCTTCCACTTGACCGCATCCAGCGCAGAGCGGCTCGAATCGTCGACGACCGAGTGCTTTCCGATTGGCTCGATTCACTGGCGCAGCGAAGAGACGTTGCATCTCTTTGCATTTTCTTTCGCATATACCATAGGGAGTACTCTGAGGAATTGTTCGAATTAATCACAGCCGCCGAATTTCGTGAACGCACTACGCGGCAAAACGTCCCGATACAATCCACACCATCTGGATGTTTGGCGGTCAATGTCTGTCAATTGAAACCAGATGAGCTTGTTGTTGCAGTAGGGTGAGCAAAACAGATATTTTGGAAATAACAATTAATTTGCAGAATAACCATGAATGAAAGTGCTTTAATCTGAATCTAGCACTCCAATTCCACTCATCTCAGTGTATGAGTAATCATCATTATATTACTGCTGCTTTCATCTAAATTGAAAACTTGTTACTATTATATTACTATATATTTTTAACTGAACATCAAAATTTTTAATAATTTTGTCCTGAATAAAACCAATTTTACAGATTTTATCACGTTTAATTAACAAATTTTACTTAATTTTTAATTCTCGACGTTTTGGATGCTTTACAGCACCCATGGTCACAGGGGGGACTGAGATGTTTGACGTCCCAATGTAATAGTTCGTCCAGCTACCTTCAGTTTTTTAATATTAATTTAATTCGGGAATTATAAAATAAGTAAAAGTAGTTAATTAAACGCGATAAAATTCGTAAAATTAGTTTTATTCAATGTGTAGTGTTTGCGAAAATTTAAGAAATAATTTTGTCCTGATCTAAAATCAGTCTGTAGGGAAATGGATATGTCATTTCTTGACTAAAATAATTTATCTGTTGTTCAACAAGATATTCTAATGTGGTGTGGAAGAAGAACGGAGAGTACTACCTCAAGATCAACAGTGCAAGTTTTATTACAATACTCCAATCTGAATTCACAGACTGTCTAAGCCTATTTAATGTAGGGTATTCTAATTTATTATAAATCAAAAGTAAAATACAAAATTTTCAGAGATAACATGTACATGACGTAACAAATGTCTTACCTTAATGCATACTCGACATCATAACATCTTCCTTGCAATTCATGTTGTAATTTAGTAACCTCTACTCTTCTCTCAACCATGGGAGGTAAAGCTTTCCTAACATGCTCCTGGAGTCTATACAACGCAAGGGAGGGCTCATTTGCTACAATATGCATATTCTCTGAGATTCTTTCTGCGGCTGGAATTAATTATAAAACATTTAGTGCTAACCCCCTGTATGGCAATCGGCCAGAATCTAGCTTTCACGCGTGTCTGGCAAGCGACTAGATTCTAGCCGATCCGCGACTGGGTATTTGGCGGGTAAAATAACCGGCGACAATGGTTGCGATCACACTTTTACTTATAGAAAATTATACACCAAAGAAAGAGGACTCGATACAAAGCTACTAAAGTACTGCCATGTTTAGAAATTTGAATAAACAGCCTGTGTAGCAGCCGTGTGCGAACATCGCTTTTATGTGTCTGTCCTGGTTTTTGTACTTTTTTTTATTCGTAAATCGAACAAATAGTGAAGTTTGGTGCTATTTTAACATGGAAGGGTTAATAACCATAATTTAGGGATATGTATCCTTTTTATTAAAAACAATTTTTTTTTTCGAACATAAACGGCCGTTACACTTACCTTACATTTATCTCTATTGTTGATGGAAAATACATTACATACTTTTTAGAAATAAAACTTTGTCTAAATTAACTATACTTAATGTTTAAATTATCGCAGGGCACTTGACTCGCTCCTTTTTCAAAACAAAAGAAACAATATACCCTATTTTTTGTGCGAGACGCTCTAGTTACCATCCATTTGTTAAGATTGTAAAAAAACTTTTGGTGTAAAAAATATATAGGAATATGTGATTTTTTGTTTTTTTATTATAAATTAGTGTATATTGATGAAAATAAATTGCAATTATTTTATAAATGAATAATTTTTTTGTTTCATTTTCACAAATTATGTACAAAATACTATTAAAAATTCGGTTTTCTAACTTTGAAATTGGCTTAATAAAATTGATTAGGTTGTATTCAACTAAAATATCTAGTGTTAAGCTGGCTTTCCACTATGGGTTATAATATATATTATAACCCGAAATATAAATTATATCCCGCGATTGCATTTCACACTGTGAGATATATCTTTTAACCAGTGTGCGTTCCTCATAGGACAATCTGAGGACGTAGCAGAGGCGCGGAAGGGTGTGCGGGGTACAGGAAGTGAAATATAATATGAAAATATCGCTCGGTGGACAAAAAAATATTTATAGTTTGGGATGTATAATTGCCGACATAAGTCGTGAGCACACTTTTTATTGGTCGATACGACGTTGACCACGCTGACGTTCAACGTAATTGGTTCATCAGTCGATTCTCGTCGTCTATTGGTTTCGAACATACCATTTGGCTTCCATACACTTCAGAGCAATAATTTTACTGATAACTTTTTTAATTAGTTTATTTTCGTTAATTGTTTTTGTTACCTCGTTGTTAATTGTTTGTGTATTCCTTGTTATCAATTGTATTTGTTATTTCTTGTTTTTAATTATTTTTGTTGTTATAATTTCAGTGTTCAGATTTTGGTCTAAATATGCAGAGAAGGAAGAATTCGGTGTTAAATAGACAATCCCAACAAATGGTCTATTCAGTGTTTAGTTACATGAAAAAATTAGGTACTTCGAAAAACATCATAGACGCATATAAACAGATTGCTGAGGCGACTAATGTCTCAATAGCTACTGTACGGCGCACCGCAACACCAGATTTTATGGATGGCATATCACCTCTTCCTTCTTCTTAATAAAATAATCAATTCTAACCACCAGGTACACATTAAATACTTTATATAGATAATAAAACATTACTGTATCAAAGTAAAAGTTGATGTGTTCGAGTAAACATTTTCATAAAAGTCGGCGAAAATATTTAATTACCCAATAAAGGTACCCAATAATTTTGCCCGACAGTGTACCTACCTCCCACCACAGTTTATCTGTGCTCATGAGTCGAGTCGGAAACTATAATATATATTATATCTCAGTGGAAACAGTTCCATTAAAAAGTACGGTAAGTGATATTAATTTATATCTCGGGATGTAATATAAGTTATATTATATTCCATAGTGGAACGGAAAGGAAGCTTTAGCAAATAATATATAAATTAATACAATATTTTAGAGAAATTACTAATGGCCCGGCCACACTAAGGAGAAATGCCGTTAATTATCACGTTGATGGAAGTTGAATATAATTATAGTTTTATATTATATAATTTGACAACGGCATTAACAATGCCGTTTCCCGTTTGCCGATAACTCTAGTGGCGGTACATCAAAGGATTGCCGCGCGACATATCGCGTTGAAGCGGCTACACTACGTTTGTCTCATTGTGCACGGTGAGTGCCACGGGGTTGCACGTATGGCTGCGATGGAGTGGAATAATGAAAAAGCTTTTCGAGCTTGAATTAAAAAAATTATTTCAAAAGTACTTTAATTTATGATATGAAACTAAGAAAAATAAGCAGGAGAAAAAAACAATTTTTGCAGGTCAAAATTCATAGTGTAGTGGTACGAAACCCTGGGTACGTTTATCTAATTTGCACTTGACCAGTATTTATGATTGGCTTATTAGTTATTATTTCATTAAAATATATTTACATTTGTCTTATTATTTAGCTTAAACCATTGGACATCTTTCAAGTGCAATTTGGGTGCGGGAAAACAAAATAAAACATAAATAGATTTACAGTGTATGTTTCCTGTGAATTTGTGGCATCCACCATCTTCTTTTTCTTTGACTTTTTCTTTGTTTATTTTTTATTTTATAGGATAGGGTGACAAACAAGCACACAGTCCACCTGATGGTATGTGGATGCTGTAGCCCATAGACATCTACATATCTATCCTCGATTACGAATCAAAATGCAGATGCGTTGTCGCGACCCGTGAAGACTAGGATGGAATGCCTCGTTTCCAGTAAAAAGAGTCTCCGGTTCTCTACACTCACCATACGAAACACAGCAGCATTAAGCTACTATTTTACGCTGGTATTCTGTGAGAGCGTGGTCCTTCCCCGGTCGAAACATTTTACGCCGTTCAACGGCAAATTTAACGCCGTTCAACGGCAAATTTAATGCCGTTCAACGGGAAACGACGTTGACTAGCCACTCATTTTATCGCCTTAAATTTAAGGCAATAATTGTTGCGTTTATGGGCATTGACGTTGCTCGTTAATGTAGCCGCAGCATAACATGTACACAAAAAATGACCCGCCGCCAGAAGCATTCGGATATTTTAAACTTAATACAATAACAGAAAACATGTACACATACCTTTTCTGGCTTTTGCTTCTAATTCAGAATCTCCTTGATATACAAAAGCCATTTTTATAATAAAAAATCAGCGTTGAAAAAATCCACAAAATATTAAAAAGCAGCGTTGCATAGATAAATAAATTAGGGATGTTCGATGATCATCGATGTTCGATGATCATCGATGTTAGTTATAAAAACATCGAAGTTTTAACATCGATGTTGCCACGTGCTAAACATCGTAACATAGATGATGCCACATGTCAAACATCGATGTCAATGATTAATAAGAACTTGTGAACAATGCGAACCCGCGAAATCAATATCAACTAAATATTTCATCATTAAAGGTTTAAAGTTTTGAATAATTTAGGATTCCTAAAGGCATCAATCACCTAAAAAATATCATTATGTTGTGTCGAAGTCCCTCTTAAGTGTGAACCGTAATATCACAGTTGTCACTGCTTACGCTTTGTTATTCTGTGGTGTCATTGTCGATTGTCGCCTAATAACTCTACATAAATTGATATACAAATAATGTTTTTTCACTTGCTGTCTATACACACATAATTTTGAAACAATATGTATCTACAACAATCCAATTATATTTAGCTGTTTTTTTATCTTGGGATAATGAGTTTATTGTTTGCTTGAAGTTTATGAAAATAAATCACTGAGCAATTGTAAGCATAGACAATTTCACCGCATAGCGCATTTTACAGTGCATTTTATAAACTGGGCTGTCTGATGAAAAATAGTGAACAAAGGTGACGGAAAAGTCTATTATTTTGTTTTTGTGAGGTTTGCTAATTCACCCTCTATAGTCATATTTTTTTATTTCGCGATAGGAGTGGTTAATATAGAACCTACGTCTAAATCGTAATTTAGGTGTCATAGTAAATTTTTTCGTAGATTTTTGGTTGTATAGGAACATTTAAAGATCAAAATAATAACATTAATCATTATCGGCAAAAAATATAATAAATGAACTAAACATTCGTTAAGTTTTGTCCATTTTTTAAATTACTATTTAGCACTAAATGTTTTATAAATTTTTTTCATTTCATTAATAATAAACTATAAACTACACTATAAATTTTTGTTCACCTAATTTTAACCTACTAATTAGGTACATGTGCAATAACATCGATAATGGCCAACATCGATGTTTTGAGTAGGATAAACATCGAACATCGATGTTAAGCTATCGATATCAACATCGATGTCATTATCGATGTTTCTGCAACATCGATCATCCCTAAAATAAATATGTAGCAAGCAGCGTTGTTTATATAGAAGCCAGTGTTGCCAGATTTTTTCCACCTTCCCCCCTAGATTTTTACAAAAAACCCCTAGTTTCCCTACGTAGGGGGATAAAAAACCTCTTAATTTTTATTTGGTCGTTTCGTGTGAATCAGATTTATCAAAAATAAAAAGTTTCTACTACAAACAAGCTACGTAATTAGACCATTCAACTCAATGGACCAGTAATGCGCCTAATGCTACGAACAAAAAAGTCTGTCACTTTTGGTGCGGGAGAAGAAACACTACATAGACAGTACTGCACACCTACTAAATAAAATTTTGTGTCACTAAGGCACACACAAATCTAAATCTCCAACACTATTACATTTTATGCACACATGTAGGTTAAATACATCAATATATAAAAAGTTAAGAGTATAAGACGAACAAATTAATTGCGATACTACCATATCAAAATTTTACATCGATAATGAATTGTCGGCATTATCTGTTTTGAAAAAGAATTCGGAAGTTGGTAAGACTAGTGAATAACCTTCAGCAAAACCTCTAGATTAATTTCGTGATATTAAAACCTCTAAAAAAACCTCAACGTTCTCCAAAAACCCCTAGATTAAGGAAAACTCTCTAGGTCTGGCAGCACTGATAGAAGCAAATCGTGCACAGACTAGATAGAGAAACTGACGTGTATAACAATAGCATAGATTACTGTGTATAGTTAGCACAGACTACTAAGAGGATACCCATCTCTCTAGTATATACACAGTAATCTATGGAGGATACTACGCTACGCATAACTACGATAGTTTTATGAATTATTTATAGTTAGTTTGTGAGCAAAGAGTACCTTTAAATATACTGAACTGAAATATGTCATCATCGTCATCATCATCATTACAGCCCTTCACAAGTCCACTGCTGAATATAGGCCTCCCCCAAGTAATGCCACAAAGCACGGTCCTAAACCACCTGCATCCATCGAAAAATGTGAAAAAAACTAAAATATGTGATGTGAGGCAAACGTAGACAGAGTAGGTTTCTCTGTCTACGAAGGCAAATCTAAACATTTTTTTTAATTAAATGGCTTTACGGCTCTGGTTCTAGCCCTTCTGATCCTATCATTTCTTTTGGAATCTTAATTTTTATATTCTTTTTCTTCACAATATGGTGATGCGTCACATTGCGAAGCCCTTGGGAGATTTTAACGACAGTTAAACCCTGCGGACAGTTGATGACGACCGCCACTCATGTTCATGAGGCGCCCAAGCGATCAAAATAACTTGAGGTTTATATCAACATTAAAACACTCGTTTCGTTGTTTTATCTAACATTCACACACATGGACACTTAATTCACAAAATCGCATCACTTTTATGAATCAATATCACCTTCAAACCATTATTTAAGCGACAAAACAGGAGCGACAATCCGTCTACGGTCAAGTTCCCGCCAGAACTCCCTCTGAAAATTGAATGGATTTTTTTTTCGTAGATCTTTACAGATCTATATCTAAATAAACTTTATCTTCGTAGACAGAGAATTTATCTTCATGTCCCGTAGTCCGTCTCTGACAAGTATATTTTAGTTATCTGTGGTCCGTCCGGGTCCGTCCGTATTTTTGGTAGACAGAAAACTGCGTAGCGTAGACAGAGAAACTTATAAACAAATTGACGCCTTCTTTCACATTCGCACACGAAAAAGATAGATTTATGCATACGTCTTGCATAGAAATTGGACAGAACGGTGTCATTGTTTGTCCCTTACTACATGACGATTTTTTTGTTTAGCAAACTACACTTTGCTATACAACTTTGACAGTTCGTAGCGATCTAAGGAGTTTATTTTATTTTTTTTTTCGGTTTTGGTTTTTGTGATTTTTTAATTTTTGGTTTAAGTGAGAAAAAAAGTATTTTGTGAGCTTACGATAGGTGAATCTTGTTCAGTTCAGTTCTTAGAACAATTAAAAATTTTATCTAAATATGTTTAAAAGTCATAAAGATTATTGTATAACCTAAAACTACGTTATCGTCCTTTCTCACTCTAGGCCACGCTAATCATTAGTCTATAGGTTTCTCTGTCTACGCTGCGTAGACAGTTCTCTGTCTACGGAAAACTGTCTACGGCGTAGACAGAGAATCACAAACTAATAAGAGTACTAACGTACAGAGAATGCTCTGTCTACGGTCTACGGTATTTTTTTTAAATTATTAGGCTTTACGGCTCTAGGTTCTAGCCCTTCTGAGTCGTAATTTATAAAAAAATTAATCTCATAGCATGGAGCATGGAAGTTAAAAAACAGGAGAACGGTCGCTGTAGAAAAGAGTCCCATAAATATGGACAAAATAAGTCAAGCACTACGATCGCTAAGTTGTCTCAATAAAAGCGGGCTGTTGTCCGCTAGTTTGAAATGATTATATCATTCATAGAAAAAAAATAATGAAATGATTATTATAATGGGGTATCTATATAGTTTTCTCATCTGGTTGGGTTCTATAAATATATAATTATAAATGAAAATGAAAAGATAAATATACATAAATATCAATTAAATAAAATAAATATAAAAATACATAAATAAATAAAAGCCCAACCAGATGGAAGCCCTCCGCAGGGAGACCAAACGGCCGAGGGTTAGGGGGAAAGGGAAAGAAACCGGCGGACGATGCGGGCGGTATCGAGGAGCACCGCCTTCTGCATTAGAGCCCGGAGCGGTCCATCACGGAGTCCCAGTCACCTCAGATGACCCAAGAGGCTAACTGGGATTAGCCCATTTGCAGAAACGACTACAGGAATAATTTCGGTCGGCAGAAACAGAAACAGAAACTTTTTTATTCAATGTAGATTATAACAATACTTATTGAAAGTCACTTTTTTCATTTACCAATGGTTCGCAAATAAAACTTCTGTCCTGGGAAGAACCAGAAAGAAACCCAGCGGGATTATTTTTTCTCCAATAATAGCTTACAATAATGTTTACAATAAACAACACAAAACAAATTAGAAATAGCTTGGTAGCGTGGTAGAGCCATGCTGCAGTTATATTAGATGTATAGTTGTAGCATGAATGGGTCGGCTCGACCGGGGAAGGACCACGCTCTCACAGAATACCAGCGTGAAATAGTAGCTTAATGCTGCTGTATTTCGTATGGTGAATGTAGAGAACCGGCGACCCATTTTACAGGGAACGAGGCATTCCATCTTAGTCCTCACGGGTCACACATCTGCTTCGATTCGTAATCGAGATAAATGCAGACGTCTATGGGCCACAGCAACCACTTACCATCAGGTGGACTGTGTGCTCGATTGTCACCCTATCCTATAAAAAAAAAAAAAAAAAGCGATCACCCATCCCAGGGGTTATTATCATCCATAAATTCCTTAATATTATAATAACCCTTTTTATACAAACTTAGTTTAATAACATTTTTGAACTTCGTGTATGACAAATTTTGTATATTTTCTGGGATTTTGTTGTAAAAGCGTATACATCGCCCCAAGAATGAATTACTGACTCGGTGGAGTCGAGTAACTGGTACTACTAGCTTGTATCTGTTCCTAGTATTTACAGAATGAATATCACTTATTTTCGCAAAACTACTTTTATTTTTGTGTACGTACATTACATTTTCATAAATGTATTGAGAGGCCAGAGTTAATATATTAATTTCCTTTTTTTTGTCTCAGTGACTCTTTTGGTTTTAAATTATATATTGCTCTAATGGCCCTCTTCTGTAAAATAAATATAATGTCAATGTCAGTCGCGTGTCCCCATAACAAAATACCATACGACATATTGCTATGGAAATAACTAAAGTAAACTATTCTAGCTGTTTCAACACTGGTAAGAGTTCTAATCTTTTTCACAGCATATGCTGCAGTACTAAGTCTGCTAGCTAGTTTTGATATATGGGGGAGCCATTAAGGCTTTGTGTCCAGTGTGATTCCAAGAAAAATGGTGGTATCAACAAGACTCAGTCCCCCCCCCCAATTTAAAATTACATTAGTATTGACATGTTTAACATTAGGGGTTACGAATTTCATACATTTAGTTTTAGTTCCATTCAAATGCAAATTATTAACATTAAACCAATTGACCAACTTAGCTATAGCATTACTTAGATTAGTCGTGAGCGTTTGTGCTGAGCGGACGTGTCTTCTGTCGTTCTAATTTATTCTGAAGTGACAACAATCAAAATAAATCTTTAAGTAATCAACGTAAAGACTATAATCTTGTGCATTCATTAAGGAACTTAAGCCTGTTAATATTTGTGTGAACAGTTTAGTAGTGTTTCTCAGTCAGTGAATCCCCATATCTCACCCCCTCGAGTAAAGGGCACGGGCTCTTAAATTTTTTGTCCCACTTGACGCTCGATATAACTGCATCACAGGCCTCATAATATTGGTTTGCGATACATAATGAACCCGCAAAAATCTCCGCCTGCGGCCAAAGTTGGTCTTGTTAGTTCCCAGCCCGATAATGCAAAATGCGATAACGAGGTTACACAGCAACGTAATATTACCCTCCAAAGATCAAAAAGAAAACAACCAGAAGAAGCAATGAAATCCGAATTAAATGATTTTAGGAAAGAGATACCTTTCTTACTGAATTCAAAACATCCTAAGAGGAGAATATTAAAAAAATACATGATGAAGTATCGTCATTAAAGGAACAACTATGTAATTTAAAACATATTTCAGATATTCTTTCTCAGGACCAAGTAACTATTAAGGATACTTTAACTTCTATACACTCAGCTCAACAGGCTACGGCAAACACAATTACCGAAATGCAAACCTCCTTAGAATTCTCATCCAAGCGCATCGATACCCTACTGGAACGTGCAAATTGTTCAGAAGAAAAACTTAAGATACAAAGTCGTGAAATTACCGAAATGCAAGTGATATTGGACAGGCTTTCCTTCAAAAACCAAAGACAAGAGCAGTGAGCACGTCAGTTATATGTAGAAGTGGTGGGAGTACCAGAAATTGAAAATGAAAATCTTACAAATATAGTATTAAGCATAGCAGAAAAAGCAGGTGTCGTGATGAGCGCCGGCGATATAGAAAGCTGCACAAGAGTACAATCGAAAGATACCGTTAAAGGTCGAACCCGCAATATTATTATAAAAATTTCCTCCCGTATTCATAAGGATAATCTCATTGCTGGCGTCAAAAAACATCGTCAAAAAACAACTTAAGAAAATATTTGTTAACGAGCATTTAACTCTAGATAACAAGAGGTTATATAAAAAGTGTCGAGAAATAGCTACCGAGCTAGGCTATAGGTACATCTGGATAAAAAACTGCAAAATATATGTTCGTCGAAACGATACGTCACCACACATTATTGTCAATTCAGAATTGGAATTAAAAAATTGAAATAAAGTATAAAATAATAGTTAGTATAGACTTACTTAGCAAGTTTTTTTTACAATGCAAGGGAACATGTTATATTATTGTCATAAAGGTACGTTATTTTATTCTAAAATATTGTATAAAAAATACACACACACATTAAACACTAACACACAACACAACATAAACATCATTATACAATTTACAAATTGCAACCATAATCAATTTCAAATAGCAGTCGATTTATATTATACATCACAAAATTACCTTGTATTCTTTCTATCTATTAATACACATAATATATACGCATCCACAAATCATTCCCAGTTTTTTGCATACAATCGGTTTATTTAAACTCACAAGTACAAAAACTGTACCTATTAATATTGTTACGAGCTTGAGGTTCGTGATAATAAAAATTGCCGATAGAATTACCTAAATTAACACTTTAATTCACTTTACACTAATTAAACTTAAAACACTAATAATTAATCACACTGATTCACTTTATTCCGCTTCGAAGCTTCGCTTGTCTCGCCGAATTCAATACTTCCCCGATCGCATCTTGCAGCGCCTATAAAAACAAATTAGCACCGAAACATCCAGAATATTCAAGTAAACACTCGCAAGGGGCCGAGAATTCGAGTGTCGACTTCTAGAAGCTTAGTTCTTCGTTCCGAGAATAGATGGCGCTGTCGGTTAAAAGATTAGTGATGTCATTTTCTGGAAAGCTCCCCTCGCTCTCGTCCTTGACACTAGATGGCGCTAGTGCCGGATACATGACGTCGACTTATTCGCGCAACACTGCCCCCTCCTAAGACATGCTCGTCCCGAGCATTATCGGCCCCATAATAACGCACCAGGCGATCCACATGGACGATCTTAGGAGTCCCTCTTGCGCCTTTCTATAACGGCTCCGCAATGTCTGTGGGCAAGTGCTATCCTATCCCATGGTGCACCAACATTGTACAATTTCAATGCTCCTGTACTAAGTGTCTGAGGTCCCCTCACGGCCGCACAACTTGTGCATGTACGGCACCAATCCTCGACATCGTCACGATAATGGACCCAGTAAAACTGTTCTCGGACCTTCAGTAGAGTTCGTTTAACTACCAGATGGACTCTTGAACGACCATTATGGCACAGCTGTAGAACATTCGGCACTTTAGCTTTAGGGACAACCATTTGCAAACGACAGCTGTCTCCCCGACCATTGTCCCATTTGCAGCACAGGACTCCATCCTGAATCCGCAAGCTGTCCCATTGGGCCCAATAGCTTTTCGTGGTTGAACTCATCGCTGAGAAGTCGCTCCACTTAGGCTTGGTAGCACGGGCCTTCATCAATTCCAGAATCGGCTTGATGTCCGGATCTTCCTGCTGTGCATGTCGTAGGCTGTCCTTCCACTCGTTGCTGAGGTGGTCTGTCCTAAGTATCCTCACGGATACCACTTCCTTACTCTGTTGCCTAGTACAATGTTTCCAATCTTCAGGACAAGGTCTTCTTGATAATGCATCTGCGTTGCCATGAGATTTCCCGCTGCGATGTCTGATAGAAAAGTCGTATCCCGGCTGCTGCTGGGCGGAGATTTTAGCCGCACTTCCCTTCTGAGATCGTTCACCTTCCCTTTCTAGGGATCGCTTAGGGCAGCTGGATCGAAGATGGCCCCTTTCCCCACAGCCATAGCACCTAGGGCTGTATCCTTTATTGTAGTCGCGAACCGTAACTGCTGCAACTTCCCTAGCGCGATGGGAACGACGATCCTACCACCGCCAGGCGGTGCCGTTAGCTGCACTACCCTCTCGAGATCGATCAACTTCCCTTTCTACAGTTCGCTTAGGGCAGCTGGATCGAAGATGGCCCTTTTCCCCACAGCCATAGCACCTAGGGCTGTATCCTTTGTTGCGGTCGCGAACTGTAGCTGCTGCAACCTCCCTGACGCGATGGGAACGATGATCCTGCCGCACAGCTTCCACATCCAGTGCATGGGCCAAGGCGTCCTTAAGTGTCTCGTGGTGCCCGAGCCTCACAGCAGCTCTGACTTCCAGGTCGCGGATGCCGTCGATGAATGTCTGCACCAGGTTGCCTTCAATGAGCGCAGGTACAGACCGGTATGCTTTTCGCACCAGCTTCTCCACCTCTAGAGCCCACTGCTGCAGGTTTTCGTTGATGCGCTGCACGCGATTTTTAAGCTGCGCACGAAAAACGTGTTCCAGGTGAGCGTCACCATATCTCGCCTCCAATGCCTCAAGGAGCTGCTCATAAGTCACTTCCTCACCGACAGCTTCAGAACTGTTAAGGCCTGGTCGCGCAGGCCTAGTGTGAGAGCAGTCATGGCCTGACTTTTATTCCAGCCGTTCGCCTTCATAACAGCTTCGAACTGGATTTTGCAGGCCGACCAGGAAGAAGTCCCGTCGATCGGTGGCACCTTGAACCCACGTAGCGAAGGTGTTGTGGCTACTACGGGAGCTGTAACTCCGTCCCCCAGTTTAAGGGCGTCCAGCGTTTTCTTCACGTCAGCCATCACGTAATCAACCCGATTATTCACTTGGTCGATTTGGGTTTTAGCTTCCTTGATTTGGGTTTCAGCTTCCGACAGGCGGTTGTCATGTTGAGCAACCCTATCCTTCACCTCCCTTATCTCTTTCCCGAAGTTAGCGTGAATGTCCTTCACGAGGAGCATCTGCTCTTCTGTCGGCGGGCCTGTTCCTCCTGTCGGCGAGCCTGTTCTTCCTGTCGGCGAGCCTGTTTCTCCTGCTGCTCTTTCAACCAACGGGCCTGCTCCTCCTGTCGGCGAGCCTGCTTCTGCGGTATCACCATCAGAGCACCTAAGTCGGGTGCTGCAGATGTAGGAGCTACTGACGGGCCCGCAGCTGGCGGCTGGCCCTCCGACGTCTGCGGCGTTGCATCACCAAATCTTCTTTGGTCTGTCTCCTGCTGGCGTTGACTTCGGGTACGGACACCCTCCGTTTCCTCCTTAGGTAAAATCGGCATGATTTTATCCCACTTCTGACACCAATTATTACAAGCTTGAGGTTCGTGATAGTAAAAATTGCCGATAGAATTACCTAAATTAACACTATAATTCACTTTACACTAATTAAACTTAAAACACTAATAATTAATCACACTGATTCACTTTATTCCGCTTCGAAGCTTCACTTGTCTCGCCGAATTCAATACTTCCCCGATCGCATCTTGCAACGCCTATAAATACAAATTAGCACCGAAACATCCAGAATATTCAAGTAAACACGCGCAAGGGGCCGAGAATTCGAGTGTCGACTTCTAGAAGCTTAGTTCTTCGTTCCGAGACTAGATGGCACTGTCGGTTGAAAGATTAGTGATGTCATTTTCTGGAAAGCTGCCCTCGCTCTCGTCCTTGACACTAGATGGCGCTAGTGCCGGATACATGACGTCGACTTATTCGCGCAACAATATCAATTGCCCAAGCAAATAATATGGTTTTCTATTTAATTAAACTATTTATCTGTCATAATCATTACCAGCTAATACAAATTATATTAGTATGTATAAGGTTTGAGTACATAATTATATTTAAGTATGTATATGCATGAGTGTATATACATTGTGTACATTTATATATTTTTTTATTGTTTGTTTAAAATCTATTATTTATTTTATTTATTATATGTTAAAATAATAAGGCAAAATGATAATTAACACAATAGGTAAGACACCAATATCTGTCTATTATCAAAATGCACGGGGATTACGTACAAAACTTCATACGCTTTATCTAGAAATATTAAATAATGATTATGACATTATTATTTTAACAGAAACCTGGTTTCACGATGGTATCTTGGATGTGGAGATCTGTGATAATCGGTATATTGTGTACAGGCAGGATCGTATACTAACGGAAACAAGCAAATCATCAAGTGGAGGTGTGGCAATCATAATTCATCGTACACTTAATGGACGATTTGTGGAAACAGCCGAGGGCTTCTATCAAGACGCTCTGGATAACAATACCGGTACTGAATCATACGTTCACAACACGAAGCGCACACGTTCCCTCGTGTCATGCCCCTCACACCCCGCTTGAACAAAAAATGCATATCATAACTACAACGCTGTCACATTAACTTGACGCATGGCTTTGATGACGTCGTTTACAATAGTGTAACGGAGATGCTAACCATACTGACGATTGCCGGGCCGAGCTAAGGGAGTGCGGGGGCTAGCGGGCGGAGCCTCGCATTCCAGCGATGCGTCAAGTTAATGTGATCGCATTATACTTATATACCGAGTAAATCATCAAAGCATCGTCGTACGGACGAAATGCACGCAAAAGATATTAAATCGTTCTTGGAATCGTTTTGTAGTAGAATTATCTCGCGCGACTTTTATGTAATATCGGGTGATTTTAATTTATCTAATATACACTGGAATGAGAGTGGACCTACAATACTAAGACAGGGTTTTACCGAGCTACAAACTATAGGGGAGCAATTAATAAACGAGCTAGCCTACCACGGTTTCCGACAATACTCTAATATAAAAACAGTTGCAATAACATATTAGATTTAATTTTCTCTAATATAGACATAGAAATAGTATTATGTGACAAACCCTTAACTATGATAGATACATTTCATCCTCCCTTCGAATTTGACTTAAATGTGGCTATCCTTTCTCTCAAATGTTCTTTTATTAAGAAAAGTAAGTATTATTTAGCCGATTTTGTTAAAATAAACACATATTTATATGAAATCGACTGGGCCACTCATTTGTACACTGGTCATGTTGAAGAAGCTATTGGTTTCTTTTACAAACAACTCAATTATTGCATAGACAAATATGTACCAAGTGTAATATCTCTACCTCACAACACGAAAAGGCCCCCGTGGTATAATAAAACATTGATTAATATCTTAAAAAAAAGCTAAAGCTCACAGAAATTGGAAAAAAGTTTCATAACTTAGCGGATTACAACATGTTCTCTTTATTACGTAAACGTGCGTCAGTTTATAATAAACAGTGTTATTATAATTATTTGGATACTACTCAACATGCCATACTGAATAACCCTGAATGTTTCTCGTCTTTTATCAAATAAAAATGTTGTAATACTTTTTCTTATCCAAATAAAATGTCGTATAAAAATACAACGCATAGCGAAGGCCTAGCTATTGTAGAAGTCTTCAATTCATTTGTCAAAAGTGTTTTTATCCCGCCTGCTCCTTCATATCGTGATGTTGAATTACCTATACCTTCTAGTACCAACGACCGACATTTACATTGCTTTAGGGTTTCCAAGGCAATTAACTACGCAGTAAATGTAAAAAAGGGACCGGGTAGTGACAAAATCCCACCTATATTTATATTCAAATGTGCTAAGTCATTGTCTGAGCCTCTTCACATTTTATTCAACAGATCTCTTCAGGAAGGTTATTTCCCATATATCTGGAAAGAAGCTCATGTAGTACCCATATTTAAAAAAGGAACCTGTATTAAATTTGAAAATTATAGACCTATATCTATACTTAATATATTCGCGAAAATATTCGAATAATTACTATTTAATTATATTTACCCGACCATAAGTCGAGGTTTAGCAGAATCTCAGCATGGTTTCCTCAAAGGCAGATCAACTATTAGTAACCTAACACATTTTATCACAGAGACTATCAATCATATGGATGGCGGGGTGAAGGTTGACGCGATCTACACGGATTTCGAAAAAGCCTTCGACCACGTGGATAACGTCAACTTGCTTCGTAAGTTAAAAATACTAGGAATACACGGGGACATTCTGAGATGTATAGAGTCTTACCTAAAAAATCGTTCCCAAGCAGTAATTGTAGGAGGACATAGATCAAATTTTATAAAAATTACACCAGCCACAAGGGTCTCAGTTAGGGCCCCTCCAGTATAACACTTATCTATATGATATATATACATGCTTTAAACATTCTTTATTCTTGCTGTATGCAGATGACAAAAAATATTTATTAAAATTAACAATCTAAATGATTGCCATAAGCTTCAAGAAGATTTAAATAGGTTGGACCATTATTACAAATACAGTCGAATCACAGTTCATCATCATCATCATTACAGCCCTTCACAAGTCCACTGCTGAACATAGGCCTCCCCCAAGTAATGCCACAAAGCACGGTCCTGAGCCAACTGCATCCATCGACTTCCTGCATATCTTACCAGGTCGTCACTCCATCTAGTGGGGGGCCGCCCTACACTACGCCTACCGGTACGAGGCTGCCACTCGAGAACCTTTCTTCCCCATCGGTTATCGGTTCTTCGAGCTATATGGCCGGCCCATTGCCACTTCAGCTTACTAATCCGTTGGGCTATGTCGGTCACTCTGGTTTTACTGCGGATATCCTCATTTCTGAGTCTATCACGCAGAGAAACTCCGAGCATAGCCCTCTCCATAGCTCGCTGAGCGACCTTGAGCGTCCTCATACGGCCAGCAGTGAAGGACCACGTCTCAGATCCGTAAGTCATCACTGGCAACACGCACTGGTTGTACAATCTAGTTTTTAGAGATTGAGGTATACCTGACGAGAAGATATGTCGATGAAGACGTCAGGTATGACGAGAAGATATGTCGTAATTTCCCGAACGCTGCCCAGCCGAGTTGAATCCGTCGATTGACCTCTCGGTCGAAGTTGGACTTACCTAGTCGGACTATTTGTCCCAGGTAAACGTACTCGTCAACAACTTCAAGCATAGTGCCCCAACAACTACCAGCATAGGTGTGACATGGACATTAAATGATCTTTGTTTTGTCCATGTTCATCTTAAGACCTATCCGTTGGGAGGCACTATTGAGGTCATTGAGCATAGTGCTTAAGTCCTCCAGCGATTCTGCCATAAGGAATATATCGTCGGCAAATAGAAGGTGAGTGATGTACTCGCCATTGATTTTAATACCGTATCCTTTCCGGTCCAGTAGCTCGAAAACGTCTTCCAATGCAGCGGTGAAGAGTTTCGGGGATATAACGTCACCCTGTCTTACACCTCTCTGCATTTGGATAGGTTTCGAACTATGTATGTATGTGGTCTATGATACTGAAGCCTTTTCGGAAAACGGCTTGTTCGGGAGGCTGGAAGTCGTCAAGTCTGCGAGTGAGACGATTCGTAATGACTCTCGAAAATAGCACGTAGACGCGGCTCAGAAGGGAAATCGGTCTGTAGTTCTTCAAGAGAGCGTTGTCGCCTTTCTTAAAGAACAAGACCACCGCACTTCTGCTCCACGCCTCTGGAGTCCGTCCGTAATTACGTCCTCCATGGTGGCACTACACCATGGAGGACAGAATTAAAGAGCTTCTGAAGGACTTCAACTACCGGTGTTCCTACTACCCGCTTTCAGAAGCTCCGCTGTATTTCCCCCCCCCTGCCGTTTTTAAGGTACTGGAGAGCCATTCTAATCTCGCTTAGACTGAATCGTCCGGGATATCATCGGAATAATGTCGGATAAGACTTGCTCTTGGAACGTTACTCACACTTGCGTGTGGCTCCAACAATGATTTGTACAGCTGCCCATAGAACCTCTCAATCTCACTCAAAATCTCAGGTGTCCCGGAAACGATGCTGCCACACTCAATCTTCAGCTTTGACAGTTGGCTCTTACTGGCAGACAGATCTCTGGCAAAGACTTTGGAGCCCTGGTTCCGCTCGATTGCTTCTTTAATACGAGCAGAATTAAAGTTGCGTAAGTCTCGCTGCATGCATTTGGAGATCCGTCTGTTCAGTTGCCTGTATGCTGCCAAATCTGTTGACGTTTGCAGCCTCATCTCCCGTCTAACAGCCGTGAAATTAAGAGTGTGATCGGAGAGTTTTTGTGTTCTTCTGCGGCGGGTCTTGCAGAACTTAGCTCCGACCGCATGGACAGTTTCCACGAGCTTGTCATTCATATCGTCCACTGCATTGCAATCTTGTAGGCACTGAAAGCGGTTACGTAACTCGGGCTGAAAGTTTTCGGGATTATGGATTAGAGCACGAGAGGGACGGAGCGTTGACTTCATTAGACGAGCCCTCTCCAACTTAACGTTTAGGTTCAGTGTGCCTCTAACCATTCGGTGATCGCTGCCAGTTTTCACCCTCGCGATCCCTGAGACATCACTGAACAGTTGGCGTCTAGTCGTCATAATGAAGTCAATCTCATTTTTTGTCGAACCGTCGGGGCTCGACCAGGTCCACTTCCGGTGGGGCCGCTTCTGGAAGAAAGAGTTCATCATAAAGAGTCCCTCTTTCTCCATAAAGTCGGCCAGCTGCTGGCCCCTTCGGTTCCGTTGCCTTACTCCAAATTTCCCTAACTTCAGCTCACCGTTTTCTCTTGTGCCTAGTTTTGCGTTGAAGTCTCCCATCAACACCGTGTAGTGGGTTTTGGAGGAATCAGCTTTGGAAATATCCTTATACATTTCCTCCACCTCCTCATCGGGATGTGCCGAGGTTGGTGCGTAGACCTGTATGACCTTCAGCAAATACCGTTTGGTGATTCTGAGTATCAGGTACGCGACCCTCGTCGACACACTCACAATCTTTACAACGTTGTTGACGAGAGATTTGTGGACGATAAATCCGACACCTCCTTGGGACAGATGGTCACCCTCCCGGTGACAGAATAAGTTGCCGGATTCGAGAATCACCGTGTCCTCCCCCTCTCTTCGGACCTCGGATAATCCTATAATATTCCAGCGCAACTTGTCTTGACTTGAGAAGAGATACTTCTTCCAGCTCCAGGATCTTCTCGTCAGTCCTCAGGGTGCGTGCGTTAAATGTTGCCACGTCGAGTCGTCGTAGGTGGCAACCGAACCTCCTCCGGAGATTCTTAGCACCCCCCTGCCCCGCCGTTACCATGGTCGCCACCGTAGCCAGGAATAGCGGGGCCGCCGGGGACTGGGGGCCGTCTATTTGTGTAATTGTTCATGGGGGGTATATTGCCATAGTTGCCACGCTTGGCGAGCGGGTTGGCAATCGCAGTTTTTTTTGTCGTACAGTTGCTGTTATCAGGAAGATGCTGCTGCCCATCTCCTGCCTATTTCCCTCTGTCGCCTTTTACGACACCCACGAGAAGATATGGGGTAGTGGATATTCTTAACCGCCACTACACGGCATCGAATCGAATCACAGTTAATGTCTAGAAATGTCAAACTTGCACATTTACACGCAAAACTAAACCGGTTGAATATGCATACAGATTGAACGGATCAATAATTCAAAAAGCAGAGGTAGTCCGAGATCTTGGTATCTTATTGGTTTCCAAGCCTACATTTAGTAATCATATTGACTACATCACGAATAAAGCATATAGAAACTTAGGCTTCTTAATACGTACATGCCAACCTTTCAATAACTTACCATGTATTAAAGTATTATATTGTTGCGCGCCTAAGTTGACGTCTGGCACTAGCGCCATCTAGTGTCGGATAACAGAGTGAGGAGAGCTTTCCAGAAAATGAATAATCTTTTAATCAACAGCGCCATCTAGTATCGAATTGAAGAACTAAGATTTCTAGAAGCCTCACACTCGAACTTTCTGCGTCTGGTCAGTCGGCGCCCGTATCTACGGGAATATTCTGGATGTTTCGGTGAAAAATGTGTATTTAAAGGCGCTGCAAGACGCGATCGAGGCAGTATTGAATTTGGCGAGACAGGCGAAGCTTCGGAGCGAAATAAAGTGAATCAGTGTGGTTAATTATTAGTGTTTTAAGTTTTAATTGGTGTTCGGTAATAAAAGTGTAAATTTTGGTGTTTCAATCGGCAGTTTTTACTATCACGAACCTCAAGCTCGTAAAAATTGGTGTCAAAAGTGGGATAAAATCATGCCGATTTTACCTAAGGAGGAAACGGAGGGTGTCCGTACCCACAGTCAACGCCATCATGAGACGGACCAGAGACGATTTGGTGGTGCAACGCCACAGACGTTGGAGGGCCAGCCGCCGGAAAAGAAGGCCGGTCCGTCAGTAGCTCCTGCATCTGCAGCACCTGATTTAGGTGCTCTGATGGTGATGCTGCAGGAGCAGGCCCGTCGGTTAGAAGAGCAGCTGCAGCGCGGACGAGAGTATATTTAATCTACATTCGGAATAATGACAAATAAATTTAAAATATTTCATAGACCAATAAATACGTCTCTGCCGAACACGATTACACTCCTAAAAACTTGTTGTATTTTACACAACTACATTAGAGAGCGAGATGGCTATAGACAAGAGGATACATTTGTTATTGAAGGATTACAAGATTTTAACATCCATGATAACATAATTGTCAGATCGAGCGACGCATTGAAAGAAAGATTCGCCAGTAATTTTGTATCTACCGCAGTGCCTTTGCAAAATAATTCAATATTTTAATTTATTACCTATACGAAAATTTTCAATAAAGTAGTTAAATGATATAAATAATGAGCGTGTTTTACTCAATGATATCTATGTACAGTCCGCGAGGTCTCTGAGCTTCGCATTTGTGTGAGTGCGCTTCGGGCCAATCGCAAAAAAGCAGTATAAACCGGTTCAAACCAAGCAAAGGACGTGTCGCACTCTAGGGCGACATCACACCTACACTATGTAGGTATGTGCACTCACGCAAATGCAAGCAGGCCTCGCGGATTGTACCTACCTATTATACTATTGTATGTACTCACCAATTTCCTGCTTCTTCTCTGGTAAATCATCATAACCAGGAAACAATGCTCGGCATATTTCTGTCCACGCTTGTAGTTTCGCACCACGATCTTTATACAAAATATCGCTAAGATCCCATAATGATGGTTGACCTCGGACTTCTGTTATGACACGTTCCGTGTCTAGATTTTCCGCAGACATTGTCGTTGTTGACAGTCCCGAACACACGTCCGGATTTGTCTGCGTCCGCACAGCACTAAACGCTTTCGTATATATACCTAGCGCGTCCTGATGCGGACGTCCGGAGCACGGACGCGCTCGACGGATTATTTTCCTCCGGATGGACGGACGCTCCGCAGGCCGTGTTCAACTAAACACAGTAATTGATTTCTATACGATAGCTCCGGATGATGGTCGTCCGTACGGACCATCCGCATAGCATTAAATCCAGCCTTACATTCGTGATAGAAAACAATATAAGCAAATCGCCGTACACCTTCTGGAACTTTGTCAAGTGTAAAAAATCTGCAAAAATTCATATCCTTATAGTACGAAATTCGGTCAATATTTTTCAAGCAAAGGTGAAGTAATTTTTGATTTCTTCAATCAATATTTTAACTCTAACTTTCTTCACGATTCTGAAACAACTAACTTATTACTATTATTGACACGAAAATTGATCAATCTGTTTTTGATTGATTAATCTGTTTATCTGTCGATATAAATTCCATCGAAGTGATAGAAGAAGGTATCCAGACTTTTAAAGACTATTGACTCGCACAAGTCAGCTGGACCAGACGGTATCCAGGCGATCTTTATCGTACGTTGTGCGGCCTCCCTTAATTTGCCTCTGAGCATCCTGTACCGCCGTTCTTTAAAGGAAGGCATGTTTCCAAATATTTGAAAAAATGTGTTTATTACTTCGGTACATAAAAAAGGACCAAAGGATGAGGTACAAAACTATCGTCCCATTTCTAAGCTCTGTCTATTTGCTAAAGTGCTTGAAAAAATAATTTACAACCAGGTGTAACCTTCTCTTCGTCACACATTTAGTGAAAATCAACATGGTTTCTTAAAAAAACAGATCCTCCGTGTCAAACCTTGTTATCTGATCCAACTATCTAACTAGCTTTATGTCTAAACCAGCACAAGTTTATGTAGTGTATACAGACTACTGCAAAGCATTCGACAGAATTGATCATTTAATTATTTTACGTAAACTCCTTGCAATGTGTATCAGAGGTGATTTGTTAAGATGGTTTACGTCATATATCAGAAATCGCATCTGTCGTCCTTGGTGGATATCGTTGGTTTAAAACCCCCAAATATATCGTCTGGGGTACCGCAAGGATCCCTATTAGGTCCTTTACTCTTCTTAATTTTTTTCAATGATATCGACACGTGTTTTAAAAGTTCCAAGATTATTCTGTACGCTGACGATATGAAAATGTCCAAATCTGTAATAATATGTCCTATTACAGATTTGGAAAGTTGTTCTAGCCTTCAAAAGGATCTCTATAATTTAGAAGCATATTGTTCTTACAATAAACTTGATCTAAACGTTTCTAAATATTTTATCTAATCATTTACTCGTAAACCTAATCCTATAATATATAATTATAAATTACACCATACTTCGCTTAATAGAACCAGCACTATCAGGGATCTAGGTGTTACCTTTGACTCAAAATTGCTTTTTGACAATCACGTTGATGATATTGTTACAAAGGCTAACAAAGCGCTAGGTTTTATATTAAGATTATCGGTAGATTTTGAAAGTATAAAAACTTTCAAAATTCTTAACAGCAATATTAATAAGTTTTTTGTTGTACATTTGCTGCTATTAAGAAGATGCTGCTGCCCATCTCCTGCCTGTTTCCCTCTGTCGCCGCTCTGTTAACCGCTACTTCACGGCCTTACTTAATCGTTGATAGCATTTACATATTAGTCCCGAGTTCACCACATTGCAACTCAGAGCTTGTAGTAACGCCATACTGTCGGTCAGTATTTTGATGAAGAAGTTATTTACCTTCCTAGCGTCTATTGCTATGGCCGCTTGGATGATACCCGTACATTTCGCGTGAAAGACTGTGTTATGGGTACCCAGCGGTGTACATATCTAATATACACATATTGAGCTATTCAGAGAAATTTCCAGATTCACCAGATACACCTACATTTGTTTTGGAACCATCCGTGAAAACTCTAAGCTTTTTTGGGCTAAATACCTCTGGCTGGCCAGTTCTATTTACTTGTATGTTATACATCTTATCGAATACAAATTGTTTTGAGATTTTATCGTACTTTTGTACTACTTGTAAGATAGGAATTTTTGAGAAAAATGTGTCAATTATACCTGTATAAGGGACTAAGATAGATAGGTTCTCCGCTTCTTTACACTTACCTTATGAAACAGAGCAACATCAAGCTGCTATTTCATGCTGGTTTTCTGTGAGAACGTGGTCCTTTCCTGGTCAAGCTCACCCATTTGTACTGCAGCCATAAACATTGTGACTCTACCGCGCTTAAAATCTAATTTTAAGCTACAAAATATTATTATAATGAAACACAGTTACGGTTTAATTCCAACCGGCAATGGGTACAAAATTGCTTGGCAATGGCAGTACAGTTAATATATTTCTATCATAGTTTATTCCCGGATATATGTATCTTTATCTTTAGACATAATAAAGACAAAAGAAAGGAAGAAAAGGTCGCATGTTAAACAAAAAACTAAAATGAACATTTTGCGACAGCAGACAGCTTAGACCGCAGACAGGACGCTTCTCCTGCTGGTGAATGGATGCTGTAGTCCGTAGACTAACAATGAAAATGCAGATGCCTGTCACCCCCGATGTTTAAAATGGAATGCCTCGTTACGAGTAAAAACTTTCCGGTTCCCGACACAAAACATACGAACACATCATTATGTTACTATCTCACTCTGGTATTATGTGAGAGCGTGGTCTTTTCCCGGTCATGTCGAGCCATCCATGCAGTCATAATCACTGCAAGATGCTTTTACCACAAATTAGGCCATCTCTTCAGAAATTAGCTCCACATATAATCGTCTCATACGATGCCTAATACTATCACTTTAGCATAGCATGCAATATGGTTAGTTAGTATAATGATACTAACTATGCTGTAAAAGTACGGAAATCAAAAAATAATATCATTTATTTGGGGGTTTTAAACCCACATTTGAAGGATTTTTACTGCTGATTAAGTAGCGGATGGGAAATTTTCGTACAATTGTAAGTTTAATGATAAAAATCGATGATGATGTTACCGACAAAAATGATAGAACTAAAGACGATTCTTGATGTTGGCTTGTCGATTTACTAATTGTTTGTTGATTTATCGATCATTTACATAAAAATTAATGTTTTGTTACACAATATGTAATAATTAAGGTAAACCATTAATAATATATTTATTTTTTTCTTTCGTAATAAAAAAAAAATTGTTTTGTGAAAAGCTTAGTATTATCCATTGAAGTAATATGTACTTACGTACTATAACAGATAGCTCAAACAAAAAATGCGCGCTACTCTGTGATCGCGCGGTTGCATTTTTATCATAGAATGAACATAGGTAGAATGACCCGTAGTTAATAGTAGATTGTATTGTTAAATAGGTAAATTATATCGAGAACAATATTTAAATTTTGTCATTTATTTTGTATATTATATTTGTTTATTTAATATAATATTACTTGATATAATATCATAATTACATTTTAATGATATTTTTATCTGAATATTTTAAAAGGTATCTAAATCAAATATAAAAAAACATACTAAATTTATGTTTAACAAAACTTATTAACACAACATTTAAATTACAAATATATTTATTTAAATTAGAATAAAAGTCGTTCGTAAATGCTGGGCACGCGAGAGTTAAAAATGGACGAATTTATACCACTTTGACTTTGATGTGAAAACCCAAAAATAAAATAAAAAAATAACAAATAGATTTAAACATTTTTTGCATTTTTTGACAAATTTTGCCAAATTATAATAACTTATATAAGTTTCTACAAAAAAAAAATGTTTATAATAATATATTCATCCTATGCTTAAGTACCCACAGAAATTTCGCATCTCAACATATTAATTTCATAATTTATATTCCGTGACTCTAGTAGGCGTCTTTGGAATAATTTGTTTTATTATAAATACATAATACTTTTTTATTGATTAAGTGTCTTATTAGCCGATGAAAAGTAATTCCTTGGTTTTACTGACATTTCTTGAATTATTTGTGCAATATCTAAGTACATACGACGGCATATTTTTATCAAGATTTTTTTTTAAATCAACACAACACGTGACAACTCTATAAGCGGCCAGCGAGTGACTGATTAAAGTGCGGTGTATGCACCGCAGTTGAGTGGAACAGAGTACCTGAATGCAGTGTCGCCTCTAGTACGTAGTACATAGTAGCTCAATGGTATTATCATAACATAATTATAATAATAAAATATTAAGGATATATGTTGTGTGTTGCTTTTTGCTAGTGGTTTTATGGTGCTCTGGTGTTTTTAGAAGTTAAATCTGGTGAAGAGCTAGTTTAGTTGTTGGCACTTGGCAGCACTGGGGCTAGTGGCAAAAGACAAACTGACATACTACTCTTTGTCTCTTCTCTTTGGTAGGCATTATTAAAAATCAAAAATAGCTTGCTACATATTTATTTATCTATGATCAAAAACGTACATAAATTGACGACGACCCGACAGACAAAACATTTTTATTCAGCAATATTCCACAGAGTACCTTTGTATAAACTGAGACTTTGTAAAAACTGCAATATTCTTTGTCCCTTATCAATTGTTTATCAGAGAGAACCTAATACTATAATATTTATTATCAGTTATGTTATGTTAGCAGCTGTTGTGATGCAACTGAGTTCCGGGTGATATAATTAAAGTTCAATATTTTATTTACGGACAAGGTAGTATCTTTCTTTTTTATAATTTAATCAATAGTTTATTTTCGTATTCAATTCTAAGAGAGTCATTATTGTCCAATTAGAGATGGAACTTTTGATAAAAATTGTAAGTATTTATTCGTTATAAAGAAAGCTAATTGCTAAGTCATATTTTGCTATAATTTTGACAGTTAGCTATGTATGAATTTTTCTTGAAGATTATAGAAAAAGAAATAATACACTCTGAAGAGAAATTGTTAGTATTCTCTATCTATTTCAGGTATTACAACTAATGGGGAATACGATCGGAACTGTTTTAAACCCTATGTTCCCTATCAAAATGCTATTAAAAACATATTCACTATGTATTTTAATGGTTGATGTTGTATGGGTTGTTGTTAACACAAATTATGCAATTCTTCAAGCAGTTTATGGTTTTTTTAATCCTCCACCATTAAAGTCTGTAAAACTCGAGACTGCTCTGGTAAGCACAATTTGTTTCTTATTCTTTCACCTTTTGTCTATCTATCCATCCATTACTGCCCATTCAAGTTCCCTCCTGAACATACGCCTCCCCCATAGATTTTAACATATAGGGGAATATCCATAGTTGCCACACTTGGCAAGTGGGTTGGCAACTGCAGGTTTTATAATTTTGAACTGTTATCAGGAAGTAGCTGCTGCTCACTTCTTGTTTTGAATATCCTTTTGTTGCCTCTTACTATACCTATGGGACAATGTGAGGTAACAGATATTCTTACTCCACCACTACATGGTAATTTTTCAATCTTTCAAAATGCACATAAATTAGTCTATAAAATTTAATGTCATATGATGCCTGCTAATTGTGGTGTTTATGGCCAAATAGGAAATCCTCTGCAAACCAGTAGAGGTCTATCTCCAGTAGTGGACTTTTACATACTAAATATAAAAATGAAATGAATCTAAAATAAAGTATATATACCTCTACTGGTTAATGGAAGATATCCCATACATTAACATAATGTAAAGTCATAACAAATATACACACATACAGACAGACACACACATCCACACATTGCATTATATTAACCCCTTGTCTGGCGACCGGCCAGATTTTGGCCGATCCACGCCTGTGTTTGGTGGGTAAAATAACCGGCGACAATGATTGCTATCACACTTTTACTTATATAAAATTATACACTAAAGAAAGAGGATGCAATACAAAGCTACTAAAGTACTACAATGTTTAGAAATTTCGAATAAACAGCCTGTGTGGTAGTCATACGTGAATGTCGCTTTTATGTGTTTGCCAGTCCCAGTTTTTTTCCTTTTTTTATTCGTAAATCAAACAAATAGTGAATTTTGGTGCTATTTTAACATGGAAAGGTTAATAACCAACAGTTTTTAATTCATACTTTAGGGATATGTATTAGAGATGGGCCGAATATTCATTTTATGTTCGGTCTTCGGCATATTCGGCAGCTTTATCGAATATTCGTATTCGGCTAAATCACCGAACATTCGGAATGAACATTTATTTTTAATTGAATAATACGATATCTTTTACTGTTGAAAGTATATTTTATTTATGGGTTACATCTACTCTTACTTACTCTAGTCTAGAATGCCTCAAATGCATAAATTTATACATTTATGTTTTTGAGGCACTGTAGATTTATTTCCGATTATAGCATACAGAAATTTGATAAAATGTTTTTGGAATCAAACAACATTAAATAAGAAACAATACATTACATTAGTACATTTCACTTTACTTTGGTCATCAGTTTCTCTAAAATAAGTCCAAATAGTAAATCTCCTGCCGCTCATTTTTATCATATAATTATCATAATGATTTCTTATATTTACGCGAACACTACACATTGATTAAAACTACTTTTACGGATTATATCGCGTTTAATTTTACTTTTATTTATTTTTATTTTCAATTCCCAACATTTCGGGTGCTTTCCAGCACCCATGGTCATGAGGAATTGAGGTGACTGACGTCCCAATGTCATTGTTAAACCCGGAGTACCTTTAGCTTTTTTACTATAAACAATAATTAAAAAAGCTGAAGGTACTCCGGGTTTAACAATGACATTGGGACGCCAGTCACCTCAGTCCCCCGCATTAAGGTTAAAGAACAGGAGAACGATCGCCGTAGAAAATAGTGTCCCAGAAATATGGACACCATCAGTGAGGCGCTTCGATCACATAGTGCAGTCAAAAGTCATTTTCAGTCTATTTTTTCGATCAGATGCTCAACCACATATACATCTATGCACAATAAAATATTTCTCATATTTTTCATAAAAAAAGAAATTTCAAATTTCAATGTGTGGTTTTTTGCTTTTTTATTATAAATTAGTGTATATTGATGAAAATAAATTATATTAATGTTATAAATGAATGATTTTCTGTTTAGTTTTCACAAATTATGTACAAAATACTATTAAAAATTCGGTTTTCTAACTTTAAAATCGGCTTAATAAAATCTATTAGTTTCTATTCAACTAAGATAAGTACAGAATAATAGCAAATAATATTACAATTCAAATGAAATTACTAATTTAATCGCCACGCGCCGATCTCGCGGAAATTATCTACTAATGCCTTAGCAGGTGCGCATTATTTGCAAATGGCCGGCCGGCCAACAAGGGGTTAAATTCTTTTTGTGTCAATTAGCAATTAGCAGAATTGAAAATATCAAAATTGAGAACTTACTATGGATTGACACACATGTGAAAGTCAGTGCTGATAATATGTTATCATGATATCTTTGCCATATTAATTATTTTTTTTTACAAAGATAATATTCTGGTGAGAATGGTTACTCACCAGCTTATGTCACAACTATAATGAATGAAACACTGTTGTACATCAGTATTTTCTTCTACTGCATGAACTCTTGCTTTGATTTGGGTCATAGCAATGAACCCAAGTTTCGTCCCCAGTTATAATTCTGTTCATAATTTCGTCCCTCCTCTCACTATATAGGTCTAAAAATTGCTGTTTCTGAAATGGTGTGAGTATTCTTTGCAACCATCTGGATTGACCTTAGACATGCCAAGATGGTCAAGAAGAAGAAGTTAAAATGATCGAAGATAATACGCCAGAAATTTTTGAGATCTGTATTTTCTTCAGACGAGCATTTTCAAGAACAACTTTTTCAACAAGAAGGAAGTTGCCTCAATTGGTTGGCCTGAGCACTGATCGTCTTCAATTAAATCTCTGCCTTGCTTGAAAAGTCTATACTATGCTATGCCATTTACAAATCATTGGTTTTTCAGGGCAACAGTCCTTTACTTCCATAATGATATGTGATGTATTTTCTTGTTTAATGAGAAACTTAATCACGGCACGAAACTTAATTTTCTGTATAGTTAGTGTTTATTTCCCAATTGACTTGTTTATCTGAATTTATAATTGTAGTATGTCACCAAGTAGTGACGATTCAAAAATCCTCCCCTGTCCTCTTACCGCTCCATTCTGCAAACTTTTTGACCTGCATTCGTAACATTGTTTTAAAAAAACATTATTTCCATTAACAAACTGTCAATGCTTACTACCTTACTACTGTGATTTAAATACTAAGAATGTGTATTGATAAAATATTTTTTCTTTCTAGGTAATTGGTTCAGGAAGGGGAGTAGGTCGTCAAATAGCAATCCAGTTAGCTGAACTTGGTGCAATTGTTCTCTGTGTTGATAAGAATGTTGCAAACAATGAAGAAACAGTTAAAATGATAAAGAGCAAGGGTGGTAAAGTTTATATTTATGAATGTGATATAATTAAGAGAGAAAATGTTACAGCCATGTCTGAACAAGTGAAAAGGGATGTTGGATTTGTAAGCATGCTATTTTACTGTTGCGGTATTCCAAGCCCTAGGTCCCTGTTGACACAACCACCTCAAGATATACATGAAACGTTGGATCTAACTTTGACTTCATACTTTTGGGTAAATGTATTTATATCCATATAATAATAAATAACACTGTGAGAATTGCTCAATGCTGTAACAAATTCTACACCAAAAGCCAGCTTCAAATCTAGTGGTGCACCTTTCTAATAAAGGCCACAGATGTGTTGTCACTGAGGAATAAGATGGAATGCATCACAGTCTAATTATCTCTCTATATCCTTCAGATTGGAACATAGCAGAGCAAACACTATTTGGTTGCAGAATTAGGTAAGATGGAGGTACTACTACCCCAACAGACTCCTAGGCAGGCAATGAGTATCCATACCACCTAGAAAATAAAATATTAATTACATTTAAAAATGCTGAAGTCATATGCTTCAGACTATAGTTGGGAAGAGTCATAAATATTGAGTCTGTGCTTACCAACTTTCTGCCCAGCCTACATACTGTTCAGTTTAAGGCACTGCGCCCATTTTTCGATGGTATTGGTAGTTTAGCTGCGATGTGCATTCATGAAATTAGGCGGCTGGGATTAATCCGAACAATTCCTCAGAGCACTCGTCGTGGTAAATGCGAAAGAAAATGCAAAGAGATGCAAGATCTCTGCATTGCCAGTGAATCGCGATGATCGGAAAGGACTCGGTCGTCGACGATTCGAGCCGGTCTGCGTTCGATGTGGTCAAGTGGAAGGAGCTGGCTCTGGGGAGCCCCAGCCCAGAGAGGGGAACAACAGTATTCCATGTGAGGCCGAACCTGCGCCTTGTAAAGTTGCAGGCGGGGTGTGCCGACATGAAATATAGTCCCACTCTGCTGAGCACACCAAGCTTTTTAGAGGCCAATTTGGCCTTCTCATCCAAGTGATGGAACTGCACGTCACTTGATATGTTGACGCCGAGGATTTCGATACTGGCTAACACAGCAAGGGCCTTGAAACTGAGGGAAAAAGAAAAGAACCTCTTTGTCATAACACTGAAGACAGAGAGGTTTTCTTTGGCGGTATACGCGTAAACTTGTGTTTTCTGAGGATTAAACTAAATCTAGTCTGATTTAGTCGCCCCCAACCCAATCCGAGACTTTATTCAGCAAAGACTCGACTTCTAGTGAAGTCCCCTGATTTTGCAGAAATTCACGAATAGCCTGGCAGGGGTCTCCTTGACCTTGTTGCTCATTTTGCCCGGAGCAGTTATTGTCTTGAGAGGAATTTTGCCGCCCCCCATTCCCCAGGATACGCTGGGAGGCCTGGGCACCCACGCTCAGGAGTGGAGTAGCTTGGTCGTAGGTGCTCAACGAGGGATTCCCATACGAAATGCAGAAGCAGAACTTCCACTTCATGCCGGTGTTCTGTGTATCACCCTGGCTCGAGCCGGTCCATATGTGCAACAGCAAAAGCTGCCGCGTGGCTCTACCACTGTTAAAACCACATTTATATCTACCTTAAAACCACTATTTATAGCATTTTAAAAGCACATTCCTTTTAATAATTAACTTTTTTATAGCTGATTGAGCATTTCATGCCTGAAATGAGAGCAAAGAATCACGGTCACATAGTCGCCCTAACCTCTGTAGCTGGCTTGAGCTATATAAAGGATCAAATGCCTTTGAGTGTAGCGCAGTTCGCTGTTCAGGGTCTTGCCGAGTCTTTGATGGAGCATTTAAGAATCACTAAGACTGATGGTGTATATGTCACTCTAACTCATATATATCCTTTCATTGTAGAAGACAGTTCAAATTTACGATTAAGGTAAGACATATAAACATACATCTACTATTATTACTATGACTACTGTCATGTGAAGGCGATACAAGAGAATTCTCGTGGTAGAGCCGTACTGCGGCTATATTATGGTTATAACACCATAGGGTCGGCTCAAATGGAGAAGGGTCACCACACTCACAGAATACCAGCTTAAAAAAGCAACTTAATGCTAGTGTGCTAGTGTTTCGTATCGTGAATCTAGAGAGCCGGATACCCTTTTTACTGGAAATGAGGCATTCCATCTTAGTCGGGTATGACTAGTACTCAGGGGTGACAATGCATCTGTATTTTGAATCTTAATCTAGGATAGATGAAGGTGTCTATGAGTCACAGCATCCACTTACCATCAGATGGATTTTGTGGACAGACGGTCATTTCGAAACCATAATGGTCACTTGTCATTTAACTAAGAAACCATAAAAAGAATTCATCACCATGGTTGTCGTGAGGTAACTTTGGCATAAAATAACCAGACCTGCGATGAGTAACGGCGTAAAAATTGCAAGATTTCTGATGTTGCCAATATAGAGAAGATATTGCAGACTAAGTTTTCTGCGTTAATCTGTCCAAACATTAATAATTAAAAATTTAAAGTAGTCGGCGTTAACTATGACATCGGGACGTCGAATACCTCAGTCCCTCCCCGTGATTGTGCTGTAGATGCCCTAAACGTCGTGGATTAAAAAAATTTAAAATTAAACATTAAATATACCACCCTTTATCCGCACCATGAGGAACAATATAATAGAAATGGCCCCGAGTTCCCGGCGCCCCTTTAATGGGGCAGGGGTGCGAAGAATCTCCGGGAGGAAAACCGGCGACGAGGTTCGCCACCCGTCACGTTCTGTCTCCCGGAGAGGCGAAAAGTGGATTGCAGAGGTCCGTCTGGCTACGTTGAATGTATGTGGGGCAATGAATGATAAAATGGATGAAGTATGCGATATGATGAATGATAGAGGAATAGATGTGTTATGTGTAAATGAGACGAAAAGGAAGGGAAAGGATGTCACTACACATGGCATGTATACCGCATACTGGTCTGGTGTAGACGAGATCGAGCGGGCATGCCAGGGAGTAGGTATCATCCTTTCAGAAAGAATGGGCCAATGTGTGAAAGAGTATGAATGTGTAAGCCCAAGACTGCTGTGGATACGAATGAAAGTGGGCTTAAAGAAGTTGTTTGTGTTAGGGGTCTACGCCCCAGACATGTCTAAGCCCACTTATATCCGAGAGCAGTTTTGGGAAATGGTAAGGATGGTGTTAATGGAGTGTAAGGGAAATGAAAATATTATTATGCTAGGAGATTTTAATGGAAGGGTTGGGGTGAGGAGGCTTGGTTATGAAAGGATATTGGGAACGTTTGGTGATGAAAGTATAAATGAGAATGGTGAAAGTCTCCTCACCGTATGTATGGAAAAGAATCTTTTTGTGACGAACACTTGCTTTCGCCACAAGAGGATTCACATGTATACTTGGGAAAGAGGTGACGATAGAAGCATGATAGATTTAATAATTGTGGATGAAAGATTGAGGGGCGCAGTTGTAGATACAAGGGTTTACCGGGGTTCTAACGTAGGAACGGATCATTATTTGGTTCTATGCCGAATTAATGGTCTATTCAGGCGTTGGCGCCATCGGTCATCTGTGTCTACCACTGCGTTACAGCGTATTAGAACAGAAAGGTTACAAGATGAAGGTGAGAAAAAAGAAGTTCAAATGTAGACTGAAAGAAAATATAAGTGGTTTGGATGAATTATGTATGAAGGAGTTAGACTTGGAGAATGTATGGCAAAATGTAAAGAAAGGTTTAGTGGATGCAGCTACCGAAGTATGTGGTGTTAGTAAGAGAAAGAATGAAAGGAAAAATAATACGTTATGGTGGGATGATGAGGTACGTATGGAAGTTGAAGCAAAGAAGAGAGCATGGCTAGATTTACTAGCAACAAAGGCTGGTAATTCTAGCGGTACGAATGATGATATTGAAAGAAAAAAGGCAGTCTTTAGACATCTTAATAAGAGAGTAAAAGAAGTAGTTGAAAGAAAAAAGCAAGAAAGAACGGATAAGAATGATAGAAGAATATCGGATAATTTCCAGGCAAATATTAAAATGTTCTGGAAACTTGTAAGAACTGCCAGGGGACATTCAAAACAGCCTATGATGAATGCTATAAGAGACGAGAATGGCTATATTCTGAATGATGAAGTTTTGAGTTTAAAGAGATGGAAGGAATATTTTGAAAGCGTGTTTATGAGTGAGGAGACAACGTGTGTACTAAGTGAAGTAGAAATTCCGAAAGAAGAGGAAAGAGGTAGCGAGATTAGTGTAGGTGAAATAATGAAAGCAATGAAAAGCATGAAAGCAGGTAAGGCTGCCGGATATGATAGAGTTTCACTCGAAATGCTAAGGGCTGGAGAGGAAGTGGTGGCAGGCCTGCTGCACACCTTGTTTAATTTATGCTGGGAACTGAAGCGGGTACCGGTAAACTGGTGCAAAGCCGTGATAGTCCCAGCATATAAGGGAAAAGGGTCGCAGCAGGACTGTAAAAACTACCGTGGCATCAGCCTTCTTAGCATTGTGGGAAAACTGTATGCTAAGGTACTGATTGAAAGGGTCATGAAAGAAACTGATGGAAAAATTTGGGATGTGCAAGCAGGATTTAGAAAGGGAATGGGATGTACAGATCAAGTCTTTTCCATGCGCATGATCGCGGAGAAGTTTTTGGCCAAAAACCAAAAGGTTTTTTGTGCGTTCATAGACTTGGAAAAGGCCTATGACAGAGTGAATAGGGATGTGCTATGGCAAACACTGAACTCATTTGGGTTGAGCGCTGGCTTGATACGGGCATTGGAGTCCCTTTATAGGGACTCTAGTGCTTGTGTTAGGATCAACGGGGTCTACTCGGACTGGTTTGACATCCATAAAGGTGTCAGACAGGGCTGTGTAGCTTCCCCGTGGCTGTTCAACCTATTTATGGACAGTTGTTTGCAAAATTTGAAAGTTGAAGAATGCGGATTAAGAATGGGTGAGTTAACCGTCAAATGCCTTTTGTACGCCGATGATCAAGTTATACTTGCGTCGTCGGCGGCCGAGTTGCAAATGATGGTTACATTAATGAACAGATCATTAAAAGAAAGGGGTATGAAAGTGAACGCAAGTAAGACGAAGGTTATGGTTTTTGAAAGAGAAGAAAGTAAAACGATTTGTGAAATAAGAATAGAAGGGGAGTTGATCGAGCAAGTAGACGAGTTTGTATATTTGGGCTGCGTATTTAGCAGGGATGGGAGATATGATAAGGATATAGAACGACGAGTGAATGCGGGAAATAGAGTAAATGGGGCCCTGCACTCTATTGTGAAGAGTCAAAATGTGTCGAAAAAGGCACGTATGGCAATTCACAATGCTGTGTTGGTCCCTACTTTAACATATGGTAGTGAAAGTTGGGTGTGGCAGAAGAAGCACGAGAGTAGAATGAACGCAGTAGAAATGCGGTCGTTAAGGAGTATGTTAGGGCTGAATCTTAATGACAGGGTAAGAAATTGTGTAATAAGAGAAGAGTGTGGTTTGCAAGATGATGTTGTGACCAGGATTAAGAAAGGAATGCTTCGGTGGTTTGGTCATGTGGAAAGAATGAATGAGGAAAGAGTGACAAAGAAAATTTATGTTGCAGAAGTGAATGGCAGAGTCGGAAAGGGACGTCCTAGGCGAAAATTTATCGACCAAATTGGCGATTTATTGAAAACGGGCCAAATTAGGAGTACCCTTAACCGACGAGCATGTATGCGGAGGTGTATGGATGTGAAGGAGGCGAGAGAGGTGTGTCAGGATCGTGCCAAATGGAAGTCTGTAGTCTCTGCCTACCCCTCTGGGTGACAGGCGTGAGTGTTTATGTATTTATGTATGTAAAATTAAACACGATAAAATCCGTAAAATTAGACTTTTGCATCTGTTTAAAATATATTTCTTCATAATTGCAAGTTTTCTCACATTGAATAGCTTTTCCCCAAAAATGTTATTTTTATATTAATATTATTTGGTAATTGTGCACATTGTTAAACATGCAGTTAATTAACTGTGAATCCAAAGAAAAATTTGTTTGGATGAAATTTGCTTCCAATGAGGGCGACGATCACGACTTTCTTCCACCAGGGCGGCGCTACTTTGCTTACGGTGACACATTGCAACAACTAACTTCGTTTAAACTAGCGACACCTGGTGATCGGAAAATTGTTAGCCCTCATTAAAACAATAGATGTAGTTTCATCTTTTTAAAAAGCGTTACCCCCACACTAGGATTTTCTCCTGTATCGTGTGGGTAATTTACTTACATGAATTGCACAAGAAAAAACATCGAGACCCAAATTAATTATTTACTGGCTGTACAAATACTTATTTTGTGCAAAATTCTAACCCGCGACCGTCAGCGCCGAAACACAATGATAAGCCACTGCCACTTTGGTTCCTTTGTTCTTGGTTTTAAGTATAAGCCTTCGGTTGCGTGTCAGTCACATTGTACGGAGCATTTAAAACGTGACTGACGGCAGTTTAAGTATTAAGTAACTTGAAAGAATGAAAAAATATATTTAACAAGTGTTTTCTTGTGTTGCAGAATATCGAGTTATTTTGGAACGATAACACCTGAAAATGCGGCCAAGTCAATTCTGGACAGTGTACGACGCAACTATCCAGAGGCATCTGTACCAAAACACTTACTGTACCTTGGCCACACTCTTAGAATATTGCCCAGAAAGGCGACAGTACTCATCAGAGATTTACTTGATACTGGAGTAGATTTTGCATGATGTACGAAGAAGAACATAAATGAGGAAAGACTAATAATTTATGAAACAGTTGTATATAATTATGTATGAATGACAAAAAATATTATGTAAATATTAGAAATTGAATCCCCTAATTTTTTAGTCTTCTCATTAAGTATTCGTGATAAATAAGTATTATAATATTTAATGTAAGGACGAAGACATCCCCTAAATATATAAAATGACTGTATTTTTATAGTGTAATTAAAATGTTGTTCCTGTATTGCTAGTAAATGTTGTAAAGAAAATTAATTTAAATAAATAAATGTATTTTATGTTTAAGTGTATTTAATTTATGTGGGTGTAATTACATATTTCTTTTTATAACATTATGAGCTTACGTATCCGTTCTAAGATTTGTAAACTATTAGTCAATCATATTTAAACTGTAGAAAAAGTGTACTGTGAATATAAAAGAATAAATAAAAAATAGCTAAGTGGTTACAGCTTAAAATAGGGTTTGTACATGTAGACTACATATAAGGCCAATCTACCTACCTAATGATAGCCCGCTTGATAGTATGGAAAGAATTATAGGTCAGACAGATCATGGACTAATTTCGTTTAAAAATTGACCTCATATTTCTAAAAATGAATCTGTAGTCTTTAACGAATATGTCAACATACGGGAAACTAAACAGATAGATCTCCGAATGCATACGGCGTGACACACTACTTCAGCTCCTACTGAAGAAGCAATTGAACAAAACCAAGGTTCTAAAGTCTACCACAGTTCCTGTCGGAAAGAGCCAACTATCGAAGTTGAAGATCGATTATGATGGGCTCATTTCCGAGAAATATTTGATTCTGAATAAGATTGATAGGTTCTACGGACAGCCGTTCAAATCGTCGTTAGATCTTCACGTAAGTGTGAAAAACGATCCAAGAGAAAGTCTCATTCAACACCATTCTGATGATATCCCGGACCTCAGTTTAAACGAGATTATAATGGTTGAGGATGGAATTATAGCTGAACTTCTGAAAGCACCCATACGTAAAGTCCTTCAGAAGCTTTCCAATTACGTCCTCAATACTCCATGGTGGCACTGGTACTACTTCGGAGGCGTGGAGTAGTTCGTTGTCCTCCAAGAAAGGAATACGGTCGCGGTTGCGGTCTTGCTCTCCAAGAAAGGCAATATATTATCTCCAGACGGTATTTACGTCACGCGTTACGCTTATGCTGGCGGCCAATCGCCGTGAGATTACAGTTGTACCTACCTTCCGCGGTAGAAACTTGGTCGTCTGTAGAGCCACATGCTAAATCCGCCATCAGGTTCATGAAAGCTGGTGCTTACGAGTGTTTGTTTTTAGGCCCCATGGCCAGCAAATTGAAATCCGGGGGATGGGGGCCTCATGGCGAAAGCATTGGTCAACTTGTCTCCGCGAGACGGTTAAATAACTTGCATTTACCCTTGTAAAAAAGACTAATATCCGACTAAGTGGGTCCAACATCAGGAGATAACATTAAATGAAACTAACTTTATTTTATTTATTTAAAAACTTAAATGTTGCACTTTAATGTAAAGGGATCATAGGGCGGACATCATGCCATGTGGCATTATCTGTCAGTCAACCCTGGGTGCCAAGTAAAATTGTTACATAAATAAAGTGAAAATATATTAAAATATATACAGGTACATAGTACAAATTTTTTATAGCTTAGGTGGCAAACAAGCACACAGTCCAACTGATGGTAAGTGGATGCTGTGGACCATAGACATCTACAATTATTCTCAATTAAGCATCAAAATGTAGATGCGTTGTCACCCCTGATGACTAAGATAGAATGCCTAGTCTCCAGTAAAAAGGGTCTCCGGTTCTCCACAACACATTTAAATGTATATACATATAGCATAATATGTATACATACAATAATAAATACACACATACACATATATATAATGTGTATACATGCTTACAAACTATAAATAAATATCTGTACGAATACATAAATATTTGAAGAAAAAATAATGTCCGTTAGTAATTGGTACTTTGAAGCTTTGAACGATAGGAAGATATGTGGTCATATTTACGTAAACCGAAAAATAACCTTATGGAATTATAAAGAAGGTGCTCCAAGTTAGAGCGTCCAGTATATATATCGGCGCGGCGCGGTGGTCCGTGTTGCTTTATAGCCGACATCAATGAGAATTAACGAGCGGAGGATATAGACTCCAACACTTGATAGAGTAATGATCTGGTAAAACCTGCACAGGACGTCGATGGAGGCAAGTGTTAAGGATCGTGCTTGTTGGTATTACATGGGAAATAGAACTATGTTCGCAATATACTCGTAAATGGTTGTAGCACTGAATCAATAGATATGAATTGCTTTGTAAGAGTAGAGTTTCGGAATCTATCGTAGTGTCACCCTGTTTTGTTCCGTGAGTTCCTTTTGGTATAATTAGTTGTATGTTATTTGTAGTGTATGTTATTGGTATTTCAAAATTGTACCTGGTAATATTTTATTACAAATGTCAACATAACAATTTTCTAGTTGACTGTGGCGCCATCTGGCCATCACATCTGATTCGTTTTCGTCGCGACTTGAAAAACTTTTGAATATACAAAATTGTACATAAATAATGTGTTGTTAAGTGTTTGTGTTTTGTGATAAATTTATATAAACCATAAGTGAGTTTTATTTGTATTTTATTACACTGTGGAGTTCTTGAAAGTAAGTTTCTACACATATAATTATAATGATATTAATATAGCGCAGTCAACAAATTCTCGATCAATATAATATGAAAATAAAATATGTTATTCTTCGATTATTAAGGTAATGTCTACAAATAAACAAACTGTTTACATACCTTTAAGCTTCTAAATTTCTGTTCCTTCTCGTAGATCATCGGAGCTTTATGGGTGCTTTCAAAGCTTTTGAGATCATTATGAGCTGTCACTTTCTTACAATTTTTTTTTATATATTACACACATATATATACATAGCACAATAAGGCTTTTTTTCTTAGAATGTCTAAAAATGTATTTAAATTTTATTTCCCCAGCAATATCATTGATATTATAATATCATTTCGTGTCATAATTGCGTTTAATGATTTGCGTCAATAACTCTACTAAAAAAATTTAAGAAAAATTGGATACATAATATATATAGAACCACGAGAGTTAGAGAAGGGAAAACTAAAACACAAAATTTTTAATACCAAAGTTTTATTAATGAAATAGATTTGGTAAGACTGGCAAGGTAAACCTGATTGTAAATTAACAATTAAAAAAATGTTATGAATTACTTTCTAGATAAAATATAAGTTCATCATAGGGTATTTGACAATTTGTGAAACTACAATATTCATTTATAATATTTGATAAATATGTATGTGTAATACTTCGAATTTCATTTCAATAATTTAGTGATCAAATACTGTAATATTCCATATTTGTTTGCAATGCTATGTGTGTGTTGTACATAAGAGTGCATTTATTGGCCAACAAACTGTGTTTACAGTTTGGCAGTATTAATGTAGCGTGATGCTTTTGTAAAAGTTATTAAAAAAAACAACGGATTAAAAATTTTAATAATTTTTTTATCAAATATTGGTAGGTGTACTCTTTCCTTAATTAAATATTTCTCTCTTAGTTTTGTAATTTTTATAACTAATTCATCCCACTGATGTATTATTCTGTCCATAATTAGGTATTCAAGACCGGATCTTTAGTGCTTATGATTTGCCATCAAAAATACTTGCATTATTTAATAATTATATTATGTAATTTAAGATACAGTGTATAAACCATAATAATTGAAAAATATTATTATTTAACATGTGATGGTTTAATGCTTGCACAAATCATAAAAGGTAACTCAAATAAAAAAAATAAAAACCCCAAAACAAAAAGAGCTGTTGATCTTCAAATAGCTGAACAGATTTTCTTGAAACATAGGTAAGAACACTGGATTAAGACAACTTTCAAACGAAAACAACTTAATCAAAATTGGTTCATTCATTCAGAAGCTATGATGCCACAGACAGACACAGATGCACACTACAAACTATATGTTTGTATATGATGGAATACAATTCCAATTAGTAGATGATGCTAGCGGTATTTTAAAACACGCTATAGTTCAACCAAATTGTGAAACATCAAACCTTTTGCTATGATAATTTTGGAGTGTTCAAAAACCTAGCGGGAATTTTTGTGAACTGTCTGCACAGCAGATAGGTTAAAATATTATAACTCTGTAATTATGTGGGGGGTTGAAAAATTTATGTTTATAAGCAGATAGTAGAAGGGGATAGCTACTACATCTGCATGCCTAACACCTCAGTCTCAGAAAATCTGTTTACTTCTACCCAATCCTAATATGTAGGATTTGATATGTTATATTAGAAGTGATATTGGTTCAAAAGTAATAACTTTTGTCATTCAGTTCAGTTTACATTTTTGAAAGACATATTCATTAACTCATTTAAAAAAGGCTGATGAGAATAACTAATTGATTTACAAGCTCCTTGAATTAACATGTATTATTATTAATATGAGGATGCTCAAGGTCGCTCAGCGAGCTATGGAGAGTGCTATGCTCGGAGTTTCCCTGCGTGATAGACTCAGAAATGAGGATATTCGCAGTAAAACCAGAGTGACCGACATAGCCCAACGGATTAGTAAGCTGAAGTGGCAATGGGCCGACCATATAGCTCGAAGAACCGATAACCGATGGGGAAGAAAGGTTCTTCGAGTGGCAGCCTCGTACCGGTAGGCGTAGTGTAGGGCGACCCCCCACTAGATGGAGTGACGACCTGGTAAGACATGTAGGAAGTCGATGGATGCAGGTGGCTCGGGACCGTGCTTTGTGGCATTACTTGGGGGAGGCCTATGTTCAGCAGTGGACTTGTGAAGGGCTGTAATGATGATGATGATGATTATTAATATAATATAAATTAAGTATTGCACTTTTTATTTAAATTTTGACAGGCTATGAATGTTCACAATATCATCCCGTGGGTGTCTTAAGAGGCAACAAAGGGAAATAAAATGGCATGTGCAGCAGCATCTTTCTGAGAATAACTTAAAAAGAACCGCATTTCCCAACCTGCTTGCCAAGCATAGCAACTAAGCTATATCCACCTCTATACTACTGTATGAGGCAATCTATGAGGGAAGCCTATGTTTGGCACAGGACTTAATTCATATGGAGTTATCTTGGAATTGAAAATTTTATCTGATAAAACCAAAAGTAATTTTATTATTAGTTATATATTACGTAGGTACCATGACTGTAACAAAGTTCACCCTGGAAACATAACAATGTAAACAACAATTTTAAAAATTTAATAACAAGCATGTTGAGGTATGGCCATCTTTTAGTGAGTCATACATTATCCTAATGGTTTAGGGATGAGTATTGTTATGAATAAGAAAGCCATTGTTAAACAAACTGACCGTAAATAGACTGACATGTTCAAGATTTCCTCTACATATCTTTTTAAATGGCTTTAAATCAGTTTTTATTTAGATATTGCGTTTGGGTCATGTACATGAAGTTGTTGAAATTGATTTCTCAGTGTAACTTAAGAGCATTGTTGATTACACATTATATCTGTCTTTCTTTTACCTTGCATCAGGGTCTTTATGGTTTGCTTAGGTTAGATTCAGTTTTTCAATATTGCTTTTCAGGGGTAAATGTACCCAATACGCTTTTTACCAATGTAAAATATATGTATGTGTTTTTTATGTATGTTATCTCGTAACTTTTCCCTAGATGAACTGATTTTGATAATTTATTTTTATTTGAAAGCTGGTGCTTTTTGTGTGGTCCCATATAAATTTAATCAAAATCTGACCAGTAGTTTTTGAGTTATGTTTAATAATGCCTATTTAATTGACTTCAAATATATGGATTCGGTTCTACTGAAGTTTTTAATTTTACCACTTGTTCAGTAAAAAGATGTACCTAGTATTTTTTCCAATATGAACTGACAAAAATTAAAATTTTTTTTTATAATGCGGACAGTGTTGCCAGATGCATTGATCCATTTATCTGTATGAGTAATTTCTACAATTTTTAATAATTTAGTACATTCAAAATAATCAGAACAAATAATTTGGCTGCCTAAGATTTTGTACCTAAATGTATATAACACTTGTTTAATAAAACCATACCAACCATTCAAATTATTTATTCTGCTTCTTTTGAATAAACTAAATTATTCACAGATTTTTTATTTTCATATGTTTCATATTTATTACAGATTTTAAAATCAAAACACAGAATATTATAATAATAGTTCTTTATTAACATTTTCATAGTTTACATACTTTTTACAAATATATACAAGTACCCGGATGAACGAGCTTTGCTCGTTATTTTTTTTAAATTAAATTTAAATACAAATTACATACTGATGAATAATATTTTTTGATCTTATTGACATAATAGAAAACACTGAACGGGTTATTTGAATAAAAAATCATGAGTGCAATTAGTTTAATTAAAATTTTCGTATTTTTAAAAAATATTAAAAAACGGCTCGAAATAATAGATTTTATCATAAAAGAAGGGAACTTGAAAAAAAAAGGAAAAAAATCGGACCGAAGACAGGACGCGAACCAAGGCATAACGATTTCGCGACCGCTCGATATCCACTTGAGCTATTACAACCATTAACACAGTGTCAAAATTTACCTTCTTGTATTGTAGCAGTTTTTCATTGCCTGAAAACACGGACAAAAAGACATTTTCTAAAAATAAATCCTAGCTAGATCGATTTATTGCCCCCGAAACTCCCTGGACACTAAATTTTATGAAAATCGTTGGAGCTGTTTCAGAGATTCCGATATATATATATATATATACAAGAATTGCTTGTTTAAAGGTATAGGATACATTATGAGGACCAATTTGAAATGATCTCCTAAGTCTCCTAGCTGAGTCTCCCTCCCTGAGTCTCCTAGCTATATTTACCTTAGGCAGACATACTTGTTCTGCCTTTTTTGAATGAACAATTTTTTTTGTATGTACATACAAAATTATTAACTGAAAAGAGAAAAACTTATCTGTAGGATTTTGTTTGAGCAACATTGAATGCACAATGCTATGGTTTTTTATACCTACCAGCAAATAATTATTTAACTACCTGTAGGTAATAAATATAACATTTAATATTTGTTTTTATTTTACTTTTGCATCAATAACTTTTTTATAATTCGTAGGATAGGTCTCAACACATGCAGTTATTTATTGCATTCCTTACAGCCTATAAGAGCATAAGGCACCCCAATAGATTCACGAAGATTGCCATACTTGCCACCCAAGGCAACCCAAGTTTTTAATTATTTGAGGCTTATCAGGAAGATATTGCTGCCTACCATCCATGGGATTATACGTGGTAGTGGATTCTTTTACGCCGCCACTGCACGGCACGTTTCCATATGTTTAGAGATATTGAGATTTACTTTACTGACCATCTTTATTTGGTTCCAAGTTTATTTTTAAATTTTCTGCTTTTGTAACAGAAAAGATGGTAATTTTATTTAATCCAAACTTTATGAAATATTTATAATAAAATACTCCTTAAGAGAGTATAGTATCTACCATGTTCCCTTTTAATAATTAAACCTGTTTTTTTATCTTTAGATTTTTCTTATTTAAGTACATAATTTACTTGAATAGTTCCTAATTGCATTGTATTGATTGGATGTTATTTGTACTCCAAATTAACCCAAAATTACATGACTCAATATGTGAATGTCGTGTACACTTGTTATTGATATACACCATATCAGAGAGTATAGAACTGTGTATGCTGTATGTTTTCGTGATTATGTCATATTTGTGTATTTTAAGTGTACTTGTTAAATAAAATAAAAAAATAAATAGAAATGCGTTTATATTTACGCTAAATGGAGCGTTTATTACTCTCCTCGATTATCTGTATTTCATACAATTCTCCGGCTTATGATTAATTGCTCCTAATGATTTAAACCATTAACGGGAGGTTTTTTGTTAATTTATATAAAGATGCTTCGGTTGCCTTGGTATTTTTCTCGCGATTTTATTATAGTGAACAATAGAACATTTCATTTTTGTAAAGCCCTATTTGGCATGAAAAAGTAAAAAATACGTCGGTTTGTTGAATGGTTCAATGAATTTGGTTAGTATTGACAGAATCAGCATTAAATTTATCTGTAATAGATCCGAGTTATTGTGGTTTTTGTAGGCTTTGAAATTGATCACCCATTGTATCTATTATACACGCAAGAAAACTAATATTATAACGTGTTTATTTTTAACTTCATTTAGGACCGATATTTCTATCATCAGATAAAATGTCGTTATAAATAACGAATAAAGTTTTGTAGAATCTTACTCTTTTTTAAAAGACACTTGCAATTCTCCTGGTATTACAGTTGTTCATGGGCTGCGTTAGTCACTTATAGTCAGGTGAGCTGGGTGCTCATTAGTCCTCTTACAACAAACGTCCGTTAATTGAAGAATTAAAAGCATATACGCATAAGTAATAATTAAAAAGAAATTCTTTCTGCAAAGGCGGTATAAAACGGGACGGCGACCAACAAATATTTTTCGTTCCGACATCTACATTTATCCTTGATTAAGATTCAAAACTCAGATGCGTTGTCAGCCCTGAGGACTAAGATGCAATGCCTCGTTTCCAGTAAAAAGGGTCTCCGGATCTCTACACTCACCATACGAAACACAGCAGTATTATGCTGCTATTTTACGCTGGTGTTCTGTGAGAGCGTGGTCCCTCCCCGATCAGGCCGACCCGTTCGTGCTACAACCATTATATAGCTGCAGCATTGCTCTGCCACGTATGATGACCGGTAGTAAAGTTATTCGTCGTATAAATTGAAATAATCATTTCTTTTGCTATTTGTCGAAAAATCTTTAATGATTTCTTATATTTACGCGAACACTACACATTTAAACAAAACTAGTTTTTTTTTTATTTACGCATTTTATCGCGTATAATAGAACTTTACCTATGACATTGCAGTTCTGCAGTACTGGCCATTTCAAATCAAAATTATTTTTGTTTGGCTAAGAATACTAATTTCAAATTAATTTTATTTTAAAAACATATATTTTTTTTTAAAGTTAGTCCTGTGTTTATTGATTAGCGTTATTTTTTCATTTGCATTTGAATCTTTTTCGTCATCATGGATACGTTAAAAATTCGATTAATTATAGGATATGAGTACCGTCGTGGCGTGGCAGCAACGCGACACAAGCGGCACGCAACATCAACGACATTTACGGAGCGAAAACTACAAACGAACGCACCACCAGTTATTGGTTTGCCGTCTTCCTTTCTTAAAATTTCCTCCTGAAAAATGAACCCTGAAAGTGGTCGTCCGAAAACTTTGGCCGATAATGTCGATTTTGGAAGCTGATGGTATTCAATCTACGGCTGAAAATTAGCAGCAGCTTTCGACGTTAAAATCAAAACTATGTTGGTCCATTTGCGTCAAATTTGCAAGGTAAAAAGCTTGATAAATGGGTGAGACGTGCCTTGACAAACGAAGGAATTTCGTACCGCATTGTTACCTACGACGAAAAATGGATTCTGTTTGACAATCGTAACCGCTCAGAAAATTGGTTGGATCCTGGTTTAGCACCTTCACAATGCTCTAAATGAAAACTTACCTCCAGAAGAGTGATGGTCAGTGTTTGGTGGTCTGGTGGAGGTGTGATTTGTAATAGCTTCTTATCAAATGGGATGAGTTCCTGCAGATGAGTACTGTGAACACAATGATGGAGAAGCTTGCACGTCTCCAACCAGCTTTGGTCAATTGGTCGTCTATGCTGCTCCTCCACGAGAGCGCGCGACCTCATAGTGTATGCATACTGCTTGAAAGCTCTCCAAGCTCTGAAAGCTAATCCGCCGTACTCATAAGACCTTGCACCTACAGACTTCTACTTATTCCAGAGTTTGGATTACTTTTTGGGGGGGAAATAAATTCAATACCCGAGAGGCAGAACGAAATGCCTATGAAGGATTTGTTGCCTCCCGTCCAACTGATTTCTTCAAGAAGGGCATCAATAAACGGCCACTGCGTTGGCAAAGATGTATCGATTGCATGGGTGATTACTTAAAAATGTAGAATTTTTTTTTTACTTATTTCATTAAAAGACGAAAATTAACTTATTTTGTATTCGCTACTTTACGAGTACTTTACAGTACCCACGGTCACGAGCCTGAGGTGTTCGATGGCCCAATGTCATGGTTAACCACGGGTACCTCCAGATTAAAATTATTAATTTTTGTTCAAATCTACGCAGTATGAACTTATAGTATCCTGAAGTCTTGCAGTGTTGTTGTTGTGTTGTATGCTTGGGTTGGGATTTAATTTTATTAATTATAGGATCCCAGCAAGTGCTAGCACCCAGCCGTCTTCTCTATTTAATTAGAATGTTTTTTGATTTCAATGGCCTCTCGAATCATCCTTGGAAAGGATCGGTGGCGAGGATTTGTGATCTACAAAATCTGATGTAGTGACGGGGGCGATCCTGCACGTGTTAACAGACTGCAGACTTTCCGAAGCGTCGATTCTTCACAACAGCTATTTGATATTGAACTCCTGCATTTTGCAGAGGGATATTACATTTAACTGATGGTAAAGACATATTTATCTTGTTTTGCAGTTTGAAGTATGTTTTAATGGAAGCACGCTTTAAAATGTAGCCACTCTTGTCAGTGACACCTCTGATATATGGTAGTACAGCAGACACACACTCAATTGTGGCTGGCTTCACTCGCTCACTGTACCGTAGGCGTACCCGAAGCTTGTCGTCGTGAAAAACTGGCCAGGTATTTTCTGTCACAGATCCCTCGTGCTGTCTGAAACAAACATTTACCCACGGTAACTAACTGTGGGAATCACCGTTTAAATATCTATCTTTTTCTGTACACGGTGTGGCTCAAGGTGTTATCAGGATACCGAATTACTAATACATCTAGAAAAGCTAAAGAATTGTTTGCTTCTAACTCCATTGTGAACTGAATTTTAGAATTTATGGAGTGAACATTGTCTTCGAATACGCCCACGTTTGTGCCAAAGAAAAAAAACACAAAGTAGTGTTTTAAGTTTTGATACAATGTGATGATTATCACCGTGTCTTTGACATTGCATCCGATGAGTTTCAGCCGACCTTCCATCTTATATAGCATCTTATCCAGATATTATTCCTGTAACGTTACAGCGGATTGGGATGCCTTAGAAAAATAAATGTATGTGTTAGCTTGTGTACTTTAGCACTAGTATATTTCATACGCAGTTCAATATAGTACAATCATCCTGACGTACGAAATTTGTCACCGTATTCGTAATCGGCAGGGATTACATTTAGTGATGCAACGAATACTACTTTTACGAATACGAATATCTCGCCATAGTAATAAATAACTAATTAATTTGAAGATTTTCTATTGTTCTAATAATTAGAATTTACAATAGGCAAGTTTTTATTTAAAAAAAAAACATAAAATTTGTAAATTTTCTGGTATTAGGCGATTTATTTATTCAGTCTGGATGTTCCCAGCCGTTGAAAAAAGCCTTTTCAAGGCCTTTTCAGTGAAAAATATTTTTGGGCGAGTTTTTTCAGCCTTGGAAAATGGACGCCTTGGATGGGAGCCCCGTTGTTGCAACTAGGGGCACGTATTTTTTCGCGCCGACAACGCGCGTTTTCCAAATCTGCCAGTAATTAGAGTTGCCTACAAAAATATTAGTTTTTAAATATTCGTGATTAGTATTCGCCGAATACGAATATTCGGTAAATGTCTACAATTTGGTGAATATGAATATTCGTATTCGTATTCGTTGCATCACTAATTACATTATTTATTGACATCAATGTTAAGCGAAAGTATCGAATTTAAAACGAAATATCTACATTCGTATAGTTTATTTAGTATATTTTTTTATTTCTTCAGTTATGTAAATCACGTATAGTTTCTACAAACGAAATGGAATATTTATCACAGTTTAATATTAAATCCGACCCGAAGATTAGTTTTCGAAATTCAAATAACAACTATGTATTCACGCGCGTGACTAACAGAAACACGTTAATTGCGAAAGGTTTTGCTAGTTTTTATGTTGTTGAAAAATGAGTTTTAAATTATTTTAAGCTATCCCATTATAAGACTGCCGGCAGTTTAACTTTCAATATTGAAGATTTTTTTATTATAATATGCGTTTTAGCATAGTGCGGGTCATAGTTTACATATAGGTTAGCACGTCTAAAGATGGAACAGTGATGTATCAATTTAAAAAAGGCGATTAACGACACTAATGAAGAAATAATTTATCAACCAAACTTTTTTATAGCATTTGGTGACAAACGAGCACACAGTCCACCTGATGGTAAGTGGATGCTGTGACCCATAGGCATCCACATTCATCATCAATTAAGAATCAAAATGAAAATGCGTTGTCACCCCTTTTTTTTTTTTTTTTTTTGCATGGGTAAATGCCTACGCATACCCGCCTCGCGGGGGCAAGGACGGGTTATGTCGGACTCGCACCGACTAAAACCCCATGGTGTTCCACCTTTGTCGCATATTGGCAGGGCTACGGGAACGCTTTCGCACACATCCGCGGCCCTACTAGCGCCTGCCGCCCCATGGCAGCACCTCCTCGGGAGAGGAAAATTCCTCCCCGTTCTCCTTCCCAGGTAAGGCGCACCAGAACACATGGCGCGCCTTCCTCCACGGCCTCCAATTACGTCTGTGCAACAGACGCCCCCGCGTCCGATGCACAAAGACCATGGGGCCAGGAAAAACGAGCACTTAGAAGTACTAGCCTTCCCGACCCCAGCGGCGGATCTGGTCTATGGCTCCGCCGCCAACCAAGATTCGGCTGCGGAGGGTAAGGAGAGCGGCGCCTCGCAATACCGACAATCCTCTCCCCCCGCAGCCCCACCACCACCGCATCAACGGTGCGGCCCCGTTTGAGTCGCGAAGGATAGGGCGGGTGGCGCATCGCCATACCAACACTCCTCTTTCTCCGCGACTCCACCTCGGCTGCAGCGGTAGAGGGTGCGCGAGTCCCCACTCGCTGCAGTCCACCAGCACACATCCGAAGTGGGCTCCCCAAGCCCACTCGGAGTGGCCACCTCAGGCCGGCCCTTCACCTCGGGCCAGCCACGTGGGTTCCTCTTTGTTCACCGTGGGAGACCAAGCCACGGCTACTAAGCCCCCCCGCCACGACAAGGCGGGAACCCGTTCGGGGGGGGCGTTGTCACCCCTGAGAACTAAGATGGAATACCTCGATTCCAGTAAAGGGTCTCCGGTTCTCTACACTCACCATATGAAACACAGAAGCATTACTCTGCTACGAGTATGTTACGCTGGTATTCTGTGAGAGCGTGGTCCTGCCCCGGTCGAGCCGACCCATTCGTGCTACTACCATAATATAGCTGCAACTGATCGGAAAAATTGCATATTCTTAGCTGTGTGATTTTCTTTTCTGTCAAATTAGAACTTGTTGTACGATTAGTTATCATTGCGGACTCTGAATTTTCTGAATGACTCATTTGAATGTTATTCTAAAAAAAAGTAATAAGTCTTATAAACTAACAACGCATGCACTTCAAAAATCCCTCTTAAACGGCATCATACAATAAAAAAGCACACATTCATTCATTATCAAATTATAACCTCAAATGCCCGGATAAAATACTTGCTTCCCACAATCTGCGGTACGAAATCGGCACATTTGGCGTTCCGATCAAGGGCGAATCGGGACGTGTGAAATGGGATGAAATTGGGAAATTAACTGAATTTTTACCGTAATGATTTAGAATCATATTCAAATAATATGTTCCCGGGAATAAGCTGCACCTATCTGCCTCTTGTTGGATTTGAATTCAAAATGTAGAAAATCCCAATCATCTCTGAAGAGGTGAGTACCGATAAATTCAAGCAATTTTCCGTTAGAAACTGACCTTTGGAGAAAAATTTACTACCATAAACAGTCCTTTGGAATTTGTTTTTTAACATAACGTTAATCAAATATAAATAGGTTGATATTTGAGTATATACTATATAACTATTTATCTTAATATATATAAATTACGTGTCACGTTGTTTGTCTGCGATGGACTCCTAAACTACTTAACCGATTTTAGCAAATTTGCACACCGCGTACAGTTTGGCCCAACTTGAGAGATAGGATAGTTACTTTGCCCATGCTCCATCACCAGTGCTCCACAATTTTTTTTTTTCGAATTTTTAAGGATTTTTAATAGGACATAACAAAGAGTCGTCCAAAAGGGCAGAACAACGTCTGCCTGGCAAGCTAGTATTTTATAAAATGTTTTGCTGGTGAAATAATAAACGGGGACGCGAAATGCATAATGGCTACTTTATTTTTCATATATGTGGGCACTACTTTAAATAATTACAAACATTTAATAATTAAATACAATTTAGAAGACTATATAGATATATGAATGTACACTTAATAATTGAAGTAGGGACTTGTAGGAATGAGTTAAATAAGATTGCTCTATTTAAAAGCCAATTAGTTTGTGAGGTTACTCTCTCTCTTTCATCTGTCCCTGAAAAATATAAAGAAACAATAAACTTATTATCATTTTAGCTGCATTAATTTCAAAAACATAATGATCTTAACAAAGACTAGCCAAATACGCAGAAGATATTAAAGTGCACCAAGTGTCTAAGGATTCAGATGCACTCTCTATTCTCTTAATTTCGGTATGTTAAGAACATCCATCGACTGTTCGCGGCAAGTGCAGCCTATTGATCCGAGCAGCTGTTAGTTCATCACGAGTTCCTCTTCTATACGACTAACGCTGTAAGCGATGAATCACGCTATCAAACACACTGTCGTCAGGCATAAAGCATGAATCGGACATCGAGCGTTGTGATTATCAAATCCTATGAAATTTATACTATCCTGGTACACTGAACCACGCGTCTCCTGCGCGGACGTCTAGCGGCGCTTCAGGAGCATTACTAAATATCTATACCTAAGGCTACGGTCTCCTATTAAATGCTATACGCGACGTCCGACTTCAGCGTAAACGTTCCGATCGGCGTCTGAACGCCAGACACAGCGTCAGCGGTCAATACATATCTTACAAACGGACGACGTCTAGACTTTCGATCGAGCAACTATTAAGTAGCCGACAGTGCTCACGTGTGGTTGTGTGTCATATTTGTACATAAAATGGATATAAATTCAATACTTTTGGGAGCGCTTGTGTTACTTGAAGAAGAGGCACAAGACGACCGTATACGAAGAAAAATAAATGCAACAAGGCACTGATTATTTATGAAGAGATATGAAGAAGGATGTTTCCAGCTATTGATAATAAAGCACTTAAAAGACAGCAATTCTAAATTCACTGAATATTTTCGTATTAATCAGGAACAATTTAAACATAATAATAATACAGTAACTCGTCTTTTTCTTTATTAAATTTTGTCATTTTGTACTGACGCTAGACACGACCTTCACGCTGCAATGGTTCTAAATAACTAGAGACGCAGCGTAAAGCGTCTTAACGCCGCCTACGACGTCCATACGCCGACATCAGCTTGTGTAAGAGACCACAACGGTACATTTCTATAGTAAGCATCGTAACGCGGCGTACGACGTGACGCTGTAAGCGGCCGATGGCGTTTATAGGTGACCACCGCCTTACTACACTAAAAGTCTGATCATTATCACTGGGGAATATAATCCGAAGCTCTGTACAACCCCTTGGGAAAAATAGCGTGATGCTATGAATAGAGTGCTAGTTTGACCGTGAAATGCGGGTGTTTAACTGAGGTTTTACATTTTTTGGGTTGATAAATAGATACTCCGGATCATAATGGCTTAAATAGGATAATTTTTTATCTTTATTATATTAAAGTTTTATAATGTATTAAAATCTATATCTATTTTTATCTAGTTTTTGAAGTAATACTATAACAATAGTATATTTACTGGTACAAATAATGTAAGAATGGCTCCTATTCATAAAATTGTTATGTGCTTCTCTTAAATTCTGTTTTCACTTCGCTAGGTCTTAGCGGTCAGCCACCGTAGAGTCAATATCACCTGAGGATGCCTCGTGTAGAGGCGAAACACGTGTCGTATTATATTCTATGGCGTGTCTTTCCTAATGTAGTAGTGTTGGGAGTGGTGCTGGGAGTAGTGGTGGTGGGATTAGTGGTGATGGGATTAGTGCACGTATCTTATTTATCAAGGGTGGCAACCACAGAAATCGTAATATCTAAATCGTAATTATTTATTACGATTTCTGTGGACGCAACCATACTATAGCTGCAGCAAGGCTCTACCATGTAAAATATATAATACTCATGTCAAAAGTTATATGTATTTCTCAAAATGTTGCTAAAAATTAAATCCTAAAAAATATACTGATATTTTTAGAAATAATTGTAATAGAGTTGTAACTATGTATTTAGATAAACAAAGAAAACATGATTTAAGAACTGAATGATCTTTTTTGTAAAAGTTTGAAATATTGTAAAATATTAGGAAGTTTATATGTTTTCACTAGGTAAGTTACTAGTATTTTGCAATCTCACGGTTGGAGCATTCTGCGATTAAAGCCAGTATTTATTCCACATAAACACAACGTACTGTTTCAGTTTTTTTTAATTACTATCTCTATTATTATGGGCCCCATATACGGAACGATCCTTCGTTATGATCAATCTGAAAGGATAGTCATAACCGGCAGGGATAACATTACTTATCATCATCAATGTTTTACGAAAGTACCAAATTTAAAATGAAATCTATACATTAGTATTGATTACTTAGTATATTTTGTTTGTTCAGACACATAAATCACGTAGTTTCTGCAAACAAAATTAAATATTTATCACAGTTTAATTTTAGATTCGACCCGAAGATTAGTTTTCGAAATTGAAGTAACAACTTTGAATTCACGCGCGTGACAACAATATTGAATCCCGTTAAATGCGAAGGGTTTTGGTAGTTCTCGTGTTGTTGAAAATGTTTTTTTAAATTATTTGTTCTATCCTATTTTAAGGCTGCCGGTAACTTTATTATGGGAAATTTTTTTCTAGTTCAGAGTTCATTAGTCTGTTATGTTAAAAAACTATCTTCGATTTAATTTTGCATGAGTTCAGCAGCGTGGCGGATTACACATTTGTCTACTAATAAGACTAGGTAGCTAGCAGCAGAAAACCTTCCTTCTACTTAGATATACGCTAGTAGGAACCGTATTTATGTGTTAGAGGCAAATTGGAGATTTGTGCTATTTACTCTACTCGACTCAAAATAATTCATAATATCTTTCCTTAACAAAACCTCGAGATTGCAATTGTCTGCCTGCTTTGCCTGACTTACCTGCCTTGATTTAGGTTGGTGTTTTCCAGAAGTCTTTAAACTAGTCAAGATCAGTTCAAATTCATCTTGATGTGGCGTCGCTGCTGTCGATACTGCTGAATTTAATACTAGATTGGCGCGAGGTACGTCGTCTTTGGACTTATCGGCGGTGGCGGTGGTTTTTGCGTGACTTTTGGCAAAAGTATTAGCAAAATCTTTGTACTATTTTATACGTGGTAGAGCCATGCTGCAGTTATATTAGTAGAGTAGTTGTAGCACGAACGGGTCGGCTCGACCGGGGAAGGACCACGCTCTCACAGAATACCAGCGTGAAATAGTAGCTTAATGCTGCTGTGTTTCGTATGATGAGTGTAGAGAACCGGAGACCCTTTTTACTGGAAACGAGGCATTCCATCTAGTAGTCCTCACGGGTGACAACGCATCTGCATTTTGATTCGTAATCGAGGATAGATGTAGACGTCTATGTACCACAGCGACCACTTATCATCAGGTGGACTGTGTGCTCATTTGACACTCTATCCTATAAAAAAACCACAGTTTTCGACATAATTATCACTAGGTTTATTAGCTAAAGAGGATACTTACAAAGTACTATTTTAGTTAAGCTAATTCAAACAAATATATCTAAGTGCATTATTCGTTGCGATTCGTCATTATTACATGTGGAAACTTTAAAACTAGCAAAAGATATTCAATAACTTCGGGCGAAAAAGTTATGCGCGCTTACCACGTTCCCGTATACCAAAAAATCCAATTTCATTGGCGCGTGCCCGGTATAAATACGTGTGCCCGCGCACATGGTTACACTTATGACCATGCATATTTGCTTTTCCTCAATACCGCAAATCCCGCAGGAGTCCACACAATTGTTTACGAGCAAGAATAGTCATATTGAATGCAGGACAGGACCCGGTGTATCGGGAGGCCGTTATACTGGTATTGCATTCCTTAGTCTTACTCTTAGGCTATGTAAGTAGATTATTTTTATACGTGGTAGAGCCATGCTGTAAGTATATTAGTAGTATAGTTGTAGTTGTAGCACGAATGGGTCGGCTCGACCGGGGAAGGACCACGCTCTCACTACTACTAAGCTGCTATTTTACGAAATTTATTTTTATTTATTATTATTTTTACTAAAGCTACTATTTGAAATTTAAAATAGTAGCTTAACGCTGCTGTGTTTTGTATGTTGAGTGTAGAGAACCGGAGACCCTTTTTACTGGAAACGAGGCATTCCATCTTAGTCCTCACGGGTGACAACGCATCTGCATTTTGATTCGTAATCGAGAATAGATGCAGATGTCTATGGGCTACAGTAACCACTTACCATCAGGTGAACTGTATGCTCGTTTGTGACCCTATCCTATAAAAAATATTTTGTTACATTACTATTGTAATTATTATTAGTTCTTTTTTTTACGTGACTCCCACTCTAAGATTTTCTCCCGTGTCGGTAGAGGCAGTTTGCATACCACTACGCCACGAAGCCGTCGTGTTATTAATTATAACTAGTTATTAATTATTATTAGTTCATAGATACCTGTCAACTGTGCAGGACACACTAAAGTACCTTCAATATATTGTCTAATATTTATCAATGAGACAAATTTTTCTGCCACCAAGGCGACGCCACATTGACAGAAGTTGAAACATTTGACAGATTTCATAGCGAGGAAGTTAATTTGTTAGGAAAATGTGAAAGAAAAAAGCGCTTTTAAGCAATGTGACGAAACTAAACAGTTTTCGGCCAGGACACGTTTGCTAACTTCAGTAGCGCTGACACAATCCGCCATTTTGCTTATTAAATTTGTTTGTTTTGAAGTAGAGTTTATAAGTTGTTTTGTGCAATAATAGTTTTAAGTAGGTAATATAATGCCATGAATAAACATATTATACATGTTATTAAAAAATCATGATTGGTAAGTTTTTAATATGAATAATTTACAAACATATATTTAAATTAGGTCAGGTTCTCGGTTAAAACTAACTTCGTGTCCTAGAGGAAAAGAGCTACTTACGATTTGACAGCCCTTACCGCTTACGATCGCCATTTTGCTTACAAGCGCTTGCTAGCGCTTTTTTCTGCCAAACGCAGCCTTTCTTTTTGTAATATTAGTTATACTATATATTAATTAGATTAGAAATGAATAATTAGATTAGAAATTATTAAAAATAATACAGATATTTGTGTATTTAATATCTCTACAAACTGCAAAACTTGTAACTTAAAGCTAACTTCTCAACTAAACGACATTGTGTAACAAAGTATCTTGGTAGAGCAGCTATATTATGGTTGTAGCAAGAATGGGTCGGCTCGGCCGGGGTGTTCCTACCCCGGTGTTACGAATGGTGAACGTAGAGAACCGGAGACCCTTTTTAAAACGGAAAACGAATAATTCCCTCGTAGTCTTCACGGGTGAAAACGCATCTGTATTTTGATTCTTAATCGAAGATAAATATAGATGTCTATAGGTCACTGCATCCACTTACCACCAAGTGAACTGTGTGCTCGTTTGTTATCCTCATCTATAAAAAAATAATATGAGAATAGTGTCAAATTTTTTAATTGGATTAACAATAGCAACCAAAGAAGGAGTTAAAGTTCAGTGTTCTGTGGTAAATTTCGTATGGCTGATGAATATAGTCATTCCTGTAAATCAACAAAGGTAAATTTGAAAGTGAGCCGTGGTAGCTCAGATGGTTAGCGCTCGCTGTAAATTTCACAGTAACGCGAGCAAACCGGGTTCCATCCCCGCCAGCATCAATGAAATTGTTAATTGCTATTTTAAGTGCTGATTTACCACGTGCTCGGCGGTGAAGGAAAACATCGTGAGGAAACCTGCATGTCAGAGAAATAGGAAAAAAAATATTTCGAAGGACATGTGAAGTTCGCCAACACGCATTAAAATAATAAGTTTTTTTTGGGATACTTATTTAAAACATAAAGGTTATATTATGTTCTAACTACGTTCACGCTTGCGCATATAAAACCGCGGAATTTCACTAGTTTTATTATAAAAATAATAATTGACAACCCTACCCTAAGTTTGCCTTGATTTTACCAACTCAAACTCGTTTTAGAAGATCAAAACATAGAGAGAAAGATAGAAGACTATTTTTCATTTAATATGGTTCATCAAATCCGTAAAAATAGTTTAAAATACTCACACAATAAAATTTTGAAGTGCAGATAAAATATCTGTGACCAACATTTGCACAATTCTGACGTTCACAGACGTTTCACAACTTTTTGCCAGAACCAAAAATAAGCGCTGGCATGCGACAAAAATCGTAGCATAAATAAAATAGTCTCTAGCTCGAAAGGAGACGAGACGTGGTAGCTCAGATGGTCAGCGCTCGCTGAAATTTTCAGAGTGCGCGAGCAAACTGAAATTGATAATTGCAATTTTAAGTGTTGATTTACCACGTGCTCGGCGGTGAAGGAAAACATCGTGAGGAAACCTGCATGTCAGAGAAATAAGAAAAAAAATATTTCGAAGGACATGTGAAGTTCGCCAACACGCATTGGGGTTGCGCGGCGGACAATTCCTTGCCCTATAAAACCCTCTCAGAAATGAGCGGGAAGCCTGTGGCCAGCAGTGCGACGTATATAGGCTGTAACTTTAATTTTAAAAGTCGTGAATTCAAAAAATCAAACGCATTTAGTTTGGAATTTTTGTGTAAGGTTATTAATAAATTAAAAAATATATATATTCTATTGATAAATAAATGTAATAATCGTTATCTTTTAGTATTTAAATTTTCAGTTAACATAAATAACTTATTAAATATTATTTATTTATGGTAACTGAAAGTTAACATAAATAAATAATATTTCCTAAGTCCTCGTCCCTAGAATATATATACACCTCTAGAATATATATATTCCTTTTTATGTGATAAGTCCCAGCATCCCGGACTTTGCCTCAGAAACTTTCGAGACGGCTGTGAACATTCATTCTCTCGTCACATGTTTGTACAAAACTTTGGCGTAATATAACTATAAATTTTAAGTGCATACTATTTCTTCTATAACCGGGTATGTAAAACTACACATACACTTTACACGTACATAGAATACGCATAGAATTTTGGTTGATGTTGTGAGAAGAATGAATTTATGAAAATAGCCAAATTTTATTAGTTTTTGAAGCTCATCCCAAGTCCACTATCGAGGCCTTTTCTAGTTAATGTTACAGCATATATACGTCCTACTGCTGGGCACTGGCCTATCTATTATTTCTGAGAGGGTTTTAGGGCAAGGAAATGTCCGCCGCGCTTGCCCCAATCCCCCAATGCGTGTTGGCGGACTTCACATACCTTTGAAATATTTTTTTCTCTTATTTCTCAGACATGTAGGTTTCCTCACGATGTTTTCCTTCACCGCCGAGCACGTAAGAAATCAGCATTTAAAATTTTAATTAACAACTTCATTGATGCCGGCGGGGATCGAACCCGGGTGGCTCGCGTACTGTGAAATTTACAGCACTTTGCTCCTGAGCTACCACGGCCTTTTCTAGAAACAACCACAAACAAGGTTTTGAGCAACTTGTATTCGGCGACTTCCAGCCTGTTTTACAAATTCATCAAGGTTGACTTAATGTGTGAACACTAAGTCGCCTTGATGAACACACTTGATGGCACATATTGTGGCAGCTTGGAAAACTTCTTTGCCCTGAAACCCCTTTCAGGTACAAGAGGAGGCAGGTATTCTTTTTTTCGAAAATAGTTGACAAAAGAAGATGAAATCACATATTATGCATTTGTATTTTTATTTTGTAAGAATACTCTGATTGTGTTTTTTTTTAAAGTTAGATATATTTAAATTCCTCATGTATTATGGAGGCGTTTTACATGTTTGAAACAACCAGGCCTGGAATATGTATTTGTAGGGCGTTCAAACTAGAGATGAAACGGATATCCGGTAACTATGCGGTATTCGGTCTGTCCGGCCTAAAATTACTTTCCGGCCGGATACTGGATAACAAACAGCTATCCGGCCGGATACCGGATTAAAAAAACACGTAATATTAAATTTATTTAAGTATTTCATTTATATTACTTAACAATTATAATGAGTAATCACAAAATTTTCATTTTAAAACTTACGAAATTAGTGTTCGTACTGCGCTAAGGCACAGAATAAATAACACTACTACGTATTGAATAAAACTATTATTTACGGATTTTATCGCGTTTAATTACTTTAATTTATTTTTATTATTTTCCCGACGTTTCGGGTGCTTTACAGCGCCCATGGTCACGGGGGGGACTGAGATGTTTGACGTCCCAATGTCATAGTTAGTCCGGCTACCTTCAGTTTTTTTTATATTAATTTTTGGTCCGATTTACGCAAAACGAGCTTATAGTATCATGAAGTCTTGCAGTGGTATGCTTGGGTTTGGGTTTAATTTTGTTAATTATAGGATCCCAAGCAGATGGTAGCACCCAACCATCTTCTCTATTGAAATTTGGATGTTTTTTAATTTCAATAGCCTCGCGTATCATCCTTGGTAGGAATCGGTGTTCTTTTGCGAGAATTTGTGGTTTATCAAATCTAATGTAATGGTGGGGACGATCTTGAACATGTTCGCAGACTGCAGACTTCCCGGAGCGTCGGTGCTTCACATCAGCTATATGTTCCTTCACGCGGGTTTTTATAGATCTCTTTGTTTGACCTATGTAAGAGAGACCACATTCACAATCTAGCTTGTACACACCTGCATCTTGTAGAGGAATATTACATTTGATGGATGGTAAAAATTGACTAATCTTCTTCAGCGGCTTGTAGTATGTCTTAATGGACGCTCGCTTCAAGATGTAGCCAATCTTGTCCGTGACTCCTCTAACATATGGTAGTAGAGCAGGCGCGCGCTCGACTGTGGCCGGCTTCACTCGTTCACTGTGACGTAGGCGCGGGACCCGAAGCTTGTTGTCTTGCAATACTTGCTTGACGTGCTGAAGCTCTGCGGCCAGATGTTTTCTGTCACTGATCCCTTGTGCTCTCTGAAACAAAGATTTACCCACGGTAGCTAACTGTGAAGGATGATGGTGAGATTCACCATTTAGATATCGGTTGGTATGGGTCTTTTTCCTATACACAGTGTGACCAATAGTGTTATCAGGATTTCGGATGACTAAAACATCTATGAAAGCTAAAGAATTATTTGCCTCTAACTCCATTGTGAATTGTATTTTAGAGTTTATGGAGTTAAGGTGGTCTAAAAATGCAGTTACTTTGTCAAATGGTAAAATTGTGAAAGTGTCGTCTACGTACCGCTTGTAGAATCTTGGATTTACAGGAACAGTAATAAGGGCTTTCTCCTCAAAGTCCTCCATGAATATGTCGGCGACTATGGGAGACACAGGTGAGCCCATCGCCACACCATCTACTTGCTTGTAGAACTCCTCCTTCCACAATAGATAGCCAGATGTGAGGCAATGTTCAAGTAGTATTGCATATTCTTGAGGCATGTTATTTTCTTCTAGCTTCCTAGTTACAATTGAGATGCAGTCCACAATAGGTAGGCATGTAAATAGTGACATGCCTACCTATTGTGGACTGCATCTCAAATGTAACTAGGAAGCTAGAAGAAAATAACAGTGTCAGAAAACATCTGGCCGCAGAGCTTCAGCACGTCAAGCAAGTATTGCACGATAAAAAGCTTCCGGCCCCGCGCCTACGTCACAGTGAACGAGTGAAGCCGGCCACAGTCGAGCGCGCGCCTGCTCTACTACCATATGTTAGAGGAGTCACGGACAAGATTGGCTACATCTTGAAGCGAGCGTCCATTAAGACATACTACAAGCCGCTGAAGAAGATTAGTCAATTTTTACCATCCATCAAATGTAATATTCCTCTACAAGATGCAGGTGTGTTCAAGCTAGATTGTGAATGTGGTCTCTCTTACATAGGTCAAACAAAGAGATCTATAAAAACCCGCGTGAAGGAACATATAGCTGATGTGAAGCACCGACGCTCCGGGAAGTCTGCAGTCTGCGAACATGTTCAAGATCGTCCCCACCATTACATTAGATTTGATAAACCACAAATTCTCGCAAAAGAACACCGATTCCTACCAAGGATGATACGCGAGGCTATTGAAATTAAAAAACATCCAAATTTCAATAGAGAAGATGGTTGGGTGCTACCATCTGCTTGGTATCCTATAATTAACAAAATTAAACCCAAACCCAAGCATACCACTGCAAGACTGCATGATACTACTAGGTGTCTCAAAAGTAAGTTCACATTTGCTTATCTTATTACGCGAAAGCAACTATTCTGAGGGGCGCGGGGGGTATGTCAGTCGGTAGTCTGGCTCTTGGGAATTTAGTCGCTATGGAGCGTTTCTCTGGTGCGGACCGTGCGTTGTGCGTACGTGAGTTTTACAAAAACGGTAATTCGGCGACTGTAGCGCGTAGAAAATTCTGCAGTATTCGACATATTCGTCACTTAAATGATGCGCCTAGCACTCGTCTCATTGCAAAATGGGTTGAGAAGTTTGAAGAGACTGGGTCAACTCTGGAGAAACCAAAATCTGGGCGACCAAGAACATCAAGAACAGCCGAAAACGTGGACAGTGTTACTCAGTCTATTCGAGATGATCCAAACCTCTCGATTCGGAAGCGTGCTGTTGCTTTAAATGTGCACAGATCTTCATTATGCCGCATTTTACACAAAGATTTAAAGCTGCACCCGTACAAAATTCAGTTAGTGCAAGAACTGAAGCCTCAAGATGCTGGTCAGAGGCTTGCCTTTGTAAATCAGATGATTGAGCGCTTTCCAACGTTCACCAACATCTTGTTTTCCGATGAAGCCCATTTTCACCTGAATGGGCATGTAAACAAGCAAAATTGTCGTTACTGGAGTGCAACCAACCCAAAACAAAAACATCAGAAACCGCTACATTCACCCAAAGTCACCGTATGGGCAGCGATGTCGGCGCGAGGAATTATCGGCGCTTACTTTTTTGAAGATGGAAGGGGACGCACACTCACAGTGAATTCAGAGCGTTATGTGGAGATGGTAGACGAGTTTTTCGTACCCCAACTGCAAAACTTTCCTGGTTACAACCAAAGAACATGGTTCCAGCAGGATGGAGCAACTTCACACACGTCCAACAGATCTCTGCCTCGAGTTCGAGAAATTTTTCCGAACAAATTAATCTCCTGGCGAGGTGACATAAATTGGCCTCCACGGAGTCCCGATTTAACGCCTATGGATTTTTTCCTGTGGGGTTATGTCAAATCAAAAGTTTACGCTAATAAACCGACTTCCCTGGCACAATTAAAAGAAAATATCCGTCATGAAATGGCAGCCATCACGGAGACTACCTGCCGAGCTGTCATAGGCAATTTTAGTGCCCGACTAAATGAATGCCGAGAGCGCAACGGTTTACATTTGGACAATGTTATTTTTAAAAAATAAATTCCCAAACAGTGTACTTCAATATAAAATAAACATTTTTTCAATAAAGCTAAGACTTTTCTTTTAAAAAAAGATTTAAATGTGAACTTTCTTTTGAGACACCTTGTATAAGCTCGTTTTGCGTAAATCGGACCAAAATTTAATATTAAAAAACTGAAGGTAGCCGGACTAACTATGACATTGGGACGTCAAACATCTCAGTCCCCCCGTGACCATGGGCGCTGTAAAGCACCCGAAACGTCGAGATAATAATAAAAATAAATTAAAGTAATTAAACGCGATAAAATCCGTAAATAATAGTTTTATTCAATGTGTAGTGTTCGCGTAAATTTAAGAAATCATTAAGAAATCATAACACTACTACGTAACTAAGGGCAAATTATGGTGAATACATACTAATTTCTCTGCATTGAAAGATAACAAGCGGTTTCGTCTGTCTTCATAAACAAGGCCAGCTTCAGAAAAAAGTCTCGCTGTACACACTGCTGCAGGGTACTGAAAGATAAATTTTGGCAAACTTTGATCAATTTGGATATTGTGTAGCAATACCTGCCCACAAAATATAAGGGTCACGATCGCGAACAGTTTGCACTGACTTTACTTTTCGCTTCTTGCGATGCACCAAACGGCAATGTTCGGCAGAATATCCGGCGGCCGGAAATCCGGCTATCCGGCGATAGGACTGGCCGAATATCCGGTATCCGGCCAAACAGCTATCCGTTTCATCTCTAGTTCAAACACTAACTTGTTTCGCGCGGTATTCGAATCTGTGGTTTTGCAGCGGCGCAGCCATTAGTTACTGCACTGCCGAGCCAATAAGTGTCACCAATTTAGCCAGACGTGACTCTATCAATAAAATCTTATCCGGCCACTTTAACTCGTTTTGAAACAGCCTTTATAATACATTTATCAAGAAAAAAATGGATGCCTTTTGTACAGTGGGGTTTTTAAAATGTGCTTTGAGTGTAGCCGCAGGTGCGGCGCGCGATCGTTTCCAGGCAGCGGTTATCCAGACCTGAATATAAATAAACCATTATTCTGCTAGATTTGAAATAAGCTTTTTGTCTCAAGCCGGGCTCGTTCCTTCTGAATCTCCATTTATTTTTACGATACCCTCTATATTTTACAAGTTTTTACGCTATTACTATAAATTGTGTATTATGTTGACTTTGACTCACAGACAGCTACCGCCTGGATAAGATACAATTACTGCTGAACAAAGGCCTTCCCAAGATTCCCAAGTAACATTTTTCCGAGCATAGGTTGTAAAAAATGCCTTTAGGGTTTAAAAAAAGTTTTAAAAAGGTTACTTTTGCTTTGCTATCTGGTCATATCAAGTACTTGTGAATGATTAGTAAGCCTTAACATTAATTGTTTATTATTACAACCTTGAAGCTGCTGACAAGAGTTTAAATTAACGTTATTTTGACTTGTGTTTTAAGAGCATATAGTCCTAGGATCATAAAGTTGTTATTTACTCCTGATTAAGTTCTAAAATGGCTAGCATTTTACTTAAGTAAGATCCAAAGGTAAACTTTTTAACTTTCGTATTACCATAAGGTTGAAGATTGTTGAAGTCGCTTATAAGTAATTTCTAAAACCTAATTCAAACCTTTATGCTGTATTAGAGTTGTCTATGTAAACAAATTATGACTGTGATGAAAACCCAAACCAATAAGCTGTTCTTAAGAGTTGAAGGTATGATTAAAGTCCTACAAGAATATTTTAAAGCTTTACAGACGTCCTCAGAGAATGTTAGTTGCCTACGCGACTTCAAAGCAACGATTGTCTTGCAGGATGGACCGACACAGGGATGATACAAAAAAATAAATTATGTAAAAATTTCTTAAGAATAATTAATAAACCGGTAACTTTCAAATCATTATGTTATTACAATTGATAGGTACAGTAAATTGTGACAACCAAATATGGGCTTTTAAGTACAAAATGAGCTTTAGCTGGTCCCGCTGCATGTAATATCCATGATAGATTACCTCTTGTAAAAATGGTTGTTTGGCTGTTCGATTTTAACTATTCTTCCAGATCGTTGATTCCGCTCAAGGTACCCGACCTCCTGAAAACCCTTTAGTTTCTACTACAAGTGACGTGACATCGTCTGAAATATTTGAAGGATAACAAAAAAGTAAACCAGATGATGATGGTGATTTATCTGAAAATTTTGAAGACCTTGAAGCTCTTACATTAGAAACTCGTGTTGATGCAACAAAGTATTAGGAACGTGGTCTTTGAAATACAAAATTAAATATGTTGCTTTAAAAGACCTTTTAGACACATGAACAAACGAACTAATCTGAAACTCCTAAGGACCCGAGATCCTTATTGAACAGTGGTAACATTCAAATAAAAAGTATTAAGGGCGGTCAATACTGGCATAATGGGTTTGAAGCATGCTTTGAAAAAATTTTCATGATAATAAAGCTGACGAAGACATTTCTACAACTATGATACTACAATTATGATAAACATTGACAATTTGAACCCTAAACCAATGATTATTGGTATTTATTACGAAAAAGGAAAACCACTAGATCTCAACGAATTCCTGTCACCATTAGTTGATGAATTGAACACATTTTAAAGCAAGGCATTAAAATTGGTGATTATACTATAGCGGTAACATTAAAATATTTTTTATGTGATTCCCCAGCAAGGTTATACATCAAAAGTAGGAGTTACCATTTTTAAATAAAATTAGCGTGTTTTATTTGGTGAATTTTCTACAATAATCACATGAAATAATGTTATTAAAACCCCTCAATAAAAAAGTAAAAGTTGTAAAAGTCAGTGCAAATTTTTTTTAGTTTCCTAGTTTCGGAAAGTTTACCTTATAAACATGTACATGTTTTAAGGAGCGTGTGCGTTTTTGCTTATTTACAATTTAAAGTGTATGCTTTTTATTCAAATAGAAGTTTTATTTATAATGCTACTGTAACCCAACTTCCGCATTTTATGTTTCTTATTTCATTAAAATATCTCCAAAATTGTAACTTTCGAAAGGTCCGTATAGCACTATTATCTTAAAGTATCACGATAAAGTATGCCAGTCGCACTACATGTGTCCTGAAAACAAGATGTTAATTGCATAATATTTTTATGAATATTATTTATCTCGCCAATTTGAAACTTGGTGCAATGACGGGGAATGGCGACATTTAAATCCACGATTAGAGTTTTGTGTAAAAATATTTTTATGACACAGAAACATTCTAAGACCAGGACTCCTTGAGAAGCATTTATTCATAACCATCAAAAAGCTTATAAGTTGTCAAAGAGTTACAGCCAAGATTACTTTAGAACTTAGAAGCTACTTTGCAAGGTTGTATTGACGTTAAATTAAGGTTATGAAGGTTATATTTGGGTTCTGTGTAAGTAGTTAGATAGGTTCTGGATTTGAGCTGTAGGTTTTGCTATAGCTCTCAGAAAGGTTATAAAACGTGGGCCCTTTTTGCACACAGGAGGTTAATATAAGGTTATTGAAACGTCATTGAGTCTGTTAAGACTTACGAGTGGATTTCCGTATAAAGGTTCTAGAACCTTTTCAAAACCTTTCTAAAACCTAAAATGTTACTTGGGTTGCTTCATAAGAACAATTGCCAGTTGCTATGCTTTGCAGGCGGGTTGGCACGTGCAACGTTTAATTTAATAGTTGTTGTTTTTTTTCTTATAGGATAAGGCTGACAAACGAGCACACAGTCCACCTGATGGTAAGTGGTTGTTGCGGCCTATAGACATCTACATCAATCCTTGATCACGAATCAAGATGCAGATGCGTTGTCACCCTATGAGGACTAAGATGGAAAGCCTCTTTTCCAGTAAAAGGGGTCTCCGCTTCTTCGCCGGGCGTTCTCTACATTCACCAGTCACAATACGAAACACAGCAGCGTTAAGGGGAAATATAATGTCAAATGGCTTAGCAAGATCCTTCGTTATGCCGAAAATATTGCAGCATTAATTTTGAAATAAATATATGGTAAAGTTGAGGATTAATGTTAATGATTATGTTAGACGAAAACACGATTTCGTAAAATTTTCTCGATAGAAAAAAAAATCCAAATTTACCTCCAAAATAAACAATAAACCGCTGTTATTCATAAAATACTTTAAATAAGATCATGAAACTTTGCATACTAACTGAACTAACTATAAAGCAGTGCTTATGTTATTTACTTTTTTTAAAATACCATTATTTTCACTGTAAAAAGAAATTACCTAAACTATCGGCGTCTTGAGCTTGATTCCAGTCGCCCCGTTAGTATCGCTTAGGCTTTTGAAGGGAGAAGTTGTATCGCTTACGATCAGAATATACATTACGCAACAGTACGACGTAAAATTAAAATGGGAAATAACCGTGATAAAAATAAGAAGCGACTGGGTAGGCGTTAAGAAACAGGCATAAATATGATAAACCTAGTGAAATAAGTGTCTAACGACCTTTCTACTTACAGTATTAGTGATTACAAACATATCGGTACATAGCATACGACGCGCGGGGAAGTGGGGGCGAAATTAGAATTTGAGCTGACTTACTCTATCCTCTTAAGCTGCTATTTTACGCTGGTATTCTGTGAGAGGGTGGTCTTTCTCCGGTCGAGCCGACCTCATTCGTGTTACAACAATATTAGGTATTATTATGGGTGCAGCATGGCTCTACCACGTTTATTAGTAAGACGTTGCTACCTATCTTAATTTTTGTATCCCTCTTGCACCGCCTCTATACCGCGTTGGAGATCACATGTCTGTAATTCTTATTAAAAATAATTTTTCACTTTACCACTGGTTCGGAAAAATACCTCTGTCCTGGGAAGAACCAGAAAGAAACCCAACGGGAATACATTAAAAAGTATACTATATAAAAGGTTGTATAAACTTTTTACAAAATGTATTTTGAAAACAGCTTGGAAGCGACCACCTCATACATGATGTATGAAGATAAAATACAACACATAAAATATCTTTGATATTCTTTGATTCTGGCTGTTCCAAGTTGAAGTTGACGCTGGAGATTGTATCTGAATTTCTTTCCTTGTTTCATCTATTAGTATGAATAAAATATTAGAACATATATTATTATTAAGCTCAATCTTTGCCAATTATGTATAATGCAATGAAAAGTTAGGTTAGTATTCAGTTATAATTTGTGTGTTACAATATTGCGGAGTTAGGATACGTAACGGTTTAAATTCTAAACGCTATGGTAACTTGATTGATGGATTCGGTAAGTGAAAGCGGTATGTTGCGGTTCAGACTTCAATACCCTGAAACGAATCAAACTTTCACCGCGCCTCCTTTAGCCCTCGCCGTGTGTTTATCCTGCGAATCATTCTCATGCAATTAAAGTTTGTTTATTATTTGCGGGCTTAAGAATGTTTGGACTCAACATTTAGTACGAGGGCGACACTGAAATTTTTTTAGAACTGGCCACTTGTAAACGATATAATAAAAACAAATAAGTTCAAATTTTGAAAATGGAACTCTTTGCCTATATTATTGTGTATGTATTTTAATCTCAAAGAAGAACTGTCAAAACTACTTGTCGCATTTTGTTTGATCAAAAATCCCAAGATTTCTAAAGCAACGGGATTACCTAGGCTGCACTAAAAGTATCGGGAATGGAATATTTCCACTGTTCCTGTCATATTAAAATCTATTTAATTGGAAACTCCTTGGTTTTAAAAATCGAATACCATTTATTTATTTAAAAAAAGATTCTCGGTCTTGTCACAAGGTTTTGTCAAACTACTAAACAAGTCGTTGAGAAAATGGAATTGACTCGAAAAAATTCAAGAGCGATGATTTATTATAACTCGAAGTGGTTTAACACAAAAACAGTGCGTTGACCGGATGATTTCTGCATTTGGTGATGAAGCCCCATTCAAAACCACAATTTATCGCTGGTTTGCTGAATTTCAACGTGGACGTGTCCAGCTCAGTGATGATCCCCGTCAAGGTCGTCCAAAAACTGCAGTCACCCAAGAAAACGTTGATGCTGTGTGTAAGCTGATTGAGGAAGATCGACATGTGACATACCGCGACATTCAGGCAACTTTGGACATTGGCATGAGTCAAATACAAATAATCTTGCATGTACAATCAGGTGTAAAAAAGTTGTTTTCCCGATGGATACCGCATTCGTTCTGTGAAGAGCAAAAAGCGGCTCGCGTTTCTTGGTGCGTCAGAACTCTCGAAAGATTCCACGCAGGATCCTCAAATGCTGTATACAATATCGTATCAGGCGTCGAATCCTGGATATACGCGTACGAACTCGAAACAAAAAACCAGTCACGAGTTTGGGTGGTCGAAAATGAGTTGAAGCCAACAAAAATTGTTCGTTCACGGAGTGTTGCAAAAAAAAAATGGTGGCCACGTTTGTCTCCAAAAGCGGCCATGTTACGACTATTCCTCTTGAGAGATAAAGAACGGTTAATGCAGAATGGTATGCTAGCATTTGTTTGCCACAGGTCGTTTCTGATCTCCGTAAAGAGAACTGCAACCGCCGCATCATCCTCCATCACGACAATGCGAGTTCTCACACCGCACACAGAACAAAAGAGTTTTTAGAGCAAGAAAACATAGAATTATTAGACCATCCGCCGTACAGCCCCGACCTAAGCCCTAATGATTTCTATACTTTCCCTAAAATAAAGAATAAATTGCGTGGACAGAGATTTTCATCACCTGAAGAAGCTGTGGACGCCTACAAAACGGCCATTTTGGAGACCCTAACTTCCGAATGGAATGGTTGCTTCAATGATTGGTTCCATCGTATGGAAAAATGTGTCACATTGAGATTCCGCGTGAGAATACTTCGAAAAGCAATAAATACATTTTTAAATAGTAATGTGTCACTTCCTTGATTCCCGAAATTTTTAGTGCCGCCCACGTATGTCACTACCTACAAGATGGCAACAAATTATCGAGCAAAATGGTACATATATATTATAATTAACTGTCATTAAACATTGAAAAGAAATGTCTTCAATTTGTATATAAAATACGGAGAAACTTTTTCCCCGACCTATCATAAATTTTAGGTGGTATGCCTCGGAGTCCGCCTTGGTAGCTATCACTCTTTTTTCTCTTGTTTTTGTTACGGGAAGTCTGCAGTCTGTGAACATGTACTTGGATCGCCCCCATCACTACATCAGATTTGACAGATAACAAATCCTCCCTAAAGAACACCTTTTAAAATTCCTTCCAAGGACAAAAACATCAAAAAACATTCTAATTTCAATAGAAAAGATGGCTGGGTGATACCATCTGCTTTGTAACCTATAATTAATAAATTTAAATCCCAACCCAAGCATACAACTACGAAACTTCAAGAAACTATAAGTTCATACTGCGTAAATCGGAACAAAAATTAACAATTTTGATATGGAGGTGGCCGTGGTAACTATGACGTTGGGACGTCGTACAACTCAGTTCCTCGCGTGACTATGCGTGCTGTAAATTGGTCTACTATACGTAGGAAATTTAAGTTAATAAACGCGATAAATTAGTTAAAAACTGGTTTTATTTAAATGTGTACTGGTCGCGTAAATATAAGAAATCATTACAGGAATACAAAATTTCATCAAAATCGGTTCAGCCGCTAAGTTGCGACCCGCCCCGGCTGCGCTCGGGTGATTTCTGGATTTTGGCAACAGCGCTATCTACCGGGTCCGATTGTGAATCTAAATCATTCTCGAATCAACTTAAGGCCATACCCCTAGCGAACGACCTTGAGCGTTTGGTCCGCCGACTCTCGCTACGATATATCGCGTAAGAAATCTGCAAGACGCCACCTACGGGTACGAACGTAGTATTATTTTTTCAATGTCAATGAACTATTTTATGGAAATAGACACGGCATACAATGATAAATGTATTTTAATTTTCTTTATTCGGTATATTAGTTGCATTATATTAGAATTATGTATTCTCATATATTATCTAATTAATAAAAATGTCTATTTTGATTATTTTTAACTATATACTATACTGCTAATATTGAATTAGCTTTTTATAGTGTAAATTATAATATTTGTCGAAATTATGGATTCGAACTTTACATGCTAATGGTGCTTCATTTTTGTTATTTTCATTTAATTACATATTGAAAATATACTTGAATAGTAGGTATTATTATTTTATTTAGCTACTGAATTTTAGGATATGTTATAGTTATTACTAATCTTTTATCTGCTATTCCTTATTTAGGAACAATATTAGTAAATTGAGTTTGAGGGAGATTTACTGTTTATAATGCTACAAGAATTATAAACAATAAATCTCCCCTCTACTAGCTCGTATTATGCTACATTTATTATTTTAATATTTACCTACTGGGTAGGTAGCTATTAGCTATAGCTTTAGTAGCTATTATTAAAATAATAAATGTAGCATTAGTAACTAAATAGATATTTTTTACCCAATTACAATAACTAATAAGGTATTGTGATTATTTGTGATTAGTAATACTGGGTTGGTATTAATAAATAGAACAAAATAAAATATAAAGTCAATTTTATTATCTTGAATGTAAGAAATTGATTACAAATTTTTTAACTTCCTTAAATTATAAACAAACAGCTGCAGTATATAAATGCTATTAAATGAGCTACGAGCTGACTATTAAATGAGCAGCTATTAAATGAACAGATGCGCATATACACGCCCGTATATATATATATATATATATATATATATATATATATAAAAGTAAAGTAAAGTTACAGCCTATATACGTCCCACTGCTAGGCACAGACCTCCTCTCATTTCTGAGAGGCTTTTAGGGCAAGGAATAGTCCGCCACGCTGCCCCAAACCCCAATGCGTGTTGGCGAACTTCACATGTCTTCGAAATATATTTTTTTCCTATTTCTCAGACATGCAGGTCTCCTCACGATGTTTCCTTCACCGCCGAGCACGTGGTGAATCAGCACTTAAAATTGCAATTAACAATTTCATTGGTGCCGGCGGGGATCGAACCCGGTTTGCTCGCGTATTGTGAAAATTACAGCGAGCGATAACCATCTGAGTTACCACGGCTCTTATATATATATATATATATATATATATATATATATATATATATATGTATATATATACATTAGGGTGGAGTGATAATGTAAGAAATTTTTTTTTGTTTTTTTTTTTTGATTGCATAGCGATAAAAATTTGCCTTTCATTGAGTAAATCCTACATACAAAATATTATTTACTTATCATGATGTCTTGAGGTGCCCCAACACAATTGAAAATTTGAAAAAAGCGATGAATGTCGTAGCACACCAGGCGGGAACAAAGTTCCTTACGCTACTCTATATATACCTATGTGTTAGTGTAGTAGACACCATCAACAGAGTAACAGCTTAGGAATCGGTTAAATAAAGTCTGGTTAAATATAAAAAATACATATATTAAAAAAAATAAGGTAAAACTAAGTAATTATGATAGATTTGGATATCGTTCAGAAACACAGTAATTAAATATTAAATTGTTTTTTTGTATCAAAATTTGGCATTTGCTGACGTGATAATAATCGTGCCCTTATGCACTTGAAGCTTCAGTCACCAATTTTATGCAGCGCTCTACGGCTTGGGTGTGGCATGGGAAATCTTTTATACTCTGACATGTTCTCAAACCGCATTTGACAATCTCTTTCAAGAATTCATCAGATAAATTGTAAGTCAGAGGTGGCTCAGTTATTTTACAGTCTTGCCACTTAATGAGGTCGGTATAATCTTCAGCATCGAAATTTAAAGGAGGCACTTTGAACGTTCGAAGTCCTTGATCATTCTCTGCTCTAGCTTTCAAAATTTGTTGACATGCTAGTTCTCGAATGATTTCTCTGTCATCTCCAAGCATAGCAATAAGAATATTTTCTGGGTGCCCGAAATATCCATTTCGTATGAGTACCTTATCAATGACTATCTTCAAATCCGCGCTCAAATAGCGAGTCAGGCTAATCGTTTGCCACAGGTGCTTAGCTCCATTTATGCATGATGGATTACACTTTATAGTGAACCACATCGGACCATAAACTTTCATCACGTATGTGGCTAATATCATTAAGTTTTCTAGGGGGTCTGTTTTAGTAGCATATAATCTTAGAATTCGATTTGCTGTTGTAAGCCATCTAGAATGGCTAAGGGGTCCAGGTTCGATATTAGCCAAATCGGAAGTAAAGACGCCAGTGCTGATAGCGTTCATCACATCATAAAGATATTTTTGGTCGGTGCTCAAATCATTTCTAGGAATTTCAGGTAATGTTGAAGGAATGACGGTAAATTCGACAATTGGCATTGTTTCACATTTTTTGTAATTCAGAGCCGATAGGACCTGAAAAGCATTTAGGCCCTGTGGTTTTTCCATCCAAATGTAATAACAGATGTCGCAGTGGTAACTCATTTGAATGCAATTGGCAGATAAACCACTGTAATGGTTTCTTAAGTTCTTCTTCCATCAAACGAACAACACCACCTTTGGAACCTGTGTTCACGACAGTTCCATCGCAACCAACAACAGCTATTTTATTCAGATCCACCGATTTCATTTTCAGGTGACGTATAATTGTACTTTGAATACCTTTAGCGGTTCCCAACTCACACGTAACATGCCCGAAATAATCACTTCCTGGCTCCGATAAAATCACATAATGGTCTTCTGTTACTCTTTTTCTGTAAAATTTGCCTTCCTTCTTAATACTTACTAAACTCTTATCCTTTCTGCCATCAAAATAAATACCGCGTATGATTTTATTACGATCTGCGTCTTGTAAAGATGATCTGACTTTAGTTCTTTCACGACGCAACTTAGAACGATCAATGACACCGCTTGGATCCTTCGTTGAAATAATGCCAACATCTTTTAACACAGAAGAAGCTATAATAGCAGCGGCTCTGTCGGAGACTCCAGTACGATCGCAAGCGAGGGCTAATGATGATAAATTTAACTTCTTTTTTTTTGGTGGTGGTGGGGTTTTTGGTAGTCTCGCTACGTGTTTTGGCGATTGATAAGGACTAGAAGCTACGCTATTGCTTGAACTGGTGCTTTCGATCGTCAAGTCATCATCATCAGGCAACGAACGAGAACAACACGGTTTGTTGGGATCAAATATCTCTTTGTTACGCAATAAACTTTTTTCTTGTCTTTCTAGTTTTCTCTTATTTTTTACAGTTGTAACCAAATCTACACCACCTATCATCATTTTTCTTGTTGTCCTTTGGTCGAGTAAAAATTTTATTTCTTCCTTGGGAACACGACTGTCTTTTGAACAAGTGCAATCTGAAATAAGTTTGCATTTGCAACTGCAAACATCAAATAATCTATGAGACTCAGTTATGAATGTATTTATCTTCTCTTGATATTTTTTGTTTAATTGACGGCCTCGATAAGGTTTCATTAAGCTTCTATATTTGTCATGGTAGGATCGAATAAGTTGTAATACTCTCTTAAGACTGACTGTTGGCAGCGACGCTTTTCGCCAAATTTCTAAAACTTCCTGAGCCAATCTTTCGGATATGTCATGAATTGTCGGCTCTTTTGTTTTTTTGTCAGGCTTTAATTCATATTTAATGAATAAATAATTTTTCATTACATCATTATAAGTTGGTAATTGAGCTACGGGTAACTTCTCTGGTAAACCAAACACAGGACAGGATGTCTTTTGTCGTGTTTTTACTTGCGACATTTGACTGTAATAAAGAGAAATAATAGGTATGAATTCAATCAATTTTGATCTAAATTGCATTAACTATGAGCAGGAAATTGAAAATACTACTTACATGAGTCTTACTTCTTGATTTAAGTCGTTAAAATCAATGCTTTTCACAAGTGTAATAGTATTAAATCGCGCGCGCGGGTGCACTAAAAGGCATTCGAACGACGTTTGACGAGAGTAGTGTATTCACCTCCCCCCGTGCCCCACAACCCCCGCTCCTCACCGCACACATTTCAAGGTCAAAATTGAATGTCTTGTACCAACAGGGTGACACTCTCAATATGACTTAGCGTTAATTAGACATTCGTGTGTTTTGACAAAATTTCGTGAATTTCTCTAAAGTTCATGATGTTGGGGGCACCTCCAAATATATCATATGTCAACCAAAATTTTGTGAGAATATTTGTAAGCTATAAGAGCAACTTTTTACAGGTATTACAAAACAATTACGAAAAAAAAATTTTTTCGCTCCACCCTAATATACATATATATATATATATATATATATATATATATATATATATATATATATATATATATATATATATATATATACCTATATAACACGTAACAAAAACCCCGTGGTTCCCGTTACCTGCGTGATCAAAATCAGTATACAAGCGTATAGAAAGATTTTTTTCAATGTGTTTTACATTTAAAAAAAATTTTAATGAAAAAAAATTAATTTGCAAATTGTATGTGGTTTTATTATCTCTGCATTGGTTGAGGAGTAAGAGGATTGTCAAAGACCCTGCATTACCGATACTCGTGTGAGTTAGAGAAAATAAAACCACATACAATTTGCAAATTAATTTTTTTTTTTTTAAATTAATTTTGAAACTGTGTTTTTTTTAAAACTATTTCTATATGCTTGGATATTAATTCTGATAACGCAGGTAACGGGAACCACAGGGTTTTTGTTACATGTTGTATATATATATGTGGTAAGTTGCGAATTTCCCGCGCCTATTTCAATCATACCTGCGATTGCACATTTATTTATTTATTTATTTAATCTTTATTATACACCTTATATACTAAGGGATATAAAGGGCGGACTTAATGCATTATGACATTCTCTGCCAGTCAACCCTGGATGATTTGAGAAACTGTGGCAGGTGTAATCAATCACTTAATAAATAAATAATAAGGATATAAAACAAAATAAAATGCAAATAAATAGAATAGATATATAGTTAGTAAAATTTACATACTTACTTAATATATAATATAGGATAAATAATAAATATATTAATAAATAATAAATATATTTAATGATAAATAATTTTCATTACAATCATAGTTTACTATTACAAATTTTTGGTTACATAATTGGCATTTAAGGCCTACCTCCAGCGAACGACCTTGAGCGTTTGGTCTGTCGACGCTCGCTACAATATATCGCGTAAGAAATCGCCAAAAGACGCCACCTACTGCTACGAACGTAGTATTATTTTTTCAATGTCAATGAACTCTTCTATGGAAATAGACACGGCGTACAATGATAAATGTATTTTAATTTTCTTTATTCGGTATATTAGTTGCATTATATTAGAATTATGTATTCTAATATATTATCTAATTAATAAAAATGACTATTTTGATTATTTTTAACTATATACTATACTGCTAATATTGAATTAGCTTTTTATAGTGTAAATTATAATATTTGTCGAAATATTAATTATGGATTCGAACTTTACATGCTAATGGTGCTTCATTTTTGTTATTTTCATTTACTTACATATTGAAAATATACTTGAATAGTAGCTGAATTTTAGGATATGTTTTACCTTGAGGTCAAATATAATTTTGAGGAGCAATAGTTATTACCTACTAATCTTTTATCTGCTATTCCTTATTTAGGAGCAATATTAGTAAATTGAGTTTGAGGGAGATTTACTGTTTATAATGCTACATTTATTATTTTAATATTTACCTACTGGGTAGGTAATTATTAAAATAATAAATATAGCATTAGTAACTAAATAGATATTTTTTTTAAATTTTTAAAATTAAAATTTTTGTATTTTTAAAAATTACTAAAAAAAAAGGGTTTGAAATAATAAATTTTCTCACAAAAGAAGGGAACTTGAAAAAAAAGGAAAAAAAAAGCGGGACCAAAGCCAAGACGCGAACCACGGAACTCCGATATCACGCCCGACCGACATACCACCTGAGCTATAACGACCGTTAATGATTAGTCGAAATTTACCTTCTTATATTGTAGCAGTTTTTTTATTGTCTGAAAACATGGACAAAAGGACATTTTCTAAAAATAAATCCAAGCGTTCGTCGCTAAAATCGTTGGAGCCGTATAATCTTCTCATCTGGTTCGGTTATATAAATATTTAAATATATAAAAATTATAAATTAAAATGAAAAAATAAATATACATTAATATCAATAAAATAAAATAAATACAAAATAATATTATATTACTATTGTTATTATTATTATTATAAGTTGTGGTTCGGTGAAGCTGCAACCTAATGGACCATGATATGAAAAGTGGTTGTTGACGTCAATTATTATTATTCTTATTATTTTTTCATTACTACCTTTTTCAACCTCACAAGATATTTGTAACTGCAAAAAAAAAACTACGTATAAGTAAGTAAATCAGTAATATAGTGTTATGTATGATTTAGACTAAATAAAGGTTCCTAAAAATAGACGTAGATAAAGAAATTGCATAAAAAATTACTCAAATAAAAATGCAATAAGCTTGTTAATTTTATAGGTACTTAGTAAAATATTAAAATAATAAGTTTTTTAGGATATTTATGTAAAATATAAAGGTTATATTATGATCTAACTACGTTCACGCTTGCGCATATAAAACCGCGGAATTTCACTAGTTTTATTATCAAAATAATAATTGTCAACCCTACCCTAAGTTTGCCTTGATTTTACCAACTCAAACTCGTTTTAGGAGATCAAAACATAGAGAGAAAGATAGGAGACTATTTTTTATTTAATATGGTTGGATCTTTATTTATTTGTATATTTTTTGTATTTATTTTATTTTATTGATATTTATGTATATTTATCTTTTCATTTTAATTTATATTTATAAAAACCAACCAGATGAGAAAACTATACAGATACCCCAACAATAATAACATAATAATAATAATATTCCTTAAATATCACACAACGCCATCTAGTCCCAAGCTAAGCAGAGCTTGTGTTATGGGTACTAGACAACTGATAAACATACTTATATATTTCTAAATACATAAATATTATAGATAAATCATCACACAAACATTTGTCCTGGGTGGGAATCGAACCCACGACCTACGGCATAGCAGTCAGGGTCACTAACCACTAGACCAACAGGCCTGACGATAAATAAAATAAAGTCTCTAGCTCGAGAGGAGAGGAGCCGTGGTAGCTCAGATGGTTAGCGCTTGCTAAAATTTTCACAGTGTGCGAGCAAACCGGGTTCGATCCCCGCCGGCACCAATAATATTGTAATTGCAATTTTAAGTGTTGATTTACCACGTACTCAGTGGTGAAGGAAAACATTGTGAGGAAACCTGCATGTCTGAGAAATAAGAAAAATAATATTTCGAAGACATGCAAAGTTCGCCAACACGCAGTGGGGCAGCGCGGTGGATAATTCCTTTCCTAGGATCCTTTCAGAAAATAGAATAGAAATAAAAAAAATAATAAATCCAAACTTCATTTAAAACCAAACATATAAATTGTAAAATAGCTGCAGGTATCTATAACCAAGTAAAAGATATTCCTTTACTCCAACTTGTCCATGTTTCCCAAAACAATTTTTAATTAAGCTTTATATTATAATGCGGATTTTTTTATATTTAAAATTTTAATAATAAAGCATTTCGTACGTCTCAGCCGAGGCGCAAATATTTTTCGGCCGCAAATTTATAAGACCGATTTGTTATTCAAACATAAACGTGGTTTTTTAATTAAATCTACCAATCATAAAACGACACGCATTTTTATTGAACACTTCCTATTCAATTCACAAAGTACCTATTATATTTGTTTATATAAAAAAGTATATTTAAGTACAATCATAAAACTAAATGGAAACACAAAGTAGGAAAATGCATTGAGTTATAAAACACATAAATCAATGGGCAAATGTAAAAATACTGGAGGCAGCAGCCCTATCGCATGTTTACGTACCGCACGTTACATATTTATTTCTAAGATACGGCTGAGTTACAATATACCGTGACGTAAGCGCATCGGTTGGTAGGTACTCAAATAATATTATGTTTGCGGCGAAATACGAAACGCGGCGACCAGCGACGCGGCCACCTCCTACTAACGCATACAGCGTAATGCCGCCCGCACTCTGCGCACGCCCCTTTATCATAGAAGTCACACAATTTTCGGAATTATTTCAATTAAAAGAGAAAAAACGAACTTAAAATTTAAATAAAACGTGGAGAATATAGATTTTTTCATTATCTATCCATTAGTGTTATCCTCAAATGATTAGAGCGTTGCGTTTAGCAACAGATGCATGTAATCAAGAATTTTAGTCATTTTTTAAAAGTTGATTTTAAATGTATTTATAGCACATAAAAAGAAATTAGAACGTGGAATGCGATGATAAGATATCGAACATTAATAATGTACTTTTAGATGTAGTTTATTTTTCATAACTAATGAGATAATAGAGTCTGAAAAACGCACTTTTGCCAGGTTTTGGTCAGGGTAGCGTCTTAAACGTAAATTTTGACTCTAAGCCGTTTGTGTTTCTCTGATAAGTTGTAGTTTGGTGAAGCTGCAACCTAATGGACCATGATTTGAAATTTTTATGAAAAGAAGTGGCTGACGTCAATTATTATTCTTCTTATTATTTTTTCATCACTGCCTTTTTCAATCTCACAAGATATTTGTAACTGCAAAAAAGAAAACTACGTATAAGTAAGTAAATCAGTAATATAGTGTTATGTATGATTCAGACTAAATAAAGGTTCCTAAAAATAGAGGTAGATAAAGAAATTGCATAAAAAAATTACTCAAATAAAAATGCAACAAACTTGTTAATTTTATAGGTAGTAACATATTAAAATAATAAGTTTTTTTGGGATACTTATGTAAAACATAAAGGTTATATTATGTTCTAACTACGTTCACGCTTGCGCATATAAAACCGCGGAATTTCACTAGTTTTATTATAAAATAATAATTGACAACCCTACCCTAAGTTTGCCTTGATTTTACCAACTCAAACTCGTTTTAGAAGATCAAAACATAGAGAGAAAGATAGGAGACTATTTTTTATTTAATATGGTTCATCAAATCCGTAAAAATAGTTTAAAATACTCACACAATAAAATTTTGAAGTGCAGATAAAATATCTGCGACCAACATTTGCACAATTCTGACGTTCACAGACGTTTCACAACTTTTTGCCAGAACCAAAAATAAGCGCTGGCATGCGACAAAAATCGTAGCATAAATAAAATAGTCTCTAGCTCGAGAGGAGAGGAGACGTGGTAGCTCAGATGGTCAGCTCTCGCTGAAATTTTCACCGGGTTCGAACCCCGCCAGCACCAATGAAATTGTAATTGCAATTTTAAGTGTTAATTTACCATGTGCTTAGCGGTGAAGGAAAACATTGTGAGGAAACTTGCATGTCTGAGAAATAAGAAAAAAAAATATTTCGAAGGACATGTGAAGTTCGCCAACACGCATTGGGGCAGCGCGGCGCACAATTCCTTGCCCTATAAAAGCCTCTCAGAAATGAACGGGAAGCCTGTGCCCAGCAGTGCGACGTATATAGGCTATAACTTTAACTTTAACTCTAGCTCGAATAGCCTACTAATGAAATTCAAATGATCGGTTTAGGCAAAGTAAGGCTAGGTAAGTCAAATTAGGGCATTTTACGGTACTTACTTAGATATCTTTTACCTAATCACAAGCACAAGTGTGTATCTAATCACAATACCTACTAAAGTATTTTGATTAGGTAAGTACACATTTGTGCACCATAATATCTACAAACCAAAAAATTAAATAAACAAACCTTTACATCTTCCACCATTTCAGTTGAACCAAAACAGGTATACTGGGTAATTCTATAGTTTCTTGACTCAAGTCGTTTACTGCCGTATCGTCATTGTTCGTATTTAGCCTGCAATAAAGAATAAATTATATTAGATCTTGCATGACAACAAAACGGAATTACTTGTAATAAATCATTTAGATACATATTTTAGCTATATATTTGAAAAGGTTCATATTATTTGTAATACGGTAACTACAAAGAATATCACATCAAATTTCATAAATTCTGGTTATAATTTCATAACTCTATGGGATCTATGGGCTCAAAACTTACCCATTATCATTTTCAATTATTGGTAAACTTGAATAATTATTTTTGTCGTCAAATTCGCATTCAGGTATTTTTCTTCTCCTCCTAAAATAAAAATATATTATGTAATAACACGTAGGAATTTAACGGAATAAAAGTAAGTGAACTTTGCATAATACATCAAATTACTTACAGAATTTCATTCATCATTAGAACATTTTGACGTCGTTGACGTTTATTCTTCTTGAATTTAGGCATTTTCACTAATCACTCCACAAAATTATATTTTCATATTATCACAATCGTAGCGTCTTTTTGTGGTAAAAACTGTATATATTACTCTACTCTATGGGTAAAAAACACGTAAGCGCATCGGTTGGCAGGTACTCAAATAATATTATATTTGCGGCGAAACACGGAGACGTCGACGACGGCGACGAGCGTCATAGCCACCTCCTACGAACGCATACTGCGTAATGCCGCCCGCACTCTGCGCACGCCCCTTTATCATAGAATTCACACAATTTTTGGAATTATTTCAATTAAAAAAAGAAAAACGAACTTAAAATTTAAATAAAACGTGGAGAATATAGATTTTTTCATTATCTATCCATTAGTGTTATCCTCAAATGATTAGAGCGTTGCGTTTAGCAACAGATGCATGTAATCAAGAATTTTAGTCATTTTTTAAAAGTTGATTTTAAATGTATTTATAGCACATAAAAATAAATTAGAACGTGGAATGCGATGATAAGATATCGAATATTAATAATGTACTTTTAGATGTAGTTTATTTTTCATAACTAATGAGATAATAGAGTCTGAAAAAACGCACTTTTGCCAGGTTTTGGTCAGGGTAGCGTCTTAAACGTAAATTTTGACTCTAAGCCGTTTGTGTTTCTCTGATAAGTTGTAGTTTGGTGAAGCTGCAACCTAATGGACCATGATTTGAAATTTTTATGAAAAGAAGTGGCTGACGTCAATTATTATTCTTCTTATTATTTTTTCATCACTGCCTTTTTCAATCTCACAAGATATTTGTAACTGCAAAAAAGAAAACTACGTATAAGTAAGTAAATCAGTAATATAGTGTTATGTATGATTCAGACTAAATAAAGGTTCCTAAAAATAGAGGTTGATAAAGAAATTGCATAAAAAAATTACTCAAATAAAAATGCAACAAACTTGTTAATTTTATAGGTAGTAACATATTAAAATAATAAGTTTTTTTGGGATACTTATGTAAAACATAAAGGTTATATTATGTTCTAACTACGTTCACGCTTGCGCATATAAACCGCGGAATTTCACTAGTTTTATTATAAAATAATAATTGACAACCCTACCCTAAGTTTGCCTTGATTTTACCAACTCAAACTCGTTTTAGAAGATCAAAACATAGAGAGAAAGATAGGAGACTATTTTTTATTTAATATGGTTCATCAAATCCGTAAAAATAGTTTAAAATACTCACACAATAAAATTTTGAAGTGCAGATAAAATATCTGCGACCAACATTTGCACAATTCTGACGTTCACAGACGTTTCACAACTTTTTGCCAGAACCAAAAATAAGCGCTGGCATGCGACAAAAATCGTAGCATAAATAAAATAGTCTCTAGCTCGAGAGGAGAGGAGACGTGGTAGCTCAGATGGTCAGCTCTCGCTGAAATTTTCACAGTGCGCGAGCAAACCGGGTTCGAACCCCGCCAGCACCAATGAAATTGTAATTGCAATTTTAAGTGTTAATTTACCATGTGCTTAGCGGTGAAGGAAAACATTGTGAGGAAACTTGCATGTCTGAGAAATAAGAAAAAAAAATATTTCGAAGGACATGTGAAGTTCGCCAACACGCATTGGGGCAGCGCGGCGCACAATTCCTTGCCCTATAAAAGCCTCTCAGAAATGAACGGGAAGCCTGTGCCCAGCAGTGCGACGTATATAGGCTATAACTTTAACTTTAACTCTAGCTCGAATAGCCTACTAATGAAATTCAAATGATCGGTTTAGGCAAAGTAAGGCTAGGTAAGTCAAATTAGGGCATTTTACGGTACTTACTTAGATATCTTTTACCTAATCACAAGCACAAGTGTGTATCTAATCACAATACCTACTAAAGTATTTTGATTAGGTAAGTACACATTTGTGCACCATAATATCTACAAACCAAAAAATTAAATAAACAAACCTTTACATCTTCCACCATTTTAGTTGAACCAAAACAGGTATACTAGGTAATTCTATAGTTTCTTGACTCAAGTCGTTTACTGCCGTATCGTCATTGTTCGTATTTAGCCTGCAATAAAGAATAAATTATATTAGATCTTGCATGACAACAAAACGGAATTACTTGTAATAAATCATTTAGATACATATTTTAGCTATATATTTGAAAAGGTTCATATTATTTGTAATACGGTAACTACAAAGAATATCACATCAAATTTCATAAATTCTGGTTATAATTTCATAACTCTATGGGATCTATGGGCTCAAAACTTACCCATTATCATTTTCAATTATTGATAAACTTGAATAATTATTTTTGTCGTCAAATTCGCATTCAGGCATTTTTCTTCTCCTCCTAAAACAAAAATATATTATGTAATAACACGTAGGAATTTAACGGAATAAAAGTAAGTGAACTTTGCATAATACATCAAATTACTTACAGAATTTCATTCATCATTAGAACATTTTGACGTCGTTGACGTTTATTCTTCTTGAATTTAGGCATTTTCACTAATCAATCCACAAAATTATATTTTCATATTATCACAATCGTAGCGTCTTTTTGTGGTAAAAACTGTATATATTACTCTACTCTATGGGTAAAAAACACGTAAGCGCATCGGTTGGCAGGTACTCAAATAATATTATGTTTGCGGCGAAACACGGAGACGTCGACGACGGCGACGAGCGTCACAGCCACCTCCTACGAACGCATACTGCGTAATGCCGCCCGCACTCTGCGCACGCCCCTTTATCATAGAATTCACACAATTTTTGGAATTATTTCAATTAAAAAAGAAAAACGAACTTAAAATTTAAATAAAACGTGGAGAATATAGATTTTTTCATTATCTATCCATTAGTGTTATCCTCAAATGATTAGAGCGTTGCGTTTAGCAACAGATGCATGTAATCAAGAATTTTAGTCATTTTTTAAAAGTTGATTTTAAATGTATTTATAGCACATAAAAATAAATTAGAACGTGGAATGCGATGATAAGATATCGAACATTAATAATGTACTTTTAGATGTAGTTTATTTTTCATAACTAATGAGATAATAGAGTCTGAAAAACGCACTTTTGCCAGGTTTTGGTCAGGGTAGCGTCTTAAACGTAAATTTTGACTCTAAGCCGTTTGTGTTTCTCTGATAAGTTGTAGTTTGGTGAAGCTGCAACCTAATGGACCATGATTTGAAATTTTTATGAAAAGAAGTGGCTGACGTCAATTATTATTCTTCTTATTATTTTTTCATCACTGCCTTTTTCAATCTCACAAGATATTTGTAACTGCAAAAAAGAAAACTACGTATAAGTAAGTAAATCAGTAATATAGTGTTATGTATGATTCAGACTAAATAAAGGTTCCTAAAAATAGAGGTAGATAAAGAAATTGCATAAAAAAATTACTAAAATAAAAAATGCAACAAACTTGTTAATTTTATAGGCAGTAACATATTAAAATAATAAGTTTTTTTGGGATACTTATGTAAAACATAAAGGTTATATTATGTTCTAACTACGTTCACGCTTGCGCATATAAAACCGCGGAATTTCACTAGTTTTATTATAAAATAATAATTGACAACCCTACCCTAAGTTTGCCTTGATTTTACCAACTCAAACTCGTTTTAGAAGATCAAAACATAGAGAGAAAGATAGGAGACTATTTTTTATTTAATATGGTTCATCAAATCCGTAAAAATAGTTTAAAATACTCACACAATAAAATTTTGAAGTGCAGATAAAATATCTGCGACCAACATTTGCACAATTCTGACGTTCACAGACGTTTCACAACTTTTTGCCAGAACCAAAAATAAGCGCTGGCATGCGACAAAAATCGTAGCATAAATAAAATAGTCTCTAGCTCGAGAGGAGAGGAGACGTGGTAGCTCAGATGGTCAGCTCTCGCTGAAATTTTCACCGGGTTCGAACCCCGCCAGCACCAATGAAATTGTAATTGCAATTTTAAGTGTTAATTTACCATGTGCTTAGCGGTGAAGGAAAACATTGTGAGGAAACTTGCATGTCTGAGAAATAAGAAAAAAAAATATTTCGAAGGACATGTGAAGTTCGCCAACACGCATTGGGGCAGCGCGGCGCACAATTCCTTGCCCTATAAAAGCTTCTCAGAAATGAACGGGAAGCCTGTGCCCAGCAGTGCGACGTATATAGGCTATAACTTTAACTTTAACTCTAGCTCGAATAGCCTACTAATGAAATTCAAATGATCGGTTTAGGCAAAGTGCTAGGTAAGTCAAATTAGGGCATTTTACGGTACTTACTTAGATATCTTTTACCTAATCACAAGCACAAGTGTGTATCTAATCACAATACCTACTAAAGTATTTTGATTAGGTAAGTACACATTTGTGCACCATAATATCTACAAACCAAAAAATTAAATAAACAAACCTTTACATCTTCCACCATTTCAGTTGAACCAAAACAGGTATACTGGGTAATTCTATAGTTTCTTGACTCAAGTCGTTTACTGCCGTATCGTCATTGTTCGTATTTAGCCTGCAATAAAGAATAAATTATATTAGATCTTGCATGACAACAAAACGGAATTACTTGTAATAAATCATTTAGATACATATTTTAGCTATATATTTGAAAAGGTTCATATTATTTGTAATACGGTAACTACAAAGAATATCACATCAAATTTCATAAATTCTGGTTATAATTTCATAACTCTATGGGATCTATGGGCTCAAAACTTACCCATTATCATTTTCAATTATTGGTAAACTTGAATAATTATTTTTGTCGTCAAATTGGCATTCAGGTATTTTTCTTCTCCTCCTAAAATAAAAATATATTATGTAATAACACGTAGGAATTTAACGGAATAAAAGTAAGTGAACTTTGCATAATACATCAAATTACTTACAGAATTTCATTCATCATTAGAACATTTTGACGTCGTTGACGTTGAAATTGAATTTAGGCATTTTCACTAATCAATCCACAAAATTATATTTTCATATTATCACAATCGTAGCGTCTTTTTGTGGTAAAAACTGTATATATTACTCTACTCTATGGGTAAAAAACACGTAAGCGCATCGGTTGGCAGGTACTCAAATAATATTATATTTGCGGCGAAACACGGAGACGTCGACGACGGCGACGAGCGTCACAGCCACCTCCTACGAACGCATACTGCGTAATGCCGCCCGCACTCTGCGCACGCCCCTTTATCATAGAATTCACACAATTTTTGGAATTATTTCAATTAAAAAAAGAAAAACGAACTTAAAATTTAAATAAAACGTGGAGAATATAGATTTTTTTCATTATCTATCCATTAGTGTTATCCTCAAATGATTAGAGCGTTGCGTTTAGCAACAGATGCATGTAATCAAGAATTTTAGTCATTTTTTAAAAGTTGATTTTAAATGTATTTATAGCATATAAAAATAAATTAGAACGTGGAATGCGATGATAAGATATCGAACATTAATAATGTACTTTTAGATGTAGTTTATTTTTCATAACTAATGAGATAATAGAGTCTGAAAAACGCACTTTTGCCAGGTTTTGGTCAGGGTAGCGTCTTAAACGTAAATTTTGACTCTAAGCCGTTTGTATTTCTCCGATAAGTTGTAGTTTGGTGAAGCTGCAACCTAATGGACCATGATTTGAAATTTTTATGAAAAGAAGTGGCTGACGTCAATTATTATTCTTCTTATTATTTTTTCATCACTGCCTTTTTCAATCTCACAAGATATTTGTAACTGCAAAAAAAGAAAACTACGTATAAGTAAGTAAATCAGTAATATAGTGTTATGTATGATTCAGACTAAATAAAGGTTCCTAAAAATAGAGGTAGATAAAGAAATTGCATAAAAAAATTACTAAAATAAAAATGCAACAAACTTGTTAATTTTATTGGTAGTAACATATTAAAATAATAAGTTTTTTTGGGATACTTATGTAAAACATAAAGGTTATATTATGTTCTAACTACGTTCACGCTTGCGCATATAAACCGCGGAATTTCACTAGTTTTATTATGAAAATAATAATTGACAACCCTACCCTAAGTTTGCCTTGATTTTACCAACTCAAGCTCGTTTTAGAAGATCAAAACATAGAGAGAAAGATAGGAGACTATTTTTTATTTAATATGGTTCATCAAATCCGTAAAAATAGTTTAAAATACTCACACAATAAAATTTTGAAGTGCAGATAAAATATCTGCGACCAAACACAATTCTGACGTTCACAGACGTTTCACAACTTTTTGCCAGAACCAAAAATAAGCGCTGGCATGCGACAAAAATCGTAGCATAAATAAAATAGTCTCTAGCTCGAGAGGAGAGGAGACGTGGTAGCTCAGATGGTCAGCGCTCGCTGAAATTTTCACCGGGTTCGAACCCCGCCAGCACCAATGAAATTGTAATCGCAATTTTAAGTGTTCATTTACCATGTGCTTAGCGGTGAAGGAAAACATTGTGAGGAAACTTGCATGTCTGAGAAATAAGAAAAAAAATATTTTGAAGTACATGTGAAGTTCGCCAACACGCATTGGGGCAGCGCGGCGGACAATTCCTTGCCCTATAAAACCCTCTCAGAAATGAGCGGGAAGCCTGTGCCCAGCAGTGCGACGTATATAGGCTATAACTTTAACTTTAACTCTAGCTCGAATAGCCTACTAATGAAATTCAAATGATCGGTTTAGGCAAAGTAAGGCTAGGTAAGTCAAATTAGGGCATTTTACGGTACTTACTTAGATATCTTTTACCTAATCACAAGCACAAGTGTGTATCTAATCACAATACCTACTAAAGTATTTTGATTAGGTAAGTACACATTTGTGCACCATAATATCTACAAACCAAAAAATTAAATAAACAAACCTTTACATCTTCCACCATTTTAGTTGAACCAAAACAGGTATACTAGGTAATTCTATAGTTTCTTAAAGACTCAAGTCGTTTACTGCCGTATCGTCATTGTTCGTATTTAGCCTGCAATAAAGAATAAATTATATTAGATCTTGCATGACAACAAAACGGAATTACTTGTAATAAATCATTTAGATACATATTTTAGCTATATATTTGAAAAGGTTCATATTATTTATAATATGGTAACTACAAAAAATATCACATCAAATTTCATAAATTCTGGTTATAATTTCATAACTCTATGGGCTCTATGGGCTCAAAACTTACCCATTATCATTTTCAATTATTGGTAAACTTGAATAATTATTTTTGTCGTCAAATTGGCATTCAGGTATTTTTCTTCTCCTCCTAAAATAAAAATATATTATGTAATAACACGTAGGAATTTAACGGAATAAAAGTAAGTGAACTTTGCATAATACATCAAATTACTTACAGAATTTCATTCATCATTAGAACATATTGACGTCGTTGACGTTTATTCTTCTTGAATTTAGGCATTTTCACTAATCACTCCACAAAATTATATTTTCATATTATCACAATCGTAGCGTCTTTTTGTGGTAAAAACTGTATATATTACTCTACTCTATGGGTAAAAAACACGTAAGCGCATCGGTTGGCAGGTACTCAAATAATATTATATTTGCGGCGAAACACGGAGACGTCGACGACGGCGACGAGCGTCACAGCCACCTCCTACGAACGCATACTGCGTAATGCCGCCCGCACTCTGCGCACGCCCCTTTATCATAGAATTCACACAATTTTTGGAATTATTTCAATTAAAAAAGAAAAACGAACTTAAAAAATTAAATAAAACGTGGAGAATATAGATTTTTAAATTATTTATCCATTAGTGTAATCCTCAAATGATTAGAGCGTTGCGTTTAGCAACAGATGCATGTAATCAAGAATTTTAGTCATTTTTTAAAAGTTGATTTTAAATGTATTTATAGCATATAAAACAAATTAGAACGTGGAATGTGATGATAAGATATCGAACATTAATAATGTGCTTTTAGATGTAGTTTATTTTTCATAATTAATGAGATTATAGAGTCTGAAAAACGCACTTTCGCAACATTTTGGTCAGGGATACACCTTAAACACAAACAAAATTTCATCAAAATCGTTTCAGCCGCTTAGTAGGAGTTCAGCTACATACACACGGACAAAAGAATTAGATATGAAATGATAAACATACATACAAAAGAATATAATTAGGATAATATAAATAAAACTGACGATTTCAAAGCCATCAAACATTTAATGTTTTTTTATGAACGTTAAATTAAATTATTAAAGTCGCGAGCAAATCTTTATAACACAAACTGTGAACATTTATTCCCGCAAAGGCGATTAATTAAAGCTTTTATTTAATTGTCTTAGTTTAGTATTTGTAAAGCTATTGTTAGGTATAGTTTTGAGGATCAAATGAATAAGACAGCGGTGAGGATTCCCTTGGCGGTTTGATAAATTGTTGCCAACATCAGCGAGATTAATAGTTGTGAAGCTTTTGAGGCGTGTTCAGAGGAACAAGGTTAGAGTTTGCAAACAAAATATTTCGCTGTGGTTAACTGTCTTAAGAAATGATGTTTTATTGTTGTAAATCAAAGACAAAATTCACATAATACAAAACATGTTTAATGTTTAACCGTTTAGTGCAAAAACACATTTGCTTAAACCTACTTTCGTTGTTTCGTTTTTGGTCGAAAAATCTTACGTGATCAAACTGCACATATTCGTAGTATAAAATGATTAATGGCGTAATTTGCTTTTAATTTCTCGCTATAAAAATCAATTATGTTCAAAAAATCGGGAAGTTATTGGTTTCACCCCGGTTTTCGAAAATCGAGTTTTCATCAAATGTTTACGTTTTGAGGTCCTAGGAAACTATTATGACTATTCCTACGAAGATGTCCCTTCGTATGTATGTGTGCGCGTGTGTGTATGTGTGAATGTAAACTCTTTATAACTTTTGAACGGCTTGACCGGTCAAAATGTGGTCCACGGCATTCGAAAGAGTTCAATTGCCGTGAGATTTTATATGAATTTGAATCAATTCGGCTCGGTAGATTTTGAGAAATCTCAAAAGTTAAATTTGCAAAAAACTTTTTTTAGATTTTTTGAAAAGTAATGTACCGATTGATTCCAAAATCTAATCAGCTCTTAACCTCAAAAAACAATATAAATTGCCGCAAACGGCATCAAAATCAGTTCATTCTTTCAAGAGAAATCTTTCAAGAGAATTTCTCTTGTCAAAAACGTCATAATAGGTGGACTTTGGAGCGCTTTTCATTTCAAATTAGCGGGGACTTGCAGGGATAGCCTTTTTTTTTAAAAAAAGAAGCTAAGGTTTTTATAATTTTTAATTTTATATATATTGTGTCATTTTGTTGTAGGAGTCTTGTCATTTTGTTTTGTTCTTTTTGTTGCGGATTTGTTAAGGGCTGTAATGTGATGACGATGTTGTAGTAAAGTAAAAAAACCAACCATTCATTGTCATAAGAGGGTACAGGAAATTGAAACAGATGGGTAGTAACATTTTCCATCTTCACTGTAAATAAGAAAAACTAGCAGTTGCCAACCAGCCTGCTTAGCGTGGCAACGGTGGCAATTATTTCCCTTATAAAGATGTTTAATTAAGTTTATTTTAAACCCATGCTTACGGGGCTTAAGTGTTTAAGGTTTAGACGTTATAGTTAACCCGGGCTACCTTAAGCTTTTAATTTTGGCCCGATCTACGCTGAATGAGTTTACTGTATCTTGAAATTTTGTAGTGTTATATTTAGGTTTAGCTTTGATTTTAATGATTACAATTTCAAGAAAGTATTGTTTTGATCATGTTATTAGCAAACAGCCTTAAGGAACAGAGCCGTGGTAGCTTAGATGGTTAACGCTTGCTGTAATATAACAGAACGCGAGTAATCCGGGTTCGATCCCCGCCGGCACCAATGAAATTGTTAATTGCAATTTTAAGTGCAGATTTACCACGTGCTCGGCGGTGAAGGAAAACATCGTGAGGAAACCTGCGTGTCTGAGGAATAAGATAAAAAATATTTCTAAGACATGTGAAGTTCGCCAACACGCATTGGGGCAGCGCGGCGGACACTTCCCCGCCCTAAAACCCTCTCATAAATGAGGGGAGGCCTGTGCTCAGCAGTGGGACGTATATAGGCTGTAACTTTACTTTACTTTACTTAAGGAACATCCCAAGTAGAATTTACCGATTTTTGCATATATAACCCACTGTTATATCAGATGCTCAATTGAAGTCATTTTAAACATACAATTTGAACTTATATGAGAACAGTGGATTCATGGTGTAGATATATAACAATATTTTTTCACTGATAGCTGCGATAATTATCCTAGCATGCCAAGATCGCGATTCACGCTTCATTAGTGAAATGAAGAATTGAATTCGTTTACGTAAGATCGATAGTAGTACAAGGTACCATCCATTACAAGACGAAATTAATGGGAACGGGGCATTCCATTAGGGGTGACAACGAACAGAGACCACAGTGTTATATATATATATATATATATAATGTTTAGTGGCATCCCTTTATATTCATAAGGAATGTGTGTAATTGAATTAATGCTTCATATTCTTCTTCATGAGACCGTAAATTTCTGCCTAAGCTTTACCCTAAATATGAGGTTGTTTGTCCGCGATGGACTCCTAAAATACTTAACCGATTTTAATCAAATTTGCACACTGTGTGCAGTTTGGTCCAACTTGAGAGATAGGAGTTTTTTTTTTGCGAATTTAACTGTTTTTAATAGGACATGATAAATTGTCGTCGAAAAAGGCAGAACAACGTCTGCCTGGCAAGCTAGTATATATATAGTATTTATTTAGAGTAGCAAGGATGACAAGCTAGCACACAGTTTACCTAATGGTAGGTGCTATGAATGCTGTGCCTACATTTAACTTCGTTTAAGAACTAAAACGCACATGCGTTGTCCGCCGAGAAGGATTTCATTGTTGCAAATTCAAAGATTAACCGGGCTATGTTTCTTACCATACGAAAAACAGCATATAATTATGTTGCTGTTTCACGACGGTATTCTGTGACAGCGTGATTCGTACCAACCACCTAAGGAAACTTAAATAAGGAATGAATGTCATTAGTTTTTTTTATTTAAAGGTTTAAAAATTGACCTTAAGCTTGTATTAATCTTTAGTCTATTTAATAGGGTATAACTTTTTATTAAAAGTCAACTTCATAAAACTAAAAATTATTAAATGATTTCCTCGTGTGTTTTTTTATATAGGAGAGGAGGCAAACGAGCATGCGGCTCACCTGATGTAAGTGACTACCGCCGCCCATGATCAACCGCAACACCAGGGGAGTTGAGTTATCTACCTTTTAGAAAGGAGTAAGCTCTTTTCTTGAAGGTCCCTAAGTCGTATCGGTCCGGAAAAATCGCCGGTGGTAAACTATTTCACAGAGAGGTCGTACGCGGAAGAAAACTGCAAGCGAAACTTACAGTGGTGGACCGCCAAGCATACAGACGTTGTGGATGGTATGCAACTCCTCGTCGGTTAAGGGTACTCCTAATATGGCTCATTTTCAAAATATCGCCAATTTGGTCGATAAACTTTCGTCTAGGGCGTCCCTTTCCGACTCTGCCGTTCACATCTGCCATATAAGTTTGCTTTGTAACTCTTTCCTCGTTCATTCTTTCTACATGACCAAACCACGGAAGCATTCCTTTCTTAATCCTGGTCACAATATCATCTTTCTTGTATATATCATGTAGTTAATTATCATTTGTTTTGTGTTCTTTTATTCTATTTTGACACACCTACGTCAAATTCTCATCACTCCGTGGGTTGACTGGTAGAGAATGCTTCAAGGCATTAATTCCGCCCTTTGTATTCTTTTCTTTTAAGAAATGCCACAAAAATTAAATATATAAATAAAATTCTATCACAAACATTCTTTCAGATAATTAATTTATTTTTTTTTAGCTGGTAAAATAGCAGATCAATGTTGCTCTGTTTGGTTGGTATGGTGAGTGTAGAGAACCGGATACCCTTTTTACTGGAAACGAGGCATTCCATCTTAGTCCTCAGTAGTGATAACGGATCTGTATTTTGATTCTTAGTCGAGGATAAATGTAAACGTCTATGTGGGCCACAGCATCCACTTACCATCGGTGGGCTGTATGTTCGTTATGTCGTCACCCTTATTCTATTAAAAAAAATCATAATATTATTTTGACTGCACCTTATTACACAAACATTTTCAGAGAAATATCAATGATTTATTGCTTTAGTTGTGAGTGGTAGCTAAAACCACACTGGCAAAGGTAGTAATATTCTTAACGTAGTTCATGCAGGCAGACAGCATTTACGGCAACTAGTATTCAAATTAGCAGTCTGCAGTCTCAGGCTATCGCCCAGGAACGCTTACATTAACTGCACGAACATGCAACACGATGATTGTTTTAATTTAAATATCTGAATTTTTAGACTCCTAGTTCCTAGCTGGTAACGACGGCTCCACGGTGCAGTAGTTTAGCGTTGAGTTGCGACGCCGAGGGGCGCGGTTCGATTCCCGCGCGAAACAAGTATTTGTGTGATCCACAAATAATTGTTTTAGGTCTGGATATTGGTCCTTGTGCAATTTATGAATGATAAATGCCTCCACGATACAGGAGAAAATCGTAGTTTGGGGATAGTAAACTATTTTTAATCAATAGCGAAAAGTCGCCGGGAGCACACGTACAAGTGGGCATACAAGCACAGATTACCTCCTAATATATATAATATATATAATAATAGGATATTACTAAAGTTCATGTAACACTAGAATAACATTAATCACATTATAACTTTCACTTGATTTATGGTTTATAAATCCGTTAAAAATAGTTTAATTTCGTAACATTCGCCTAAATATTAGAATGTCACGGTTCAATCAACCACTTAACGCTATTACTTGTTGTGTAATTTTCACCATTTATAGTTTTAATTATACTTTTTAAAAAATGTAAAAGTCCATACTAAAACTGGCAAGTATAGAGTTGGTATAGAGGAATCCAACAGCCCTCTACGGTTTTTCATAATATGAAGATTGTCTTCTGTGAAATGTCTTGAGCATAGCACACTATTTTTGGTGGGAAACCGTTGGTCCCCTCGACATGTAGCGTCGATCCACATCTTTTCCTTTCGAGACATTTAGGAAACCTATAACATATAGGTACCACAATTATACGCCACTATTTGTATAAAATAATGACTACAAAAGAAAGTAAACGATGACCAAACAAATATCGACTTATAAATCACAACACTATCGATACACGTGCTGTCGTTAGACAAAGACAACTATTTTAATTTACGTAATGAGTGAAAGGGACATATTAAAAAAAGACATCAACGGGTGCTCAAATGATATCACTTTGCAACATTTAATATCCAGTGTAAGTTGAACTCCGGTGTATTTGAAATAGGTTAACGTGATAAGAATAAAATTTACTTACCGATGAAATATTATGCCATCTTTTTGATAACTGGATGTCTTAGCTGACTTGCCACACCATTTCACTACCTATGAAGCCATTTGTAATGTATTTTGGATACCAAAATTATTTTTAAATTTTCAAAAACTCGGAGGTGCCTACGGGTCACATCCTTGGTCGACAATGATATCGTGATTCTTAGCGTCACTTCATATGCTAGCTACAGCAAGTATGTGTTGCGCGCGTTTGTGGCCCTGTATGCGGAATCTATTAGGAGGTAATCTGTGGCATACAAGCACCATTACGTCGTATTATCAGTTATCACTACTACAAATACATTATAGACTTGATTAATGTTTTTGACACATAAATATTTCTTTATTTTTGTTTTTATACAAGCACCATTACGTCGTATTATCAGTTATCACTACTACAAATACATTATAGACTTGATTAATGTTTTTGACACATAAATATTTCTTTATTTTTGTTTTTAATATTCACAAAATATAAATAGTTTCGAATTACTGGTTGTAGAATATGTCTCCTTTATTTAAATTTCATTTCCCGCTGTTCTTTCGACACGTAATATACATATTGCACAATTTGCCATTTTTCAAATAATTTGCATGCAACGACGCTTGACACGAAAATTGGAAACGATTGATTGTGTTGACATTTGTAGGTGTGAATTGACATGTAAGTGACAGGTTAGTGGCTACACGGGCTCCGCCCACTCCCCCGTTCTATTTTGTATGTATTATTGTTATCTATGGTTATATTGACCAAATACCTATGTGATGTTATTAACCTTGCTGCAACCATATACGATACTGACTTCAGTATAAAGGATACCTCATCACGCGAAACAGCACCGTTATGCTATGGATTATATTAAGTATTCTAAATTCATGTAGCGATTTGTATGAATTGCAAATCTTCTAAAATATAACATTTAAAAGTACTCATTTATAATTCTGAAGTCATATCTGGTTTAAAATTCAGTCTTTATTTCACGCTTGCTGATATTCTTAACAAATTTGACTTCGCATTCTCATTTTCTAATTTAAGTTACTTTTTACCTCCGTAGAGACAAAAACTATTTTAAACATTCGTTCCCTTGGTGAACGTTCATAATATACCTACAAACTTTGAAGTAATCTAAAGTGACTGCAAAGTTTCAAGCGGCGAAGAATTTTAGAAAACACCTCGAGGAATTATTATGTCAGATATTTAAAGCTTTATGTCTATTATTTACAGTTCAGCTTGAAGGTTTGTTTTCAACCGAATTCAAAGAAAGGAATAGGTTCTCAATTTTATACGTGGTAGAGCCATGCTGCAGTTATATTAGTAGTATAGTTGTAGCACGAATGGGTCGGCTCGACCGGGGAAGGACCACGCTCTCACAGAATACCAGCGTGAAATAGTAGCTTAATGCTGCTGTATTTCGTATGGTGAGTGTAGAGAACCGGAGACCCTTTTTACTGGAAACGAGGCATTCCATCTTAGTCCTCACGGGTGACAACGCATCTGCATTTTGATTTTTAATGGAGGATAGATGTAGATGTCTATGGGCCGCAGCAACCACTTACCATCAGGTGGACTGTGTGCTCGTTTGTCACCCTATTCAATAAAAAAAATTCGACTGTATTTTTAATGTGTTACCTCAGAATGTTTTTTTTATAAGTGAACCGATTTTGATGATTCTGTTTTTTTTGTGTTGGTGCTTCTCGTATGGTCCCATATAAATTTGATCAAGTTCTGACCAGCAGTTTTTGAGTTATCCTCAATAATGCGTATTTAATTGACTTCGATTACATTGATGATGTTCTCATTTTATTTATATTGAAGTCGGTTCCACAAATTTTTTAATTTTACCACTTGCACTAAGCAGTAAATAGTTTAACTATGAACGTGGAATTTTCGCAAATCAGGAGTCAGATCCACTAGTCGCCGCTATGTGCAGAATCTCTCTCTGTATACATTGTACATTACACCCTACTCTCTCTGTATACATTGTACATTACACCCTACTCTCTCTGTATACATTGTACATTACACCCTACTCTCTCTGTATACATTGTAAATTACACCCTACTCTCTCTGTTTACATTGTACATTACACCCTACTCTCTCTTTATACATTGTACATTACACCCTACTCTCGTTCTGAACATGAGAACAAATTAGAATTCATTAAAAGTTTTTCTTTGGAGTTGGTATTTAAAAATCCCTTTACATGTTTGCTTATTTTTACTTTTGTTTGTTATCATATAATGGGACTATAATATAAGTACGGGGGAGGTCAAATAGTTCGCGGAATGACAAGGAAAGAGGTGTTTTCCCTTTTCAATTTTCCCTATAACCCCGAAACTTTTATCAGACCTATCGAATAACATAATATTAATACCTATAGTCCAAAAATGATTTGTCGACTTTATCAGTCACAAAATTTATTCACGCATCTCTACTAATATTGTCACCATTAATTTTCCAGCCGATTGCGGCAATTGATATTTTTGGGTGGGTGGGGGGGGGGGGGTCTTTTTATACCGCTGCATAAACTATTGTGTCTTGGTTACTAAGATGCTAAGCGCTCGGTGATAATTTCTCAGAACGCGAGCAACCCAGGTTCACTCCTCCCCCGCACCATTGAATATGTTAATTGCAATTTTAAGTAAATATAAAAGTACATACAAAAATATAAAACGGACCCTAGAAGTAATACGCTCAAAACACCTAGCGATGTAATAAAGAAAAACTCCGGAAAATTAAGTCTCGAAGTGAATTATATTACTTAGAACTAGCATGATTTACCAAACCATCGAGGTTGTATAAGTTAGTTGAACTTACAGCCTATATACGTCCCACTGCTGCGCACAGGCGTCCCCTCATTTCTGAGAGAGTCTTAGGGCAAGGAAGTGTCTGCCACGCTGCCCCAATGCGTGTTGGCGAACTTCACATATCTTCGGAATATTTTTTTTTCTTATTCCTCAGACATGCAAGTTTCCTCACGATGTTTTCCTTCACCGCCGAGCACGTGGTAAATCAGCACCTAAAATTGCAAATAACAATTTCATTGGTGCCGGCGGGGATCGAACCCGGGTTACTGGCGCTCTGTTATATTTACAGCGAGCGTTAATCATCTGAGCTACCACGGCTCGAGATTGTATGGGTATATATGTTAGGTATGTATGTTACCGAAAATACGCAAACCAAACGCTTTACGAATGCATTACCAGGACTATATGAAACTTAGCTGCATTGTGTTAGATACTAATTTGAGCTGATATTTTATGATTGGTCCGTGGTGAACGTGGTATTTTTGCGGTCTGGCAATTTATCTATCATACATTCGTAACTGTAGCGATCCTCTACTCTCCACCACTTCACCGCGTAAATCGTTATAAAATGACGTAAGTATTTATTACCTTAGTATATATATGTGAAAAACATACGTATTTTCTATTATTACTTTGTGTATTGTACCACTATAGTAACAATAGGTAGTTTTTTGAAGTATTCCTTTCATCAAAAGGATAAAGCTGAAGCCTTACAGGAATACTTTGCTGTCCGTCCGGCCGTAACTCCGTCCCTCTGTTTGTCAAGACCCTTTTCCTCAAAAATTGATGGAAGTATCAAGTTAAATCTTTCGGCCAAGGAATCTAGTCACTGGTTCTAATCTCCGTAGACAAAGACTAGGATCGGCAATCTGTCAACATCATCAGTGCCCTCGTGGTAGCGGCTTCGATGGGTAGGGCTAAAAGTGCTGGTAGGTTGTCCCGTCACGGTACTCTTAAAGATCTTATACGAAGGCAAAGACTTATTTATTTATATAATTTATGTACTAGAGGTACAAACGGGGAACTTAATGCCATATCGCATTTTCTACTACCCAACCTGAAAGTTAGTGGGAGAAGTTTGTTCTGCAGTGGGCTAGGCAGAAAAACCTAAAATTGATAAAATTTACACACGCACACATACATGCAAACAAACACATGTAGATCAGACTTTTTTAAATACATGTAGGGATATAACAGATTATCTTTTTAATATATTTATTAATTTATTTTTATGAATTTATATTTAAGTATATTTATGTGTTAGATGAGCTCAAGTAATGTTCTTTTACTTTTGACTTAAACATAAAAATATCGCAAGTTCTAGAGATGGTCGAATAAGATATAAAATTTTAAAAGGTATTATTTGCGTTTTATTGAGCTTTTTAGCGATATTATTTTATAGCCCTTTTATTTATTGAACTGTACGTAACTACAACTACTCAGTGTAGTTACGTTTTTAATGTATTCCCTTCCCACAGTTTCCTAAATTTCATTACGTCAAAAATTTTATGGTAAAAATCTATCGATATACAAACAGATGAGCGACAAGCTAATTTTAATTGTGGACACATTTAAAGCTTGGTCATTCACTACTAAAATTTTATTTTACGTAATAGTATTTAATGTCGTTGTCTTGCTGCTTTTTTGCCTTATGTTTTTATGGATATGAAATGAAGTTGTTGGTTATTGCATATTATGTATTATGCAAGGATCCCGAATTCGACTCCAGCATGCGCGAATGAAATAATTAATTACAATGTAAAGTGCTTATTTATTGAGTGCTAGCCGGTGTAGGAAGATGTAAAATATGTGTAATAAATTGAAAAAAGAAATCGAGGACACGTGAAGTTGCTCTCATACTTTGCGGGCAGCGTGGCAGAGACTTGACAGCTCTAGAACCAATTATACGAGTAAATAAGAGGTCTGTGTGCATATTTGCACTATTAAATTTAACTTTGTTTATGCACATTTTTTTAAATTGAAATTGTAGTAAAACAAATCACAATCCACCAATACCACAACACCGTGGCAGTTGCAAATGCATTGCTGGTATTTAAAAAAAGATGTAGGCTCTTTTCTTGGAGGTCCCTAAGTCCTATCGATCCAAAAAAATGGCAGCCGATTCTTTCAATAAAAGCTTCTGAAGCTTTCAAAATTATTTTCTTCTTTTTTGTTTTTGGGATCGGTTTTTACTTTTTTTAAGTTTAATTTTTACTTAATAAGCCGAGGAGAGCGTTTAGTAAAGCGAGAGTTTTTTTGCGTGCGAAATCTAGTGCATTTATTGTCAATTGGTAGCAATTAAACTCGTTAGACTTTTTATCTTTTTCATATTTTTTTAAATCATGTTTTAATATCTGTTTTTTTCCTAGAAGTGTTAATGGAGTTATTCATAAAGATTTTTTGAGTTCAAATGAGAAACCAACAAGCTGGCAGTTGTATATTTTATAAGGTATTAAGTATATTCATTTATTTAGGACGAGTTAAACTTAAGTACTGATGTACTGAGATAAATTGTTAGATTAAAATAGTTATGTCAGCAGTTAACAAAGTAAAAAAATAAATATAAAAGAAATTGTCACAAAAGAGTTGAGCTAGTAAGAGAAATTTCTTAAGCTTATATTTGGCACCTTTGAGAGAATGAAAAATTAAAATTTGAGATCAAACATTACTTTAGTTAAAAAGGTTGATATAGACATGTACATAATATTGGGTCTTTACATATGAAATTATTGTTGTGTCGTACTGACCACTTTGATCTGAAATATCTCCTCTTTGGTTAAGAAATCCAAATTCAAATGTATAAATTCATTTACCTGATACATTTGATTTTTGAAAACAGATATTCAATTGTTTTTTTCCTACATTATTTTTTTCTTTGGCGACGCTTATTACCGCAGAATGGAAAACATGAATCGGTATGAACAGGTATCGGTATATTTACGAGTACGAGCTCTACCGTGGCACCAGTGCTGCAGAAATAGCTTGAAGGATTAATGATGTGTACGGCGCTGGTGTCGCAAAATAAAGCACGGTACGTTTTTGGTTTCTACGTTTTCGTTCTGGAAATTTCGACCCTCAGAACCAACCCTGTGGACGGCCGGAGACCAAAGTGGGAAATGAAGAATTAAAGGCTATTGTGGAAGCGGATCCATCACAAAGCACTTCATAGCTGCAGGCTTCGGGTTAAGTGATAAAACTGTATTAATCCACTTGAAGCAAATCGAGAAAGTAAAAAATCTTAAACGATGGGTACCTCATGAATTGAATGAATCGAACTTGCAAACACGCGTCGACTGCTGTATTACTTTGCTCAACCGACACAAAAATGAAGGAATTTTAAATCGAATCATTACTTTTGATGGAAAAAGTCGATACTGTACGATAATCGGAAGCGCTCGTCGCAATGGCTGAACCCTGGAGACTCAGTCAAATCCGGCTCTAAACGAAAATTGACTCAGAAAAAGTTACTTGTGAGTGTTTGGTGGACTAGCGCCGGCGTCGTTAACTACAGCTTTCTAAAATCTGGCCAAACGATTACGGCAGATATCCATTGGCAGCAACTGCAAACCATGAAGGAAGAACTAGCTGAGAGACCACTGCTGCTTCACGACAACGCAAGACCACACACTGCACAACAAACAACCACTAAATTAGATGAGCTATGATGTCTGCGACATCCACCGTACTCCTCGGACCTTGCTCCAACACCATTTTTTCCGGAATTCGGACAATTTCTTACAAGGAAAAAAATTCAACTCCGATGCAGCAGTCCAAACCACCTTCAAAGAGTTTATTTAATTTCGCCCCCATGGTTTTTTTTTGTAAAGGGATCAATGAACTACCTACGAGATGGCAAAAGTGCATAGGTAACAACGGTGCATACTTTAATTAATTAAATATATTTTACAAAAAAAAATTACTTTATATTCATCCCGTACAAAACGCCAATTTCATATGTAAGGACCTATTAATAATGTCCTCCAGATCGAATTTCGGTCACAGCTGCGTCTCAACGGAGACCAAGTCCAAGCCCAAGTGTATGCGCAAGCACAGGTGCACTCTCTGTTCCCTCACTCTCATCGTCCGATTAGGATGGTAATTCGACACGATTGGAGAGAGAACAGGCGCAGGATCAATGGCTTTACGTGCTTTCCGAGGCACGGGGGTGAAACGCCGCCAACTTTCTAACTCCGGGCAACTACTGAGGATTTCTTTACAAAAACCTCATTCATCAATGTCTCAACTCAATCAATACGAACCCAGGATCTCATGATCGGTAATCTCGTTAACGAGGCAGTCAAAACAGAGTATAGACATATATATGTATAAATTAATATTATAACATTATATAAATGATGTTTACAACATATCGTCACGGTGACTCGATCTTTGCTTCCCAATTAGTAAACACGTTGGGCATGCATTCTCTTGACTTCGTAATAAATTGTTTTAGGAAACACCCACAAGATTAATAGCTGTGCAGCTCTTGACATGTGTTAGTATAAGAATGGAACCACTCGATTTTATGGAATAAATAATTGTGTGGAACATTTCGATTTTGAAAAGAATTACGGAACATTGTTACATTCAGACGCTATTTTACCATGATTTTTTTTTCATAATCCATTTATTATATTATTTTACAATTACAAATTTTCAATTTCCAATTATATGGAATCAAATTTAAAATTATACACATATTTTTTTTCTAAAAAGGAGTAACACCTTTTTCATTTTGAATGTTGTTATGAGCTATTTCGTTTGTCCCTAATGTAGGTGTGGTGGTAGATACGTGTAATTATTAAAAGGCGGTCGTAATAATGCACCTAAAATGCACCAAGAAGTTTATCAAGGCGTATCCAGTAGTGTACTTTAACTGTGTAGTGGTGGTATGAGAATATTCAGTACACCATCTCCTCCCGTGGGTGTAATATATATATATATATATATATATATATATATATATATATATATATATATATATATATATATATATATATAGAACGAATATATATATATATATATATATATAATATATTATACCCAATATACTATACTTACCACAAATAATTTTCAATTGAAGATTTTATCCAATTTATTAACTCATATACCTTATTGTGTTGTTGTTCCTTTCGCCGTTGGCCTTTATAAGCTCAAAATCACTGAATGAGCTGAACGGCTGTACTCAGAAGTTTTCTACTTGATAGAATCCGTAACAAGGATATCCGCTGTAATAACAGAGTAATCGACACAGCCCAACGGGCTAGCAAGCTGAAATAGAAACGGCCGGCCTATGTGGGCAGCATTATGGTGTATATATCGTGTTGCATTTTCATACCGGAAAATGCAGTGTAATGCGGATTAAATGAAATGACAGTCTGCTTGCAAAGTTATTACAAGATAAAATTAGTATTGTTTTTAGAGTATTTAGAGTATAAATGTTTGTTTTGACACTCTTCACGAATATATCTTGTCTCCGACTTAATAACATAAACAATCGCAAGTATAAACAGATTTACCCATGGACTCGTATACCAACCAAATACGAGAGCCGCTAAAAAAAAGTTAAGTTACAGCCTATATACGTCCCACTGCTGGGCACAGGCCTCCCCTCATTTCTGAGAGGGGTTTAGGCCAAGAAAGTGTCCGTCGCGCTCTTGCTGCGCTGCCTCAGTGCGTGTTGGCGAACTTCACATGTCTTCGAAATATTTTTTTTTCTTATTCCTCAGACACGCAGGTTTCCTCACGATGTTTTCCTTCACCGCCGAGCACGTGGTAAATCAGGGGGATCGAACCCGAGTTACTCGCGTTCTGTTATATTTTTTTTATTTTTTATTTATTACACAAAAATACAGTCGGTTGTTATTTATACAACTTTCGCCAAACTGCAGGGCAGTTTGTTGGCGAATACATCACCCTCTTACATTATATATGTACCTACTGTAATTTAAAATGCAGTCCTTTAAAAACTTAAAATAAGAAAATTAAATTTACACTAATTAAAACTAAGCGCTGTTACTACTGTTACATACCATATTAAATGTAACCTGATTAATACTTAAACTCATTAAACACATTTAAAATCAAATTAATATAAACTTTAATTAAGACAATATTAATAATTACACATATAATTATCCCGCAACCACGCTTTTAACTTCATTTTAAATATTTCTTTATTACCACATTCGTTTTCAGAAAATATCTCATTGAAAATACGTGGCACTAGATATTTTCTCGTCCTCTTGCCGTAATAATTATTAACTCTATGCTCAACGTATTTCTTTTGCGAAGTAATTCTAATATTTTTGTTAAATGTTCCAAATGTTTTAAACTCTAGATATTTAAATTGATCTATTGCAATTAAGTACATTATTATTGCATTGTATTGCATTTGCAGCGAGCGTTAACCATTTGAGCTACCACGGCTCTTATCTCCTTTGTGTGCGTGTATCTCGTGTACGTCAAACAAAATTTTCAAGTCGAAAAGAAAGTCGCTTCACACATTTTCAATGTAACATTACATCCGCATTTACTACTGATTACTACTTACTTACTACTAATTTAAATTATACATAATATGTTTTAATAATAAATACTACGAAACGCCCTAAAACAAGCGCCCTGTATAATATATAGGATCCATGCACGGTGCATTATGCAATAGAAGATCACGCAATTAACTAATAAATACTAAGTGTATTTCTTTTTTCTTACTACACCCTCACATTTGTTGTTGTCGTTGATACCGGTACACGGCAAAGTTTCTATAAACTTATGATTGTACCGTAACGTAACATGTAATTAATGAATGTAATAATATATTAAAAAATAAAATAAATTTTTTACGTCCGTGTATTTAACACAAATTTTATATCGAGTATGTGTAGGTGAGGCCGGGTGAGTTCCTTTCCTTTGTAAATTCTTTACAGTCGACGATTTCTGGTTACTGCTACTTAAAGTTGTACCTGATTGCAAACCTTAGTACAAAAATTATATTAAGAATGTTTTTAGCACAGTAACAAATGGCTCGTATATTCATGTTTAAATCCATTGGCTTACGCAAACTTCTGCTTTTATTAGCAAAAAGATAATGGTAATTATTGAACTTCCTCGCAGGTACTGCGCAGCCATTATCTTAATTTATGTAAAGAATTTCCTTTCGCCGGCTATCCCAATGTAAAGAATAAGGTTTAAAGTAATTGGTAAGAAATACAGGGCAGGTGGCGTAGCTCCGGGCGATGGTAATAAATAACGTCCAAATAATTTCGTCTTGAAAGTTTCACAGAATTATATCGTTCATTTTAATACACCGAAATTCGTCCATCGTCGCTTCTTGACTTAAAGATATAAAAATTCACAGCGAGTGTCTGTCTTATCCTTAAATATTACTTTGTATAGTATCGTTTTGTTGTCTAGCTTTAACCCTTTGTTTGGTTGGCGCTTTGGTACTGGCACAGTAATATGTCTTTATTATACTGTGGTATTGGTTTGATTTCATACACTACACATTTGTGTTAGCACTAAACGCAAATAAATCATGTAAACATTCCTAGCTCCATAAAATGACCAAACGAAAATTGAGTTGAATATTTATTTTAAGCCGACTTCAAAAAAGAAGGAGGTACACAATTCGACTGTTTGTTTTTATTTTATTTTGCATGAATGTTACGCCATATCTTAGCCAATTGAGACCCTTGAGATTGAATGATTTTGAACATTTTCTTTCGTGAATAGGTTATGTACTTCAGGATGGTCGCATATAAATTAGGAGAAATATTCCACCCTAAAGGTGACAAAATAGGGGTGAAGTTTTTAATATAATTTACATAAATAATTTATAATAATTCAGGTGACATTGAACTTGGTATATTCCTTAATCCACTCAAAAGGGTAAAAAATACTTCTAACTATTATAACAACAATTTCACATTCTGAAGTCGAGGCTTTAATTCCTCTGTACACAGAAATAGCAACATCATCATCATCATCATTACAGCCCCTCACAAGTCCACTGCTGAACATAGGCCTCCCCCAAGGTATGTCACAAAGCATGGTCCTGAGCCACCTGCATCCATCGACTTCCTGCATGTCTTACCAGGTCGTCACTCCATCTAGTGGGGGGGTCGCCCTACACTTCGCCTACAGGTACGAGGCTGCCACTCGAGAACCTTTTTTCCCCAACGGTTGTCGGTTCTTCGAACTATATGGCCGGCCCAACAATAGCAACAGCAACAGTTTAATTTACTTTATTCTTTTTAATTCTGTGAAGTTGGCTTATACTTTTTTAAAAAAATTTTTGAGGGCTAAGTGCTCGCCTTAAATTTCACAATACTCGATCAGCTCGGGTGCGGTCTCCTTCAGCACCAATGAAATTGTTAGTTGCATTTTTTAGAGCATTCTCGATGTTTTTTTTACGAAGTCCGCAAACACGCATTATTGGTCAATAGGTTTTTAAAAAAAAAGAATAAAGCTTACAAGTGATCACAAAGTCCACCTAATGGTAAGTGGATACTGCGGGCCATGGACATCTACATATATCTTTGGTTAATAATCAAAATGCAGATGCATTCTCATCCCTGGAGACTAAGATGGAATTTACCATTAAAAAGGATTTCTATACTGACCGTATGAAACACAGCATTATTTTGTTGTTTCACGCTGGAATTAAAAACGTATATTAACGTTTCCCTAATAATATTTTATTTTACTATGCTGTACTATAATATTTTATTTTATTATATTTTGTTTGCTCAATTGCATCGTTATAGTATTGAAGGTATTCTGAAAAGTAATGGGTACACAATAAAAAGAATTCTGTGTCAGTATTAACCTTGATACTTGTAAGTAATAAATTTCGAGAATAATACTTACTGATGAAGTCATCAATAGTCAATTTGACTTATCTCCCATCATTAAGTAGGTAAATTTTGAATAACTAAGCAGCGCAGCAATATAAATTTTGGCGATATAATTATCTCTTGATCTTAGTTTCAAAGGTACACATATTTATCAAAGCGATTGTACCCTCAAAGGAAGGTTCATTTTGCGTTAAGCTATATTAAAGTCTAAATAAAACTAATAATATGATTGATGATACACTTAGATAAATGTCCCCTGTTTCGAGATATGGCTATAGAGGGTGAGCGCTTCCCGTTTTACCCGTTACATCAGGGTTAATCACTCTTATTTGAGTGCAAAATTTCGTCGCGGCTATTTGCTATGGAGCTATTTATATCATTGATTAGTTTATTGATAACAAGCTTCTCCCTCATATGTAAAATCGATTTTACATAAAACATAATAAAACACATTGAAAATCAATTTTGTGTCAAAACTTTTGGAGGTAAGGGATAAAGTATAAGCACCGTTTTTTGTGTTAAATTGCGAAAAGAAAAAACAGTATAATATATATATATACATATATATTATACTAACAGTATTTCGATTTCGAATCGATTTCGACGTTTCGTTTTGAAACGGTTCAATTTATTACAAGACTATTGCACACTACATTAGTATTATCACTTCGCAGTTTTGTTCCCATTGGGTTATGGATTGGTTATGGTCTCGATTTATGAAATAAAAGGACATTTGTTCTATAATTTCAGCTACGGTATAATATAGAATTAACGACATAACCAAATATATATATATATATATATATATATATATATATATATATATATATAATAGATAAATGCCGCTGTGTTTCGTATGCTGAGTGTAGAGAACTGAGACACTTTTTTACTGGATACGAGGCATTTCATTTTAGTCGTACTTCGCAGCATCCACTTACCATCAGGTATGCTCGCTTGTCGGCCTTAATCTATTTTTTTATAAGCAACAATACAAATTATGCGAAATATGAGTCGTATATCAAGAAAACACTCTAATTAATCCATCTTATATTTTTTAAAAAATCATTTTATATTACTATTTAAAAAAAAGGTTTGAAAATAATTTTACGTTTGACCACGTTTGAAGTCCTGATGTCTGTACGCTGATTTTGTATGTAGTCACGATAACCCTTAACTCTCGAAAAAATTGACGAAATTTGATTGACGATTGAAAAAATTGAATCGAGACCGGGTTTTTTGTATTACCTTCAGAATAACATCAACTGGTTCTCTTTTTCATATATCTAGTACGTGTAGTTTGTTAATACAATGATTTTTTATTTTTTTATAAGTAGATATATCTACTACTTAATAGTTTCCATTTGATTTTTAACCCTTGATAGACAAAGGCCAAATGTACCATACAGCCTATATCGATTTTATACCTTGTGTAATCGATTTATTTTGGTAATTTATTTTTTCGTCAGAATTAAATGACTTCTTCCACATTTTTTTAAATTTAGCCTACGTGTCAGCAGTGAACTGTTTCGTGGCTGCTACATGTGCAATAATACATTCTTCATTGAGGATAGATGTATAAGTCTATCGGCCCTTACCATCAGGTAGACTCTGTGCTCGTTTGTCACCCTTATTCTATAAAAAATATTAGGACTTATAATCACATTTTTTATAATAAAAGGGACAATTGCGCCTTATCTAATGGTAAATAACTACCGCCGCACATGAATAACAGCAACACCAGAAGAATTGCAGATGCGTTGCCGGCCTTTTAAAAATATAAGCTTTAATTGAAATTAATGTATCATTTAATATTAAAAATGTTGAATATTTGAGATCAAATGAACTCAAAAAAATCTTAAATGTAAAAAATATTAATGTAACTTCAAAACATTTTCTTGATGAGGATGATAAATGCCTCGCATTACTTATTTTTACAAATATACCGCCTTCAATATTGACCTCTTTTTTTCCACTCGATACAAAAGTGAGTCCACTTTAGTCCGGCGATCTGTAAAATTGCCCATTTTATTGGTTCTGGAACAATTGCCAGCAATCTTAATGGCTTCTCCGTGATATACCTTCTCTTTTTACTTAGTAATTGTAGGGATATTTTTTTAATATTTCAAATTTATCAAGAAACATTTATTACTGCACCATGGTTATTCGAATAACAATCGACAAATTACTACGCACATTGCAATCCAACGTCATGTAATGCGTGCGAGTGACAAACAGTTGTGAGTGAAAAACAATACGAATAATTATAACTTTTTTACTTAATTATTATTCTAGTGTTTTACTCTTACTTAGTTAGAAAGTCCTTACTTACCTACCCATCTATTCATTTCAAAGTTCGTTAATATACTACGACGAATGAATGGATGTTCCCTCAATCGATCGTTTGATTACAATACAAGACAGGCAATTATAATCTATTAGCGCCAATCGCATACCTAATAACTGCCATCTTAACGTAAGTAGTGGTGCACGGACTTGCAGCAGCGCACGCCCGCCTCACAATCTTTTGTAACTACTTATTTAGTAGTTCGTAAAATAGTTGTTGCTGCACAAATCTGTAGTTAAAGTTGATACGGTGCCAGTTATTGTCGCCGCCGCACGCCGTTAGTCGATAACAATCGTCTAATATCTATTGTCATCGAATTTTATCGACTAGACTGAACAATCGACTAATTCGATTAGTTTTAGTAATATTCACCCATCGCTAGGGTAAAATAGTTATACCGTTGACAAAACGAAAACACTAACTTAAAAATAAAGTTAATAAAATAAGTTCCACATAATATTTTCTGAAGTCATGGCTCTTTTTATTATAAAATAGTTTGATTATTTGTAAAGGAAATAAATTTTTTTACAGGTGCCAATTTCACTCCCATGATTGTTTGACATTGGCCAAATTCTATCAAGAGAAGCCATAATTACAAAGAAGAAGGAGACAGGTGCTAATTTGCTTCCGAAGATTTTAAGTTGAAAAGGTAAACAAGAAATCTAATTACGCGCTAATAAATGAAGGATGCTTACAATTTCTGATGTTGAAATTGAAAAAGTAATACGTAACTTGGAAAATAACCTGTTTTAAGCGACGACTCGGACTTAAAGCTTCATTTGCTTTGAAATGAAATGTCTCTGCATTAATGTAAACATAATTGTTCGTTTTCCTTAATAAAAATTCTTTGAACGTTTGATTTTATAACTGAAACGTTGTTTAGTTTTTACAAAGTTGTTTTTATTTACCTATGTTTTATACAGTTAGTGTGACAAACGAGCACACAGTTCACATGATAGTAAGTAGATGTTGTGGCCCATAAACATCCAAACATGTCACTCCAAAGGACTGAGACGGAATACCTAGTTTCCAAAGAAAAGGTTCTCCGGTCACTCACCATAGGAAACACAGTAGCGTTATGCTCAATTTTTCGCTGGTATTTTGGAAGAGGGTAGTCCTAACCAAGTCGAGCCGACCTATTCGTACTACAATATATATTACAATATACATTGCTAATATAGCCGTAGCGTGGCTTTATCACGTATGTCTACTTATATATTTTATGTTCAGTTTAAATAAAGCATGCACTTAGCTTTTATTATTTTTCAAAAATATTTTTAAATAAATTATTAATTTTGGTTGCATTTTCCCGTAGCATGTTTTGTTTATTAGATCAAAATGACTAAGATCGAGTTTTAATTGCATTTAACCAAAAAAGGAAATCTGTGAAAATTATGCATGCTATGTATATACACCTCAATAAAAATAAGTCGTTGAAAATTTCTCACAATTTTATATACATTTTTAGAATTTAGGTTAAGGTGAAAGCCGGGTTTAAAATAATTTCATCTTAACTCTTTATCATTGTTTTGCATACACGAATCAACGTCTTCTAGTAGTTTAGCCTTCATGCTAACCATTATTTAATGTATTATATTCTATATTATAGAGTCTAGTTTATAAGACATTAAATTATTAATTAGTCAGTATTGACACACGTACAATGATACATGATTGACTTGAATATTATGAGGAAGAGCTAGTTTCCACTTGTGGACGCCGTATTTCATTCAGACGGCGTCTCTGTTAACACCAGTCGGTTGTCGGACCAGATTGAAGCTGGCGTCATTTTTTGACAGTCTATGCGAGGCTACACGATGGCTGTCGACAAAGCTTTTGTTGTGATGTATTATTTTATAAGAAAACAAAGAAAAAAGCCAAGAAAAGAATTCTTTTTGTCCCAAAGAACACCCTTCTTTACCTAATGTAATGAAATCTTCAGGATTTATACAATATGTCGGGTACAATAAAAAAGCAACGACTCTACGTGCGCGCCGCGATATAGAGGGTTGCAGGCCCCACATGCGACACAATGTGAACAGTGCCACACTTAGCACTTACTCATAGGCGAACGAGATTCGTCGCGTCTTTTTACTGGCAAAATACCCGACATTTCTTGTCGGCGCCGACAAAAATACGGTATTGGCTAAGTATGAACAGCTTCATATAAAATATTCTTCCACTAGAGCAGCCGATTTTCTGCCAGGCTCCACACCCGACGAGTGGAAATTGACGTTCCTAACACGAAGTCATTAATTTATTAAGAGATTCATGGAGCAGCATATTTATAGGGCTTTAACAGGTTTTTTCCATGCTCCTTATCTTGTGTGTTTAACAGCTTGAAAAAGGCAAATTTAAAGTACTAGAGACATCTTATTTAGGTTAATATGCCTTTCACATTTTGTGGACATAATCAATAAAGGTAAACTAAGTTTGATTGGATATATTCTTGTATAAACTAAATTGTGTATTACATGATGTTACTATTAAATCGATCCCCTCGCGGCTTACACTTGCGTGACGCTAATTTTAGACCTGAAAGTTCCCTTGGAAAACAAAACAAAGACCTTGACAGTTAATTCTATTTCTGCGACACTTGGCCTCGTTGTCTTTCTCGCGCTTAGACCACAATGTGCGGTTTAAGGCTTTCACAAGTTTGAAACCCACTTTAGCTGTATGTTCGCGTTTTGCGATTTCAAACTCATATACTATAATTAGTTTACATATACGTGTGTAGTGTTTATTTATGTTCGCAATTGTAGGTTTATCTCAAATTAAACAAGACAATACCTCATGACAGTTTAAGAAGAATTTTCAGTACAAAAAAGTTTAAAAATTATTTATCTTATGATTATCATTTATAGGTACCTTGTTAAGAATAGTCAAGAAAATATTGTAACTTACTAGTACATACTGTGTACGTTCAACTTTTTTATTTCTTTCAATAAACGCTTTTGGAATTTATGTAGGTAGGTACTGCATGGTTAATTGATCACGTACATTGAAGAAAATTATTACTTACGAATCTAAATGCGTAAATTTTAGCCCATTTTAATTACCCAAAGGTTCGAGTGATTTTTAGCTCCCGTGGTCACAGAGGTGTTTAATAATATCTTGATGCCAGAATCCATTCGTAGCCCACAAATTATTGTTACATATATATGCGGCCTATGTGCAATCGACGAGCGAATAACGACCTCATGAAGCAGAAAAACAATCTAGCGTAGAGATACTTTTTTTTACTTTTAAGTCACTATCCACGAGCTAAGCATGCTTAGTTTGGGGCCACAGACAAACAAATAAACAATTGTTAAGCCTGAAAATGACGAAATAATACAACAAAAATACTTGATGCCATAACTAACGCGGCCTACAGTTATCTTTTTAATTTTCAATTTTGATGAGGTTTGAATTTAATTTTTGTGTTTTTGACATATTCCACTACATTTAAATATCATTATGAATGTTTGATTTTTTATTTAATTATATATATGATTAAGATTAAATATTTAAGTTTTTTTTATAGAATAAGGGTGACAAACGAGCACACAGTCTACTTGACGGTAACTTGGTGTTTGTTGTGGCTCTTAGCACAGAATAAATAATAGTATTTGTCCACAAGCTCCTCTATTCCCGTAATCAAATCGCAGATGCATTGTCAACCTTGAGGACAAAGGTGAAATGCCTCGTTCCCAGTAACCTCTACATTCAACACACGAAACACAGCAGCGTTAGGCTGCTATTTTACACTTGTATTCTGTGAGATCGTGGCTTTTCCCCAATCGAACCGACCTATCGGGCTACAACCATTATATAATTGTAGCGTCTGCCTCGTGCATAAGTAAACAATTGTTGTAAGCTTAAAAATATTATCAATACGAGCTTGGGGTTCGTGACAGTAAAAACTGCCGATTGAATAACCAAAATTGACACTTTAATTGCCGAAGACCAATTAAAACTTAAGACACACTAATAATTAATCACACTGGTTACTTTAGTTCACTTTATTTCGCTCCGAAGCTTCGCTTGTATCGCTAATTCAATACTGCCCCGATCGCGGTCGTTAAAGGATTTATATAGGCCTTTTCCACCGAAACATCTAGAATGTTCCAGCAAATACCGGTCCCGACCGACTAGATGTAGAGAATTCGAGTGTAAAGTTTTCTAGAAAGCTTAGTTCTTCTATTCGGTACTAGATGGTGCTGTTGGTGGAAAGTTCAGGCATGGCATTTTCTAGAAAGCTCTCCTCGCTCTGTTCCCCGACACTAGATGGCGCTAGTGCCAGGTAACAGACATCAACTTAGGCGCGCAACAATATTATAAACACTCAACCGTACAGTGACGGGACAGGATGATACCCCATATAATCAAATAAGTGTTATTAGAGACGACAGTGAAAATGTAAATCTATGTGGGAGGCCTATCTTCCGCAGTGGACTTTTGATTATCAGTCATAGCGTAGTGGCATTTTAGACTGCCAGCACTTTGTTCGATCGCCAATAAAAAAATTTGGAAAAAAATTCGCGCGAGTATTGAGGTCAGGGCTTTGGAATGCAGACATTTGGAAATTATAGTTATACTAGCTGGCCCGGCAGACGTCCTGCCCTTTCCGCTGGGGGCCGCGAGTAAAACTTGATGAATTCATTCCGGATTTTTTACAGTGTAAATATTTGCTTTATTTATAACTTCACTACAGCGCCGCTTTTTGACTTAAAATTTTCCATATATTTCTCGACTTAGACACACACTAAGAATTTCAGAAAATTCAACCCCTGATGTGGTGAAATAGGGTTTTGGAGCTTCATCATTCATCAATCATTATTACAGCCCTTCACAAGTCCACTGCTGAACATAGGCCTCCCCCAAGTAACGCCACAAAGCACGGTCCTGAGCCACCTGCATCCATCGACTTCCTGCATGTCTTACCAGATCGTCACTCCATCTAGTGGGGGGTCCTCTACGCCTACCGGTACGAGGCTGCCACTCGAGAACCTTTCTTCCCCATCGGTTATCAGTTCTTCGAGCTATATGGCCAGCCCATTGCCACTTCAGCTTACTAATCCGTTGGGCTATGTCGGTCACTCTGGTTTTACTGCGGATATCCTCATTTCTGAGTCTATCACGCAGAGAAACTCCGAGCATAGCCCTCTCCATAGCTCGCTGAGCGACCTTGAGCGTCCTCATACGGCCAGCAGTGAAGGACCACGTCTCTGATCCGTAAGTCATCACTGGCAACACGCACTGGTTGTACACTTTAGTTTTCAGAGATTGAGGTATACCTGACGAGAAGATGTGTCGTAATTTCCCAAACGCTGCCCAGCCGAGTTGAATCCGTCGATTGAACTCTCGGTCGAAGTTGGACTTACCTAGTCGGACACAGAACGGAGACGGAGGGACACAGAAAGGAGATGGGCAGCAGCATCTTCCTAATAACAACAATAACATAATAAAAAACTGCGGTTGCCAACCCGCTCGCCAAGCCTGGCAACTATGGCAAATATCCCCCCATGAGCAACGACGTAAATAAACGGCCCCCAGCCCCCCGGCGGCCCCGCTATTCCTGTCTACGGTGGCGACCATGGTAACGGCGGGGCAGGGGGTGCTAAGAATCTCCGCTGGAGGTTCGGTTGCCACCTACGACGACTCGACCTGGCAACGTATAACGCACGCACCCTGAGGACTGACGAGAAGATACTGGAGCTGGAAGAAGAGGTAGACAAGGTTGCGCTGGCATATTATTGGATTATCTGAGGTCCGAAGAGAGGGGGAGGCGATCACCGAATGGTTAGAGGCACACTGAACCTAAACGTTAAGTTGGAGAGGTCTCGTCTAATGAAGTCAACGACGGAGCGTTCGACCCTCGACACCCTCGTGCTCTAATCCAGAATCCCGAGACTTTTCAGCTCGAGTTACGTAACCGCTTTCAGCGCCTAGAAGATTGCAAATCAGTGGACGATATGAATGACAAGCTCGTGGATACTGTCCATGCGGTCGGAGCTAAGTTCTGCAAGACCCGCCGCAGAAGAACACAAAAACTCTCCGATCACACTCTTAATTTCATGGCTGTTAGACGGGAGATGAGGCTGCAATCGTCAACAGATTTGACAGCATACAGTGCACTGAATGCAGACAGTTGATCTCCAAATGCGTGTGGCGAGACTTACGCAACTTTAATACTGCTCGTATTAAAGAAGCGATCGAGCGGAACCAGGGCTCCAAAGTCTTTTCCAGAGATCTGTCTGCCAGAAAGAGCCAACTGTCAAAGCTGAAGACTGAGTGTGGTAGCATCGTTTCCGGGACACCTGAGATTTTGAGTGAGATTGAGAGGTTCTATGGGCAGCTGTACACATCATCGTTGGAGCCACACGCAAGTGTGAGTAACGATCCAAGAGCAAGTCTTACCCGACACTGTTCCGATGATATCCCGGACGTCAGTCTGAGCGAGATTAGAATGGCTCTCCAGCACCTTAAAAACGGCAGGGCCCCAGGCGAGGATGGAATTACAGCGGAGCTTCTGAAAGCGGGTGGAACACCGGTACTTGAAGTCCTTCAGAAGCTCTTCAATTCCGTCCTCCATGGTGGCACTACTCCGGAGGCGTGGAGCAGAAGTGCGGTGGTCTTGTTCTTTAAGAAAGGCGACAACGCTCTCTTGAAGAACTACAGACCGATTTCCCTTCTGAGCCGCGTCTAAGTGCTGTTTTCGAGAGTCATTACGAATCGTCTCGCACGCAGACTCGACGACTTCCAGCCTCCCGAACAAGCCGGTTTCCGAAAAGGCTTCAGTACCATAGACCACATACATACCCTGCGGCAGATTGTACAGAAGACCGAAGAGTACAATCTGCCACTTTGCCTGGCGTATGTGGACTATGAGAAAGCCTTTAATTCTGTCGAAATTTGGGCGGTGCCACAGTCCCTTCAGCGGTGCCAAGTTAACTGTCGGTATATCGAAGTGCTGAAGTGTTTGTACAGTAGGGGGTAGTAGTCGGATGGTTATCCGAGTACAGACCCAGAGCTCGAAACCTATCCAACTGCAGGAGGTGTAAGACAGGGTGACGTTATATCCCCGAAACTCTTCACCGCTGCGTTGGAAGACGTTTTTGAGCTACTGGACTGGAAAGGATACGGTATTAACATCAATGGCGAGTACATCACTCACCTTCGATTTGCCGACGATATAGTCCTTATGGCAGAATCTCTGGAGGACCTTAGCACTATGCTCAATGACCTCAATGGTGTCTCCCAACGGATAGGTCTTAAGATGAACATGGACAAAACAAAGATCATGTTCAATGTCCATGTCACACCTATGCCAGTAGTTGTTGGGAGCACTATGCTCGAAGTTGTTGACGAGTACGTTTTGAAGCTTGTGTATAAATAATAGATAAGCTGTACCAACCTGTTTCGGAAAAATCGCCGGTGGTAAACGATTACACAAAGAGGTTGTGCAAGGAAGAAAACTTCTTATAAAATGCACAGTGGTGGACCGCCAAGCATTTAGATGGCGTGGATGGGATCGTGAGTTTAATCGCGATGTGCGTTCGTGAAATTTTGCAGCTGAAATTAATCCGAACAATTCCCCAAAACACTCCTCATGGTAGATCAGATAGAAAATGCAAGTGAATGCAACATCTATTTGCAGCGCTAGTGAATCGAGCCGATCAAAAAGAACTCGGTCGTTGGCGAATCGAGCCGTCCTGCGCTGGATGCGGTCAAGTGGAAGGAGCTGGCACTGGGCTGCCTCCGCCCAGTGATGAGAACAGTATTCCATGTGAGGCTGATTATTAATCAGCTGGTGATCCTCAAGGTACCTCATGAGCTGGCAGCTTATAATGAATTCCATTATTTTGGAGAACATGGAGGTGATGGCGATAGGCCTGTAGTTGGACGGGTCTGAGCGGTCGTCTTTTGTAGGGATCGGGTGGACCAAAGCTGTCTTCCATGAATTCGGGACTACGCCTTGGGAGTAGGAGTACCGGAAAAGAGGTACTCTATCAGACCCAATTGACTTGTTGACGTCCAGGGAGAGGAGTGTTTTGTCAACCAAGCGCTGTGTAAAACGCACATCCGTCATGGAGCACTCACACTGCGGGATGGTCGACGGTGTGTTCCCCCCGTCATCGAGTGTCGAGTTTGACGCAGAAAGAAAGCCTGACAGATCGGTTTCCTACTTTCCGGTATGGGTCAGTAAGTCGTCTTCTCTGTGCAGAGATGGAAAAGATGGCTGACATTAGTTCCCTTGGACAGCCTTGGTAATAGACCAGAATATACGGATTCCCGAAGGAAGGCGAACTAGCTTCTCGCCAATTCTGCCGATGTGATCTGACCTTACCTTGGCAATGACCCTTTTAAAGGACCTGGAGGCGGAGTAATAGAGTACTCCTTTTAAGAGCGCATTTGCTTATAGCGTGATGCCATTTTACAGGAGCGACTAAACCATGGCTGGGATCTGCTCCGGTGGGCACCCCAGAAGGTAGAATAAAAAGTTTCATACCATAAAGTACCACATCAGCGACGGAATCAGCAACAACGATGGGATTTTCCAGCTAGAAGCAAACCCGCCCCCAAGGGTGGGATGCAAAAAAGACCGCATCCTGTCCCAATCGGCAGACCTATTGCGCCAAACACGGAGGCAATCTGCTGAATGCAAACGCGACGTTAGCGTGAGTGGTACCATATTCCGGACTAGACAATGGTCCACGGAGCTAAGAGGGGCGTCAACGGAAACCTGATATCCGTCCTGATGAGAGGTCAGCAGAAGGTTCAACGGGGTAGGCCCATGATCCTCCACATGTGGATTCCGCGTAGGCGAAGTAACCAGCTGTGTAAAACCATTTGCCAAGGCAAAGTCATAAACAAATCTCTCCGCATGATCGGTTAAACGTGATCAAGCCATTCGGTGTGTTGGATGTTAAAATCGTCATGGATCACGATCTATGCGGATGGGATCTGCTGTAGCAAGTAATCTGTAGCCATTTGTACGTGGTCGATGAGTCGATCTGTTTCGGCATTACCGCTATGGGACCAATGGAGGTAGTCGTAGACGCGCGGATGGTCAAAGCTAGGTAGCTACGCGTAGCCCAAGGATGGACAGGTGCGAACTTTCAAGTTTGCTGAGGCGTCGAGAACAGATGTCCTCTCTGACGTATACGCAAACTCCCGAAGCACAAAGGATTGTTTCAATTTGTACCCCGGGTAGGAGAAATACGAAGAATCAATCATAGAGGACACCTGCGTCTCGGTCAAAAAGAGCAAGACCGGCTTAGACGTCTCCTGATGGTAGTGGACGGCGTTTAAGTACGAATGAAGTCCCTTTGTTGCAGAAATTCACTGATAGCGATCCAAGGTCGCCTTAAACACGAGAACCTTTCTTTCTCAACGGTTGTAGGTTGTTAGTGCTATATGACTGTCCCCGTGAATGTGTATTGGCTGTGTACTGTGATATACATTACCCAATATTATCCCTAGGGTGTTGTAAGAGGCGGTAGAGAGAAACATACCAGGAAATGGGCAGCAGCATCTTACTAAATACAACAAAAAAAAAACAAAATTAAAACTGCGGTTGCCAACTCTCTTGCAAGCGCAAGTGTGGCAATTATGGAAATTTCAGCATCGGATAGGCTGTAACGGTAACGGTAACGGATGGCCGTTCTGTTGCCTGTACTTGCAAGAACGACTTACTGATAAGTTGTTGAATGGGACGGCCATATAGCACTAGCAAAAAACCGACAATCGATGAAAACGAAAGGTTATCGTGTGTCAGCCTTGTATGGGAAAGCGGAAAGTAGATCAGCTCCCCACTAGATAAGCCTAGTAAGACTTGCAGGAAATTGATGGATACGTGTCGTACAGATAATTTTATGGCAATTCCTTTTTTAAATCGACTTACTGTGATAAGGGTTATTATTATTAATTCTGTTTTACGTTACGGCAACGGCTACTTTATGTCCTTTCTGGGATTAACGTCTACTTCTGGGTATAATCTTTTTCAATAATGCCTCAAGTAGGGTTGCCACCCGTACTATAATATTCAGTTAATTGTACTATATATTATAGAAATATAATATAGTACGAAAATATTATCTTTTTATCACTAATTCAACTGTCGCGCTTTTTTATATTAACTGCGATTGCAAGTCTGGAACAAGTTTCAGGGAAGGAATTTTTTCCGTCATCAATGTAAAATTGAGAGAAAAAAAAAATGGAGCACGGCATGTGTTAATGTGGTAAAAATTAATTGTTAATTTGTTTTAATATTAATCAAAATTATTCAGACTCCTACAATTCTTAAAAGGTCGTTGATGGCCAAAGCAAAGAGTAATAAAAATATACATTATGATTTAAGTGTGTACTTTATGTTCTTAAAAGTTCTATATTTTTCCATCTTTTTTGGGAATAATACTATACTTTATCAAAAAAAAAAAGGTGGCAACCCTATCCTTAAGTGAAATAACTCAAAGGCAAAAAGTTGAAGCTTTAGTGCCTCTTTTACTTAGAAACCAGAAGATTATCCCTATTAACTGGTATCTGTAAAGGTTGGATACAAAGCTGCCACAGTCATTAAATTCTTCAACGTCTGCCTTTTAAATATCCCAGTATACTAAGTATTTCCAAAACATTCGTGATAGTTTTACATTTGCGTTCGTAATGCTGAGAGATTTTACATTTCCAAGCGTTTTAAACCAAATAGAACTTTAATGTATTCCGATTATGTGAAGGTATAATGGAAGTCACTAGTATTTCGTCGTATTTACTTATAACTAGCGATCTCTCCCGGCTTCGCTTCGGTAGAATTTATCAATGTGGGTTATTTAGATTTAAAATAATCAAAAACCACTTATTTATCAATCTTACAGATTAAAAAGATGTATTTTCGGTTAAAACAATATTTTATTCAAAAATCCAGTTACTTGTTCTTAAAATAATTATTTTATGAAAAAATAAAGATATGAACATAACATAATGATTTCTTATATTTTGCAAATACTACACATTGATTCAAACTACTTTTACGGATTTTATCGCGTTTATTTATGTAAAAGTAGTTTGAATCAAGAAACAGAACATGTCAGTTGCAGATTTTGATAGTAACATAAAAAAAAATCCTAGTGAAAACAGAGGAATAAGTTTGTGTGAATTGAACGTTGCCTTGATATCCTCTTAAAAGTCAAATTTAAATTTCCAAATGGAAGTCCGTAGTCACTGCCTACCCCTCTGGGTGACAGGCGTGAGTGTTTATATATGTATTTTAAAGTTGTTCAAAACGACTATAAATCAATAGCACGCTATAGACTATAAACTATAAATATCTAGCGCGCTATTAAATACGCTATTTATAAGAAAGCGTGTAGGAGGCCGGTAAGCGCGTTAAGTTTTGCAGCACGCTATATCTCGTAGCACGTTACATTACATGTCGTTTGTAGGATAGACCGCGTGCTATATAAGAACATTATTTCGTAATATGTCGCATTTTAGACTAAATGAAATTAAAGCAGTAAATAAAAAAACAATGAATACTCTTTCATACTTTTCAGGCTTACGGCTGTCTGCAATCGATGTAAACGTTATTTTAACATGATTGTAAATTATAAATCAATTAAAGGCGTATTTAAAAGTTTATTAATTGCAAATACAAAAATAAACTATTTACATACACTATTAAAACATAATTTAGGCTACTTTTGTAACAGACAACTGTGCCGTTAGATAATTTATGAATGTACAGTATCACTAACTAAACTACGTCTAACATTTAATTAGGTCGCGCGCGATGAATAGCGTGCTACTAGATTAAATTTGCGTCACACGTCCTCTGCCAACAGCGCGCTGGTGTGAAAACTAACATGCTATTGTATCTTCTAAGAAATTTCATTGATGGTTAAACTACCGCCATCTAGAAATTGCTTTATGAAACACATAATACTTTTTAATTTATAGCTGCTCTGGCATCTTGCATTTTTAGCTACTTTATGTAAGTCAATCACGATACGCTTTATATAATTCTAATGATAGGTATAAAGGAAATACTAAAAAAGGAAATCATATTCTATTAAGCAATTTATTGTTATATGTTATTGTATTTATTAACTACGTTAAAAATATCATCATCATCATCATCATCATTACAGCCCTTCACAAGTCCACTGCTGAACATAGGACTCCAAGGTATGCCACAAAGCACGGTCCTGAGCGCGCCGACTTCCTGCGTGTTTTATCAGGTCGTCGCTCCATCTAGTGGCGGGTCGCCCTACACTTTGCCTACCGGTACGAGGCTGCCACTCGAGAACGTTATTCCCCCACCAGTTGTCGGTTCTTCGAGATATATGGTTGTTTTATGTCGTTCACTCTGGTTCTACTGCAAATATCCTCATTTCTAAACCGAAAACCGAAACCCCGAGCATAGCCCTCTCCATGGCTCGCTGAGTGACTTTGAGCGTCCTCATACGGTCAGCACTGAAGACTGAAGGACCACGTCTCAGTTCCGTGTCTTATCACTGAAAAAACGCACTGGTTGTAAAGTCTCGTTTTCAGGTTTTGAGGTATACCTGACGAGAAGACATGTTGTAATTTCTCGAACGCTGCCCAGCCGAGTTGAATCCGTCGAGTGACCTCTCGGCCGAAGTTGGACTTAGGAGTACCTAGTGAGACTATTTGTCCCAGGTAAACATACTCGTCAACAACTTCGAGCTTAGTGCTTCCAAACAACTACCGGCATAGGTGTGACATGGACGTTACAGATGATCTTCGTTTGGTCCATGTTCATCTTAAGACCTATCCGTTGGGAGATATTATTGAGGTTACTGAGCATAGTGCTTAGGTCCTCCAGCGATTCTGCCATAAGGACCATACTATCGTCGGCAAATCGAAGGTGTACTCGCCATTGATGTTAATACCGTATCCTTTCCGGCCCAGTAGCTTGAAAACGTCTTCCAATTCAGCGGTGAAGAAAAGACATATCGGTGTTGAATAAAACTAAATTTACGGATTCTATCGCGTTTATTTAACTGATTTTACTTATTTTTAATTCCCGGCGTTTCGTGCTTTACACATTGGATGTTTGATGTCCCAATGGCATTGTTAGCCCGGCTACCTTCAGTTTTTGAATATTAATTTTTGGTCCGATTTACGCAAAACGAACTTACAGTATCTTGAAGTCTTGCAGGGGTGTGCTTGGGTTTGGGTTTAATTTTGTTAATTATAGGATCCCAAGCAGATGGCAGTACCCAACCATCTTCTCTATTGAAATTAGGATGTTTTTTAATTTCAATAGCCTCACGTATCATCCTTGGTAGGAATCGGTGTTCTTTTGCGAGGATTTGTGGTTTATCAAATATGATGTAATGGTGGGGACGATCTTGAACATGTTCACAGACTGCAGACTGCAGACGCGGGTTTTTATGGATCTTTTTGTTTGACCTATGTAAGAGAGACCACATTCACAAATAAAGTAAAGCACCCAAAACGTCGGGAATTAAAAATAAGTAAAATCAGTTAAATAAACGCGATAAAATCCGTAAATTTAGTTTTATTCAATGTGTAGTGTTCGCGTAAATTTAAGAAATCATCATATCGGTGTTACTAAATTAATTAATTTTGTCTTCAAAATAATAAATAATAAAAAATCCCTTCATAGTTCTAAATTCAAGTTAGTTTATATTTGCTTCATACGTGAAGTGTATATTATAAGGAGTAATAATAAAAAATAGAAGTTTAAAATTTGTTTCATTAGGCAACACTGAATCAAATTGAAAAGTGAAAAATTATGTAAGAAATATGTCCGCCGAATTGTGCATGTGCTTTTCTTTCTTGTTATTTCGTATGTTTGAGTGTTTCGTCGTAATTGCTTTTGTATAGCACAAAACTTATGGCTCAAGAATGTGCTTTATGGTAGATTTTGTAATTGGTGCAGTGACAAATATAATAAAAGACTTATAAAATAATATGTTGATTTCAACCCTGTAATTTTGATGATGGTTTGTAGTAAGTTACTTTCTACATTATGTGCAGACAACATGGAATTTTATAACATCTTACGTTTGGGTGTTATTTTATTTTCAAAATATCATCTTGCTAAAAATTGTGAAATAAATATGTTAAAAATACTGAAAATCTTTCTTTTTGCCTAAGTCCTTCAATTTATCGAGAGTATAACTATCAAACAGTGTATAATTAACAAACAGTGTTTTTATTGTTATTTAGAAATCGACAAAATACTTAATAAAAATAACAATATGAAAGGAGTATGGTATAGAGGTATATATATAATATTTAAATTATAATATCTATAGTTAAGTATAGTTGAAGTAGTAGTTAATAAACTAGCTTTCTGGCGGCGCTGTTGTCGCGGCAAATTTTTACGTTAGAGATTCTTATCTATTTCCGTATATACACTCTTATCTATGAAAGCTAGTTCCCGCTAGATATTAATACTTATTAGCGCCGAAGCGCCATAGCGCAATGGCGACTACTTACATATCACGCGCTATGCGCTATTGAGAGATAGCGCGCTATAATATGGTGTTATGCGCTATATTAACCACCATTAATTTATGTATGAAATTTCCACTGAAAATCCGTGACGTGATTATATATACCATTATATCGTGTTGTGTCATGGTTGTAACTTAATTGAGCTTAAATGTAGATGTCTATGGGCCACAGAATCCACTTACCATCAGGTGGACCTGTATGCTCGTTTGTCACCCTTATTCTATAAATAAAATTATCTATACATCTGTACATATAAATAAAATTGAACTGTCTGTTTTTGATATTGATATAACTGGTGTCTATTAGCTGAGGGGTTATTTGCGTGTTATTTACACATAAATAACCATTTTTTAAATTTCTATTGGTCTGACAGATCTACGCTATATTTTATCCGAAACACTTCAAATTTTTGTAGGAAGAAACAAAAAATTGATAAAATAAATGTTCTTCGATTATCTTGTCTTTAGCAGACATGTCACTACATTGAGTAACGAACGACCTGGTAAGACATGGCCTTCACCGCCAAGCACGTAAAATCAGCACTTAAAATTGCATTTAACAATTTCATTGGTGCCGGCGGGGGTCGAACCCAGGTTGCTCGCGTACTGTAAAATGTACAGCGAGCGCTAACCATCTGAGCTACCACGGCCCTTCCCAGATTAAAAGACCATTATATTGCTTAATAACTTGTTCTATGTATACGATGGTCAGAAAGATAATTAGCGTGAAAATTAAGATCCGTAGTGTTTGTACAGCTTCATGCTGGACTTCTCTTTACTAGACTTTTACTAGCTGTTGTAGAAAAGATTTTTGCGTCTTGAGAAAGGTCTTTGGCTAGGACCGAACTGAAAGCCAAAAATTAACCGTTCAGCAGTTATTTATTTACAGAATGATAAGGTGTGCACAGGCAGATTTATGAGCACGATCATTCAGGAAATTGTTAGTCAATGGCGTTTATTGTCCTCAATCATCTGAAACTACACCTCAGTTTCTCAATTATTGAGTAACTTGCTTTCACAACTTATTCTGTCTATTTAACCACATTTTCCTAAGTTTGGCTTAACTTACTTAAAACTTAAGGACAAAATGGAATATAAAATGAGAGAAAACTTATTTTCTTGTGCATTACAGCGTTTCTTTACATAATTTAGTTATGCAAATTAATAAGTAATGTCGTAGACTATTTAACAGTTTCATTGGAGAACAAATAAAGTTGAACGACTAATTTGTATTTCATTGTACGATAAAATGCTACTAATTGTTAAACGAGATTAACGAAATTAAAATTTAGAAAAAGGACGATTTTTAGAAAAAACAACGTACGTGCAGACTATAATATGACTCGGCTACAGAACACAATCACTCTCTACCGAGAAAAATGCTAACTCCAAACTAAAAAAAATGTAATACGCGTCTATGAGTGTGTACTACTATAAAAAAGCGGGCGCCCATATGAAACTTTAGCAGGAATTTCATATATTTGTATTCTGTAACTTTTAAACTTTTAGTTTATTTAAGGCAATTCGAGTAATTTAATATAATTTACGCTCAAGCCTTACAAACAATTTTCTCGAGTTCACATATATTTGAGAGGTTGCACCAAAATTACTCGAATTTTATTTAGAGGAGCATGTTGGATAAAATAAAACTAAGTTGTTTTATAAACTCTACATTATTAATTGATGTTTTATTGCTTTTGCACATATTATTTTAACGCATGTAATTGATATTGTAATATATGTTACTGTTAGAGTTATTCGTCACAGAACATTAAAGTAAATAAATTCTTATGTTGAAAACTTAAATCAACCCAAATACGTGATCTGAAACATTAAATAATAAATATATAATATATATATATATATATATATATATATATATATATATATATATTATTTTATATATATGTTATTATAATAAAATAGGTATAAAATTCGAGTCAATAAATATAATAATAATCTCTACAAATAACGGTCTATAAATTCAAAATGTTTAGTAGACTTACCACAATGTTGTCACAACTTTTTCTTTTCCTATTTTAGGAAAGCCGTGGAAAGTGATCAGATTATTTTTGGTTTTTGTTTGCAAATTACACTTAACTTACTTTTAATTCTGATCACACACCGTGCATACAATTTTAAAATAATGCATTAATTTATAGTCAATATTTCATACAGTCAACATCTCACAAAAAATCTTTATATATACAATCTCGAGGAAATGCCTACAAACGAAAAATAAATCCAAAAATCTGTAATAAATGTTTAAATCTAAAGCTATGAAATGATAGAATTCTGCTAATATTTAATTATTTTATTTTAATCAATTAATAGTTAAATTAATTGTGCCAAGGTTAGATTAATATGCTTATATTTACTCGCTTATATATGCTTATATCTACTGCAAACCTTACGAGTAAATATAAGCATATTACTCTATAATAATTATGTATATTTTTAAGTTATAATAATTATGTATATTTTTAGCTAATTATTAAAATGGCAATTTAAAACAACGTGTAGGTAAGAAACAGCGATATCTTTTTCTCGCTAGTTGCCCAACTTACACATAGACAAAATTATGATTGTGTGTAAATTTCTCAAATTTTATACAAAAAAGGCTCACCCTCTTCGGCGACCACTGGCCCGTCGCATGCGCTTGAAATGGTTTTGTTTATTTTGTCATACATAAAAACAAAACGAATGTATAAGATGTGTTCTAAACATAGAATACTATAATACATACATAATAGAACGGGGGAGTGGGCGGAGCCCGTGTAGTCACTACATATTGTCACTAAAATGTCAATTCATACCTATAAATGTCAACACAATCAATCGTTTCCAATTTTCGTTTCAAACCTCGCTACATGCAAATTATTTAAAAAATGGTGAACTGTGCAATAATTACGTGTCGAAAGAATAGCGGGAAATGGAATTTAAATAAAGGAGACATATCCTACAACCAGTAAGTTGAAACTCTTTATATTTTATGAATATTAGAAACAAAAATAAAGAAATACTGATGTGTCAAAAACATTAATCAAAAGTCTATAATCTGTAAATTCACGAATCGGGTTTGTAGTAGTGATAATACGACGTAATTGCGTGTATGTGTGCTCCCGGCGACACCTATCCTTCCTTGTACAAAATAAGGTTGACAGCCATTCTGTGGTGTATTATAGTATTGTATGGTTCTAAATATGACGTTTTTCTTTTTGTAGAATAAGGGTAACAAACGAGCACAAAGTCAATCCGATAGTAAGTGGATGCTGAGTACAATAGACATATATCCTCGATTGATATAATTATCTTCAGACACTTACCGTAAGGTGACTGTACGTTCGTTTATCACGTTTATCATATAAAAAATTAAGAATATGAGTAATGCTTAACCTTACCTTAAACATTGATATTTTTTCCATTATATTGTTAATAATAATGTATCATTTTTAAATAAAGAGAAAATTAACAAACGACATTACGGTTTTGTTCGTGATCATTCTTGTATACGAGTATGTAAATGCTTCATTATTCATTATTCCCTTTTCAATTCATCAAAATATAATACGAATAAGGCAAATGTTATATGAATACAATATGATATGAAAGCAATTGTATCCTCAACAATATTGTACTAGAATATAGTTATGATTTCTTATATTTACGCGAATGCTAACATGGAATAAACCTAATTTTACGGATTTTATCTCGTTTAATTTTAACTTTTCTGGGGTGAGTCCCCCCGTAACCAAGGTGCTGTACAGTGCCCGAAACGTCGGGAATTAAGAAAGTTAAAATTAAACGCGATTGCTCGCGTAAATATAAGAAATCATTATTCGTAAAATTAGTTTTATTCCATGAGTATAATATAGTTTGATGCTGCTGTGTTTCGGATGGTGTGTGTAAAGACCCGGAGACCCGTTTTACTGGAATTGAGGCATTCCATCTTAGTCCTCAGGGGTGAAATTATCGAAAATCACACATAGATAGATTTATTATTCATAGCCGTTTTACTTTATTTTGTATGACATTTATTAACCGATTTCAAAAAAGGAAGAGGTTCACAATTCGAGTGTGTTGCACACATAGAACTCGAAGCGGAGATGTAGTGCTATATTGTCACCAAATCAAAAAAAAAATTAAAAAATCGCGTTCCTCTCAAATTAAATCATTTCAAAAAAAGGACACAAATACAAAAGGAAATCTCGATTAATGCTTCTGACGTAATTATAAAATGATTCATTTTGATTACTATTAAAAAATGTTAATGAATGTGACAAGATATCTTTCGAAAAACTGAACATATCACTTTGATATTTTTTTATTAGCCTTAGGTTTTAATTCTTAGGAAGGCTTTTGTATTTGACTGTTGTAAACCGTCCCGTTCATTAATATTTAAATAATTTTAATTTTTAGGCAGCATTAATGCATACCACCGCGTTTCGCGCTTAAGGCATACAAAATTCAATGTGGTTAGGTGTATTAGAATTAGATTAGTTTTTTTTTAAATTTTATTAATTATTTGACAAGGTTTTTTCGGTAACAAAATAAGAATAACCCGTATGAAGCAGTCAAAAAATTTTCGTGTTAATTAAATAGAAACATTTTTTTGTAGTTTTAAACGAAATATGTGTTTCGCTAATTAATAATAGTAGTTTTTCCAAATATTTTTTTGAAACTCAGAGCTTTTTTCAAGGTGAACTGATTTTGATGATTCTTTTTTCATTTAAAAACTGGTGTTTCTCATGTGTCCCATATAGATTTGACCAATTTTATGATGTGACATGTAGTTTTTGAGTTATCCTTAATAATGCGTTTTAAATTGACTTCGACTACAAACTACATTGAAGATGTTCTCATTTTATTTATATTGAAGTGGGTTGTACAATTTTTTTTTAATTTTACCACTTGTTAGTTCTAACTGATTATATTATAATTTAAATTTTTAAAATCGTCTTTTTACTTTATCAGCATTGAAAATCAGTTACAATTTTCATTTCACGCATGCATCCACCCATGAAACATAATGACGACAGAATGTTCTCATCAAGGGGCTTGAAATGACGGCTCAAGAGCTCTACACACAATGCACTTTTCCACTTGCTCCAGCGTATGACCTCGTTATGAATTGCTAAAAGGGGAATGGTTATAAAGTTTATGGATTGATAAGGCACTTTTATTGGGGTTTTACTTTTAAGAGAGAGAGAGAGATGTACTATATTGAAAAGGGTGCGCCAGAGAAATTTACTTATTTGAAAGGTCAATAAAAACAAAAGTACTTCAGTTATTGTTTTAATTTATTTTTTATTTGAGAAAACAATATCCCAAGTTTTTTTCATACAGTGTTAAAATGACATCGGTTAAATGGCGACCCCATTGTGCATACATTGCTTACGTCGATTTCTGAAGTTCGTCTCCATTCTTCGCAGCATATCATTCGGTATTTTGGCAATGGCGTCGCCAATGTTGTTCATGAGATGAGCTATGGTCCGTGGTCGATCGACTTAAACAGGGATTTCAAATAACCCCATGAATAAAAATCGCATGGAGCCGAATCTGGAGAGCGTGCCGGCTACGGGAGATCGCCTCTGAGAGAGATGAGGCGGTCGGGAAAATGTTGTCGCAACGAATCCATTGGGCCTCGTGCTGTGTGTGCTGTGACTCCAACTTGCCGAAATCACACGTCCCTGACGTTCATTTCTTCGAGGCTTGGAAGAAAAAATCCCTCGATCATGTTCCTGTAACGAGCTGCATTCACGGAAACTGCGTGTTCGTTTACTTAAAAAAAATAAGGACCAATTATTCCTATTACCGATATCGTACACCAGACAGTTACTCGTTCACAATGATGTGGCTTCTGGTGAAGCTCACGCGAATTTTCACCACTCCAATAATGCATGTTTTGTTTGTTGACACAGCCGGAAATGTGAAAGTGAGCCTCGTCACTGAAAAAAACGGCCGCGTCTTGAGGCAGGTTGTTAAGCAGCACTTTACATGCATTTTGACGGGCACAAAATCGCGTTCAGTTAATTCTTGCACAGCAGTCAATTTATAGGGATGAAATTGAGGTCTTCATGGAGAATTCGTCGAACAGTGGTGTAAGAAATTCCCAGAGCAGCTGCATGTTTGCGAACCGAACGCCGCGGAGAACGCAGAAGTGACTACCCTCTTTCGACATTTTCCGGAGTTCAGGTGGTCCGTTGATGTCCATTTATGGGTTTAGCGACACTTCCACACTCCTGAAATGAGTGAACCCACGACAAGATCGAATTACGGCCAGGAACGGGTCTGTAAGGAGGAATTTGAAAAGGAGTGCGGAAGGCACGTTGCGTAGCAACAAGTGAGCGAAGAAGAAGAGAAGCTCTCGACGGCGAACGCCCGCAGCTCTCTAGACCAGAGCATGATGGCAACTGAAACTGACTAGAGGGGGAAACAAACTTGGGCACTTCCCACTCCGGATGCGCCTCCTCTCTCTCCTCTACACTCCCAACTCACCGCTCGGGAGTTTTTTCAAATAAATAAGTTTCTCTGGCACAACCTGTACACGAAATGATAGATTATTGTATCACAAATTTGCCTGCTTTGCTTGCTTGTTTAATGACGTGCTAACAGTTTGTGGATGGAAAGGTAAAGGTACAAGTTGTATGTCCATTAGCTGTTACAATGATGACATATGAAGACATAATGTACTGCTATTGCTACTTGGTAGAATAATTCACAATGTTTGTGCAACCTAAACTTATCTTTAAGTATGATATTAATATGGATAATCGTTAAATATACTTTGTTTAACAATTATACATCTAACTAACACTTATTTGCACGTATGACTTAGAATATAATTATTGTATAAACCAAACTTATATTTATAATAAAGTTCAGATGTGTGAACGGCGTGACAGAGATATCTAAGAGTCAATTTCAAAAAAATTGTACGTAACACGAAATAAACACAATGGAATTTGTTACACAAAAGAATTTATACGCATGTACACAAAATCATTTATAAAGCGGTATTCATATGGGATACTTAGAAAATGAAAACACCATTCTTCATTTTTAAATAATTTTCCGGATTTTCTACGGGAGAGAGTTGGGGGAGGGAAGCACCACGCCACTCAACGTAGCACAGTCGAGGGTAGCCCGGTCGACGCAGTTAATAAATAAACATTAATATGTGATATTTTTTCATTCTTTCTAAATGTGCGTTCTTTTGTGTAGTTTAACAAAAAAATATAAACCTCGTTAAATGCTTTGCAAAAAAGTTATGAACGATTCGAAAAAGTGCGTTTATGATCACATTTAAAGTCTATAAAACTATATGAAATCTTCAGGTGAGACATTTTCCATATCTTTTTAAATCCACCATAAAAACGAATATTTTAGAAAAAAAAATTATCGAAATCGGACGATTTTTCGATTTTCTAGAGCCAAAAAGGAGGGGACCGCGAAAGTATAAAATTACCACAATAAAGTGCCTAAACGAACGAAAGAAGGCAAATATGAAGACAAAAACATAATACTTTAAAGCAAAAACAGAAAAAAAACTTGCACTACGTTTGTATAAAGGTCGTGCTTACCCCTTCGCCAGTAATTATAACGTAAATTGCAAAATTTTAAATCTAAGAGCAACAGATATTATTAACAGATGTCGATGTCGTCTTACGAATTTATTAACTTTTTTTAAGGTATCCCGCTGAAACAAAGAAATTGAGCCAAATAAGTTTTTTTAAAAGCTTGTATTTTTTTACTTATTCTATAACCTATGCGGGCGTGCGCACAACAATTCACCAACATTTTAACGTAACCGGATTAATGGTATAGAAGCGCATACCGGAACCAACATCAAACATAATTATTACATAAAAACAATGTATACGGAGCTTAAGGTTTGTTTTTTGTGAACCTAACATAATGTCATCCAAAAGTAATAAAAATACTTGTGACAAAAGTAACAAAAAATTCTACGAAAAAAAGTATAACGAATTTTGCAAATCGAACTGTAGCAAATGTTAGATGTTTAAATTATTTATTACAGTAAGAAATATAATAATGCAAAACACTAGCGAATTTTTTACTGACGAAATTCGTGTGAGACGCTCACAGTGTGACTGACACTAAAATAAGATGGCTACCATATTTTCTTGAAAATTTGGTAGTAGATCAAATGTTGCCAGACCTAAGAAAGTTACTAGAGCGTTCCAAATATCTTTATTAAGGCCATAGCACCGTCACACAAGTGTCGTTACACATGTAATAGTGGAGACGAACTGTCCACTATTAACAGACTCCGAGTGGTTTTCTTTAAGGTGGGGAAATGAAACTACTGTTTATAAGCAAAGCGGAGTATGAATTTAGAATGTACTGTCGAATGGGATTCGGAATGGAATATATTTTGCATCAACCTTGCCTATATTTATATGGCTGGCTCACTATTGATTTGCCAATGGTAACAATTAATATTTTGCCTAGCCAATTATATTGCTTATTTTATGACCAATGAAAACTATTTAAAATATACAATTATCTACGTTTCGTTTCCCGGCGTGAGACTTGTTTGTTGTTCACGAAGCTACGTCGCTGGACCGGGCTATATAAGACATGCAGATCGGTGCGCACGCGTAGTCGGCGGGCGGCGGCGGTGTGGAATACAGCTCCGGAACAGCAAGAGGAAACGAACTGCGGCGTTGAAGAAACGGCTCACCATTGGTCGACGGATACGTGACGATAGCGGCGTGTGAAGTCGGTGTGGCGCTGAATGATATTTGCGGCTGCTTCTTGTTTCTTTATAAGAACGTCAAATTATCTATATACAGTCCGCAGTATCTCAGTAGCCAAGAATAATTAGGAAATAAAATATTTTTTTATTTATTCTCGCCTTCCGCGTTATGGTAGCAGCGGAGTATATATTATTTATTCCCGTTTAGGTTTGATTAATCTGGCTGCTACACACAAAATACCAAATTATGGGACATTTTGAATTAAAATTTAGTAATGAAATTACTTTTAAATAAAATTTAAAATTGTTTTATTATACAGCCGTAACCCTGAATAAATATATTCGATGAAGTTTTTATCGTTAGCTTTGCAAATTATAGAGTTATGTCACTATGATCAACTAATTCGGCGAGGTGGACATTACATTTTTGTATGGGGAAAAAATTACCCTCATAAACATTTTTTTTGTGTATCCATGAACTAATTAAAGTAGATAAAATTATTTATAACAAATAGATAGCTTAAGCTTGATACAAAAAATATTTGATTTATAAATTCAATAACGCAAAGATTTTTTATAGCCGTTTAAAGACCGAGGACAGTTTTTTTTTCACAAATGTACAATTTTTTTGAAATTGACTCATAAATCAAATCAAAGCAATCATATTTTAGCTCACATAAAAAAAGGGCGAGATGGTTTCAATTCGACTGTATATTCTTTTTTTGTTAAATGACGAAAATTTCCAGTAACGTATGTTACGCGTAATTTTCGCAATCATGAACAAATTTTTAATAATTCTTACTATTATTCGTCACTACGTGGAGTACACTGAAAGTTTTGCGTAACGCTTAAATAAAATAATTTAAATTTAGAGCAATATAGTTTTCTGCGTATTAACATTTTAAACACTTTTTTATAGGTCTGAGGGCATCTTTTTAACGAAGCTGAAATATTTCTTTACTTACAAATGTCATTTTGTACTGATATTGATTAAAAAAGAAAAAATACTAATTTTAAACCACAGTTACAGTTATACGTTTTTTAAATTGGTATGAGATGTAGATGTTTTTAAGATAATGTTTCACAAGGTTATAATACATTTTTTTAATACACTTAAAACTAAATATCACTTAAAACATTTTCAAATTAAAACATTGCAGATGTTTTATTGTTTTATTTTCGTGTTGCTGATAATTACTCTTGAATATCAGTTTAATTAGGAAGTCCAATGCATGTTTAATTACCAAGAATAAAATATAACAAAAATAGTAATAGATTATGTAAAATTTTATTTTGGGCACATTGTCTGACGATTTCATTTAAATATTAAAAAAAAACATAACTACAAAACTTCAAGACCTAGGACAAGAAATGAAATGTTTTTATTAGATAATAATTCCCTCTATTCCCCATACCCCGTTGGTCCATTACTTATGAGACAACCTGTATAATTATATTACTTTCTCCGAGTGGCAATGTTTATAGATCGTAGACAACGCATGGTCCGAACAGATCCAGCGAATTTCTTAATATTTGTAAAAAATGATAATTCTGACAATGGTTGTATTGTTGTTTGTGGCAATTCTCGTATTTTTTGAGACATTTTCCTTATAGTCCTTACGTTGTGTTATTTCCTCGTAAATATGTCATTCAGTTAACGTTTATTGACTTCCACATCGCATCCAAATATCTGTAATGGGGGGTAATAGATTACTAGACTGGCATTTTCTTTATCTCATTTGTACTTTTGCAATGATCTTTTGCGTAAAAATAAATTCTGGGATATGTTTTTGTTTGATTTACCACATACGATGTGTCCTTTTAACATTACAACTAGGTTATGCGAGGTCGACCTCCTATTTCTATTTAGGCAGAAATCTGTCTAATAAGTATAGAACTGTTATTCATTTGTACCGCCAAGTAGTAGTGCTAGTTTTCGGTTGGTAGGATTAAAAAAAACAGAAGTAGAGATGTGAGGCATTTACTTAAAGTTGTTTGCTAGTATCATCTAATTTATTGGCCACTTGGTCACTTACCATCAGGAGCACTGAAAATAATAAAGTTGTTTGTTACAAAAATTTGAGATTGTGAATAAAATTGCAAAATGCAAGTAATGGAAGTTTTAATTAGCTAATGTCTTTAACATGGAGATACGACAAATAAATACGTTTTTCTTTTAAAACCTTTTAACTTGCTTTTAAAGGTTAAACATTTTTTTTAAATATGAATGGAATATATCAATAATAAGTAGAATAAAGTAAAGACTTAAGTGGTTATTTTACAGATTGGCCCAGCAAAGTTAAAATTAAGGGCAATATGTATGGAGTTTAGGAATTTAGTTAATTGATCTGTCATTAAGAAAGAAAAAATTGCATATATTATACATAATAGGAGCTGATGTAGCGCAGGGACTAAGAGCTTCGGTCCGGGTTCGATCCCCACTGGCACCAATGCAATGATGTTGTTAATTGTTGTTTTAAATGCTCATTTATCACGGTCTGGAGCAGTGCTGCGGATTAATCGCTGCAGCACTGTCTCGGATATGAGAGAAGACTTGTGGTCAGCAGTGGGTCGTACACATAGAATACTATAATACATACATAATAGAACGGGGGAGTGGGCGTAGCCGTGTAGCCACTAAAATGTCACTAACACGTCAATTCACACGTATAAATGTCAACACGAGATGTGTTTTGACGTAACAATCGTTTCCGAATTTCGCATGCAAATTATTTAGAAAATACCAAATTGCACACTATTTACATATAAATATGTATTAAAATTTAAACGATTTTAGATTTTAGTAGTGATAACGACGTAATTGCTTGTATGTGGGCTCCCGGCAACGCCGAATCTTGTACAAAATAAGTTTGACAGCCATTCTGTTGTGTATTCTATGGTCGTACTAATAATTATATCTATGGGATAATATATTATTTATACCGATGACTGCCTCTTTGATCTTGTGGTCGTGAACGCGATTGTTAATCATGAGGTCCCGGGTTCGAATCCCGGGTCAAGTCATTATCGGAAATTCTCAGTAGCAGTCCGGAGTTAGAAAGTTGACGTTGTTTCTCTCCCATGCCTCGGAAAACACGTAAAGCCGTTGGTCCTACGCCTGATCTCTCTCCGGTCGTGTCGAATTACCGTCCCATCGGACGATGAGAGTGAGGAAGTACATATTGCACCTGTGCTTGCGCGTACACTTGGGCAGTATAATCCTGTCTGGTCCCCGTTGAGACTGGGCACCATAAACAAAATTTTTCCCGAAAGACTTAATTATTATATATCCCCATATTTTCAATCACGCACGGCAATATCAGTAATATTTCTCATAAAAGTTTTGAATCAAATCTGTATTAATTTTGTATAAGATACGAGTAACCGTTCAATTATTTTCTTAAAAAGTTTTCTGCCTCGATGCAACTATTTTATGCCTGTAAAACGAATGGGTCGGGTTGACACTTGACAGGTGATGGTCCACGCTATTACAGAACACCAGCTACTAAGTTTCGTATGTGGAGCTGTGATGTGTTGGCGATCTATGGGATAAGCCTACGTTCAGCGGTGGACTTTAATAGGAATGTAATAATGATGAATATGAAAAGTACTGCTGTTGTGTTTTTCTTTTGCAACTTTTTTTTTATAGAATAGGGTGACAAACGAGCACACAATCCACCTGATGTTAAGTGGTTGCTGTGGCCCATAGACATCTATATCTAGCCTCGATTACGATACAGATGCGTGGTCACCCGTGAGGACTTAGGTGGAATGCCTCGTTTCCAGTAAAAATGGTCTCCGGTTCTCTACACTCTCCATACGAAACACTGCAGCATTAAGCTACTATTTGACGCTGGTATTCTGTGAGAGCGTGGTCACTCCCTGGTCGAGCCGACCCATTCGTGCTACAATTATACTACTAATATAACTGCAGCATAGCTCTACCACGTAAAAAACTTTACTGTATTTTGTATAACTCCAAGAGCTGCATTCTATATCCCAGATATCGTCGGTAGGTATTCAAAGGTACTCGTTATATGGGCACTGGTCCCGCTTACGCTCGATTAGTTGCCGACAGCTTGGCTCCGCACTAGCGGATTACTTTTAACTTGAGCGTGTCGTTTGGTCATTCGTCGGTTACCGTTCCTAACAAACTCAAAAGGCAAATGTTTTTGCCTTTGAAGATAATGTTTTGTTCAATGCAAAGAAAATTTTTAAGTTACAGAATGAAGTGGAAAATTTTCAGCAGTATTATTTAAAGATGTTAAAAAGCCCCTAGATACGATTCGCGTTAAGATGTTTCAAATTTTTACGCGGATCTTAGGTGTTCGATTAACATCATTAATACCTAAGTAACGCCTGATTATAGGAATTAATATCAGTATTTTTTTTTAATATTAGTAAAAATTAAAAGAAATGACTTCCCCCAATATTTTTTATAGGATAGGGTGACAAACGAGCACACAGTCCACCTGATGGTAAGTAGTTACTGCGGCCCATAGACATCTACATCTATCCTCGATTACGAATCAAAATGCAGATGCGTTGTCACCCGTGAGGACTAAGATGGAATGCCTCGTTTCCAGTAAAAAGGGTCTCCGGTTCTCTACACTCACCATACGAAACACAGCAGCATTTGGCTACTATTTCACGCTGGTATTCTATTTTAGCAAAAATGATAATAAATAAAAATAAATTTCGTAAAATAGCAGCTTAGTAGTAGTGAGAGCGTGGTCCTTCCCCGGTCGAGCCGACCCACTCGTGCTACAACTATACTACTAATATAACTGCAGCATGGCTCTACCACGTTTAAATATATTTCACACAAAACATATGTTTTAAAAAACGGCCAAGAGCGTGTCGGGCCACGCTCAGTGTAGGGTTCCGTAGTTTCCCGTCCGTCACAATAAGTGTTCCCACCTATGAGTTTAAGGGTGCGTATCCATTATGTTCGCGCTTCAGCAGCGCTCCGCGCTCCTGCAACTGCTCCCGGTAGTGGGTACTGTTGTTTCCATCCAAGTTCAAAATGATTTTCCTGGAAAGTCCTTATAAAGTTCTACTTTTCAGATTTTTTTCATATTTTCTAAACTTATGGTTCAAAAGTTAGAGGGGGGGGGGGACACATTGTTTTTTACTTTTGGAGCGATTATTTCCGAAATTATTGACATTATCAAAAAATGATTTTAGTAAACCCCTATTCATTTTTAAATACCTTTCCAACAATATATCACACGTTAGGATTGAAATTAAAAAAAAAATCACTTCCCACTTTACATATAGGGGGGCTGCCCTAATAAAACATTTTTTTCCAATTTTTATTTTACCACTTTGTCGGCGTGATTGATACATATATTTGTACCAAATTTCAGCTTTCTAGTGCTAACGATCACAGAGATTAAGCGAGGGCGGACAGACGGACAGACAGACATGTCGAAACTATAAGGGTTCCTAGTTGACTACGGAACCCTAAAAAAGGTTATATTATTAAATACAGGGTAATCCCTACTATTGTGGACGATGATAACTAACCTGTTAGTAATATTAATTAGCAACACAAAATTTTATGACAGATTCTTAGGATTTAAAAATGTCCGTTATGTCGTGTAGCACTCTCACGCCTTTCAGTCCGAAGGTTAGGCAGTGACTACGAACTTACATTTGGCAACATCCTGACACAATTCTCTCACTTCTTTACATCCACTTACGCATGCAAACTCATCGGTTTAGGGTACCTTGAATATATTGCCAATTTGTTTGATAAACAAACGTCTACGACGTTCCTTGCCGACTCTGCGCCCGCACCCTGTTAATTACTGCAGCATAAATATATATATATATATATATATATATATATATATATATATATATATATATAAAATAAATTAAAGAAAAAAGTGAAGTACATATTTTTATAATAGTTATACGAATGAATTTAAAGTGATATCGATGGTGATATTATTCTCAGTAAAAAACTTATATTGACTATATTATTCGCCGTGAGAAACTTATATGATTTCATAAGTGTTCTGTTTTGCTGAATTTGGTATGGAATGTTAAAAATGAGTATTATAAATATTTATTCAAAGTATCTGTAAAACTCATTACCCTATTTATACGTAGGCAAAATCACGACCGGAACTTAAGCGCCCGGAATGTTATCTCGCGCAAAGAACGGCCTCCACGTCCGTTGCTCGAAAGTTCTATACACTTTTCACGTTATAACGAAACAATAGGAACAGCTTGCACTCGAGAATAGTTGACCATTTGGTTTCCATCTGTTCAGCTATTGTCAGGAAAATGTAGCTTTCAAGTTTTTTTTATTATAAAACATAATACAGAAATGGTAATTTGTGTCTAAACTGAGGTTATACCACTGATGTATGTATTTTTCCATTGGCAATCATTTGAATTTTTTTTAATTTTACTAGTGTAATAAGGAGTCCACCTGATGGTTAGCAGATACTACAGATCCACGATACTAGCAGACAACTTCAGGAGACGAGGAAGGCCACAAATGCAAATGTTATTGTACTTATTTTTATGTGGTAAATTTACGCGGAAGCTATATTATGGTTGTAGCACGAAAGGGTCGCTCTACCCACAGAATACCACCGTGAAATAGCAGCTTAATGCTGATGTGTTCCGTGTGATGAGTGTAGAGAACCGGAGGCACTTAATGCTGGAAATAGCGTTGCCAGGTGTCCGGATAAAGCCGGACACACTCAGGCTTTTTGGTTGCGGGTCCGGCTAAATTAGACAGTGTTCGGCCTGTACTGCTTTTGTTAGGCATTTAAATGTGACCTTTTACATACATAATTTTGCAATTTATGAATTTAATATTGAATGGTTAATAATAAAGAAGATTGATTCATTCAATTGTTATTTCGTTAAAATTTTAGAATATTTTATGTTAAAAGATAAAAGGCATTATTTTACTTTCTTTAAATTGTCGTTTTACTAAGACTAAACTAATTAAGGGTCTTTTTACCAAAATTTCCAGATGCTGTAGCAGAAACAGACCCCCCCTCCTCCCCCCCCCACCCCTTTCCAAAAAGACTAAGTAGGAAATAGAGTATTACAAAACTAGCGCTTTTACTGTTAGTTACATACATTGCTTCTTGCACTCTAATAATGACAATACATGTTTAATTTGTTTCTCTTAGTGGTCTTAGTCATCAGGGGAACTGTGTGCTCGTTTATCACCCGAATTCTATAAAATATATATATTACAGTTGAGAATATTAGAGGCATATGCTAATATGCCTTTTTCCCTAAGCGCGAACTTACCTACATGCGCTGCTTCCTTCTTATTGATGGACGTAGTTCAGGTGGTCACCTAACGGTGGAAATTACATCCGACACGCTGAAATTAATTTTCTCACAGTGGAGCAGATTTCGTTCGAAGGTATTCACTACCACTACTAATTGGGAATAATCTAGCCGTGACTTGAAGCGGCCTAAAGTGTGACGTGAATATTGGAATATATTAGGAAAACTTCAAGAGGGTCATCGCGTCGAAGGCTCTCTATTCGTTTTTATCGCCACTTCAGCGGCGATGTTTTTATCGCTTCAATAGCGTTTTTTAACGATCGTCATCTTTTTAGTAGCGTACTCGCTGAAATTATATTCTTTGATGTAATATATTTTTAAATGGCTATCGTTTATTGCTAAATGAAATTTTATCGCAAGCTTTATGGATGAAGGAGACGGAGGTCGTAATCCAAGATTGTTAACTTATCATCATCACACTCGTAATCATTATAGCCTATCAAACTATTGATGAACATAGGACTCCCCCATAGATTGCCTATGTCGGAAAGTAAGGGGAAAGATCTTTTTTACGTGGTACGTATGACACTCAATAAGTTTTGAGATATACAAAAAGTATTCTAGATACAATTAATATTTATTTTACATCTTTTCAAAATATTCTCCATCTTTTTTTGTCGACGCTGCGAGGTCTTTGCAGTTTTGTCCTTCTGAGTGACCCATACCGATGACTGCCTTTTATTTTCCGGATCATATCGATAGATCCATGTCTCGTCACCAGTAACGATTTCTGAAACACGCCTAGATGCCCTGTTTTCAAAACGTAGGCGCATTTCATGGCACCAATCCACACGAGTCTATTTTTCGCTTTCGAAGAGCAGACGAGGGATCCATCGACAACAAAACTTCCTCACTCCAAGATGTTGATGTAGGATGGTAGAATGGTCCCCTAACTAATGCCTACAATCTTTTTGATGTCCGTATATGTGATTCGTGAGCGGGTCTTCACTCACCAACGTTTCAATAAGGTACATACATTTTCAGCCATTAGTGCTGTTTGCGGGGCCCGGGTTATTTTGTCATATTTAAAGTTAATTTTCCCCCTTTTGAATTCAGCAAACCAACAAAGTGCGCGTAATGAGCTAGTAACACCGTTGTAAACTTAATTGTTCTGTTAAACCAAATTTAAAATCATAATAGATCATAGCGCGCAAATGTTTACGGTTAAGATCGATCGTTTTAAATGAAAAGTGCGGGAAGCATCGCAGGAGAATTAATAGAACTTTTTTTTTATATTGAGCATTGCTTAGAAACATGTAACACGGGTGCGTTCCATTTTTAAATTTCGAGCATCTCAAAACATTGAGTGACCTACGTAGAGTCATGTTACAGCTATGTTAGTAGTACCTATAGTTGTAGCGCGAATGGCTCGGACCACGAATAGGACCACGCACTCACAGAAAAAGACTGAATTTGATTTGTTTTCGAGGATAGATGTAGATGTCTACGAGCCGCAGCAACCACTACCATCAGGTGGACTGTGTGCTCGTTTGTTACCCTAATTCTATCAAAGTGTGTGTGTTTCATGAGAACAGATTTCCGTTACCATTACTGTTACAGCATATAAAAATACACTGCTGTACGTTGGTCTTCCTATATATTATCTCACTGAATATTTATAAAAAAGCATTTCTCTTATAAAAAAAAGCGATAGATGACAGTGTACATCTCTTGTACACTAGTGTTAATGGCCATACCGGCGACGAGAGAAATGCGACAGCGGCAAAGATGCGAACGCTTGTTAGTAAAATCCTCATCGAGAATGTACACTCATCCATTATCGTTCCGAGGGTTTCGTAAGATGCTGCAGAGGGAAATTGACAGATGGGCTTGCATCTTCCTGATAACAACTCAAAAAAATAAAATAAAAAAGAACTGCGGTTGCCAGCCTTCCACCATTTCTCTTCACTTACCCAACTGGTATTCTGTGATAGCGTGGTCCTTCCCCGATCTAGCTGACCCATTCGTGCAACAAACATAATGTAGCTGCAGCGTGGCCTTACCACGTTAAGATATAATAAGAATATGGTATACTATTTATAATGGCTGCATAAGGTATTTCTTCTAAACACGAGGTAAAAAAACGCGATTCCTTGCTTGAATAACATGGTATGTGGGGTTGACCGACAACATCGATATTCGATAATATTGAAAGGTTAGCAATTACCGTTGAGTGCTCTTGCCTAGCTGTTCATAAAATGTGCTCGTGAATTAAAAGTTTCATTTTGAATATTATAATTTAATGTATAAATTAATGGATAATTATTTAAATTAAACAGTAATAATTATAGTAGTGAAGTGTGTGAATTGGAGGACTTATAGAGGGCTGTAATAATGATGGTGAAGAGAAATAACTACGAAGAACATTAGATAGTAATTTAAAAAAAAACGTTATCCTAATGATAAGATTTTCTGTTGTATCGAAGAAGCGTACATTAATTGAATGTTGACAGGCACCCAGACCCGGAACGATTATTTTAGATCGCACAAATATTTTCTTCATGCGGGATACGAACCATGTGACCCGCAGTATTGTAAGCCAGTTTGCTGTTAAAAAGGTTTTACTAGCCGTCTAAACGTTGTGGACAAAACTTTTTAAATTAAATTAAGAATCTTCATTGCATCAATCTTGTTTGCTGATGACACAACCCTTATCGTGAAATGCGAAAATGCAGACACATATGAAATAGAGATAAATAAAGCAATCAAAAACGTAATAAACTGGCTTTACTGTAATAATTTACAGATTAATATGGAAAAAATTAAAATGATCCAAATTCAGACATATCAGAGAAAACCATTGAATATTAATGTTAAATATAATGATAAGATCATCGAACAAGTAGCAAGTACTAAATTACTGGGTATAATGTTGGATCAAAATTGCGACTGGAAAACACAGTCATGTCGATTACGTTTACGTGACAAACTCGACAGATTTGTCTACACAATAAAGAGATTACGAGTCACGGTATCAACTGATGCTGCTCTATGTGCATATCATGGATATGTTTCGTCAGTACTATCATATGGTCTTTTATTGTGGGGCAATTCAGTAGATACAATAAAAGTATTTAGAGTACAAGAAATGTGTGCGTGCAATCTATGGAGAAGGGTATACGGATAGCTGTAAGCCCTTGTTTAAAAAGTACAATATCTTAACATTAACATGCTTGTACATTAAAGAAATATGCATATTTGTAAAACAACATCCTGAACACTTTGAAACATACAGATGTAACTGAACGAAATGTAGCTCCTAGAAATAAACATAAATTATACTTAACTCAATGCAGGCTCAAATTGTATGAAAGGAACTCTTACGTAAATGCTATAAAGGTGTATAACAAAATACCCAACGACTTTAAAGAGTTACCTTTAACCATGTTTAAAAAAAAGTTGAAAATGGTTAAAAGAAACATGTTTTACGACCAAAATGAATTTATATCTTTTTGTGGAACAGCAAATATATGTATATGTATATATATATATATATATATATATATATATATATATATATATATATATATATCTAATAATTAATTAATTATAAACAAAAAGAAAGTATGGACATTAACAATTAAGAACAATCATTAAACAATGTGACATTTTAATTGAATTCCCACTTGTAAATTTTTTTTTGCATGTATACTTATAAAATATTTGCACACCATATAAAGTGGTAGATTGTAAATGGGCTATCATATCATATCATATCATACTTTATTGTATACATACATTCTGGCAAATAAATGAATTTGAATTTGAAGATAAATCTAAACTTCAGCTACTTTAAAATGGTCAACCTTAACCTAGAACCAATTTTAGTTGTAAAAAGGGGGATGCCCACTGTTCATAGACACTTCGGCCATGGGTGCCCACATATAAAAGCATATGGAAATGATAATATGCAATTAAAATAATGAAATGGTTAAGGAATTGGTTTAAAAAAAGTCGGGATTTTTATGATATAAAGCTTTTTATTTTCACAAATACAGTTTTTTAACGACTACTTTTACCAATTTTATTGCTTTTAATTTCTTTAACTTTTAATTCCCGACGCGTGATTTTTCTTTTGGAGGCCTATGCCAAAAGGCACACCGAACAGAGGGACTTACTTTAACTAGTATTACAATAGGAACTCAAACACAAATATTATGTAACCCCAAAGTTCGGAAATAAATGGTTATATTATTATTATACTATTATTATTAATTCCTGACGTTTCAGGTGCTTTATAGCACCCATGGTCACGGGGTACTGAGGTGACTGCCATCCCAATGTCAGTATTGGGACATGGAGTACCTTCAGCTTTTTATTATTATTTTTATAGTCCAATCTACGCAGATTGAACTTACTCTATCTTTAAGTCTTGCAGTGGTATGCTTGGGGTTTGTTTTAATTTTATTAATTATAGTGTCCCAAGCAGGTGGTAGTACCCAACCGCCTTCTCTACTGAAATTAGGATGTTTTTTAATTTCAGTAGCCTCACATATCATCCTTGGTAGGAATTAATGTTCTTTAACGAGGATTTGTGGTCTATCAAATCTGATGTATGTCTATCTGGTTGGGGTGACACCCTTGACATACGGTAGTACAGCAGGCACACGCTCAACTGCGGTCGGCTTCACTCGGTCACTGTGACGAAGACGTGGGACCCGAAGCTTGATTTTGTGCAGAACCTGCTTGACGTGCTGAAGCTCCGCGGCCAGGTGCTTGTTCTCACAGATCCCATATGCTCTCTGTAACAAAGATTTGCTCATGGTAACTAACTGTGAAGGATTATGGTGAGATTCACCGCTTAAATATCAGTTTGTATGGGTCTTTTTTCTATACACAGTGTGACCTATGATGTTGTTAGGATTTTGGATAACAAAAACATCTAGGAAAGCTAAGAAATTATTTGCCTCAGATATAATATCATAATTACTGAATAGAATTTGGCACAGAGAGTGGTAACGATGGATAAAATTCATAGGAACAACATCCTGATTTAATATTTCTTGGGCCATATTCATGAGCCGCTCTAATTTGTTTCTTGGTACTTGCAATAATGCCTATATGCATTCATCACTATCTCCTGTTCTTACTTTCATCAAATATACAGCAAGTGCAAAGCATCCACTATGTTTACTTGACATTTTGGGCACTTCAGACAGAATTTATTGGCATTGTGCCTTTGATAAGCGTAGATAATAATGTACAGTATATTCGGGCATATTGTAAATATTTTCAAAGTCTATATGATGGTAAATATTATCTTACAATAATGTAGAAAAATCTATAATTTGTGCTACACTAAATGTTTTAATATGGTTATATATTAATTCTAAAAGTAAATACCAAGAGTTACTATTTAAATGGTAGTTACTGATTCTACATTCTGGAGGTACATAGTAATTGTATTCACAAAAATACATACCCGCAATGCTGATGGAACAGTGAGTTGATTGGAATTGTTACAACCAGGAAAAAACATTGATTTTGTGTGAGTGGTGCTCTTACAAAATTAGGCAGCAGTATATTGTATGATGTATGATCTAAGCTTTGTTGTTCTAGGTTCAATACATTACTCACTTTAGATTGCTACAAGGATGGACTAGATGATTCAGATGGTTCCCGTTCTAAAGTTTAACGTGTTGCTGCTTTATCAATTCTTCGCAATCATGACACTCACGCGATGACGATGGCAACTGAAATAATATTAAATAAAAAAAAATAAGACAAAGTGAACAAAATAAAATAGATTTGTTTACTTTAAACTCAAATATAGGTAAATGTTACTTAAAACTTAATGCCCTATATTATTTAATAATTAAGGACTGACTGCCTACCAGTAGTCCAAAAACAATTAAAAATCGACTGTCTTATTTCTTGGTATTTGATAAAAATTGTCCATTTCGTAACTATCTGGTGTTAGCTAGCTAATCTTATCGCCGTGTTACAAATAAGCTATTTTGTTTGTCAGGTATAGCTTGTGCATATGTTAAAAAATAAAACAACTTCATCATTTCATACATTCATCACTATCAAATATCAGCACTAGAATTAATAAATTAAAAACTGTTGAACACTTACTTTTAACTGTTGTCACACTATAATGTGATCGACAATCTCACTCCATATGAGTTCTTGAGAATTTATTTGAAAAATAACAAACAAAATAACACAATGGCAACTATTTAGTTGTGAATTCACTAGTACCTTTTTACTTGTTGAATTGTGATTTCATTTCGCATGACATATTTCCTATAGCTGTCAGATTTGATGTTGCCACATAACTAACATAAATACAACGAAACGATATCGATTTGTATTCGATTAGTAATTTAATGAAAAAATAATAATATTTGAGTTTCGCTTTCAGTTCTACACGCTTTTTAAAATATATTTTCTTTTATTTTTTTAAATTATGTTTTAAACGTATTTTTAAGAACAGTTAAAATGTGGAGTAGCGTATTGTTATGCTCTAAACAGTTCATGGTAAATCAGCTAAAAATTCACTTGTTTAATTATCATAACATGATTCCATTTTAAATGTATTGTTAAAACAGATAACAATAACAGTTAAATTGTGCAGTAGCATTTTATTGTACTCTAAAGAATTCATAGTAAATCAGCTAGTAATTCGCTTGTTTAATTATCATAACATCATAATATCCATAGCGATTCGATTATTATTCGATTAATAATTTCATAAAAAGAGAATAATCTTGGAGGTGTTTTAACTTCTGCTCGCTTTTTAAAATGTATTTTCTTTTTTTATTTAAATTCTATTTTAAGTGTATTTTTAAGAACAGTTAATTGTGCAGTAGTGTTTTATGAAGCTCTAAAAAATTCATGGTATATCAGCTAGAAATTCACTTGTTTAATTATCGTAACATGATTTCATTTTAAATGTATTGTTAAGAAAAGATAAGAATAACAGTTATATTGTGCAGTAGCGTTATGTTATACTGCATAGAATTCATTGTAAATCAGCTATTAAATCGCTTATTTAATTATCATAACTACAGATGTGAAGGCGGTTGTTAACGTTTTCAACCAAGCCGATAACAACGGTTGTTTTTGTCTTGAAATTGATAAAAATTGTGCAGTTGCGTTTTGTTAAGCTTTAACCTTTTGAGCGCCACGCCAAAAACGCATTACCGTGTCCTGTACGCCAAAGCGCCAAAACAAAATAGTGTTGCCAAGAGTTGATATATCGATAACGTGAAATAACTTGTTTTTGTTGGTTTTTTATGCTATAAATGACTCTTAATAAACTGTATGTTTTATTTAATCTTGTGCCGTCTTCCACTCTTTTTATATATGTACTTTGTACATATAAACATAAATAAAAAACAAACAATAACAATAAAATAGTAGTAAACATTAGCACTACTCTCCATCCTAATGACGACACTGTCGCGACTGGACGACAACGGCGTAGCTGACCTTCCCTTTTGAAACATTCTTAGAATGTTGTGTATCGATTTCAAAATCGATCTAACCGAAATATACAGACATCGATTCATAATATTTTATGTGTCGGGGAAGGCGTAGGCCAAGTGACGCACAGAAGAAAAGTCTTACACTCTTATGACAATGGGGATTTGATATGATGCTGATGCTGCTAGATGATTTTGAGACTGAGAAAGAAAATGGCACAACACAAAATGAAAAATTGCTCTTCACACCCTAAGTAAAAAAAAACATTAATTGTAATTTTGTATTATTATTAAAAAAGGTACATAATTATTCATTAATCAACAATTGTATATAATTATTCGCACTAGGTAAATCAGCCTTATAATACTAAAATCTTGGTCATGGAATAAATAAACATATTTGTTCACCAATCAATCAAAAATTCAATTCATCAATCAAAAATCAAAATTCATCATCATCGACGCTTTCCAAAATCCGAATGAGTTCTGAGGAATCGTTCATGTTGCATTGCTCTACTTTTCTCGGTAATCACTTATGACGTCATCAGGGTGTCGTCTATCCTTGATCACGGTGCCCAGTGAACTGATTTTCGATGACGCGCTAAAGATGCGCTAGAGTTGAGATATTAGATTTATTATGCGAAGATAATCTGATAACATTTTTTTATTCATGTAGCTAATTATAGTTTTATGTTTATAACCTTTAATTTTATTCAAATATCAATAATAATAGAAAAAAAAACACCATTGAGCTGAATTTTGGATAGTTTTCAAGAAATCTATGCCTCCCGCGTTTGACACTAGCGGTCAACCATAGACGACTTTGGCGTGCTGGACATAGTATTTGCTTAGATAAAAATCCATTTTTATTAGTTCAATGTTTCTTAGTACTTGTGGCTCTAGAAGACTTGTTTTTTATACTCACATGTTGCTGGGTTATTCCTATTTTGAGGAGTGTAGAATTAAAATACCTGTAATAATTTTCCAATATCTATATTTCATATTTTTCGGAGCCGGGTTTTTTGTCAACTATAGACGTCGTTGGCGCTCAGGGCCCGCAGGTGTTGGTCAAGTATAGGCGACTTTGGCGCTCAAAAGGTTAAAGGATTCATGGTAAATCAGCTGGAAACTAACTTGTTTCGTTATCATAACATGATTCTATTTTAAATGTGTTGTTATAAACAGATAAGAATAACTTAACCGATCTTCTTTAAAAACAGATAAGAATAACAGTTCTTATCTGTTTTCAAAGAAGATCGGTTAAGATTAACAGTTAAATTGTGCCGTAGCATTTGTTACTCTCTAAAGAATTCATTAGAAATCAGCTAGTAATTCGCTTGTTTAATTATCGTAACATCATAATTATTTAAAAATTATATTAGCACTGTAATGATGACACCGTAAATAATCAATCGAAAAAGAGAATCGATTTTTTAAATGTGTTTTGTGATTGGCAACACTTTTTTTTTATTCACAAACTAATGACATAATGATTTACCTAATTTTTATTATTATGTTTCCGGTACTTTTAATTTGTGCAAAAATATTCCCATTGTTTGAGGATAAATGAATACCGCGATTAATAACCATAAATAAAGATATAATTTTTTAACAAATTCACATTGTTGGGCGTTCCATGGCCGAAAATGTGCGTCCCCCTTTGTTTGTGGAGTAGTAGTTAAGGTAATGGAGAGAAATTCGAGTCTTTCAAGCTATCCTCCTCCAAAGAATCCTCCCCAAAGATATGCTTAGTTTTTTACGACTTTACTATGTTAAGATTTAATGAGGATATGGTGATAATTAGCGATTTAAGAAAAAAAAATTGACTTAATACTTTAGAAGCTATAGCCCGTTTATTGAGAGGATTGCAGACTCCCTTCGAAAACGTTATTACGGTCTGCTTTTGAGATGTAATTCCTATTTTAAGATTTAGTAAGCAATGGACGACTTTCATTTACCGAGATTGAAGCATGCATGGAGGATTCTATATCAAAGAAAAAACTCCACAACGCCTATGTCTTTCGCTGCGAAATATGTGTCAAGATTTAGTGACTAATTGGTGAATGATAATTAAAAAAAAAACAATTTGATTTCGGGTAGAACTTAGTGGAAAATTTGCTTAAAGTGCTACGCATACAAATTTTTGGTGATGTACAGTTGTAGTAATAAAGTGCTTATGACAAATTAATAAAAGGCACAACAAAACAATCACGTAATACATTTATATCCTTCTAAAATTTATATACTAGACATTCACATATAGTATATATATCAAATTATAATACATTTTATTACATATAATCAAATATAATTATGTATATATTATATATCACATTCTAAAGTAGCAGCGGGTTTTATAAAATGACCATTGGATTGATGTAAATTAAAATCTGATTTTTAGACTCAGCTAACTATTTAATTAACGCTTCACGCCCTACACTTGTAGCTACCTTACCAGCGCTAGGATTATGACAACCACAAAACGTGATGAGATTGTAGTTTCTTACCACCACTACGTTCTTACAGTGAAATATTTAACATATATATTTGTTTGTTGTTTCAGGTATTTCTTAATGCAAGTAATATTAGTTAGACTTCAAGTTACCCTGTAACCGTTTTATCATTTTTAACCGACTTCAAAGAGGAGGTTCTCAATACGACTGTAAATTTTTTATTAACCCTTCTACTGTTGGACATGGGACATTAGCGAATATTATATACATATATAGGTTATTGTGAATATGATTTATCATAATCGCTTGGCGGATCTTGGCGGATCGGCATTCTTAGTTTCAGACGTTTCACATCTTTGATGCTGTCTCTTGTCACCGTGTTCCGTTATGACGTCAGGATATACCTTCATCTATCGAAAGTTAGCACTATGGGCAGGCGCAAAACTAATACCAAAATTTACGAACGAAGAACGAATAACCTCGTAAGTAATGGCAACGCCTGTAAAATCAGATCGATGGGCTGGGGCATTATTATGATGAAAAACTCCAGCACGTAATTTTCCTCGACGTTTGTTCTTTAGTTCTACGTTAGTTTCTTGATTTTTGAATTATTTACTTAAATAGTAGATCCTTATTACACCTTTCGCATCCCAGAAGACAAACGCCATTCTTTTTCCAGCGGACGCAGATACCGTTGAAGCGGCCTATCGCCGGACTGGCCCGCGTGAGTAGGTATATAATTTCTATAAAAACTTTAAAAACGCCTTCATAAGGTCTAAAATTGCGTAGCGCCCGCTACGATTAAGACCGCTTAGAAATTGTCAGAATCTTAAAATATTTTAAAAAGTTATTGAATTAAGTAATCATAGAATGAGCAACTAAATTACGAATATTGACGTTATGAATCTATTTGAGTGATTCCCAAGCGTATAGATTAAGTAATTTCGTTGTAATTTCAACTATAGTGATTTTTTTAGAGGTGTTTTTGCAACTAATTATGATTGAGTCAAAATTATACAATAATGCTTTTGAGCAAGCAAATTCAAGATAAAGACATGAATTTACCTATATCAAAATTCCAGTTTCGTTAGTCGTGTCATAGTCCCATACTATTCGATGAAAGAGGTGCAATTTCTCTCGGTGTCACCTTAAAATTTTATCAGTCGCCTAGAACGCGCTAGTCCCGACTGCGTATGTAAACCTAGGTGCCTCGCGATTGTAGGTAATTATTTCAAGCAGGTCGCAAGAGTGATAGCGGCTTGCCAGTAGAATGTTAAAAAGATATGAAAATTAAAAAGCTGACAGTCATAAACTCTTAGCATCCTTGGCAAAAGAAATATGAGGAGGTTATTCGTCACATTGCGTTGTCGCCCAGTAATTGCCACTAAAATCAATTTCACCCTCTAGTGAGTACCTTAGTCTTCCAGATAAACTCACTGGTGCGGCATTTATTACACTAACTTTCATAACATAGATACATTGTTAGAATTATTATACTTGTTATTGTTCTGAGATACATAGTATACTTATTTATTTAATTGATATCTTCTTGAATTTAAACTTTAGTATCTTATATTGCATAACATTGAAAAATACACGATATTAAAAAAAAACTACAAAAAAATCCAAAGTAATAACTTGAATTATTATACAGCCCTACTCCCAGTGGTATCGTGCCAATAGCGCTGGCTACGTTTCCTCGCTGAATGGCTATGCTTAGCCTTTGAGCGAGAAGAGAACCAGCCCTCTTATCACCAGCAGCGACGACCAGAGAGCTGAAGAACCGGAGACACCTTTTTACTGGATTAGTATTCCATCTTAGTTCTCTGGGGTGATAACGCATCTGCATTTTAATTCCTAATCGGGGATGGATGTAGATGTCAATAGGCCGCAGCATCCAGTTACCATCAGGTGGATTGTGTGCCCGTTTGTCATCCTTATTCTATTAGAAAATAAATGCTGTTGGTTCTGTATCGTGAGAGACAAGAACTGTTAATGGAAGTTCAACTGAAATCCTAAGGGGTGACAACGTGCCAAAGACAACAAGTGTGAATTTTCCACAGTATTTTCTTAGTATCAGGTGGACAGTGTGCCCGTTAAAGTTAAACAAATAGTTACTTAAAAAAGTTAAGGAAAATTATTTATGAATTATGTATTGATGAATTTTTTTAATGAAATATGTATTTAACTTTGGCTTCTAGTATATTTACGGAAATTTAATGCATGTACACAAAAACAAACAGTTTTATCAAAAATAGTACTATTAATAGTATAGTAGTACATTCTGTGAATACTAGAAACACACAAACAAAAAACCAGTATTAAGTCCCAGAAAATTTGCAGGACCCATCTATCAAAAAATTTTAAATTTTTATTAAACAAAAAAGGTTTATTATACTTCAGTACATGATTGATAATGACCCCTGGGAATAAGGTTGTCGCTGCCGTGCTGTTTCTAAATGTTTTTATACTTATTTGTATAAAATATTATATTTTATATAAATATTTAATTTTTAGGTAATCACGGAATGTAAATAGTAGGTATGATATTTGCACTTATTTCTCTTATTTGTACTTGGTAAGCTTTGATATATTTGATACACTTCGCAAATTTGGAGAAAACGCTGTTGGCTATCCAAATAAATCTAGTGAGTGTATGTTTGAGATCCAAACATATATTTCGCGTAGACCAACTGCTGATCATACTAGGAGAGTCTGTGTGCAAAGTAAGCTTGTTATATACTAGATACGCCCGTGGCTTGGCTTGCTCGAAATTTGTGTATATTGCGCTACTTTGTTTTTGCTTCAAAAACCCAATCATAATCTTTCGAAAACCCGTTCAGTTCCGACGTAAACCACAATTATTCGCTTGCGTTAAGATACAGGGTCTTTGGCTCCAGTTGACAACCCCTTTTTGAAAGCTTGTGATGCAGATTTGATATTTGTGTCTACCCACATTTTTCCTGTTGTATGACCTATAACATGTAGAAAATACACTGGATGATTATTTTACCGTCCGGAAAAAAATAGGGTGTAAAAACTACTAATTTGAAATAAACTTTATGTACTAAAAATTTAAAGCTAAAATTTTGATTTACGTTTCCAATGTGAAAACGATGCGAGACTGATGGCAGATTGGGGCGCTGTGTCAGAGACACAGAGATTCGTAAGACGAAAATTTGTGTTTTACTAAAATAGGCAGTTGGTTTTTTGACTGATATTGTAAATCAATTGCGGGAAGCAATGACAATCCATCTGCCACTTGGAACGTTTAACCCCACGTCCAAAGAGGAAAGTTTCAATTTTATTTTGTGTCAATTCTTTGTACTACGCCGTTTGATCATGAGTTCTGACGATTAACTGCTGCCGGAAAATCCATCCAAAAATAATAAACCTATATATCTCACAAACTAATTATGGTTAGCACCAGTGTAAGTCTCGTAAAATGAGCACGAGTTAGTAAGTGGATGCTGTGGCCCATAGACATCTACATCTGTCTTCCATTAAAGAATCAAAATGCAAATCCGTTGTCACCAGTAAAAAGGTGCCCGGTGCATCATCAGCGTTAATCTGCTGTTATTGAGACAGCGTGTTCCCTCCCGGTCAAGCCGAGTTAGTCGTGTTACAACCATAACGTAGCTGCGGCGTGGCTTTACCACGTGAAATGTTTAACTATTATGAAAATTACGAATTATAAGTGTATCATCTTTTTACACTAACGATAGTCCTAATACAGTTATGTTATGGGGAAAGTCTCGTGTGTTACTCGTTCGCAAAACGGTTTACGCGAAACTAGTTTAGCTGGTTTCATGCAGCTGTAGCCGATGGCAGTGATTAACTCAGTTAGCTATACGGTTCACGATCTCGTCATCGAAGTCTTTGACTCGTACAGTTTCTACTTTGTAAGCGAGACTTGAAATTACGTAACTTTTTCAAATCACTTATACAAGTAATGTGAATGTTTATTGTATTATTAATATTTCATTCATTCATCAAAGTCAACTGCTGAACAAAGATCTTCCCGAAAATTAACTGATGTATATTTACTATAGTAGCCAAACTTGGCAAGCAGGTTTATTTATAGCTGCAGTTTTTTTATTATATTGAACTAAAGATGTTTTGGTATGTGTAAAATTTTCTATCTACCTAAAAAATCTGCTACCCATAGAATACTTTAATACTCAATAGAATGGCTGTCAACCTTATTTTGTACGAGGGTCGGAGTCGCCGGGAGCACACATACAAGCAATTACGTCGTATTATCAGTTAATCACTACTACAAACCCGATTCGCTGTGTTAACAGACGTATTTTAATACATATTTATTCGTAAATAGCGTGCAATTTGGCATTTTCTAAACAATTTGCATGCGAAATTTTGAAACGATTGTAACGTCAAAACACATATCGTGTTGACATTTATACGTGTAAATTGACATGTTAGTGACATTTTAGTGGCTGCACGGGCTCCGCCCACTCCCCCGTTCTATTATGTACGTCTTATAGTATTCTATGCTGCTGCCCACATCTTGGATCGTTTCCCTCTGTTGTCTCATCCGACACCCACGGAACGATATAGAGTAGAGGATATTCTTACACCGCTAGTCACGGTTATCTAGAATACAAAGTAAATGTTAATTTTATGTTTACTGTACAAATGTACTATATGTTTAGTTTGATTTGTTACGTTGCCTTAGAACAGGTAATACATTAACTTAGTTCTTAACTCAGGTACGAATTATCAGAGCGCATTGTTCACAGAAACTCCGCTCGTATAATAAGCGAGTTTGTAGCGGCGGGGCCGGTGGAATTAACTAAGTTGTTTGTCGTATAGTTGGCCGCTACGACGAAGTTGCACGGCTGCTTACACTATTTAAAATTACATTTGAATTGTAATAATACTATTCAAATGTAATTTTACCTTGTATTAATGGTTCAAAAATAACCACTATCGTCCCGTGGGTGTCGTAAGAGGCGACGGAGGGAAACAAATTAGAAGATAGGCAGCAGCGTCTTCCTAATAACGCCTAAAATTAAAAAATGCGGTTGCTAATCAGCTTGCCAAGCGTGGTGACTATGGCAAATAACCCTCCTGACAACCTATGGGGGAGGCCTATGATATGGTAAAAAATCATCATCATTATCATTATAGCCCATCACAAGTCCACCGGAACATAAACCTTCCCCATAAAGCACGGTCTTGAGTCACCTACATCCATCAACTTCCTGCTACTCTTACCAGGTCGTCACTATATCTAGTTTTGAGCCCACTCCGTCTACCAGTATGAGGATGCCGCTCGGAATCCTTTTTTTCCCATCGGTTGTCGGTTCTTCGAAGTATATGAATGACCCATTGTCACTTAAATGCACTGATCCGTGTTCCGTTGATTAAGAAATAATAGTAGTAGTGAAAGTTAATAAATTTTGTTAGATAATGCTGTGGGGTTTATTGCAACTTTAATTTTTAATTCAATACGTTCGTGTATAATATGCGTTACGTTTAATTTTAGACCCTTGAAACACATCATTTTGTGGTATTATTATTTTTAAATAAAAAAATAGTTTAAATTTTTACGTGCTATTACGCATTTTATTTATAAACCTCTCAGAAATGAGAAGAGGCCTGTGTCCAGTAGTGAGACGTATATAGAAGAAAGATGGCTCGTTACTCGGTATCTCATAATTATTAAACCCAAACCCTACGAAACCATTACAAACACAAGACTCCAAGATACTACAAGTTCGTTCTGCGTAGATCACACCAGAAATTATTATTTAAAATTTGAACGTCGTTAAATATGACATCAGAACTCAAACACCTGAGTCCGCCCGTGAACATGGGTACTGTAAAGCGCCCGAAACTTCGGGTATTAACAAAGTTGAAATTAAACGCAATAAAACCTCTAAAATAAGTTTAATTCTAACACGAAGTTATTTTTAAAAATGTCACAGTGTCCTGTTATTTAGTCTATATAAAAATGTAAAGACCTGCCTGAATTTGCCCTCACGAACGTTTCTTATAATGTGTATGTGGAACGCCATAGTTTCGCCTTCATACAACCTAATAAACTCGTAACTGAGTTCTTTGTCTACATACACTCTTACACTCTTTATTATTCACAAAGAAGCTTCTCCTGGCGTTACTTTTTTCACTGAAATCTTACACTAAAGTTTTGTTCAAGTAAAAATTGCGAGTTTTGGCTCGCCACTCACCAGTCAGTCATCGCCGAGTCTATTTCTCCTCATGATGTTGCCTCATTCAGTGATACACGTATTATCGGCAGTGGTGCGTCTTTCTTAGTGTAGTGGTTTTGGGGTTAGTGATAACGGAGATGGTGCACGCATTTGAGGTAGGGTGATAGTTGCTATTAAAACTAGGTAAGACGCTAATTTTAACATCTTTAATGTAATGGGTTTCCACTAAGTACAGGCGTTATCTTATTTGCGGAAATCCTATAATTTTTTCGTAGACGTGTTTTCGTGTTACCGTTGGCCGCTGATCGTTTTTGCGGGGGTGTATTAAGCTGAACGCACATTTGTCCGCACGGTACGCGCCGTACGCTCCGCATTTTCGGATGGCATCGCACATTTGTACGTACGCACCGTACGCAATCCATTTGTGTTGCCACCAACTTTGACACATTTTTCCAACCACTGGTGTGAAACAGTACAGTGACATTGATCGCTCGGATCTGGGGAAAAAATGTTGTAATAGCCTGCTTATTGGCAGAGGAAGAAGAAAATAAAATTCGAAGAAAAAAAATATTCTGGATTCATAACAATAATTTAACGTTATCGTTAACGATAAATTTATTATAAAATAGAACAAAAAAAGATATGAGCCATGGTAGCTCAAGTGCGAAGTACTCGCCGTAAAGGCGAGCAACCGGGGTTAGATCCCCGCCGTCATCAATGAAATTGTTATTTTGATGAATTATCTTTACATTATGAAACAACATAAAGGTACATCAAACGAAATTTATTTTATATAATACATATTTTTCAATTCGAACATATATAACTTACCCCTTTCTGGTTGTTAACTTGCCGTTGTGACATTCCTTAGTCTACTCAATAGAGTTAAAAGAAAAGCCGACTTTAGTTTAAAAGAATAAAATAATTTCTACATATTGGCTTCTGATGTTGGGGCTGGATCGGATATTAATTCTTATATACACGATGTCTTAGCACCGACCTAGCTATTATATGGAAATTATTTTATTCTTTTAGTTGCAATAGTATCAAGATGATTCGTGCTAGATACCACTAGTAACCTTGCGCAGTCACGCACACAGAGAGAACATTGTAGTGTACGTCAATATTACATCGTTCTAGAGCGGTAGCGTAGATTTTGACTTGCGCATATTTGAATATACGCTCTTAAGTAAGATAATAAAGATAATTAATATTTATGCCCACTTTAACACTCGCCGTTTTGAGTTATTTAGATCAATTCTGCTCGCGAGAGACCCTTCTAATTAAGTCAGCTTTTTCGTTTAGAAATTTCAAATTACTAAAAAGTAAATCTGTTTTTTTCCTTTGAATAGACGTTACCCTACGGTTTTTTTCAATACAATTACAAGGATAAATAACCAGACCTGGAGCGATGATGGTGTTCGAACTCGCGGTCCCCAGCGCAGCAACCAATGCTACGCCATTACCACGGAGCCGTCATGTGTTATAAAAATACCTAATTGTTCGTGCTTCGGTATTTTGTAAATCGAATACCGAAGCCTGTATGAAAGAAATGTCAAGTCTTGCGCTGTTATAGAAACTGATATAAAAAGAAAAAAACATTTATGAAATCAACGTGACCAAAAAATCTTCTTTCTTAATCTCTCGGCTCTTTCTCGTTTTTATACAAATAATTTAATAATAAAAAAAGAATATTTTTTATATAAGCATTAAAATAATCCTAACAATTTCGATTTGCAGACACAACTTAGTAAAAAAGAACATTGAACACGAATTATTACACACCCTCGTTTCGTCTTGACATTCACTTGAAAGAAATGCGTTAAATCGAATTTTTATTGTTATCAAATGCAAGCACCAATTTTGTAGGTTTTCTTAAAAAAATTCTGTGTCATTTTTCTGTGAAAATTACTTGTTTTTAAAATAAAATTAATTTAAAATTAGAATTCTTAACCAAACAAAAATTATTTTGGTTTAAAATGGCTAATACTGTAGAGCGGCAATTTCATACGTCGGAATGATGGGTGGTCTGAAAAGTTTCCGACGTAACAAAGATACAGGACATTTTTTCTTAAAATTTATTTTTATTTTTCTACATAATCTTCTTGTAACTCTACACACTTCTCCCACCGATACTCCCGTCTCTCTAACCCGCCCAAATAGTTCTCGGCGTTTTTCTATGCCAAATAATTGTTTATGAAGGTCGTTGCGTCTTCATTTGACGAAAATCTCTGTCTTCCGAGCGCAATTTTTAGATAAGGAAACAAAAAGAAGTTGCTTGAGGCTAGATCTGGTGAGTAAAGCGGATGGCCAAGCAGTTCAAACCGTTATTTGTGGATTTTCGTCATGGAAATCGCGGAGGTGTGAGTCAGTGAGTTATCATGGTGAAATAGGATTTTATTTTTCTCCAAATGTTGCGGTTATTAAGGAATTTCTGCCTTCAGTTTGTCAAGTAATGATGCGTAGTATGATCCTGTAGTGGTTTTTCCTTTTGAAGATAATCGATTAAGATAACTCCATGAATATCCTATAAAACAGTCACCATCTCTTTCCCATTCGAAAAAGCACGTTTTTGCTTTATGTGGATGCCGGTTCCTCCTTTGCAGTCCACTGTTTTGACTGTATTTTTGGTTCGGGCGTATAATGTGTATTCAACTTTCATCTACAGTAATTAATCGGATTTATTGCGCCTAAACTGCGCCAAAAGAGCGTTGGAAATGTTGACTCGAATTCATTCATTTTTGGTCTAATATAAATAAACGCACCCAACGCGCTGACAACTTACTCATGCTTAAATCTTGATTTAATATGTGACAAACACTTTCTTTGGACATTTACATAGCCTCTGCTATCTCTTTCACTAATTCAGCGGTTGTCTAGCACCATTTAGTGAACTTTAGCGATTTTATCCAGTAGTAGCAATTTTTGTACGTCCCGAACGTTCATCGTCACCCCAGCTCTCACGGAAATGTTTAAATTCAGCTGCCCAAAATTTTACTGTGATAAATTATGGTGCAGAGTCCCGAAACACAGAATCCAGCTCATATTTTTTAGCGTAAGAGTATTGCCTTCAAAAACAAAAACTTAATGACAGATCGATACTCATTTATTTACATTTTTAAAAACACACTCACATCGACTCACTCAAACGACTATCAAATAACAACTACGCGTTCAAAATGGCTGAAATTTTAACTGTCAAAAGATGAACAACTACATTCACTAGCTTTTATTGATGAGTGCTGCCATCTCCACGTTGAGGTCAGAAACTTTTCAGACCACCCTGGTAAGTAAATATATATTTTAAACGAAAATTAAATGATGCAAGCAAAATAAAGCACAAAACATGACATAATTATATTATACACATACGTGAATAAGCCGTTCCCTGTATATCCTACCTCTTTATATTACATTTACTCACGGGATTAGATTAAAGCGATGCACTGAAGTGCCTCTAAAACTATTACTAATAGTCTAAGTTTAATACTAGGTCTGGCAATCGAATCCTGATAGTAAAAATAACGTTGTATAGCTTAACGCAGTTTTTTTAGAATCACAGGTATGTACACTGTTTTTTAAGGTATTAATAAATCCTGTCAAAATCCTACTAGTCCTACAAAAATAGCACCTGAACAGAATGGCAACTCACCTCCCCACACTCATTACAAATACCGCGCCCCACCCCGCATTTCGTTGTAGATAACACTGATACTTGAACGAGCGCGCGCGCGATGGGACGAACGTGACGCAAAAACACAATTTTACAATTTAAAATATAGGTACCTATAATTGTGTTTTAAGTACGATGGTTGTATATTGCGTTGTATTTTGTTGTCGGTTAACAATCGATTACTGCAAAACAATTAAAACATTTATGTGTACTTATTTCAACACTAAGGTTCATAAATAATGAAAAATATGTCAAATAGATTATAATAAATTAATTAGATCACATAAAAATTACACACCAAAAATTTTCCATCCACTGAACTCCATCCTAAGAAAACTTGTATAATGGAAGATCAAGATCGTTTAGTCGCTATACTCACAGTATTATAGTGCGAGCGAGTGAATAGAAATATGATATAAAGTATCGCTCGCGTAGGTCGTCGCCAGCTCGGAGCGTAAAATACCTAAATTTGCGAAACGCCTAAATGTACCAGGGCTCATAACTAGGTGACTGGGACATTGATGCTTATAATTTTTACATGTATTTCACTTACAAAACTCTCAACTTTTGTGTTAACTTTGTGTATTTGATTACAGAAGTATTTACACTATTTACTGTTATGCGCTATGTTAAGCGTCCTTTCAAAGCTCTCAAATATTTTAAAACTCTCAATGCTTTGAATAAAACTATATTTACGGATTTTATCGCGTTTAATCAACTAATTTTACTTATTTTTTTAATTCCCGACGTTTCGGGTGCTTTACAGCACCCATGGTCACGGGGGGAGGAGGTGTACTGAGATGTTTAACGTCCCAATGCCATAGTTGTCAGCCTTACCTTCAGTTTTTTAATATTTATTTTCGCATCGATCTACGCAGAACGAGTTTACAGTATCTTGAAGTCTTGCAGTGGTATGTTTGGGTTTGGGTTTAATTTTGTTAATTATAGGATTCCAAACATAGTGCAGCACCCATTCATCTGTGTATAGGAAAAAGACCCATACCAACCGATATCTAAATGGTGAATCTCACCATCATCCTTCACAGTTAGCTACCGTGGGTAAATCTTAACTGTGTAAATCGTTACCGTAGGTAAAGTTTCAGAGAGCACGAGGGATCTGTCACAGAAAACATCTGGCCGCCGAGCTTCAGCACGTCAAGCAAGTACCGACAAGGTTGGCTACATCTTGAAGCGAGTTTCCATTAAAAAATACTACAAGCAGCCGAAGAAGATTAGTCAATTTTTACCAGCCGTCAAGTGTAATTAATATCCCTCTACAAGATGCAGGAGTGTACAAGTTAGATTGTGAATGTGGTCTCTCTTACATAGGTCAATTAAAAAGATCCATGAAAACCCGCATGAAAGAACATAAAGCTGACGTGAAGCACTGACACCAAGCAACTTTAAGATCGTCTCCACCATTACATCAGATTTGATAAACCACAAATCCTCGCAAAAGAACACCGATTCCTACGAAGGATGATACGGGAGGCTATTTAAATTAAAAAACATCCTAATTTCAATGGAGAAGATGGATGGGTGCTGCCACCTGGCCTAAATTACAAAATTAAACCCAACATACCTCTGCAAACTTCAAATACTGTAAGCTCGTTCTGCGTAGAAGGGACCGAAAATTAATATTAAAAAAAGGAAGGTAGCCGGGCTAACATCTATGGCATTGGGACGTCAAACATCTCAATCCCCCCTTCCCCCGTCGTGACAATGGGTGCTGTAAACATAGAATACTATAATACACAATAGAATGGCTGTCAACCTTATTTTGTACCCAGGTTCGGCGTCGCCGGGAGCACACATACAAGTAATTACGTCGTATTATCAGTTAATCACTACTACAAACCCGATTCGCTGTGTTGACAGACGGATTTTAATATATATTTATTTGTAAATAGCGTTCAATTTCTTTTCTAAATAATTTGCATGCGAAATTTGGAAACGATTGTAACGTCAAAACACATCTCGTGTTGACATTTATACGTATGAATTGACGTCTTGTGGCATTTTAGTGACTACACGGGCTCCGCCCACACCCCGTTCTATTGTGTATGTATTATCCTATACCTTTAAACGAGAAATTCTTGTATATATATATATATATATATATATATATATATATATATATATATATATATATATATATAATCGGAATCTCGGAAACGGCAGCGGCTCGGAAAAACTAAAGTCCATGGACTTTCGGGGGCAATAAATCGATCTAGCTAGGATTTATTTTTAGAAAATTTCTTTTTGTCCGTGTTTTCAGGCAATGAAAAACTGCTACAATATAAGAAGGTAAATTTTGACACTGTGTTAATGATCGTAATAGCTCAAGTGGATATCGAGCGGTCGCGAAATCGTAATGCCTTGGTTCGCATCCTGTCTTCGGTCCGACTTTTTTTCCTTTTTTTTTCAAGTTCCCTTCTTTTGTGAGAAAATCTATTATTTAGAGTCCTTTAGTATTTTTTGAAAATACGAAAATTTTAATTAAGCTAATTGATGAAACTCATGATTTTTTATTCAAATAACCTGTTCGGTTTTTTCTATTATGTGAATAAGATCAAAAAATATTATTCATGTTTCTTCAGTATGTAATTTGTATCTGAATGTAAATTCAAAAAAAAAAAAACGAGCAATGCTCGGTCATCCAGGTACTAGTATTCTATGGCTGTAAAGCACCCGAAACGTCGGAAATTAAAAAAAAGGAAGTAAAAGTAGTTAAATAAACGCGATAAAATCCGTAAATACTGTTTATTCAATGTGTAGTGTTCGCGTAAAGTTAAGAAATCATTACTCTCAATGCTTAATATAGTAATTTTGTTATAAATGTTTGCTCAGAAATTAAATACATTTTTAGTTGTTCTTTTGAAGGCTGAAATAAATACTCTTCATAACTTTAAATACGTAATGACCCCACTCGGAATGAAAACGGAAAACCACGGCGCCGCGCCGTAGCGCTTTTGTCTGCACCGGAGCCTTAATGGCTGAGGGCTTTAATATTGAAGCGCTCTCAACTTCAATTTGGTTAAGTTAACTTTTCCTTAATGTAATGATAATTATGAGTTCTTGATTAATATCGTATAACACTATCCTTTGGCTTCTGTCTTTTTTGCTTTAAACTATTTAACACACAAAGAAAAAAATTCAGTATTTTAGGACAGCAAAATGTACCTTTTTCTGAGTATAATATTATATACCCATAATACCTTTTGAAAATAATAGAAATTCGATCAAACGCTTTAAAAAATAAAAGAAAGTGATAAGATAAGCAATTAATTGAATGAAAAACACTTGTTTGGAATAAGGGTGAAACCTGATGAGTGACAAATGGATGCTGTAGCCAGGTAATTGGGTCTCCAGTTCTCTAAACTTATCATATGGAACGCAGCAGCATTAATTTGAACGAATTTGCTTTTATATGTGGGTATTATATGGAAAACCTAAAATTGGAATTTATTACGAAAAAATGAACGAAAGTAGAAAGCTGTTTAAATCAAAAATAAAATGGTGTCAGAATAACGAACAAAAAATAAAAATGCAAATTTTGGCTACACATATTAAAACCAAAAACTTTTCTAAATTTTGGAAACAAACCAACAAAATGAATCCAAGGCTGAGAGTCCCTGCGCGTATAGATGGTGAAAGTGATGCGAGCAAGGTTGCAAATATTCTTAAAAATCACTAAGTGTACCAATCAAAAATCATCGTTGAATTTCGATATATTATTCGATATGACAGTATCAGTATCGAACACCTGCAATATGTTGGTGTCCACCTTCCACGTGTCCTGGTCATGTAATTTACTTTTTGCATAGGACATTCGTACTTACCTTCTGATCCTATGAAAACGATTGTTGTGCCCGTACTGAAAAATAAAACGGGAGATTTGTGGGACAAAAACAATTATAAACCTATCTCCCTGGCTACTACTATAGCAAAAGTGATGGACGGTCTGCTTGAGAGGAAGTTACAGACATCCATTAATCTGTGTGATGCACAATTTGGTTTTAGACCGCAGTTATTCACAGAAAGTGCTGTACTTTGTCTCAAGCACACCGTACGTTACTACACAAATCGTAGGACACCTATTATAGGCTGTTTTTGGACCTATCAAAGGCCTTTGAAACGGTGAAATACGATATACTTTGGAAGAAGCTGGCTACTGAAACTAATGACTTTCCTAATGACTTAATAGGTCTGTTTCAGTATTGGTACAACAATCAACAGAATCAGGTGAGGTGGGCAGGCGTGCAATCTGAGGCGTATGGGCTGGAGTGCGGAGTAAGACAGGGCGGACTATCTTCTCCTGCACTTTTTAACCTCTACGTGAACAGTCTGATTGGCGAACTCGGTGGTAGTGGAGTCGGCTGCTCTATTGATAATATTGCACAACATAAGTTACGCCGACGATATGGTGCTGCTGAGCCCATCAATTAGTGGTCTGAGAAAACTACTAAGTATCTGTGAGAAGTATGCAACGGCTCATGACCTACGACGATATAATGTCAAAAAAAGTGAGATTGTATTTTTTAAATCAAAATATAAGAGCTACAATTTTCCCACTGTCGCTCTTGAAGGTGTACCACTGAAAAGAGTGACAAGTTTCAAATACCTGGGACACTGGGTTACTGAAAATGTCGGATGATATTGACATAGAGAGGGAACGCAGGGCTCTAGCTATGAGAGCGAATATGCTCGCCCGTAGATTTGCAAGGTGTAATATAGAAGTTAAAAAAACTCTATTCAGAACCTATTGTCAGTCCTTTTACACCTGCAGTCTATCGGTTGAGTATACACGGAGGACGCTCACAACCCTGCGCGTTCAATATAATAACGGCTTCAGGATGCTGATGGGGCTGCCTCGGTACTGCAGCGCTTCGGCAATGTTTGCTGAGGCTCGCATAGACAGTTTCACAGCTATCAAACGGGTTGCCTCCGCATGGCGCCGTGTCCGAGATAGCTCCAACAGCCTCCTGGCGGCGATAGGGAGTCGCTATTGCTGTCCTATCTTGAGGCACTGGAACAGCGTCCATATCGGCTCGAGACCTGCTCTGGTAAATATAAAGTAGATAGTGTATAGTAATATAGTATGTAACCTTTTAAATTTCATTTACTTAGTAACCCTAGCTTATAAATTCTTTTTGTAATTACTAACCCACTCTATGGAAAGAAGTTTCTGAAATAAAGAATAATAATAATAATAATAATCTTAATAATAAATCTTAATAATCTTAATAATAAATCTATCCTTAGCCAACGAGCAATGGCAGGACCCAGCAGTGCTTAGCATTTCCGACCGGGAGACCGTATGGAAGGAGAAGGAGCTCCACGGGAGGTACTACAGGGCTCTTCATGAGCCCTTCGTAGATACAGTCGCTTCCCTCAACTGGCTACGTTTCGGTGACCTCTTCGGGGAAACCGAGGGTTTTGTCTGTGCAATATAGGATCAGGTTATTAAGACCAACAACTATCGGAGATACATCCTAAAGGATGGCATCGTCGACGTCTTTCGAGATTGTCGCCATCCCGGTGAGTCACTTAGGCATGTCATCTCCGGTTGTTCGGCGCTTTCTAACTCTGAGTACTTGCACAGGCACAACCTAGTAGCCAGAATTCTACACCAGGAGCTCGCTCTAAAATACGATCTCGTGGATCGGAAATTGCCGTATTACAAGTACTTGCCGGAAGCCGTGCTCGAAAATGACCGCGTCAGGCTCTACTGGGACCGGGCCATCATCACGGACAGGACTATTCTTGCGAATAAGCCTGATATTGTGCTGATGGACCGGGCACAGTCAAGGATATTTTTGGTCGATATTACCATCCCGTATGACGAGAACCTCGTGAAAGCCGAAATAGATAAGCAATCAAAATATCTGGACCTGGCTCACGAGTTGACCGACATGTGGGGTGGTCTGCCGACCGAAATTATTCCTGTAGTCGTCTTTGCGAATGGGCTAATCCCAGTTAGCCTCTCTGGTCATCTGAGGCGACTGGGACTCCGTGACGGACCGCTCCGGGCTCAAATGCAGAAGGCGGTGCTCCTTGATACTGCCCGCATCATCCGCCGGTTTCTTTCCCTTTCCCCCTAACCCTTGGCCGTTTGGTCTTCCCTGCCGAGGGCTTCCATCTAGTTGGGCTTTTATTTATTTATGTATAATAATAACGTGCTACTCAAAAAAGTAGCGCCATCCCAGCCTGGAGAAAAAGAATTGAGGACCGTATCGCAAAGGCAAGGGCCCTTATCGGGAGACTGACAAGCTTCAGGTCGGGTAATAATAGACCGAGAGTTATGCGCACCGTTAGAATGGCGTTTGCTGGGACAAGTATTAGTTTGTCCCAGCCGGATATCACACAGAAACTAACGGAGCGCATATATGACCTGAAGCAAAAAATCGCTGCTTGGGGGAAGCGGATTCGACAATTTAGCGAGAGGTCTAGGCGGTTCAACCAGAATCTTGTCATAATCTGTGATCAGAAGAGGCTCTATAAATCATTGGAGCGACCAGAGGTATGTGGAGCGGGCCCAGGACCGGATCAGGCTGACACTGTCGCATTTTGGCGTGGCCTGTGGTCAGAGCCCGTAAACCACAGCGAGGGCCCTTGGACGGAAGTTGTGGCGAGCCAGAGTGCGAGTATTACGCCCATGGACCCCGTCACCATAACGCCTGAAGACGTAGCTAAGGCGGTCCGTAGGGCCCCGAACTGGAAAAGTCCGGGGCTCGACGGGCTGCATCACTACTGGCTGAAGGGGTTCGTAGTGTGTCACGCTGTGCTCGCCCGACAGTTTCAAGAGGCTCTCAACCAGAAGTCGCTCCCTAGCCTCTTCACTACTGGGATCACTCATTTGGTTCCTAAAGATCAGGATACCACAGACCCGAGCAAATACCGCCCCATCACGTATCTACCCACCATATATAAGACACTGACATCCATTTTGAGCGCGAGAATCACTCGTCACCTGGAGCTAAATCAGGTGATGTCACGCGCTCAAAATGGATGTCGGGGCGGTGGTCGTGGAACCAAGGAACCACTAATCATTGACGCGGTCATTGGCAAAGTGGTGAAACGCAACCGTCGGAATTTCTCCGCCGCCTGGATAGACTACAGAAAGGCATTCGACTCGGTGTCCCATACATGGCTAAAGAGAGTCCTCCAGCTGTACAAAATTGACTGTACAGTGAGAGACTTCCTCGAGCAGTGTATGTGGCAGTGGAGTACGATCCTTTGCTATCTGGGCGAGCGGATGATGGCTGCGGAGAACCACATAAGGATAAGAAGGGGTATCTTCCAGGGCGATTGTCTGAGTCCAATCTGGTTCTGCCTCTCCCTGAACCCTCTCAGTACCTTACTGGAGGGATCCGGGAGAGGATTTCAGCTACGAAAAGGAGGGACAAAAGTGACCCACCTTTTCTATATGGATGACCTCAAGTTATTCGCCTCCAGTCGCTCCCATCTTATGGAATTGCTAAAAATCACTTGTGAGTTTAGCAGTTCCATTGGAATGGAGCTGGGGACGGATAAGTGTGCGGTCCTCCATGTTGAGAGGGGAAGGGTTGCTAACTCTGAGGGCATAGACTTATCTATGCCCGTCAACTTAAGGACCCTTTCCGAGGCTGAAACATACCGATACCTGGGTATGTCACAGAACGTCGGTATCGATGAGGCTGGTGTGAAACAGTCAGTTTGCGACGTGTTTTATGCACGCTTGACCAAAGTGCTTAACAGCCTTTTGTCCGGTGTGAATAAGGCACACGCATATAACGGTTGGGTCATGCCTGTCCTCATGTATACCTTTGGCATACTCAGGTGGACCCAGACTGAACTTAACGCCCTGGATAGAAAAGTCCGCACTACCATGACGTCCCATAGGATGCATCATCCGAGATCGTCGGTAATGAGGCTGTACTTGCCGCGAAAGCATGGTGGGCGCGGTTTTCTGAGCGCGCCCACCATGCGCAGCAATTTCGCGGCAGAGCAGTGCAGCAAAAAAAAGCTCTACATGAGCCCTTCGTAGATACAGTCGCCTCCCTCAACTGGCTACGTTTCGGTGACCTCTTCGGGGGAAACCGAGGGTTTTGTCTGTGCAATACAGGATCAGGTTATTAAGACCAACAACTATCGGAGATTTATCCTAAAGGATGGCACCATCGACATCTGTCGAGCTTGTCGCCATCCCGGTGAGTCACTTAGGCATGTCATCTCCGGTTGTTCGGCGCTTTCTAACTCTGAGTACTTGCACAGGCACAACCTAGTAGCCAGAATTCTACACCAGGAGCTCGCTCTGAAATACGATCTCGTGGACCGGAAATTGCCGTACTACAAGTACCTGTCGGAAACCGTGCTCGAAAATGACCGCGCAAGGCTATACTGGGACCGGGACATCATCACGGACAGGACTATTCTTGCGAATAAGCCTGATATTGTGCTGATGGACCGGGCACAGTCAAGGATATTTTTGGTCGACATTACCATCCCGTATGACGAGAACCTCGTGAAAGCCGAAACAGACATGCAATCAAAATATCTGGACCTGGCTCACGAGGTGACCGACATGTGGGGTGGTCTGCCGACCGAAATTATTCCTGTAGTCGTGTCTGCAAACGGGTTAATCCCAGCCAGCCTCTCGGGCCATCTGAGGCGACTGGGACTCCGTGACGGACCGCTCCGAGCTCAAATGAAGAAGTCGGTGCTCCTCGATACCGCCCGCATCGTCCGCCGGTTTCTTTCCCTTTCCCCCTAACCCTCGGCCGTTTAGTCTCCCCTGCCGAGGGCTTCCATGTAGTTGGGCTTTTATTTATTTATGTATTATTTATTTATTTATGTTAGTGTATTAAATATATATTTAAGTATATTTATTTTTCCCTTTATATATTTATCCAGCCCAACCAGATGTGATTACCTTTACCCAATAATAATAATAATAATTAGGTCTAACCCCGGATATCTCGAGCGTGCTACCCATACAACCATGATCAGATGGACTTGATTCTCAGGAGGATGGGCGATCGCAGAATTAACCGTCTCGCACCTTTGACCGTATCTCATACTGCAATCTGTCAAAAGCCATGGGATTTGTTTTTTTTTCTCATTTGACTAAAATTCTCTATGAAATCACTTAGGCTGGTTATTACTGGCTAAAATATTTTTTTAAAAGAAAACGATTTCAGAGGGAAGATAATCTTTCGTTTCTGCTCGCTTAGGAACCCTAATTTTAACAATTTTGTGGGTTGCGTTAAGAAAGCTTTCAGTTGAACTTCATTAAAACATGCAACAAGTCACAGAAACTAGCGGGTTATCTTCCTATTAATTAAATTTATGATAGATTGTTTATTTGGCATACCGGAAAAGCATCTTTGCAGATATAATTATTACCACATTATAAATTAACTTTTATAAATAATTAGGTGAAATTTAGTCGTTTTAAAACTCATTTCGATTGCATTTTAAAAACGTAGTTATTACCTTCAGCCTGTGTATTACTCTTAAGGCACCTGATATTTGCTCTTTTTAAATATTTGTACGTATATGTCTAATTGACAATAACTGACTTTCGTTTAATTTGTTTGACATAAATGCCTTCCCCTATACCAAAACAAAAATATCGTGAATACCTTCCTTTAATTAAAATATAAATTGCAGAAATAAACTCTATTGTAGAATATAAAGATTTTTGTTCACTTTTGTCCTTTGTCCTGACTGCGTCTATTGTCCCTCATGCAATTGTTATAAATAGCAATTAAGCAAGACAATAGTCTATTTAAAATAAATTCTTTGTTAATATGAAAATAATAGGGCATCGTGAACTTTAATGGAAATTATGTCATGATTATACCAAAAATGACAACTGCGTCGTTAACGAGTATTGGTTTTTTGGGGGTTTAAGATATTTTCAAGAAACGTGTGTTATTTCGCTTATCCGATTTTTTAAGAGAAAACAATTTTATAAGGACATGCTATTTACTACGTGGTAGGACTTTTTCTGCCTTGGAGTCGGTCTGGGACCGAACTTGGTAAGTTTCAGCCGCTAAGTAGCTGTTTGTTCACTGCTGTTTTCCAGTTTTAAGGAAAGAGAGAACCAGTATAATTACAAGACTTCTTTGTTTGAAGTTGGTTGTAGTTGTCCAAGGGCTATAGTAGCTACTTACCATGAGGTGTACTTTTTTATATAGTCCATCAGATGGTAAGTGGTTGCTGTGGCCCATAGCAATCTACATCTATCCTCGATTACGTATCAAAATGCAGATGCGTTGTCATTCGTGAGGGCTAAGATGGAATGTCTCGTTTCCAGTAAAAGGGGTCTCCAGCTCTCTTAACTCACCATACGAAACACAGCAGCCTTAAGCTGCTATTTTTACGCTGATATTCTGTCTTCTCCGCTCGAGTTGACCCATTCGTGCTACAAATATACTATGTCATTTCAATCAATTTAATAAATAAAATAAGTTTAATTTAGGATATATTCTTAATGCTGCGCCAGAAGCGTACACTTGTTAAAACAGTTGCCCATTCTTACCACGCTGAGCGAGTTATTAATCATAGAGCCACGATTTTCACACTCGCATTTGTAATTCTACTCTCTGTGTTGTTGGGTAGCTACTACTGCACTGTATTATTTGGCTCTATCAACACTTGTTAGATATTGGTCAAACGAGGGTCTATTATCGATAAAAAAGGGTTGCACATATCCTTGATTCAAGCGCAAAGTATAACGTACAATGAAAAAATTAAGGGGAATAAGTAATGATATTATACTGGTGTTTCAAAATTAATGCGGTGCGAAGAATCTGCGGGGGGAAAACCGGCGACGAGGTTCGCCACCCGTCACGTTCTGTCTCTCGGAGAGGCGAAAAGTGGATTGCAGAGGCCCGTCTGGCTACGTTGAATGTATGTGGGGCAATGAATGATAAAATGGATGAAGTATGCGATATGATGTATGATAGAGGAATAGATGTGTTATGCGTAAATGAGACGAAAAGGAAGGGGAAGGATGTCACTACACATGGCATGTATACCGCATACTGGTCTGGTGTAGACGAGATCGAGCGGGCATGTCAGGGAGTAGGTATCATCCTTTCAGAAAGAATGGGCCAATGTGTGGAAGAGTATGAATGTGTAAGCCCAAGACTGCTATGGATACGAATGAAAGTGGGCTTAAAGAAGTTGTTTGTGTTAGGGGTCTACGCCCCAGACATGTCTAAGCCCACTTATATCCGAGAGCAGTTTTGGGAAATGGTAAGGATGGTGTTAATGAAGTGTAAGGGAAATGAAAATATTATTATGCTAGGAGATTTTAATGGAAGGGTTGGGGTCAGGAGGCTTGGTTATGAAAGGATATTGGGAACGTTTGGTGATGAAAGTATAAATGAAAATGGTGAAAGTCTCCTCACCGTATGTATGGAAAAGAATCTTTTTGTGACGAACACTTGCTTTCGCCACAAGAGGATTCACATGTATACTTGGGAAATAGGTGACGATAGAAGCATGATAGATTTCATAATTGTGGATGAAAGATTAAGGGGCGCAGTGGTAGATACGAGAGTTTACCGGGGTTCTAACGTAGGAACGGATCATTATTTAGTTTTATGCCGAATTAATGGTCTATTCAGGCGTTGGCGCCATCGATCGTCTGTGTCTACCACTGCGTTACAGCGTATTAGAACAGAAAGGTTACAAGATGAAAGTGATAAAAACAAGTTCAAATGTAGACTGAAAGAAAATATAAGTGGTTTGGATGAATTATGTATGAAGGAGTTAGACTTGGAGAATATATGGCAAAATGTAAAGAAAAGTTTAGTGGATGCAGCTACCGAAGTATGTGGTGTTAGTAAGAGAAAGAATGAAAGGAAAAATAATACGTTATGGTGGGATAATGAGATACGTATGTAAGTTAAAGCAAAGAAGAGAGCATGGCTAGATTTACTAGCAACAAAGGCTGCTAATTCTAGCGGTACGAATGGTGATATTGAAAGAAAAAAGGCAGTCTTTAGACATCTTAATAAGAGAGTAAAAGAAGTAGTTGAAAGAAAAAAGCAAGAAAGAACGGATAAGAATGATAGAAGAATATCGGATAACTTCCAGGCAAATATTAAAATGTTCTGGAAACTTGTAAGAACTGCCAGGGGACATTCAAAACAGCCTATGATGAATGCTATAAGAGACAAGAATGGCTATATTCTGAATGATGAAGTTTTGAGTTTAAAGAGATGGAAGGAATATTTTGAAAGCGTGTTTATGAGTGAGGAGACAACGTGTGTACTAAGTGAAGTAGAAACACCGAAAGAAGAGGAAAGAAATAGCGAGATAAGTATAGATGAAATAATGAAAGCAATGAAAAGCATGAAAGCGGGTAAGGCTGCCGGATATGATAGAGTTTCAATCGAAATGCTAAGGGCTGGAGAGGAAGTTGTGGCAGGCCTGCTGCACACCTTGTTTAATTTATGCTGGGGACTGAAGCGGGTACCGGTAGACTGGTGCAAAGCCGTGATAGTCCCAATATATAAGGGAAGAGGGTCGCAGCAGGACTGTAAAAACTACCGTGGCATCAGCCTTCTTAGCATTGTGGGAAAACTGTATGCTAAGGTACTGATTGAAAGGGTTATGAAAGAAACTGATGGAAAAATTTGGGCTGTGCAAGCGGGATTTAGAAAGGGAATGGGATGTACAGACCAAGTCTTTTCCATGCGCATGATCGCGGAGAAGTATTTGGCCAAAAACTAAAAGGTTTTTTGTGCGTTCATGGACTTGGAAAAGGCCTATGACAGAGTGGATAGGGAGGTGCTATGGCAAACACTGAACTCATTTGGGTTGAGCGCTGGCTTGATACAGGCATTGGAGTCTCTTTATAGGGACTCTAGTGCTTGTGTTAGGATCAACGGGGTCTACTCGGACTGGTTTGACATCCATAAAGGTGTCAAACAGGGCTGTGTGGCTTCCCCGTGGCTGTTCAACCTATTTATGGACAGTTGTTTGCAAAATTTGAAAGTTGAAGAATGCGGATTAAGAATGGGTGAGTTAACCGTCAAATGCCTTTTGTACGCCGATGATCAAGTTATTCTTGCGTCGTCGGCGGCCGAGTTGCAAATGATGGTTACATTAATGAACGGATCATTAAAAGAAAGGGATATGAAAGTGAACGCAAGTAAGACGAAGGTTATGGTTTTTGAAAGAGAAGAAAGTAAAACGATTTGTGAAATAAGAATAGAAGGGGAGTTGATCGAGCAAGTAGACGAGTTTGTATATTTGGGCTGCGTTTTTAGCAGGGATGGGAGATATTGGGAGATATGATAAGGATATAGAAGGACGAGTGAATGCGGGAAATAGAGTAAATGGGTCCTTGCACTCTATTGTGAAGAGTCAAAATGTGTCGAAAAAGGCACGTATGGCAATTCACAATGCTGTGTTGGTCCCTACTTTAACGTATGGTAGTGAAAGTTGGGTGTGGCAGAAGAAGACGAGAGTAGAATAAACGCAGTAGAAATGCGGTCGTTAAGGAGTATGTTAGGGCTGAATCTGAATGACAGGGTAAGAAATTGTATAATAAGAGAACAGTGTGGTTTGCAAGATGATGTTGTGACCAGGATTAAGAAAGGAATGCTTCGGTGGTTTGGTCATGTGGAAAGAATGAATGAGGAAAGAGTGACAAAGAAAATTTATGGTACAGAAGTGAATGGCAGTGTCGGAAAGGGACGTCCTAGGCGAAAATTTATCGACCAAATTGGCGATTTATTGAAAACGGGCCAAATTGCCCGAAAGGAGCAAGAGGTTCCCTCCAATGGAGTCTGTAGTCTCTGCCTACCCCTCTGGGTGACAGGCGTGAGTGTTTATGTTATGTATGTATGTTTCAAAATTAATTTGACAAAAATTGAACATTGTCGAATTAAAAAGGAAAAAGGAACTAAACCGAGGAGCTTTTATTTCAATAAGATTTCTTATTTTATTTTGAAAAAGTTGCTCCTTCCTCTTCAGACAATTCAGATCCTCTTGTACATTTAGGATTGTAACAAACATTTACCTCGTTTTTGAAAATCGCATTTTTTAAATTAAATCGTTCTCCACGAATAGGAAACTTAATTCTTGTTTATGAAGATTCAATTTGGTGTTTGGGTAAACTTTTTTTTAAAGATTAATTATGGATTATTAATATGGCACATAGATACCTACATCCATCCATGATTAAGAATTAAAATTGGAATGCCTTGTCAACCCTGAGGACTATGATAGAACGCCTATAGAAATAATAGAATGCGATAAAAGGTATTATTCTATCTTATTGCTCCATTCTATCTTAGTCGTAGTGAAAACATTCCAGGAAAAAAGGTCTACAGATCTCGACACTCACCATACGAAACACAGCATTATTAAGTTGCTAACCATTCGTGTCGCAATAATTTTCTTTTAAATTGAAAAATATATCAGTAATATGCAGATTTTTAATCATTTATTTTACATTAATTTTAACATAATACACCATATATGTATAAAACCTAAGAATTTATGTAAAAGGAAGTATTAATATGAAATTTCTTAATCTGGCCAAGTTTAATCACAGTAACGTTTTTTTTTTACGAAAAGCTCGACATTAATACTGCTAGAAATGTTGTATTATTTATTGACATAATATTTGTGGCAGTTAATCTACATGCAGCTACTTGGGACAGTTTCTTGGGACCTCCACTTCCTTTTAAAGTGGTCATGGAGGATGATGGCTGCCACAGGGAGTTCTACTTATGAACTGTTGCTGATGGTGGGGATTGGTCTGAGCAAAATTGTAGATAAAAAAACATGTTGACATTTCACAAATAAAATTTGAATTTTAAGCAGACTTCAAAAAAGGAGAAGGTTTACAATTACAATTCGAACGTTTTTTTATATGTATGTAACTCTATATCTTCTCCAATTATGTACCGATTACGATGATTGTTTTTTTTAAAATAGTTTATACTTCAGGGGTGGTCGCATATGAAATATTCCACATGTTAGGGTTGCCAAATAGGGAAACAAATTTTTAACGTAATTGTTTAATACGACATTAAGATTAGGATTTCCTTTAGCCAAGTCAAAAGGTTCAAGTAACTAAAACAATAAATAATTTCACATGAAATCATAGCTTTGATTCTTATTTCCACTATGTCTTAGTATATATAAGAAAATGTGCTGAAACAAAATGCGCATTTCCTATTAAATAGGAACAAATAAGCCCAAAGATACGTTATCGCCCGTGAGGATGGCATACCTAAAAGCATAAATTTCTATCTTCTGGCTTTCATGTCACGGCTGCCCCTAGCTGCCATGGCTGTCTATATTTCTATGATGTTCACAGGCTATTTAAACGACTACCAACTGCTAGAGTAAAAGGCATATTAGTAGCATAGTTGTAGCACGAGTGGGTCGGCTCGACCGGGGAATGAGCTAGCTCTCACAGAATACCTGCGTAAAATAGTAGCTTAATGCTGCTGTGTTTCGTATGGCGAGTGTAGAGAACCGGAGACCCTTTTTACTGGAAACGAGGCATTCCATCTTAGTCTTCACGGGTGCCATCGCCTCTTCATTTTGATTCGTAATCGGGGATAGATGTACATATCTGCAGGCACTTATTATCAGGTGGCCTGTGTGCTCGTTAGTCAACCTATCCTATACAAAAAAAGGTTGTTCTGTATGCTCGATTGTCTCTTATAATGAAATAATACTTTAAAGAATTATAAAACTTGCCAGGTGTTGGGACTCCTTCTCCACTTATCAGTCCGTCTGGCTAGGTTCCACCCTACGTACCCGCACAATAACAATGCGCGCACTGCCATGTTTTTGTTTGTGTTTCCATCTTAGTCCACAGAAGTAACAGCGCATCCGAAGTGTCTAAAGCTGATGCAAAAATTTTTGACATTAAAGCATCTTCGCAGATAAAAACATAGGGTATCATCATCACCTGACGGACAGGGCCGTCATCTACCCCGGTCGCAACGGTGAGTGGAACCGGCGAGAGATGTCGTGCGGTGTCCCACAGGGTTCGGTTCTGGGGCCACCTCTGTGGGACATCGGTTACGACTGGGTGCTGCGCGCCGACCTCCCTACCGGCGTCAGCATAGTTTGCTACGCTGACGACACACTGGTACTGGCACAAGGGGGGGTCGTACGAGGCGGCGGCGTAAAATATGACACGCGGGGTTGCGATAGTCGTTGAGAGGATTCGGCAACTGGGTCTCGAGGTGGCTCTGCACAAGTCCGAGGCCATGCACTTCCATGGTCCTCGGAACAGGCCACCACCGGGATCCTCAGTGATGGTAGGAGGGGTATCCATCGGCGTCGAGTCGACGCTGAAGTACCTAGGACTCGTCCTCGACGGCCGATGGAACTTCGTTGAGCACTTCCGACGTTTGGCTCCCAAATTGGAACGGACCGGGGCTGCCTTCAGGCGGCTCCTGCCGAACCTGGGAGGGCCAAACGCCTCCTGCCGGAGGCTCTACGCGGGGATCGTGCGGTCCATGGCCCTTTACGGGGCCCCGGTGTGGGCGCGTGGTTTGGCGCGGCTTGCCGTCCACCACCTGAACGCGCCCCAAAGGGTGATAGCCGTGAAAATGGTTCGCGGCTACCGCACGATCTCCCGCGAGGCGGCGAGCCTCCTTGCCGGATTGCCGCCATGGGATCTGGAGGCGATAGTCCTCGCGCGCCTGCACAAATGGCGTGCGGAGGCACAGTGCCGTGGGGGAAACCCCGCTGCCGCGGCAAGTTGTCGCGCAGCGGACAGACTTCCGGCACGATCTCATGGCGACATGGAGACAGCGACTGTCGCAACCCCGTGCTGGGCACGCCACTATAGCGGCGATAAGACCCCTCTTTGAGGAGTGGCTTGAGAGACGCCACGGCATCCTCACCTTCCGCCTGACGCAGGTCCTCACCGGACACGGTGTGTTTGGGAGGTTCCTGCACCGAATCGGGCGGGAGGAAACGCCCGGGTGCTCCCACTGCGAGGATGGACCGGAGGACACGGTGGAACACACCGTGGAGGTGTGCCCTGCTTGGGCGGAGCACCGCCGTGTCCTCGTAGCGGCGATAGGCGGCGGCGACCTCTCGCGTCCGGCCCTGGTCGAAGCCATGGTCCGGAGCGAGACGGAATGGGATGCCGTCACCACCTTCTGCGAAGCAGTGATGCTAGCGAAGGAGGTGGCGGAGCGGGAGAAGGAGAGAGCAGCAGCTTTCCTCCCCGGCCGCCGCGGGAGACGCCCCGGGCGTCGGGGGCTACGTCGTGGCCCCCGGCCACTGTAGGCGCGGGCCTGTGGACGGCGAGCAAGTGGGTAGCTCGTCGTCCGTCCGTCTAATGACGTCAGGCCGTGTCGACGGCGCGTTTTGTTCCACGCGCGCCTCAAAGAGCTGTCAGCAGCGTGAAGGGGCCCCCAGGGGCCGACGCCTGCCGGGGCTGCGGGCTGTTCGAAAGAGATACCGCGGCTCCGGAACGTAAGGGCACTGAAGGAACATGGATGGTTTATAGTCAGTAAAAGTCTGACACTCCCTTACGCTCCACCCAGAGCGAAAGGGGTCATTAGATGATTTTCTATCCGCAAAAAAAAAAGGGTATCATCATCAGAAGCGAATACGTAATTTACAGAATCTTCGTAGGGTTTTGACACTGTGCCCAAAAATTACAACTGTGTCTACCAGCAGATAGTTCTTAAGATCAATTTTAAGTCTATGCACAAATTATATAAACTTACACTGACACTAATCAGAATATAACAAGGAAATGTAAAAAAGGAGCTAGACTAACTATTGAGCCAAGTCAGATATATGGTATATATATGGTATATGTTATATGGAGAAGAGCTCCATAGCATTTGGACAAACAGACGAACGTATACAGAAAGGCAGCAGTGTGACATAAAAGGTTTCCGGAATTGAATGGAATCCTTTATGTACGGAAGCCTAATAATATTTATATATAGTTATTATGTCGCAATCCTTCGCTACCCGGCGTTATATTAATTACGTTAATAGTAATTAAAATATTTTGTTAATGCATATGGGCTATGTTGTTTACATTAAGATACCGCTCGCTATTAACATTAAATTAATAATTTCGCTACACACTTCGTCGTCATCACGTTATTGAAGTGACAGGATATTACATATTAAGCCCCGAGATCATCCATTAGAGCACGGGCTGCGATTTTTTAATTTTTAAATTATAATAACGCTATTATGTTGTTAATATTCAATTGGTATTAAAGAATTTTGAACTTAAAAAAGTTTTTGTAATTTAATTATAACAACGAAAACGATAAAAGGTTGTGGAAGGAATATCATAGACTGTGCTTAACTTTGTTTTGCTAGCAGAATTTTTTTAAATGTTGCTTTTGAGTCTAATTTTAAAGTAATAAGGCCGTTCTACCAACCGGGGCAATTATGGGGAGGCCAATGTTTAACAGAAGACACCTGAGGTCTGAATGATGATGGTGGTCTACATAATTAAATTTATATAATCGTAATTTGACAATATGTAATGGACCTAATAATGAACAGTCTTAAATTTTTAACATATTAACTATATTGTATTATGTAACATCTTAACTATGTGTAGAGCCATGCTGTAGCTATATTATAGCTGAAGCACCAACGGGTCGGCTCAACTGGGGTGGGACCGGAGGATATACACAATACCAGCATAAAATAGCAGCTCAATGCTGCTGTTTTTCGTATTTTGAGTGTAGAGAACCGGAGACCATTTTTACTAGAAACGAGACATTCCAATTTATTCCTCAGGGGTGACAACGCATCTGCATTTTGATTCTTCATCGAGTATTGATGTAGATGTCCATAGACGTAGAACACAGTAACCACTTAGAAAAATATCTTATTAGACTTAGTACACTTATTTACTACAATCACAAAAATTTAATTTCGAGAAATGTGCTGTCAGAAAATATTCTGGCCAAGTTCTTAATGAAAGTCATTTATCAAAGAATCCATTACTTCTGTAGCCAGAAGGTGTCAATAATGGGTTCGTCGATGCATTGGAGAAAAGACAACTTTGATAAATTGACGCAACAATAATTTGTCACATTTAGTCTATTGGAAGAAAATGGAACACTCGTTTATTAAACGGAAGGTTACTGTTACTTGTTTCGGTGGAATTATGGTTTTATTAGTAACTGTTTTTTTGTGCAAAACGAGTTCATAGTCCATCTAATCATAAAAGCATGCTGTGGCCAAAAGATATCTACATTTTATTGCATCGTCAATTAAGAATAAAAATGTAAATGTGCCATCTCCTTTGAGGGGTAAAATGGACTGCCTCCAAACCAGTGAAATGAGTCTTCGGGTCTTGTTATTCCTTATATACAAAACACGTAAAACAGCACAATAAATGCTCTTTTTTTCTGGTTTTTGTGCAAGGGTGCTGGTATTGTACGCTTTTTTAATCAAGCCAAAACTTTCCCGCTGCAGTCACAATGCGCTGCAGCGTGACTTTACCATATTTTTCTTGCTGCCTTCCCATGCCATAGTTTTAACTCTTCTATTAGGATACTATAGCTATTTTTGGACAATTTTTCCGAATCTATAGCAGAAATTGTAGAGCTACGCTGCAGCTATGTTATGGTTGTAGCACGAATGGCTCAGCTCGACTGGGGCAGGACCACGCTGTCACGGAATACCAGCGTAAAATAGCAGCCTAATGCTGCTTTGTTTCGTATGGTGAGTGTAGAGAACGGGAGACCCTTTTTTACTGGAAACGAAGCATTCCATCTTAGTCCACAGGGGAGACAACGCATCTGCATTTTTATTCTTAATTGAGGATAAATGTCTATGGCCCTATGGACCACAGCATCCATTTACCACCAGGTGGACTGTGTGCTCGTTTATCACCCAATTTTATAAAATAAATACAGAACCTACTTCTTTTTGGACGCAGTAGACCATGCACTGCCTCACCTCTCCCTATATTGTGCTCCTCCCGACTTAGAAACTGCTGCCCAGTCATGGACTGTTAACGTACTCGTGGTTGTAAAATACGTTAAAAGCAATGACAATTTTTGGTGGCCAAATATTATCTTATCGACAGTGCATACATTTTGTAATATCACTATCACAAGTGGCACATCGACTGTAATACCGTTTAGTTTTTGTAGATAATAGGTTTATCTAGATTAGCTTTGTACATACCATCAACATATTTTGTGTATTATGTTTTAGTATTCGGTTGCTAGTCATATATCTAGTTCTAGTCTATAATTTGGCAAGAATATTATTATAGTACTAATGGTTGGTCTAGTGACCGTAAACACGATTCATGATCTTGAGGTCCCGGGTTCGAATGGTCGGACTAAAATCAGTTATGGTGTGCCTCGGAAAGCACGTAAAGCCATTGGTCCTGCGCCTGATCTCTCTCCGATAGTGACGCAGAATGCTAGTCTGCGATGAGGCTGACCGATATTCGGTCTGGAGGACATTATTATATTACTAGTGTCCCACCCCGGCTTTGCCTGGATATGATCTATTAATGTGGCATTATTTATATTTAATATAATTAAAAAAAGATAAAAAAATTAACCTATCCGAATAAAATATCCTAGACTTAAGATCCTAGATCTCTCCTGGCATTGTTCTCTATTTGTTCGTAAAGTTACATCACAATCGGCTAGCTTGCCAGGCAGACGTTGTTTTGCCCTTTTCGACGACCTTTGTCATGTCCTATTAAAAACCTTAAATTCGCAAAATAATTGTGGGTCACTCATGGAAAAAAAAACTATCCCATTTCTCAAGTTTGATCAAACTGCACACGATGTGTAAATTTGATTATAATCGGTCAAGTAGTTTAGGAGTCCATCGCGGACAAACAACGTGACACGTAATTTATATATATATATATATAGTTATTATGTTATGTTCGTTACATCACAATCGGTTCAGCGATACCGCAGATTAGAGCTGACAGATAAACGGATAGATAGACAGACAGACAATTTAAATATTTTACAATTATGTCTAAATAGCATGCAAATAACTCCCTGAGCTTAATAATTATTTTTTGAAATAAAATAAGGATGAAAAACTACCACACAATCCACCTGATAATAAGTGGATGCTGTGGTCCATAGACATCTACATTTAACCTGGAATAAGAATAAAAAAAATGTTTAATGTCCATGTCACACCTATGCCGGTAGTTGTTGGGAGCACTATGCTCGAAGTTGTTGACGAGTACGTTTACCTGGGACAAATAGTCCGACTAGGTAAGTCCAACTTCGACCGAGACGTCAATCGACGGATTCAACTCGGCTGGGCAGCGTTCGGGAAATTACGACACATCTTCTCGTCAGGTATACCTCAATCTCTGAAAATTAAAGTGTACAACCAGTGCGTGTTGCCAGTGATGACTTACGGATCTGAGACGTGGTCCTTCACTGCTGGCCGTATGATGACGCTCAAGGTCGCTCAGCGAGCTATGGAGAGGGCTATGCTCGGAGTTTATCTGCGTGATAGACTCAGAAATGAGGATATCCGCAGTAAAACCAGAGTGACCGGCATAGCTCAACGGATTAGTAAGCTCAAGTGGCAATGGGCCGGCCATACAGCTCGAAGAACCGATAACCGATGGGGAAGAAAGGTTCTCGAGTGGCAGCCTCGTACCGGTAGGCGTAGTGTAGGGCGACCCCCCACTAGATGGAGTGACGACCTGGTAAGACATGCAGGACGTCGATGGATGCAGGTGGCTCAAGATCGTGCTTTGTGGCATTACTTGGGGGAGGCCTATGTTCAGCAGTGGTCTTGTGAAGGGCTGTAATGATGATGAATGATGAAGAATCAAAATGGAGATGCGTTGTTACCTCCGAGAACTAAGATGGAATGCCTCGTTTCCATTAAAAAAGGGTCTCCGGATCTCTACACTCACCATACGAAATTATTAACGACAAATTGCTATTTGTCGTTGGTATTCTATGAGAGCGTGATCCTACCCCGGTCGAGCTGACCCGTCCAGACGTACCACGTATAGAGATGTCGATTAATTCAACATTACAGACATAAACTTCATTTTTATGTGCATAGAATTAATACTTTATTGTGTATGAAAATTGCAGGTGTCAAGAGAGAAAGAGCATTGCAAAATTCATTTACAAAGTATTTCAGTTCAAGTATTCATGTTCTTGATGGAATGAAAGAGACGGTAATGGATCTTCCAATGCTGTGAAGAAATGTCTACCCATGCCGCAGATAGTGTGCACTTTACAGTTTCTAAATTATTTTACAATTCAATTTGGTTGCGGAAAATTTACTTTGCTTGTTTCTTAACGATATTTAAACACCATAAATAAACGCTACTCTTAGGTTTTAATCATCCTGATCGTGTACATTGTTCGTAAAACTGTTATGAAGTGCAGAACTGAGTAGGATTGCCAACAAATTTTTTAAATTAGTTTTTTAAGGCTTATCTGTTGATGTTGAAAATATACTAGACAAGAAAAAATTGTATTATTATTTATTTGGTTATATAACTTCAAAAACACAATGTAATAATAGGCGCTCTTATTGTTGGATATATTCTCTTCTCTACTAGTCGTATTAGTGGCGTAGTGGTAAAAAGCGTATAAAAAGAGATTGATTTAAGGGCACTAAATGTATAGTTTCATAGGGTGCCTTAGTAACTAGTCACCTGAAAAAGCCCTTTTCTTTATAAGATAGGATGACAAACGAGCACACAGAGCATCTGATGGTAAGTGGTTGCTGTGGCCCATAGACATCTACATCTATCCTCGATTACGAATTAAAATGCAGATGCATTGTCACCCCTGAGGACTATGGTGGAATTCCTCGTTTCCATTAAAAAGGGCCTCCGGTTCTCTACACTCACTATACGAGTATATAACACAGCAGCATTAAGCAGCTATTTTACGCTGGTATTCTGTGAGAGCGTGGTCCTTCCCCGGTTGAGCCGACCCATTCGTGCTACAACTATACTACTAATATAGCTGTGGACTAGACAATGACTACAAGACTGCTTGTAGACTAGAGATAAATGCGTTTATAATGTAACAAACTGTGAGCTAAGCATCATCTATATGTTTGTTTAACGTATTACGTACTATCTACAGGTATATCAACATTTGAGGATTATTAAAGATAGGAGCGACTTTATGCTCTTAGGGTCAGAAGAGCTGCTCTCAAACCCAGAATTTCTAGAAATCTGAAATATAAAAACCGAATTGTTGAATAAGAACTAGAGATAAGTGCTTATCGTCGATACACAAGGACATGCCTTAAATTATCTCGATCGGCAGATTAGCCAAATGCTTGCTGTCCTGAAAAATATACCGCAGATTTTTTAGCAAAACCATAAAAAAATGTTGAGTACAAAGAGGACATGGCTCAAAACGTTACTCCCACATTTAATCTCACAAAATATCTAGATCAGGGTACAAAGAGATTAAAGGCCTGTATCAAAGTCAAAGCGGCCACTATCAATAAAATTGTTTCTACTTTCGCTTAGACTTCGATAAACATGTACATATAATAATAATATACTTTAAGTTAGTTACAGACTAGGCAGATAAGATAATTTTTTACCTGCGTATAAAAACTTAATTATCCATCTGAACGTATTACACACTACGCAGATACGATGATGTACGAAATGAAACCTTCACTCGAAATCCTTCAAGATTACTAGACGTGTTTTTTGGAGCGGATTGTTTATACAGAGTGTTACCTACTAGCTCGTTAGAATAGGATACAAATTTTGATTTTAATGCACATGTTGTATTAGCATTTACTAAAATGCGAATAATTTTGATAGAACTTCATATTATAGAGCTTAAAAGGATCAAGGCGAATTGAATCGCATATTTTCAGCGACCATCCCTGTATTCATCTGCAGGTCTTATTTGCAAAATCCTACGCCATATTTGCATCAGCAGATGTTATCTGCACATATATTTGTATGAGCAGATAATATTGTCACTATCTTTCGATATATGTCGCTTCTTACAGGTACTTAACGATAAAATATAAGTTATCTGCGCTGTGTGTGAATGAAGGATGTTACTTTAATGAATTTCATAGCGAGTGATATTGAAAGATATGCGCTCAGATACAGATATCGTATCTGCGTAGTGTGTTACTCGCTTTATTCTTATTACATTGTGACTAGAAAAAAATGTACATACAATGTTTCTTTAGAAAAGAAAATACATTTTAATTTGTGACTGAATTTATTAAAACATTCCTAGTAAGGGTAATACTAGGAATGTTTTAATACATTAATTTACAAATGACAACTATAATATTACTGTAATAATACTTTTAGAAATGTAGTTATTGGTGACCTAATATAGTCGAATACCGTATTTAAAACAAATTAAAAGATTCTACCCAGGCGAAATCGGAGTAGGTCGGTAGTCTTCAGTACTATAAAATTTGCTGTTTTTCTTTTTCCTTGTTTTCTATTACACGCGACGACAGTATTTCGTCGATATTTGTCTCTGCTTCAGTTTTAATCAAATACACGTAGATTGTTTTTTTTTTGTCAAAAAAAAAATAAAAGGTACGGAGTTCAGGAAAAGATCATTAATACCGTCACTCTTCGTTAGCTCATGTTAAATGTATTTTATTTATAAGAATTCTTTTATTTTGTAGATGAATAAAAAATGCCACTGGTATTTTCTTAACGTAGTAGAAAAAAGCTCTTTTGATGGAATTGTTCACTTATTGAATGGGATTAATTGAAATAGAATATATCTTACGGAAATCGAAACACAATATCAACTTTTTGTGAGAAAAAAAAAACTTTTGGTCAGCTTTTGAACTGAAAATGTTGTTAATTTTCTGTTATTCATTCATTACTGTTTTTTTAAGGATAGGGTGACAACAGACACAGTCCACCTGATGGTAAGTGGATGCTGTGACCCATAGACATTAACCACGAAAACAAAATGCAAATGCATTGTCATTGGCATGTGTAAGAAAAGGAAAAATGACTGTGGATATCCTCGTAAAAAAAAAAGGAAAAATGACCTGGTAAGACATGCAGGAAGTCGATGGTTGCAGGTGGCTCAGGACCGTGCTTCGTGGCATACCTAGGGGGAGGCCTATATTCAGCAGTGGGCTTGTGAAGGGCTGTAATGATGAATGATGAAGTAAAAAGGGGTCACCGGTTCTCCACAATCATCGTACGCAGGTATTCTGTGAGAGTGTGGTCCTAGCCCGGTCGAGCCGATCCATTCGTATTTCGTACTACATATAATATAGCTATAACATAGCTGCAGCGTGGTTCTACCACGTAAATATAGCTTATCAAAGTCCTCTGCTGAGCATAGGCTCGCTCTTACCTCATGAGCAAGGTGTTTGTCGTAGCGGTTACGCTTAGCAGGTGGGTTGGCAACACGGCACTGTCAATTTTAAATATCATTAAATACATCAAACCAACAATCGTGTAATAATGATGTAAAAATATCCACTACCTTATATAGTCCCGTGGCCGTCGTAAGAGGCGACAGGGAAACTGAAACAGGAGACATAGACATAGGAGCATCTTCCTAATAACACCTATACCTAAATAATAATAAGCCGCCGTTGTCGACCCTTAATAACTATAGTAAATATCACTCCTGTGAGGCAATCTATGGAGCCCTTGTTCAGCTGTGGACTTTTGATAGCCTGTAAGGGCAAGGTAAGGTAAGAACCTTTTATTAATTGCCTGAAGAAAATGCGTAAGTAAGCATCTTCCTTGATACCGTATACTTGCATTGTTTTATCAACATATATTTTATTTGCAAACTTCAGCAGAAGAAAGCAAAAATTTATAACTTTTTCTTTCCATATTTTTTCAGGATATTGAAATTTTAAGAAACGATTATGCGACGAATTAGCTGAAGAGGCAATGGGCCGTTAGCATAGCTCAAAGAACCGTTTTTCTAGACAATGTTGAACTATGGACTTGTTTTGCTTCAATGATGTCTTAATACTAAAATTAAGCGCTTTTATGTTGTTGAAATCGCATTAAATAAGGTACAGAGTAAATTCTCCTTTATAAAATTGAATTGAAAAGTAATTTAAGGATTGTAAAGTGCGCTTTTGGTAAATGGAAGGAGCGAGCACTTTACGAAATTTGTACATCAAGGACATTGTCTTGTTAAAGGAGACAGTCGCAATTTATGATTTTGAAAACGTTCGTGTCGTTCACTTACTTTTAATGAGGTTTTATTATAAAGTTCTTTCCAAATTTATGGATTTTTAGTTTTAGAAGTTTTTTTTAAAATTATACTTATCTATTTACTTACTGCGCTGGGGGTGGCTTACTAGGTATGTGTCTTAACCTCTAAACAGAGATTGCCAATTAATTACTTGTAGCTTTTGTAAATTTATCAATATCTATAACTTCAGATGTCTGGGACTTACCGTCAGGCGTCTTACAGTAGAAAGCAAATCGATACTTTTGTTAGCATTCGATCATTAGCCATCCTTTTTTTATAAAATTGAACAACAAAAACCTAATAATCGCTTTTACAGTCCACCCGATAATAAATGATTATTGCAGTCCATGGTCACCTGAATTACGTGAATATGTATAAGAAATTATTATTTTAATTTATTTTTGTTAGAATTTTTATTTCTTGGGTTCTGCAAACAATTTTCATATCTTCTATATATATATATATATATATATATATATATATATATATATATATATATATATATATATATATATATATAGAAGATATGAAACTCCACGTCTAAGCGCGTATTTTGCGTGTAGGCAGGAATAATATGCTTATTCGAGCCATGATATCTCCCCGAAGAAGCTCAGCAGTCCCTTGATGTTGCAAGCAACTTCGGGGGAGCGATATCGGCGTGCCGAGATGTTTAGTCCTGTATGAAGCGACTTCTGGACATGTCAGCAACACGTGAGCCACCGTTTCTTCCTCTCCCATGCATGCCCTGCACAGGGGGCTGTCAGTAACACCTATGGTGAACAAATGTTTGTTAAAAGAGCCATGTCCTGTGATAGCACTTGTTACTATCCTGATCTGTGGCTTGTTCAGTCTCATTAGAACCTTGGTTAGACGACTGTTTATTTCAGGTAGGGCTTCCCTAGCTTCTACATTCTACTAAATTTTTCCAAAGCTGAGCGTGTAAATTATTGAAGTATCTACGTACCAGTGAACGAACGTAGCCAAAGGGGATTGGTATTATTGGTTCCGGCCCTATAGTTGCTAGGGCCGATCCCCTTCTGGCCAGTTCATCTGCTGCATCGTTGCCTCTAGATCACTGACCTCTATATATACAAGTACGCTGGACTGGCTATACACCGTGACATGGTGAAGCGATTTGATTTCCGCCATTTTGGCGCTCACAGCAGAAGTGCACGTCCACGGAACTAATACTAGGGATAAGACAGTGTACCAAATTATATCGATAAAAATTCTATACCCTACCTATACCTAAATAAATAGAATGGACTCTATGGATAGATGGATTCTGCCCATAACGTCCATTTTATTTATGTATCATATTAATATAATACCATTATCATTCATCATCATTAAAACCCTTCACAAATCCACTGCTGAACATAGGCCTCCCCCAAGGAATGCCACAAAGCACGGTCCTGAGCTACCTGCATCCATTAACTTCCTGCATGTCTTACCAGGTTTTGACTCCATCTAGTGGGGGAACGTCCTACACTTCACCTGCCAGTACGAGGCTACCACTCGAGAACCTTTTTTCCCCATCGGTATTCGGTTCTGCGAGCTATATGACCGGTCAAATGCCGCTTCAGCTTACTAATCCATTGGACGATGTCGGTCACTCTGGTTCTGCTGCAGATATCCTCATTCCTAAGTTTGAAACCCTGAGCATAGCCCTCTTCATAGCTCGTTGAGCGACTTCGAGCTTCCTCATACGGCCAGCAGTCATGAAAGACCTCGTCTCAGATCCATATTTCATCACTGGCAACACGCATTGGTTGTACAATCTAGTTTTGAGGTATTCCTGACGAGAAGATGTGTTGTAATCTACCGAACGCTGCCCAGCCAAGTTGAATCCGTCGATTGACCTGTCGTGATCTGACAGGTCAATCGACGGACCTACCTAGTCGGACTATTTGTCCCAATAAAAATTCTCATCAACAACTTCAGCTAAGTGCTTCCAAAAACCACCGCCATAGGTGTGACATGGACATTACACATGACTTATGTTTTGTCCATGTTCATCTTAAGACCTATCCGTTGGGAGACACTATTGAGGTCATTGAACATAATGCGTAGGTCCTCCAGCGATTGTGTCATAAGGACTATATTGTCGGCAAATCGAAGGTGAGTGACGTTCACGACATTGACGTTAATACCGTATCCTTTCCAGTCCGGTAGGTAGAAAACGTTTTCCAATGCAGCGGTAAAGTATTTCGGAGATCACACTATCTTACACATCTCTACAGTTGGATTAGTTTTGTACTACAAAATAAAAATAAAAACATAATTTCTAGAATAATGTATTGTCAACCGTTCATTTTGTTTTAGTATTATAAAAAACAAATCAGCTGCTATAATAACGCCTATTCTAATCAACTACACGTCTGTCTATTGACAGTAAAATATTTTCTACTATATAAAAATTTATGTTTGTTCGCACTTTCTGCGATGCCATATCGTTCATCAGATTGCGGTAAAACTTAGTCAACTTATTGGTTGCACTTATGCGAGGGTTACACGCATGGTACAATTAACTGAGACTAGGTGGCGTGCGTATTATACTGACTATTTATTTGAAAGTTATAGAAAGTTATATATCATTCTATTTCAATGATTGTATTATCATTCCTAATTATACAATATAACTGTTCCACATTTTTAACGATATTTCCAAAATTATTTCTTCTGCGGCAGCAATGCGCCGGGTATGAGCTAGCAAGATAATATAAAAAAAATATAAACTTTGAATTACATAGTTATCAGTTATTTACAACGACATTTTCGAAATTAAAATTACAATATTAAAAAAAATAGTTGAAATTATTAATTACCGAGCCCGATATGTGAATGGAGCCAGGGAAAAACGAGCACTTGGAAGCATCAAGTGGTGCAGCCTCACCAAAGTCGCGAAAAACAGTCGAGTGGCGCATCGCCAATCGCCATACCAACACTCCTCTTCCCTTACGAATCCACCTCGACTACAGCGGTACAGGGAGAGAAATCTCCTCTAGCCGCAGCCCACTAACATACATCGAACGTGGTTCGACATCATCAGGCGACCTTTCGACACTTGGCTATGGCCCTTGAGTTTGGTGGAAAATGAGGAAAGAAGAAATTAAAAAAAAACATTCGAAATAATAATCTAATACATAGTACTTGGTAGTTGGTAGTGGTACTACCAGAAAATATTGTCGGTATACTGCACTTTTTCAAAGTGCTGCAGTTCTCATGTCTAATAAAACAGTCGTCTGTGAAATGTTTGGAACAAATATGATCATTTTGTTTCAGACGCCAATTCACAATATTTATGATTTTAAGCCATAATTTTAGTCTAGGTTCAGTTGGTAACCTTTTAATTAATAAACATTTGATAATCATCTGTTGTTGGTGACTTTGTTTGTTAACAGATATGGGTAGGAAAGAAAATCGATAAGTATTATAGACACGGAACTCGACAACCCTATTGAATTTTATTGTTTATCAAAACTCAGTAATATACAGCCAAACATGTTTTTATATATGATATTAAGATTAGTAACAAATTTCTAAGTACTTTTATTATCAAATAGTTTTAATTTGTTTAATATTTACTGCAAATTCACTTACTTGTGAAATGTTACACCACTTCCCTTTTGGTAACGAGTTTTACAGATTACGCACCCTCTCATTATTATTAAAATAATTCTTATTATGTAACTAATATTATACACAATCAAACAACATAAAATACTTTCGTTTTTTAGTTTAAAAGTTCAAAATACAGACTTATTAAATATGACAATATGAATAAGACAACAGACTTTGGCATATTATGTCAATTTTATTTTTCAAGACATCCTTTAGCGGCGCTTCAAATTGGCACAGTCATTTTGTATGGTATAGCCAGTCCAGCGTACTTGTATACAGGTCAGTGCTCTAGATCCACTGTGTCCCTTGATCCATTGCAGAGTCACATTGTTGTACTTACATACCTCATTCAATCGTTGATGGCACTCATGTATCAGTCCCGAGTTCGTCACATTGCAACTCAGAGCTTGTACTACCGCCATACTGTCGGTCAGTATTCTGATGGAAAAGTCTCACCTTCCTAGCATCTATTGCTATGGCCGCTTGGATGATACCCATGCATTCAGTCTGGAAGACTGTGTTGTGGGTACCCATCGGTGTGCATATGTGGATATTAAGGTCTTCAGAGAAAACCCCAGACCCCACACCTTCATTTGTCTTAGAGCCATCCGTGAAAACTTTGAACTCTCTTGGACCATATATAATGTACTTCTACATATATTATATAGAAGTATATTTTGGTATAGGTACATCCATTTCTAAGTATATAATATATATTTAGACATGGATGTGCCTATACCAAAAGAATCGATAATAAGATTCATTTTAACGAATCCTTATTAATGAGGAATCGTCATGACGGATGATGTTTGAACGAGCAGTTGTTACCAGTATTTATTAACTTTGCCGTGGTTTGTTATATTGGCAATGAAATCGATGCTTGTTCCTGTCAATTGGATTCGTCAAATATTTCGAACTGTAAGCTGTATTTGGACTCAATTTGTTGAACCTGCGACTCTACTCTCCACTTCATGGTGCTTTTCCGGAAAAATCGTCTTGAATGTAATGTCAAAATGGTGGAAACAGTAGTTTACCTTTCCTTTCCCCTTTTTTGTATTTGCAGATGCAATATACAATTATTACATAGCCTATCCCTCCCATAATTAAGGTACGTACCTAACGTAACCTCATATTTTAAAATACATCAAGCCGTTTAGTTTTCAGAGGCTACCAAACATATACACATACATACATCCATACATACTCATGCAAAATATTTTTCTCAGTCTTGGGTGATTAGGTAAAAAGAAGAAAAATTGGCAAAAAATAGTCAATCAAAACAAAAAAATTCAAATAGTTCGTTGAAAATATCTACCAATATTTGATATCAGTTTTTATTCGCTACAGATGTTAAATTACAGTCACGAATTTCGTCAAAGTGCAAGATGATCCGCTGAGTTCTGCCCGTCCAGCATTCGCAGTTTTCATTTAACCCTGACTGTTGTACCGTGAAGTGAAATCGGATTCTCGCAGCCTGTTCACAGAGATAGCTCTCCTCAGAGCCTTTGTTTTGAAAACATTGTGCAATTCGTACAGCTTTACTCATCCCCTGCATTTTTGTTTACGTTACAGTGAAATTTTATGTGCCTTGTATTTTCATTATTATTACTGTAAAATATATTGCTCAAGCTTAGGATTTTATGTAATCATCAGTTGCCACGTCCGGCAGGGAATTGACTTATAGCAGCATACGAGTAATTGTGATATAAGAAAACTGTCACAGCTTTTAAATTTATGATTAAGAAAATTTTTAGAACATACTACCATCATCTATCGGTCGCTATATGGTTATTCTGTAGTTGCCCTTTATTGTCATCTATAACAGACATATCACCGACAGGTGTGATAGGATGACATCATTTCTGTCGGCTTTACGCCGCGCCGCCATCGCTCGTATTAAAATAAAAGGAAAGTTGACTTTGATAACTAGGGCCGGAAACGTAGGAAATATCTGTAATATAAATTTAATTCAATATGAAGTGTAAGACAGGGTGACGTTCTATTCCCGAAACTCTTCACTGTTGCATTGGAAGACGTTTTCAAGCTACTGGACTGGAAAGGATACGGTTTACATTAATGGCGAGTACATCACTCACCTTCGATTTGCCGACGATGTAGTCCTTATGGCATAATCGCTGGAGGACCTAAGCACTATGCTCAACGACCTCAATAGTGCCTCCCAACGGATAGGTCATAAGATGAACAATGAACATGGAATGGACAAAACGAAGGTCATGTGTAACGTCGATGTCGATGACCTATGCCGGTAGTTGTTGGGAGCACTAAGCTCGAAGTTGTTGACGAGTACGTTTACCTGGGACAAATAGTCCGACTAGGTAAGTCAACAACGTTGAAGGTGAATTTATTATAGTATATTGTAATTTGCTCCTTTAATTGTGTTGCAAATAGCAAAGTTTACGCTTGTAAAGTTGCCCTCCTATTTTTAAATTTTTGTCACAATAATTTATTAAGTAAAAATCAAAAATATATCAAACAATAATACTCTCCGCTAAAATTAAAATCAAATTGGTGCAATTAATGGCATATATCAATTATAGTATAGATAAATAAAGCTTGTCACAATCATTTTTAACAATTATTCGTTTATTTATTGGTCATCATCATCATTTTATTACGATCAGGTAAAAAAATAGTTGCAAACAATCTAAATATTGTTTTTTCACAAAAGCAATTATTCATAATCATAAAAAATGACACTGTTTTGAGTGCAAATTAATGGATGAGATAGAAACGAGAGACGTGTGTCATGATCGTGCAAAATGGGATTCCGTGGTCTCTTCCTAGCCCTCTGATGATGGGCGCGAGGATTTATGTTTATGTTATGTTACTTATTTATAGATTTTTTTATTCTACGAGTATTTTAGGTAATTTAACTACAATCGTAAGCATTGATTTGAAATGAAGTATTTGTTATTTTTACTAAATTCTTTGGCTATTACTCATTCTTGAATTTCCTTATTTTCAGGTAAGCCTTCTGCTGTAATACTATATTCGTCATTTGAAGAACCTAAGCTGGTAAGAGTTTGAAGTTTCATGTAGATGGTTGCTTTATGTTTATTTATAAAGGAAGTTGTGTTTGATTAAAAATTTATTCACGTACCTGTATTATAGAGAAAAAGTACCTATATCTAAAACTTAATAATGAAAATTAATGTTAAATTTTTTTTGATTTTATTGTTAAAAAAAGAATTGCAATTAACAATTTTATTAATGTAATGTAATGTAGGGTTACCCCGACCCCGAAGCACTTAGGTAATGTATGCTAAAATATTTTATGATAAAGTTGATTTCAGATTTAGATTCAAAACAAAACATGTATAATCGGTAGCAATTGATGGATATATATCATTTTTTCCTGTGTTCCTTAACGCATACGACATAAGATTCGTTCATTCATCATCGTTACTATACCCACCACAAATCCACCGCTGAATATAAGGCGCCCCTATATATTGTTAAAAAGTACGATCCTGACAATCTATCGACTACCTGAATGTTACACCAGCGGATATGAGCTACGTATGAAGAAACAACTTAAGAACAACATTATTCGCGAGTGGTAGCTTTGTAATGGCAAACGTAGTGCTTGGCGGTCCCTCCACTAAATAGAGTAACTACTTAATGAAATAAGAATGTTCAATACAAAAATTTTACTGTCGTTCTGTTCGTAAATCACGAAAGTATTTAACTACTTTAATTATTTTTCTTGTGTAGTAATTTTGCTGATGAAGCAGTTCGAGAATTTAGTCTTTATAGTGTTTTAAAGTATTAAAAAAATCGCATAACACAATTTCTTTATAAAGTTCTACCTCCATTTTTCTGAGTATTTTATTATATTCAGTGACGAAGAGAATATTCTATTCGCCTTTGCAATTTAATTTAAAAGTAGAGTGTTCTAAGTAGTTTACTTGAGAACACTTTGGAACTCGCCTATGTAGGTCCTATTGAAGGTGGCAATAACGGGTGTAATAAAAGAAAGGAATGTTATAAGTCTAAAGTAATCAGACTCTATCGATAGTAGAATTAAAACGCATGCATTTTGATTTTGATAATTGGTTAAATTTTAACCGACTTAAAAATGAATATTTTGTATGTCATTTTTATTTAGAATAATGGTAACATACTAACACACAGTCCACCCAATAGTAAGTGGATGCTGTGGCCCATAGACGTCTACATTTATCCTTGAATAAGAATTGCAAAGTGCATATGCGTTGTCAGCCCTGAGGACTAAGATGGAATGTCTCGTAAACAGTAAAAAGGGTCTCCGGTTCTCTGCACTCACCATAAGAAACACAGCTACTTTAAGTTGCTACTCTACGCTGGTATTCTGTGAGAGCGTGGTCCTACTTCGGTCGAGCCGACCCATTAGTGCTACAATTGCAGTGCGACTCTACCACTTATAAATAAAAAGCGAGTGACATGTGGCGATTAATTACCAATTGACAATCATTGTAATAGGTAGTATAATAAGTCTATGGCAATAGAAACTTTAGTATTTATAGGTGTAGACAGATTAGTGTTGTAAAACTTAATAAGTATATGGCAATAGAAACTTTAGTATTTATAGGTGTAGACAGTGTTGTAAAACTTAATAAGTCTATGGCAATAGAAACTTTAGTATTTATAGGTGTAGACAATAGTGTTGTAAAACTTAATAAGTCTATGGCAATAGAAACTTTAGTATTTATAGGTGTAGACAGATTAGTGCTGTAAAACTTAATAAGTCTATGGCAATAGAAACTTTAGTATTTATAGGTGTAGACAGTGTTGTAAAACTTAATAAGTCTATGGCAATAGAAACTTTAGTATTTATAGGTGTAGACAGATTAGTGCTGTAAAACTTAATAAGTCTATGGCAATAGAAACTTTAGTATTTATAGGTGTAGACAGATTAGTGTTGTAAAACTTAATAAGTCTATGGCAATAGAAACTTTAGTATAGGTGTAGACAGATTAGTGTTGTAAAACTTGAACATATTACATATATTGCATGCCATGGGGTCCAGCCACAAGAAAATTGCTTGTTATTGACAGCAATTGATTTTTATGTATACTGGGTGATCTTTTTTTACCGTCAGGGAAGAAATTACACGTGAACGCAATATCACATGGCACTGATATTTAACATTTTTTTACATTAACATTATGAAATTGATTTATCAATAAAATAATACTACTAATTGGGTGAGTATTATTTTAATTTTGATAGTTTTTAATTGATTTATTTATTTTGTTAAATATTTTTGTTTTAATTTTTAAGTACCAAAAGTTTATTTCAAATTAGTAGTATTTATTGATAGATCAATTTCATAATATGGTAATGTAAATAAAAAAAATTGGAAAATATCAGTACCATAGGCTTCTATTCCGTTCACCTGTAATTTCTGTCTTCTTCTACACCTTCGATCAACAATACCAACTAGATAACGGGTCACGTACAAAATCATAGCTAAATACTGTCCGCATGAATATAAACTATGAAAAAGACATAAATTAAATAACATTTAGTGTGAAATAAACCTTAAGTTATAACAAATAAAGGTATTTTTCCCGTTATTTCCTTGCGAGCTACACTCTCACGTGCAAGAGCTCACGTCTCATGTGCGCTCTTATTTACTGAGATGGATTTCTTGCGCCGACCCGACATCTAGTTGGTATTGTTGATCGAAGTTCTACACCCTATTTTTTCCGGACGTTAAAAAAGATCATTCAGTATATGAAATCAATTGATGTCCGTTAGTCTCGCTACTCGAAACTGGCTCGATCGATTCTCATGAAATTTTTGAGTGTGTTTTAGTGAGACCCTGGGTGCTGTAGATTCATAATTAGATCCGGTAGGTGGAGCTGTTGTCGAGATCCAGAAATCACCCGTGCGAAGCCGGGGCGGATCGCTAGTATGACATTAACAACGAGTAGTCGGTAGTGAAGCCGAAGTTCAACCACGGCATCAACTTTCCAATTCTCTCGGACGCTGTTATGTGCGCTGGTATGTATTATAAGCATACACGTTAAACATAGACTTACTCTCCCAAACCGTAAACCAAAAGTAGTTCCAGCTGTTATGCAGCCCACTACTGGGCATAGACCCAATCACTTCTGAGAGGGTTATGAAGTGCTACTCTAATGCTTGTTGGCAGATTTTACATGTTTTCTTAAAGTGTTTCCTTTCATCGTCGAGTACGTGGCAAATCAATACTTAAATGCTGACGGAAGTAAAATCTGGGTCGTGCGTGTATTGTGAAATTTGCGGTAATCGCTTAGCCCCTGAGGTATGACGGCTCTTATTACCTTATACACTTTACCTAACCGTGAATGTATATCATTTAAATACATTCATAACATTTTGATGAAGATATCATTTTAATTATTAATTGAAAATTTCAAAAAAAATTGTGTGCCGTCGCGGGACGCCTGGCAGATGTCAAAGTGTGAAATTATTTTTTACAGGGAATATACATAAAAGGATAGTTTACGACAGGAAATAAATATGGGATAGTGAATAATAAAAAATTAAGAATTTTTTCAAGAAGAAGATGACTGTTTGTTTAATAAACATTTATATTCGTTACAAATACAAAAATTAAATTTTTTTTAATTTGAGATATCAGGGCGACACTGAAAGTTTTAGAACTGGCCACTTGTAAACGAGATAATAAAAAATAAGCTCAAAATTTGAAAATGGAACTCTTTGCCAATATAATTGGCTGTGTTTGGCAGGAAAAAGCGCTAGAAAGCGTTTGTAAGCAAAATGGCGATTGTAAGCGGTAAGCGCTGTCAAATGGTAAATAGATATTTACCTCTAGGACACTAAGTTAGCTTTAACCGGGGAACCTAACCTAATTTAAATATATGTTTGTAAAGTATTCATATTAAAAACTTACCAATCATGAATTTTTAATAACATGTAGGTAGTAGGTATATTATGTTTATTCATGTCATTATATTCCATGAAACTAATTGCACATACAACTTATAAACCCTACTTCAAAACAAACAGAATAAATAAGCAAAATGGCGGATTGTGTCATCGCTACTGAAGTTAGCAAACGTGTCCTGGACGAAAACTGTATAGTTTGGCCTTTTTGTTTACAAGCGCTTCCTAGCGCGTTTTTCTGCTAAACACACCCATTGTGTATGTATTTTATTAATTTGTCATTTGTTTACGATTCGGCGGCAAATTGAAAATTGTCTATGTCACGTCATGAATTTAACGCGAGAAAATTTTCGTACAATGTTTTTTTATGTCTTTTTAATGATATTAAGTCAACAAGGAAGTAATGATAGACTTTGATTGGTCTTTCACGATGAAGCCCGTCGCACTAATCTCTCCGATGATCTGCGTGAGGGTACGGCCTTCTACGGCGACGACTGAAGTTAACATCAGTGTTGTGCGGCGTATTATAGAGACTCACAAAAGAGTGACTTATCAGCAGATTCGGACAAGCTTAGGAATCGGTATGAGTCAAGTGCACAAAATCTTCCATGAACATTAAGCGTTCAGGAAACTCATAATTTGACAGAGGCCCAAAAACCCCGTCGTATTGATTAGTGTCGTGAAATGGTTCAAAGATATAACGGAGGTGACTCAGACGCTGTGTTCGACATACTTACGGGTGACGAAAGCTGGATTTATTATATACGAACGAACGATACGAACTTAAGTTACAGTCTGCTATCAGGGTGTTTCCTTCCGAGGAGTTGCTAGCTAAAGTGAAGAGAGGTCGAAGCGTGGGGAAAAAGATGGTGGCCTCGTTTTTCGGAAGGACAGGTCATTACGCAACAATTGTTTTAGAGGATCGAAAAACAGTTACTGCAGAGTGGTACACTAACAATTGTTTGCCACTTGTCTTGGAAAAAGTTTGGGAGAAACGACCTCGCAGTACGATTCTTCTTCACCACGACAACGCCTCGTTGCACACCGCCAAGCAAACAATCGACTACTTGGCGACTCAGACGTGGAATTACTGGGTCACCCGCCCTATAGCCCCGACCTTGCGATTTTTATTTATTTCCGAAAATAAAAGAAAAACTTCGAGGAAAACGTTTTATGCACGCCGAGGAAGCAGTGGCTGCGTTTCAAAATGCCGTCGAAGCGACCCTAAGCACGAGTGGGCAGTGTTCTTCTCTGTGGTTCTATCGAATGCAGCGATTTATTGATGTAAATGAACACTGTTTTGAAAATATATAATAAAACTAATAACTTGTTAGTTTGTTCAGTATTTGATTTTCTAAGAACTTTCAGTGTCACCCTCGTAACTCAATTCTTTTATCCAGTGCCTTCCGTAATAGTTGCATTCGATGTTGCCTGTGACAGTATTACTGTGACAATTGGTCGATGACAACTGGAGTATGTTACAAAAGTGTTGGACCTAACATTATCAAGGTATCTATAGCGTGGCGACACGTCACCACGCCAAATGTCGGTCTGACCCGCCGCTATAGATGTTTCACATCAAAAGTAGAATGTGTTGCTTTCCATCTTAGTCCTCAGAGGTGACAAAGATTCTGTATCCTTCTTTGTTTGAAGTTGGATGCAGGTGTACCCTTAACGCAAACAAAAAAAAATCTTTAAACTTAATCACAATAAATCTTCTTAGTTACTATTATTTCTCTCATCTTATCAAAAATTTACTACACTAATGATAGATTTTTAGTAAAGAAAACATTTTGATACGATGAGGAATATTTTTGATCTGATTAAGAAAGCGCAAAAAATAAAGATAAAACGTAATAAGACCCTTGCGGTTATTAAAGCAGAACAAACAAATTATCCTTAATTCCTTTTTAATGCCCACTTGTTACAATTGCGAAATGTCAGCAAGTAATAAATCTTCCTTTGCGAAAATTTCCATTTCAACTGTACTGAATGAGGCTTCTGATTAACACTCACGTAGCTTCTGTTTATATCTCTGTTTTGTGTTGGTTTAATTTATGATGCATCCTTTTTTGTTTTTATTTTATTTACTTTTCTTGACAAATTATTCATATATTTTTTGAGTATCTTTTCTCCGAAAAGCCGAAATGCGATTACACTTAGGTTTAGCCGGCTTTGTGGCATTACTTGGGGGAGGCCTATGTTCAGCAGTGGACTTGTGAAGGGCTGTAATGATGATGATGATTAGCCGGCTACAATTGTGAACAGCCGATTGCGGTTGTTTGAACTCATGTGTGTTCTATTTATTCATAGCTAAGACTGGGTGTGATCGGTTGCTTTTTGTAAAACTGTTTTTTTATATAGACGAGGGGGAAAACGAGCATGCGGCTCACATGATGGTAAATGTCTACCGCTGCTCATTAACAACGCAACACCAGGGGGAACTGGGAGTATGATTGTTTCTTGAAGTGGGAACATTAAAGAAAGATTATTAAGTTCTGGTCAAAAATTAAAGGTAGCCGGGCTAACTATGATATTGGGACGTCAAACATAGGTCTGAAATTCGTGGCAATGGTTAAGCGTGGCGTCGCACTGCTACAGGTCATAATATTAATGTAATTCGAAGAACCATGCATTAAACACAATTTAAATTTATTGTGATAAATCCGATAAAATGAGTTTTTTGTAAGATAATTAAAATAAATAATGCTCAGTACCTTTTAAAGAAAATGCTTCTGTTCTACGGTTATCACGGTTTATGTTCTATTTTATAATGCACTTTGTACGGTTCGTATACGACGCGTCGCCTGTTTTTGAGCGAATTTCTTGAAACAAAGATGCATTGGTGTTTCCGTCACAGCTCTAAATCGTTTCATATCATATTATGTTGCCGCTGAACCCGTGACGTCGCTGATATATTTTATGCTCCTCGCTTCCAGGGTTGCTTGTAAAATTTGGAACCTACTGTATTTTCGCGCTAAAAATCCTGTGCGTTACTCAATTATTTTTAAAATATCCAGCGATTGACTTTTTTATCGACTTCATAAAAAAAGGGAATCAATTCGACTTTTTTTAAGATTGCGATTTCATCCGGAATTATTAAACTGTTTTTATTAACTAACAGAGTAAACTTTCACAGTAGTTCCAGATTTAATCAGATCCTTTCAGATATTTTATTAAAATAATGTAATTATAAGTTATGCGTTCTCGTTCCTAACTCATAGCCTGTTAATGTCTAGTTAAATATTACTTTACAAGTAATATAAATATTACTTTCAGTTTTGAACAAAGTAACCTTACTATGTTGCGCCAATTCTGCCTCCCTCCCTTTCATCTGTTTAGGCGCTATATTAGTTCTGTGCCATCTGTTTCTATTTAAATTATTAATTATATATTTATAATTTATCATTAAATACATACAAAATGTACATGGTGTCATATTGTGTACTAATTTAAAAAAACAAAATGTTTGAACCGCACGAGAATTTTTCAATCTTGATGATTTTTATTAATACGTATTTACCTTCGTTTGACGAGTATTGGTGTCAATTGCAGCGTTATAAGCGTTTTTTCCAAAAATGTGTAGAAAAATTCTACATATTATAAATTGTTGAAGTTCGAGCTTCAATAAACACAAATTTTACCAATTATTGTCACTCAAATATGTAGTAGAAGTAATTAATTTATGTACATTAAAATGTAAGGATATTAATGATTTCAATTTATAATCATAAATTCATACCATACCATCTTCAAAAAACGCTACCATCACACGTGAATATGATTAAAATGAAAAATATTGCTAAAATGGTGCTTTTAAAAATTAAATACAATCTATTTTATATATTTCTGAACACAAAATTGACAAAATTTACCTCACACAATGGCCTTGAATTTTTTCCTTTATTAAAACTGAAATTAATACCTTGAACCTCCTGAACTCCTGACCTTAGAATCCAAATTCAACTTTGTATACTTATTTTACGTCTATGATTGGATCATCATAAACTTTAATGTTGCGCCTGTTGTAATAGATGGACGGAAAAATGGAAGGACGTCAAAGTTATTTAAAGTATTCCGTTTTGCTAATCTTAACAAACAACATTAGAAAAAAAGTGTCTTAGTGTATTAAGAGTATCCCCTTGGAACTGCATGATGGTCCTTGCGGCTTATGAGTACCATAAAGACAATTCCAAACAAAGGACTAACATGAAAGTCTTACAGCCTAAAGAGAAATACTTGCTCAACCTTTCAAAATGGAACACAACATTTTTGGTTATGAGCTCGGGAAGTAGTCAAAGCTATGTGTTCATAACGAAGCTTCTATATTTATAGCAGAGCAGATTCGTAATATATAGGTACGTCCCATTGATTGAGATGATCGTGAAGCAATTTGTCCTTCGCGCGGTTCCAGTGCGTGTGATCTCATTCTTCTGGCATGCAGGTTTTATTTTAATGGTATATTTCAAGTACAACTAATGGCAACCCTTACGACGTAACGAGAAGAAATTTATTCCGGGTGACGGACACACTCCACCGGATTTATTTACCGCTTGCACGAAAAATATGCCGTCGTAGCTGAATGGTAGTTATTATATTGCAAGTTATTATAGCAAGCAGATGTGAAAATCGTGAAAGTAGTATTATTTTTTATCTTCAATAATAAGCAGATATAACTACATTTGCAAATTGACCGAATACTATTAAGTAGATGATGATGAAATTGTTGATTTTCTTTTTGGATTTTTATTTTTAATCAACAGTATTATTTATAGATACAGACATGCTATTATATGCTATATATATACAATACAAAATTCCAAAGGCATAAAATACAGGTAGTATAATTAAGAATGTTGTACAACCGACTTCAGTATAAATACTCGTAAAATGAGACCGTCATCAATGTACCCGAAGTCAATTACATACGCATTATTAAGGATAACTCAAAAACTACTGGTCAGAACTTGATCAAATTTATATGGAACTACATGAGAAACACCAGCTTTCAAATAATCATACTTAGAATTTTTTTTTACGAATTGAGTACCTCCTCCTTTTCTGAAGTCGGTTGATAAAATAAAAGTCAGACCATAGTAGGTTGGTCATTCAATAAAAATATATAATGATTTCTTATATTACTAGAGACACGGGACACAGATCATGGGAGGGACTGAGGTGTTCGACGTCGCAATGTCATAGTTAACCACGGCTACCTTCAGATTAACATGTGTTAACTATGAAATTGGGACGTCGAACACCTCAGTCCATTTTGTGACCATGGGTATTGTGAAGTACTGAAAACGTCGTGAATATAAAGTAAGTTAATATACCCGATAAAATTCGAAAAACTAGTTTTATTTCAATGTGTAGTGTTCGCGTAAATATAAGAAATTTTTATGTGAAATATTCCTTAAAACTTTATAGTTATACCTACTAAAGAGTGCAATAAAAATATCATTTTATAAGTTTTGCATAATGTTAAAATAATTCTTACGAGAATTTAGTTTAGATACATTCTACAAAATTTAACTTCGAGCAGATTTTCTTCTTTGCAATGAATGGGGAGCACAAATCAACAGTAATCGTTAACCAGTTTGTCGCGCACCGGACAATTGTGTTGTCGACACGCCCGCTAGCGAAACCAACGTTGTTGCATTCAACACAATGTATAGAGATATTACACTATCTGCAGTTCAACGTGGATCTTGTCTCATTCAGCATTATATATTTACAAATAATTTAAATATAAGTTAATATACTCATGGTCAAATTCACGAAAAACAGAATAAATAATAGTTAGAGGAACGCAAAAAAAGTGTGCATAAAATAAAATATCAAGGATATTTGTTACAGTTAAATTTTATTAATTTGGATTTTGTTCGTAAATTTAAAAGTGATAACGTCGAAAAACGAACGATCAAATGACAAAAATTAATCAAATTCAGAAAATAAGAAAATTTTTACAAGTAAGATACATAATAGAATCAGGCGTTACTCTGCGAAAATCCATTGTATTAAAGTTGCTAAAAAAATTAATTTGCTGATGTATCTTACCTAGTTTGAAGACCACCTCCCGCCCTCCCTTAATTATGTGCACTATCTCTGTCCTCGTCATCACTAATCCCAGCACAGTCGGTAATACCACACGCGTTTCGCCCCTAAACGAGGGATTTTCAGGTGAATTACACTCTGCGGTAGCTGTGTTATTTGTTACTCGGCTAGGAGTGTTAGCGGTTAAGTATCTTAGCTTTAGCTTATTAATTTTAACATCTTTAATATAATGGATCTCCGCAAAGTAACGTCTGATGCCAATAATTAAGATTTATGAGATAAGGTTAGATTGTCTATACGAAAATCTACTTGTTCATATTTACTATTATTAATTTCTTGTTCCTCATCAGTCTATAAAAGTATACTGGAGATGTACCTCTTTGATGGTAGGGTTTTTTAGGCTTTGTCATAATCGTTACGCTTGACGTGTGGATTAGTGATCACCAGAAAGAGAAATAGAAACTTTTTTGTTACATAAATATTATTAATAATACTTATTGAAAATCATTCTCATGTTTAAGGGCCTATACTACCTCAAATAATAAATAAAAATATTGCAGCATTAATTTTGAAATAAATATATGGTAAAGTTGAGGATTAATGTTAAGTATGATGTTAGATGAAAACACGATTCGGTAAAATTTGCTCGATAGAAAAAAATCCAAAGTTACCTCCAAACCGAACAATAAACCGCTGGTATTCAGAAAATACTTTCAATTAGATCATGAAACTTTGCATACTTACTGAACTAACTATAAAGCTCCTTATGGTTAGTTCAGTTATGTTTTTTATTTTTTCAATTACCATTATTTTCACTGTAAAAACAAATTACATAAACTATCGGCGTCCTGAAGCTTGTTCCCTGCCGCCCGATACTCCCGCTCGGTCTCACTACGGCTTTCGAACGGGAAAGCTGTGTAGCCTACGATCAAAATACACATTACGTAATAGGACGACGTAAAATAAAATTGGAAATAACCGTAATAAAAATAAGAAGCGACTGGGTTGGTTTAAATAAACAGGCATAAATATGATAAACCTAATCAAATAAGTATCTGACGACCTATCTACTTACAGTATTACTAATTACAAACATGTTGGTAGATAGCATACGACGCGCGGGGAAGTGGCACCGAAATTAGAATTTGAGCTGAGGTAGTATAGGCCCTTAATTTACTACTAGTTCGCAAAATACTTCTGTCCTGGGAAAACCCAAAAAGAAACTTACACTTTTTTCGAATAAAAGAACAGTTTACAATCTTAGTATGTTACACATTTAACTACACAAAAAAAGAAATAGCTCGGTAGCGATTAACTTATTCCCAGGCGTTATTTATTATTATTATCCATAAGTTTTTTTAATATAATAACCCTTTTCATACAATCTTCGTTTAATCGTCAAACGTCTCGTGCCTTTGACGCTGCTATCTGTCGCCGGTTTGGGTATGCTACCTCCTTATGCGTTAAGCGGTAAGATTAGGCCATTATACTTACTATAAATGCTTATAGGAAGTACACAATGGCATATTTCTAGCATTTACTAAAGTCGCACGTTGAGTGAATGATGGATGATAGAATGAGAGTAACGGGAGAAAGGTGTAGTCATATAACTGTCATAAAAAACGAGAATCGTGACATATTTTAAGAGTTCATCAATTGAGAGCGAAATACAGTACGTTCTTTGTACAAAACTGACGTCCGATCACTCTAAAGACCGTTAAATGGAACAGCATGACTTTGGAATATTATAGAAAATTCTTCAATACATTATTTTATCTTTTTTTTTTATATAAAGGCAAACTTAATACCAACATTCTCTGCTTTTTCAAACCTTTGGTAGTGTGGTGAAGAGCTATGGATAGCAACAAAACCAGTAATTACTAAACGATAAATATATCGTTTAAATTGTGCATGTCCAATCATCATACAAATGATCTATGCAGTATATTTCTCTCTTCCATATCTTTTCAATTCTAAAGTTTTTAACTTTCCGCTCGTTACTCAGAAGCAGATATGGAAAATGAATTTAATCTTGTCTCGGAACACTCATCAACAGTCGACCTAACTTTTCAGCGAGTGTGCTAATTATCTTTAATGACGCTTTCGAACGGATGTGAGGAGCCGTGCGGCGGATTTGGATAAATCCGGAGGAAACTTTGTTTTATGATGTTTTGTAAATAACAAGTTAACGAGTAATAAGTTATATCATTTCGTGTATGTTCTTCGTAAGCATTAGCGTATGTTAGGTCCGCCACATACGTACGGAATTCAGTTTCGGGGTTCCGTTTCGGAATTCCAATCCAGCAAAACGGGATTCTGTATGTGGCCGACTCGTTCGTTCCGTTTCGGAATTTCGAAACGTAATTCCGTATGTAGTGTGTGGCGGGCCTAACTCTTGCATAAATTTTGAATATCGTCTATATATTTTTTATGAAACTGAGGAGACAAATGAACTTATAGCCACCTGATGTTGTCTATGGTTGCCCACAGCACCCACTTACCATCAGGTAAATGGTATGATATAGCACTGCTACTTGGGACAGAAGTAGCTAAGAGAGTTTTACCTGCCTAGACGGACTCCAGAGCAGAACAGGTGTCCAACCACTTACGTATGTTCAATTCCTATATTCAAGATACGTCTCGTTCTCCGTAACGATCCATTTTTTTTACATCTCATATGTGGATGTCAACCACAAACAACGTGGTTTTATACGTGGTAGATATTATTAGTACAGATATTAGTAGTATAGTTGTAGCACGAATGGGTCGGCTCGATCGGGGTAGGACCACGCTCTCACAGAATACCAGCGTAAAAGAGTAGCTTAATGTTGCTGTGTTTCGTATGGTGAGTTTGTCGTAGTGTGTGAGAACTGGGGACCCCTTTTACTGGAAATGAGGCATCCATATTAGTCCTCAAGGGTGACAACGCATCTGCATTTTGATTTGAAATCGAAGATAAATGTAGATGTCTATGGGCCGCAGCAGCCACTTACCATCAGGTGGACTGTTTGCTCGTTTGCCACCCCACCCTATAAAAAAAAACTATTCATTTAGCAACTTAGGAACGCTTAAAATAAAAAATACTAAATGTTTCATAAGTATAGTTGAACAGGTATATTGTTTTAAAAAATATGTAATAATACGAATAAATATAGAAACTTTTAAATATAGAAAAATAGAAGTGAATGTATCTGTATTTCCTGTCTTCTGCCTTTCCTTCAACCGCCTCTTACAACATCCACCTCGCGTTTAACTTGCTTTTTAAACTAACAATATTACTTATTGTATGAAGCTGTAGGATAAGCTACGGCACGGGCCGTGTAATGCCGGTGTAAGAATAACTAATACCCCTTCCCGTGGGACTGGTAGAAACAAAGCAGAGATGGGCAGTAGCGTTTTCCTAATAAGGATTCAATTAAAAAAAATTGCGGTTACCTATCCACTCGCCAAGCGTTGCTAACTATTACAAATATCCCCCCTGTGAGGCAATCTATAGGAGGGGCCTGTGTTCAGCAATGGACATTAATAGGCTGTAACGGTAACGGCAAGCTGATCGATGGGGAGAAAGGTTCTGGAGGCGACCCCCCACTACTCAATACTCCATGTTTTGACATAAACCATAAAGATTTTTATCTATAGAAGACAGTGCCCTCTCATAAAGAGTTGTGCGAGTGTACCTATATTATATGTATGCCGGAGTTGACCAGCCCAGACTATGATTGATGATCAAACTTTATTGATATTTACTTAAAAATATAAGAAATTCTGATGATATACCTTTTTTGCACCTAAAAATCGATTCTAACGTAGGTCTACATTTTAGGGTCGTCAGTAGTATAACTGAAATTAATTTTATATGTTTCGTCGACATTTGAACGAATGCTTTTATAAATGAAGTATTTTTATTTTCATAATTTGCTTCTACATAATTTCCAGTATAATAAAAGTAAAAGTAAAGTAAAGTTACAGCCTATATACGTCCCACTGCTGGGCTCAGGCTTCCCCTCATTTCTGAGAGGGTTTAGGGCAAGGAAGTGTCCGCCGCGCTGCCCAAATGCGTGTTGACGAACTTCACATGTCTTCGAAATATTTTTTTTCTTATTCCTCAGACATGCAGGTTTCCTCACGATGTTTTCCTTCACCGCCGAGCACGTGGTAAATCAGCACTTAAAATTGCAATTTACAATTTCATTGGTACCGGCGGGGATCGAACCCGGGTTACTCGCGTTCTGTTATATTTACAGCGAGCGTTAACCACTTAGCTACCACGACAGTATAATAAATTCAGTGATATTCCTGTGATCGTACTTTATTATTTTTCTTTAGTTTCGTAGTTACATTAAAAAAATTAAATGCGGCCCATTTAATTAACATACTTCAAGTAAGTTTTCGATTCGTGAAAATACACTTAAAGCCATTTCTGTTGCAGTTTTAAGCCACTTTCCATGAGTTTGCTGATTCTATCACCATTAAGAGTGAGACTACAAGAGAACATGAGCTGATTTATTGTTAAAGTATTACCATATGCGTATCTGATCATTTTTATGAATAGTGACTAAGATACCTATATACCGTGATAATATCCATTAAATATATTAATTTTAAAAATGGTTATATATGTCATGATATTTGAACGTGTTCTGTTGTTGTATGTAAGAGTACATGATCTTTTTAAACAGACAGGTCTTCGCCATAACTGGCTTTAAGGGCAGCCTCAGGACTAAAAGGAAACACAACATTATGCGGTATGATGTCTTTTTTTATAATTAAGAAAACATTGAATTATTTTAAGGTCTTAGGTACACAGCAGGCTTCGAATGCTTTATTAATGTCAAGTGTCCCGACACGACATTTCTGTTTTTGATGACTGCATAATACGAAATAGGAATCACAGCCTGCGATTGTATAATTAATAACCCACATTTACATACTATGGCACGCTGTATTAAAATATTGCTTTGTTTGGAAATATGAATCAGCAGCACAATGTTTCTTAGTGAGGTTTCGCCTTATTAATCTTCTCATTTTAAGTAAAATGTAATTATGTTTAAATAAAAGATTAGTCAAATGTTGAATATAATATGAGTCATAATGTTGTTACTCTAAACAGAAATGACCTCGCTGAAAATATCACGCTGCCCGTTTTAAATAAATGCTAAATGAAATTAGTGTTTATCAGTCTCATCACTTTTTCTGATTTTGTAGTCGGTGACAGCCAGCAGAATGAACGAAAGTATGCAAGCTATTTAAGTAAACGTGGTAGCACCATGCTGCAGCCATATTATGGTTGTAGCACGAATGAGTGCTTAAACGGGTTAGGACCACGCTCTCACAGAATACCAGCGTAAGTTAGCAGCTCAATAGAAACAGAAACAGAAACTTTTTTATTATTATGCACAAACCATTGATCTTAATAAAAAAAATAAAACCCCAGGAAAAAAATTAAATTTACAACCCTTTACCCCTTCCAATATATAAATTACGTGTCACGTTGTTTGTCCGCGATGCACTTCTAAACTACTTAACCGATTTTAATCAAATTTGCACACCGTGTGCGGTTTGGTCCAACTTGAGAGATAGGATAGTTTTTTCCCATGAGTGACCCACAATTTTTTTTGAGAATTTAAGGAGTTTTAATATGACATGACAAAGGGTCGTCGAAAAGGGCGGAACAACGTCTGCCTGGCAAGCTAGTAGATTATAAATAATAATTGTCGAAATCACTCTTTTAATTTGCCACTGGATTGGAACAAAACCTTTGTAACAAAAAAACAGTGTAACAGTTTACAATCATATACGTTACGCATTTATAATACAAAACAAATTAGAAATCGCTTGGTAGCGATCATCTCATTCCCGGGGGTTATTATCATCCCTAAATTCCTTAATACTAATACTAATACTAAATTTTTTATTGCTGCATAACAATGAGTTTACGTAAAATATATATTAACATACTGTCTAAATATTACATCTTAAATTATATTAGAACCTCTGACTTCTAAACTAGACAGGGCCTGTATCATAGAAATCAGCGCTCTTCACAAAATCAGTGTCGGCAGGACAAGTATGAGTTAGCAAAAAGTAAAAAGAAAGTAATTAATGAAAAAATAATAAACTTGTTAACATAAAAACGAAACAATATAAAAAGGAGGAAAATAAAATAAAAATTAAAACCAAAGGAAATGTGTGTGTTTGTGTGTGTGTGTGTGTGTGTGTGTGTGTGTGTGTGTGTGTGTGTGTGTGTGTGTGTGTGTGTGTGTGTGTGTGTGCGTGTCGTGTGCGTGTGCGTGTGCGTGTGCGTGTGCGTGTGCGTGTGCGTGTGCGTGTGCGTGTGCGTGTGCGCGTGTGTGCGCGTGTGCGCGTGCGCGCGTGTGCGCGTGTGCGCGTGTGCGCGTGTGTGCGTGTGTGTGTGTGTGTGTATAATATTATAATAACCCTTTCTATGCAAACTTTGTTTACTTAATAAAGTTTTTAAACTGTGAGGATGTCAATTTTTGTATATTTTCTGGGATTTTATGGTAAAAGCGTATACATTGTCCCAAGAATGAATTACTGGCTCGGTGGAGTCGAATAATTGGTAATACCAGCTTGTGCCTATTCCTAGTAAAATTTACTACTCCACCCGGAAACAAAAAAAACAGAATGAATATCATTTATTTTTTAAAACTAATTATATTTTTGGGTACATACACTAGATTTTCATAAATGTGTTTTATAAATGCTGCTATGTTTCGTATGGTCAGTGTAGTGAACCGAAGACACTTTTTACTAGATAGGCGGCATTCCATCTTAATCCTCAGGGTGACAACGCATCTGCATTTGGATGTTTAATTGAGGATAGATGTAGATGTCTATGAGCCAGTACAAAGAGCCTCCGGTTCTCTACACTCACCATACGAAACACAGCATGCTGCTATTTTACGCTGGTATTTTGTGAGAGCGTGGTCCTACTCCGATCGAGCCGACCCATTCATGCTACAACCATATCTGCAGCGTGGCTCTACCACGTATAAAAAGCATACAATTCAAATGATGGGAAGTGGATGCTATGCCCGTAGACACCTACCACGGTCCTTGATTAAGAATCCAAATGCGGAGGTGTTATGCTCCTGAGGACTCACTTATATTATTTAAATGTTAATGTTTAGAACTAATAGACGTAATAGGATATTGCATAGAAAAGGTTTTCGTACAGAACTAAGTAAAAGCCGACTTCAAATAAATAAAAGGAATAAAATAAATTTCACATAATAGCTTCAGAAGTTAGCGCCAAATATAATATCCTGTTTAATAAAAAAAAGTTATTAAAATCGGTTCATAACTGACAAAAATATCGTGTTACATACAATAGAACATACAGGCGAATTAAGAAACTTTTCCTCCTTGAAGCCGGCAAGTAGTCCGGAAGTAGGACCCATAATTACTATCACATGGCATTTAACTTCCAAGCTTCATGATCGTCAAAAACAGTAAAAAAATATATTGTTCTTACATTGTAGCGTTTAGTTTGCCACTCGGTGAACGGATTTGCTTGACAACAATTCGCTTTGTAATCAGTGACGGTGCATCGGGAAATAAGCGAGAGCAGTGGCTGTTCCACAATGCAGCTGCTTTTTAATTAATCCCGCTGCGCGTTGCAATAAAAAGCTGCTCTTAAGGGAAAGCACGTTGTGATGAATGTTCTTTCAGGTGTATTCTGATGATTATAAATGGTTTCAATCCAAGCTTGCTACCAATAAAACATCTAAAACAACATTATATGATATATATAAATTACGTGTCACGTTGTTTGTCCGCGATGGACTCCTAAACTACTTCACCGATTTCAATAAAATTTGCACACCGCGTGCATTTTGGTCCAACTTGAGAGATAGGATAGTTTTTTTGCCCATGAATGACCACATTTTTTTTTTGCGAATTTAAGGACTTTTAATAGGACATGACAAAGGTCATCGAAAAGGGCAGAACAACGTTTGCCTGGCAAGCTAGTATAATATATAAATCTCAACACAAAAACGACCTAGGTTTAGTGGTACATGAAACTGGGTTCACTATTGGTTGCTTTGGATGCCTTTCTTATCGTGTATGAATATTTATATTTATAAAAGAGGTGCATTATGAATATTTCTTAAACTTATTGCTACAATACCTGTATTCTAATAAAGAAAATGTGAGATAGTAAGTTTTACAATCAAATAAAATTTAAAACTAATAATGATAAAGTAGAAATGGTACCTTGTAATGCTAATAATGTTTATATACGTAAGCTAAAGTACAAACAAATTACGGTAAACATGAAGAGGTGTTTATTATCTCGAAAATTACTTTTGAGTATAAACACCTTTAACCAGATTATTGTAAATGCTCTTGTATCGATACATGTTCGTCAAAGGTTTTATATTAATTTATTAATTACAGCCTATCAAAGCCAACTGCAGAACATTGGCCTCTCCATAGATTACCTTGTAGAGGGTTGCCACAGCAGCCACGTCAAGTAGACTTGTTCGTAAGCGCAGTTTCTTTTTTCTGGTTGATGTTCGGAAGACGCTGCCGCTGCCTGTCTCCTCGTGTTTCCCTCCGTCGCCTCTTACGACACCAACGGGTCGATATGGAGCAGAGGATATTCTTATACAGCTACTAAACCTTATTTAGATTGATTTTGTGTTATGAAATGAAATGAAATATATAGTATTTTTGACGTGAGAAATCCAAATTTCATTTTTCAAACGTCGTTTTTTAGTTTACTGCCATTTCAATATGATGTTCCTCTGAAATAAAAAAACGGCTAAAGAAACTTTGCAAATATTAATGTTACTAATATTAATCTTGTAACTTGAGAAGTCATTTGTCGCCGCTCTATTTGCCGCTCCGCCGTCGCACCCTCTCTGTTTACCGCTATGACGGAGAACTTAGTCTGAAATTTATCAGAAATAATTATTTTCATTGGAGACTGATAATATCATTTCATTTGGTCCCATTTGCTAATTTAGTCAATTTAAAATACAAAAAATTACATTTTGACCAAAAATTATAATTTTTCATGACACCTTGTATGACCTATTTTTAGAAATTTATGGAAGTATATAAAGTATATTATATAAGATCGCTGTGTTTGAGGACGTAAACGAATCAATCACCATCATCCGGTGGATGTCATAGATGTGGCTATGGGCGAAGTCAAAAGATTTTGTGGACTCCATTTGAGGTATTTTATAAATAACTCTAATTACTTCGTTGGTCTGGTGGTCGTAAACGCGTTTGCAGATCATGAATCCTGCCCGCCGTGACCGAAGTTTGATCTGGAGGGCATTATAATTATAAAAAAATCCATTGATTCCGAATATTAAGCATGACTATGGCTACCCTCCCCCCCTCAAAGTAATTTTGCTTTAATCATTATTTTTTAGACCCTTTGTACTTTAAACGAGGCGTTTCATTTTAGTCCTCAGAGGTGACAACTCGTCTGCATTTTGATTCTTATTCAAAGATAAATGTAGATGTCTATGGTCCACAGCATCCACTTACCATCAGGTGGACTGTGTGATCGTTTGTCACCCTTATTCTATAAATAAATCATATCTGTTATCTGAGTAACAGAATGAGAAAAGTTGTTATAAATAGTAAAAGTTCTTCAGGGTATTAATAGCTGTATTAATGTGTGTTTCTTAGTTAACTCTATACTACGGTGGAGTTACTACGAGTAGTTGAAATAAAATAATGATGGAAGCTTTGAAAATTTAGTAGAAACCAAGTACAGTTCAACGATGGCGTAATGGTTACTGTCATTTGTACGCAGTAGTACCAAGCTGAGTGCGAAGAGCCATCGAGCCAAATGGGGCGTAACGCACAAATCCGCCTGCCCCCTGCAGACGCCTCGTTGACTGTCGGCAACAGATATCTACAGTCGTATTAAGGTCGCAATGGATAAGCACATAGTGATGTTGACAGAAATGTGACGACTACAAAGCATATGTGGGTTGAGAAGCAATTTAATTAAGTAGCAGTGTTTGCGACTGCGGTTGGCATACTTCTCCGTGTTGCAATATCACAAACATGTTTAGTGTTTAACATGTTTGAATATTATTTATCATTAAAAAGTAAACTAGGTATGAGACTATGAATGTCGCGCTACTCGCCACCATACCTCTTAAATGATTAGCTACTTAAGCCGATTAAAAGTCACCTATTGACCGCAGAATGGGTTGTTATATATTTATTTCTACTACAATTCAAACTTGACATAAGATTAATATAGGCTATAACTTCGATCAACAATGTTGATCAAAGGGCTATAACATTATAGTTGCAGTCCTACTTCCCAGAGGTGAGAACGGGTTGGTAATCTTTAAATGTGCGTAATATTTTTAAAGATGTACAACTTCTCCCGCTACATTAATAATTGTTATCCGCTATCTACATGGTAAAAGGCGATTTGGTCTTCCATACAGTTTCATTTATTACAAATTTATTTGTTATCATTTGCCTCGTTGTGTATGCCAAACTTCTGAAGATAAACTTTCGGAATCAATATCATTTATTTATGTTAATTATGCCGAAACATTAAATTGTCTGTATAATAAACTAAGGCAGATTGAAGATCAAACACAAGCCGTTTGTTTTTGATACAACTGGAGCTGTTTCCACTCAAAAATTGTGATTCAAAACGTGTGCCGCCAAATATTTAATATAATACGCTACGCTACACTAAACGCTTTCTACCAACTTCCTTTTATTATGCCATATATATGTATATTGGACTACCAATACAATGGCGGGTTATATCGAACTAGCACCGACTTCTCCTGTCCCTCAAGTCCATAACGAGGAGGGTATGGGGCCAGGAAAATTGAGCACTTATAAGCACCAGACTTTGCGTCCATAATTTGATCTCAGTAGTAAATTAACATTTGGCAATTAACAATTTCATTTGTTGTGGTGGGGATCGAAGCCTAAGTAAACTGAAAAAATATTTTATTGTTTATGGCTTACAAAGGATATATCTGGCGCTTCTAATTAAATAATGAATTCCAGCACGGCAGAATCGCTGATGTTGATGAAGACGCGTGGTGCTGAAGTGTCTGCGAGTGTATAATTAATGGATAACATTTGCATAGTACAGCCCTCGAAATTAAAATATAGCTTCATCCATCGATGGCTGAAGTAGATATTTGTGAATATGGATAATATGTTATGAGCATTTATGTTACTTGAGAGGCATTCAGTATTGTGTATAAACAACCCCGTTTTATAGAGTAGCCGGGCGATTGTGTAACTCTGATGATAATCGTGCTCGGCTTCGTTTTGACGTTTGACTTTAATTAATAGGATACCTACGGCTCCGCTTTGGAAATCCATTATATTAAAGATGTTAATAATTTGACGGCTCCTTGGCGCAGTGACTTAGTTATAAGTTACAGCGCTAGCCAGCCCGCAGCCCGGTTAGAATCTCGCACGAAACAAGTGTTTGTATGGCCTACAAGTAATTGTTACGGGTACTTGTGAAATTTATTTTTGTAAACTCGATACAGGAGAAAAGCCTTGTGTTGTTGTTATTATTATTATTATATAAAAAAATGCTAAGATCCGCGTAATAAAATAAAATGATGTGATGTCCTCCAAGAGGGCGGAAGGTGCTCTTTAAACAAGGTAAGACACTTTTTTTAGTTACGCGTCTGACTTTAGTACTCAATCGTTGTATTATGTTAACGTATCAGTATCGAATATAAACCGATGTTTGTTTTATATTAAAAGCTTCTCGTATTAATCTATTACAGAGCATTATTACTGTATTTTCTATCGCATTAATCACGGGGAGTACTACTCTGAGGAATTGTTCGGACTAATTGCAGCTGCCGAATTTCGCGAAACGCAAGAAAACTCCCGATATCATCAACATCATCTGGACGCTTAAAGGTCCACTACTGGACGTTTTATTAGGAGTTTTCTTTCTCGCACGATTTGTTTGTGATATCGTTTACCACCGGCGATTTTGACGGACTGATACGACTTAGAAACCTGTAAGAAACCACTGGTTACTTATTTTTAAATGGCCGGCATTACACCTACAATTTCCCTGGTGTTGCATTTGTCCATGGGCGGCGGTCAAAACTTACCGCATGCTCATTTGCCTCCTCTTTTATAAAATAGTACAGTGTTACTTTAATAAAAAGAGACATCTTACGGACTGATTTCCATTGGTAACGATTCACATTAGAGTTATATAGTCGTACTGTTACCGCTGTATCACAGATAATCGTAGAATGAAGTGCAGTCGGCCTCGTGAATTTTTAATTATCTGTGTTCCATCCATCTAATTTAGTCCATAAAAGTCCACTACTGAATATAATGTGTTTCCCGCATTGATTGTCTCATAGGGAGGATTTTGCCATAGTTGCCACGCTAGACAGGCGGTTTGGCAACCGCAGGTTTTTATTATTTTGAGTTATTATTAGAAAAATGCTTCTGCAATCTCCTGTCTTTGTTACCTTCTGTCTCCTCTTACGATACCCACGGGACGGATTATCCACTTCCTCATATCGTCCAAAGTCCTCGCCCAGTCGTAGCAAAATCCCCCCCTATCAGCCAATCTATCGGGGAGGCCTAAGTTCAGCAATAGGCTCATATAGGCTATAACGGTAATGGTAATGATAAGTGCGTTATTTTTCGCGTCGATGTTGTCGTCTGATAACAAAATACACAGTTATCATAGAGTAAGGTGTTTTTTGTAATTCGTTTTATTGAATATGTTAAAATTTATGTACTAATATATATTAATTATATAAATATTAATTCGTTATATTGAAGATGTTGACATTTATGTAAATATCCACGTAAATAATCAAACGATTTGAAGAATCAAACCGAAGGCAATAGCCTAGTTTAAAGATTTCAAACCAATACTTCTTACGTGGTAGAGCCATGCTCGAGGAAAGACGACGCTCTGTTAGAATACCATCGTAAAATAGCAGGTTTACGCTATGGTGTTTCTTATGGTGACTGTAAAGATCTGTAGGTCCTTTTTACTGAAACCAAGTTATTCCATCTTAGTCCTCAGGGGTAGCAACGCATCTGCATTTAGATTCTTAGTCGAGGATAGATGGAGATGTTGAACTACAGTATACACTTGCCATTAGGTGTAATGTATGTTCGTTTATGCACCTTAATTCTATAAACAAGTAAAATTAAAAAATACACGTTTTTTAAAATAATATTCTTGCATTGACATCCGAATTTGATATATTCTAAATTTCAAGTTTCCAGCTCATCGGAGAGCTAGTTTGAAATCGATTAATATATTCCACTCGGAACCACAATTTTCTTTTTCATACAGATAGACTTAGCTCCTTTTAACGTTATATTTAGACACTAAACCCGTTTTGACATACTCGTATTAACGTGAGCACGTAAACTCTTTACTGTTGAATATTGGATTTTACCCTGTCGTTATCACTACGTCTGACAGATGGATTGACAGTCCAAGTATCTAACAACTCATTTCTCCTGTAACTTCACTGGATATTTTTGGTTTGATAAATTTTAAATTAACTATCCCACTCCATGACGCAATGGCTTAGCAATGAGTTGCAGTGCTAAGGGCCGCGGGTTCGAATCCCACACGGTACAAGTACTTGTATTGTCGACAAATAGTTTTTCCGGGTTGTTTGCATGTTTGCTTTTGTGAAATTTATGTATGTAAACTGCACCCAAACCTCCAACTACACAATACAGGAGAAAATCTTAATGTATCGTTTTTAACCAAAATTTCACGTCTGTCATATGTTTAGAGGTATTTCTTTAGTTTCCTTTTAAGACATTCACGCTAGAGATAGATTGTGAAACCGCCGCGTGATGTTTTTTATTTATTTGTGCAGTAAGTGTTTATGCTTCATTGAATCTTACATAAACTGTACAGGATCATAAGCAGATTTAACATTACTTTATACTATATACTAGTAATAAATAATACTTTATATGTACATATACATATTTTAGTTGTACGAATAAAAATAACTGTGAAGATGACAATTCAGCAATTTCGTGCTATTCTTATTAGGCGAAATGTGAAACAATATAAGATACCTTAATGTCGCATGAGAGTTGCATTAAGTCATGTCAATATAATTTTATAACTTTGTTTCATGTAAACATTTTTTGGATGCAATAAATAAATAGATGAGATGATCCAGCTTGTCCTTAAAAAAATTAGGATAAAGTACATCAGCATAATCAATGATGGTTAATTAAGAGAACGAAAAGATAATATAAAGGTCAATGTCATCTGCAGATTCTGTTCTCTTGTGCGAAACATAATATACAATAATACAATAAAGTAAAATACGATATCCTTATTTCGGGCATCAAGGACTTAAAAGTAAGAACACTGGCCCATAGCACTTTAACCTAATAATATATTTAAAAAAAAACATAAATATTGTTAATTTTACGTTAAGTTACACTATTTAGTGACCATTATTCTTAGGTGTGTCCCTATATCGGCAATCGGCTACCCCACAGTGTCAGAAATCGGGAGCGAGGAATGTCTCTTTGTATTTTGCAGAAACCTGTAGTACGTATGATTTAAAGTTTGTTGACCTATTAGACTCTAAATATACAGATATCGGATCCTCCTTACGTATTTTTGTCCAAACGGGAGATTTAGAGCTGTATCGTGGACTCAACAACACGCAAAGTTGTACTGCGGTTTTATGAGATTTTGACGGGCCTCGCTCGTTACAGACGAGTCTCGATCGAAGTCTTCTCCCAACAATATTATGTATTTTATTTGTCAAACAATTTTTATTGTTTAACAATGTAGACGTGGTGAATGAACACTTCTCCACAATCAATAAATTCATTAACATCGGCATCGGCGGTCGAGTTCTATTGTTCGCTTAAAAAGGAATTTAATAAGGCCTCCAACGTAAGACGTTAGAAAATTTAAAATCAAGTCTTTGCTCTTCTATATTTTACCTAAATAAATGAAATATGCTCTTGCATCCATCGAATTGGCTTAGGCATTCACATTAATCCTTCAGCAGTGCACCGCTGGCCATGAACCTTTTCTATAATAGGTAGTGTTGTCATTAGTTACCTCTATTTACAACGACTCGGTGCTCACAGCACCAGAAGGTACGCAAAAGGTGCCATGTGATTCCTCTATGAGGTTACTTCTGTTAAAGACATATGCACAATAAACCAACAATTATATTTTACATTATTATTGTTATTACTTTAACCGACATTATTCTTAGAACTTTATGACAACAGTTTCTTTGATAACCTGGCATATCAACCTGTTTAAATATTATTTATTGAGTTATGACTTATTAGACAAATACGCTTTGTCCATTCTTTTTTAATTACCTTTCAACCATTACTTGCGGTTGTCCTCTACTACTACCATGTGCGGGACGGAACAAAGACGTTAAATGTTTAAAATTAATACATGTAAGACACATGAATCACTTTATAATCACTCTTATTAGTAATGTGTTGTCCTTAAATTAAAATGTAAGTAGCCTCCCATGGTTTCCGCGTATAATACTTGACACGGATGTGATGGTGTGATGGTTTTTCGGCTATCATCATACGTCCGATAAAATTTATAACAGAAGATATATCTTATGTATATATGATTTAATATTGATAGTACAAATTATTTTTAATCTGTGCTATCAATGTTATTGGATTTTCCCAGAAGCTCATTGGTACCGGAAAGACCACAAAAGAGTCAGTGTAATTCAGTTAACCGCTCTATCGCGCCGAGATATTCTGCGGGTGACATCAGTATTATCGTTTGTGAGATGATATTTCTTTCACAATTTTATATTGAATATTGCTTCAGCAAAGATATTAAAATATTCATAGTGGTTCTATTATTAAAAATTCTTTATCATTCAAGTTTATATCAATTTACACAAAGTAATTTTGTTTGTGTAGCGTAAATTTAATATATTTTAGTGTAACTTTATGAGTTACCTCTCGGTAAGTTTGTAAGAACATCCACCAATCCATATTGTATCGTGGGTGTCGTAAGAGGCGACAGAGGGACACTGAAACAGATATAGCCAACAGCATATCCCTGATAATAATTTTAAAAAAATGCGGTTTCCAACCGGGCGTGCCAAGCGTGGTGACTATGCTGAAACCCTTCATATAAGGCAATCTATGTTCAGCAGTGGACTTTATAGGCTATAATGAATTAAATAGGTGGGTATACGGAAGTTATAACATTTATTAGTGAATTTAGTTTCGCGATTTGACGATATATGTCGGTAATCACAGAGCATACATTACTTAGGTAAGTAATGTAATTAAAAAGATACCACGGCTTATGCCTTAAAACGTTAATGTCCGGCTTATTTTCTGTAAATAGTTTTAATGTGTTTACGCTCCCGAACCTGCTGAATTATATTTAGTTTTTTTATCGATTAGAACATTCCATGCAGTGAACCCTGGGACTAAGTGCACGCTGTAAATTTAACAAGACAAGACAAGCAATACGGGTTCAATTCCTGTTTACCATTAATAAATTATTAATTGCAATTTAAAGTGCTGATTTATGACGTGCCCGGCGGAAAAGAAAAACATCGTGAGGAAACCTGCATACCGGAGAAAAATCTTTCGTCTTCGAAAGATTTTATATAACTATTAGAGATATTAACTCAGCTAACACCCACTGAGGCAGCTCGGCAGACATTTTCTCATCTTAAAACCCTCACAGAAATGAAAGGAGGCCAGTGTCCTGAAGTGGGACGTATATACAGGCTGTAACTTTAATTTACTTTTACATTGCATATGCATACTGTTATATAACTGCAGTGTTTTATGAGCTATTGGCTGTTATTGACTGTTACAGATACCCAAAAACCAGGAAATAAAACACCTATTTATTTTATGTTTCGAAATTTTTGGGGCAAAATTAAAAAAGAAATTATTGCGAAAAAGCATTTTGAAGTATGTATGTACTTTGACCGCACTGATTGCCTTCGTTTTGAAACGTCATGTCCCGTTCTCATACTTTTCGGGCGATAACTGTTTGAAATAGGTCTCGTCGTGGCTGTGGAATAAATCCAATTTATTTCAAACTCAGTCTAATTGTAAAATAAACGAGACACGACCATGCATGCCAGCTTCATCTAATAGTGGGTACTGGAGGAGTGTCTGTGATTGCATCACTTTCATTTTGACTGCATGGTATGTAAATTATGAGATAGGTATACAGAGCAAGCGCTCGGAAAAAAACTAAGTAAGCGCCAAACAACATTTTTATTTATTTTAACAAAACTTCGTTATGGATTAAAAAACTGGTTTATGAGAACTTAGATATGATTATTTACTATGCCTTAAAAATAATTCCATGAAATTATTCGTAAGAATATTGTGGTGTCATCGAGAAATGTAAATAATTAGAGCCTACTTTTCAATTTGTTTGCGTACCCTAATTTATACATTATTATAGGCGATAGGACAGTGGTTTTCCCACTGCACCCACGGATGGGTGAAGTCTGTATGTCTTTTCATCTGATTACAATGTAGGAGTTTTCAAGGCAAGAGTAAATAGAATTTCGTTAGCTACTCGTAAGTTACGTGCGCGTTATCTTTTTTAGCTGCAACACCACTTAGGTACAATTGAGGTGGCTTACTTATATATTAAAAAAAACTTATATAGAAATCGTAATTTGCAAACTCACTCAACCTGTTTTTACAGAATATAATATTTTATTATTCATTTGGTAAGTCAGTAATTTGGTTATTCAGATAAATTCTACGTAGCTGACCTTAAAACCTAGTCAATTTCAGTTGTTCTCTATTGTTGACAAAATAAACGAACATTAGTTTATATGTTAATTATGATGTAGCATAGGCGATAACTTTGTACAGTCCGATTTAAGTTTGCTGTGATAGCTATTACCTGTGCCTCCAAAATATACTTTAACATAACAGTTTGATACTATTATTCAAAATCTCATGTACCAAATTTCTCTTCGTGCAGTGTAAGTGCGAATTTCGTTGTCGCATAGTAGTTGTGTGCTGGAAGGCTTGTCGTGCCAAATGGGACGTGGCGCTCAAATCGGCTTGCCCTTTGTTATGTAACCTCGCAGCCGGTAACTGAGATGCCTATGGCTGTTTGAGCTAGTTTAATATGATTGAATACGTCACATTACACAGAATAACGTTGTGGATAAATAGAATTAGAAATACAATATTACTATCCACGGTAAATGAATAGAAATGTTAATTACGATTGTGTATTAAAGTTATAGCCGTGAGAGCCGTGGTAGCTCAGATGGTTAACGCTCGCTGTAAATATAACAGAACGCGAGTAACCCGATTTCGATCCCCGCCGGCACCAATGAAATTGTTAATTGCAATTTTAAGTGCTGATTTACCACGTGCTCGGCGGTGAAGGAAAACATCGTGAAGAAACCTGCATGTCTAAGAAATAAGAAAAAAAATATTTCGAAGATATGTGAAGTTTGCCAACACGTATTTGGGCAGCGCGGCGGACACTTCCTTACCCTAAAACCCTCTCAGAATTGGGGGGAGGCCTGTGCCAGCAGTGGGACGTATTTAGGCTGTAACTTTACTTTACTTAATATTTTTAAAGGTTTTTTTATTTATAAAGGTGTTAGTTAGTGATTTATTATTAAAACGCGCAGGTTTGTTAGATGGATTATTTTTCTGCGAGACCCTGTTACATATTTCTACCTCAAAATGGCATGGGTGCACTCCTGTATTTTGGTCTGAGTATAAAGACAGTATTATTATCGTCTGTGAGTCATTCCATCTAAGTCCACTGGCCTGGCATCTGTAGCCATCTTTATTTGGAGTCGGTTGCAGGTGCCTACGGACTGCATACAATTCATTTACCATCAGGTGAACTGTTAATTCGTTTGTCTTTTAAATTAAAAAAAAAAAACTGTGATATTAGCGAACATATCGAATTTGCATGAAGACGAATTTAATAATACCTTGCACTTAAAATACAAGCCACCTTCGCTCACTTCAGTAAGAACAAATAAACGTGCATTTATGTATGCAAGGCACCTGAGAAACTATTCTACTTCTGAAACAGATAGGTATAAAATAGTATATTAAAATACGTAAATGTAAGTTAAAACATGTTGACGAGTTGCAAAGTACGCAGCAGCGTTCGAAGCTTACTAAAATCGTGAATTACAGTTTTAGAAGCCGATTTAGCAAGTACTCAGCGATAAAGGTAAACCTGCACGTCTGAAAATTTTGATTGTTTACTGTCTATCAAAAGTTCATTGCTGTGCAAAGGCTCCAACAGTTTACGCCTCATAGGATCCCCCTATAAGGCGTACACTGTTGGAGTATTTGCCATAGATGTCACGTTTGGCGGCGGGTTGACTTCCGCAGTTTTTTTATAAAATAATTTCGGGTAGTTATCAAGAAGGTGCTGCCGTCTATTTAATTTCTGTTTGTCGCCTCTAACAACATCCACAAGATAATATGAGGCTGCGGATTATTTTCCGACGCCACTACACGGTCTAGAAAGTAAGTCCTCATGTGTTAGAGATTAATGAATATTTAGAGGACGTGTATGTCTGCCAACAAGCATTGGAGTTGCGCAATTTTTCATTAAAAACCTAAAACCCTCTCAGGAATAAGGCGGCCTATGACCTGCATATATAGACTGTTACTTTTGTACTAGGTTGCACTAAAAGTATAGGGAATGGAATATTTCCACTATTCCTGTCATATTAAAATCTTTTTAATTACAAACTACTTGGTTTTAAAAATCGAATACCATTTATTTATTTAAAAAAAAGATTCTCGGTCTTGTTACAAGGTTTTGTCAAACTTTCAGTCGTTGAGAAAATGGAATTCACTAGAGAAAATTCAAGAGCGATGATTTATTATGACTTTCTAAGTGGTTTAACACAAAAACATTGTGTTGACCGGATGATTTCTGCATTTGGTGATGAAGTCCCATCTAAAACCACAATTCATGCTGAATTTCAACGTGGACGTGTCAAGCTCAGTGATGATCCCCGTCAAGGTCGTCTAAAAACTGCAGTCACCCAAGAAAACGTTGATGCTGTGCGTAAGCTGATTGAGGAAGATCGACATGTGACATACCGCAAAATTCAGGCAACTTTAGATATTGGCATGAGTCAAATACAAATAATCTTGCATGAACAATTAGGTGTAAAAAAGTTGTTTTCCCGATGGATACCGCATTCGCTCTGTGAAGAGCAAAAAGCGGCTCGCGTTACTTGGTGCGTCAGAACTCTCGAAAGATTCCACGCAGGATCCTCAAATGCTGTATACAACATCGTATCAGGTGACGTATCCTGGACATACGCGTACGAACCCGAAACAAAAAACCAGTCACGAGTTTGGGTGTTAGTTAAAGCCCACAAAAATTGTTCGTTCACGGAGTGTTGCAAAAAAAAAATGGTGGCCACGTTTGTCTCCAAAACCGGCCATGTTACAACTATTCCTCTTGAGGCACAAAGAACGGTTAATGCAGAATGGTATGCTAGCATTTGTTTGCCAAAGGTCGTTTCTGAACTCCGTAAAGAGAACTGCAACCGCCGCATCATCCTCCATCACGACAATGCGAGTTCTCACACTGTACACAGAACAAGAGAGTTTTTAATGCAAGAAAACATAGAATTATTAGACCATCCGCCGTACAGCCCCGACTTAAGCCCTAATGATTTCTATACTTTCCCTAAAATAAAGAATAAATTGTGTGGACAGAGATTTTCATCACCTGAAGAAGCTGTGGCGTCCTACAAAACGGCCATTTTGGAGACCCCAACTTCCGAATGGAATGGTTGCTTCAATGATTGGTTCCATCGTATGGAAAAATGTGTCAAATTTCGCGGAGAATACTTCGAAAAGCAATAAATACATTTTTAAATAGTAATGTTGTGTCACTTCCTTGATTTCCGAAATTTTCAGTGCCGCCCTCGTAGATTCAAGTTTCTTTGATTGTCTGGGTTTTTTCCATGTGCTTTTTAATATTAAAACACCACCAGTAATATTTTTTTGAGATTGTTCCTGTCATATTTTCCGCTAAAAAGAACCCCTTTGTCGTATCCCCTCAGTTTCAAGGCACTCCCCTTGTTGCCTCAGCCAGTATCGGAATCCTCGGCGTCGACATATCGAGTGACGTGCAGTTTCGTGGTCACTTGGAAGGGAAGGCCAAATTGGCCTCTAAAAAGCTTGGCGTGCTCCGCAGAGCGGGACACTATTTCATGCCGGCACACCGCCTGCAACTTTACAAGGCGCAGGTTCGGCCGCACATGGAATACTGTTCCCATCTCTGGACTGGGGCTCCCCAGTACCAGCTCCTTCCACTTGACCACATCCAGCGCAGAGCGGCTCGAATCGTCGACGACCGAGTGCTTTCCGATCGGCTCGATTCACTGGCGCTGCGAAGAGATGTTGCATCTCTTTGCATTTTCTTTCGCATATACCATGGAGAGTACTCTGAGGAATTGTTCGGATTAATCCCAGCCGCCAAATTTCGTGAACGCACTACGCGGCAAACGTCCCGATACCATCCACACCATCTGGATGCTTGGCGGTCCACCACTGTACGTTTCAAAAGGAGTTTTCTTCCGCGTACATCCTCTCTGTGGAATAATTTACCACCGGCGATTTTTCCGGACCGATACGACCTGGGGACCTTCAAGAAAAGAGCTTACTCCTTTCTAAAGGGCCGGCAACGCACCTGCAATTCCCCTGGTGTTGCAGTTGATCATGGGCGGCGGTAGTCACTTAACATCAGGTGAGCCACATGCTCGTTTGCCCCCTCTTCTATAAAAAAAAAAATATTAAAAGATTTTAATATGACAGGAACAGTGGAAATATTCCATTCCCGATACTTTTAGTGCAGTCTATGTATCAAGATATCTAGAAACCACATTTTGTAATAATGCCGAATGTATCCCATTTGTTTTTGTTTCAAGTTCATTGACATTCAGGGTGAAGGGTGGAATGCAATACATTTATACTTAGATCGTCTAATCTAGACTAACCCTTCGCCCTGTCCCCTGTTGTATAGTAAGAGCTAGAATGTTGTTACCCTTACAATTCAAATTTATTTATTTATTTATTTATTTATTGACACACCAACAGCATAACATACAAAACATTACAATAATCTTCGTCTTATAAATAGTTTGGTATGCATGCCAATTACTGGTGCATACATCACTCTCGTTAGAAGACATTAAATTTGAATTTAAAGTACTAATTTTATTTTCTGCTCTCTATCTTATTACCCCTTTCCGTTCATTTCGTTGTTCTTGGGGCCGGTTGCGTCAACAGGCCTAATCAGCGAAGGCCTATCTGTAGGAACGCACTATTGAGATCATTGAGCTTGGTGCTGAGGGCCTCCAGCGATTCTGCTATAATGACTATATATCGACAAATCGATGATAAAAAATGTATTTGCCATTGATATTGATATTTGTATCCTTTCAGCAGTGAAGAGTTTCGGAGATATCACCTCAGTTGGATAGATTTCATACTCTGATAACCATGATACCGACAGTTCGAGACACCACTGACGGGCACCGCCCTTAATTTCGACAGAACCAAAGGTTTTCTCATAGTCCACATACAAAAGGCAAAGGCAAAGTAGAAGATTGCAAATTGGTCCCCATTGTCGGTTTCGATATTTTACATCTGGCGTAAACGAGAAACGGTATGACCAAAACCGTCATCTATAGCAAGCCATGAAATCCTTCTGAGGTTTGTAGTAGTCGCCTCTTACGACACCTACGAATCGCAATTGGTTGATAGATTTTCTTATACTACACGACTTTACTTATCTTTGCTTGTATTGAATATTATAACGAATCATTTTTTAAAATGATGCTATTCATATTGAACGAGTCGGAATTATTTTCACTCGAATACTTCTTAAAATGAACGCGATGTAAACAACGGAAGGCAGCCGATGTTATGCAAGAAATCATTCAGATTTAAAGCCTGTTTCATACAATCAGCTTTTTCATTCTACATAGTACAATCCTGGCAGTCGACGAGCGATTCACACTCGATTGGTTTATTTAAAAGCTTTTCAGAATGTTTATTCGATATGAGAGAAACGCAAGTATCTCGGAAGTATCTCAGAACGAAGATTCTTTCGTCAGATGTTTTTACATGTACTTTAAAATGTAATCCTTTTAATCAGTTTATATTTCAATATGAAGTATAAAAATTAAATACAAAACTCTTTCTTTTACCTATTTTTAAAAAGACATTAGAAATAGCTGTCGTTTCGGTACTTTTCGGTATTTTTTTAAGTAATTCAATTATCCACCTCTAAGGTCAACTACTGGTCGAAGTGGATAAGTGTTTGTTTGTGGTTTCAAATACCGCACATAACAACTACGATAGCCATTAAAAAAATCGGCCCACCTGCGTTTTTGCCGCAAATCACGTTTTTCTAAAGCAGAACCAATCAAAACATTTAAGTCCTGAAATGTTTTATTTAACTTGTTTATTTACACCAATTTAATCACAGTTACAACATCAAAATGATTTTTTGAAAGTAATTTACATTTAAAAACCAAAATCTTTAATTTTTCACGATTATTTTTATTTTCAGTACGCTCTAGTTTTTATGTATTGAACTTTATGTACACAATTGTTGCAATTTAATATTGCGTATTCCCTCCTCTTACTCGAATGACAGCCTGCATTCGCCGTTTCAATGACCTTATCAAGATTTTGATGGTCTCTTGAAGGATTCGGTTCCATTCTTCCCTAATGGCGGTTTCAAGGTCCCCTAATGTTGTAGGGACTGGATTACGGGCTCCAACCTTTTGTTTTAGGGTATCCCACATGTGCTCTACAGGGCTTCTTGCTGGCCACGACATAACCCGAATGGCGACCTCTTCAAGGTAATCGATTGTGATGCTCGTTACGTGTGGTCGTGCATTATCATGCATTAATTCAAAGGTCTCTCCAATATAGCCGGCGTATGGCACCACATGGTCTTCTAAGTTCTCTGTGATGTAGCGTGCTGCAGTTAAATCACCTCTTCGTATGAAAACCAGCTCAATGCGTCCAGTCAAAGATATCCCAACTCAAAACATTACAGAGCCTCCACCATAACTGACAGTTTCTCTTATGCAACACTGGGTATAACGTTCACCTGGTCGTCGCATGACATTGCGGCGTCCGTCAGAACTGTATAAAGTCTTTCGACTCTCATCACTAAAAAGAACTTACTCCCATTGACCTATAGTCCAGTTGATGTGGTTACGCGCAAATTGAAGTCTGGCTTGTCGATGAGCTGTGGTCAATTGTGGTCTTGTTGCTGGCTTGTGAGGTCTTGTATGTCTTCCAGATCCAGATCTTCTTCGATACTGCCTAGTCTCGAGAAAACTTTGGTAAACTCGTCGCACTGCAGAACGGCTCAGATTTGACCTCCTGGCCACGACACATTGACTTAAGCCTTGTTGCAGCAAAGCCACAACTTGGGCCGTCTCAGCTTCAGTAGCGTCCATTATTTTTAGACAAAGTAATCAAAGCTACAGCCTCAGTAAATAAACTTAACGTTATTAACGAGAAATCCCTACAAAAGTCTGTGTCGGACTGAAATAACGGTTCGAATTTGTTCTGACGTAAAACAACGAAATCAGCACTCAACAGTATTTCTGTATAAAAAATTGTAAAGTACCTTCAAGTGCAATAAGATTTACGACAAACAAGGTGTCAAACATCATATCCGACCCTCAAAATAAAAAACAAATGTGTGAAACAGCTTTTAAGTGAAACAATCGATAAATTTCAAACAAAAAATGGTCCCTTTCCGACTCTTCTATTCACTTCTGCAACATATATTTGCTTTGTCAGTCTTTCCGCATTCATTCTTTCTACATGACCAAACCACCGAAGCATTCCTTTCTTAATCCTAGTCACCGCATCATCTTGCAAACCACACTCTTCTTTTATCACACAGTTTCTCACCCTGTCACTCAGATTCAGCCCTAACGTACTCCTTAGCGACCGCATTTCTACTGCATTTATCCTACTCTCGTGCTTCTTCTGCCACACCCAACTTTCACTACCATACGTTAAAGTAGGGACTAATAAAGCACTGTGAATTGCCATACGTGCCTTTTTTGACACATTCTGACTTTTCACAATAGAGTGTAGAGCCCCATTTACTTTATTTCCTGCATTCACTCGTCGTTCAATATCCTTATCATATCTCTCATCCCTGCTGAATACACATCCCAAATATACGAACTCATCCACTTGTTCAATTAACTCTCCTTCTATTCTTATTTCACATACGTTTTGCTTTCATCTCTTTCAAAAACTATCACTTTCGTCTTACTTGCGTTCACTTTCATTCCCCTTTCTTTTAATGACCTGATCATTAATGTAACCATCATTTGCAACTCGGCCGCCGACGACGCAAGTATGACTTGATCATCGGCGTGCAAAAGGCATTTGATAGTTAACTCACCCATTCTTAACCCGCATTCTTCAACTTTCAAATTTTCCAAACAGCTGTCCATAAATAGGTTGAACAGCTACGGGGAAGCTACACAGCCCTGTCTGACACCTTCATGGATGCCAAACCAGTCCGAGTAGACCCCGTTGATTCTAACACAAGCACTCGAGTCCCTATACAGAGACGTTAATGCCTGTATCAAACCAGCGCTCAACCTAAATGCGTTCAGCGTTTGCCATAACACATCCCTGTCCACTCTGTCATAAGCCTTTTCCAAGTCCATGAACGCACAAAAACTTTTTGGTTTTTCGCCAAAAACTTCTCCGCGATCATGCGCATGGAAAAGACTTGATCTGTACACCCCATTCCCTTTCTAAATCTCGCTTGCACATCCCAAATTTTTTCATCAGTTTCTTTCATAACTCTTTCAATTAGTACCTTAGCATACAGTTTTCCCACAATGCTAAGAAGGATGATACCACGGTAGTTTTTACAGTCCTGCTGTGACCCTTTTCCCTTACATATTGGGACTATCACGGCTTTGCACCAGTCTCCCGGTACCCGCTTTAGTTCCCAAAATAAATTAAACAAGATGTACAGCAGGCCTGCCACCACGTCCTCTTCAGCCCTTAGCATTTCGAGTGAAACTCTATCATATCCGGCTGCCTTACCTACTTTCATACTTTTCATTGCTTTCATTATTTCATCTATACTTATCTCCCTATCTCTTTCATCTTCTTTTTCATTTAGTTTCGGAATTTCTATTTCATTTAGTTCACAATTCTCCTCACTCAAAAATTCGCTTTCAAAATATTCCTTCCATCTCTTTAGACTCAACGATTCATCATTCAGGATACAGCCATTCTCGTCTCGTATCGCATTCAATCTAGGCTGTTTTGAAAGTCCCCTGGTATTTCTTACGAGTTTCCAGAACATTTTAATATTTGCCTGGAAGTTATCCGATATTCTTCTATCATTCTTATCCGTTCTTTCTTGCTTTTTCCTTTCAACTAATTCTTTTACTCTCTTATTTAAACGTTTAAACTCTGCCTTTTTTCTTTCATTCTCATCATTCTTACCGCCAGTATTACCAGCTTTGGTCGCTAGTAAATCTAGCCATGCCCTCTTCTTTGCTTCAACTTCCATACGTACCTCATCATCCCACCATAACGTATTGTATTTCCTTTCATTCGTTCTCTTACTAACACCACATACTTCGGTAGCTGCATCCACTAAACCTTTCTTAACATTATGCCACACATTCTCCAAGTTTAACTCATTCACACACAACTCATCCAAATTACTTATTTTCTCCCTAATTCGGCATAAGACCAGGTAGTGGTCCGTCCCTACGTTGGACCCCCGGTAAACCCTTCTATCCACCACTGCGCTCCTCATTCTTTCATATATATATATATATATATATATATATATATATATATATATATATATATATATACTGGGTGGTTGAAAAGAAACTCCCTATCTTTATTTCGTTGTAAACTTTACCAGCTTCAACCAATTTCATGTAGTCTTATGTAATTTTTTTCTTTCCAGATTGAGAATTAGGTAAATGTCATAAAATGGCTCATGGGGGATTGTCAATGCAAGAGCGAGCGTAAATTGCCTCTCGCTACGAAGTGTGGCAATCAATAGTGGAAGTGCAAAGGTGGTGGCGGAATTTCAACGGACCTCATGCTGTTTTGGGTCCAAAAACCATTAAAAACTGTCATTCAAAGTTGATGAAAACTGGATCAGTGGCAGATAGTAAAAGAACCGGCCGTCCTTCAACATCAAGATCAGAAGAAAATATTAAAATTGTTCGAGAGATGTTCACAAGAAGCCCCTACAAGTCAACACGTCAAGGAGCTCGTGAGAGCGGACTTACACGGCATACTGTAATGACAGCCCTTAAGTCTTTCAGCTTTCGTCCTTGGAAGCCACATTACTGCCAAGAAATAACTCCAGAGGACTGTGATCGCCGGATGGAATACGAAGAGATTATGCTTGGATGGCATAGAGATTGGTCAGAACTGTTTGAAAACGTTGTCTGGACTGACGAGGCAATTTTTCATGTTGGGGGCTTTGTTAACCGTCATAACTATCATTATTGGGCAGAGTTTGACCCCAAAATAACTGCTCAGAAAATGCAAAACCGTCCGAAGGTAACAGTTTGGTGTGGTATGACATCAAGTCAAGTTATTGGCCCTTTTCTTATGAGGGAAACAATGAATGGAGAGCGCTATCTCAACCTGCTCGAAAATAGAGTTTGGCCAGCTTTGTCAACGTTTGATAACATTAAAAATATGATATTTATGCAAGATGGAGCTCCACCACACTTCGCATCGAATGTCCGACAGTGGCTGCATAACCGCTTCCCAGGGCGTTGGTTAGGTCGTCGCGGACCACACGAATGGCCTGCTCGTAGCCCGGACCTCACGCCATGCGATTTTTTCCTGTGGGGTTGGGCAAAAGATGAAGTCTATCGCTCAAAACCTCGCACTCTTGATGAACTGGAAGTAAGAATTTAGCAAGTGCTAACAAACGTACCTCAACACTTTCTACAAAAGTCCGTAGCAGATATTCCAAGACGTTTGCAAAAACTGGTAGAAAATACTGGCGCTTATATTGAATTCTGAATTTTTCTGATTTTTTTAAAACTCACATTGTACAGTTTTATTTGCTTAGTGGTTTGACAAATTAATGTAAAAAATTAAAATCTTATAAACAAATAAAGATAGGGAGTTTCTTTTCAACCAACCTGTATATATATATATTAGGCAAGATTATATATATATATATATATATATATATATATATATATATATATATGTATATATATAATATTGTCTCCGGGTTACATGCCGTGACTTAATTTTACCTCTAATCAACGTAGTTCCATTTGTAGATCCCCTAAGATTATATTCAGATGGATCGAATTGTTCACTACAGATTTTTATTCTATATCCGCCATGGAAACGCATACGCTGGCCGTAATATGAGCGAGCTTGTTGAATTTGGTACGTTCCCAGGGCGAACAAAATCAGATCTTTCATTTCTAATATTGGAAAATATAAAATGTTATCCCTATCTGCAGCAATATTTTGAAAGTAGGATGTGCGTCAGTTCATATTTCGATCTTCAACCATATTAGCCAGATTATTTTCGAAATTCATTCGCTGCCTAATTATTTCTAATATTTCTGTGGCATATATATTATCTACAAAGCGAACACCAAACCTGTTTAACAGAGCCGCTGCTATTTGGAAGTTTTGCATCATATGTGGTAGAGACCTATGGAAATATTTTAAAATCTCTTTTAAAATCTCCATTCACGGCCTCTACCACCCATCTGCAAATTGTGACACAGCGACTCCGATTGGCTTGAGCAGTAGTGAGTTGGTGTTCACCTTCTATCAAAGATTCTGGCATATATGGTTTGTACCCACATCCTTTTAACAAACTTATACTGTCTCTGAATCCCCTATCCAAGATAAATATATAATTCTCTCTAAAATATGATCTTAAGGCAGAGCTCTCACTGAACAAATTGGTCATTATTTCTGCATCTGATGTAGTTGCTTTGTATGGGCCAAAACAATCAACAATATATCCATCACATGCGACAATCATGAATGGTTTTAATAAGTTTCTATATTTGTGAAGGGAGTAACTCTCTTTTTGGAACATGTAGTTTGAACTTTTATTTATGTATATATATATGTTTCATCACAAATTACAATAGCATTTGTGTTGTTTTCATTTCCATAAAGACCATGAGGTATTGTTAACTTGTGCTCCAGCAGTTGCTCTCGCGTTAAATGGTTTATTCCCAAGTTTTGGAGCACAGAATCTTGGAACAAAATCTCTCTTATTTTGTCTATAAAATTCTCTAGTGTTCTGCTTGGCACTTGTACTAAAGTGGCAATTCTATCATCGGAATCCCCTGTCCTCATCTTCATTAAAAGCGCTGCTAGGCCTAAGCATCCTTTTCGTGCTTCATTTATACGCGGAACTTCTTCTAATATACTGTTGAACTTTTCTTTGGTAAGTCCAATCCAGTATTCGAATATTCTGTCATCCATTTCAAGAACATTTTCGAAGTCCAATATTGTATTAACTTTAATAAAAGAAAATACATGTTGCACTTGGTCTGCAGTAAATGTGTCCAAACTATTTGCAGAATCATATAAAGTCTCCCTTAAATTGCTACTTAAATGCAAACACAACCTAGTTTAGGTATGTAGTAGTTGTGATTGCTTAGAACTATAGCACGGAGTTTGTCACTGATGCCATGCAATGTGGTACTGTTACAATGGCTGAAAACACGATTGTTGTTGTTAGCCGCTCTTCTATAATCTGGTAAAGTTAATCCATTTAGTGCGCGACTCACTTCTTCATTTGAAACAGATGGCTGCACCTCTGCTACTACAGGCATATCTGCTGTTGACGACTCCTGAGTTGCAGATTGCAGTCTGTTAACATCATGGGTACGACGGGCCTCTCTTTGAGTGCGCAACCAACAAGGGTGACATACCTTATCAGTTTCTGTAACCTAGAAATAAAAAAATACTTTACTGAGAAAGCTGATCAATTTCTTTTTAAATAAAATGTGTGGGAAAACAGGCATATCATTATTTTACATGGTAGAGTCATGCTGCAGTTATATTAACATTATAGTTGTAGCACGAATGGGTCGGCTCGACCGGGGAGGACCACGCTCTCACAGAATACCAGAGTCAAATAGTAGCTTAAAGCTGCTGTGTTTCGTATGGTGAGTGTAGAGAACCGGAGACCCTTTTTACTGGAAGGAAACGAGGCATTCCACCTAAGTCCTCACGGGTGACAACGCATCTGCATTTTGTTTCGTGATCGAGGACAGATGTAGATGTCCCTGGGCCACAGCAACCACTTACCATCAGGTGGACTGTGTGCTCGTTTGTCACCCTATTCTATAAAAAATATCAGTAAAACCCTTTTGAATATATTCTAATACACTGCCATTCAGGTTTGATTAGCATATTTTTTATAGCGTAGGGAGACAAACGAGCACACAGTCCACCTGATGGTAAGTGGTTGCTGTGGCCCATAGCATCTACATCTATCCTCGATTACGAATCAAAATGCAGATGCGTTGTCACCCGTGAGGACTAAGATGAAATGCCTCGTTTCCAGTAAAAAGTTTAACGTCTTACTAATCTGCTATTTTCACTAACTCTATATTTTTTATGGTTAAATAAATATTGAAGAAAATTGAAACATGAAATCTTCCTGATAACAACTGTAAATTAATTATAAAACCAAGCGTGGCAACATTCTCCTATTAGAAAATCTACGTGGCAGCCAATCTTCAGCAGTAGAATTTATAGGCTTGTAATGGATGTATAAAAAGAACACCCACACTAGTATTTTCTTGTGTGCCATGAAGTAATTTTACACACATGGACAAACACCCAGAACCACCAAATTATATATTTTTTGGCCACATCCAGAACCACCAAATTATATATTTATAGGCCATACTGTTGTGTTTGTATAATAAATTGTGGAGTAGTTGCAGCCTGTCAGTCTTAGAATAAACGGTGACGGCAAGATTCGAACACACGGCCCGCAGTGCCGAGTCCAAGTGCCGCTTAGTCGCTATCGAGCGTTACCGAGCCGTCAAATAAAGTTAAAGTTACAGCCTATATACGTCCCACTGTTGGGCACAGGCCTCCTTTCATTTCTGAGAGGGTAGGGCAAGTAAGTGTTTGCCGCGCTGTACCAATGCGCCTTGGAGAACTTCACATGTCTTAGAATTCATTTTTAATTTTTATTTCTCAGATATGCAGGTTTCCTCACGATGTTTTCCTTCACCCCCGAATGCGTGGTAAATTAACACTTAAAATTGCAATTAATAATTTCATTGGTGCCGGCGGGGATTGAACCCGGGTTGCTCGCGTAATGGGACTTTACAGCGAGCGCTAACTATCTGAGCTACCACGGCTGCCGTCAAATATTTGAACACAATTAAAAAACAGAAATAGAATTAAATCTGCGGTAATTTCCAAACTCATTTAAAATCGTTTTGTTAATGGCGATAGTTTTCTAGTTAGAGTAATAATCTTCTCTGTCTTATTTCCGAAATTTTCTGCAGCTTTAATACTCTCGTATATTTCATTAGTACGTTCGAAGTTGAATTAACGACGCTCATAACTTGATAATTAATCTGGAGGTTTAAGTTTAATTACGTACAAGACATCTGGTACAGTATAGATAATTCGCCTGACGAGCTTGACGATTATGGCTCCCTACTGTAAGAAGGTCCGTGTTCAGCTTCGGACAGGCTAATGAAGAGAGAAGGTGAACAATCAAGCAAGTTTTAAAAAAAATGGAATTTAACATTGTTTAAATAGAATAAGGGTGACTAGCCAGCACACGGTTTACCTGATGGTAAATGGATACTGTGGCCCACAGACTTCTACATCTATTCTCGATTAAGAATCAAATGTTTAAAGATGATTTGAAGCGACAGTAGCCTAATGGCAGGGCGCGGACCGCGAACTCAATAAGATCGTGGGATCGAATCCACCATTCGACTACTGGCGTGAACCACTCGTAACGCAAGCAATTTAAGCTTACCACGAGTGGTTAAGGGGAATATTAGTAATGTTGATAGCATTGTTAATATTCTTAATTTAAAAAAAATGTCTTGTCACCCCTACGGACTAACATGGGATTCCTCCTATCTAGTAAAGAAGGTCTCCGGTTCTCTACACTGACCATACGAAATACAGTAGCAGTGAGCTGCTATTTACGCTGGTATTCTGTGAGAACGAGGTCCTACCCCAGTCGAGGCGGTCTATTCGTATAACCATTATATAGCTGTAGCATGACCATACCGTGTATAAATATTTAATTGTGGGAAAATTTCATGAATGCAAAACATGAAAATCAAAATAAGATATTTAAAAAGTTAAAGCCGACTTCAAAGAAGTAAAAAATGACATATACCTATGTATATATGTAGCTTAAGAAGTCTGTGAATACAGAAGTATTAAAGTATATACAGAATATAATACAGGCGTAGTATACAGAAGTATTAAAGTCTTCACTTCCGAAGGACACAATTGTGTTGAAATTATTTTATTCATTTAGTTCTGTAAAGGTGGAATTTACATTTTATCAATTTTCTAATTTGTTACTGCAACCGTCACTGAAGTATTTGATGAAAAAGAATAATTGAAATCGGTTTACAATCTACAATGACATTCAGAATAAACATAGAAAAGGGGGAAAAAGGGATCACAGTAGAATTGAGAAGCTTGGTACGTATATATTATATTTTTTCTTTAAACCGCTCAAATATTTTACTCTAGCTGACATAGTCGTTGTGTTGAAAAATGTAATGCAGCATCGTGCTTACAGAAAGCTCGCTTGCAACAATGTCGTATCTCATTTTTATTTTTATATAACCACAACAAGGTACAATGACACGAAAAATGCAAGTAAGTAGTTTAAAGATAATTTTTTAAATAATTTGAACTTACATTAAAGATGAATTTGTATCGTTATAACTTAAGAAAACCTGTATTATCAAACGGATTAAAAAAATTTTTAGGATTTTAGAAATCGAAATTTTGTAGGTAATGTATTTTATTTTTTGCCTTTTCCATTAATTCGTATACAAAGGCTAAAGTCATCCGTTTTAATACTAGGTGCAGACTATGTTAATCCAAGTAGCATTCTGTTCACGAAGGGGACGAGGGATTAGTCGATGGCCGATCTAGGTAGAAACACGATTCTACTACTAAACCTACGTCGTAAAAGTCATTCACTGTAAACGCTTTTAGAATGACACTAAATTTAATGGGTATTGCAGAAAGAATTATACGATGTGGGTATGTTACAACTTTCAATATGACCTCACCTTAAATACTTATAAAAAGATTAAACTTCGAATGGATTGTATTTCTTACACTCAGAAATTGGAAGTGACGCAATAACCAAGCTATAATCATACGCTCACACGTACACATTTAAAATCATTTTTTAGGATAGGGTGACAGTGCTCGAAACAGTCCACCTGATGTTAAGTGGTTGCTGCGGCCCATAGACATCTATATCTATCTTCGATTACAAATCAAAATGCAGATGCGTTGTCACCCGTGAGGACTAAGATGGAATGCCTCGTTTCCAGTAAAAAAGGTCTCCGGTTCTTTACACTCACCATACGAAACACAGCAGCATTAAGCTACTATTTTACGCTGGTATTCTGTGAGAGCGTGGACCTTACCCGTTCGAGCCGACCCATTCGTGCTACAACAATACTACTAAAATAACTGCAGCTTGGTTCTACCACGGATAAATATAACAGCATAATAAACAAAACAGCACTGAACTTGTACGATGTGATAAAGAAGGAAAAAAGATAGATGTGCGCCTGCGTGCGTGTCCAGAAGTTGAGCTTGGTTTCAGCATCATTTGAATTGTATGCAGCGTTTCGTCTATCTTTCTCTGTTAGCCTGACCTTACAAAACATTTTCTTTTAGGTAAGAGGAGCCGTATGTCAACGCCTTAAGATAATTCATTGCCGAATTTCGGCTCGTGGGTGCAGTAACAGGGGACTATAAGATATGCCAGAATTCTTTTATGGCTTACGATAGATGGTGGTAGAACCTAGGTAGCGAGACATAAAATACCCGTACCGGCGAAGAGAAGCGTCAAAGGTGCGTCGAGATGTGTGGAACTGTGATCCGCATGCTGAATCTTCCCCACAACCGGAGAAGTCCATATCCAGCTTTTACGTGCTGATGATGAATTGATGAACAAATAGAATATTGTGCATTTTGCATGAAACAAGTGATGAGAAAATGTGAAAGTTCCTATTGCTGAAAAGCTGAAATGACCACAGTTTTGACTGGATGAGACAATCCCAAATACAGAAAAAATGACAATATGGCGAGTGAAATTTTCAAAAACATTTTTATGGAATAAGGATGACAAACGAGCACTCAGCCTACCTGATGGATGGTAAGCGGATGCTTACCATCCATCAGGTGGGCTGAGAATTGAGAATAAATTTAGATGTCCATAGACATCTACATTTATTCTCAATTAAGAATCAAAACGCAGATGCGTGGTTACCCCTGAGGACTAAGATGGAATGCCTCATTTCCAAAAAAGGTCTCCGAATCTCTACACTCACCATATGAAACACACCAGTATTAAGCTGCTATTTTTGCTGGTATTCTGTGAGGCCCATTTAACTTAAGACTTTATAAAATGTGAGCCGTCTTCAAAAATTAAAAAGAATAAAATAATTTACACATAATATCTTCTTTATTCGGGCTAAGACGTAGTGTGTAGTAGTATGTAGTATTAACGACCCGACTTCAGAAGATATTACGTGAAAACTATTTTATATTTTTAGTTCTTTGATGCCGATATTTACTTTGTATAAAGGAACTACTAAGGACAATCACTAGCTCGAATGTCGTCTAAATAGTTACAGTAAAGTAGTAGTAGTCTAAGTAGTTACATTAAAAACTTCATCACTATTTTGCCACTCTTAAGGGTAGAACCAACAATCAAAATTGATTCATAGTTGACAAATATATACTACATACGTGATAGACGATAAATAATATGTGGTAGAGCCACGCTGCAGCTATATTATAATTATAGCACGAATGGGTCGGCTCGACCGGGGAAGGACCACGCTCTAACAGAATACCACTTTAAAATAGCAACTTAATACTGCTGTGTTTCGTATGGTGAGTGTAGAGATACGGAGACCCTTTTTTACTGGAAACGAGGTAGTCCGTCTTAGTCCCTAGGGGTGACAACGCGTCTGTGATTTGATTCTTAATCGAGGATAAATATAGATGTCTATGGGCCACAGCATCCACTTACCATCAGGTGAACTGTGTGCTGGTTTGTCACCCTTATTCTATAACAAAAATACAAAAAGTACTTATCGTAGAATTTAGAACCTGCTCCTTTTTTAAACCAGCTAAAAAGCAGGAGAAACAGTTAACACTGTATGTTGACTAAAAATTATGCTAATTATTATTTTGTACAAGCTCGTCGGTTAAGGGTACTCCTAATTTGGCCCGTTTTCAATAAATCGCCAATTTGGTCGACAAATTTTCGCCTAGGACGTCCCTTTCCGACTCTGCCATTCACTTCTGCAACATAAATTTTCTTTGTCACTCTTTCCTCATTCACTCTCTCCACATGACCAAACCACCACAACCTCCTTCACATCCATACGCGTATGATGTGAAGAGGCGAGAGAGGTGTGTCAGGATCGTGCCAAATGGAAGTCTGTAGTCTCTGTCTACCCCTCTGGATGAGAGGCGTGAGTGTTTATATATTATATGTATATATTATTTTGTTTTATTATTACCGTAGAGTCCAAAACAAATAGCTACTTGTTATAAGGGTCACTTTGCGCATATTCATGAATCCTTGTCCACTCATTCTCACCATTAAATAACCGTGTTGATATTCACACAAACACAATATGTGATGCCGCATTGTTATTACATTTCTTGACATACTACCAGATACATCACCTTAGTCTCTTCTTTAGGTATTTTGTGAGAATGTGGTCTCTCTCTCTCTCTCTCTCTGTCTCTGGTATGGTCAACGGTAACAAGCGAGGGTAAATAATAATAAGCCTTAAAAATCCCCCGATTGTTTAAGTAGTATAGAGTACTTCGAAAGGCATCTAGCTTAGAAAATTTATATGACGTAAAGTCGTTACTAAGAAGTATTCATTTGTTTAAATAGTTTAAAGAGTATTTTGTAACACAACATAATTGTGAGGTATCGACACCTTTGAACTGTAGCATGGATCTACTGCGGATTACAGAAACGACGTCATTTAAGTATAAATACAAGTTGCAACTACTTGCTTTTAATTTAAACTTTAAAGCTCGACGTTGCGGGCGCTTAACACCACCCATGGTCAAGGAGGGGGACTGAGATGTTTGACGACCCGAAGGCTACCTTCTACTTTTGAATATAAATCTATGGTCCGATCTACGTAGAACAAGCTTACAGTATCTTGAAGTATTGTACTAGTGTGCTTGGATTTAATTTTATTATTTATAGGATCACAAACAGATAATAGCAGCCAGCTATCTTCTCTATTGAAACTAATGTTTTTAATTTGAATAGCCTCGCAAATTATTCGTGGTATAATATCTATGTAATGGTCAGAATGATCCTGAAACATGTTTTTACATTCTGCAAAGTTGTATATATATATATATATATATATATATATATATATATATATATATATATATATATATATATATAATATGTTGTAGCGCCACGCTGCAGCTCTATTATGGTTGTAGCACAAGTGGGTCGGCTCGACCGGGGAAGCACCACGCTCTCACAGAATACTAGCGTAAAATTGCAGCTTAATACTACTGTGTTTCGTATGTTGAGTGCAGAGATCCGGAGACCGTCTTTTACTGGAAACGAGGCATTCCATCTTAGTCCTCAGGGTCACAACGCATGTGCATTTTGATTCTTAATCGAGGATAAATGAAGATGTCTATGGGCCACAGCATCCACTTACCATCAGTACTGTTCGGAAAAAAAAGACTTACTTAATAAATTACATGCTCTAGGTAGCAGTAGGATCCGCTTTACTGCTTAGGAGTCCGTCTGGTTAGGTATCCAGACCACCCTCTTACCAATTTTTCAGCGATTCGTGTACTTCTGTGTTTGGGTCTGAAGGGCAAGAGCCGGTATAATTACAGCCTCTGAGGCATTCCATCTTAGGCCTTGATGGTGACAACGAAGTTGTAATTTTCTTAGTTTAATGTTTGTAGCAGGTACGCTGCCGTAACCACTCTTGTTTTCTTTAATCTAACGGACGTTAGGCGTATCCAAAAACACTAATACAAATATATATTTTGTTTGCGAAATATGTACCTACACTGGAAAATAAAAATTTACACAATAAACTAAATAAAGGTTCCACAAGCATCGCAATTACAGACAAGGGAGTACGTTGACCCATTGTGGCGTGTTTCACAGACATGAATTTTTATCTCCTTCCATATTTGGTATTTATTTTGCAATACTTTCATGTATTTTTTTCAATTGTAAATGTAAACAAAATAAACAATTTTAATAATATTTTCTGTGTATAAATATTAAGGGCAAAAATGTTATGTTAAGAATTGATAAAAATTCCTTTTGCGGATTTTAACGCGTTTATTTATTTTATTTTTAATATTCGACGTTTCGGGTGCTTTCCAGCACTCATGTTTGCACTATGGGTCCTGGAAAGCACCCTAAACGTCGGGTATTAAAATGAAATAAATAAATGCGATAAAATCCGTAATAGCAGTTTTAATCAATGTGTAGTGTTCGTGTAAATACAAGAAATCATTATGTATGTTAAGAATTTGTGCGATTGAATAAACGAGGGTTGACATTATAGACTTTAATATCAACTTTCAATACGATGACGACTCCGTGGCGCAGTGGCTTAAGCAATGAGTGGTTGCGCTGGGGGTCGCGGGTTCGAATCGCGCACGGAACACGTATTTGTATGACCTACAAATAGTTGTTTCGGGTCTGGATGTTTGTCCTTGTTCAATTTATGTTTGTAAACTGCCCCCACGATACAAGAGAAAATCTTAGTGTAGGTGTAACGTTTTTAAAAAAGAAAAAAAAACTTTCAATACGAATTAGGGTGACTAAAAAGCGCACATGGTAATTGGATAATGTACATCAACGTCTATCTTCGATTATGAATCGATATGCAGGTGCGTCGCCACACCTGAGAACTAATATAACTATTCAATACTTATCAGTACTCGATTTCACAATATTTTTATTGTATTTACACTATATTATCTATTCTCTTACTTACAGAGTCTTTAAAACGGTAGGCCTGTAGCACTTTTAAAACACAGCTGCAAAAACATCCTGCATTCACTTTTTCTTTTGAAACTGTAATGACGATGCATGATACACAGGTTTTCTGTCTGTAATTTTGTTCAACCTAAGACTCTTCTTCAGTTGTATGGTAAATTTCTTTCATATATTTATATTTTCTGTTTTTTTTTTATATGGCAAACGAGCAGTGACTATCACCATGAACAACTGCAACAATTAATGGTAATTGCAGATGCGTTGCCGGTCTTTTAGAAAAGAGCTTCTTTACTGGAAGGTCCCTAAGTCAGTAAAACTAGCTGTTGGTATAAAAAATATCACTAAGTACCATTAAAATCTTGTGAAATTACTGTTAGCGTGGCAGTGGCAGAAAAGGGGACTTCAATTTAGTTGTAACGAAAAATTTGATTTTCAAATAATTCGGGCTTTATTTGTTCGATACACATCATATTTTAGCACTGACTTCATAATCTGTTATGTGTTTTTTTGTTGTTGAAGTTACCGGTTTAACTTTTGTTTTAAACTTTAATTATTTTACCTTTTGAGTGTATTAAGGAATTTCAAAAGTTCAAGAAGATAACAAGAATTTCGTCTTAATAGTTACACAAAGTATCGGGAATGGAATATTTCCACTGTTCCTGTCATATTAAAATCTTTTTAATTGAAAACTCCTTAGTTTTAAAAATCGAATACCATTTATTTATTAATAAAAAAAGATTCTCGGTCTTGTCACAAGGTTTTGTCAAACTTGTTTAGTCGTTGAGAAAATGGAATTGACTCGAGAAAATTCAAGAGAGATGATTTATTATGACTTTCGAAGTGGTTTAACACAAAAACAGTGTGTTGACCGGATGATTTCTGCATTCGGTGATGAAGCCCCATCCAAAACCACAATTTATCTCTGGTTTGCTGAATTTCAACGTGGATGTGTCAAGCTCAGTGATGATCCCCGTCAAGGTCGTCCAAAAACTGCAGTCACCCAAGAAAACGTTGATGCTAAGCGTAAGCTGATTGAGGAAGATCGACATGTGACATACCGCGAAATTCAGGCAACTTTAGACATTGGCATGAGTCAAATACAAATAATCTTGCATGAACAATTAGGTGTAAAAAAGTTGTTTTCCCAATGGTTCCCGCATTCGCTCTGTGAAGACAAAAAGCGGCTCGCGTTACTTGGTGCGTCAGAACTCTCGAAAGATTCCACGCAGGATCCTCAAATGCTGTATTACAACATCGTATCAGGTGACGAATCCTGGATATACACGTACGAACCCGAAACAAAAAACCAGTCACGAGTTTGGGTGTTCGAAAATGAGTTAAAGCCAACAAAAATTGTTCGTTCACGGAGTGTTGCAAAAAAAATGGTGGCCACGTTTGTCTCCAAAACCGGCCATGTTACGACTATTCCTCTTGAGGGAAAAAGAACGGTTAATGCAGAATGGTATGCTAGCATTTGTTCGCCACATGTCGTTTCTGAACTCCGTAAAGAGAACTGCAACCGCCGCAGCATCCTCCATCAACAATGCGAGTTCTCACACCGCACACAGAACAAAAGAGCCTAGACCTAAGCCCTAATGATTTCTATATTTCCCTAAAATAAAGAATAAATTGCGTGGACAGAGATTTTCATCACCTGAAGAAGCTGTGGACGCCTACAAAACGGCCATTTTGGAGACCCCAACTTCCGAATGGGGAACACGTTAATGGTTGCTTCAATGATTGGTTCCATCATATGGAAAAATGTGTCAAATTTCGCGGAGAATACTTCGAAAAGCAATAAATACATTTTTAGATAGTAATGTTGTGTCACTTCCTTGATTCCCGAAATTATCAGTGCTGCCCTCGTATAGTTATAGTTACTTAATTATCTATTTTTTTCACCCAAAAATATTTTCTTAAAAATTACAAGGGGAATATAACATAATTATTTTAAAAAGTACGAGTCATCGAAACCAGTTCCACCATACTTGTTAAATCGGTAAACGTAGATAAAAGAATATTCGCACCGAATATAGAACTAGACATTTCTCATTTTATGAATCACCCCGTTTTGTCGTGCTACAGTTAGTTGTAGTACGAATGGGTCGGCTCGATCGAGGTAGGACCACGCTCTCACAGAATACCAGCGTAAAAGTACAGCTTTATGCTTCTGTTTTTCGTATAGTAAGTGCAGAGAACCGGAGACCCCTTTTCTTCAAATTGAGGCATTCCATCTTAGTCCTGAGGTTAAGTTGAGTTGGGTTGAAGTTGAGACTGAGTTGCTCTTAGGCAACGTCTCTGTATTTTGATTCATAATAGGGAAAGATGTAGATTTTTATGTGCCACAGCAACCACTTGCCACCAGGTGGACTGTGTGCTCGTTTGTCACTATTTATTTACTTAAGTTCTATGTAAAAAAAAACTTTTTTTTTCGTTTTCGTTTTACAATTATGGTACAACAAAGTTTTTAAAGATTTAATCCCTTTTCCTCGCTAAAATATTATGAAGCTATTAGGGTGCGCTACTCACGTCTAATCAAGAATAATATAGTATTTAATCAGCTTATCAAGAACCTTTACTTGCCGTCTTCTTAAACGACAACAATGCAAAGTCTTCTGCTGTCAGGGGCATATTCCGTTGTTGCAATAACGGAACATGCCCCTAATAAATTAACGATACCGATTCCGATACCGATAACGATATACGCAGTATCGTGAAAGCAATAATATGTTGCTAGTTTTGCTCATAGTCGACTCTTGGTGTTTAAGCTCCTTTGTTCTTGTACCGTGAAAAAATAATTTTAATCTATAAATTATAAATGTAATTATTTTACTATCAGTCATACTTATCATTGGTTATTTTGCAATAACCGGCCCAATTTGCTGAGAAGGTTCAGAATATGTAATATGGGCAAATAGTGAAGAAAAAATAATTAAAAAATATCCCAAACATTACGTCCCTTTTATCTTTTAAATTAAAAATACTTGGTAATGCATTATTTTAACTGTTTTTACTGCGTACGCAACACATTCGTAAGGGTCGATCGGTAGGCAAAAACGTTGTTGCCCATAAATCACATTCAATTTGGGATGATTTCAAATAAATGTAGAACTAAGCCTTTTTACTCGTATTTTCAAAAACTGAAATAATGGTTTATCATTATTTATATATTTGAACTTAAGTTTAAAATTTGGCTACTCTTTGAAAAATAACCCTGTATGTTTGTTTTGTTTATAAAAATATAAATATATTATAGATAATTAACGCTATCATTTTGTTTTCGCTTCCTCACCCTATACAACGAAGGGTGCACACCCATATGAGAACCCCTTCGTGATTAGTAATGGATGAGATTATAGTACATATATTATAATACAATGCAAAAAAGTATTCATTGAGTTTACTAACTGGTTGCAGTAGCTTTTAAGAGCTGGAAGATATAGCAGCTCAGCTTCAACACGACCCAGGTAAGCTTAATTTGTGGGTTCACCTCTTGTCCGAAGCACAGATTAGATAATATCTACTACGTAGGTAATCCGAAGTACTAATCGAATTATTATGTTAAATAAACGACGTAATCGTATTACTATGTTAAATCAACTCTGATGAACGTGCAGAAAATATCAGATTTTGCAACAATAAATGCGCTGCTTTATATCCTATATTATAAAAGTATAAAAACGTAAATAGAAGGATTAAATATAACTTTAAATATTCTATTTGACCCTATTTCGTTTAGTCAACTTATATACTGTCTTTTTTGAGTTTGGTTTAATATTTTTTTTAAATATCTCACTTAAATTTCGTACCCAATATGCTTCGTGCATGCGTTGCTGTGAACTCAATCATCTCGATCGATCTCCGCAGACAGTAAATGTTGACAATGCACATATGCTTCCACGCTAATAAAGTGCTCACAACAGAAGTTTCTGTTCGTAATTAATTTCAATATAATAATTAATATTATAGCTATGTACTTTAATTTTTTGGTAATACGAGGGTGGATTGAAAAGTACTCGGCCTAACCAAGAAAATAAACACATACTAAATCAGTTATATTTTTATTTTTCTACATAATTACCATCAAGTTCAATACACTTTTGCCACCTCCCCTTCCAAGCATTTAGACCGTTGAAAAAAATGATTCTTCCTTAGAGTCAAAATATGCGTCTACAGCTGCTTTGACCTCGTCGTTTGTCGAAAATCTTTGACCTCCCAAGTGCTTTTTTAGGTTAGAGAACAGAAAGAAGTCTGATGGTGCCAGATCAGGTGAATACGGCGGATGCGGTAACAGTTCAAAGCCACAGTTGTGAATTTCAGCCATTGACTGTACTGACGTGTGAACACGGGCGTTATCTTGATGAAACAGGACTTTTCTTCTGAGCATTCCTCGACGTTTTTCTTTTATTTCCTCTCGTAAACGACGTAGTAAGGTGCAGTAGTAATCAGAGTTTATAGTCTGACCCCTTTCAAGATAATCAATCATAATCACTCCTTTCGAGTCCCAGAATACTGAAGCCATCACCTTATTTGCCGACAAAATCGACTTAGCCTTTTTAGGGGGTGGTGAACCAGGTCTTCTCCACTGTTTTGATTGTTGTTTTGTTTCCGGTGTACAGTAATGAACCCATGTTTCGTCCATAGTAACAAAACGATTCAAAAAATCATCTGCATCAGCTTCAAATAACTCCAAACAGTCGCGTGAAATAGTCAATCGCGTCCTTTTTTGTTCAACTGAAAGCAGTCGCGGAACCCACCTCGCAGACACCTTGTGGAAACCCAACTCGTTGACAATGATGTTTTGAGTTCGTTCATAAGAGATGCCTATAATCTCGGCTATCTCTCTAATTTTTAATCTGCGGTCTCCCATTATTAAATCAAGTACTTTTTTAATATTTTTGTCAGTAGTTGACGTCGAAGGCCTTCCAGAGCGGGGTTCATCTTTCACACTCTCTCTACCACGCTAAAATTCTGCTATCCATTTTTTGACGGATGAATATGACAGAGCACAATCGCCTAATGTACTGACCATGTCATCATGGATGGCTTTTGATGATAGCCCCTTCTTATGGAGGTACTTAATGACGGCACGCTGCTCGATTTGCTCCATTCGCGGAAATTATGTCCGATTACTTTGTTAATAAATTTATAAAATCACAACTAATTATCGCACACGTTTCGAACTTCACACAATGAACTAGTCTGAACTGAACTAAATAATGTGGGTAGATTTGATTTTTAGAATTGAATGGATCTGTGTTAGGCCGAGTACTTTTCAATCCACCCTGGTATTTACAATAGTAAATTACTGTAATATCAGCATATAAATAGTTTACTCCCCCATAATATTGCCTCATAGGGAAAGCGTGTTGGAAATCGCAATTTGAGTTATTTATTCAGCTGCTATCAGAAATATGTTATGGAGATCAATACATTTATTCTTATTTAGGCACTTACATAAGTTATTTGAATAGTTTCTCATTGTGTTGTATGATTATATGTTTTCCTACTCCAAATTAATCCAAAATTAATTTGCATGATTCAATCTAAGAATGTTATGTACACTTGTTATTGATATGCATATCATGGAGTATAAAAATGTGTGTTTTTGTTACATGTGTATGACAATAGATGTGTATTGTATGTGTACGTGTGAAATAAATGAAGATCCTGCTGCCCATCTCCTGGTTTATTTTCTCTCTGTCGGCACGGGCTTTAGCCTTATCGGTGACTGTCAAAGACAACGATTGCCGTTATTCCTCCGTAGGTTTTTGAAACACTTATTAAAACTAATATTTATGTTACGTGTGTTTAATTTTTAGGAATATTTTATAACTTTTAGATAGAAGCAGTGTAGCTCAGAGGCCCTACAACTCGCTGTAAATTTCACAGCGAGCTGGGTTCTAGCCTCGTTGGGGCCTATGAAAAAGTTTATTGCCATTTTAAGTTCTGATTTACCGCGTGTTCGGCTTTGAAATAAAAATATCAAGGACACCTACCTGCCTATCTGAGACATTAAAAGAAATATTCCGGAGACATCTGAAGTTCGCCAACACGTGTTGGAGCAGCACATTTCTTTATCCTAAAACCGTCCCTAAAATGAGAGAGGAGGTGTATGCCCATCAGTGGGACGTATTTCAGCTGTAACTTTATTTAGTTATTTTTTTAGATATACATTTTGCTTATATTTTTATCCGCCGTCTTTAAGGTAGTGCGAACTTTGAGAGAAACGCTGATTTCTATGTACCCGAGAATATAATTGGGGCGTAATATGAAATGCCTACATTTTATAATGACAAAAACCTCCGCCATTTTATTTCACTATTTAAAAACGTGGAACGTGGAAACAATGGCGAAGTAATGGATTTGTTTGAGAACTTTACAAAGCCTAGCTAGACTACGCCGTTCGTAACTTGAAAGCTGGTAATGCTCTCGTTGTGATGTATTCTTGTATTTCTATTTGTTTTTGTATCGGTAATACTTTTGCCTGTGGTAATATTTTAGTTCATGTTAATTAATATAATCAGGCGTTACTTTGCGGAAATCCAGTATATTAAAGATGTTAAGAGTTACTTCGCAACCATCCGCTCAATAAAATAAAATGATGTGTGTTATCTAGACCGCGTAGTGATCAGCCACCGAAGAGTCTACATCACCTGAGGATGCCTCATGTAGAGACAAAACACGTGTCGTATTATCGTCGATGGTTTGTCTTTACTAGAGTAGTGGTATTGGGAGTAGTGGTGCTGGGATTAGTGATGACGGGATTAGTGCACGCAATTGAGGGATGGCGGGAGATGCTCTTCAGACTACATTTGATATCAAAATAAAACCTTAATTGGTATTTAAAATTTTGTATTATAATAGTGTGATTTGTGTATGACTCGCCTCGAAAACCTTTTCATACACGTAACTGGTTGTAGTTCTTCTCGGCTTTCTGACTGATTATTGCCTTCTTAAGTTTTTGTTGTTCAGTTGTCTCTATTTAAAGAGTAAACATGCTTGTGTATGTATCTATTTCAAAAGGGTATTTCACGAAGAATCCTTTTTGGGCTGTTTATCACATGGTCATTAGACTCCATTTCTGCCTAGATGACCGTCTGTGTAATTACCACTCTTTTTCAAATTTCTGTCGTAAAATAGCAGTGCTTTTACTGCTGTGTTCCAGTCTGAAAGGTATATATAACCAATAAATTACAGATTTAGGACATTCCATCTTAAACCTTATTCTTTATTTGACCTTATACTTATTTCTTAATTGAGTCAATTACTGTCAAAATATAGTACTAGAAATTTTAAAAAATTAGAAATTTATTCTTAATTTTTATACAGTTGTTTTTTTGCCACATACATTTTCCTCTATTCTCTATTTCTCTTAATAGCAATTTCGGGTAGTGCGTGGATACATCAAATCTCTTTATGCGTCAATACAAGAGCAGAGCCAAATGCACCGGAATACTATGGTCCTTGTTTATTCCGATCTCTTCACATAAAGCCCAAGAGTCCTGATTAAATTTTATATCGCATTGTTCACTGTCTGTCGGCACTTCGCGATATCCCCCAGCGTCCAGCCGTGCAACGACCTATAAACTGTATTGGCCACATAAATTCACCGACGACACCACAACTACTTGAAGCAGTAATGTGCACAATTATTTCTCTGAAATGGTTGTATTAATAAAACTCTAATTGACTTGTAGTTGATTGCGTCCCGTGTTTAGTCAATATATCAATCAGGTGAAGTCACAACGTACGTTCCATAGACAAGGACAAGGATCTTCCCTTTTTTTAAGGGCTATTTTTAACCCAGTGGCGTAGCTACCTTGGGTGGCACCCGGTGCGGAAGTTGGTGGTATCACCCCATCGAAAGTAAAAAGCAATAAATTTTATATGATAAAGGAAATGGATCATTTATTATTTACAATATTGAAGAAATAACAAAACATAATAATAACTAGCTGCTAAACTGCAAACTGAGCAATAACTTCATCGAAATTTATATTTTGTACTGTCTCGGTTCGATGGCTAATATACCAAGATTGCTAAGCCGCAATTGGGTCATTGTTGCCCGCAAATAGTTTTTTATTAATTTTAATTTACTGAAACTCCTTTCATATGAAGCTATGGACACGCAAACCGTCATGAACAACAGTTGCAACTGAGACGTAAAAGATCCCGGGTATGGGACGGGAAATGCCCCACGACAGCGTCAGGCTCTTTTGCGGGAATCCCCGAATTATACATAGAGCTGAGCTAGTGCTAGTGGAGGAATCCCCGAAAAAGAAATTTTTGTGCTAGCGATTTTTTTGTTTGTACATTGTTCTTAAAGTTGAGAGATCGGGTGGATGTCACCCCAAAAAAGGTGACACCCGGCACAAAAAAAAAGAAATTTTTTTTGTGTTGAGGGGGCAAGAAACATGCTACTCTATGGCGAGAGTTGAGGGTCTCTAGTGGGTAAAGATGTAAAATTTGAGCCAATAGATGGTGCTATTGTCGAGATCCAGTATAATAAAAATCGCATAATGAGTACACATAACGAAGTCTGATTTTGATATAAAATTTTATAATTTACACACGTTGTTTAACGCTATAGCCTTAGATTGTGATTTGCTTTAAACTGTTTAACTATTTACAACAAATTGGACAACTGTTTAACTATTTACAAATTTCGAGCGTCCCTATTGAAAGACCCCTTATGTGTCTACAGTTGTGCTGTATGTAGGTATGAGTTAATCCTGAGGCTATCTATCTTAACCAATGTACTACATATGGGAAATAGGTTTGATTAATAAAGCAATTACGGGACCTAAGCGGTGTTACCAATCCGCGTCGCGCATATGGAGCGAGCTAATCTCACAGCTGTAACGTTTCCTCTTGCTCACCGCTGTGTCTAGGAATGTAAAATAAAATTAAGAGGATATCCAGTCGAAGTTTATTCCATCCATACACACGTATATTTTTTCAATTTCCTCCAGGATTATTTTTTAATACAAAACTAATTTTTTACATTCGATTGAAAGTTTGGTTGATTTAGTGGTCGGAGACGAGATATGGTTCCGGATTTGATTTCGGGTTCAGCCAATATCGGTAATTAGATTTAAGAAATTCTCGGTAACAGCCTGGATTTAGGTATTTAGCGATGTTTCACCCGCTTACCTTGGAAAGCACGTAAAGCCCTACGCTTGTATGGTCCTACCCCTGATCTCTCTTCGGTCATTTTGGATTGCCGTCACATCAGACTATGAGAGCGTGGGAATATAGAGAGTGCACCTGTGTTTGGGCACACACTCGTGCATTTTAACCCTTATGCAGATGGCTAGATGGCTAGTCTCCGTTGAGACTGGGCCGCCGTCAAAAAAAAAAATATATATATATATATATATATATATATCTACCGATATTCGGTCTGAAGACGATACAATCTGTATGATCTGCCACTGTCATGATCGTATGGTTTGTGAATTAACTTGAATTATTAAAAAAAATAGGAGCTTTCAAAAATAATTAAAATTATCCAGTTATATTGCCGTTATTAACCAGCAAACAAATTTTACGAACATAAAAGTAAAGACCTGTAGTTGTCTCTTTCGGTACTTAGCTTACTCATTCTGGCACCGTTCGATAGCAATAAATCGTAAAAAAAACCTTTTCATTAAATTTCTTGCAGCTCGAATGTCTTCTTGAATGAAGAAGGGAAAATTGTGTACAAATAAAAAAAAATACGTTCTGCAGCTAAGAAGTGTAACGTGAAAGCCTGCATGTGTGAGAATACAATGCTTGAGACACTAATCAGAAGACGCGTCATTATGTAAGATTTTACTCAATATATATATGTATGAGTACACACTGGGAGAGTGTATGGCGAGAGGTGAAATCTTTAAGTCTTTTATGTTGCCTTTTTTAAGCGATTATCATTACAGCCTTTCACACGTCCACTGATGAACATAGGCCTCCCGCAAGGAATGTCACAAAGTACGGTCCTGAGCCTCCTGCACCCATCGTCTTCTTGCATATCTTACCAGGTCGTCACTCTATCTAGTGTGGGACGCTCTACACTTTGCCTGCCGGTACGAGGCTGCCACTCTAGAATATTTCTTCCCCTTTGCCATTTCAGCTTGTAATCCTTTGGGTTATGTCAGTTGCTTTAGAGTTACTGAGGATATTCTCGTTTTTAAGTTTATCACGCAGAGAAACCGTCCCGAAATCGAGCATAGTGCTCTCCATAGCTCGCTGAGCGATCATGAGCTTCCTCATACGGCCACCGGTGAAGTACCACGTCTCAGCTTCATTAGTCATCATATTAGCAACACACTGGTTTTAAAATCTCGTTTTCAAATTTTGTGGTATTTCTGACCAGAAGATGTGTCGTAATCTTCCGAACGCTGCCCGATCAATGGACTTAACTTGGCAGTTGAATCCTTCGATTGACCTCTCCGTCGAAGTTGAACTTACCTAGTCAAACTTTTTGTCTCAGGTAAATATACTCGTTAAGAACTTCGAGTATGGTGCTCCTAACAACCACCGGCATATTGAAATAATACTAGTTTTTACGGAATTTATCGCGTATATTTAAATTTTTAAATACCCGACGTTTCGAACGCTTTACAGCACTCATGGTCACGGGCGGGACTGAGATGTTCAACGTCCATATGTCATAGTTAACCGCGGTTACCATAGATTAAAATTTAACTTTTGTTCAATTGTACAATCTGCCACTTTGCCTTGTGTATGGCAAAGTGGCAGATTGTACTCTTCGGTATTCTGTAAAATTTGTCGAATGCTATGTATCTGGTCTAAGGTATTAAAGAATTTCGAAATCGGTATGAAGTTCTTCAAAAGAGCGTTGTCGCCTTTTTTGCGTTTTATTTTTCTTTTTCGTTCGTTCTTTCTTTATTAGTCACTTATTGCTTGTTAAATTAACTGTGTAGTGGCGGTGTAAGAATATCTACCATTATATCGTCCCGTGGGTGTTGTAAGAGGCGATAGATAGAATAAAATCGGAGGCGAATAGAAGCGTATTCCTAATTTAAAAAAAAACAACTAAAAAGTAAAAAAACTGCGGTTGGCAGTCCGCCTGCCGAGCGTGGCATCTATGCAAAATATTAAGATTATTAAGAGGAAATCTATGGAAAGAACTTTGCTCAGCTTTGCTAAACGTGGTAAAGCCACGCTGCAGCTTCATAATGGGTGTTGCACGAATGAGTCGGCTAATTTGGGTTAAGGCGACGCTCTCACAGAACACCAGCGTAAAATAGCAGGTTAATGTTGCTGTATCTTATGGCGAGGCATTCCATCTTAGTCCTCAGGAGTAACAGCGCAGCTGCATTTTGATTCTTAATCGAAAACATATGTACCATCAGGTGGACTGTGTGCTCGTTTGTCACCCTTATTCTGCATAAAAAAAGCTCCAGGGCCGCGGGTCCAAATCCAGTACGGTGTAAGTGTTCGTATTTCTTACTTTGTTCGAGATATAAGGAAGAGAGAAATGAAACGCTTGAGTGTTGACGTAAGACTGCCTGTAATTACGTTATTAATAAGTTTATATATTAGATTATACCCAAACATACATATAGGTACTAGGTAGATACTCCACCTTCCTTCCCAAAGAAAAAAAAGAAATGAATATGTGCATTTTTTATAATACTAACATTTAAAATGACACAGTAATTATATTCTAATTTATAAAATGTAAACATGGGTAAAAGCATAAACAAATAGTTAAAATAGATTAATATGATTACAATTGGTATTATAATATTTAGTAATTAATATTAAGATAAAGTAATAATAATAATTAATAAAACTTAGTATACTAATTTATTATAATTATAATCGATTAAGTACACAATGTCTGAAATGTATTACTTAATAACTATAATATTATTACAATATTATATATGTAGTATTATAATAAATTTACTACATTTATTTTAAGGATAATACAATTTAGTTCGGTTTTTGTGAACAATGTAATTTTTGCCATCTCTTAGTATTTCAACATTCGGTGAGCAATCTCTAATTACTAAATATGGACCTGAATAAATGGCGCTGAGTTTGTTACCAGTTTCTTCTTTAATTAATATCAAATCATTAATTTTATAAGTTATAGCGTTCATTTTACGATCATATTTGGATTTCCTAACAATTTTACTATTGATTAAATTTTCTCTTGCTTCCTTTTGGGAGGTTTGTAGGCGATATTTTAACTCTAACGGATAATCTTCGTAATTATATAGGGGTTCTACGGTTTTAGTTAAATTACTGGGTAAATTACATTTTTTGCCATAAACTAACTCGAATGGGGTATACTTAGTTTCGCGATGAACGGAAGTATTATATGAAAAGCACCAAAAAGGTATCCAAGAACTCCAAGATTCGGGGTGATTGTCTGTATACGTAAAAATGCTCCTAAACTCTTGTGGGAATTTTCAAGTGCACCAATACTCTCGTGATGGTAGGCTGTGGAATTTAATTTATTAATTTTTAATAAACTACATACCTCTTTCATAACTGTGGACATAAACTCGGTACCTCGATCTGTGGCTATCTCCTTTGGTATTCCATGGCGAAGAATGAAATTGTTTACAAAAGCCTGTGCAACTTCTACAAACTCTTAGAAACTAACGGGTATGCCTCTACGTATTTAGACATCTCACATTGGAGTGTTAATATATATGAATAATTACAACTATCTCTATCTAGAGGTCCTACGATATCTAAGAAAATTTTCTCGAAGGGAGTTTGAGCTGTAGAACGTTACAGTCATATTCCCTAACGGTAACGTAATGCTTTTATTTCTGTCATTTGTCGCACCGTCTCACAAATGCTGTTATGTCTCTTTTAATACCTGGCCAAAAGTAATATTTTTTAATGTTATTCAACATCCTCTTGATACCCGCGTGGCCACTAGTGGGGAGGAGATGAAAGTCACTCTTTGGTCGTCTTTGTCATAGATTCTTTCAATTTCTTTTAAAATAATAATTCTTGGTCCGAACCAATTTTTAATACTCTTAATCTCATTTAATACTTGCTCTATAAATTTATTATTTTCTTTACATTTCATGAAGTATACTTCGTCAATATTTATTTTTTTACAAAAATCAGACAGCTCCCTCACAAATTCGCCTCGCGATAATTGTGATCGGATAGCTGGATTTATATAAATAGTCATTTTCTTTAAAACATATATAAAAATTCGAGATTCGCATGCGATTTCATTGTTCTTTCGTATTACAAAATAATAGTTTATTTTATCAAGTCTTTTTTATCAGTTGAAAACTGGATTTTAATCTGAGATAAAGTAAATTAAAAAGTATAAAGTCAATATTTTGAAGGCAAATCAGGAGACAACAGTAGTGTATATTAATGCATCATTCTGTATTAAGTACGTGTAATATTCCGATGCCTTATATGCAAAAGATCACGTCAGCATTGTTTAGAATTTGATGCGAAATCTTATCACAAAGAAAATATGATATTACATTTCGATGAATTCTTAAATAATATCTATATAAAATATTGCAATTTTTATTATTAATAAAATATATCAGTTTGCGATATTAAGTTAAGCTGCGTTTTAAATTAATATTATTCACCGATCAATTTTATCTTTTACAAAATTTATTCATTGAGTTGTCGTTTATCTGATAGCAATATAATAAAGTTCCTTTTTTTTCATTCATTATGTTAAATATTTTAGAACAAAATAGATAATTAAAATAAGCACGCTAAAATAATTAGGATATTATATAGGCACTTGCTTTCTATTGAGAGTGTTCGGTAAAAAAAAACCAATCTAAATATGAGTGGTGACTAAAGTTATTATATTTTTAATTTTATGAAATTAGAATTTTTAAAAGAGATAAATGTTTAAAATCACTCACCTTAAAATATAATCATATAATTTGCATTTTATGCAGTAATTTTTTTTGCAGATACATCAAGCATATTTTTCACATTATAGTCTCTATTAAAAAATTTTGTTTCTTGCATATAACATACTTTCTGTTTTCTTGTAGATGGGGTACACGAAAAATTCAGTCCTCTTAAAAACTGGCCACTCGATTAAATTTTTGATAATTTTATGTTTTGATAAATATCTCCTTTTTTGTTTTGCTTGGTTGTTACGAGTTATTGAAAATTGTGTACATATCTTGCTAGTGTAAAATTTCCTATGTAAAAGCCATTGCGTACTTCAATTTAGATCTTCTCAACCAATATTCTTCTTATCCGGAGTGAAAAAGTTATTTCTCATATCCTCTCTTCCACTTTTTGATGCATCTTTGCCTTTTGATTTTATACTTCTTATGTTTTAATTTTATTTTGTAAATATTTATTCACAATGATATAACTTTTTGATGGCTGGCTCTACACGACTTTAATTAATTTTCTCAATCCGGGAATGTGTAATAATTTTTAATATACAATTTTGTACGTACTTACTATAATTTTACTATCGGTGGCCAGTCGGTGCACGCAGCGAGCGGAGTTGCGCGCGCACCGACTGGCAGAGTCGCCATATAAGGACGAGAGAAATGAAACGCTTGAGTATTGACGTAAGACTGCCTGTAATTACGTTATTAATAAGTTTATATATTAGATTATACCGAAACATACATATAGGTACTAGGTAGATACTCCAGAGATCTTAATGTTTTATTAAAGAAATGATAAAATTTGTTCAGGAGCACGAACAGCAGTAAATCGTATAATAAAGATAATTCTCGTACCTAATACGTAAGTGGTCAGAAAACTTTCCGACACTCTACGCACTTCTCCCAGCAAAGCTCTCATCTCTCTAACCCGTCCAAATAGTACTCGGCGTTTTTTTTTTCTGAAAATAATTGTTCACAAAGGTGATTTCCTCCTCAATTGATAAAAATCTTTGTCCTCCAAGCGCAATTTTAGATGAAGGAACAAAAAGAAGTCGCTTGGGGCTAGATCTGGTGAGTAAGGCGTATGGTCAAGCAGTTCAAACCGTAATTAGTGGATTTTCGCCACGGCAACCGCTGTTTGTCAAGTAAGCTCCTATAATAGTTTTTTGAAGATAATCGATTAAGATTACTACATGGCTATCCCAAAAAACAGTCGCCGTCACTTTCTCAGCCGAAAAATCAGTTTGTGTTTTTTTGGAGCTGGTTCCCCTTTTGCACTTCACTGTTTTGACTGTATTTTTGTTTCGAGCGTATAATGGTGTATTCAAGTTTCGTCTACAGTAATTACTCGGAGCCAAAACTCGGATTTAATGCGCCAATACTGCTCCCAACAGAACGTTGGAAATGTTCATTTTAACATGTTTTGGTCTAACGTGAGAAAACGCGCTGACAGCTTTCTCCTGCCTAAATCTTGATTTAATATATGACAAACACGTTCCGTGGACGTTTTCATAACCTCCTTTTTAGACCTCCATGGTATCTCCCTGGCCAATTTTCGACCTCGAAACAACTTCCTCGATACCCACTCATTGGTCAATGATACGAGTAACGTTTTCTGTAGTAATCTGGAGTGACAAACTACGAGTACTTACAGCACACCTGATAGTAAGTAGCTGCTGCTGGCCATCGACTTCTGCAGCCAACTTCACACACAGAAGCCAATTTTTATATACGAATTAGATAAGGTTGACATAAAAGCACACAATCCACCTGAATGTAAGTGGTTACTGTGGCCCATAGACACCTATCTCGATTACGAACTAAAATGCGGATTCGTTCTCATCCGAGAGGACTGAGCTGGAATGCCTCATTTCCAGTAAAAAGGGTTTCCGGTTCTCTACACTCACCATACGAAACATAGTAGCGTTTAGCTGCTATTTTACGTTGGTATTCTGTGAAAGCCTGGTACTTCCTCGGTCGCCCCGACTCGTTCGTGCTACAACTATACTACTAATATAGCTGCAGCATGGCTCTACCACGTAAAAAATAAAAAAAAAGTTACCTATACGTTGTCACTGCTTAGAAAGAAGATGTATGTGAAGAAGATTTACTACTTACTTACTTACTTATCTTCACGCACAATCCCTAACGGGGTAGCCAGAGAGAACAGATCGCCAAGTGTCACGATCCTTACATACCTCTTTCGCTTCTTTCAGGTTCATTAACTTCTTCATACATGCACGTCTAGGTATCCGAGTACTCTTGACCCTCCCCTCTTCGAGCAATTTGCTCACATGGTCTTCGAAAGTTAGTCTCGGTCTACCTCGACACCTTTTAATATTTACTTTCGCTCTATATATTTTCTTCACCATTCGGTCTTCACTCATTCATTCAACGTGCCCAAACCATTGGAGTACGCCCCTATCAATTTTTGTGATAAGGTCATCTTTCAATCCTGCTATATTGCGAATCTCTTCGTTTCGCTTTCGGTCGGCTATGGTAACGCCACACATTTTACGAAGAGATCGCATCTCCACTGCATTCAACTTGCTTTTATGCTTCTTTTGGCATACCCAGGTTTCGCTGCCATATAACAAAGTCGGTACCAACACTGCGTTATGTATTGCAAGGCGTGCACTCTTCACCACGCCTTGCCTTTTTACTAATGCATTCAGGGCACCATTGACTTTGTTTCCGGCAGCGACACGCCTATCCACATCTAAATCACATCTTCCATCCCGGCTGAAAGCACTCCCCAAGTATACAATTTCATTTACCTGTTCTAGACATTCCTGATTTACCCATATTTCACATTTCGTTCTCTCTTCGTCCTTTTCAAATACCAGAAACCTTAGTTTTTGAAGAAGATGTAGATGAATAACTCGTATACCCTTCAGTTGAGAATAAAGCCGTGTACGCAATGCTGCGTGGAATAAAAGCGGACAGAAAAGAGCACTTATTATCTAGTAATCAACATCATTAAACTGTTTTTGTTCTTAAAAAATTTAATTGATGGCTCCGTGGCACATTGGCTTAGCAACGAGTTGCAGCGCTAAGGATTGCGGTTTCGAATTCCGCACGGAACAAGTGTTTGTATGACCTACAAATAATTGTTCAGGGTCGGGATGTTTGTACTTGTGAAATGTATGTATTATATAAACTGCTCCAACGATACAGGAGAAATTCCTAGTGTGGAGGTAACGTTTAAGAAAAAAATGGCGAAAGATATTGACGGTCCAGCCGACCACTTACGGACAAATTTAATCTCGCACACTGTAAGATATCCGATTAATAAAAATGCATACGATTAGTATTGAAGTGTGACGCCTCAGATGTCATCACTAGCTAAACACTAATTCTAACTTGTATTTCAGGTTTTCGGGTACACAAAAGAAACATGTGTCGTTATCTCCCGAACGCTGCCCAGCCCAGTAAACTCACTTTCTATAAGAGTTTTTTGTTAATATTAGGCTGATTTGTGCTGCACTACTTTGTAGTACATTGTAGGCTAGTTCAGTACACAGCAAAGTATCAGGCGAGCAAGCAATCAATTTCGTGTCCTTAGCAGCATATAACGAGGTTACAGCTTGCCGCTTCATTGCCCGGTTCAATATTCTCTTTAAAGAAAATGTTCGTGCCGTGACTTGCTCCTTGCAACGCACAACTTCAACGCTAACAAGTTTACTTTTTATCCTAATTGGATTAAATTTAATAAATAAAGATTGTTTGAAAACTTTGTATTTATTAAGATATAGAATATTTTATCAAGAGGTTCAATAAAAAAGTCTCTTATATCTTATATCTTTTGATCTAAATACTTTTGATGTAAATGCCAACCTCATGGAAATAGTAGGTACATATTTTCTCACGCCCATCACGTAGAGGGTTGGGCAGAGTCTCCCGATTTCCATTTGGCACGAACCTAACACGCCTCACTTGCATCTTTCACAACCATAAATCTACGCAGACTGCTCGTCGGTTAAGGGTACTCTTAATTTCACTCTACCTCTCAATATTTTGTGTTATATAGTTTTTTTAATTGCAGTCTCTTTATACTTACTTACTTACTTACTTATCTTCACGCACAATCCCTAACGGGGTAGCCAGAGAGAACAGATCGCCAAGTGTCACGATCCTTACATACCTCTTTCGCTTCTTTCAGGTTCATAACTTCTTCATATATACACGTCTAGGTATCCGAGTACTCTTGACCTTCCCCCAGTAAATATATAGAGCGAAAGTAAACATTAAAAGGTGTCGAGGTAGACCGAGACTAACTTTCGAAGACCAGTCTCTTTATGATTAACTCAATGGTCCATCTTAAGCTTGGACCAATCATGCGTTTGTTTACCACGGTTACTCAGCAGAGGCTCTCTAATACGACTCCTGAAATTATGGTAAAATCAGACAATTTTTAAACTGCGTGTAATAACGTATTTTTTTTATAGAATAATGGCGATAGGCGAGCACACAACTCACCTGATGGTAAGTGGATGCTGTGGCTCATAAGACTTGAAATACAGAGGCATGTCATTGTTGTAACTAATATAGCTTCAGCGTAACGTTTTTACTTAGAAATAATTATTATTAAAACAGTTTGACAAACGAAGTCACACCTAATGGTAAAAGGCTATTATAGCCATTATAACCATTCAAGAAAAGAGCTTACTCCTTTCTAAAGGGCCGGCAACGAACCTGCAATTCCCCTGGTGTTGCGGTTGATCATGGGCGGCGGTAGTCACTTAACATCAGGTCAGCCGCATGCTCGTTTGTCCCCTCTTCTATAAAAAAGTAGCCCATGGAAATATTGCATTCAATAGGATTCAAACATAGAAGATCACAGATACGTAGTCACTTTTGTGGACTAAGATGAAATGATGCGTTACAACCTGTTGTCGTACTGACTCTCTTACGCTTTGAACCAAAACACAGTATTGAGTGATTTGCTGTTCAGTTGTAGCCATATAGCTCAAAGAACCGACAACCGATGGGTAAGCAAAGTTCTCGAGTGGTAGCTACCGGTAGGCGAAGTGTCGGGCGAACCCTCACTATATGAAGTGACGACCGAAGTGTGGTAAGATATGCAGGAAGTCGTAGGATGCTGGCTCTGGACCATGCTTTGTGACACTCTTTGGGAAAGGCCTATGTTCAACAATGAATTTGTGAAGGACTGTAATGATGGTGATGATGATGATGAGTAAATTTATTAAATTTAATTTTTTAAATTTATTCGTATATAAATATTACAGAAATTTATTTAAAATTTTTATTCAACAGAAAATTGAAAAATTCTTATCCATTTTAATATTGTCGACGCTCGACTCATAATTACTTCGTATCATTTTCATAGCTAAGAAAAAAGATAGACTGGCCTTGACGAGTATATTCGACTAGCTTTAACCTTAGTATACACACCTTTTGTCGTAGGAATACGATAATGAAGCCGTTCAAACATGTAGGTACGTACGTTGCTTGTTATGTTTTAACAACATAATAGGTTTCATAATAATTTCCTCTTTTATCTTGTTTTCTCATATGAAATAAAACTAATTTTACAGATATTTATAAGCACATAATTAGTTTTATATTAATATTTGAAACCATTATTGCGGTATGTGACATGTCTTGCGGTGATGTTTTTCCTCTTTTGTTATTTAATGCGTATTTTGCGGTGACATTAAGGTTCCTTTTATCATTTAATTTAACCATATTTTTTTAATAACTTAAATTATTTACTTTAATTAAGATCAATTTCATATTATTTTTATCACTTATTGCCACATTATCTGTTATGATAATTTCATTATTACGCTTTTGCTTATATTTGCAGCAGTTGAACGCTATTTGCGAATTATTCGCTATACAGTTTTATATTATTACCGGTACAACCTATTAAAGTCCACTGCTGAACATAGGCCTGTTCCATAGATTACCTGGTATATGGAACCATGGTGATACCTTTACCATCCACTAGCAAACGGTTTTTTTTTATATAAAGTATGAAATTCCTTGTCGTTTAGATGTGGCGGATTAAATAATATAAATGTCACCAATATCGGAGCCGGGCGGTGGCGCAGCGGGGTGTTGACTAGAAGAAATGTGTCTTTCCACGAGGCACGTGGACGGAACGTTAAGTGCGACACGACGGGATCCTGGAGTTGAAGGAAACGCGTTGGCCTTGAGTAGTTATGGACATAAGAAAATGTATTAAACATGTCAAATATTTCATTATTCACTGTTTGGTACATATTTTAGCTTTTTAAAACAGTAACGTAAATAAAAGGCCTGCAGATGTACTACTACTGGGTTGTTAAACAGGCAAAAGTCACTCATGCTACTTCGTTGCTTTTTTTGTGTTCAGATGTCTTCAAAGTAATTTTAATATCTCGGACGTGATGTTTTACTTCTAAGCTGTGTATATAAATCCCCTATTTAGCTAACCTTAAAGTTGCACACTATAGAAAAAGTTCTATCCCAATAAACATTGTAATTGCCAACTTTAAGTGCTTATATACCACGTGCTCGGCGATGAAGAAAAAAATCGTATAGGAAATGTACGTGTCAGAAAATGAGTTCTTATATTAACGTAAATACTACACGTTAAATGTACGTATCAGAAAATGAGTTCTTATATTAACGTAAATACTACACGTTAAATGTACGTGTCAGAAAATGAGTTCTTATATTAACGTAAATACTACACGTTAAATGTACGTGTCAGAAAATAAGTTCTTATATTAACGTAAATACGTTAAATGAAACTAATTTTATGGATTTTATCGCGTTTAATTTTAACTTTTTTATTCCCGACTTCCCCAAATATAATGGATCAAATTTGATAGATTACAAATACTTGGATCTTGGATGTATGGATCTGTATTTTTCCACGCAGGACCGGGAAGAGAGCGATAAAAAACATAAAATTCACAAGCTGATTTTCTTCAAACGTTTTGGTGCATTGTAATTCACAGAATAGGCGATAACCTCGCAGACGATATTAAGTAATCCGTTGATGCTCTGCCTACCCCGCAAGGGTTACAGGCGTGATTATAAGTATGGATCAGAAATACTATCACCACCTGTCACGTTTTCACCCTTAACTATTACTTAACTGTGGTAGAAACAGTTCTTAGTAAGCCTTATTAGTAAGCCTTAGTAATATTTATTGAACGGAAATGAATACAGTTCTTATATGTGGTTATGAATGAATCGGTATTACAATAAGAAAAATTGTGCAAAATTATAAGAAAAATATTTTTTGAGAGTTCTTATTAACTAACGTATACATAGTTTAAATTGATTCCGCTAGATGTCGTTACTAGGTTTTTAAAACGCGGTAACGAAATGTTTCCTGACATGTACTTAACTCCCGCCGTTGAACCGCACGTCAACTTATGGTGCATACGGTACCCATAGGCTTTTTATTAGCTTATTCGACTACCTGCTTTCGATTTCGGTTGTTTGTTATTTGCTTTGTGATTTGGTTAAGGTTGAATGGATTTATATTGGCTTTCATTTTCGGATTTGTGTATTTTCTTGGATCCGTTTTGTTGATTTGATTGGTATTCCTTTATACATATTTAGACTCTGGCTTTGATTTTGGATTTTTTTATTTATTGTTTTCTTGTTTTAGGTTATTTAACAATATTTCAAAGGAATATTAATAGTATAGATAGTGTATACGGTACCTATACACTTACTTCTTTTTTCGTTGGTTATATTTATATGGACTACTGCTTTCGATTTCGGTTTTCTGCGATTTGTTTTGTGATTTGGTTTAAGTTGATTCGATTTTTTTTGGCTATCGTTTTCGGATTCGTGTTGTGCCTTGAAATGGTTTTGTTGTTTTGATTTTAAAAAAATATTAAGAAGGAAATTTAATTCCTTTTAGGTATTTTAACATTTTTTTATAAATAGGTTTTTGTTACTTCATAATGCCCGCAAACGTAAGTCCAGCCTTTCAAGAATATCTTCTCAAAGACAAGCGAAAAGATTAGCTCGATCGCTAGAATCTTTAGAAGATGCTGAACTGAGAAGGCAAGAACAAGCTGAGCGTCAGGCTGCTTTTAGAGCACCTGAGACGCCTTCTCAACGTCAGCAAAGGTGTCTTGAACAGACAGAGCGTCAGGCTGCTTTAAGAGCTTCCGAAACACCTTCTCAAAGTCAGGAAAGGTGTCTTGAACAGGCAGAGCGTCAAGCTACTTTAAGAGCTTCTGAAACGCCTTCTTAAAGTCAGCGAAGGCGTCTTAAACAGGCAGAGCGTCAAGCTACTTTAAGAGCTACTGAAACACCTGCTCAAACTATTGGTCGGTTTTTAATGACGCAGCATTCAATTATGATACGTTGATTGATTATAAAAATCACAGGTTAGTTGTTATCGGACTGATGGACAAGGCGTTTCGATTTTGCAGCGCTTTAAAATGGAAAGATGAGACCGCAGGATTGTGCTGTTCCAATGGCAAAGTGTCTCTTCCGTTACTTGGGGAACCAGAAGAACCTTTGAAAACTCTCTTTTTATATGATGCTAATGAGTCACGGTGCTTTTTAAACAGGAAACGGAAATATAACTCAAGCTTTCAAATGACGTCCTTCGGAGTTGACCGGGAAATAATAATGACGGGATTTTCGCCTACATTTACGGTGCAAGGGCAAATATATCATAGAATAGGTTCACTTTTACCAGCTGAAAACGAGCAGCATAAATTTTTACAAGTATATTTTATGGGTGACGAAGAAATTGAAGTAGACCGTCGCTGCCAATTTATCCAGGGAGTTGAGAGAGACACAGTGTTCAAAATTCAAAGATTCTTGCATGAACGTAACATTTTAGTCAAAACATTTAAAACTGCTTTAGAAAACCTACCTGAAGAGGATTATAAAGTCGTGATTCACGCAGATCGGACCCCTCGAGGAGAGCATGAAAGGCGCTACAATCCACCTTTGATAAACGAAATAGCAGCCGTAATTAGTGGTGATCAATTTTCTTCACGATACATTGTCTTGCGAGCACGTGATGATACGTTGAAACGGGTAGCCGATACACACAAGTTTTATGACGCTCTGCAATAACCATTGATTTATTGCAAAAGACAAGAGGGTTATCATTTTCAAATTCCACTCATTAACCCGGTCACAAAGGAGCCTAATCCGAACAAAAAAGTATCATGTATGAATTTTTATGCGTATAAGGATGTTGCGAGAAAATGATTTTAACCTCTTAGCCCGGTGTAGACAATTATTTCATCAATTTTTGGTAGACATGTATGTGAAGGTAGAAAATGAACGTCTCCGTTATATATCTTCAAATCAAAAAAAGCTGCGCGTTGAGAATAATATACATTTACAAGATGCAGTTTCTAGCGACGCCAATGTAAACCCCAGAGATTTAGGTAAAATGGTAATTCTGCCCCCATCATTCGTTAACAGTCCCCGCTACCTACATGAGTACACACAAGACGCATTCGCCTATGTACGAACTTACGGAAGACCTGATCTTTTTGTTACTTTTACTTGCAATCCCAAATGGAAAGAAATAGCCGAGAGCTAATGCCGGGCCAAAAAAGTACTGACAGACACGATTTAGTTGCTAGGGTATTTAGATTAAAAGTACAAAAATTAATGTATGTAATTAACACAGAGAAAATTTTCGGATAGGTGCAGTGCTTCATGTATTGAATGGCAAAAAAGAGGATTACGCATGCCCACATTCTAATATGGCTTAAAGAGAAGTTGCGGCCCAGCCAAATAGACGACATAATAAGCGCCTAGATTCCGGATCCTGAGCAAGATAAAGAATTATATGATACCATCGTCGAAATATGATTCACGGTCCATGTGGAGCACGAAATTCAATATCGCCATGTATGAAAGAAGGAAAATGTACAAAGAAATTCCCTAAACAGCTATTAGAAGAAACAGTGCACAATGACTATGGCTACCATTTATACAGACGTAGAGCTCCCGAAGATAGTGGCAGGAAAGTTACAATCAAATCTCGCTCTGGAGCGTTAAACCACATTGTCCCGTATTCGCCCATTCTATGTAAAATGTTTAATCCCCACATTAATGTAGAAGCATGTAGCTCTGTCCGCGCAATCAAGTATATCTGTACGTACATAAATAAAGGAAGCGACCAAGCAATATTTAATCTCAGGAGTGAAGGTGAGGCAAATCCCGTTAATGAAGTACAGACCTTTCAAGCAGGGCGTTATGTCAGCAGTAACGAGGCAGCATGGCGTATACTTGGCTTCCCTTTACACGAAAGGCACCCAACAGTTACTCACCTTGCTGTGCACTTAGAAAATGGAGAGCGTGTATATTTCACCGAAAGAAATTTCCAAGAAAGAATTGCATCACCGCCCCACAACAGCCTTCTTTCAACTTTGTCAAACCGACCCCTTTGCAAAAGCGTTGTTATATTTTCTGAAGTCCCCCGCTATTATACTTGGAACACATCTAGGAAGGAGTGGAAACGCCGTATTCAAGGCGCGCCTGTTGCAAATTGGCCCGGTGTAAGGTCATCAGATGCCCTTGGTCGTGTGTATACCGTCCATGTAACTAATTTTGAATGTTTCTGTTTACGATTGCTGCTGCACCATGTTCGGGGTCCTACAGGATATAAAGACCTTAAAACTGTCAACGGTCAGGAATGCGCAACTTATAGAGAAGCATGTGAAGCTCTGCATCCTTTAGAAAACGATAATCACTGGGATGAAACCATGGAGGAAGCTGTGCAGTGCCAGTCACCAGCCAAAATTAGGGATCTTTATGCAACTCTCATATAATCTTGCGGGCTATCTAATGCACATCAATTGTGGGACAAATATAAAGAGTACAAGGCGGAAGATATTTTGCGAAGGTTACAGCAGACACACGCGAACATGACATACAATGACCATTAATGAAATTTAAGATAAAATAATGGCAATGGTAGGCAAAAAAATTAAGCGACTTTGGAATGATAAGCCCTCAGCGAACAACCGAAAATGAATTAAGTGATGAAATTTACTCGTACGTGAAACAAACTACGATATACCAGCTTTGCAGCAGCAAGTATCCAAATTTGTACCCCGCTTGCTTCCCGAACAAAAACAAGTTTTTGACAAAGTATTAGGACAAATTGAATCTGGAAATGGTGCACTTTTCTTTTTAGATGCCCCTGAAGGAACTGGGAAGACATTTTTGTTAAATTTATTATTAGCGGTGGTTTGGTCATGTAGAAAGAATGAATGAGGAAAGAGTGACAAAGAAAATTTATGTTGCAGAAGTGAATGGCAGAGTCGGAAAGGGACATCCTAGGCTAAAATTTATCGACCAAATTGGCGATTTATTGAAAACGGGCCAAATTAGGAGTACCCTTAACCGACGAGCATGTATGCATAGGTATATGGATGTGAAGGAGGCGAGAGAGGTGTGTCAGGTCAGAGAAGTCTGTAGTCGCTGCCTACCCCTCTGGGTGACAGACGTGAGTGTTTATGTATGTATGTATTTATTATTAGCGCAAGTACGGAAAGATAAAAACATTGCTGTGGCCGTAGCTTCCTCCGGTATAGCCGCCACGCTGTTAAGCGGGGGCCGCACTGCACATTCTGTTTTAAAACTCCCTCTAAATCTAGCCCAGGAATCGCCGATTTGCAACTTTAGCAAAAATAGTGCACCAGGTATAATGCTACGACAATGCAAACTTTTAGTGTGGGACGAAAGTACAATGCCGCATAAAAAAGCTGTAGAAGCACTAAATTGAACTTTACCTGTCATTCAAAAGGGCACACCTGCTGATGAAATTAAAACATGCCTCAAGTCGTCTACTTTATGGAACAAGGTGACAAAATTCAGTTTAACTACGAATATGAGAGTGCATTTGTATAATGATATCAATGCTGGAAACTATGCTGACACCCTATTAAAAATTGGCGATGGGCGGTTGGAAACGAATGCCTAGGGCTGCGTTAAATTGACGAGAGATTTTTGTAATTTAGTACACAGTCATTCCGAATTAATTGCGAGCGTTTATTCAGATTTAACGAACAACATGCATAAAGACAAATGGTTATGTGAAAGGGCGATTCTAGCACCAAAAAATGAGAGCGTTAACAAAATAAATTCAGATATATTAAGCGAAGTAGCAGGAGAAATAACAGAGTATTTGTCAGTAGACGCAGTTATGGACACAGAACAGAGCACTTCGTATCCCGCAGAGTTTTTAAATTCTCTAGAGTTGTCAGGTGTGCCCTCACATAAGCTTCAATTAAAATTAGGCGTCCCAGTCCTGCTAATGCGAAATTTAGATGCTCCTCGGTTATGTAACGGGACAAGGCTGCGTGTGACACATCTTGGACGGAACATAATCGGTGCTACAATTTTGACAGGCGTAGGAAAAGGTGAAAATTTTATTATACCACGGATCCCTATAATTCCCACAGATCTTCCTTTTCAATTCAAAAGGTTGCAGTTCCCTATTAAGCTCAGTTTTGCAATGACAATTAATAAAGCGCAAGGGCAAACGTTACAGGTAGCGGGGGTCAACTTAGAAAAACCGTGCTTCTCTCATGGTTAGCTGTATGTAGCATGTTCGCGTGTGTCAAATGCCCAGAATCTCCACATTCTTTCCCCGAATGGAAAAACATATAACATTGTGTACAGTATCGTCTTAAAATAGTGTTCAGTTAGTTTTTTTTTTCTAAAATTCCCACAATCAATTAATATGAATTCCCACAGATCTTCCCTTTCAATTCAAAATTTCCTATTTAGCTCAGTTTCTTTTCAATTCCAAATGCTGCACCTCTGACGGACCTATTAAGCTCAGTTTCCTTTCTACTCAAAATTCTGCATCTTTGACGGATCTTTTATTTGGCTCAGTTTCCTTTCAATTCAGAAAACTGCATCTCTGAGGAATCAATTTAGCTCAGATTCTTTTCAAAAGTCTGCATCCCTGACGGAAAATTATTCTCAGTTTCCTTTAATTAAAAAAATATCCCATTTCCATTTGGAATAAACAGGCTATGCTTTCCCATACGCTGCGTTTGACAACATTTAAATAGGCTGACGAATCAATTTTGCTCAGTTTCCTTTTAATGGCTGCATCTCTGACAAATCTATAAAACTCAGTTTTCTTTCAATTCAAAAAGCAATGGATAGTTCATTTCCCAGTGACCACGCGGGCGAAGCCGCGGGTAACAGCTAGTTATAAATAAAATCAAGGAAGAAGTCCACCAAAACGCATCGGAGCAGCGCGACAGACGCTTGCTTGCTTTAAAACCCTCTGAGAGGTTACAAATTCCCAGTAGTGGGACATATATAGGGCGTTACTGTACTTTTTTACGGTTTCCTCATGTTATTTTCACTAAAGTGCACATGGTAATGCCGGAGATAGTTGCCGAATGCAGATAGATTTTTGAAATTGAATCTCAGTTACTGCTGGCGATCTCTAAGCTGCCATAGCTTCATATTACGATAAGTAATATTAATTTTAAAATCTTCTCGTTGATATCGGGAAGTGTGTTTCGATTCCAGTCTTAGAAATAATTTTTCTAGACACCTCTGTTTTTGCCTTGTGGTGTTCCATGCTATAACTAAATCTCAGTTTTGGTATGCCCCGTATTTTGTCTATATGGATTACCTTTCTACAAATATATAATTTGTAGGTGATTTTCCCGACATTTCTTAAATTTTTGTTTAATTTTTTGCAGGTAACGAGATTACGCTAAATAATAAAGATATTTCACCATTACTTCACCTACGCAGGGTTGTCAAGTAAGTATATAAACAATTGTATGATAAATATGTTTGATTACATTAAAATTGATGGAATGTTGACAGTACATAAATTCGATCACCATTTATATGCATGGTTGTTACAAGCTTTTATTATTAGCTTACTTTCTTCGTATGTATGTATTGCCGGTCCAAAATTTGTAATTAATTTATGAAGTACTTGTTAACATCCCATTGAGTTGAAATTTGGCATACTTATGTAACTTCGATGACTATGCAATAACATGGTAATATGGAGCTGACCTTATTATGAACATAGATGCTGGCCTTCGCAACGCACATGAAAGCTTGTTTTACTTTAATATTTATAACAGTAATTTTGTATGACCCTTACAACCTGCCCTCTTCTATTCTTCAAGCACACATTTTCTATCAGATAATATATCGATAGCCATTGGAGACAAAAATTTTGTCCCCCTTAACAACGTTTGAAAAGATGCATTATTTTTACTAAGTAATTTACTTTATTCCAAGCGAGATACTTTTGAAAATGGGAGGCAGTAATTTTTAAGCTTTTATTTCATAAATTTTAAATGAATTTTATTTCTATAAAATAATACTGCAAAGCAAGATTTTACGCGAAACCCCTCACAATGATCATCACTAGTAATAATTGTTTGTTTTTATTCGATCTCCGTTTTGATTTTATTCTTATTTCTGTATTTGGATAACAGCATTTTAAACTACAAATTATATCGAATTTCAAGATACTGTATGTTCAAGATATTGTGGTTCGTAAAATTAATATATTTTCCAATTTCTCAGTTAATTTATAATTCTTTCCCTCGACTCTTCTACCCTTCCCTTGACTTTTCTAATAAATAAACTAAGAGTTGGGAAGTTGCATCCTGTTGAGCAAACAATTTTTCATTAGCTATCAACTTGCTTTGGAATAGATTGTATTATGTTGTTGTACTGATTATATCTACTGGGAACTGAACTCATTATTTAAATGAAAATATATATATATATATATATATATATATATATATATATATATATATATATATATATATATATATATATATATACTACGTTTTTCAAACACACAGTAAAATACAAAGTATCACATGCATAGAGTATAGAAGTAAGGAGGACAATCTCCCATGGGAGAATAGTTGAAAATGTGTCCATCTGTAAGCAGGAAATAACAGTTCAAAAACTCTCCACAACAGCGCTCGAGCAGTTACAGGGTATGAAAAATACGTTGAGAGTGATTTTGAAAATAAACATTTTGAAAACAATAAAATAATTATTATAAAAAGTCCTTTAAAATTTACACTCTAGCTACAGTGGCGCCACCCTTATTTAGCGCTTTTCTACGGACACTTTTTTATACAGAGTTTGTTCTCCTTATATCTACACTCCATAATTACATAATTTCTTTTAGCCCTACAGATAAAACAAAAAACGTCACCATGCAATGTGTAATAATTAATGCATTGCACTGTAAATTAACCTACTAGCTGGCCAAGCAGACTTTATGCCCTTTACCACGACTCTTTGTCCTATAAAATTCCTTAAATTCGCAATAAAACATATTGAGGGTGACTTATCGGGATAAAAACTATCTTATCTCCAAAGTTGTAGCAAGCAATACACATTCACAAATTTTATTAAAATCAGTGGAGCGTTTCATTATCAAAAAACACGTGACAGATTTTTATATAAAAAAAAAAAATTTTTTTAAATTATTCCCACTGCTTATTAGATATCTACTGCGATCTCATGCATCATTCATTACACTCCATCAAAGCCCACTTCTGAATATAAGATTGTCTCATAAGGGACATACTTGTCTTAGTTGCCACGTTGGCAAGCATTATTGGGAAGACTACTGAATCAATTCATGGTTGGTTTCCCTTTGTCGCCTCTTACAACTCCCAGGAGCGATAAAGGGCGGTGGATGTTCTGTTCTCACACCAATCACAACATGATAGATCTGATGGAATGATATTTGGTATGTAACACGGGAACTCGTACACAAATAGATACACTGATATTAAAGCCTACGGATCGGCTGGTGCAATAGAGATATTATTTTTACCATTTCGTATCTTTTTTATACACGCAGTTCTAACATGCGTGCGTCTTTGTCCACTGCAATATCGCCCCATATATCATTGACGTAGTACAATTTACATTCTTACACTACGATAACCAAACAAATGACCAACGTCGTAACTTTCAGAGATACACTGTAACCCGCTGAGGAAATTTCGACTATTGTATTGTGGGTACCCTGTTCTATGACTGATTGCACCAATTTGAAACTAGTTTTGTTCCCGCATAGTTTATGTAACACACCCGACGTGCCTGAAGTAGCAGTAAATATCATAAATGATTTTGTTTTACTGTTTTATATATATATATATATATATATATATATATATATATATATATATATATATATATATATATATTTACTTATTTTCGGGAAGTACACAATGTAACGGAACTTAATATTCGGAACACATCTTTTTCATAAATACATTTTAATTAGATATCTTTATGAAAGACTCATTAATAAGACTAATCTCTAAAAATGGACAATAACTTTCAACATGGAAAAGTATATATTAATTTAGCATATTCTCGATCAGGGTTACTTGGAGTCAAATCTTAAAAAGGGTTCCACAGCCACAAGGAAAGCCCGTCGACCAACCTAGTTAATAAATGTAAATTTAGCACATCCGTCAGCAGCGCTGTTTTGAGTAAATTTACGCGAGCGGAAGTTCAACTTGTTCTTTTGCTTACGCAAATTGCTTAAGGAAAAGCTTACGCAATTTGCTTATCATTGTCAGCATAAAACAGCGTACTGCAGTATACTCACATTCAGTTTATCTAAGTAAGTATTCAACCATACCGTAATACGTCACGGGAATAATCACACATTAGTGTAACGTAATGAACGTAATTACATATCACCAAAATAGGTAAAGTATGCAAACCAGCAACGACACTGCTTATCTCGATGTAACACGGTCGTACTTTCCACCATATAAACTTATTCACTTGTATTATGCTCTACTAGGCTACAGTCTACAGTCAGTCAGTAAGTAAGTGGCCTTTAAAACTGTAATTTCGATTTCAAATTATAATTACGTATAGATTAATACACAAATATAATATAATGACAGTTCTTCTACAGAAAAAATAATAACAATAAATAGTCGATAAACTTCCATCGATACTTTTTTAGGCATCTCTACTTACACGTGCCACCTGCAGCTCCTCTGATTGATAGACAGAGACGCAACTATAATACTGCGTGCTTGACAAGGACAGCCTCAGAACTACGACCAGAATACCTTGAACCCTCACGTTTTTGTATTTTAAGATTATTAAATGTTGCACTTACCGGTGAAACGTAATTTTATCCTTCTTGAAATTATGTTACCTGCTATCAATACCACACCACTTTTCTGCGAAAGTAGGCATGTTATTACTGTTTTTTTATTTTTAAAAATTGTAGCGCTAAGGACGCAGTGCACAGGTCTGTTGTCTGGTCACCACTAAACAGGGTAGCGTTCAGTGTTGCCAACATTAAAATCTAGCTCCCGTTGTAGAGGACACTATAATCCGGTCAAGTACGGTAGACAAGTGTCAATCATTCATTATATTGCACATTTTTTTCGTATTTTTAAACTAAAAAAATGAATAAAATTATATTTAATATTTGCCATTTCCAAATTATTATTATTTCGAAGACAAATCTAAAAAAAAAATTTTGTTGTCCCGTTAAAAAATCCGTTAGCCGTTAAACACAATTTTTTCCCGTTGCCAACCTCGCTGTCCCGTCAAATCTAACGGGAAACCCGTCAAGTTGGCAACACTGGTAGCGTTCGTGTTCAACTATATAGGCTCTGGTTGATCAGATGAAGTACAGACATTTGTCGCCTTTCGTTACATGTCTCGTAGGTTGGGTGGCCTGTGCTTATAACACTCCTCAGTTTTCGCCAGGAGTTAAAAGGAATTGCAACAACGATTCTTGGAATAAACTTGATCAAAGTTAGTCGCCTGAGCCACATATATTACCGAGTGACAGCCTAGAGTTATATCGTCGTTTCTTGATATTTTCTTTCATTTTCTACCTTCTTTCCTAACAATATAATATGATATCTACTTTACTCGTAATAGCACCTGCTTAGATTTTTCTCCTTAACTCATAGCCGACTGGTAGAGAGAGTTTTTATTTTGCATTTGTAGACGTAGACCTTTCACTAAGTCCGAAAATTGTACCCTTTATGTAGTATAGAAATTTAAACAAATAATTATATGGGGTGGTTAAGTCGCGACCTGTAACATTCGGCAATTTACTATAGTCGTCTTTTACGACACCCTGGGGTAACAGCGGATTCGCTTACACCGCTAGCAAATAAACATGATTTATATACTCTTTGGGCACCAAATGGCAACTTCTTAAGCTCAAGTTTATTGTTATGGGGCAAGGTCGAGCCCTATGATATATGGTGAAAATCTGCGTGCTCGTTCTCATAGTGTACGTTTTTAGATATTAAATCAAATATACTCGTTGAAAATGCCTCGATGAATGATGATGAAAATCTATAAAACCAATGCAAAATCTCTTAATACAGTTAGTCGCTAGAAAAAAAATAAAAGTATACGTACCCTATAATTGTTTTTAAACATTTATAGCGTCGACGTCAAATCGTCTCAAAACAACAAATTCAGGTAAGGGTTTGATTGTAAAGTTAAACCACAGTTAAACTGTAAGTTTTGTCTTTTATCTCCCACTCAATTTTGTATAAAAAAAGTTAACTAAACTGCATCGCTTAAAATTTTATTTATTAGAATAATTATTCGCCAAATATTATACTATATTAAAAAAAGATGAGAGTCAAGTTAATACTTAATTAATCATAAAAATCCGTGTCTGTTTGTGATCGCCGAGGCTTAAAATACGGCTTATATACACATACACTCCGTTTAAATTTCAAACAAAACTTTCCATAGCAGGTAACATTAATTTATCTACTCTAGGGACTTCCTTGCAAATAGCTTCGTATCATTGACCCCGAGAAACCCCTAAAAATCGTAATATTGTTGTTTACGACACCGCCAGGATATTTTCTCTTCCCTCTAGGTTTTTGCCCTTCTAGATGAGTTCTAAAATTGGCAATATTTCCCTCGTATTGTGCAACATTTCTACCTTCCTAGGGTTGTTACCGTACGTACTTTATTATCAATATTATACTCGTATTCGCTTAAATATATGTATATTTAATGTGTAAATTAATCTGATGAGAATAATTTAATAATGCTAAACTATTATTTTCAGAATCGTCAAGTCTTGTGCAAAGAGCAATTTCATAAAACTTTAAAAGTTTTAACGACCGTGAAGTGACGGTGTAAGAATATCTACTACCCCATATTATAGTCCCGTGGGTGACGTAAGAGGCGATAGCGGGAAACAAACCAAGAGATAAATAACAGCATCTTCCGAATAACACCATTAAAATAAAATAAACTACGGTTGCCAACTTTCCGGTGTGGCCGTAGAAGGAAAAGGGAGATCTCCCGCCGGGCAAGGTGTTCTGCCCGGGGAGCGGCTCACACTCCTTGTGATAATTCGGAGATGTTCTATATATACTGTTTATGATTCGGAATGTTGATAGCGCGATTTAGGCTTCGGTGTGTTTTCGCTTGTGGCGGCGACGGCAGCGCCGCTACATCACCCCCTGCTCAGACCGGAGGTCGTTAGTGCAGCCTTGTTGCCGACGAATGTGCAAGTGCCAGTGGATTGCCTTGTAGTCTGCGGTGAGTCGAGAAGAAGGCAAGTAATCTGCGAGAGTGCCGTGAAGCAGAGGCGAGCAGTAAGGCTCAGAGCCGTGCCGAACACTGTATAGCGCAGAGAGTAGCTTGAAGGAACAGGAAGCATTATTATTCCAATGCTGCGATGAACCTTGTGAAGCTAGATGGCTTGCAGGATATGAAGACTGCAGACGATATCTGCTCGGGAGCGATACGGTGGGGTATTATATGACGATGATGAAGCTTGAAGTTTCCTAAGGTTGTTTGGTTGCGTGGTTCAGATCACGTCGGGTAGTCACCACTGTGGCCGTGAGAGGATAATGACGAAGGCTTGAGAAGTTGTAGTGTCCGAAGGTTTTTGGGTTGCGTGTTCAGATCACGTCGGATGATCACCACTGTGAACGTGGTAGGAAAAGGGGAGATCTCCCGCCGGGCAAGGTGTTCTGCCCGGGGAGCGGCTCACACTCCTTGTGATAATTCGGAGATGTTCTATATATACTGTTTATGATTCGGAATGTTGATAGCGCGATTTAGGCTTCGGTGTGTTTTCGCTTGTGGCGGCGACGGCAGCGCCGCTACACCGGCAAGAATAGCAACTGTGGCAATTAATTGTCCTATTTGGTAATTTAAGACTATGTTCGACATTGGACTTTTAATAACTATAAAATGTTTACATATATACAAATAGTAAAACGAGGTCACGTCAAATAGCTTGCCTTTTACAAATAGTTTATTTTAAACCAAGCTAATAAGGAATCAAAAATATGATATTTCTCTATGGAATACTTAATTTTTTCACTTCATTTAAAAAGTTTACTCAAAAATGTTTGTCTCCGAAGGGATGTGGCAACCCTATTCGTCCGCAAATTAACAATGGTTCATATTGGATATTTTCCTGTGACTTGGTAAAAGAAAAAAATGTAAACTATCGCGCTACTTAGTAATTAGAGGTGTTTACAAAATTTGCGGAATCTGGTAGAGTACTTTATACGTAGTATAGCCACTTTGCAGACGAATCATGGATGAATCACGATTGAATCGGTTCGACCGGGGAAGGACCATGCCCTCATGCAATGCCAGCGTAAAAAAACAGCATGTGCTATTGTGTTTCATATAGTAAGTGACAAGAAACGGAGACCTTTTCACTGGTAACGGGGCATTTTTTCTGAGTGCTTAAGGGTGACAACGCGTCTGCATTATGATTTTAAATCGAGTATTGATTTACATGTCTATATGGACCATAGTATCTAGTTGCCATGAGGATAATAATTTTATAAATCACTAGCTGATACCCGCTCGCTTCGCAGGGCGCACGATATTATTTTATTGCGGAACCTAGATGATACTTCTTGGGACTTTGTGAAGAAATTCTCAGTAGTAGTCTAGTAGTAGTAGTAGTAGTAGTAGTAGTCCGCGTCTCGGAAAGCACTTTACGAACACTTCGTTGACACTAGCAGTCGTGATTGAAATTCGGTATTATTTCCATTTTATTTTATACTAGTGATCCGCCCTTTTTTTTTTGTTACATGGGGAAATGCCTACGCATAGCCGCCTCGCGGGGGCAAGGACGGGTTATGTCGGACTCGCACCGACTAAAACCCCGTGGTGTTCCACCTTTGTCGCATATTGGCAGGGCTATGGGAACGCTTTCGCACACATCCGCGGCCCTACTAGCGCCTGCCGCCCCATGGCAGCACCTCCTCGGGAGAGGAAAATTCCTCCCCGTTCTCCTTCTAGGTAAGGCGCACCAGAACACATGGCGCGCCTTCCTCCACGGCCTCCAATTACGTCTGTGCAACAGACGCCCCCGCGTCCCATGCACAAAGGCCATGGGGCCAGGAAAAACGAGCACTTAGAAGTACTAGCCTTCCCGACCCCAGCGGCGGATCTGGTCTATGGCTCCGCCGCCAACCAAGATTCGGCTGCGGAGGGTAGGGAGAGCGGCGCCTCGCAATACCGACAATCCTCTCCCCCCGCAGCCCCACCACCACCGCATCAACGGTGCGGCCCCGTTTGAGTCGCGGAGGATAGGGCGAGTGGCGCATCGCCATACCAACACTCCTCTTCCTCCGCGACTCCACCTCGGCTGCAGCGGTAGGTGGGGAGGACACACCTCTCACCGCAGTCCACCAACACACATCCAAAGTGGGCTTCCCAAGCCCACTCGGAGTGGCCACCTCGGGCCGGCCCTCCACCTCGGACCAGCCATATGGGTCCCTCTTTGTTTCGCCGTGGGTGACCAAGCCACGGCTTCTAAGCCCCCCGCCACGACAAGACGGGAACCCGTTCGGGGGTATTTTTTTGTAGATTTTTATGTATGGAGATATATTATTATTATTTTTGTAGTACATAGTGATTGATATCAGGAGACTAAACTTCAAATAACTTTTAGTCTTATGAATATTTCATTCATTCATTACAGACTTATTAAAAATTCACTGCTGAACATAGGCCTCTTTCTTAGATTGCCAAATAGATGAATTAATTGTCATAGTTGTTACATTTGGCAGGCGGGTTGGCAACCTCAGTATTTTATTCTTATAAGTGGTCACCCCAAAGAAAAGAAATGTCAATTTTCCCTTTGTTACCTCTTACAACACCCTGTCTCGCTGTAAAAAACCACTACCACATATCTGTTAACGATATGTGGTATAGTGGTTACACGTGGTGGTACACGGTAACTAACTTTATGGAACCTAAAGTCTAGCGGTGACAGTTATTGCGCACAATTGACCGTAATTCGCAGTATTGCGTATGATTGGCTGTGCGTATCTTTAGCACGTGCTGATTGCTCTCTAGTCGCGATCCGGCCCCGTACAGATACGACATTCGCAGCTTTCCCCTCTACCTTTCGTTCAGCGCTAGACTTACGTTCCGCGAGTTATATGTTATATGCGTATGTTATATGTACGCGAGGTATAAGTACAATGTATTAAGGTCCCTTACCGCTCTTACTTAATATAACCTACCCCTCACCCTTTTACGGTCTGCATTAAAAAGTAATTAAAAATCCTGTCATAATTTATGAAAGCTTTGTAGGAAATTCACCTTAGCAGGCGTTCATTAACTCGTAAGTTACTGTTCTGGGTAATAGCTGAACTCGACGATCGCATAATGAAGTGGGGCTCCCCTTTGTGCGGAGGCTCGAAGCTTTGGAAGTGTTGAGTTGTGTTTGCGAATACTAGTGAGAGCAATCCTTTTTGACGAAGTTCGCAATTTTATGCACGGAATTTACTATCAACTTGAAAATTAATGAGGCAACTTAAAATTCATATAAATTGTATCCATTTTAGAAACTACAACGAAAAAAATTCGTGTTCGTCTTTTTAGAAGTGTATTGGATACGAAATAAAAATATCTATTTTTTATTTATATTTTATACCGTACTAATTTTGAAAAAGTAAGGTTATTTGTGCTGGTCTCTGAGAGTACTTGTCTATTGATTACATTCTCTTTGCTCTTGTATTATTGTAAATTATTGACTTATGAAGAAATAACAAAAAATCAAGACAGTTATGTTAAGTTATTTTATTTTAATGCCTATTGCATTGTGGCATTCCTTGGGGGTGAACATACGCTTAGCGGTGGACCTGTGATAAGCTGTAATGATGATTTTAAAATAAAATAAAATTTACATGGCAAAGGCATGCTGTAGCTATATTAGTAATATAGTTGTAGCACGAATGGGTCGGTTTAACCAAAAAATGAACACGCTGTATCAGAATACCAACGTAAAATAGCCGCTTAACGTTGCTGTGTTTCGTATGGTGAGTATAGAAAACCGGAGACCCTTCTAACTGGAAAGGAGGCATTTCATCTTAGTTCTCACGGGTGACAAGGCATCTGAATTTTGATTCGTAATCGAGGATAGTTGTAGATGTCTATGGGCTATAGCAACCACTTACCATCAGGTGGATTGTGTGCTCGTCACCTTTACCTATAAAAACATATCTACCACGTATATCTACGGCGACTGTGACAGTATTAGTTATAATATAGCGACATATTTTGAGAAGCGATAATAACTTCAGGGCTCTATTTCACCGAGAGGGTCTACAATGCCACGGCTTTGTAACTGTTTGCGTACACGTGGTGTCTATAAGTTTTCAATGGAAACATCGGAACTGACACCAGAGCTGTCAACGGTTTCAAAATGAACCTCGAAGAGTTGCTGTTGTACTGACGACGTATAAAGTTAACCAAAAACGAAAATAAAACGGTTATAGGTTATAGTTATAAGGTAAGTTATAAGCTATAGTTATAAGGTCTATTCATCAACTTAAACGCATTCCTTGTATTAAATTAAACGACATAACATTGATGAAACGACATAACGAAATATATACTCTAGGGTGTACACATTCGAATGAACTATGAGTTATTCAAGAAAGGCAAGCATGCGAGGAGAAGCAAGTGAAGACATCACCGCCAGTGCAACTTTCCGTACGCCATACATCGGCTACATATCATATGGCCGCGCGGGTGAACCACTAGTAACAAGTACTCGTCCAACTGCTGTATATATTTTGTTGCTGCTTCCGCCGCAATGTCGTTTTGCTGTAATAGAGGTTAGGGTACGGCGTACGATACAAAAAATTCGTGGGTAATATTTTAAGCTTAGTCAGCGTGGTTAACGAACATATTTGTAGTGTTAATTGTATTGCTAATAATTTTATTTCAATTTAAGTTACTATGTGACCAGACCATAGGTTCATCAAAAATTTATTAGTGTTTTATGCCCACACATTTTTGCATAGGCACTGACAGTCTTTATCTTGAATTCGTGGGATCTCTTATCGATACGTCCGAAATTATCTTTGCAATCCCACAGATATGTAGAACTCGATTGTATAGGTACTCGCCTTCACGAAAGATTTAATAAAAATTATTAAAATAATTGAAAGAAAATTTTAAATATTACAGTTCTAAACTTTTAGTATTTTATTATAGATATAAGTTAGTCTGAGGATCTTTGATATACATAGATATAGATACGTCTGAATTTACTGAAACGGATACATTATCTATAACGGATAAATCGCATTTTCAGATCCTTTAAAATAAAAGTACTTGTGATTCAACTAGATATTTGATATTCCCGAAGTATATGTCGTTTTGCGTATAGGCTTAGAAGAGATAATGATTCATGAAGTGGCTCTGATTGTTGTGAGAAATACAGGTTATTAATGAACAGTTTGAGAATCGAACGTTACTTGTGAAATTAATCAATCTCCTTATGATTTATCTATATTTTTATTGCCAATATATTTTATTATAGATTTACCTATAACTTATGATTAACCATGGCTAACAAATAAACTGAATATTTTTCATCGAGCTCGGTTTGGCCCAATAATATAAAGTTATCAAACAATATCATAACTAAGATATATGCCTTTGTAAAAGCCTTTTTGTTTCTTAAACTTTTTCGAAGAAACTTTTTTTGTTGTACAAAAAGCCTTCGCATAAAAGTTCAGTGATGATTCTTCATACGAGTATTGACAACATACTCAAAAGAAAATATTCTCTTCCGTCTGGAGCCTTGACCCTTTAATGGATCTGTCTGAACTATGTGCACTATCTCCCGAGCTGTAATATATTTTGATTAATGAATACTTCGCGCTTAGCATTCTTGAAGAGATAAATGTTTTAGTTATTAAATTTTTCGGCTTTGACTTTTTAATTGTATTAGAATTCATTTAATTGAAATGTGGTTTGTAATTTTAAAAATATCATAAAATTTTGTCAGCTTAACACTTCTAATTATGTGTATTGTTTACGGCCTAGTTGTAAGATATGAAAAATTAAATTGTGATGACGAAAGATGTGTAAATAAAAAAAAGACTTTCAATGAGTAGTGTTTGATAAGAATCTTTATTGAATAAAATGTTCTAAATCTATAAATACTATGTACGTAAACATGAATCATCAAAGTGTTATTTTAGTCGAGCACTATTATCTTGTCTTGAGCGCTTGGCTAGTCTTCGTAGAGTCTGGATGCTGTGACCGAAATCTGGCATGACGGACAAAATTAGTCTTCAATCACTCAGACTACGTTCGTAAGTGGTGCACTACTGGGCATAGGTCTCTTCTAATTAAAAAAAAAAACGGTTTGTCAAGCAAAAGATGATCGGTAGCCTTTTGCATAATTTTATCGAGTTACCAACCAATAAACATTATGCTTTTAATATTGCCCACTATTTGAACTAAGTTATCACTATTTGCACTAACAAATAAAAATGGACTAAGAACGTAACCAAGTGTTATCCAGGACAAGACAAACGAATGAAAGGAAGTTGGTGGTCTTAGATAGGAGGATGATATTTGGAAAATAGCAGGAGTTACTTGGAGGAGGATCACCCAGGATCTGAAAATATGGCAAGCTCTAGGGGTAGCCTTTGCGGAAACGCAAGACTGTCACAATACCTGTGTTAAATAATATTACTTCATATTATATTAACTTCTAGTTTTTTGTCATACGCATGTTTTATAATATTGTTAAATTATTATTATTATTATAGTCACTATTCGCATGTGCGCACATGTTGAATACTTTTCATTGAAGATTGAGGTCGACGAACACTTAATGGAGTGATGCGCAACTTTGTGTAGAGGTTCGTGAGTTGGAACGAGGGGATCGTGTATGTGATTACTGATTACGAACGGCGGCAGTCAAAGGGTTAGCGATGACGTAGGTTACCGAGCATGGCTTATCTTCGACAAAAAGGATCAATGGATGTTTCGGTTTTAATGGAAGAAAATATTGTTTTGATAAATTTTTACCGTATCGTCATTAGCATTATGAAGCCTAAGGTTCCGCAGACATCTAGGTTATGTTAGGATATTTTCCTCTACCGAACACGTGGTGAATTGGCACTTCCAGTTGCAATTCACAATTTCATTGGTACCGCGCGGTGATCGAGCCCGGGTTCATCGTATACTGCGTTATCTACACCGAACGCTTAGCCACTAAGTCTCTAAAAAAACAATGGCAATAAACAAAATAATAAGGGTAAAAAATGTCCTCCTTTAATAAAATAAAATGACGATATTTTGTGCACGCGTGAAAAATTTTCTGGTGCCGTGCCATAATATGAAGCATAGTGTGATTAACACGTAGTATAGTAGCGGCGTGCGGTGCTAACGCGGCTGTGGTGCGATGTCGGTGCGTCATCTACACGATTTTTTTGTACACACTAACTTGCTATGCGGCGTAGGTACGACGTTGCGGCGATGCGGCGCCCCTTCCGGTTCCGGCTTCATGTACAGGAAGCCTTACAACCTTATTGTCTAGGTGGAACCTCTACATATTTTTATAGACTTAATAAGTAAAGAGTGGAAAATTGTTATAAAAACAGTTTTTACGTGGTAAAAACCACTATAGCTATGTCAGCTTTACCACGCTCTCTCAGAATACTAGTGTAAAACAGCAGAATTATGTGTTTCGTATGGTCAGTGTGTTCAGTGTCAGTATTAAGAACCAGATTGACCCTTTATACTGGATAACGAGGCATTTCGTTTGAGTCCTTAGGGGGTGACGACACATCTGCATTTTGATTCTTAATCGATGATAGATTGTTTTGTCTATGGGCCTTATCATGCACTAACATTCCGGTGAACTATGTGCTCGTTTGTCACCCTTATCCTATAAAACGTTTTAATGCAATGTTTTCTGACGTTGCATGTTAACCGTACGCAATCACAGGTGGGTCAGCGAGTTGGAATCGATGCCCCGGCGCCGGGCCGACGACCGCCCAACCCCCGCGGCCTCCCTCCACCGTGCATGCCATATTAATTACTCCAAATACGATCTACTGATAGCTGCAAAGTGCTTTACGACATTGTTTTATGCTGAAGCGTATTTTCTGTAAAATGTTTAGACACCGACTGAATCGAAACTTGTTTTTCGTATAGACTTTGAAGAGGTAATGGTTCATGAAGTGGCTCTGAGTTTGGTGAGAAAAAGAGGTTATTAAAAACAGTTTAAGATGTGCAACAAAAATTATTTGCATTTAGTTTAGCCGCTGAGGATCCATTCCATAGCCCTACCCGCCTTGCGGCATGCGGACTGAATCTCGAGAGACGAACACAGTACCTACCCGAGGCTTTTTCCTGTTTGTTTGCCTCGCTAAAAATTTCTATGTTCCGTCCCTTATCTCTACCTACAAGAAAGATTGTCTCGTTACCAGTAAAAAGGGTCTCTGATTCTCGTCTTACAACATTCGAAGTACAGAACGTATTTGCGCTATCACCCAATCACGAGAGTCTCATTCATTGAAGTGTGTGAGGGGAAGGAATCACGTCTATTAACTTATTTAACGCCAAATAAACTTTTCACTGACCAAAGTAAGCTATAGAATTACCGACAGGCTTAAGGCTTATGAGCTCACCATTACGAGTTAAAATTAAACGCCATAAAATAAGCGATTTACTCGTAGTATTCGCGTAAATATAGGAAATCAACGCGGAAAGTTTTCCAATAATTTGCCAGGCTGTTCGTGCGGCTATATTTTGCAGACGGTACCGCCCCGGAGATTTGTAGTTCTTTGTGAATGCTTGATGAAGAATGAAACGTTCATAATGATACGATGTCATTGTATAATAAATTTTCTTTTTCTTGAATATTGATAGCGTTGTATCCAACTTTATATGCGTTCGCGTCATTCCTGAGATATTTCTTCTAACAGCGTGTAAAGTTGAAGAAAAATCGCATATTAAAGGCCGAAGCACACGTAAAAAATGTTACTACGTAAGCCGAAGAGTACTGAGTGAACGTGTTATTTCGGATATGTCAAGTATACCAAAAACATAGGTATATAGCTACTACTACTACTACTACTAGTACTACATGAAGAAAAATATCGCGGGGAGAGTGGAAACAAATAAGCCTTAGAAATAAAAAAATATTCCGAGCGCATGTAAATTCGTCAGTGAGAATTGAGGCAACACGACGAACCGGAACGGACAGGAGACGTAAAAGTAAAAGTAAAAATAAAATAGCAACCCACATTGCTATTTTATTTCATTTTCTGCATTAATTCCCTTTGGTAGAAGTTCATTCAAAAAGTGAAAAATTTTTGGTTGGAATATAATGTCCAAATAATATGAAAAATGCATCATAATCATAAACTCACGCCTGTCACTTAGTGAGGTAGGCTTAGACTACGGACTTCCGATTGGCACATCTATATTATTGTTGCGCGCCTAAGTTGATGACTGGTACCTGGCACTAGCGCCATCTAGTGTCGGGGAACAGAGCGAGAAGGGCTTCCTAGAAAATGTCAATCTTGAACTTTCGGCCAACAGCGCCATTTAGTATCGAACATAAGAATTAAGCTTTCTAGAAGCCTCGCACTCGAACTTTCTGCGTCTGGTCGGTCGGCGCCCGTATTTTTGGAATATTCTGGATGTTTCGGTATAAAAGGTGTATTTAAAGCCGCTGCAAGCCGCGATCGGGGCAGTATTGAATTTGGCGAGACAAGCGAAGCTTCGGAGCGAAATAAAGTGAATCAGTGTGATTAATTATTAGTGTCTTTTAAGTTTTAATTGGTGTTCGGTAATGAAAGTGTTAATTTTGGTAATTCAATCGGCAGTTTTTATTGTCACGAACCTCAAACTCGTAACATTATGTACGCTTGCATGCTCGACGTTTAAGGGTATTATTGACCCATTTTTAATATGTCACTAATAAACTTCCTGCTAGGGCGTTTCTTGCCGACTCTAACACTAATTTTTGCATAATACCCAAATAATATGAAGATAGTAAATAGTAATTACCTTTCAAAATGCAACACGTTTAAGCACTAACACGGGTAACACGGATGCGATGTAAAGATAATATTCATCCAACTCGATGAAATTAACCAGTGAATCTAGCAATGATTACTTTTAAGTATTTATATTTTATTCAAGGTTCGATGTCATAATAAAATCTTATATAGCTCGTGAGGGTTATATTGTCATCCGGTTAATATGGTCACTTTCTTATAACTCAAAAGCGGCCTTGTTTGAATCGATCACTCGCTACGATACGATAGCTCTTCATCGGCAAATTAAATAATAAAGGGGCGCTGCTTTATCGACACCACAGTTGACAGTTGACATTATAGTATATATTTGAGTCGATTTTAGTATGGTGTAGTGTAGTTAGTTTCTTTTTAAGTTAATTTTTCGTAAAGTTCCTAATATTGTGTAGTGTTATGCTACTTACATATCATTTTACACTATTTTAAATTTATTTTTCCATTCTGTTTTTGATTTTCTGCATTCACCTCAAAACTGGATATTTTGCATCACCTTTATTTCCATAGGATCCTGTAACGTTTTTTAAACCATAAGAACACAATAACAAATCATTTTCAAAAAATTTTCTTTTTGTTGAATGTTGATAGCGTTGTATCCAACTTTATCTGCGTTCGCGTCATTCCTAAGATATTTCTTCTAACAGCGTGTAAAGTTGAAGAAAAATCGCACATTAAAGGCCGAAGCACACGTAAAAAATGTTACTACGTAAGCCGAAGAGTAATGAGTGAACGTGCTACATACATTTTCGGATATGTCGAGTACAGAGTACGAGTCTGAAATCAAAACATGTCAAATTTTGGTTTCAGGCTCGTAATAGAGAAACGGCAAGATTTAAGTGAAAAATGAGATATTATTGATATAGGAAAACAAGTAGCGCAACAGCGCGCACGAAGCCCGAAATTGCAGAGTTACGGAGAACTAAATAAAAGATCGAAAAAGGTCAATTCCATCGACACCGATTTAAAAAGTGCTGATAGCGTGAAAGTACAAAGTGAAAATGATTTGTTATTGTCTTCTTATGATTTAAAAAACGTTACAGGATCCTATGGAAATAAAGGTGATGCAAAATATCCAGTTTTGAGGTGAATGCAGAAAATCAAAAACAGAATGGAAAAATAAATTTAAAATAGTGTAAAATGATATGTAAGTAGCATAACACTACAATTGCCAAAGCTTGTTTGCTTTTTTTCCTAATATTTTAGTTGTAGTATACGACTTTGTGTTCTTATCTCTGTCCTGCTTCTAGTTTTGGTTTTATAGGGTGGCAAAGCTTAAAGTGACCATATTACCCTCACGTACCTTACGTATACAGTACGGTTGTAGGACTCCTTTACCTTCGAAGAGTTTTTCTGGGTAGGCACCACCATGGTTACCCACTTCTGTCGCTAAACCGCAGTGCTTGCATGGCTGTATTCATCTGAAGTTCTGTATTCGTCTGAAGGGTATATAGAACCAGTATAATCACATGTTGTCAGACATTTTTAATCCTTAAAGGTGAAAACGCTTCCCTGTTCAACGTTGGCTGCATGTGCCCATGGGCTGCAGTAGCCATTAACCATCGGGTTGGCTGTAAGTTCATTTGCCACTTCAGTTTTATAAACCAAAAAAGCGACCACTAACAATACAAAGAGTTTTATATTTTTTATGCTGTACGCATGACTTACGACAGAAGAAACTGTGTCGAATGTAGGGTTGCCAGGTCTTAAAACCGAAAAGCCGGACAGACCGGTCAGCTTAGCCGGACACTGGTAAAAAGGCCGGGCACCCTTAATTTTTCAATCTTAGTGTAACACGATATTTTTTTTAAAATAAAAACAATACTTTTATCATTTACCATAAAATCTTCTTAAATTCTAATAAATTAACAATAAAATTGAATGAATCAGTCTTCTTTATTATTCAATATTAATTTCAAAAATTGCAATTGTATGTATGTAAGTACATGAAAATTTTTAGAAAAATTGGTCCTATACAAAGAGCCTAAACAAAAGCCAGACATGCCGAACACATGATGTCTAATTTAGCCGGATATGCAATCAGGCTTTATCCGGACGCCTGGCAACGCTAGTCGAATGCATGGTATGTTGCTGACAATGGGATGGAGAGCTGCCGAGCGTATAATAGAACTAATCTCTTTAAAGAATATAAAACTAAAAACATTAACTGATTAATTACATCTATAGCAATTTGGAAGGTATAAAGATGGCTGTAGAATCTTTTTTTAATTTTCGAAAGTCCTTTGTCAGAAAATTTTCACGCTACTATAATGAACTAGTAGAGTAGGTCGAGGGAGTCTTTTATACCGTCTCATCTCGCTGTGCAAACAGTACTCTGTAGCTTTATCATTTCTAGCAAGAAGCGATAAAATAATTGCAACGTGCGCTATTGTTACAAAGGTGCGGACTGTTTTCCAGGGTTGCCATTATTTTGTTGTTTTAATTAGGTCGCATAGTAGATATATAAGATCGAATTTTTCACAGAAAAGAATATCGTACTTTTTTTTAAAAATAAGTTTGACTAACGATACCACCGTCCACCTGATGGTAAGTGAATGCTGTGGCTCATAAACATCAGAAATAACAACAATGCTTTGTCATCTCTGAGGACGAAGATTGAATGTTTCGTTTCCAGTAAAAAGGGTTTCCGGTTCTCTACACTCACCATACGAAACTGCATATAACCAAATAGCAGTGCTTGCATTGCTGTGGTCCGATCTGAAGGGTATAGAGAGGCAGCATAATTACAGGCTGTGAGGCCTTCCGTCTTAGTCCTCAGAAGTCACAGCACATCTGTAGCCTTCTTCATTTGAAGTTGGCTGCAGATGTCCATGGACTGCAGTAGCCACTTACGATCATATGTCCCGAACCTTTGTTTCAGTTTTAATTTAAAAAAAAAACCTTCTAGTAATTTAATTGATATACGAACACCTACTTGTGAACTTATGTGCCCATGGCACGACGGCTTACTCGAGGGCATCAAAATACTGAGTTGCGTTGAAAAGGTAAGTTGGGTTGGCAACCGCATTTTTTTTTAATTTTTGCCTATGGACAAAAACAAATACACACACACACACACACACACACACACACACGCACGCAAGCACGCACGCACGCATGCACCCATGCACGCATGCACGCACGCACGCACGCAAGCACGCACGCACGCACGCACGCACGCACCCGCGCACACACACACACACACACACACACACACACACACAGAGAGAGAGAGAGAGAGAGAGAGAGAGAGACACACACACACACACACACACACACACAGACACACACACACAGACACACACAGACACACACACAGGCACACACACACAGACACACACACACAGACACACACACACAGACACACACACAGAGACACACACACAGAGACACACACACACACACACACACACACACACACACATAAACTGCCATATCCAATGTAAATGCGTTTTTACTAAACATTTTTTTTAAATCGTTAATACTCAATACTGAAAGAGGTGCACTTGGGTCTCCCTCTTAAATCGTTACATACTAGTTACAATAATATCGTTTCTACAAAAGGCAATATAATATACGAGTACTTTTCTTATGAACGTGCATGACATAACACAGTGGTTGAAGTAAGTCGCGTCGAAAGAGCCATCCATTTTCTTCTTTTTGCACAAGAAAACTACCATATCCAATGCAAATGCGTTTTTGTCAAAGGCGTAAAAACGTTTCTAAAAATCGTTATCTTATAATTATTAGATATAATCTTATATTATAATTGTCTTCGATATTGAAATAGGTACCCATTGACAAATCAGGGACAAATAAAGCGTCTCTTTATGAATTGTTACATAACGGTAACAATAATTTCGTTTCTACAAGAGGTAATATTAAATAATATCCCCGTGTCCCAGGTAGTCCTACGGAAGCGGGCTGAAATCGATTGCACGGCGCCGGGCCGACGACCGCTGACCCTTTTGCGTGCATGTCGTATTAATTCGACGAATACATTAGTGATTTCATTAGTAAGGTTATACTAACCGAGTTTGCTTTGCGTCAACAAAGTTCAAACTTAATCATATTCCCCGTTCGAGCTAAACAAAGTTTTGCTTCTTTAGTTAGTTGGTATTAAGTTCTAAATACTAAATCATTTTTATTAAAAACTAATGTTAGCACCTTCATATGTTGCACTACTGGGTACAAGCCCCTCTCATTGAAGAGAAGGCTCTAAAGCAGGAAAAAGTTTGCCTTGAGACTTTACGATAATTTTTAATTTTTAAAATTAGCCATTTTGGTGCGGTGACAAAGATTTTCTCCAATGGGTATATTCATAAACTAGTTACATAGGTAATAGTAACTAATAGAGTAAATGGGGCCCTACACTCTATTGTGAAAAGTCAGAATGTACCAAAAAAGGCACGTATGGCAATTTACAATGGTGTGTTGGTCCCTACTTTTGCGTATGGTATTGAACTTTGGGTGTGGCAGAAGAAGCATGAGAGTAGAATAAACGCAGTAGAAATGCGGTCGTTAAAGAGTATGCTAGGGTGGAATCTGTATGACAGGGTTAGATATTGTGTGATAAGAGAAGAGTGTGGTTTGCAAGATGATGTTTTGACCAGGATTAAGAAAGGAATGCTTCGGTGGTTTGGTCATGTGGAAAGAATGAATAAGGAAAGAGTGACAAAGCAAGTTTATGTTGCAGAAGTGAACGGTAGAGTTGGAAAGGGACGTCCTAGGCGAAAGTTTATCGACCAAATTGGCGATATATTGAAAACGGGCCAAATCACCTTAACCGACGAGCATATGTGCGTAGGTATATGGTATATGGATGTGAAGGAGGCAAGAGAGGTGTGACAGGATCGTGCCAAATGGAAGTCTGTAGTCTCTGCCTACCCCTCTGGGTGACAGGTGTGAGTGTTTATGTTATGTTAATAACAAATCTAATACTGTGTGTGGACGCAACATTATGATGCCAATTTTAAAATAAGGTAGTCTGGTTTTAAAAGGTAGTAAGTGTAAGTTTTATTTATTTTAGCCAAAATGAAAAAAAATATTTCGTATTTGTAATATTCATTTTGATAACCCTAAATTTTACTACAAATTGCCGGTTTCAAAAATGTAAAACAAGAAGAAATTTCGCCACGCAATAATATTATTTATTATATGAATCTATATTGAATAAATAATCTATTTTATTCTGTGTGAAGTAGTGCATAAAATATAAGATGATACTTTTCTAAAGACTTTCTTGACCTACTATCTCAGTTCTCAGTTCATTATTGTAGTATTACAGTAGCGCTGAAAAGTCGACGAGCAAAATGTTTTTAAGTCATGTCATGGAGTTTCGCAGTGCCCGCTGAAAAAAAGACAACGGCCTTTATGTAATATTTTTGAAAATTAAACATTTTCTGTGTCCGTTAAAAGGAAATAACACTGTAATTATTATGTGTTTGGAACTTTCGTCTTGTTTATCAGTTCGTGGGAGCCCACTGAAAGTGCATGAAGCATGAGTTCCTCTTTGAACGAACGATTTGCCGCAATCCCCACTCTTACAATGTTAATATGACTACGAAGTTTCGCTCATTTGATGCGGAATATATGAGATGACATTAATTGTTACCTTCTCAGGCCGTAAAGTCTTTGTTGCATTTCTCACAGTCAAACTTTACGAGACCTAGGTTATGATACGAAATTAAATTTTGGATTTTTTTACACAGTCACCACGCCTTCATTCGCTTCATTTCATTCATTGTATAAAAGTTGGAAACAACTTTTACATAGTTCTTTTCATTGTATAGTTTTAATATTTTATCATTTATTAATTAAATACGAAGCTTCTTATAATATAAGAAAATATAAACGCTATATCCTAAGCACATGAGGTGCAGGTTGATTTAGAAACGGATTTCTATGTCACTGGTTCGAAAATGAGGTCGAATGAAAATGTTTGCGCTGGATTATTGCGTTTTGCTTACTTCTTAAAACATTTAAAGTTCTTATTTTATATTATGTTGTATCGTTTAAAGAAATATAGTTTTCCTATAGTATTAATTGCTAGATTTTCCGCGTAAAAATAGTGCAAAGCTTAGAAAAGCTTGTATAAAATGTCCACACGAACACATGAAAAACTTCTCTTATGTGGTAGAGAGATAGCTACGAGTATGTTTGCATCCGTCGCGTATGTTTGCTTTTGGCAATTCACAATCGAGCCCGTTGTTTGAATACTAAATGCCAACTGTCCATTTAATCCTTAACTAACAAGTTATAGATATTATTGAATGAAACTAGACTCATTATAATCGCAACTTTGTTTTTTTTTTTAATGTATATTCGACTTTTTCTTAATATCGTAGCCTTTAGCATTATTAGTTAACTGTTCCGTTATTAAAGGACTTAAAATCTATACATTAAGAACTGTACTCGAATGTCAAAGACTCGATCAATAAATTGCTAAATCAAAGTAAATTTGATTGGTCGTAGTTGTAATATTGCTAAGTTTTTTTTTATAGTGGAGTTTGCATTATTTGTCTATTATAAGTTATCATAAATATTTGCTAAAATCTTTAAATATTTTTTCATAGTGTAAGAGTGGCATTGGAGCACACAGTCCACCTGGATGGTAAGTGGTTGCTGTAACCCATAGACATCTATATCTATCCTCGATAACGAATAAAAGTACACAACATGCATTGTCACCCGTGAGGACTAAGATGGAATGCCTCGTTTCCAGAAAAAGGATCTCCGTTGCCTGCACTCTCCAAATGAAACACAGCAGCATTAAACTGTCATTTTACGCTGGTGTTCTGTGAGAGCATGGTCCTTCCCCGGTCGAGCCGACACATTGGTGCTACAACTATACCAGCAATATAGCTGCAACATGTTTATACCACGTAAAAATTTAAATACATAAATACATTATATAAAAATGCCTTAATATGTCTGTTAGTATTTTAAATCATCGCACAATATTATGTTTATTTAAATGAAAATATGCGAATTAAAAATGTCCTACGTATTTTTCAAAGTGGATATTAAAATTATATGTATTTGCTAAAGCCTTTAACAAATTAAATTTTATAAAAATTCTACTCTTTCATTATTGTAACCTAGTTCTTCACATTTTGTTTATTAAATTTAATATATTAAGCACATCGAAATTTTCATCTTGAAAAATACCTTAATTGTTTATTACCCTTCGTAATTTATGATCTTTAACTTAGTGTTATTTTATTTAAGAACATGCTCTCAGTTGCATATGAATTATTCTTTTAAACCTTGATACATTATATGTTTTTATGAATTGTATTAACTGTCTTATCTGTTGTAATGGCGGCCTAAGAATATCTACTTCCTCAAATCATCCCCTGGTCTGTCCTGACAACAACTCAATATAATAAAAAACTGCAGTGGCAACCCGACTGCCAGGCTTGACAGCTATGGATATCATTGTAAATATTCCGCCTATGAGGCTATTTATGAGGAAGACCTATGTCCATCTGTAGACTTCTTATAGGCTGTAACGATAAAAAAATCTGGATACTTGCGGCAGAAATAAGAATGTTATGTGATAGAGCCATGCTGCAGCTATGTAACTGGTATAGTTATAGCACGAATGGGTCAGCTTGACTGTGGAAGCACCACCGCTCTCACTGAAGACCAGCGCAAAATAGCAGTTTAACACTACTGTGTTTCGTATGGTAAGTGTAGAGAACCGGAGACCCTCTTTACTGTAAACAAGGCATTCCATCTCAGTCCTCACGGGTTACAACGCATCTGCATTTTGATTCGTAATCGAGGATAGATGTAGATGTCTATGGTTCAGATCAACCGCTTAAGAGGATACCTTGAAAATTAATCGCAATTTTAGGGGCGTGGCTTATATTCCTTTGTCGGTGGAGCTCACGGACGACTAAGGGAGTGGGAGTTTTATACGTGGTAGAGCCATGCTGCAGGTATAGTAGTGTAGTGCTGTAGGTTGCAGCACGAATGGGTCGGTTCGACCTGGGAAGGACCACGCTCTCACAGAATACCAGCGTCAAACGGTAGCTTAATGCTGCTGTGTTTCGTATGGTGAGTGTAAAGAACCGGAGACCCTTTTTACTGGAACGAGGCATTCCATCTTAGTCCTTACGTGTGACAACGCATCTGCATTTTGATTCGTAATCGAGGATAGATGTAGATGTCTATGGGCCGCAGCAACCACTTACCATCAGGTGGACTGTGTGCTCATTTGTAACCCTATCCTATAAAAAAGTGTCAAAATGAAAGTGATAGAATGCTACAAAATACGCAAATTATGAGATAGCTATACCGAGCACGCGCTCGGAAAAAAACTGCGTAAGCGCCAAACAACATATTAATTTTTTAACAAAACTTCGTTATGGATTAAAAAATGGTTTATGAGAAACTTAGATATGATTATTTACTATGCCTTAAAATAATTCCATGAACTTATTCGTAAAAATATTGTTATGTCATGGAGAAATGTAACCAATTAGAGCCTACTTCGCAATTTTTTTCTATCGAGAAAATTACATGATATCTTGTGTTTTCCTTTTATGCAATCCAAGTTCATATAGTCAAAAATCATATACTAAAATTTTGCTTTGTAATCTATAAAACTTAAAGAAATATGTGATATAGAAAAACCACCAAATTTTCGAGGTATCACCCCAATATTTGGTGGACTGTATGTCGTTTGTCACCGTGATGCTATAAAAAATATTTTGGAGATCTACCCTAGATGGACTCCTTGGAAAAAAAGAAGCTCTACCACCTAGTTGTTCTTGTTTGCTGCATTACATGAAACATTTGCCCACTACACTGCTGATGATGTTTCCCTTTAAAAGCCTATAAATATATGTTCAAAGATCTTGAAGGGAATTTTCGCTACCAGTCAATCGACTGGTTCCCGTTAGTTAATTCGCACCATTTACCTCTTGCAGGTGAGCTAAAATCTTGAATAGAAAATATATTTACCCCTACATTATGAGAAAAACATTACAAATTAAATAAGGCAGCGGCATCCCCCTTGCTTTTTATTAATTAAAGCAGGCACCTAATTGTATAGATGAACCCCGTCACTCGCTAGCACAGGTCAGTCATAAGGTTGCGGAATCGATGTCCCGAAGAGCATCGCTAGGCCGACGACCCCATTGTAACGACTATATAATAGGTCGGAGAAAAAGTTTCTTCGTATTTTGATCTTATATAGGTAGTTGAAGAAAAATCTCTTTGGTTGTACTATTTGTATCTGGCTGGTTTTAATATCAATACATATAGGATATTAAGAAAAAGAAATATAAAAAGTAAAAAATACTTTTCCGCCATTTTTCAATTGTTTTTCTGTCCTCCAAAATGAGTGACTCTAACGAGGAAAGCCGCACTGTTAGTAAGAGTAGCACAAACTTGGTTCAAGCGTTTTTTAAATCCGGGAATTTTTATGTCAAAGATTTCAGCTTGATCTGGTCGCCCTCATACGGATAAAGTTAATTCTATTTTTGAAAAAGTGGAGCAAGAACGATATGTTAGTAGTTACGACATAGCCGAGGAATTGAGGATTGATCACAAAACAGTTTTGACCCATTTTAAAAGTCTGTCTATTTAAAAAAGTTCGATATTTGGGTACCACACGAGCTCTCTGAAAGAAACCTAATGAATCGTGTACTCATTTGCGATTCTCTATTGAGACGTAATAAAACTGAACCATTTTTGAAAAGATTGATCACTAGTGATGAAAAATGGATCACCTACGACAAGAACATGCGAAAAAGATCATGGTCAATTGGTAGTCAAGCTTCACAGACTATAGCGAAACCCGAATTAACACGCAATGAGGTGATGCTGTGTGTATGGTGAGATTGGAAGGGTATCGTTTATTATGAGCTTTACCACTGGGCAAAACCATGGATTCGGATCTCCACTGCCAACAACTGACGGGACTCAAGCAAGAAGTTAAATAAAACGTTCGAAATTGATCAACAGAAAAGGGTTAGTCTTTCATCATGATAACGCCAGACCACACAGTTTTTCCACTCAGTAAGAATTGGAAGAGATTGGTTGGAAAGTGTTAATGCATCCTCCATATAGTCCTGACTTTGCACCTTCGGATTTTCACCTGTTTGGGCAGTGTTAGGTTAACATCAAGAGACGACTGTCAAAACTACTAGTTGCATTTTTTTGATCAAAAATCCCAAGATTTCTAAAGCAACAGGATTATGTCACTACTTACAATATATAATATACGAAATGTGATTAAACCTCAAAAAAATGTCTTGAATTTTTATATTAAATACGAAGAAACTTTTTTCCCGACCTATTATATCATAGACTTCGTAGACTAACTCTGTACCTTATGCTTGATTGCATAATTTGCTGATTACATTGTTGTTTTATATAGGTATATCGAAACGTTGCCAAATTGATGTCATGTTTGGAATATTCACTGCACTAAAAGCGTCTTTTTATGTTTTTTTTTAAATATCAGAGTGCAGAAAGAGTTAATAGTCCAACTGGTGCCATGCTATGACAATTTTAAAACAAAAAAGGACCCAATTGCGTTGTCACCATCTCTGAAAACTGAAATTATTATATAAAACAGGGTTGACTGTGGAAGAATACCTAAAGGCTTAAGGTCCGCTCTTTGTAATCCTTTCGTTTGTAAATTATTTGCTACCTGATTTTCTTTCCGTTTAAACCGTACCAATTCAAAAGGAAATTTTATTTAAATCTCCTTCTTTTTCGTCAGCCGATAACGGTCACTATTGGAAATCCTTCGTGGTATGAATTTGCTTCTATTGTCACGGTTTCATTGTCAGACGTCTCGCACCTTCGAGGCTGCTGCCCGTCATCAGTCTGGGTATTAAGCGTCTGCTGTGCGAGATGGTTATATCGACATCTTTCGGAAGTCGTATAATTTTTCTGGCATATTCTATAGGATGGCGGAGGAGGATGGATTATTTACGCCGCTACCACACGGCACAGTCTACGTGCGAAAGTTGAAAACGTAAAAGATTTACAATATTAGTTTCATTCAAGCGTCATCCTTATCTTTACAGCCCTTTAACCAGGTATGTTATAACTTTTTCATCAGAATAACAATAGCGAGTTTTTTTTAATAGGATAGGGGGCAAACGAGTATACGGCTTAACTGATGGTAAGTGATTGCCGCCGTCCATGAACAACTGCAACACCGAGGGAATTGCAGGTGCGTTGCCGGCCTTTTAAACAGAAGTAGGTTCTTTTCTTGAAGGTCCCTAAATCGTTATCGGTCCGGAAAAATCCGTAATTGAATTTAAAAAAATAGGCTGATTCGGTTTAGTATTCCCGAAGGTATACATTACATGTGTGTATATAACATTAAAAAGGAATATACGATCATCATGTAATATATGCGAATATACGATGGCATTGTAAGAATATCCACTAGCCATATCTGTGGGAGTCGCAGGAGGCAACAGACCAGTAGTAGATGGACACGAGCGTTTTCCTAATAACAACAAAGGAATGAAATTCTGCGGATGTTCGCCAGCTTGCCAAGCGTAGCAAGGCAAATGTCTCCTTAAGAGGCAATCTTTGAGTAAGCTTATTATGTTCAGCCGTGGACTTAGACAGGCTGTAATGATGATGATGCTGATACAATAAATTCATCCATTCATTCATTTCATCCTATAAAAGTCCACTGCTGAACATTGGGCCTCCCCGTAGACTGCACCATAGAGGAAATATTGCCATAGTTACCACGCTTGGTAGCCAAGTTGGCAACCGCAGGTTTTTATAATTTTGACTCACAGGACAATACGGGGTAGTGTATATTCTTACACCGCCACTACACCGACAAATACAAAAAATATGTCCTACGTATTTAAAGTGTGTTGGACACAGTCGTAGTTTTATGATTGAAGTACTTGTATTTGACCACTTATAGCTGGCCTGATATAATTGCGGAGTTCCGTTTGAGCAGTGCCAAATGAGATGTTTCAAAAGTCTCGACCCACTCTTTTTAATTGAAAGTTTGCGCATCCAATGAACAACGTAATAAAGGCAAAGATAACGAACATTTTGGGACAGAAGGTGACATCGTTGTAATTATCTTCGAGGTTCATCATACTACATTATGAACGGACAGAGCGCGGTTAATCCATTGTAAAATATTTATTCATTTATATGAACGTCTGCCTCCCCAATTATTGCCTCATAAGGGGAAATTTTTCGTAATTGTCATAAGGAGGGTATATAAAACACCTAAAAAAAAACTTCACCTCCATAATCATTATAACTTAGCAAAAGTCCATTTGGTAAAACAGCAAATCTATGTGGGAGGCCCGTGCCTTACTCATTAATTTGCTTAACTTCCGTTTGTCTACATTTTATTATAAAAAAAAACTTTATAAAAATGAAAACTTGCTCATTTTATAAACTTTGTATAAAACATAAAAATATTTCTACCTATGTCCGTTATAGACGTTGAAACAATCAAACCGATTTTGGTGAAATTTTTTGTGTGTGTTTGAATGAGTTATATTCACACTTAGAGCCGGAAGGTGGCGGGATTCGGAAATTCAGATTCGAAGCCGGGGCGAATCGCTAGTATTTTTTTATTATTGTTCTAAGTCAGCGCTTAACTACAATCTCACTTAATGGTAAGTGGTGATGTAGCCTAAGATGGTGAAGCGCACTGACTAACAAAAGCCTATTCACTCTTGCCTTGAAAACACCCACACTGTAATCGGATGGAAAGACAGATGCGGGCAACTTATTCCATTCCTTTGCTGTACACATGATAAACGACGTAGCAAACCGTTTGGTTCGAATGCGTGGTAATTCAACAACGAAAGGGTGGAGACTGGCCGAACGTCTGGTTGTCCGATGGTGGAAGGAAGAGGAAGGAATTAATTTATGCAATTCCTGTGCACACTCTCCGAAATGCATCCTGTAGAAAACCGAAAGGCTGGCTACTTTGCGCCTGTGTTTGAGGCTGGTAAAATTGATTTTAACCAAATTTGGGTCACTAATAAGCCACTTAACACGCTTTTCCGTTGAAAAAAAAAGGTGCTAGGTGGCATTTCGTAGCACCAGCCCATGCACGACTGGACTTGCGCTTTATAGTAGGCAGCTGTCCCGGCGTAAAGTATCGTTGCACCATTGCAAGGACTTCTTGCTTTCATGCAGCTGCGTTGACCTAGTAAAGAAATAAAACACAAAAATGTTTCTATCTATGTCCGTTATAGAATTTAAAACCATCCAACCGATGTTCCCAAACCGGTTTCATTAGAAAGGCAGTAATGCGCTATATAATAAAAAACTTTAACAAATTTTCCTTGTTTTCCACGAAATAAACAAAATGTATTTCTTTTTTTTTAGCGTAGTAGCACACTCCAGGTATCCGCTAGTACGGTAATAAAGAAATATTCATTTATTGAATACTCAAAGCCTCTATTCGAAACAATATGTTGCCTGGCCGGCCTGTTGGAATACCAAACTCAGCGGTTCGAGTCACCGTGTACATAGTGTATTCTCAAGATGAGGCCTTTGCGTACTGGCTATTACAGACTAACGATGATTATGATTATGACTTAACAATCCTACATTAATGGCGATAAATTTAAAGGAAAAATTTATACAAAATTAGAGAAGAGTGTTGTTTGCAAGATGTTGTGACTAGGATTTAGGAAGGAATTCTTCGGTGGTTTAGACTTACAGAAAGAATGAATGAGGAAATACTAAAAGAAAGCAAGAATTCTTATGACTACTGATAGATAGCGATATAACATCTCGCTTACACCACCCTAAAGTATCAAAACCGGCGACGGATAGCAACGTCGAAAGTGCTACGATTGTCAATCCTATTGCCAAATGTGACGATTAAGGCAAATCCTCCCTATACCGGGAGACCGTGTAGTGGCCGTGGTAGTTCAGTTTTTTAATATTAACTTTCGGTCCGATCTACGCAGAACCAGCTTACGGTATCTTGAAGTCTTGCAGTGGTAGGCAATAGAGAAGATGGGTGGGTGCTGCCATCTGCTTGGGATCTTATAATTAACAAAGTTAAAACCAAACCCAAGCGTACCACTGCGTAGATCGGACCGAACTCAAAATAATACAAAACTGCGGTTGCCACCCCGCCTGGCAAGCGTTGCAACTATGGCAAAATGCTCATTATGAGGGTAAATCTATGGGAGAGACCTATGTTTAATAGTAGACTTTTGTAGGCTATGTATAATGGAATAGAATGGAACCGGATAAATTGATAAAAAATAAGAAGAAAAAAGTTTATTAACTGATCTTAATTGTACTCTTTTATTTTCTATCTCATACAAACTTTTTCGAAAACTATCAACGACGCAGGATCTATCATTTGCCCGCAAAATGTAAGCAACGGAGGCTAGGTATTTATTACACATTTGACTATAGATTAATCACCCTCGGCAAGTACTTAGTGCAGCGCGTAAAATACCGCTGTAAGAATGTCCTGTCGTTTCTCAGTCTCTCCCATTTTAGGGGGAGATTTGCTTTAATCGGCAGATTGACTATAGCAGTACCACGCGTCTCCCATATGTGATGCTGCTCTGCGTCACCGGTTTTAGTACTTAACGTCTTTTTTATTTTATAAAATAAGGGTGACGAACGAGCACACAGTCCACCTGATGGTAAGTGGATGCTGTGGTGTGGCTCATAGATATCTACATTTATCCTTGATTAAGAATCAAAACACAGATGCGTTGTCACCCTTGAGTATGCTGAGTATGAGATGCAATGCCTCGTTTCTAGTAAAAAATGGTCTCCGGATCTCTACACTCACCATAGGAAACACAGCAGTATTAAGCTGCTATTTCACGCTGGTATTCTGTGAGAGCGTCCTTCCCCGGTCAAGCCAACCCATACGTGCTACAACCATAATATAGCTTCAGCGTGGCTCTACCACGTCTGGCGTAAATATTTGGTTATAACGCCACCTATTGTTAGCCTTTCTTTTTTTCTGGCGTTTCGTCGTCATTCACGACACCCATGGAAAGAAATAGATAATAGATGTCGTTTGCACGCGCTGATTGGCTGTGTGTATCGTTCGCACGCGCTGATTTGTTCTTCAGTCGCATTACGTCCCCTGTACGACGATGTGACATGCGCAGCTATCCCCTCCACGTTTCGTTCAACGCTAGACTTACGTGCCGCGAGTTGTAACAAGCGACTGATAGGTGCAAACCGGGCAGTGTTTCGAGCCGGGAAGTATTGCTCGCTTAGCTGCTCGTTGCATTGCGACCATATTGACTAAATCTTGTTTTCGTACTGAACCGAGTAATGCGGCCGAATTCTCGATTTAACTAACATTAAACCGATTAATACTCGGTATAGCTTGTACTCGGCCCATCACTATAATATACTATATTATTAAAATATACTAGAATAAGATTGTAAATGACGAAATAAAATTTTGTAACAAGCAACCTCCTAACCTTATCTTAGTATCTAAGGGTAGTTGGACCTATAATCTTGATACTTTATTTTTTAGAGAGCCGTGGTAGCTTAGGGGCTTAGCGCGCGCTGTAAATTTTACAGTACGCGGATTCCATACCCGCTAGTACCAATGAAAATGTTAATTGAAATTTTAAGTGCTGATTTACCACGTGCTCGACGGCGAAGGAAAACTTCGTAAGGAAACCGACATGTCTGAGAAATAAAACAAATCAGCGCGGCGGATATTTCCTTGCCTTATAACTCTCTCTAGGAGGAGGCCTATGCCTAACAGTGGGACGTATGTATATAGGCTGTAACATTACTTCATTTCACACATCGAACACGAAGCGAAGATGTAGTGCTCTATTGCCGCAAGTTAAAAAATCGCGATTCACTCAAATCACTTCCACCAGCTTTTTATATTGCACTTACTAAATAATAACAAAAGTACACCAATAGCAAGAGGAGATTTCAGTTAATATTTCTGACGTACTCGTAGTTATAAGATTATTTGTTTCGATTATTATGAAAATAATTTAACTTGGACACTTTGTTTTTTTTATTAGCTTTAGATTCTGATCCTTAGGAAGACTTTTGAATTTCACTTTTGTAAATCAAATAAAATCACCGGTACCAAGCAGTCAAAAAAAATGTTTGTGGTTATTAAACAGATGCAATTTTTTGTAGCTTTGAAAGAAATACGTGTTTCGGTAATTAATAAAATAAAATTGATTATTCAAACATGATATGAGCGTTCGAAGTGTGCACTTATTTTTTTTTTTTTTTGGATTACCAACATAAGAAACAGCAAATAATATTTGGTTACATTACAGCGTTATAAATTTACATGATTAACTGCTCTATATAGGCAATCACAGCATTCGTTGTGTTACAAATGTTAAATAAAATTGAGAAAAATATGTTCTTAAATAAAAAAGAATGATAAAGAAATAAAAGTTAATTGTGCAACTGGAGTTTAACGTACGTCAACATGCTTTAGCTTGGCAATAAATTGAGCAAGGGTATCATGGTGAACGTCGAGGTCGGGTTCATTTTTGGTGAGCTTGTTGTACAGGCGCGATATACTAAGATAATACTTAGTTGGTTCTACAAAATTTAATCTTAAAAAGGCTACACGGATATCTTGGTATTCTGCATGGTACGTTAAATTGAAATTTGGACAATAACGGGCACAGTCAATGTAATTATTGATAATCTTATGTAGGAGTGACATGTCTAAGTGATTTCGGCGTAGGGAAAGGGGTTCTAGTTGAAAATGCTTAATTTTTTCATGATAGGTTTTGACATTTCTTGGAGTACCAAAACGGTAAGTTAAACTACGAATACGTTTTTCTGAACTTTTTCGATCCTCTCTATGAGAGTTTTATACGTAGAGCACTATACTGTGCTGCAATACTCAAGCTTGCTTCTTACAAAACTGTTGTAAAGCTTAATGGCAGTGGCTGGTTTTTTAAAATCCTTTGTGTTTCTCAATATGAAGCCAAGCCACCTCTTTGCTTCCGCCACTATCTTATCAATACGATCCGCAAAATTCAGATGACCATCCATTATGACACCAAGATCTCGAATGGTGATCACTTCTTCTAACTTTGTGCCTGCTATTGTGTATATCGATTCAAATTTATTACGTTTTCTGCTGTACTTAATATGCTAGCATTTCGTAGCATTTAAAAACATTTTGTTGTTGTTACACCATTCGTGAAGATTATTAATGTCTTTCTGGAGGTGTTGCGCATCTGAAGCCGTTGAAACTGTTTTCGTAATTTTAAGATCGTCAGCAAAAAGATATACATCAAACAAAAGGTTTATCACACGTGTTATGTCATTGACAAAAATGTTAAAAAATAACGGTCCCAAAATCGAGCCTTGGGGAACTCCCGAAAATGCTTCAAATAGCTCAGATTTTTTGCCATCAATTACCACCCTAGAAAAGCGATTTAAAAGTTAAGATTTATACCAGGTTATCTGTAATTCCAAATAAATATAATTTATTAATCAGGATGCTATGATTTACTTTGGCAAAAGCTTTCGAAAAATCTGTATAGATGGCGTCAACTTGTAAGCCTTGATCTACTTTTTCTTTTAAATCTGAAGTGAAAAGAATAAGATTAGTGTCGGTCGACCTTCTTGACATAAAACCATGCTGATTTTCGTTGATGTATTTTTGAGTATGCCGATAAATTACAGAGTGAACTAATGATTCAAATACTTTTGGTATTGCTGATAAGATAAAAATCGGACGGTAGTTAACTACTTTGTTAAGTCTTTTGCTCCATTTTTAAATATAGGGATACTCTTGCTAGTTTCCATTCATTGGGGAATATGCCCATTTTGAGAGATCGATTGTATAGAAAAGTTAGTGGAAAAGTCAACGCATCTGCACAGTTTAATAAAAGTAGTGGGTGTATATTATCTGGGCTTACTCCCTTTGTGACATCTAGCTTTTTCAGTTTATTTTTGACATCTTCTGGTCTAAATTGAATTTCCCCGATAACATCAAAGGATTAGCTCTTCCGTACAAATTGTTATCATTGAATAAAATTTGTTATCATTAAGATCTCTTTCATATGTTGAAGAAAAATGAGATGCAAACATGTCCACTATTAGCTTTGTATCTGATGATTTATCGTCTTTAAAGGTCATGGTATTAGGATATAATGAGCAAATCTTTCGTAGATTTTTGATATATGTCCAAAATAGTTTGGGGTTGGTTTTAATATTTGTCTTTATATGGTATTTATGTATTTATTATAGCACTCCTTTATTATCTTTTTACAGTTTTGTCTTAAATATTCAAATTCTATTTGATCTAATGGGTTTTTATACTTTTTATTTTTTATGGTATCTATATTTTTGTCTTAAAAGTTTGATTAAATGGGGTGAGTACCACACAGGATAAGGCCCATGGTCGGCTTTAGTCATAGGAATATGCTTTTCAATAGCATAGTTTAGCAGTTAGCAACTTATGGACTGTCCAAATTAAAAATATATATATTTATAATATATTTCAGGGATAGTAGTTAAGTTCTGGCTTCGAACAGTAATTTTTTAATAACTATTAAATTCAAAGATTAATAGATACAAATAAAGTTGATGCATTAATATTAGTATAGTATCTTTAATTGTCATAATGCAAAATCTCGTTAGCAATTTTACATAAGATGATAGATATTTTCACAATATTCTGATATGTTGACAGGCAAAAAAAGGTATCACGCAAAAAAAGGTGTCACGCAAGAAAATGAATTGTAAAGATAGCATAATAAAGTGCAAAGAAATGTGTAAAAAATAATTTAATATTGACCAATAAATAACTTGTCAAGTAAATTATTGTAAGCGTTGATTCGTATTTTATTATGAACGTGATACTGTGGTTTATTCACTGTCGGATGCATCCAGACACAGCTTTTGTTGAAGTAAAGGAAGGCACTAATCACTTACCATCAGGTGAGCCGTATGCTCGTTTACCACCTCTCCTATAAAAAATTTTTTTTTGAAAATCTGTCTGTTCAGTTGCCTGTATGCTGTCAAATCTGCTGACGACCGCAGCCTGATCTCCCGTCTAACATCTATGAGATTGAGAGTGTGATCGGAGAGGTTTTGTGTTCTTCCGTGGCGGGCCTTGCAGAACTTAGGTCCGAACGCATGGACAAATTCCACGAGCTTGTCATTCATATCGTCCACTGCACTGCAATCTTCTAGGCACTGAACACGTTGACTTCATTAGACGAGACCTCTTCAACTTAACGTTTAGGTTCAGTGTGCCTCTAATCATTCGGTGATCGCTGCCAGTTTTCACCCTTGCGGTCACTGAGAAATCACTGAACAGTTGGCGTCTAGTCGTTATAATGAAGGCAATCTCATTTTTTGTCGAACCGTCGGGGCTCGACCAAGTCCACTTTCTGTGGGGCTGCTTCTGGAAGAAAGAGTTCATTATAAAGAGTCCCTCTATCTCCATGAAGTCAGCCTGCTGCTGGCCCCTTGGGTTCCGTTGCCATATACCGAATTTCCCTACCTTCAGCTTACCGTTCTTATTGTGTCTAGCTTTGCGTTGAAGTTTATGATTAACACCGTATAGTCGGTTTTGTAGGAATGCATGGCTCTAGAAATATCCTCATACATTTCTTCCACCTCCTCATCGGGATGTGACGACGTTGGTGCGTAAACCTGTATGACCTTCAGCGAATACCGTTTAGTGATTCTGAGTATAAGGTACGCAACCCTCGTCGACACACTCCCAATCTTTACAGCCTTGTTAACGAGGGACGATAAATCCAACACCTCCTTGGGACAGATGGTCGCCCTACCGGTGATAGAACAAGTTGCCGGATTCGAGAATCACCGTGTCCTCCATCTCTCTCCTCTGGACCTCGGATAATCTTATAATATTCCAGTGCAACTTGTTTATCTCTTCTTCCAGCTCGAGGATCCTCTGGTCTTCGTCGTTTTAGTTCGCAACCGAACCTCCCGAAGTTTAAATGGATGCTGATGAGAAATCTTTCATTCATTCACTCATTCATTCTGTTGCAAACGTTATTACTCTAACTGCGATGTTGAACAGGAAAGTTACGAGCACCAATTATATAGTACCTAGGCCAGCGAACTTTACTCGGCGTTGAGATAAAATTTTAATTGTCTCAGGAATTACACTAAAACTTGTAAAGTAAAACATTTAACACAAAAGCAAATAATATAACAGTACAAAATTTCATTAAAATCGCCGCTGTTTCCAAGAAAATAGGTTTGAGATTGTACATCGATCAAACAATGATTTTCAGTAAGAATACTTTAATCAAATATTTTTCGACAAAAACTTGAGGTGTATAGCCGCATATGTAAAGAAACCGTACAGAGGCAAATCTTTTAAGGAGCTGTCAAATATTTTACCTATTTTAGTAGTGTTGGCAAAAGAAGATAAAATTATGCAAACAAAATGTTTACGAGGGCGGCACTGAAAATTTCGGGAATCAAGGAAGTGACACAACATTACTATTTACAAATGTATTTATTGCTTTTCGAAGTATTCTCCGCGAAATTTGACACATTTTTCTATACTATGGAACCAATCATTGAAGCTGTAGGTATCTTGAAAATAAATTATAATATTTTGCATGCAGGTATATAATAAATACAGTCTTGTCTCAACTCCCGTGTTTGATTGCCGCATCCAAAGAATACAAAATTAACATGGCGCAGTTGGCACACAAATTTTAGTAAGTACGTTCCATTGAATTGAATGAACTGTAAAAGTGAGAGTGAATTTTAGGAAGAAGTTGAAGATTCTAACGTAACTGCAATTGAATCAATCGTCCGGACAATGGAATCTGTATTACAACCACCGCCACCTTTTATTTTCGAAAATAATTTAGTAAATGTGACTTCGGGAAATTTATGCAAAGAATGGGAAAAATGGAAAAAAGCATTCTTGATATATTACGAGGCATGTGAACTAAAAAAAAAGGTTGAAAAAGTACAAATTAACATTTTATTACATATTATCGGAAACTAATGTCAGGAAGTGTACGAACAACTATTATTGGAAAATGATAAAAAGGAATTTAAATCGATTAATGAAGTATTTTTGAAATTTGATACATTTTTTCTTCCACAAAAGAATGTGACGATGACACGACACATATTTTTCACTCGTGATCAACGGGAGATGGAGACAACCGAGCAATATGTTTTCGAATTAAACAAGATGGCGGCAAGATGCGAATTTAAAGATTTATGTCAAGATTTGGTACGAGATAGACTCATATGTGGTATACGAGATGGATGTATGAGAGAAAGGCTGTTAAGGGAGCCTGACTTAACGTTAAAGAAAGCAGTGGAAATTTGCAATGTAGCCGAAATGTCGCGAGCCCAGGCCATCAATATAAAGTCAAGAGAAGTCAGACCACCACGTGCATGAAATAAAACGTAATTCCAAGCAAGATGAACGTGACGCAGAAATTAATTGGGTGAACCGTCAACGTGTCGCGCCCCCGCACCACCAGCGCCAGCAGCGAGTGCGTGGCGCTGGCAGCGGAGGTGTGCGGATGCCCTCGTGGAGGTGTGCGGATGCCGCGATCCTCTAAGTCCTCAACCCACCCTCGGGATGAAGGTGGGCACGCGCGAGTGCATCGTCCCGTCCCGTCCAGGTACGATCGCAGTTGTTGGAACTGCGGTTTGTCACACGAGAAATACAGTTGTCACGCCTATGGTCAGCAGTGCTGTAAATGTCGTCGGATGAATCATTATTCGCGGATGTGCAGAGTTTATGAAGTAAAGGAGGACTCACCGATCAGCTAAATATCAATTACGGTAAGGACTGGTTGGTGGAGTTAAAGATAAATAATAATTTTCTAATGTTCAAGCTGGATACTGGGGCCGATGTCAACGTTTTGCCCAAGAAGTATATTCAAAAAATTAATATTACTGAATCAGAGTTAGCATGTACCGCAATAAAATTACAAGGTTATTCAGGCAATAATATTGAAGTTATTGGTAAATGTCACTTAAAAGTTAATTATAAAAATGCTGTTTATATTTTAAAATTCGTTGTTGTTGATGTACGTAGGCGGTCCCATAATGAATTGGCCTAACTATGAACCAATGAAGGAAATGAAACGAAACCAATTTTATTTTTCAATATAATCACCATGAATACTAACACACTTCTGACATCTGTGAATCAACATCTCTAAACCTTTATAAAAATAATCACATTTTTTATCCTCAAAATGACTGAAGACGGCCGCCTGCAACTCTTCTTCTCGCTTGAAAATTTTCTTCCTCTTAAGTCCCGCTTTAAATTTGGAAATAAATAATAGTCGGACGGGGCCATGTCTGGACTGTAAGGTGGATGTTGAACTTCTGTGAACCCGCATTGACGAACTGCATCCTTCGAAACACCAGCGGTATGAACAGGGGCGTTGTCATGGAGCAAAAGGACACCTTTAGACAGCTTGGCTCTTTGTTTTTCCTTTATCTTGTCTCGTAATTTATATATTAAAGAAGCATAATATTCGACGTTCACGACTGTATTACGTTCTTTAAAATCCACCATCAAAATGCCTTGAAAATCCCAAAATATTGTGCACATCAGTTTTTTAGTCGATTGTTGCACCTTTGCCTTTCTAGGGGGCTTTTCACCCTTATAACGCCATTCCATTGACTCGCGCTTGCTTTGTGGATCATAATACAAGATCATAGTTTCATCACCAGTCACTAGCCGCTCGTTCACAGTTCTTGGATTTTCGCCACAAAGATCCAAAAACTCCGAAGCTGAGCGCACTCTTTCCTGTCTCTGTACCGCTGAAAGAAGTTTCGGTACTCATCTTGCACTCACTTTTTTCATGTGAAGATGTTCATGGATCGCGCGATGAACGGTACTCTTAGAGAGCCCAAGCCTTGCTGCAATTTCTCTAATCTTTAAACGGCGGTCACTCAGAACCTCCTCTTCGATAAGAGCAATCGTTTCGAGAGTGAGCACTTCCACAGGTCGACCGTCGTGTCCAAAGTCTTCGACGGTTTCTCTCCCGAGGCGAAACTCTTTCACCCAATTTTCCACTGTGCTATAGGAGGGGGCAGACTCCTTATACACGCCATCTAATCGTTCTTTTATTTGGGCAGGGGATAAACCTTCTTTAAACAGAAACTTTATGACACTTCGATACTCAGTTTTCGACATTTTGAAAAAATACGCGACTCTCGTTATTCAAATGCCTGTTAAACTAAGACTAAGCATTTCATGTCGATGCATGTTTCTTATATTAAGTGCACGATAAACGTACTATTTAATGCAACACAACATGTAGCGACATGTCGCGTTGAACTATATCAGGGCAGTTCATTATGGGACCGCCTGGTAGATTCACCTCCTATTGTAGGCAGAACCTCGCGTGAGGAATAAAGTTACTAAAGAGAGTTTTTTCTATTAGGGAGAAAAAAGAAAATGAAATAATAAATGAATTTTCCGACGTATTCGTAGGTATGGGATGTTTGCCAGGAAATTACAAAATTCAGGTGAGTCATGATATTAAACCCGTAATACATGCTCCGAGAAAACTACCGCTAGCCCTTAAAGACAAAATTAAAAATAAATTAATGGAAATGCAAAAAGATGGCATCATTGCAAAAGTAGGGGGACCCACCGACTGGGTAAATAGTATGACTGTTGTTAAGAAGCCTAATGGGGACCTTCGAATCTGTCTTGATCCTAGGAACCTTAATATGGCAATTAGGCGCGAACATTTTAAGCTTCCTACTCTGCAAGAAATAACTGCCAATTTATCGGGGGCAAAATATTTTAGTACTCTCGATGCCAAGCAAGGATTTTGGCAATTAAAGCTTCATGAGTCTAGTACAAACCTTTGTACATTCGGTACTGTATTTGGTCGATTCAAGTTTTTGCGCATGCCGCACGGTATATCGACGGCATCAGAAATTTTCCACAGAAACGTGTATGAGCATTTTGATGATATCGAAGGATTTATTTTATTTGCAGACGATTTGTTAAACTATGCAAATTCTAAAAAAACGCACGATGAGAGACTTCGGTCGGTTTTACAAAGGTGTCGGGAAATTAATATTAAATTAAATAAAAAAAAATGTAAAATTGGGTTAACGGAACTCACATATTTGGGCCACAAAATAACAAAGGATGGAACATATCCGGATGATTCGCACATACTAGCTATAAGAAATATGCCCAAACCAACCACGGTAAAAGACGTCGAACGGTTCTTAGGTTTAGTTACGTGTATGAGTAAATTCATACCGAATTTTTCTGAAAAAACATCTGTGTTGCGTGAACTGTTAAAGAAACATGTAGCATGGCATTGGGATAGTAATCACGATCAATGTTTTAAAGAAATAAAGGAAAGTCTAAGTAAAAGCTTACAGAAACCAGTAAAAATTTCAGTGGATGCAAGTAAAAATGGATTGGGAGCCTGTTTGATGCAAGACGAGTTACCGGTGTGTTATGCTTCTAAATCACTAACTAAAACGGAGCAGTCATACGCGCAAATTGAAAAAGAGCTGTACGCATGTGTTTTTGTTTGTGAAAAGTTTTACACGTATATTTACGGCCGCACGGACGTTACTATAGAAACAGACCATAAACCGTTAGTCAGTATTATTAATAAACCGTTAGCAAGCGCTCCTGCAACGTTGCAAGTTGCAACGAATGCTTTTACGCCTCCAGCCGTATGAATTCAAGTTGGTTTATAAGCCGGATCGCTATCTTTACGTCGCAGACGCACTGTCGAGGGCAGTCGCACCGGACAAGCATGAGTCGACACTGCCGCGCGATCATCTCGACGCGCAAGCGCAGGTGTGCGCGCTCACCGCGAGCAATCCGTTGACGGACTCGCACTTCTTATCTATACAGAAATGTACCCAGGAAGATATAGAAATGCAAGAGGGCGTATTTTTATTTTCATGTACCATAGTTTATAAAAATAAAACTGCAATAAAATACTATATGATATTTTTTTTCTAATCATAAATATATTTATTAACTGAATATCTATATGTGTTTAAAGTTGATACCATATCTTTTTAAATAAAAAATAGTTTAGTGCGCTAGTTCTGATAAAAGGCTCCATTGAGTTACGAAAAATTAATAGAATTTTTATAAATTAAATAGGCCAGTAATTATAAAATAACATTTATTTTCGAACAGAATCAGTCAGTGCTACAATTATCTATTAAATATTAAACATTTAAACACAACTTGAGCAATGAAAATCTCTAAATGCTCTCCTTTAAGTTACAGTTGGTCATAAACCTACACTTTCTTTTTGCTGCTAACGTATTAATGACAAATTAGACAATAAAATCTAACACAATGTAAAATAAAGGAAAAAAATATATTTATTTGGTAACAAAGTGGCACGTAAATTAAAGAACTTAATGAAATATCGTTAATTTCTTAGCACTAGATTTGGTAGACATCACTCAATGGAATTACGAAATAACTAAATGGAACAAGTAAAGCCTTGCTCACAAGAAACAATTTTTAGCTAATAATATTCTGTTTAACAGGAAGCTACTCTAACTACGAGTCTATAAAAAACATAAAATTAATAAATATCTATTTGGAACAGTAACTGAAGTATTATTAATTATCCAAAACAAATAATTAAGACGGTTCACGCGTGTCGTCATTTCATACAAATTTTCAAGTTCTTATTCTTCGATGTTTATGAATCGATTTTAATGAAACTTGGTATGTACGCTTCTGAGCCAGGTCTAAATAGTTCGTATAGAACATTTTCGAAAAAGAGTTTAGATGAAGAGTGAGGACAATTTTATGTTTTCTACAGAAAGTCAAAAATCACTCTATCTTTTCCCCTGAACTCTTTTTCGAAAATGTTCTCTACTAACTATTTAGACCAGGCTTTGAAGTGTATCCATAACAAGTTTCATTAAAATCGGTTCATAAAATCGAAGAATAAGGACTCGAAAATTCGAATGAAATGCCGACACGCGTAAGCCCTCTTAAGAAAAACTAATCGCCTAAACATTCGTCACAAATGTAGTCATCGTAACCGTAATGATTTGCTTCTATCCCAGCACACTGCCTGCAGTACCAGGCTGAACAGCACATACATTTTCTAGAACATTGAAACGGTTTTTGTTCTGTACATTTACGGCATGTTATAGAACGTGTGACTACTGTTCTAATGGACTGAAATTTGCCTTTTGCCTGTGAACTTGTGTCAAATTTGACTTTTTTAGTTAGCCTGCTATTGTCGTCATTCATTTCCTTTAAATTTAATGTTCGTTTTTTAAAAATATCGTTTTCAATGTGTTCACTTATAACCTGAAATGAAATTGATACAATATGATTGTGGGTAAAACTAATTAATGTACGTATAATTATGTTATACGTTTAATTAATTAAAATATATTTTTACATACTTTGAGTATTTTAAAATTATCATCTACTTACTTTTTTTGAGTGTTGTCCTCGCTTAAATCAATCATTTCAATTTCAACATTTGACTGGTTTACTTTGTTTTCAACAGATATGGGCAAAGGCATTGGCTCGATGTTTAAATCTGTACTATCTTGGATGTTTAGATCAATTTCCATTAATGGTTGCTTTTCTAGGCGGTCTTTTTCAATGTCCTCATCAATCTGGAAAATATGAAATATAGGTAAAGCAGAATAGTTTTTGTGTGATAACACAGAGCTAATTGTGTGTAAGATGAATAATATATTCGAAGTAAAAAATAAAACCTGTTCTTCATGAAAACATTGTTTTGAATCTTGAGTATCTGGTAAATTATAAGTCACTTTTTTGTTGTTGAAGCTCATCTTGAATGTTTTGTAGATCAGTCAGTAGTTTCAATTCGTCTTCGTTGAATGGAATCACAATTGCAGAATTATATTCATTCGTTACATTTAAATCAACTTCTTCTGTGCTATTTTCCTTAATATTTTTCTTAACCTTTTCTTTAAAGATGTGGGTTTTCAAGGAGTAACAATTGCAGAGTCCTCTTTTGACTCCGCAAAAGCAAGACAAATTCCTGTACTGAATTTGCCCAGCAGAACTGGAAATTATTTGGTGTATTTGCATAGTACCAACTAAGGGAGTCAGATTGTCAGGAACAATTTTAGTTATATTTTCAATATCGGAATTTGATATCAGCCAGCATTTCACGGATACCATACAGTTATTCAGTATATCATAAGCTTCTGAGCCATTTGTTACGTCTTTACCAAAAGCCACTTGACGATCTAATGCTCTTTTTGTAGATCCACCAATTCCGTCTGCCACCCCTTTTCCGTGGCCCGCTTCAGTGAAAGACCAGGTAGAATATTCAAATCCCATCCGTTTGGTAAGTAAATTCAAAAGAAAAAAGTTCTTTTTTTTGTCTGTACTGAGACGTGGGTCCATCGGAATATACATGGACTACCTTCGTCTCAGACATCATTTCTTTTACATATCTCAGCACCGGTATTAAATGAGCCCAAATTGCCGGAGGCTCATGAGAGTTATTATCGGAAATAGTACAAAAAGACTTTGCTTCTTTGTTCCCCATGTAAACCATTCCAGTGTGAAGGGTTATTTGATTCTTCGACGCTCCAAAATGTGTTGCCTGAATTTCTTCGGAGAGCTTACAAAGATAATTTTCCGAAAAATCGCAAACAATTAATATTTCGTTCGGTTTTAAGTTCTGTATGCAGATTTGATATTGTCTATGTTGATGTAGCCAAATGAAATAATGTTTCTTAAAAACAGGAATATTTTTCTCGAACATATCCATAAGTTCAGCTACGGTCGGGCTCTTTCTCAATTTTGCAGTCTTTCTGGTTACAAAAGTTTTTTTAATACCTTTTTCAGTTTTCTGGTATTCGTGGTTCACTCTCTCCCATTGATACCACTCTGTTTGTGACTCTGCTTTACCTGGCTCTAAACTGTACTTCAATTTACATCCATTACACTTTGGACAATTACCCATCATACATTTTTCTGATTTTAAATCACAGCACAATTCTTTCAAGACGTCGTTCATACTTGGATAAAAAAAGACTTTGTTTTTCTTTAATGCATACAACATCATTTCGGTGTTGTTATGCTTTATGCATAAACATGTTTCTCTGTTTTGAATATTTGGGGTCACAACATAAAAGGGTTTATATTTGTAAAATGTAGAAAAACTCCGTTTTCCTCCTTCTTCTCTGTATATGTTATATAAATTCAGTAATGTATCAGTTAGATAGCGTATTTGTTTTGTAGTTTTCCCAAGTGTCCGACATTCTCTTTTCCCTGCTGTTATTCGAGTTATATCATCTCTAACATAAAATCTCTCAATTTCTTTTTTGATACTGTCATCTTTCTGCTTCCTCTGAGATAATCTTATTTTCCCCTCAAGTCCCAATATATTAGCCACATAAGTTTTCTTTCTAGCTGCTTGTACTTCATCGCTTACTACCATCTCTTTGAAAATTTTCTTCTCCTTTTGTGATTGAAATTTGGCGTAAGTGGTCTTTATGGTACTTTCCATGAATTCGTTTCTTGCTTTGACTATTTCTAAACTATTTTCTAATTTATGAATCTTTTCATCGGTCTCTTTCTTTTGCCTGTGCAGTTTTTGTTTATATCTGTTCACTATCTTTGTCAATGCACGTATCCGTTTCAACGCCGCATTGTACTTCTTAACTACAGCGTTATTATAGCGTTTCTTTGTCGAAGTTTCTTCTTTACTGCGTGTTGTTACTTCTTCATTTACAGTGTCTTCTGCACGAAAATCCTTCTTTTTTTGTTTTTGATGGCGTTTTTGTTCTCTCCATACTTTTCGTTTTCTTTCTTTCTCTTCATCCGATAATTCACTTACTTTCTTATTTTTGGACCTAACATATTCTGCATGTTTTTTTTTCTTAGCCTCATATTTTTCAGGATCATTTTTTAATTTTTCCCTATATTTCCTCATACGTTCAGCGGGTGTCAACGGCATTTTTTTATATTGTACTTTAAGTATCCTAAAACAAAATAGTATTTTAATATTGAGTTATCACTACATAGTATAAAGCAAAGTCGCTTCCCGCGTCTGTCCCTATGTATGTATGTATGCTTAGATCTTTAAAACTACGCAACGGATTTTTTAATAGATAGAGTAATTCAAGAGGAAGGTTTTTATTTATAATTTAACTCGTGCGAAGCCGTGGGCTTAAAATAATAAAAATAACCTACCTAACTACCTCCCAAAGCTTCTACACTCGCCTATCGAACATATCTGGGCAAAAACCTTCCTTCACCATTTCCAAATAATAATATCAAAATTTTCTGCTATGCGGTTGGGTGAAATTGGTCTAAATCGCCTCAAACATTTGAATTTATTTTTATAACATTTTTACTGTAACTTTATTTTACTATGTACAATTTAATTCTTTATTATTTTTATAGTGATTTTTAATAAAAAATTGTTATTTATAAACCTCTCCTTTGGTTTTATTAAAATCGCTTGAAAACTAAACAGATTATAGATAAGACAGAGAACTATTGGTTATACTTACATAAAATCACAGTCAAGGATGATCATGTAAGTACATATGTTCATTTTGTTTTAAATTAATTTTATTTTATTTCAAATTGGACCTTTCATTAAGAAGTTACGACGGGTATAAATGCTTAAAATAAGAAAAACGGGGAATGTCCGCTATATGGGCTTAAAACCTTACACTACGTCTATGTAACTCTAACATATAAATTTTTTGTTTCAATATAAAATTACAACTCCCGTGCGAAGCCGGGGTGGGTCGCCAGTCAATTTACAATTTAAACACGCCTTTACCTTCCACTGAGTTACAAATTCATTCCAATGAGTGAAATGTTTCTCAGCCGACGTAACTCAATCTATGTGAGTGATAATACAAAAATGATTTCACAGGTTATTATTTGTGCCTTTGCATAAACTTTATGATATATTTAGAGTTTAAACCTTGAGCTTTCTAAAATATAACACAAAAACACTTAAGTAATTATTCTTACCTTGATTTTGCCTTGAATATTCCCGTTAATCAGCGGAAAATCTCTTCTGCACCAAACTAACATCCACACTTATTTAGCGTCTCGTCACGGTTTGCAAAATGGCTGACAGTTATGACGCTTTGAGTTCTTGTTGCCAAATTGTAAAATATATTTACAACCGGTAAAAAATAAAAAATATGGTTTAAATTAACGTAACTCAGTAGGAACTTTCCACTTAGATCCATTTTGAGTTACGAGAAATAAACTCTTATAATGCATTGATTATGGTTGATATTTTCGTGTAAGGCATTTTGAACGTTCAGAAATATACAACTGCCTTTGGAGTCAGTTAAAATTCAAAGTTTTGGCGGCAAACGGTGATGTTATGTAAAGATTAAACCACTGTACTTAGTGAGTTACATCACATTTTCATACATACGAATACTTTCAGAAAATCATAAAAAATACAATTTAAAGAAAACCTCAAAATGAAAATCATATGTAAAAACAAAAATACACACTAATCTTTATTTTTTATTCACATCATGAATATTGATAATGATCACCAAAAGAAAAATAGCACAAATGAGGTGACAGGTGAAAAAAGGCATGGTACAAAAAAATAAAAATACGCCCAAGAACTTATTAAAATAATAAAACGAGGTTGGCCCTGTCATAAAAGTAAAATAAAAGACATAATAAAGCCTTTTTGGGATAGTAGGAATGAATTATCAGTTAACTTTGGTATAGTATGTAGAGGTAGCAGGGTAACCTAAATGCATGAGATACGAAATGATTAAAAAGATTCATTTGGGCCATCTAGGGATTGAAAAATGTAAACTCAGAGCTCGAGAAATTATGTACCTACTGGCCTAATATGAATACTCAACTTGAAGATTATCTGTCACATTGTCAAGCTTGTCTAACTTATAAAAAACAGAATTGTAAAGAACCGTTAATGCAACATGAAGTACCTACCAAATAGGGCATGGTCTAAAGTAGGAATAGACGTTTTTCACTTCGGAACAAAATCGTTTGTCCTCATAATAGACTACTATAGTAAATTTGTAGAATTAATAAAAATTCGTTGCTTAAAGTCAGAATTAATTGTTAAAAAAATTAAACAAGTTTTTAGTAGACACGGTATACCCGAAATAGTTATGACCGATAATGGCCCTGAGTTTGCATCTAACACTTTTCGTGAATTCTCACATGATTGGAAATTCCAGCATGTGACGTCATCGCCGAGATATCCTCAATCTAACGGCCACGTCGAGCGTGCCATACAAACAATTAAAAATATGATGAGAAAAACGGCTTATGATCAGGCGGAGTTCCCATTGGCGCTCCTTGAATATCTAAATACACCAATCAGTAAGGAGCTCGCTAGTCCAGCGGAGTTGTTATATAATAGAAAACTCCGCAGTATACTTCCGTGTTCTCCAAATTTATTGTTAAAAATTAATACGGACGTAATAAATAAATTAAAACGCCGTCAACAAAAGCAAAAAATGTATTACTATTTGGACTGGTATTAATAATTGAACAAAAAGTTAAAGTTCGAAATAACAAAACATGGGTACCAGGTTTTATTAAAAGTATTGTAGGTCCTAGGTCATATATAATAAGCATGGCAATGGGTGGTGTATTCAGACGAAATAGGAAGCATATCATAGTTGATAGAACCAGAGAATCGATGAATCATCTAATCTACGCACACAGTACGATGATATCGCTGTAAACAATAACAAAACCTCCGCGCACGCGCCCTCCCCGCACGGCTCCAGCACTCAGCTGCGAGCGCCTGACTTGCAACAATCTGATAGATCAGCTGTTTTCACTAACTGTTTTTATCGTACACTTTCCGGCAAGGAAGTGAAGCTATGAATAATGTGAGGCAAAAAACTTTATTTTATTTTATTTAATTATAGGATTGATTTTTTATTATTAATTATATATATAAATAATTTTTTATCAATAAAAGTCGAAAGCAACAAGTAATTTTGTTTTTAATAAATATTACATAAATTACGCATTAATAAATTATATAATATGATTAAGTTACACGCCATAATTATATGAATAAATTCATGTATTATTATAAATCAAATTGTTAATTTTCGTACTTTTAGTTAAGAAATGCTTTTATTATATTAAGATTATTATTTGTGGTTTTATAAAAGATTAGTGTTAAACCTCGACCCTTTATAATTTCTTAAGAAGGGGATTGTAGGTATCTTGAAAATAAATAATAATATTTTGCATGCAGATATATAATAAATACAGTCTTGTCTCAACTCCCGTGTTTGATTGCCGCATCCAAAGAATACAAAATTAACAGAAGCAACCATTCCATTCGGAAGTTGGGGTCTCCAAAATGGCCGTTTTGTAGGCGTCCACAGCTTCTTCAGGTGATGAAAATCTCAGTCCACGCAATTTATTCTTTATTTCAGGGAAAGTATAAAAATAATTAGGGCTTAGGTCGGGGCTGTACGGCGGATGGTCTAATAATTCTATGTTTTCTTGCTCTAAAAACTCTTTTGTTCTGTGTGCGGTTTGAGAACTCGTATTGTCGTGATGGAGGATGATGCGACGGTTGCAGTTATCTTTACGGAGTTCAGAAACGACCTGTGGCAAACAAATGCTAGCATACCATTCTGCATTAACCGTTCTTTCTCCCTCAAGAGGAAGTCTTAACATGGCCGGTTTTGGAGACAAACGTGGCCACCATTTTTTTTGCAACACTCCGTGAACGAACAATTTTTGTTGGCTTTAACTCATTTTCGCACACCCAAACTCGTGACTGGTTTTTTGTTTCGGGTTCGTACGCGTATATCCAGGATTCGTCACCTGATACGATGTTGTATACAGCATTTAAGGATCCTGCGTGGAATCTTTAGAGAGTTCTGACGCACCAAGTAACGCGAGCCGCTTTTTTGCTCTTCACAGAGCGAATGCGGTATCCATCGGGAAAACAACTTTTTTTACACCTAATTGTTCATGCAAGATTATTTTTATTTGACTCATGCCAATGTCTAAAGTTGCCTGAATTTCGCAGTATGTCACATGTCGATCTTCCCCAATCAGCTTACGCACAGCATCAACGTTTTCTTGGGCGACTGCAGTTTTTGGACGACCTTGACGGGGATCATCACTGAGCTTGACACGTCGACGCTGAAATTCAGCAAATCTGTGATAAATTGTGGTTTTGTATGGGGCTTCATCACCAAATGCAGAAATCATCCGGTCAACACACTGTTTTTGTGTTATACCACTTCGAAAGTCATAATAAATCGTCGCTCTTGAATTTTCTCGAGTCAATTCCATTTTCTCAACGACTAAACAAGTTTGACAAAATCTTATGACAAGACCGAGAATCTTTTTTTTAAATAAAAAAATGGTATTCGATTTTTAAAACCAAGGAGTTTTCAATTAAAAGATTTTAATATGACAGGAACAGTGGAAATATTCCATTCCCGATACTTTTAGTGTAGCCTATGTATCACGTTTTATAAAACTTAAATTTTTGTACAAACTACTTATTCAAGATATTTTATTTTTATAATTTTTGTTCTTCAAAAATTAATTTAGTGAATTTTAATTAAATGGTAAATTCTAAAACTAATGTAAAGTATTTTTTTAATAATCATCAAATATTAGACCGAACATGCTGTGTGTTATGCTTAATGAATTAGTTAATAATTAATAAAATAAGAGAGGGTGGTAATATGAGGACACAGCTCATCTTAATTGCTATTTTTTCCTTAGTAATTTAATGCTTTAGCTGGTCGAATTCTTTCCATAAAAGAAAGACACGTACTTTCCATTGTTTAAAGGTATTGTCTCTATTTTGATTAGAAAAACTTTTATGTTTCAAACGGCCCGTGAACAGTTTTGTAAAATGGATCAACAAATGTAGCGCTAGCGTAGCACACACCCGATTTTACTCTTAACGAGTTGAAACGAAGAACGTTCGTTCTAAACTTTCTACAGCAGTTACATTGAAATTTGTTAAATTCCGAGTTTGTTACGTCGTGTACAAAGAACAAGTAAAGAGTAACACCGTTGAGAAACTTTATGCTCGTTTGGCTTACGATAACGTTGCCCAGATTATTTTATGCTCGAGAATATTTTAACACCACTTGAGACTTTGAATACATCGCATCATCTATGCCGTAAAAGTCAACTGATGGCGAGAGGATGGCTTAAATTCAAGTTTTTAGTTGTTTTATTTCTATTTTGATTTATTTTCAAAAATATATTGTTTTTCACTTATGTCTAGAAGTATTTAAGTAATTTTGTCTTATAATTGGGATTTACAACAAAATAATATATATTAGTATATTTGAATGTAGTTTGCTCAAAATGCCGTGTATTTTTTTAATAGGATAGGATGACAAACGAGCACACAGTCCACCTGATGGTAAGTGGTTGCTGTGGCCCATAGACATCTACATCTATCCTCGATTACGAATCAAAATGCAGATGCGTTGTCATCCGTGAGGACTTAGGTGGAATGCCTCGTTTCCAGTAAAAAGGGCCTCCGGTTACTATATGACGCCGGTATTCTGTGAGAGCGTGGTCCTTCCCCGGTCGAGCCGACCCATTCGTGCTACAACTATACTACTAATATAACTGCAGCATGGCTATACCACGTAAAGAATATTTGTGTATTTGTATGATAGGGAAACTCTAAAACCAATCACAATTACACCATTTCAGTGTAATTTTTAAGGGGATATAATAAGTCAGCTCAAATTCTAATTTCGACCCCACTTCCCCGCGCGTCTATGTACCGACATGTTTGTAATCACTAATACTGTAAGTAGATAGGTCGTTAGATACTTATTTCATTAGGTTTATCATATTTATGCCTGTTTCTTAACGCCAACCCAGTCGCTTCTTATTTTTATAACGGTTATTTCCCATTTTAATTTTACGTCGTCCTGTTGCGTAATGTGTATTCTCATGGTAAGCGACACAACTTCTCCCTTCAAAAGCCGGAGCGATACTAACGGGGTAACGGGGCGACAGGAATCAAGCTTACGCGCCGATAGTTAAGGTAATTTCTTTTTACATGGAAAATAAAGGTATTTAAAAAAAATTAAATAACATAAGCACTGCTTTATAGTTAGTTCAGTTAGTATGCAAAGTTTCATGATCTTATTTAAAGTATTAATAACAGCGGTTTATTGTTCAGTTTGGAGGTAACTTTGGATTTTTTTTCTATCGAGAAAATTTTACGGAATCGTGTTTTCGTCTAACATAGTCCTTAAAATTAATCCTCAACTTTACCATGTATTTATTTCAAAATTAATGCTGCAATACTTTCGGCATAACGTAGGATCTTGCTAAGCCATTTGAGGTTATATTTCCCTTTAATATAAAATAAAATGATAGAATCAAGCGTTACTTTGCGGAAATCCATTATAATAAATAATTTATTACTTCGCAACCTTCCTCTAACCAATTACAATGATGTGTCTTACCTGGATTGAAGAGCGCCTCCCGCCCTCCCTCAATTGCATGCACTAACTCCGTCACCAGTAGTCCCAGCACTACTACTTCCAACACCACTATTCCAGGTAAGACACACCATCGACGACAATACGACACGTGTTTCGCCTCTACACGATGCATCTGTCATCAGGTAATGTAGACTCTACGGCGACTGACCGCTAAGTGAGCGGCGAGTTTTTTTTTTTGCGCCCGAAGCAAATATGGGCAACCCTCCGGAAAGCGGGGGAGGGAGGTTGAGAATACTCATAGCATACCACGCAGCCGGCTGCGTGGTTATGTGGTGACTTTTAACTACTAAACTCAACCTTTTAGGAATTGGCTTAACGATCTGACTAGAGATCTCAAAGCCGTATACGAACGCGACCCTCCTTGGCAGAAAGGAGGGCGCAAGCGGCGAAAAGCCGCTTAGAAGAGTGCCTAACTAAAGTAGATTAAGGGATGTGTTATGTAGGCTCGGCCCGAGCCGCCAGGAGGCAGTTCCGGTCAGCCGAAAGCTTGTTGGGGGGGTTCGAGAGAGAGTTTCTCGGTCTGCGCACACTATAGCGAGTGTGGATAGGGGCTGCATAGGCAGCTGTCTCACGAATGAGATGATTTGGGTGGGACTCTGAGGCTTTGAAAAATCTCTCAGAGAGGGATTTAAGGAACTGCTGGATTGTTGGGAGCTCTAAGTCTCGATGTAGGTCGGCATTACGGACATAATAGGGCGAGTTAATGGCCCTACGACAGAATAGATTTTGAACTATTTGAAGTTCATTTATAGCTTTGGGCTTAGCATGTGCGAAAATGGGGGCCGCGTAGGTCATGACAGGTCGTATGCAGACCTTATATAGGGTTCGCTTGTTGCGGAGGGACATTTTACTGTGTCTGCCCAACATGCTGTTGAGCCTACCCATGTAAAAACGTGCGGTGCGAGTAACCTTCTTGATATGGGGCTCGAAAGTGAGCCTTGCATCAAGGGTGACGCCTAGGTATTTGGCTTTAGTTTGCCATGGGACAGGGGTTCCTAACATCCTGATTGGCGGAGTGGTGGTGAGACGACGTCGTTTATATTCGAAGCAAACGGCGGAGCTTTTCTCCGGGTTTACGTCGATACGCCATTTTTGGAACCAAGCTCCTAAGTCGCTTACTGACTTTTGGATCTTGTTCCGAATCTGTGGTAGTGAGTTGCCTTTAGAGTAAAGGGCTGTGTCATCTGCAAAGAGGGCTAGTTTAACACCATTCGACGGGATAGGGATGTCGTTGGTGAATAGTATGTATAGGAGGGGAGCAAGCACAGAGCCTTGAGGGACACCGGCTTTTATTTGACGAGTAGAGGATAGCGTGCCTTCGTATCTAAAGCGAAAGGTACGATCCTTCAGATAGGAGGCTACAAGGCGAACGAGACGGTCCGGGAGGCCTAAGTCGTACAGTTTGTAGATAAGGCCCTCGTGCCAGACTCTGTCGAATGCCTTGGCAATGTCAAAGAAGACCGCGATGGTTTTTTGACGGCGACGATAAAAACCCCTGAGGATGTATTCCACTATGCGGTGAACTTGGTGGGGGCACGAGTGTTTGGCTCGAAACCCGAATTGTTGTGGGATGACAAGAGGGTCGCCGTCTGTGGGAAACAAATGGCGCCTCAAGCGCACGAGAATAACTCGTTCGAAAAGTTTGCCCATGGCCTTGAGGAGGCTGATGGGACGGTGATTGGAGGGGAGGTAGTGAGGTTTGCCTGGCTTGGGAATGCCAATGACAGTTGCCTCTTTCCAAGAGGTGGGAAAGTAACTGAATTCGAAGCAGGCGTTAAAGATGTTTGAGGGCTTGTATGGAGATACCATCCGCACCCGGTGCTTTTTGGACTTAAGTCCTTTGATGGTAGATGAAATCTCATCTTTGGACACAGTGATAGGGTCAGAGGCGGTAGGGGGCGAGTTCCTGCGTCGGACCTCGTCCTCCACTAGTTGGATGTGTAAGGGGTCAGTGGGTTGTGAGCTAGGAGAGCATTGAGCGGCGACGCTGTCAGCGAAGCACTCAGCCTTTTCTTCGTCCTCGAAGGCAATGGAGCCGTCGGGACGAGACAGAGGGGGAGTATGCGTTATAGCGTCTATCCGGAGGGCTCTCGCCATCCGGTAGTACGCTGTGTGGGAGGGAGAGATTTTCTCCATGAGATTGCCCTTTTCGTGGTCTCTGTAATCTTGGAGGCGGTAACGCAGTTTGCGTTGAAGGCGGTGGGCCGCGAGTCTATATTCGAGAGTGGGATAGCGTGCAGCTCTGCGGAGGGCAGCTTTTTTTGGCTTTTAACAGGGTGCTAATATCTAGGGGAAGACCAGTTTTAGCAACCGGCACAACTTTTTCATTCTTTTTAAGAGAGGATGTTATAAGTGAGGTGAGATTTTCGACCGCGGTGTCTATTTTCTCCGTACTGTCGAGGGCGTCGGAAGAAAGGGTTATGGGAGGGTCCGGAGAGTCTATAGCTGAGGCTAGAGACTTCTTGAAGCCCTTCCAGTTGGTGTAGGTTTTGGAAGTGGGAGTTGGAGATGGCTGATGGCCAAGAAGTAGGGATACAGGACGGTGGTCGTATCCTAGATCGTTGAGAGACTCGATTGCTCTAAGGTTAAGGGAGACTCCTTTAACTAGAGCAAAATCTAGCACATCAGAAGCGTAGTTAACAATATCGGGATAGTGGGTGGCAGTGAGGGGGGCTGTAGACAGTCATGTCGAGAGTGAGTGATATTGAGCAGCACCCTGCCACTACTGGTAGTAGTGCGGCAGGTCCATTCAGTATGCTTAGAGTTAAAGTTTCCAAACATAATGACTGAGTCGCCTAATGCAAGGATGGCTTCGAAATCACTCTTAACGGGGAGGGTTCCGCTAGGGATATAGCAAGAGTCTATAATGATTGACTGGTGTCCAGTCATAGCTAATCTAGTGATAGTGGCTTCCATACTGGTAAGCGACGGAGTAGATATGTGGGAGCAATGAAGGGACTTTTTGTAATAGATGGCAGTACCGCCGCCTTTGGCGGTCGGGTCTATCGTTACGTAGAAGTGAGTAATTTTTAATAGTAAGGCCTTTAGAGATCTTGGGGCTGAGATGGGTCTCCTGTAGGAGGAGAAGATCGGCTTCGCGATCTCGAAGAAATAGCCTAAGCTCTGGGAGGTTATTTCGCAAACCGCGGATATTGAATGAAACAAGCAACAAACCCTTTGGTTTGATACGACCGTGAGATATTGCGGGAGCAGAGGGCTCCGCCATAGTTTAATTACAAAGACCTTAGTAGGTTGATGTGCTCAGTAAGAGCAAGGAGACGGTCCTGAGGGGACTGAGCTGTGCGCAGTTTACGCGCAAGGATAAGGATTTCATCTAAATTGATCCTATTGAGAGTGTTATACACTAGGTTTAAAGATTCTACTACAGAGTCTGTCTGTTTTTGTGGGTCGGCGGAGGGCCGCGGGATATTTGATTCCTTTTGGAACCAGGGGTTTATTGGAAGCGGCGCAGGCCGAGAGAGCGGAAGGCTCATAAGGGGCCGAGGAGGGCCCTGAGGTGGCCGATAGGGGCCCTCTGGGGGCCGGTAGATGCCCTGTGTGGGCTGAGATGAGCCCTGAGGGGGGCTGAGGTAGGGGCTGGCCCTGGCTGGGCTTGCGGCTTACAAGAGCCGGGAAGGTTAGGTCATTGACCTGGGGTGGAGCTTTGCGACTCGGAGGTGGGCGAGGAGCGCGAGGGCAACCTCTAAAATTGGCCGGATGGCCTGATTGTCCGCAAAGGACACATGAGGGTGGGGATTCGGCGTTTTTGGGCCGAGGGCACTCTTTCGAGTGATGGGGTTCTAGGCACTTAATGCACCTGGGTAGATCTGAGCAGTTGGCTGCCGCGTGCCCATAGAGTTGGCAGCGGTGGCACTGCGCTGGGTAGCCGCGCCGGTGTGGAGCTTCGACCTTAACACGCGACAGGCTGCACACAGTGCGTACCTCGCGGAAGATGGCCTTCGCCTCCGGCACATTGGTGAGAACGAGGAGGGCGAGGTTCAACCTTTCGTCCCTTCTGCTGTGCATTTTATGCACAGCTTCTATGGGGAAGCCTTGGGATTTGAGGTCTTCCAGAATGTCTTCGTTTGCGAGTTCATAGGGAACTCCGCGGAGGACTGCCTTGACCTTCCTTTCTTCGGCGAGGGCGTATGTGTGATAGGACACACGCTCGGCCGTGAATAGGCGGGTTATATTTCGGAAGTCTTCTATAGACGCCGGCACTATTTTAATGGCCTCGCCGACATTGGTGGTTTGGTCATATTTGAAACCCTTATCGTAAAGGGTTTTGGATATTTGAGTGAATTTGGCCTTGTCTCGAGAAAGACAGGGGGCGGGACTTGGTTTTTAGCCAATTTGGGAGCGCAGCGGGTTGCTGGCTTGGCGGTAGTGTCTTTCGACTGAGAGGCGGCAGCGTTTGGGGCTGCGGAAGTAGGGGCAACGATAGGAGCTGCGGAGGTAGAGGCAGCGACGGAGGGTGTGCGGGCGGCGGCGGCGGCGGCCGCTGAGGCGGGGGGAGTGCGAGAAGTGGCTGCGCGTTTTGGGCCGCGCTTTGGTTTCAATAGCGTGAATTGAGCTGAGTCGGTTATGGTTCCTTCGGAGTCGGATGAATCCGAGGAGCCGGTGGAGCTGAGGGCGGTCCTCTTTCGGGAGGATGAGGTAACGGACGTGGTGTCCGAGTGCTCCATATCGGAGTCGGGGACGCGGGCAAGTCGGTCTGCGGGGTAGCCGTTTGGGTCGCGAGGAAAGCCGCGACGGCGAGCGGGGGTACACATGCCTTAGAGGCAGCGGGGGGGAAAATGGCTTTGGCGAGAAGGGTCTCGTCAATTTGGGCGGTTGTGGGTATTCCTGCGGCTTGGATCATTTGTACGATCGTGGCCGCAACTTGGCTCATGAGTGAGCTTATGTCTATGGAAGACATGTTGATCTGGACAGGGGGGGTGACGTTTTATTCTATGAAAACTAGAGGTCCCTGTTCTGAAAAGAACAGACTTGGGGGGCAGATGGGGAGGACTGACGATCTATTCCCAGAAGCTGGCGTCCCTATGTTCTGAAAAGAACAAGGGCTCGCTCTGAGAAGAGCAAGAGACGATCTTCTAAGAACAGTATATACAACAATACAACAAGTAACAGTATAACAAAAACAATAATAATAACAGAAAAATTAAAAATAAAACAAAAAGCGAAGCGCGCTCAAGCCTCCCCGCCGGAGCAAGGGGGCAAGAAAGATGCGAAAAACAAAGTGACTCACCAACGGCGTCTGCTCGGCCGGTGTTAGCCGGGGAGAGCGGGGCGCGCGGGCAAGCGGTTGCGCTACCGAAGGGTCGGAGGCGCGAAAGAACTGTATGCACGACCGCTCGGGGGCGGCGCGCAAACGGAACTGAAATTTTTTGAGCGGCGAGCCGAAACAGCTGCTATTTATACACGCCGACACAACCACTCCCCACGAAAGTAGCGAGATAACATACCTGCGACTAATTGTTATGACTAACATTTTTTAAATATTACTATTGTTTTTTATATTGATATTATTATAGTTATTTATTATTATTAATTTTCAATTATTATTAAAGATTAGCCGTAAAGATGTTTAACAAAGGTGAATTAGGAACATTTGTTTATTCATTCAGCAGTGCATTGTTACCATTATTATTTTTTAAAATCTCCAACTGTTCCAGCACACACAGCCGCAGCCCCTCACTACATGTATGTAAGACTTCAAAGGAATGGTCGCTGGCTAGGTTGTGTCCAGTGTCCAAGAGTTGTTTAGCAAAATGGGATTTATCAGGATCGCAATTTATGTACGCGGCCAAATGCTTTTCGAAAAGGTTGCAAAGTAATAAATTATATAATATAACATACACATACGCACGCACGCACGCACTCACGCACGCACGCACTGACGCACGCACGCACGCACGCGCGCGCCCGCACGCGCACGCGCACACGCACACACAGACACACACAGACACACAGACACACACAGACACACACACACACACACACACACACACACACACACACACACACACACAGACACACACACATAAATAAATTATATAACTACAATTACCTAAAAAAAATTAATAAGTTATAGAACAGTGATGTTTCCTGGCGCAGGCATATGCAAGGAGACTATTGTTATAGCAGTCAATTTCTTCTTTATAACTCAAATATAGAATTTACCAAATATTTTATAAATGGGCGTAGACACATGATAGTGGATATAACATTCAACGGTGTCTTACCTTTTTTAACCACTAAACCTAAAAAAAGTGCCCCATAGAACACAATAAAATGTGTTAAGAGTTCAAAGTAAATAGCAAAAGCTCTTTCTCCGGTGTAATAAATTGACAGTTATTGTCGGATGATTCCGCATCGCCGTTTTTGCGCAGAGTTTTATTCAGTTTCTGTCTAGTAAAATGTTATTGGTGAATTCGAGATATTTGAGAAAAATTGTAGTTTGAAGTATTTGACGTTAAAAATGCATTTTTCTGAGAATTACTATGTCAATACGAACATCATAATGATTATTTGATATTTTGATTTTATATCATCTTTCTTAAGTAAAGATTCTTGACAAGATTTTAGGTAGAAGTAAAATCTACATAAGTCCCACCTGGATACAGACCTCTGCTTTTTATACAGGGTTATGGAGATCGTGTCTGTGACCTGAATATTTTCTTGATATGTTTTATTTCTCATACATACAGTTTCCCCTCACGATTTTTCCTTCACCGGCGGTTTTTCATTGTTCGAGTTGCTTGTCTGCTATGAAATTTACGGCGAGTACTTAGCCTCTGAGCTCCCAATTTTATTTTATTCTTCTTTTTTCTTTTTTTATAGATTTAGAGTGACAAACGAGCGCACAGTCCACCTGATGGTAAGTGGATGCTGTGGCCCGTAGAGATCTACATTTAACCTCGATTAAGAATCCAAAATACAGATGAGTTTTCACCCCTGAGGACTAAAATAGAATGCCTCGATTCCAGTAAAACGGTTCTCCGGTTCCGTAAAATACTATCAAGCTGTTATTTTACGCTGGTATTCTGTGAGAGCGTGGTCCCTCCACGGTCGAACTGACATTTTCTTGCTACCACCATAATATATCTGCAGCGTTATAAAGTTTGTATGGAGATATGTAATGTAAATGTGAGATTTCTTTTTATAAAACTGCTAAAAGCAACAAAACCATATCTTGGGTTGCCCTAGTTTGGAGCCCTAGCTTCGCCGCTGGGGGAGGCCTATGTTCAGCAGTGGACTTGTGAAGGGCTGTAATGATGATGATGAACCCATTTAATGCAGTTTTTGTTTTATTAAATATTTAAGCTTGGTAATAGAGAGACCTTGTATATTTTCTGGGACTTTGTTGTAATAGCGTATACATTGCCGCTCCATCCGGAAGAACTTTTACCATTGATAAGCTTTCTGTATTCTATTCCTTGAATCTGAAATAACTAGTTTAAGCGCTGTGTTCTTGACACCATAGTACTGTAGCTTACTGATTAATGTCTCATGTTGAACACAGTCAAAGGCCTTGGAAAGGTCACAAAATACACCCAAAGTATCCTCTGAATTTCCCATGTACAAAAAAAATATTTTATAAGCTTAACTCTGGCGTCGGTTGTCGAACTACCCCTTGTAAAACCAAATTGACTTGATGATTTCTTAAATTTACGCGAACACTACACATTGAATAAAACTAAATTTACGGATTTTATCGCGTTTATTTAACTACTTTTACTTATTTTTAATTCCCGACGTTTCGGGTGCTTTACAGCAACCATGGTCACGGGGGGGGACTGAGATGTTTGACGTCCCAATGTCATAGTTAGTCCGGCTACCTTCAGTTTTTTGAATATTAATTTTTGGTCCGATTTACGCAAAACGAGCTTATAGTATCATGAAGTCTTGCAGTGGTATGCTTAGGTTTGGGTTTAATTTTGTTAATTATAGGATCCCAAGCAGGTGGCAGCACCCATCCATCTTCTCTATTGAAATTGGGATGTTTTTTAATTTCAATAGCCTCGCGTATCATCCTTGGTAGGAATCGGTGTTCTTTTGCGAGAATTATTGGTTTATCAAAACGAATGTAATGGTGGGGACGATCTTGAACATGTTCGCAGACTGCAGAAGAATAGAACATATAGCTGACGTGAAGCACCGACGCTCCGGGAAGTCTGCAGTCTGCGAACATGTTCAAGATCGTCCCCACCTAAACTTTAATGGAAATCCCCCATAAGTCTGCCGTCTTCTTAACATCAATAGTTTTAAAATATTTAATGATATCTTTTGGCAATACTCTATATAATATTAATTTAAAAGCATTTTGTTTAAGCAATGATTCGGCGATAGTAGGTGAAGAATTTACCTACGAATTCGCCTACTTTTGTAAATGCTTACTATCGCCAATTCATTAAATGATTTGCGACCTTTTAAAAATAAAGTTTTTAAAGTAAATATAATATATACAAATTATAATGTTAAATAATGCTCCATACAAATAATCAGCACTATTTTTCAATGAATTGAAATTTAACGATGAACAAACAATGTTAATTTATTGGAACAAACACAACTTTCTCATTTTTCTGTTTTTTGTGTATGTAAGATAATGAGACCACTGTCTAGAGTGATCTGAACTTAAATTTTGAATGATGGATTTATGCAAGTGCAGCATCTGTAAAATTGTTATCTGTACAGGTCGTACAAAGAATAAATTAACAAGATTATACGATTTTAACACAGCTAAACTTATTAATAATGGAAAAAGTTTCGATTTAGTTTGTGTTTTTGTGTTAGATGTTAAAGTCTCCACAAATTACAACAGACTCGTTCTGTTTACTAAGTTTGTGCAGAACTTCTTCCACAATCTATTCAAAATATCTGTAAGTAGTACACTGGGGGTCTGTAAACACATACAACAATGAGTTTGACATTTCTATAGTTCGCTCAACAGAGAGGGTCACAATATCCTTATATAGTAATGATTTATCTGCTAATAGTAAGGAGCCATCACGTAAACTTTTCTCTATTGAAGGAACTGACCACCTGGTGATTTCTGAAATAAAACGTTAAATTGTAATATTTTCAGTAATACAAAGAATATGTATGTTGTTACTATTTAAAAACAATTCCACTTCCAATTCTTTGCCCATCATGCCTTGTATATTTTGATGCACCAGGTGTAACAATTCTTATTACTTATTTGTAAGTTGCATTCTAAATAAATTAAACGCTTATTATTATTATTGCTAGAGATTGCCTCTATTGTCGCATTCACTAATTTTAAATTAGTTGAAATTGATTACAAATCAAGTGCCAAATGATTATGCTGCTCAATAAAAGCAGTCTTGGTAGCCAAATACTTGGCTGAGTTAAAAAGTAGATAATAAGATTTAAATAAAGTAATTAATAAGAACACGTTTACTACCACTTTTAAATTATATTTGGATAGGTAATAATTATCTTCTGTTCTTCTTAATTACATTATATATGTCAATTAAATTAAATTAGTCATTATTATCGTTACATGTCAAATTATTATTATTATAATATATTAAATTATGCATTTGTAACTTTAAGTTGTGTCTTAGATTATTTTCTCGTGGCAATCCCTGTTTATAAGTGTGTTTCAGTATAAACAAGACATTTTTTTACATTTAACTAATTAAGTTGTTCAGTATATCTTAGTAACTGTTTGTTGTTTACACTGCCTCTTCTATCAACAAAAATCATTATTGTACTTTAGGACAATAATTTTATTTAGAATGTCACAAAAAATTTGTAATTTTTTGATTTATATTTATTGGACACAGTTTGAAGGGAGTAAAAAAATTAGTAATATTTCTGATTTAAAGCACTCTACATCAGTCTCATAATTTTTTTTTATGTTATTTACCTCAATTGAATACAATTTATTTTCATTTATCAATGCTTGCTTTTTTTACATACATTATCATAATTTTTGGTAAAAATATATTTTCATGTATTATTACTATTATATATTGCAATTTGTAATTCTTTTCGTTTTTCTGGTGCAGATTACCTTCAATCTTTGTTGGAGATTGCTGTAATATTTTAGAGGTTTTTGCATTGCCTTACATTGCACAAGCTTCAGTGAACAGGATTTGAGTCTGGGAGGCTTATAGGTTATCTATATACGTTTTAAGTTGTGCTATTTGCTCATTAGCCTCATTCAACTGTAAATTCAATGATGCAATAAACCTGAGAGCTTCCTCATATTCCTTCATGCATTGATCAAACTCAATAACAGTTCCCTCTAGCTGATCTCTTTCTTTAATAACACTAGTGTAATCAGTATTTAACTTAACCATATCACATTTTAATTGTGTATTTTTGGCAGTTATGCTAGCTATTTCCTTTTCATTATCATCTCTTTCCTTAAGCAACAGTTCACACTGCTCTCTGGACGCCTTAGTTCTTTGAGTGCAAGCTGAAGTTGGTTCTCCATCTGGCGTGTCTTGGCGTTGCCACTATTCATTTAAAAAATATTATTATTCATCATTACAGCCATCGCAACTGCAGAAAATAGAACTCGTTCAAAGAATGCCACAAAGCACAGTCCTGAGCCTTCTGAAACTTTCGACTTCCTGCAACTCTTACCAGGTCGTCACTCCATAAATCCAAATCTTAGCAAATTATTCCATCATGATTACTAAATGTATCGTATATTGGTAAATATCATGATACTTTAAAAATCGGGTATGATTAAAAATAATGTACTATGTTCATTATAATAATATATTAAAACTGTGGATGCCAACCCGCCTGCCACTCGTGGCAACTATGGCAAAATCTCCCCTATGAGGGAGGCCTATTTTAACAGTGGTATTGTTTCAATTAAGACCTAGCTTCGGAAGAAGAGTCCGGTATAATAAAATCGAGGCCAATTTATACTTAATGCTTCAAATAATATATTAATTTAATTTTCTTTTGTTTAATTCAATTACGTTCATATTTATGCACGGCTTGATCACTTTTATATTTCTTAAGTATTAGATAGGTATAATTTATTTTCGAATTTCATGATTATACATATATATATATATATATATATATATATATATATATATATATATATATATATATATATATATTCTTTTTTTAATTCGTATATTGATGTATTGTCTAGAGGGACCAACATGCCACCGGCGCGCCGCCCGTCATCGTAATTATTTTGTCGGGCGAGTTTTTGTATAAAAATGGTTACTGTGAGCTATCCTTAGAAGTTCACTGACGTTCGATTGTCGAGTTCCTTGTCTATAATACTTATCGATGTTCTTTCCTTCCCATATCTCTTATCAACCAAAGTTGCCGACAATAGATAATTATCAAATGTTTATTAATGAAAAGGTTTCCAACTGAACCTATACTAAGATTATGGCTTAAATGAAGAAGAAAGAAGAAGAAGAAAAATATTTATTTTTGACACACACAAGGCACCAGAACACAGAAACAAAATCAAAACAAAAAAAGTAACAATTTATGAACAAACAGCCAGTTAAAATTAGGAAAAAAAAATTATACATAATATATATTCTTAAAACTGGTGCCTCAGGGTGATGCCAAAAGATAGGAACCAATTCAGCATGATGTCAGGTTGGAAACCTAACGCTGATTTTCTATTGGTCCCCTGGATTGCATTCGTCTTCACCTCTAAAACCAGTTACCGTGTACTTCCGCAAGAACAATCAGTATACGTGAACTCTATGAAAAAACATATAGAATTACTTAAATAATAAATGATTAATAAAATTATATATAATATATGACAGGATACTAATTAAATACTTTATTATTAGCAAGATACTGCGCGTGAAACTGTAACAACATAATAACATCAGCAAAAAAAATAAAAAATAAAATAAATTAAAATAAAATAAATAAAATGTACCTCTCAAATAACCATCCGATATAGGACATGTTAGCATTAGTGTTAACCATGCCTAGGTCTTTTTGTACATTTAACAAGTACTGTTTTAGGTGACTTTTAAAGGTAGTTATAGAGCTTAGCTGGCTTAGAGGTGGTGGTATGTTATTCTATATTTTCGAGACTGCATAGCGAAGTGCTCCCTTGAAAGATGCCGATTTGTGCCTTTGTATGAAAGTTGCTGCGAACACTGTCTTCTATCACATTGCCTCCTTGTAGCAACCCAGCCAAGTTTATTATACAAGTAAGATGGTTCTTGATGATTTATGACGCCAAAAAGCAAGCATGCCAGATGCAATTTCTGTCTCGACTTCATTTTAAGTATTGCGTGATCATTAAAAAACGGAGTGACGTACCCCGAAAAGGAATTGTGAAACAAAAACGGGCGCAAGCGTTTTCAACGCGCTGAACAAGTCGCTCCGTTCTGGCCAGTAGTCGTGGACCGTACACAGCATCAGCATAATTAAGCTTGGATAAGACTAAGGACTCGACCAGCTGTACACGCAATTCCTCCGACAAATAAATATATATAACACTTTGAGCCGGTAGAAGCAATTTTTGACAGCTTCGGCAACATGTTCCTCAAACCGTAAGCCCTCATCAAGCTTTAAACCTAAGTTCCGTGCTATGGTTACCCTTTTTCTTTCTTTCCCTTCAGTACAATGCCTAAATCTTCCGGTAATTTATTTATGTTCCATATATCGTATAATTAGTTTTATCAGGGTTTAATAGTAAACAGTTATGCTCAGACCACACAGTGACACGTTTTAAATGTCAACTGTGGTGACGAGATGTAAAGTTGTGTGTCGTCTGCATACATATGATACTGACATTTTACAATATTTTTTGGTAAGTCCGCACAATATAAGTTAAAAAGAATAGGGCCTAGAATGGAACCCTATGGCACTCCTCTGTTCACAGGTACTAGGTTAGAATCCACAGAGGTTTCATTCCCACGACACAAACTGACCAATTGCTTTCGATTGGATAAATAACTATTAAACCAGGACAGCGTGCTACGTCCGAAACCATAAAAACTCATTTTGGACAGTAATAAAGGTATATTTATGGCATCGAAGGCACGCGAGTAATCTAATAACACCAGTAGGGTGCACATGTCCTCGTCCTGAGCTGACAAGATATTATCCACTACATCAATCAGAGCCGTAGTAGTACTACATCTCTTACGAAACCCAGACTGCAATTGAGGAAGAATGTTCTTTTTCTCAAGATATTCCGTAAGCTGCTGGCAGACAATCTTTTCTAATACTTTTGATAGGCATAGTAAAATGCTAATAGGGCGTATATCTTTTAAGCTCAAGGGGTTATTGTTCTTAGGGAGCTGTCGAACAATAGCTATTTTCCAAAGGTCAGGGAACGCAGAGGTTAAGATTGACTTATTAATGATTGTATGTATGATCTCTAAAGAGTTAGGTAATGTCATGATTATCATTTTTAATGATAAATTGTCAATTCCTATTGCATTTGATTTCAAACTGAGAATTACGCGTAAAATATCGTTCTGACTGACTTCCTTCCCTACCCCCTACCCCCACGGCGGATCTGGTCTCTGGCTCCGCCGCCAACCAAGTTTTGGCCGCAGAGGGCCGACGATGCCGCCCCATCAAAGTCTCGGAGGATAGAGCGAGTGCTGCCTCGCTATACCAACACTCCTCTTCCTCCGTGACTCCACCCGGCTGCTGCAGTAGGGGAAGAGAACACCCCTCTCACCGCAGCCCACCGACACACATCCGAAGTGGGCTCGCCAAGCCAACTCAGAGTGACCTCCTCGGGCCGGCTCTACACCACGGGCCCGCCAAGTGGGTTCCTCTTTTTTCCCCCTGAGTGACCAAGCCACGGCTACTAAGCTCTCCCCCGCCACGACAAGGCGGGAATCCGTTCGGGGGATAGAAATGATCCAACCTACAAACTGGTCGAAATATTCGTACAGAGGCTCTTTTTTCAGATTATTTCCAAGTTTTAAAGACTTCTGAAAAATAACAAATAATCCAAAAATCAACACACAATTTTCTTTAAAATGATATGATATAGTAGGACTACTGCTGAAAGAATAACTTATCTCTCAGATCTGAATAACTTTATGTTTTTGTGTGTTGAAACATTTCTGCACAACATGGTTCAATTGCATTCATGTAATGTGGGTTTGGACGCTGAAAAATATATTTATTTTTATCAAGAGCACCAACGTATTTGGAGATATACACATATAGAGGGCAGTGAGGGGTGTTTTCACATCCAGATAAACGTCCCTTAATGTGTCGGCGTGTGGAATTCGACCACTATGCGGGGGACGTGTAAGAAATGTGGAATTATTTTTACTGTTTGCTCACGCGGCGTTGTTTTTATAATTCGCACACGAGGCTTTTGTTTGTTACCGAAAATCTGCCATGTAAGTAGTGTACGATGGGGTTTATTTTTAAACATTTTGTAGAATAAAGTACAAAGGTAAGAATATTCTCACGAATGTTTTTTTTTCTTTTTTCATAATTTTCGGCCAGTGCATAGAACAATTAATTCTTGTGCATTTTAATATATTAAATGCTACTATCTTATTTGTATATTACAACCGCCATGAACTAGTGCATGTACTGGTGATCCGTTCTTAAGTGTATAGGAGTTTTAGTCCTCTAGTCTGACCACATACCTTAGCTTTATTGTTTATTTTAGTTGCAGGTGTCCATGAGCTTTAGTATTCAATTACCATCTAGTGTATGGTTAGCTCGCTTGTCACATTTTGTTAAAAAATGAAGAAGTAGGAAAAGCTATCAACTCATGTATTATCTTATTTAAAGACTCAAATATTGTATTCTAATATAAAACTAAATAAATATTCGGCCTTCACACATATCGGCATTCGGAAAGCGATGAAAAAAAGAAATGGTTTGACGCGACCATTATGTGAATCCATCCCCTACGCAGGGGTGTCACGCATGCGCGCATTGTCGCCGCCGCCCTCCGCAGTCCGTCGCCCTAGAGTCGCGGGGACGCACGTAGCGTCGCCCACAGTGCGAACGTCTGAACACCGCAGTGACGTTAAGCGGGTTGTGTTCAACGTGAATAGCAGTGCCATAGTGATGCGGTGACTGCTGTGCGTGGATGGATGCCATCGCCGTTGGATAGACCCAGTGTCATCGGATTGTATGATGTAAGTTGGATCTATTCGGTATTCGGGTCACCTGAAAACCAGAATTAGTATACGATAAAGTGACAGAATTGTTTATTACAAAAGTACGTCCGATTAAGCAACGTGGTAATTTTATCGTGTCTGCTATATATATGTCGGTGACATAACACTTTACTGTCTTTGCTGAAGCTTTTTCCGACGATTGTGTATCTCGCCTTTTGTTGTGAATCAGATGTTTCAGGTTAAAATAGTAATATAAAAATTATATATGTAATATAAAAATTTGTTTTCTGTATTTATTATTAATGGCAATGATATTTCTCTACATGTCATATGTTATGAAAGCTGCCTGAATATTCTTGCTTTTAAACTGTCTATTACATAAAAATAAACTCATTTGATACAAAAATATTTTCTTATTTATTTCCGCCATTTTATTTCCGTAAAATGATTCTAATTTAAAAAAAATTACTTATTTTATCAAATAACTTTAATGTTCCTTTTAATAAGGCTCATTTCATTTCCAAGGTTACAAGTTACGTCGATGCTAATCCTTGTTTAAAATAGAAAAAAGTCTAAATCATAATACTATTAAATATGCTTATAAACCTGACATGCAAAAATAGGTCTTAAATTAACAACACAAAGCTCCTCAGTGAAATCACATTAAGAAACTAAATTATATGTAAAGAAATACTGGAAAAACTACGCCTTAGAAAATGAACGAGCGTGACCTTATTTATGTTCTCAGCACGATCGCGAACGGAAGGGTCGCTCGGAATACGAGTTCTCATAAAGTCAAATGCGGCATTTCTCTCTTAACAAATATTCGCATGCCACGGATAGTTTATATTGCTCGTGCTTGATTGATTTTTATAATATTAGGAGTGTCGGTAGTCCATCTAATGTAAGTGCTATTGCCCCCCATGTTCACCTGCAACTAGGTCTAACAGATGGTAAATTTAAAGTTCCTGACAAATAACCTGATTTCTTGGAAAATTCGTGACATTTTGTTACAAACGTAATGAACAAGCGTGAAAAAAGAATATGAATTAGTAATTGGTTGTGAAAAAAGGCTACAAGTGCGCCCGAGTAATAATACCTACTACTCAGACAAATTAATGCATTAAATGTGATGATATGAGGAGTTTACTAAAAAATCGTTAAAAAATTTATATCTTTTTATTTCTTTATTGATTAAATAAATTTTAATTTTAGTGATCCTTTTTAAGTATTTATTTTGGACTCATCATCATCATCATCATCATTATCAAAATCATTACCATTACAGCTCATTACAAGTCACTGCTGAACCCAGCTAAGGAATGCTATATACAGCACGGTCCTGAATCACCTGCATCCATCTACTTCCTGCATTTCTTACCAGGTCGTCACTTAACCTACTTAGTAACAACGAAAATGTGGTCTTAATACTCACAACATTATAAACTACCTATTTTTGTTTGTAATTTGTCCTCTAGATTTATATTGGATCATCCCTGAATAGCTAATTTAAAAAGAGAAAAATCATTAAAACCAGTTCAATAACTTGACGAAGATATCGCGTAAAATAAAAGTAAAAAACATACAATCGAGTTCTGAACCTCGTCCTTTTTTATTGATGTCGGCTGAAAATTAAATATTAACTCTTCATATGGTCAAATACTCAAAAGATATTCAATTCTAAAATGTCGTTAAGTCCTGTTTTGTCACAGTCTCTTAGACTTAGAGCACGAGACGTAACGGCATCCTAAATTTGAGCCGCGTTTAAGTATTTGGGCATTAGTCTTCTATCTCTCTTTCTCTCAATTATTAACAGTCGTATTTTCTCACTTTTTGCCGATTTTTATAGTACTTTATGTACTTAACAGTTACAGTTATAGCCTACCAAAAATCCACTGCTAAACGTAGGCCTCCCGAGTAAACTGTTTCATATGAGCGGATATTTGACATAGTTGCCACGCATGGCAGGCGGGTTGGCAAGCAATTATACGTGGTAGAGCCGCGCTGCAGCTGTATTATGGTTGTAGCACGAAAGGGTCGGCTCGACCGGGGCAGGACCACGCTCTCACAGAATACCAGCGTTAAATAGCAGCTCAATACCGTTAATAGTGTTTCGTATGGTCAGTGTACGGATCCGTAGATCCTCTTACCTAGATAGGAGGCATCCAATGTTAGTCCTCAGGGTGACAACGCATCTGTATTATGCCCATAGTATATATATATACATAGTATATATATGCCTCGTTGGTCTAGTGGTTGTATTAGTGCGACTGCTGATCTTGAGGTCCTGGGTTCGAATCCCGGGTTCTGGTTAAAAAATCAATTATTGAGTATTTCCGTCAAGAAATTCTCAGTAGTTTCTCAGCCCGGAGTCAGGAAGTTGGCGGTGTCTTACCCCCGTGCCTCGGAAAGCACGTAAAGCCGTTGGTCCTGTGCCTGATCTTTCTCCCGGTCGTGTCGGTTTACCGTCCCATCGGACTAAGAGAGTAAGGGAATAATGAGTGCACCTGTGCTTGCGCATACACTTGGGCACTATAATCCTGTCCTGCGCCGATGGCTAGCCTCCGTTGAGGCAGGCCGCCGTGACCGGAATTTGGTCTGGAGGACACTATATATATATATATATATATATATATATATATATATATATATATATATATATATATAAAAAAATATATAAATAAAAAAGCACGGTTTTATTTTTTAGATGTTATTATTAAGACACTGCTGCTTATCTCGTGGGTTGCTTTCCTCTGCCGGCTCTAACAACGCCCTCGATATAATATGGGGCAGTAGTATACGTATATTTTTACACTGCCACTACAAACATTTCTTATACTTAAATGCACTGTAAAATAAGTAGAGCTGACAGATGATGACGGGCCAGTTTGAACATTATTAAATCAAGCAACAGTCATTCCTTTCACTCCGTCGAACTAATCGAATTGTATCGCTGGCGTTCGTCGTTAATTGAATGATCGTCAACGTGGATTTCGTCCTGCATTGGATTTTTTTTAATTTAATAAAGCTGCAGATAATAAATAGTAAACGATCCATTTGTAAAGTTTACGCAGACCAATCTATGGCGTTTGTGTGTAAAGACAACGTGATTTGTTTTTATATGAAGGTATAAAATAAGCGCTCTCTGTTAATTTCACAATACACGAGCAAGAAATATTCACCGGCACCAATGAATTTGTTTATTGCAATTTTCAGTGCTGATTTACTACGTGCTTAGAGCTAAAGAAACACATCGTGAGGTACCCTGCATATTTGCAAAATAAAAAAATATTTAGAAGACATGTAAAATTAACAATCACCAACAATCCGCCAATACGTATTGGAACAGTAGGTGGATACTTCCTTACAGAATAATAATTACTTACTTACGAAATCAGAAAAGACCTGTGCCCAGAAGTGGGACGTATTAAGACTGTAACTTTACTCTTTTACTTTTAAATTAAAATCTACCTACGAAATTGAATGTAAGGTTTAGTAAAGTATTTTCGACGTGAAGATCGTCAATCCACTTAAAAATATTATAGAGTTTGCCGCCACATTGACTTATACGAGGGTGATAGTGATTCTTAGAAAATCAAAAACTGAACAAACTATACTTAAATTATTACTTTTATTACTATTAATTGTATACGTTAAATTCATGATGACGTGACAGACAATTTTCAATTTGCCGCTAAATCGTAAACAAATGACATTTACTTTTATTTCTGCTTACAAGAGATTAGGATCATATCTACTTTGTGGCAATATTTGGGGAAGGCCTATGTTTAGCAATGGACTCGTGGTGGGCTGTACTGATATCTAGTGTGATAGTGATATATTAAAAAACGAATATGGTAATCAGTTGTTACAATTCAAATGATATAAAAAGTTGTTTAACATATACAATTTATATAGTAAAGTAAAAGTAAAGTTACAGCCTATATACGTCCCACTGCTGGGCACAGGCCTCCCCTCATTTCTGAGAGGGTTTTAGGGCAAGGAAGTGTCCGCCGCGCTGCCCCAATGCGTGTTGGCGAACTTCACATGTCTTCGAAATATTTTTTTCTTATTCCTCAGACATGCAGGTTTCCTCACGATGTTTTCCTTCACCGCCGAGCACGTGGTAAATCAGCACTTAAAATTGCATTTAACAATTTCATTGGTGCCCATTCTGTTATATTTACAGCGAGCGTTAACCATCTGAGCTACCACGGCTCACAATTTATATATGAAATATAAATCCATCGATTACAGCTTTGCCAAGTCACTCCTCCGCATACATTACACCATACTAGGTTTTTCATAGTTGCCACGTTTTGCAGGCGGATTATTAGCTGTCTGTTTTTAATTTTCTCAATTTTATTAGAAATAAAGTGCTGCCCATCTCAAGGTATGCTCCGCTCTATCGCTTCTTGCAGCACCCACGGGACGGTAACAAGGGCGAAATCGTACATTATTTAGATCACTGCAGCCAAGTCCTTTCTATTTTGTAAATTATTTCTTGTTTTTTTTTTTAATAGGCATTACATAATTATTAAATTTAACATTTGTATTTGTGAAGTAGGTAGTCCGTAATCTCGAGACCGTGCTAACGACAAACAATAGTAATAAAAAATATATTATATCGCTTAATAAACATGCATATTTGTAGCCTGCAATTGACCCCAAATAAGTTAATATTCTTCACTTTCACCCCGTCTACAGTCCACTGTTAAATATACGTCTCTCCCTTTGGGGAGCCAAGAGGCCATTTGGCATTTGGCTCTTGGCAAACGGATTGACACATCGCAATATTTAACATCTCGAAACTTTTCCGTCGCTTTTCTTCTTATATACGTCTTGTGTTTTATTGTACATACCTTAATATTTTACATATTAATAATAAATCGATGGTCTGGCCCTAAAACATAGTCATGAGATCTTGGTGTAATTGCCCTTAGTCGGCTCTTACGGCACCCAAGGGAAAAGGAAAATTGTAAGATGGATTCCTGTATGCCACCACCCATAGAATACTATAATACACAATAGAATGGTTGTCAATCTTATCTTGTACGAGGAACGGCGTCGCCGAGAGCACACATACAAGCAATTACGTCGTATTATCAGTTATCACTACTAGTAACACATTTTATAATAAATATTGTTTTTGACACATAAATATTTCTTAATTTTTATTTCCAATATTCACAAAATATAAATAGTTGTAGAATATGTCTCTTTTATTTAAATTCCATTTTCCGCTGTACATTCGACACGAAATTATTGCACAATTTGCCATTTTTTAAAATAATTTGCATACAGCGACGCTTGAGATGACAATTGGAAACGATTGATTGTGTTGACATTTATAGGTGTGAATTGACATGTTAGTGTCTAAGCGGGCTCCGCCCACTCCCCCGTTCTATTATGTACGTATTATAGTATTCTATGCCACCACCACACAGCTGAGTGTGGCAAACGATCACACAGTCCACCTGTGTGGATGTTGTAGCCCATATACATCTACATTTATCCTCAATTAAGTATCAAAATGCATACGCTTTGTCACCCCTGAGTGCTAAGATGGAATAAATGCCTCGTTTCCAGTAAAAAGGGGAGCAGCATTGAGCTACTATTTTACGCTCGTATTCCCAGACCCATTCGTGTTACAACTCTAATATGACTGCAGCATGGCGCTGCCACGTATAAAATTTAACTTAATATCATTTTACTGTAATATGATTTAACGAGCATGTTTAAAAGCACCATGTTGCATTACTTACTAAGTAATAATACTACTAATACTTCGCTATTAAAATGCAAATAGCTCTTAATTCTCCGGGTCCTTTCTTACGGAATCAATAGCAATGAAATAGACAAAACAACTGGACAGCAAATGGCAACTAAGCAGTAAGTGCTTTTCGTTAATACTCTTATCGATACATATGTCACGTCTTGTTTCAACCTAATTTAGAAACCGACCGCCCTTATCTATCGATCGATTTCGCGTTTTATATTAAAAAGTAAAGTCACTAACCAAATTTCGTCAATGCGAATGAGTCCCACTCACTCATTTCTCCACTCCACTCATTTCTGAGAGGCTTACTAAGTTTGCCGCGCTACTTATGGCTATTATGGCTGAGTTCATACGTCCTCGAAATATTTGCTCCTCAGACATGCAGGTTTGGTCACCATATTTTCCTTCATCGCGGAGCACATGGTGAATCAGCGCTTAAATATTTAATTAACAATTTCATTGTTGCCAGCGCACCCAGGTTGCTCACGTAGTGTAGAATTAATGGCGAGTGCTCAGTCTCTGAGGTACTTTGGTTCTGATATCCTTTTGGTGTTTTATTGAATATTGATGGAAGTTATTGAATTACCAGATGTTTTATTCTTCGTTTGGGTTTCGATGGAAAGTGGTACGATATACTACGATAATGTGTTTTGTTGTTATATGACCAAGAAACGTAGCACGTCATTGAGCAAAGCTGCAGCTATTTTATGATTGAAGCACAAATGGGTTCGCTTAACCGGAGAAGGACCCGCTCTCACAGAATACCAGCTTACAATAGCAGTATAATGCTGCTGGGTTTTGTGTATTGAGTGTCGAGAACCTGAGACACTTTAACCCGGAAACGAGTCATTCCATCTTAGTCCTCAGAGGTGACAACGCTCTGTACTTTGATTCTTAATCGTTGATAGTGTTTCAGAGCATTTACTTACCATCGGGTGGACTGTGTGCATATCACCTTTATTCTATAAAAAAGACACTACACATTATTTTTAAAACACATTTAAGTAAACCTTTCAAAGTACGGTTCTACATTGATTGAAACACCACCGGCCTCGACACCGACACCGATATCATAGGATGCGGTCACACTCCCCACATGTTCGTGGGTGTACATAAACACATATATAGCTCCCCTTCGATTTCAACTGACAACGCTACCCATATTTTTCGTACATATTTTGCATGTGTGCGTGCAAATTACCGTCGACCATCATCCTTTATTAGTATTCGGCGTCGTAAGTGTCCGGTGCCGTGCTATCTACTACTACCCGAATCAAAAACCTAAATCGTTGGCAAAACACTTTAATAAAAAAGTGTTAATTGTTTGAATTCGGAAAAAAATTAAATCATATAATAGAAGCCAAACCGTATTCATTCATTGGGGCTTAATACAAAAACAAATTCGTATTTTCGTACACAGTAGGTATATGTTTAACGTAAAACGACAAGCAAGACAAGGTTGTCATTACGCAATCAACTTTCGATTTAGATAGTTTCAAGTTAAAATGCTTTCCGCTTTTTTATAAAACGATATCATATTTTTATAGTATCGATCGATCCGTAAACTCTCATAGTCTAGACTTTGCTTTCTATTGTTTGCATGAGTCCCTCATGTGTCGTCGCTTTTTTGTAGTTTTATGTTTCGGATATGTGACGGTGATAGTTACTTAGAGAGGGTGAAAGGAACAAGGGAAGACATCTCATACGAATAGAATTCACTGTCCGGTTTTCAGACACAATGGTAAGACAATAGTAATAACATATATGTAGTGCAAGGGACAGCGAAAGGGTTAAAGCTTACAACTAATATAATATTATCTATCACTGTCTTACAACTTTAACTACAGAAGAGAGGCAATACGAAGGATAGGGCACAACAATAACAGGTGGTAGGTGGCAAACAAGGGTATAGAGAGGCAGTATAATTACCAACAAGGGTATAGGGGGGCAGTATAATTACAAACTAAAGGCACTTAATCTTAGTCCTCAGAGGTCACAACACGTCCTTAGCAGTAGCTTTCTTTGTTTGAAATTGGCTGCAGATGTCCATTGACTACAGTAGCCACTTACCTTGATGGCATCGATTTTAAGTTAATTTGTCGGTTATGTTTTATAATATAAAAAAAATGTAATAAGAAGTCGCAAAGAACTAAGGAGATATTTTTAATAATTTAAATTATATTTTTATATAGTCACGAAAGCTTATTTATCTTATATATTATATATTTATTAAATGATAATTGATTCGTTCATAAGTGGTAGAACCACGCTATAGCTATATTATGGCTGTAGCACTAATGAGTCGGCTCGACTGGGGTAGAAAAATACTCTCACAGAATACCAGCGTAAAATAGCAGCGTAAAATACTGCTGTGTTTCGTATGGCGAGTGTAGAGATCCGGAGATTCTTTTTTACTAGAAACGAGGCATTCCATCTTAGTCCTCAGGTGTGACAACGCATCTGCGTTTGGATTTTAATCGAGGATAAATGTATATTTCTATGGGCCACAGCATCCACTTACCATCAGGTAGACTGTGTGCTCGTTTGTCACGCTTGTTCTATAAAAAAAAAAGAAATTGAAAAAGGTATTTTTTCAACTTGTGTTTTTACAAAAAAAGAATTTTGTTTAACTATTTATGCTTTGTTACAAAAATCGAACACCCTTCGAAAACCCTTTTTATAGATAGATGGTATCTATGGGCCTCTGTATTTATTTATTTATTCATAGGATACCAGCAGTGCACACATTGTTACATTATACTAAAATCTGGGGACTGATGTGTACACCGACCTTTTTTCTTTCAGCAACTAACTTTCTTACTTAAATGTTTCTGTTTATGTATGGCTCGATAATATCAATTATTTAAGTTGTTTTTATCATATTTTCTTATGTTAGTATGCTTATAATTAAGTTTTATGTATTACTAGCTTTTAACCTGCGGCTTCGCTTTAATTTAGAAACATCGATGATACTATTTCGAACTAAAATTGGCAAAACTGTATCACTTGCAGAGGCACGTCGATATCTGTTTCTTTACCTAGACATATTGGGAATAATATTGATTACAGAAACACATAAGTTAGTTTATCAGAATCGCATAAATATCATATCAAGCAACACCTCTTTATATTGGGCACATCTTCCGATGTGTCTTTATGAAGGGAAAATTGTTCTGGAATAGGAAATGTGTTATTTATATAATATGCATTATGAAAGTTGATATAGTTTTGATAAAGTAAGGGTTTATTCCATAGTCTTTATGCATATTGGTCCCGTTGAATATTGATTAGCATCACATGCCAGTATTTTTTTTACGTTCGATTAGACTTCAAAATTTTATAAATGTACTTTTATTCACGGTGCACATAAAAATAACTAAATTCATAAAATACAATCAACAGGAGTAGAAATCTACATAAGATGAGCCGCAGCGTCTTCCTGACCATGGCTCAAAATAATAAAAATATGCAGTTGGTAACTCGCATGCCTAGCGTTGCAACTATGGCACATATCTAACTTATTTGGCAGTCTGTGGAGGAAATCCAATTGATGAACGAGAGTAGAAATAATATATTATCCATGTAAAGACAATTAAAGCAAAGCCAGAACACATCTTTGGGTGGAAATAAATACCATAAGAAGAACGAAAATTGCAAAACAGTTACCATACATGGATAGATTAGGTATTGAAAAGTGCAAATAATTTTGTTTTGAACAGATACATTCATAGATTTTTCATGATATCCAGATTCCCAAAGGTCTGTTTATAAAATATAAAATTTCGCGCTCGTTTTGTTGTAAATCATCATGCCTTTCACTTTCGCACGTGATGTCGACTGAGATAGCATGCATTTTAACCCCGCCCACCACTTAGTTCGTGCCATTTAATTTTTAACCTTAACTGTATATAAAAAGAATCCATGGCTGCAAATTATCGATCAGATTCAGTAAGTGAATCTAATTAAATACAACAGCTTAAATAAATAAAAAAATCCCTAGTTTACTTTCAGATAAATCAGTATTAATTTAAATTACCTTAGTACGGAATACTTATTGTGTGGATTTCGATTCTCTATTGACCATTTTATTATTATTAGCCACATGGTCCCTTTCATTCGCTTTCAACCCCCTAATAAACTACGACATCTTCGCGGGGTTGGATTACTATGTCCCCTTGTTGGAGCGCAAATCAAACTAATAAAGGCATGAGCCATCACAATTTACGACATCTTCCTAGAATTTTTCTGACGGTGACTCAACAGTTGTGAATCGACTCCAGCGTTTCGGTTAATTTAACAAACTAATATTTCTGTGACTTAAACTGATGTGTTCCGATGGTGTTTTAAAACGCATTAGTTATACTCGCAAATTGCAAACGTGTTGATTTACCACGAGTTCAGTGAAGGAAAACAGAAGGAAACCTGTTTATCTGAGAAATTAAAAAAATGAGGTTATGTGACACCTGCCTAGCGCGGCTGATAATTCCCTGCTCCAAAAACCATCAGAAATATTGTATTATTTACTATATGTTATTCACTCATTTCCTTTTCCCTTCAGAAGTACTGTATCTGCAGTCTGGTTTAGTTATACTCACTATTCTTATCTTTATCTATCGGCAACTAGCAGTAAACCCAGTGATAAGAGAAACTATAAATGCATTGCTAGTCTTCTTAATTTAATGTTGGTTGAAAATGTCCATGAGCCACATTAGATGGACTCTGTTACCACGGCTAGCGGAAAAACGAATAAAGACATTAAGTATTACGTTAGCGTCTACAGAAAACGATACGTTTCTCCCATACATTACTTTGTCGCTTACGCCTTTTACTGCATTACGAAGTACAGGTTGAGATGAGAAACGTCATCATTCAGCGGTAACACACTTGTGTCAGTAAGGCCACGCATCGACGATCAAAGTTTATATATGTATACGGTTGCTAGATTTTTCTTATAATTATACGAAAAATTTATTTATGTAGACGCTCACGATAACCTTATTAAATTATGCCATTAATATTCTCAGCTTTAGTGTCGGAACTAAGCGACGACCGTGCAGCGCGGTTTTCAGCGTGCATTGAAAAACATAGACACGCGTTTTATTAGCGTCAATACGCTTGTATGGTATACATTTAAAAGTAAACAAAAAACCCAAAAACGATACCAGCTTAACGTATGATAGCTACCGTAAGTACTGCAGTAGCTCCGATTTTCAACAGAGCCCTGATAAATATTGGTATTGCGCTTCCGTCACTGTCGATCCTAACTTTCCGTATAAAAAATACGTGCATGTACGTCGAACGCCTCACCCCGATTCCTTTGTTTTTTTTTTTCAAACTGAGATGAAAAATGAACTGTACTATGAACTGTGTAATGGACACCTGCAGCCATCTAATATGCGCACTTCTAAGTAAAATGGAATGGCTCACAGTCTGTAAATATACTGGCTATCTACTTCCTTCAGAGTGGAACATAAAATTGAAGGAACAGCTATTTGGCGACAGAAATAGTTATCCGGGTGGTGCCTTTTTTTCCACGGGGAATTCCTTATGGATACCTTTCGTTGCGGGGCCACCATAAAAGTTTATGCCGGACACCTACCAGCTAAAACTTCACGGTGGTCACCATCAGCTTATATGAGGGATCCCGGGATCTCCATTCGGAACGCAACCGGGGCCCCTCGCTCGCTTTATTAAAGCACGTCCCGGAAGCAGTTCTTTCTACCCCCAGCACGCTTGCAGTGCTATCACGATGTCTCGGGGTCACTTCCGAGACATTGTCCTCCTTAGAGGTTACAATACTAGGCGTTCCGGTTTTTGTTCCAACAGGTTCCTATGCCAAGCAGAAAAGGAGTTCTGCCACCGGGTGAAAGAGAGATTTAGATTCGGAAGCTCGTTGCGTCATTTCTAGGTATCTACACTTAAATAGACCGTTTGCCAACCCGTGTTCAAAGCTAGATTAAGTTAGAGTTAGGTTTGTTCAATCTGCTTCGCTTGCCCTTTGAAGAGGTTTCCTTTTACATATTACTTGTTACATAAACAAAACGACGAAGTAAAATTAATCATGTCTTAGTCTTTAAGGTGATGCTTTTCAACATAAGTTGTTAAAAGGATTGACTGGCAGAGAATGCCATAAGGTATTAAGTCCACCCTTTATATCCCTTACTATAAGGTGTTTAATAAAGATTAAATTAATCAATAATAAATATGTCTTGCTATTTAATACAAAATTTTTATAGTAATTTTGACACATCAGTACTCCCATCATTGTGTTCAGTTTTAAACGTAGGAAAGCCAGTGCCGAGTAATTTAGCCAAGTAAAACACGAAGTACTCAGACTTTTTTGTTTTGAGTTGGTTACAGGTGTCCTTGAGATGAAATTGTCACTTCTCATTAGGTGGGCTACAAGTTTGCTGTATCATTCAAATTCTATATAATGCTCTTTTCTAAGAAATCATTTTCGTTTCTGAATATGTTTTTAGAAATCAATTTAAAATGTAACCCGTAGATGTCTATGGGCCACTGTATCCACTTATCATCAGGTCGACTGTGTGCTTGTTAGTCACCCTCATTCTATAAAAAATAAGTGTAATATCAAAAGGGGCCGTTTAATGGCGGGGTAAGAGCCAAACCCAATTGTAACAGACGTCTTTACGTGATCGAGCCACGCTGCAGCTATGTTAGCTACTCATAGCTGCAGTAATGGTGTAGCACCTCGAAAGGTGTAGGACCACGCTCACCTAGAACACCTGAAAAAGAAAAATAAGCGAATAAAACTGATTTAAAATTTTGTAAAATTAGTTATATTCAATGTGGAGTATAAGCGTAAATATAAGAAATTACTCAGCAGAATAATGTTTCGTATAGTGAGGGTACAAAACCGGAAGTACGTATTAGTGGTAACGTGGCATTTCAACTTCAGTCTTCAAGGGTGACAATGCATCAGCATTTGATTCTTAATCGATTTAGCACGTAAATGTTTTTTTTTGAATAAGGGTGGGAAACGAGCACACAGTCCACCTGATGGTAAGTGGATGCTGTGGCCCAAAAAGAACTATATTTATTCTCGATTAAGAATCAAATCGCAGATGCGTTATCACCCCTGAGGACTAAGATGGAATGCCTCGTTTCCAGTAAAAAAGGGTCTCCGGATCTCTACACTAACCATACGAAACACAGCAGTATTAAGCTGCTATTTTACGCTAGTATTCTGTGAGAGCGTGGTCCTTCCCCGGTCGAGCCGACCCACTCGTGCTACAGCCATAATATAGCTGCAACGTGGCTCTACGTATGTCTGTGGAGTATAATATATTATGTCTTCTGATACAATCTCATTTTTTTCAATCTCATTTGTCACAATACAGACTGGTGATCTAGAAGAGCATGACAAGTGCTAGTAAGTATGAGCAAATACTACTACATCTAGTTACTATACCACTACTACAATTCGACTGGAAGTTCGGTTGTCCTTTTAATATTATAATAAAGAATTCATTAGAATTTAATACTTTGAATAAAGCTATTTGCACCACAGAAGAACGATGTACGATAGGGGATCAGTTGCAAACGGGAAAAGTTGTAGTGACTGTATAGCGTCTGGTAATGGGAATGTACTGTAACCGGACACTGCCAACAGAAATCAAGCCATTAAACAAGCACCGGGAGCCATGCATAGAGAGGTGAATACTAAAACCTACAATCGCAAAGCCGTATCCTCCTAGTACTTTCTTTGTTCTGTTGAAATATAATGAATTGTACACACTGACACATAAGTGCTACTTTTAACAATGTACACATCAGCACCATTATTAGGGGATTTTTATTTGTATTGCAATCAGACGTCTTAGTTGGAAGGGTGTAATAGTAATCTGATGATAGCTATTAACGCAATAGTTTTCGTCACATTTATAAATTCTAAAGCAAAGCTTTGTTGTTTTGTGGCTTATAACGAAATTATTAATTCTTTATTTAGATTATTGTCACTTGATGAAACATCGTCTTAATTTTTGTGATTAGGATTGACACATATGTTCGTTTCACGTATATTTATTTTAATTTATTACTATAAATACAGATCGATTTCTCCTCGCCGCTTCTCATCATCAGCCTGCGGAAGTCCACTGCTCAATATAGACCTGACACGCATACAGTTGCTGCCAGCCACCTAGAGAAGATCTTCGTTCCAGTTCTGGCCAGTGAGCGTCCCACACTACGTTTACCCTAACGCGGTCCCACTCTATGAGACGCCTACTCCAACGGTATTCGCTATCGACAGATGTGACCAGCCCATCGCCACATCAGGCTGCAAATATGGAAAACTACGTCAGTCACCTTGTTTCTCCGGCGGATTTCTCATTACGAATCTTATTAACCAGAGAAACTTCGAGCATAGCTCATTCCATCGCCCACTTGGTGACTTTGAATTTGTAGAGTAGTTGTGCCGTTTTCCACATTTCGCCACCATTTGTGAGTATAGGCAGGACGCACTGGTCAAAGACTTTCATTTTCAAGCTTTGCGGTATGGGTGACGAGAAGACCTGACGAAGCTTACCGAATGCTGCCCAACCCAACTAAATCCGCCTATCAGCTTCTTTCTCGTAGTTGTTTCTATCTAACTACATTGTCTGGCCGAGGTAGATATACTCTTGAACAACTTTAAGAATCTCGCCATCAACGAAATCGAATCGGGGATGACGTGACCTTTAAACATGACTTTAGTTTTATTTACTCGTAAATTCATACACACTTCGACGCGTTTGGAGGATCCATTTAGGCTGCTAAACATGTCTTGTAGTTCCTGCAGCGATTCCGCCATGCTGACGATATCATCGGCAAAGTGTAAGTGAGAGATTTCTTCGCCGTCTATATTGGTGCCGCGTGTGTCTCATATCGTGATGCAATTGGATAGGTTTTGTAATACCATCCTATACGTGGACGGACATCGAGCTTGTGGTGTTTAAATGTCTCAAGACATCTATTTATCGCCAGTCAATCCGGCAACGGGAATTCAAGAAGCCCAAGTAAGAGTCAAGTCAAAGTCATTGTCTTCTGTGTAATTTCCTCAACTGAAGTTTTCGTCTGAGAACTTAACTTCTGGCCTATATGTTGCCTACTAAACAACCTATTTCCCTCAACCCTTAAGATCTCGACCGCAAAAGTGAGATCCTTGTCAATCTCCAATGTGGGTTATAGCTGTTGATTGAAGCATCGAATCCGGAGTTCCAACTGGAAACTTTGGGATCTCGCTACAGTTTGAAACGCATTTGGTCGAAGCGTATCAGACGGGCTCTTTCAATTTTGAAATCGATATTCAGAGTGCCTCGAACAAGTCGGTGATCGCTTCCTGTATTAAACCTATTGGTCACTGAGACGTTTCTGAATACGTTCTTTTTATCCGTCGTGATGAAGTCGTTCTAATTTTTCGTCACGTTGTCGGGGCTGCTCCAGGTCAACTTCCTTTGGGAATTTTTTGAAAATAGGTATTCATTAAATGAAACCTCTCTTTTTCGTTGATCAGCATTTGCCCCTGAGGTTTCTCCTTCCTAAACCATCAGGTCCCGTAATCGATTCAATATCTATATGCTTCCCAAATTCGACGTTAAGGTCCCCATGATTATTTCTTTAGGCATTAAAGTGGGCTTTAGTGGTGTTGTATAAATTTTTCGCTATGTCTTCATACATAGCTTCAACTTCATCATCCGAGTGTGTCGAAGTTGTTGTGTAAACTTGTACAACCTTTACAGTATATTTTTCGTTCGTGATTCACTACAGCCATCCATTATTTTATTGACTCTTTCGCCTTTGAAATGACATGTAAAACTTTTTACCGTTTTATGTATTGTGACTGTGTCCAATAATATTGCGCCATAAATATCCTATAATAATGGATCCTTAATATTCTATAATATTGTATCATTAATAATTACTAAAAGTAGACTTAAATTTTAAAATGTAAATTGTATTGCATTTGCCAAGATGTCAAGAGCCTTCACGAATGTTAGAAATTTCATCTATTGTGTTTTCCCCACCATACATTTATAACACTGAACATAGTGTACTCAATGCTATTACAGTGTATATTATATACGTATAGTTTAAACTTGAAAGTATATTACGGAGGGGTGGTATACTTTTGTTTTTTTTTTCCAAAAAATACCGAAGGGAAATACTGGAATACGATTGTATTGACAGAATGCCTATTGGTAGATGAGTGCTGTGGCCTATAGGCACCTACATCTTTAACCAATAAAGAATCGAAATGCAAGTGTGCTGTCATCCCTAAGGCCTTGTTACCGATAAAAATACCGTATTTAGGTTTTTCTCGCACTAAACGAAACACAGTAGCATAATCAGTATGCTGCTTTTTCGTGAAATTGTAAGTCATGTAATTTTTCTTTATTTAATAATAAAAACATTGTTTATCCTATTTGAATGTCAAAAATGTGGTTATTTAAAAGAAACTTAGTTTATCTTTCCGTCTGACTGGCTTATTTTAATTATTACAGCCATCGGCATGTAATTTAGTACAATAAGTTAGTTATAGTTTATAACTAACTTATTGTTAGTTTTATTTAATATGAAAACCTCTGAATGTTTTTAATTACTGAAAAAATACATCTATGAAAGCAGAGTGTTATTTATACGAAAATTGTTAATTACAGCCTTTTTTTTAAAACAAGCCAAACATTTCAAAACTTTGAATTAAAAACGGAATAAATTATGCTAATAGCCCGTAATACTTTCTAAGACAGCCTGAACGTAATTTCTTTGCCAGCACCGCTGCGGGCTCTACGTTTCCAAATTGATAAATTAGATTTTGCATTTTATTTTTGTACTTACCTGATAAAATATACTAGAATAAATTTGCAGGTCGCGCTTAATAATTGCATTAATTTACTTTTTTAATATATAAATTATTTGTTTATATATTACCTATGTATATACAAACTATTTATATATTATCATTCTCAACTATAATAAAGCTGCAGCATGGCTGGGTCTACCACGTGGGGAATCAATGTTTATCATGCATGCATGCCGAACGCACTTTCCCGCTGCACGTTTGTCAGAACGAACCCTCAGGTGGTACCCTCAGAGGCGTTCGCTTTGTGCATCAAACATAGTTAAAAATACTTGTATAATAATCAGGATTCATCAAAGGCCAATGACCACTAATCTAAGATCAAAATATATTTTTATTAATAGAATAAAGTTGTCAAATAAGCACACATCACTTGGTGGTAAGCAGATGTGTTATCATGCCTGAAAGCCTCGTTTCCTGTAAAAAAAGGGTTTCCGGTTCTCTACACTCACCATACGAAACACTGCATCATTAAGCGGCTTTTTTACGCTGGTTACTTACAAGATTTTTAGCAAAAAAGCAAGTTACACTCAGGGTCACTTGCTTATTTGCTAAAAATCTTGTGAAATAATCATGATTCATCAAAGACCGTAGGCCACCAACCGCAGATCAAAATAATGTTGCGCGCCTAAGTTGACGGCTGGTAACTCTACTGAAGATCCGAGAACATTTTTACTGGGTCCACTGTCGAAACGATGTCGAGGACTGGTGTCGCAAATGTACAAGTTGTGCGGCTGTAAAGGGACCTCAGACTCGTAGTAGAGGTGCATTGAAGTTGTACAATGTTGGTGCACCATGGGAGAGAATAGCCATTGACGTGGCGGGGCTGTTTCCGGAGAGTGAAAGCGGTAATAAGTATTTCATGGTAGTGATGGATTACTTCACTAAGTGGCCAGTCTTCGCCATTCCAACTCAAGAAGCTTCAACAGTTGCAGATAAACTAGTTCATGAAGTCTTCTCTCGCTGTAGAGATTCATAGCGATCAAAGAAGGAATTTTGAGTCTCAAATATTCCAGCAGTTGCGCGTAGGCGCTCGCTGTAGCTTGACGCGTTGATCTACCGTTCGATTACGTACTGTACCTAGTTCTAGCAACGCGCTCCGCACGTCAGTGCGCTTTTGTGGACCATGTTAACAGTAAGGTCATTTAATTATGAGTAGTAACACTGTGTTGAATTATGTGCAAAGTGAGATTGATGTGGAAAGTAGTGTATTTAACGAAAGCAATGAAAGGGAGATTACAGTGATCATGGAGGATATTTCACAGATGGGTAGTACGGAAGATATGAATGACATGTTCTTAGGGAGACCCTCAAAAAAGCGAAAGGCAAATAGATATAATGAATGTACAGAGGATAATGTACTTACGAGAATTACGGAGGTATAAAATTGAAGTATGTTTGACATGCACAGATAAACCTCCGAAACAATTTGGATTGGCAAAAAAGTTAAAAGCAGAAAGTATTAAAAACGTCACGAATATTAAGTACATAAATGCATTTAAGGTATTGATTCATTTTAATAGCGAAGAAAGTGCTGAATCTTTTGTGCAGTGCAAGAGTTTTAACGAGAATGGTTTTAAATGCCAAAAAACTTTAGAAATTAGTCAATCATATGGGGTCATAAAAGATATTGATCTAGAATTGAGCGAAGAAGAGATATTACTGGGACTTAAAAGTGAAACTTTAATTTTAGCAGTAAAAAGACTAAAGCGAAAGAACACTTATGACGGTCATTGGGAACATAGCGAGTCTGTAAGAATATGTTTTAAGGGATCGTCATTACCGTCGTCGTTACGGGGGTGACATAGTCACTGTGTGACAAAACCCCTTTTTTTGAAAATAAAGATTAAAAAAAAAATATTCCAGGAAACTTGTCGAGTTATGGGTACTAATAAAACAAGAACGACTTCTTATCACCCGCAATCTGATGGAATGGTAGAACGATTTAATCAGACATTGGAGAGGTACCTAGCAAAAGTTGTAGACAATCGGCAACGAGATTGGGACAAGCACATACAACCGTTTTTGTTGTCATATCGAAGCGCTGTTCACGAAAGTACATCAGTGACACCAGCTTTCGCAAACTTTGGAAGAGAATTACGGCTGCCTGCAGACCTAATCATCGGGCTACCACCTGATGCCCCACGCAGTATAACCGATTATGCAAATGACTTTTGGAACAAAATGAATGACATTTATGAGCACGTCAGACAATCGGGCCAGCAAATGTCTGAAAAGATGAAAACCCGGTATGACCGCAAAATGAACAACAAAGGGTTCGACGAAGGTTCACTAGTGTGGTTGCACAATCCAGTCCGCAGCAAAGGGAAATCTCCTAAGCTAAATAGGACGGCCCGTACCGGATTGTGACCAGGATCAACGATGTAACCTAACGTATACACAAAGGCGCAAGAGGGACTCCTAAGATCGTCCATGTGGATTGCCTGGCGCGTTATTATGGGGCCGATAATGCTCGGGACGAGCATGTCTTCGGAGGGGGCAGTGTTGAGCGCCTAAGTTGACGGCTGGTACCTGGCACTAGCGCCATCTAGTGTCGGGTAACAGAGCGACGAGAGCTTTCCAAAAAATGCCATGACTAATCTTTCAACCAACAGCGCCATCCGGTATCGAATTGAAGAACTAAGCTTTCTAGAAGCTCCACACTCGAACTTTCTGCGCCTATTCTGGATGTTTCGGTAGAAAATGTGTATTTAAAGGCTCTGCAATACGCGATCGGGGCAAGTATTGAATTTGGCGAGACAAGCGAAGCTTCGGAAGGAAATAAAGTGAATCAGTGTGGTTAATTATTAGTGTTTTAAGTTTTAATTAGTGTAAAGTGAATTAAAGTGTAAATTTTGGTAATTAAATTTGCAGTTTTTATTGTCAGGAACCACAAGCTCGTAACAATAATATAAAAGGAATATTCGCCCCCTGCTTTACAGTTTTACTTTCGTGTTAATGTTTGACCCCTCGTTATTTCATCGAATATATAATCACTACGAAGCCAGATTAATGTTGTCCCCTCATGAGGGATTTTAATGAATTATGATGCTTTCGAAGTATCTACGGTTTGATTATTTTAGAAGTACGTCCTTTGGGAAATTTTTTAGAAATATATTTGAAGTTATATAACATAATTCCACAAATTGAATTGTATGCCCTATCGAATATCGTATCCCTATTTACGTTTGGCACCTCTTGTACGATATGCGATTATCAGTCCCACATCGTGTAATTGTTCCACTACGTGAATAAATCATTATCATCATTACAGTGCACTTACAAGTCTACTGCTTAAGGTAGGCATCCCTCGAGGATTGCCACAAAGCAGGTCCCTTAGCCATATGAGCTGAGCCTCCTACTAACCTATTGATTAAAAAAATATTAAAATCGATTCACAGTTGACAATTGTATCGCGTACCATATATCCAAACAAAAAGCAACAGTCGAATTTAGAGAATCTCCTCATTTTTGAAGTTAGCTAATAAAATAAAGATTAACATATTTTTCATGTTGCGTAAAGAAACCCTAAGCTTTTTAATTTGGGCGCCATTCAAAAGCAAGAATATGAAATGGTATCTAATTTAAGAAGCGAGACAATTTATTAATACGATAAGCCAGTGGGATCACCGCGCAAAAATATTGTTCAGAAAACGCGCAATATTTTTACTATGTTCTTTTACTTTGTAATTCGGAAAAGAGAATTTATTGTGTTTGTAGTGAGCGAATTCGGCACGGAAGGGGAATTGCTAAATCAATACCAGATCCGTTTGCTTCGTTACCGTGTATTTGTGTGCGTCTTTGTATGTGTCTTTGTGTGTGTTACATACAATAATTGCTAGGGTGTAATTGCTTTGGAAATTATTATCTAGCGCATAAGTTTATACTATATTTTACAAATTATTAATTAGTGATAACAAAACAAAGTTTCCAAAGGGTTTTTTTTAATTTTATATAGTTATGCTTAATCTTAAGTTTTTTTTTACGTGATAGAGCCACGCTGCTGTATTATAGTTGTAGCACGAATGGGTCGGCTCAACAGGGGCATGACCACGCTCTTACAGAATACCAGCGTAAAATATCAACGTAATGCTGCTGTGTTTTGTATAGTGAGTGTAGAGAAACGGAGAACCTATTTATTGAATGCTGCTCCCCGTTTTACTGGAAACAAGGCATTTATTCCATCTTAGTCCTCAGGGGTGACAACGCATTTGCATTATGATCCTTAGTTGAGAATAAATGTATATGTCTATGGGCCACAGCATCAACTTACTATCAGGTGGACTGTGTGCTCGTTTGTCACATAACGCCATAAAAAATCATGCTCTTACACATTACATTGCCCTAAATACCTCTCAGAAATCAGAGGAGGCCTGTGTCCAGCCGTATATAGGCTGTTACTTTACTTTAATCATACACTTATATTCTATATCCGTCTTATATTTGTACATATTATTACAATATTTTTTTTAATGAATGAGAGTGACAAACGGTCACAGTCCAGCTGTTAGTAATTGGATGCTGTAGCTCATAGAGATTTAAATCTATCCTCGATTAAGAATTAAAACGCAGATGCGTTGTCTTCCTGAAGACTAAAATGGATTGCGTCGTTTGCAGTAACAAAGATCTCCGGTTCTCTACACTCACCATACGAAAAACAGAAGCAGCTGCTATTTCATATTGTTTTTGCGAGCGAAACGGGGACTTTCTGAAAATTATGTTAAATCACTTTGGACTAGTTTAATATTCTACTGTGAAACTTACTTATTACTGCTTATGCTCTGCTATTATTTTCTTTTACAAATTTAATTAAACCCGAGAAATTTTAATAACAGTTTATTTACAGGTAGAGCGTAAAAAGTTCATACATATTTTTCAAAATAATGATTTTGAATTCTGTAACACAAATAGTTCGAATAGCTTTCTTTTTAAATATCGAAGTGACAAAGGAATTCATAAACCAACTGGTGGTAAGTGGCTTCTGCAGCCCATGGACACCTGCAACCAACTTCATATAAAAAAGGTTACAGGTCCGTTGTCACATCTGAGGATTAAGATGGAATAACTCAAAATCTGTAATAGATGTGGGTCGTGCTTAATGATTCCGTTTCATCCAACAACATCTATGATACACAAAATAGGAACTTAGTATTTTGTTATAAATTATGTGAGGCCGTGGTAGCTCAGGTGGTTAAATTGGGGGTTATGGTTAAATTTAAATGGGGGGGCAACTGAGTCTTGTTGATACCACCATTTTTCTTGGAATCACACTGGACGCAAAGCTTCAATGGCTCCCCCCATATATCAAAACTAGCTAGCAGACTTAGTTCTGCAGCATATGCTGTGAAAAATATTAGAACTCTTACCAGTGTTGAAACAGTTAGAATAGTTTACTTTAGTATTTCCAAGCATTATGTCGTATGGTATTTTATTATGGGGACACGCGACTGACACTGAAATTATATTTATTTTACAGAAGAGGGCCATTAGAGCAATATATAATTTAAAACCAAAAGAGTCACTGAGACAAAAATTTAAGGAAATTAATATATTAACTCTGGCCTCTCAATACATTTATGAAAATGTAATGTACGTACACAAAAATAAAAGTAGTTTTGCGAAAATAAGTGATATTCATTCTGTAAATACTAGGAACAGACACAAGCTAGTAGTACCAGTTACTCGACTCCACCGAGTCAGTAATTCATTCTTGGGGCGATGTATACGCTTTTACAACAAAATCCCAGAAAATATACAAAATTTGTCATACACGAAGTTCAAAAATGTTATTAAACTAAGTTTTTATAAAAAGGGTTATTATAATATTAAGGCATTTATGGATGATAATAACCCCTGGGAAGGGTGATAGCTACCAAGCTATTTCTAATTTGTCTTTTGTTATTTATTGTAAACATTATTGTAAGCTATTATTGGAAAAAAAATAGTCCCGCTGGGTTTCTTGCTGGTTCTTCCCAGGACAGAGGTTTTTTTGCGAACCAGTGGTAATAGAAAAAAGTGACTTTCAATAAGTATTGTTATAATCTACATTGAATAAAAAAGTTTCTGTTTCTGTTTCTGTTAACGGTAACTGTAAATCTCAAAGTGCGCGTTCGATCACCGCCGGCACCAATGAAATTGTTAATTGCAATTTTAAGTGCAGTTTTACCACGTGCTCGGCGGTGAAGGAAAATATTGTGAGGAAACCTGCATCTCTGCTGAGAAAAAAAATATTTCGAAGACATGTGAATTTCGCCAACACGTAATGGGGCAGCGCGGCGAATTTACTTGCCTTAAAATCCTCTCAGAAATGAGAGTAGGTCTGTCCCCAGCTGTGGGACGTATATAAGCTGTATTTTTGTGTTACACGAAAACGTGTTCCAATATGAGGACTTTGAATTCCGTTAATAATATACCTAATGATAAAAATGATTTTGTTTTGTGTTATTGACGTGCTGGAAGTTACTGCTTCGTTTCACCCGGATTGAAAAGTTAAATACACCACTTGAAAAATTGTGTTACAGTGTGCAATATTCTTTTTTGCTCGACTTCATTTTAATTATGGTCTAAATTAAATAATACCATTGATCAAAATATATTGCTCATTTAAAACTTTACGGGTCACGGGATTAGAGTAGAACACCACTAATACTTATTATATCTATTCTCGTCTTCCCCCCTTCAATGTCTAGACGAAGTTTGAGTGAGTATAATTTAGTCTATATTTTCTGCAAACGTCGCAAACTGTCGCAATTTAAAAAAACCTGAACTTCAGCTTGAAAATAAATCCCGAAATTTAAAATTGAATTTATGATAAGTAGGAGAAATAAATTATTCTAACAGCTATAATACCATCTCAGATAGGCTAAATGTAATTCTTTCGTTATCAGACCTAACCGCTGGCTCTATGTATTTAAATGAGTTTATTTAATTTTGTCGTTTATATTTTGCAACGCTATTTGGATTGGGTGGAAATAAGGTTTGGAGAATATAACCATTAATTTAAAGATTTGTAAATCGTTTAAAGTACTAGTCCAAAAGATAAACAATTATACAGTTCAATTAATGTTAACTGAATACCGAGGTGCATAGACACATTGAAAATGCAAACGCACAAGCAGATGCGTTGTCACCCCTGTGGACTCAGATGGAATGCCTCGCTTACCAGTCAAAGGGTCTCCAGTTCTCGTCATACGAAGTCAGTAGTATCACAGTAAATATTTAGCTATATATGTCTACGGTAGTAATATTATGCTACGATTTTATGATGGTATTCCGTAAGAGTGCTATCTTTTCCTGTTCATGCAGACCCATTCGACCTACAGCCTTATTACTGTACCACGCTCTCACAGAATCCATCCATCCATCACGGTCTATAATAGTCCACTGCTGAAGATATGCTTCCCCCATAAATTGCCTCATAGAGGGGATTTTACCATAGTTGCCACGCTTGGCAGGCGGATTAGCAACCGCAGCTTTTTATTATTTTGCTTTGTATTAGGTAAATGTTGCTCCCCATCTTCTGTTTCAGTTGCTCTGTCGCCACTTACGACAGCCACGGGATGATATGGGGCGGTTAATATTCTTACACCGCCACTACACGGGATACCAGGGTACAATAGTCGCGTAATGCCGCTGTTGTTCCGCATGGCGATTGTAGAGACCCGCAACGCAGCGCCTTTTTACTAGAACCCAGGCATTCCATCTTAGTTCTCAAGAGCTTCAACGCAGCTGCATTGTGATCCACTTATCATCAAGTGGACTTTGCGCTTGTTTTTATATAAAATAACTGCTTCAACGTAGCTCTACCATATAAAAATATCTAGAGCAGTTATTCTCCTGAGAATTTCCGAATACAGCCCATTTTTCTATTTTGTTGCGTGGCTTTACTTCCTAATTCAGTATACAATTTAATTAAGTGAAGACAGTACTATTTCTGAAGAGGCTTCACTATAGTTACATTACTAGCCTTTAGAAGCTGTTATTATTGGGAGCCATAACTTTGCTAATGCGGTGCCAGTTTGTACTTGGCGGTTTGTTATTAGGTCGAGCGTCCCGACCGCCTTACATGTGTTCGCTTGCAATACTCGTAGTTATCTAGTAGGTCGTTTGAGATTTAAAGACTCCTTCATCTGTGTAAAGTGTTGCTTGTGGAGTGCTTTAAGAATTTTGTTGCTCAATTATTTCTTATCAAACGATTTATGACTTTACTGTTGAACATAGGCCTCCAGCATCCATCGATTTCCTGCATCTTTTAGCAGGTCATCATTTCATTTCCGTGACCGAAATTCGTTCTGGAAGATATTTTATTACGCACCAAAGGGACTTTGCAGAAAATGACATCACAACACGACTAAAACACTTACTTGAATATTCCGGATGCTTCTTGCTAATAAATAAACAATCATCAGGCAGTAACGCAGAAATAAAGTGAATCAGTGTGATTAATTATTAGTGTCTTTTAGTTTTAATTAGTGTAAAGTGAATTAAAGTGTTAATTTTGGTAATTCTATCGGCAATTTTTATTGTCACGAACCTCAGCTCGTAACATTATTAAAACAACAAATACTAAAAATATTGATACAATATGTACGGAAACACTATTAGAGCGAGGCTGGAGTTGCACTTGGCTAGCTTTTATATAATTAGGATGACAAACAAGCATACTGTCCACCTGATGTTGATTAGATGCTGTGGCTCATAGATACCGATATCTAAAGGTGGGCGAAATTGTTATATTTTCCAAATTCGTTAAGATGTTGCAATATGTTTTTCTAACTGCTGTTTTAAACTGTTATAATATATTATACTATATATATATATATATATATATATATATATATATATATATATATATATATATATATATATATATATATAATACTGTTATAATATAACAGTTTCAAATATTACATTGTACACGCAGTTTCTTCAGTTCAGTTGTTGTCTGTGTGAGCGTTTTGTTAAACATAAACACTCACGCCTGTCACCCAGAGGGGTAGGCAGAGACTACAGACTTCCATTTAGCACGATCCTGACATACCTCTCTCGCCTCTTCCACATCCATATACCTACGCATACATGCTCGTCGCTTAAGGGTACTCTTAATTTGGCCCATTTTTAGTATATCGCCAATTTGGTCGACAAACTTCCGCCTAGGACGTCCCTTTCCGACTCTTCCATTCACTTCTGCAACATATATTTGCTTTGTCAGTCTTTCCGCATTCATTCTTTCTACATGACCAAACCACAGAAGCATTCCTTTCTTAATCCTGGTCACTGCATCTTCTTGCAAACCACACTCTTCTTTTATCACAAAGTTTCTCACCCTGTCACTCAGATTCAGCCCGAACATACTCCTTAGCGACCGCATTTCTACTGCATTTATTCTACTCTCGTGCTTCTTCTGCCACACCCAGCTTTCACTACCATACATTAAAGTACCTAGCACTAACACAGCATTATGAATTGCCATACGTGCCTTATTTGACACACTCCGACTCTTCACAATAGAGTGTAGTGCCCCATTCACTCTATTCCCTGCATTCACTCGTCGTTCAATATCCTTATCATATCTCCCATCCCTGTTGAATACACATCCCAAATATACGAACTCATCCCCTTGCTCAATTAACTCTCCTTCTATTCTTATTTCACATACCGTTTTGCTTTCTTCTCTTTCAAAAACCATCACTTTCGTCTTACTTGCGTTCACTTTCATCCCCCTTTCTTTTAATGACCTGTTCATTAATGTAACCATCATTTGCAACTCGGCCGCCGACGACGCAAGTATGACTTGATCATCGGCGTACAAAAGGCATTTGATGGTTAACTCACCCATTCTTAATCCGCATTCTTCAACTTTTAAATTTTCCAAACAGCTGTGCATAAATAGGTTGAACAGCTACGGGGAAGCTACACAGCCATATCTGATACCTTTATGGATGCCAAACCAGTCCGAGTAGACCCCGTTGATTCTAACACAAGCACTGGAGTCTCTGTATAGGGATACAGAGACTTTATATTAAACTACCTCAACCTAAATGCGTTCAGCGTTTGCCATAACACATCCCTGTACACTCTGTCATAAGCCTTTTCCAAGTCCATGAACGCACAAAAACTTCCCGCGATCATGCGCATGGAAAAGACTTGATCTGTACACCCCATTCCCTGAGCGTTTTGTTGTATGTTGTTATAACGATTATAAATGTTATGATGGACGTTATACTATCAAACAGGCTAGGAAGGACCGAAAGAAGACTAAAAAATATATTTTTAAGTTGTATTAGCATCATTTGAGTGTTCCATGTTTTAAAAGAGAATCATTTAAAATATGTATGTTAAGTTCAATGAACTTCTCTTCCTACTTTTTACAAGCTTAGGACTATCTGAAATCTGAATGTATGGTAAGTTGTATAATTATTTACTCATATTTTCAAACATTTTGAGAAAAAATAACTCATTCAGCCGTAGTTAGAAGTTCATTGATGTTATGTATAATCGTAAAAACAAAAAAAACATTTTAAAAACGATTGGAGTTTTTTTTTTACTTTATTTACACTGTGGTCAAAATTTTAGTAAATTACAATTATTTACAATTTTTTTGAGTTACTGTTCAAAATCATTATTTTGGCTTACTTTTGACGAAGTAAGTCTTGTGCGTATATCCGATATTAAATTTCCACTTTTCAAAAATGCTCTCTCACATGGCACAGAAGTAACCACGATATTGCATGATTTGATGAACAATAGGTACAGAGTTGGGTACAAGGCTTTACGTTCTCGCCACCAATTTAAAGGGCAATCTGCACGGGTAATTATGTCTTCTTTCATGTACATGTCTATTTCTTCCATTGCCTTAGTACTAGCGCATTTCTGCCTTTTAATAGCTTGAACCTTTTTATCAAATTCGAGCCAAATGGAGAGTGAGCTTTCTTCCACTTGTGAGTTCTGGACATCCGGTTTCCCCACATCATCATCGTCTGCAACAAGTTCTGTAGCTTTCTCGTTTTAAATGCATTTTATAGTTGCTAAGGCATTCTAGTCCTTAAACGCACGCTGTTTGAAGCGTGATTCCAAATAGGTGAATAATCCAATAGCTTCCTTGCGTTCGATATCCTTAAAGCGGGAACTCAGACTCGTCTTTATTGTAGCGATCAATTTATTGACTGGTGCATAAAATTCTTTGCCTGAGAGAAGGTCGTATATGGTAATTAAGCCCTGTGTAACAACAAGTGCTTTACTAGCAGTAAGATATTTTTCAGCACTCATCACTGTGACTTCATAAAAGGCTTTTAAAACCTCTAAAAGTTGTTCTATGCATTTCCATTCTTCTAGTGGTGTTATGGGGAGATTGGCAGCTAAATTTTGGATCGTAGCTCTTGCGCATTCTGCAGCTCGACGAAACGTTGTAACATTAAATAAATAGAGTTCCAACGAGTGGGTACCGATTTCTTCACCGTTTTGGCACTTCCTTGAGGAACATTCTGTGCATTTATTTAATTTTTTTACAGATTTCTTTTCGCTTGTGAACTTCGTTTAAAATGAGCCACTACTTTTTGTATCTGGGTTATTGTGGATGCTATTTCAGGTAAATTTAAACCTTCTTGAAGTATTAGGTTCAACTTATGAACGTAACATCCAAAATAATCCCACTGTATTTATTGTATTTTGCTAGCATTGACAGTGACTAAAAAGTTTTCCTTTTATGTCTCACGACTCAGTTATCTTTTTTAATTCTTATGATATAATAGCACTGGTATGATATCCTCCTAGAGCATTGCGCTGTTTGTTTCGGTATGGATAAAGTGGTCAGTAACAGCTATGCAAGCGTCCATTCTTCTTGACGTCCAGCAATCTACGGTCAAGCAGATAGTTTTACAAAAATTGTTGAGCTTATTTTTTACTTCAAATAGCTTGTTTTCATATTCAGCTGTTAACAATCTATTGGATAGGACATATATATATATATATATATATATATATATATATATAATATATATATATATAAATATATGTATATATGTGTGTATAAGTGTATATATGTATAAACTAACATATTCATATTATAAAATGCGTTTTGAATAGTATGTGTAAATAAGTTCGTTTTTTCTCTCGCGGCTCTAGCTCTCACCACACTACCAAAGCTGGCAGAGAATGCCTTTTCGGTACTATTCACCTTTGTACCATTTTTTTTGAGTGCAATAAAGAATTTTCTATCTATCATAATCTTCTAGGTATTTCCCAAGACGTCTCTTATGACAACGATGAAATCGGGTATTCTCTTGCACTGCCGTCACACTGCAAGCTCAATATCTCCATTATTAATAATTATTCCTTTTTGTTACAGGTAAGTTAAGCAATAACACACTACATATACACGCTGTGCTTCTTAAAAGGTAACTGTTTCATTACGTTCATCGATATATATGTACTAATTACGTTCAATTTCCAAATATTATCATGACACTAAGGCATAATTATCATGGAAGCGGCGCCACAGGAAGTGGACCTGGTCGAGCCCCGACGGTTCGACAAAAAATGAGATTGACTTCATTATGACGACCAGACGCCAACTGTTCAGTGATATCTCAGTGATCGCAAGGGTGAAAACTGGCAGCGATCACCGAATGGTTAGAGGCACACTGAACCTAAACGTTAACTTGGAGAGGTCTCGTCTAATGAAGTCAACGCTCCGTCCCCCTCATGCTCTAATCCAGAATCCCGAAACCTTTCAGCTCGATTTACGTAACCGCTTTCAGTGCCTAGAAGATTGCAATGCAGTGGACGATATGAATGACAAGCTCGTGGAAACTGTCCATGCGGTCGGAGCTAAGTTCTGCAAGACCTGGTGCAGAAGAACACAAAAACTCTCCGATCACACTCTTAATCTCATGGCTGTTAGACGGGAGATGAGGCTGCAATCGTCAACAGATTTGAAAGCATACAGGCAACTGAACAGACAGATCTCCAAATGCATGCAGCGAGACTTGCGCAACTTCAGTGCTGCTCGTATTGAAGAAGCGATCGAGCGGAACCAGGGCTTCAAAGTCTTTGCCAGAGATCTGTCTGCCGGTAAGAGCCAACAGTTAAAGCTGAAGACTGAGTGTGGCAGCAATATTTCCGGGACACCTGAGATTCTGAGTGAGATGGAGAGGTTCTATGGGCAGCTGTACACATCATTGTTGGAGCCACACGCAAGTGTGAGTAACGATCCAAGAGCAAGTCTTATCCGACACTATTCCGATGATATCCCGGACGTCAGTCTGAGCTGATCATTTTGAGATTGAGAAAGAAAATCGCACAACGCAAAATGAAAAATTGCTCTTCATATCTTAAGGGGAATAACCTCAAATGGCTTAGCAAGATCCTCCGTTATGCTGAAAGTATTGCAGCATTAATTTTGAAATAAATATATGGTAAAGTTGAGGATTAATTTTAAGGACTATGTTAGACGAAAACACGATTCCGTAAAATTTACCTCCAAACTGAAAAATAAACCGCTGTTATTCATAAAATACTTTAAATAAGATCGTGAAACTTTGCATAATAACTGAACTAACTATAAAGCAGTGCTTATGTTATTTACTTTTTTTAAAATACCATTATTTTCACTGTAAAAAGAAATTACCTAAACTATCGGCGCGTAAGCTTGATTCCTGTCGCCCCGTTAGTATCGCTCTGGCTTTTGAAGGGAGAAGTTGTGTCGCTTACCATGAGAATACACATTACGCAACAGGACGACGTAAAATTAAAATGGGAAATAACCGTTATAAAAATAAGAAGCGACTGGGTTGGCGTTAAGAAACAGGCATAAATATGATAAACCTAATGAAATAAGTATCTAACGACCTATCTACTTACAGTATTAGTGATAACAAACATGTCGGTACATAGCATACGACGCGCGGGGAAGTGGGAGCGAAATTAGAATTTGAGCTGACTTACTATATCCCCTTAAGTAAAAAAAACACATTTATTATTTGTAATTTTATATTATTAAAATAAACAAAAAAAAATAAAAACGGCAAGTCCCCCTGAAAGCGGGTGGAAAACCGATACTTGAAGTCCTTCAGAGGCTCTTTAATTCCGTCATACCCTTCCGATAACCCTTCTGAGCCGCGTCTACGTGCTGTTTTCGAGAGTCATTACGAATCGTCTCGCACGCAGACTCGACGACTTCACGCCTCCAGAACAAGTCGGTTTCCGAAAAGACTTTAATACCATAGACCGCATACATACCCTTCGGCAAATTGTACAGAAGTCCGAAGAGTACAATCTGTCACTTTGCCTGGCGTATGTGGACTATGAGAAAGCCTTTGATTCCGTCGGAATTTGGGCGGTTGTTCAGTCTCTTCAGCGGTGCCAAGTTGACTGTCAGTATATCGAAGTGCTGAAGTGTTTGTACAGTAGGACTGCGATGGCTATCCGAGTACGAAACCTATCCAACAGCAGAGAGCTGTAAGACAGGGTGACGTTATTTCCCCGAAACTCTTCACCGCTGCATTAGAAAGGATGCGGTATTAACACATCAATGGCGAGTACATCACTCACCTTCGATTTGCGGACGATATAGTCGTTATGGCAGAATCGCTAGAGGACTTAAGCACTATGCTCAATGACCTCAATAGTGCGTCCCAACGGATAGGTCTTAAGATAAACATGGACAAAACAAAGATCATGTTTAACATTTTGAGCGCCAAAGTCGTCTATACTTGACCAGCACCTGCGAGCTCTGAGCGCCAACGACGTCTATAGTTGACAAAAAACCCGGCCCACAAAAATATGAAATATAGATATTGGAAAATTATTACTGGTATTTTAATTCTACGCTCCTCAAAAAAGAATAATCTAGCAACATGTGACTATAAAAAACAAGTCTCCTAGAGCCACAAGTATTAAGAAAGATTAGTAAGGTGAAGTGGCAATGGGCCGACCATATAGCTCGAAGAACCGACAATCGTTGGGGAAAAAAGGTTCTCGAGTGGCAGCCTCGTACCGGTAGGTGAAGTGTTGGGCGACCCTCCACTAGATGGAGTGACGACCACATGCATCTCAGTCTCAACCGTCTTTGTGGCATACCTTGGGGGACGCCTATGTTCAGCAGTGGACTTGTGAAGGGCTGTAATGATGATTATGATGATGAAGGCCCGCTACATACTGCATACTGAATTCCGTTTCGGAATTCCGAACAACAAACGGGTCGTTCACACACATACGGAATCCCTTTTAGCCCGCCAAATTCGCTACGGAAAACTGCCGTAGGTGTGTGACGAGTCGTTGATCTTAGGTCAGTCACATACATATACGGAATTTCGTTTCGGGATTCCATTTGGAATTCCGATTTGGGATTCCATACATACATCACACACAAAGGGTTTTTTTTTCCTTTCGTAATAACAAGACTCAGTTGAGAAGTGCTAACCACAGATACTCGGCCAGCGAAAATGAACGACGATATTGCGATTGCATTGTTGCTGTATCTAGCTAATAAAACATATTGCCGCCGTTACTGCGTGCATCCCCTTAACATCCTAAGATTACAAGATCGCCAGTAATATGTAAAAAGAAGCCAAATTACGAGCCTAACCAGATTTTTTAAAAATAATATCGGATGTGTATAAACTCTTGCGACAAATTATTTCATTTATTACATCATTTCTTAATGATGAGCTAGAGGGAACTGTAACAGAGATGGAAGAATCATATTGAGAGTAAAGTCTATGGTGCTAAGTCTAATTATAGAAATTTCGAATAGCGACTTTTTCTGCCCCCGGGGCGGTGCCATTTAAAAATGAAGTGTAATATTTGACAGATTTCATAGAGGGAAAGTTAATTTTCATTTCATTAAGTTCGAAAAATGTAAAGGGCAATGTTTGTTTTTGTACCATATAATTATATTTTATATTAATTAGATTAAAAATAAACAAACCAAACCACTGAGGCATTCTTATATTACTCTAGAAACAGATAAACTTTTATTTAAAACAATCTTCTCAATTATATGACATTGTTTGACCAACTGACAAAAAAAGAAACACAAAGACTGACAAAGAATTTCTGCAGTTTCTCTGAACTGAGTTGCTTCTACTCGTATCTTGCACAATTAATATTTTTTACACACTTGAATCCTATTTCAGTCTTTGGAAAACTATGTATGTAATATGAAATCAATACGCTTGCTTTCCCAATGCAGGATACAACTAGTACTCTTCATGATGAAAAATATAATTCTGCATGTCTAGTACATGGAATATTATATATTTCCCCATCACCCATTTGCTTCGGTTGTGCAACCCACACTGTGTTCGTATATGTGTTGCGTCTTATACAAAATCTATGGAAGACTTGCATTCGGAGCGGCTATTTTTCGTGCGGGATTCCGAAGTCCGAACGCAAAGGCATACCGAATCTCGAATTCAAGAAAATATGTGGCGGGTGCTTGATTTTATATGAATTTGCTGCGTTCGGAATTCTGAATAGGAATTCCGAAACGGAATCCCGAAACGGAATCCCGAAATGGAATTTTGTATGTATGTGGCAGCCCTAATACTCACTTCTTTGAACCCCACCACCACACCATCTACGGTGTGGTCTCTCCAGAGTCGCGGAAGATAGGGCGAGTGGCATATCACCATATCAACACTCCTCTTCCTCGTGACTTGGCACGAAAGAACACCCGATCCAAAAACACCTCGGGCCAGTCAAGTGGTTTCCGCTTTGTTCACTGCAAATGACCAAGCCACGGCTACTAACCCCATCGCCACGATAAGGTTCGCGGTTCCCGGTTCGGGTTCCCCGTTCGAGAGAAGCGTTCGCCGCTCTGCCTCAACACGTCGTGTTGGTGGAATTTTTCACTTCTCAGATATGCAAGTTTTCTTACGATGTTTTCCTTAACAAAAAAAAGCAAAATAACACAAGAGGTAACTTAACTGTTCAAATTTCCTATTAACAATTTCATTGAAACCAGCGCGGCGAGGACCGATTGGTTGTTCAGCTACTGTGAAATTTACGGCGAGGCGCCACCACGCCACTCATCGTTTACTTATAATAATCATATCCTCCAGACTGAACTGTGGTCACGGTGATCAGATTATTGTTCACGAGTATATGTTGCACTCTTTATTTCCCCACTCTCATAATCCGATGGGACGGTAATTCAACACGACTGTGCAGATTAGGCGCAGGACTAACGGTGTTTACGTGCTTGCCGAGGCTCGGGGGTAAAACACCGCCAAGCTCCAGACTCCGGGCTCTTACTGAAAATTTATTGACCGGAAAACAATGTAATATTTACGGCTCCATGGCGCGGTGGCTTAGCAATGAGTTGCAGCGCTATGGGCCACGGAATCGAATCCCGCATGAAACGAGTATTTGAGGCCTACAAATTATTTTTCCGGGTCTAGATGTTTGTCCTTGTGAAATTTATGTATATGTAAACTGCTTCTACGACACGAGATATAATTCTAGTGTAGAGGTAAAGTTTTTGAAAAAATAATAACTGATATTTGTCTCGACCCGGGATTCGAACTCAGTGGTACATGACCAGCAGTCACGTTAACAACGAGGTAGTCAAATATTTTATTTTTTGAAATTATATTTATTTAAATAAATATGTTTACCCAATTTAGATAAAAGTTAATCTCATCACCGAAATAACATTTATCAGAAAAAGGGCCGCAATAAAGTTACTGTTATGGTGTAATATAGCGCATGTAAAATATTTGCTTCATAAATGGAGGCCCCTTTCTACCCTTTTTGTTTTGTTTATTTCATAATTTTTGTACACATTTCGTTTCTCATTTCTCGCTCTAACTATTAAATAAAACACACACACACACACACACACACACACACGCACGCACGCACGCACGCACGCACGCACGCACACGCACACACACACGCACACGCGCTTACACAAATACACAAGCACATGCACATATGGACGCTCGCACGACCGACGCTGACGAAAGACGCTGTAATAAAGACACTGCTTATTTGATCCTCATCTTCTTTGCAGCCCTTTACATTCTACTGCTGAACATAGGCCTCTCTCTAATAATGCCACAAGGTACGGTCCTTCCTCCTTCTCCTTCCGATGTCTTACCAGGTCGTCACTCCATCTAGCGGCGGACAAACTAGTTTGCTACTTTTTAAAAAAAAAAAAAGAATATTAACAATGCTATATACATTACTAATATTCCCCTTAACCACTCGTGGTAAGCTTAAATTGCTTGTGTTACGAGTGGTTCACGCCAGTAGTCGAATGGCGGATTCGAATTCACGACCTTTTAAGTTCGTGGTCCGCGCACTGCCATTAGGCTACTATCGCTTAAATAAGAATAGAATCCGTAACCATGAATTAAAATACTTTAAATTCATGGTTACGGATTCTAGCCCGCAGAGAAACTCCAATATTCCCCTCACCAGCTCTGAAGCGACCTAAAGCTTCATAGTACGGCCAACAGTGAAGAAGCACATCTCAATTCCCTGTGTTTTTCTTTATAAAATGAAAGTGTCAAACAAACTTATAGCCCACATGATAGTAAGTGGCAACAGCAACTCCTGGACACCTGCAACCAACTTCCAATAAAGAGGTTACAGATGCGTTATCACATCTGAGGACTAAAATTACGGAAATCACTTTACAGCTGCTTACTTTATATAAAGCGCAAGTCCGGTCGTGCGCGTGGAGTATTGCTGTTATATGGTGCTGCAAAATTCCTAGCAGCTTTGGACTCAATGGAAAGATGTTCTAAGAGGCTTATTGGTGACCCGAATTTGGTGAAAACCCAATCTTACCAGCCTCGAACACAGGTGTAAAGTAACCAGCCTTTCAGTTTTCTACAGGATGTATTTCGGATAGTGTGCACAGGAATTGCATAATTTAATTCCTCCCTCTCCCTTCCACCATCGGACAACCAGACATTCGGCCAGTCACCCTTTCATTGTTGACTTACCACGCATTCGAACCAAACGGTTTACTACCTCGTTCGTCATGCGTACAGCAAAGGAGTGCAATAAGTTACCAGTATCTATCTTTCGATCCGATTACAGTGTGGGTGTCTTCAAAGCAAGAGTGAATAGGTTTTTGTTAAGTCAGTGTGTTTAACATCTTAAGCTACACCACTTACCATCAGGTAGGACTGTAGTTAAGCGCTCGCTTAGAATAATAAAAAAACTAAGACGGAATGCCTCACAGCCTATAATTATACTGGCTCTCTATATCCTTCAAAGACCAAAATACTGCAGTGCACGTATTGCTGTTTATCGTGTGAAATAAGTACCTACAAGAACTTACCCAAACGAACTCGTAAGTAGAAAACGAGTCCTACCACTAATATACCATATTCTACGTGGTTGTGACCACCAATACAGAGATTTACACTTGGTTGAGCCACGCTGCTAGCTATATTATGGTTGTAACACGAATGGGTCGGCTCGACCGGGGAATGACCACGCTCTCACACAATACCAACGTAAAATAGCAGCATTACGCTGCTGTGTTTTGTATTATGAATGTAGAGAACCGGAAACCCTTTTTACTGGATACAGGATATTCCATTATAGTCCTCAGCGGTGACAACGCGTCTTCATTTCGATTCTTAATCGAGTATAAATGTAGATGTCCGTTGGCCACTGCATCCACTTACCATCTATCCACTTAATATCCGGTGTCCTGTGTGTTTGCTTGTCACTCTTATTCTATAAAATAGTGCGTGCTGCGTCACTGATGATGGTGGTATTTTTCCCCTTTGCTAACATCTGCACGTGACGGAGGACCATACTAATAATAGCTATAGAGTCGGCCGCACACCATACGCCAGTCACGCCACATTGACTTATATACTAACGACCAACATATTGCGTTAAGTCCATCTAATAAGTCCGAACTCAAAGCTTTACCAGCACTAAAATTACATAAATCAGACTACAAAACATTCAAATTACTAAGGGCTTCCAATTGGCACGATCCTGACACACATATCTCATACTGTGATAATTTTATTGTTTTTTTTTTAATTTTATTTATTTAACAAAGACCTAGTTTATAGAAAGAATTAGCATTAACATTGAGGAATATATGGCTGATATGCCTATGACAATGAGTTAATCACGTTAAATAATTATTATTATATGTTACACTTGAAATTGTTTCCCAAAACTCTTTTTAAACGACGAAATCAGTGTAAAAAATCAAAAGCGCTTTTGGCTGTATCCTTTGTTGAAAATTTTTCACTGAAATTCGTGGACATCTAGTTGATCCTGTTGGGATTATGAACAATTAGTTAAGTTTAGGAAAACTAGTTAAACTATCGATTGGCTATAAATCCTTCATCACTTTTTTTTACTAAATAGTCCAGGTCAACAGTGATTTTAACTATCGGTCGTGGTCAAAATTACTTTTAACCGATATTTTGCAGTCAAAACATTTGAATACTTTTGTTTATAAAAAGTACTCTTTGTTTATATGTGAAAGATATTGAAGTGCCAAGTTTTTAACGTTCTGTTTATTCCATCCCTCGGAGGATGCGTTTGGCAAAACGCCACGTTATTGCATGTACCTCGATAGTAAACTTTGTTAATTATAACGTCATAATATGGCCTTTTAACAGAAGCGGACAAAATGTTTGCCAGAGGTACACACGTACCGCGCACACTTCTAAGGACTGACTTTTCAATTACGAATTAAATTTAACCACAGGACAAAATGCAATATGAACAAATTAAAAATAAAAATTTAAATTGTGTTAATAAAATAGTTAGTCTCACTTTTCTATTCAGTCAGGTAATATTAATTTATTTGATGAATGACTTTTATTTGATTATTGAAAAATCAGCTCTTACTGGTATCTCTATCGAGAATTATTATTTTATTTAAAAACAGTTTAAGGGGTTTTACTCTTTTCAACTATTATTCTTTAAAAAAAGCCCTTTGTGTTTCTTACTGGTTAATTACAGGATAGATGTCTTTTTCGTTATAAATTATATATGTATAATATATTGAATAAAAATAATCATCTATTATTACCTAAAAAAAAACACACAGTCGAAAAAATTTCACGCATATGTAATATTTTGATGTGATAGAATTATTTATTTGTTTATTTTTGAATTTTGTTGTTTGATGAAAACGCAGTAAAATTTATCACTTTGTGGTGATAATGACGATGATACAAATACCCACTAAGCAGGTGATGATGAGTGTACAAGTATTTTGCGGTTAATCGGAACGGTTTTTTCAATGAGTTATACAAAGAGAAAACTATGAGTGGCGTACATTAAAAACACACAATTTATAAATGTGATGTAAACGCTTTAGATTTTTTAACATACACGGCTAAACTGTATTAGAAAACCCAATTGAATAACCTTAATATTGTAAACCGCCGTAACTCTGTATTTTGCCATGTGTCCTTCAATAGGTAACGATATATATATATATATATATATATATATATATATATATATATATATATATATATATATATATATATATATATATATATATATATATAAATGTATATGTGCACAATATCGATACTTATCACAGTAATCGACATAATTCAACGGATCAGGAAGCTGAAGTGGCAATTTCCCGGGCCATGTAGCTCGCAAAACCGACAACCGATGGAGAACAAATGAATGGCAGTCTCGTGCCGGTAAGCGAAAATCGCCCTACAGCTACTACAACCTTAACAGTGTGAACCCGCTGTAACTCAGTATTTTCCCATGGACGAGGCAACCAAATCACATCTATCCCTCTAAAAGGCAGTGATGACTTGTTAGACATGACATCCATGCCATCCATGGTCGATGGTCGATGGATGCAGATGGCTCAGGATTGTGTTTCCAGCCTATGTCCAGTCGTGAACTTGTGAAGAGCTATAACGTACCATATAATCGCGAAGACGGAAATAATTGACACCCCAAATGTGGAGATTGCTTATGCTGCTAATGTTTATTTATGATCTAATAAATTTTTATATTGTAAAAAAATATTTTAAGTAAGACAATAGTAGCTTTTTTATGTTTTACACCAAAGTGTACTCACTTACTTTCTAGTGACTCTTGAAATGTTAATGTTCCACTACGCAAAATATTTTGTGAGCTTAAATACCTTAACATACAAAAGGAAATAAATCTACATGTGGACTGGCGATATTTACGTTAAATTAGCTTGGTATTTTTGTCAAAATCTGGTTAATGCTGTCTTAAATTTTTCTTTATCTTTATTACATTTTTTCTTTATTTTATTGTTTTAACTAACAATCTATTCTCGAGTGGCAGCCTCGTACCGGTAGGCGTAGTGTAGGGCGACCCCCCACTAGATGGAGTGACGACCTGGTAAGATATGCAGTAAGTCGATGGATGCAGGTGGCTCAGGACCGTGCTTTGTGGCATTCCTTGGCATTCCTTGTGGCCTATGTTCAACAGTGGACTTGTGAAGGGCTGTAATGATGATAATAATGAATGATAAATGCTTACAAATTTTATAATAACTATTAGTAAGTTTAAAAGTAGTTACATTGTTTTACAATACATATTTTACAGTACTTATCGATATCTTTAATTTACTATCAAATATTACAGACAAATCAGCATGCATATTTTTAGGTAAGTTACAGGTAACATGTAGGTACTTACATTAAACATTTGAAATAAATGTAAGGTTTGTATAATATCATGTTTTATATATACAAAAGACTAAGTAGTCCAGAAGAAGTGAAAATGCTCACAGCCAGGCAACTCCTTCAATTACGGCCTAAGATATTTATTTCCCAAAAAATAAAATTCACTTACAATAAGAAAAACAGGTTACATGTTAAGTTTAGAAACAAAGAAAAACGTTTGTACAAAGAACCCTCGACATTAATACTATAATAATCTACAAATAACTAAAATTATGATCAAATCATGTATAACAAAACAAAACAAAAACTAACCATCAACTTCACTACTCGCAACCTAATTACGAATCACAGCAACTAAAGTAGCTATATGAACAATTTCCATCGTATTTCAGAGTACTTCATCAATTCATTGAAGATGTAGGGCATAGTGTGAACTATAGCCATAGCAGCGATCACAATAGATCATTCTAGGCGAAATAGTACTGATCTTGTTAGACGTTCGCATAAAAAAAACATCAAAGTACAAATTTTACAAAAATTATATTCCGAAACCCATGTAGAGAATCGTAAAAAATGTCTGTTACTAACTATCTATTAAATAAATCACATATCTGACGATAGTTGCCTATAGCAATGCACAACTATTAAATAAATCACATATCTGACGACAGGTGCCTATAGCAATGCTTCGAATAGAACAGGGCAAGAAATTGTTTAATTTTGATGCACTTACCTGGAATTCAATGTTTCTTAAACTTGGATTAAGATTTTGTTTAGCCATTTTTTTTAGGTCAAACTTCTTCGTAGCGTTCACGCTTGAAATATCATTTATAGAAATGGAAAAGCTTTAATTTCCTTTAAAAGAACATCAAACATTTTTGTGTGAACATTTTATTCAAAGCTTTTAGGATTTCAAAATTTATAAATCTTTAAGGCACGTGATAGCCCTGAGGCTTAAAGGACGGAGGGTTGGTTGTAAGTACAATCAAAGGGAGTTTGAACAATTTATGGGTTTTTTCGATCACGCTTGTCTTATTCAACTTAATGTAATTTCAAGCATACCTTTAATGCATGAAGGGTGTTATAAATAGAACACATTTTTGTTTACATTTTATGAAACGAACTTGATGTAATTTTTTTCGTTTATAAAAAGAAAATACTGTCAAATACAAAATGCATGCATTATATTGTATACACATTTAGTTATTAAAATTAGCGCCTCTATACGTCCAACTGCTAGCGACAGGCCTCCTCTCATTCCTGACATGTTATAAAGCCGTGCACGCAATAAATCAACCGAACTAATAATAAAATCTGGTAAAAAAGTGAGGTTCACCCTGCAAGCCATCCCCGCAACTTCCAGCTTTGTTCGATTTTAAAACGCTAGACAAATATTTTTTATACAAACTAATAGTTAACTCATCACATCAAAAACAATCCGAGCAGAAATTTAGAAGTTATGGAAAAAACACTTTTTTATTTATTTTTTGACAACGATAAATTTCGAACGGGTCAACCGATTCTGATGAAATTTGTGGCAATTAAGGAGGTATTTTTAGAAAAATAACAAGATGGTAGCAAACTCCTATGTAGAAAACATTTTTTTTTATATAGAATAAGGGTAACAAACGATCACACGGTCCACCTGATGGTAAGTGGATGCTGTGGCCCGTAGACATCTAAATTTATCCTCGATTAAAACCTCAAAACGCAAAGGGGTCGTCACCCCTGAGGACTAAGATGGAATGCCTCGTTTCCAGTAAAAAGGGTCTCCGGATCTCTACACTCACCATGCGAAACACAGGATCATTAAGCTGCTATGTTACGCTGGTATTCTGTGGCAGCGTGGTCCTGCCCCGGTCGAGCTGAGCCATTCGTGCTACAACCATAACATAGTTATAGAGTAGATATATATAGACATAGTCATAGATATCCGAGTAATACATCCTAGACCTTTGTTTCCCAGTTTGCCTTTTAAATGTATATTTATAAAAAAAGATAAAATATTTTGTATTGAAATTAGTATTTTATTTAATACTAACTGTGCCCGCGACTTCGTTCACGTGGAATCAGAACTTTTGCTATTATAAGTGATGATGATTTATTTGTAAATTAAACTATTGCGAATACTTAAAAAGACACTAATCTGAATAAAACATTTAGTTAGTCGATCAATCACATAAACAAACAAATAAACGGTCTCACAAACGAACCAAGAAACGAAGAGGCCAGACTGTACGTTTGTGTTTTATTTTGTAAATAAACAACAAAATGATCGCAATAACGTAATTCGTAATTTGCTTCCGAATTTCTCTAGCCAATACTTAGTTTCCATACAAAAAATAAGATATTGCCCTAATTAAGCAAGCACCATCACTAATTTGTCGTATTGAATTAAAAAAAATTGAAATGAAAACTAAAATCCAATGACTACCTAAAACTAAGTACCTACACTAACAAAATAAATAAAATTGCGTAAATATCTATACTTTGTCTCATCCTGCATACAAATGAAAAATAAAACTAAACTTAATCTAGGAAAGTTTTTTGACCTTTAAATAATAGGTGTTATCGAGTTTAAAATCACTTGGGTTTTCTATCAAGAAATACTCAGTAGCAGCCCGGAGTCAAGAGTTTAGTAGTGTTACATCCCTACGCCTCAGAAGCACGTAAAGCCGTTTTATCTGTATCTGATCTCACTATATTTTTGTCGAATTACAAACTCGGACACAATGATAAATAGACAATTTTTAATATTTTGTATATAATGATCAATAGGGGCCAATTTTTGTAAAGTTCTATAATAAGTATTATTCATAATTATCATAATTTCGTTTTACGGATTTCCCCACCACCATGCAATTAAAAACTATTTATTCCGCGCAAACCAAGTATCCTTGTTTTAACACTTTAAGGTGAGATATTTAGGAAAATAAAAACTAATTGCATTATTTCAATCCTAAATTATTCGTACTAATTTTAAAGTTACAATAATCATTTAATAATTTTTCCCCATACTAATATGAAATCACCCCGTAAAAACATTCTTAAAACCTTATTTTTCTACCTAAGGATTTTAATTTTTCAGTCTTAGACGCCTACTTAATAAAAGGAAGTTACTGTTCCAATTTCACGCATCTACTAAATCCAGCGGTTTGAGCTGTACATTTAATACAATTTTTTTGATACAAAGTTGAAACCCTTCGTTTTAAAAAAAAAACCTTAAGAGGCAAATTTTATTATTTAATTACTTCTTTTAAATTATGACTTTTCTTGATAGAAGAATTCTCTTGAAGAATGCCCTTGAAGGATTCTCTTGATATTTAATTACTTTAAAGCCATAATATTTTTCTCCCTTCAATTTGAACATTATCTACCCCCTTCTCCCTCCCCCGGTAAGAGGTTATTTTAAGAAATACCAAAATATTTTATTTACATACAAAATTGCATACCCTCCACCAACGCAAAATACGTATTTATTTATTTTTTAAATACAGTATAATCTTAGTAAGTTTCGAGTCAATCGCCCTAAAATATTTTTGTAATAAAATAATAGACTGTACACCCTTACTTCACCCTCTTAGGTAACGAATTTTCTAAAATAATTTCATAGCGGATTTCTACGTCATAAAAGATAGACCTACTGTCCAAATTTTAGATTTCTACTGCAAGCTGTTTAGCTTGTGACTTAAAAATGCTGTAACGTTTATTGGATAAAAGGAAGAATCTTAGATTTGCTGGTCCAATACAAACTTTGCGTTGAAAGCATCAAGCAAAGTAATTATTTATTTACATATTATGTAGATGTTCCTTCATATCTCATTTATAATTAAAATTTATGGTGTTTTAAAATACTTGTAGCACCATCTATATAAAATTTTAGTAGCTAATTTATTATTACAGTAAAGTAAAAATTATTTAATTGGAAAAGAACGGCTATGAATAATATTAAAAAAAAAACTCAAAATCCGGTAACGTAATTTTTCAATTTCACGACAATGTAAATTTTAAAACTTTTGGAAAGTAGAGAAGTAGGAAGGTAGGAAGTATAATATGTTTACTGCAAAGCTTCTGTGATCCTTGCCGAACCCAAATAAATTGTTAATAGTTCTTTCAAAATTTGACTTACCATTTTATAGGTACTTGGCGGTTAGCAAAAAAATTATAAGCACACCTACTTAAAATTTAATAAATAATTTGCACAACACCATCTATCGATGATATTGGTTATCTATTGTACTTTTTTAACTAAATATAAGGATTTATATATTTTTTATAAATATCTATTACGTTATTGTTTATTATTTTTGATTACTGCGTTTAGATACAGTTATGTCATTATAGAACACTATTTTACATTATTTAATTACAAAAATGTCCTTGATCACCCAACGCCAACATTGAACAAATTCGTACCCATACTTCAGATTATGAATCATAACTTTTGATAAGATGAACCGATTTTAATGAAACAAAGACTAAATTTAAAACGAAAACACGCTTCACAATTTTCCTCACGATTATTTTGTTATAAATCAGTACTTTATAAATGATATGTTAACAAACAAACAGACAGACGGACAAGACAGACAGACAATTCTAAAAATGACAGAAATACTTACTCAGTTAGTCAATAAATTTTGTTTCAAAAATATAAAATATATAGACATTTAAAATTTACATTTTATTAAATGTATAGAAAAATTTCCGATATGTTCTATAAATAAATATTATTGCTATTTACTCTAGTATGTAGGTAGTACTCGTGTTCTGCCCAGGAGTCCGACTGGCTGGGCTTGTAGGCTGTTATCTATTTCTGACGCCAAATAGAAGTTCTTGCACCGCTTTGTTACGGTCTGAAGTAAGTATAAATACAGACAATATAAATACAGTATTAATTACAGTCAACCAAATCTAAGAAATTCATTTGGACAGATGTCATACTTATCCACCAAGCATGCCAACCCAAAAATGGGAAAGTGCAATAAAAATCGATATCGATTATTTAGAGTTGGTAATCATTTACATTTTGGTTTGAATAATACCGGAATAAATTAAAAATGAATAATTTAAAACACTAGATTTATCAGTTTCTTCGTATTTGTTGTTAGTGCTTATTTCTAGAGGCACAGTTATAAAAATTTAAGGTTGAAACTAGATTAAAATAAATTTATTCAGTCACTTTCAGTACAACTAGTTGAGCTGTCGTTGTTTAGATAAATTATTATTTGATTTTCAATAATGCAGTCAAAATTAATGTCTCTTTCAAAGTCATACATAATAATTTTTTTTTTGTTTTTCTACCACTTTTGCCCAACGAATGCCCTTTGTGGCATGGGCACATGCTTCAACGAATATAGAAGAAACAGTCCAAAAAGTTAAAGCCGAGTCACAAAATAAGAAGACAACCACAAAATCACAAAATTACGCACAGTAAGCTCGCGAAATATTGAAATTACGTAGTGGTTTTTTCAGCGCGGCCTTGAATATGAGTTTTTTGCCTACACAAATTTATGTTGACAAAGTAAAAAAAAATTAACTTGTTTCATTCATGATTCATGTAATTTAAGGAATTTTTAAAATAAAAATTTAATTAAACAAATAATACATTAAAAAATTAATGATTCGATTATTTGAATATTTTTGCCGATTATTCGCATAACAATGAATTTTAATCATCCAAACACTACGGTAATGTACATAGTGCATTGACTTATATATTACTAGCGTAAGGACCGGGCCGACCGAACAACTAAAACGGATCAGTGTGCTGGCCCTAAAATAACGGTTTAGGGCCAACATTAATCGGTCGACAGGGGTGCGCGCGCAGGACAGATTTGCCTGTCATAAATATGTCTAATTGCGTGGTAAAATAATGCAAAAATTACGATACAAAGGTTAAAAAGGAACATGGGATATCGTATCATCGGTAAATAACCTTATATTAATTTTGTTACAATTAAATTATTATATAAACGCATTTTAAAGTTTTATTTTACAGTTAGTTTAGTTACGTTACCAAGATGAGGCCAGGGTTGGATTCAGAACCTCAAAAATATTGTACATGGAAAATAAAATTATACTGTTTTAAAAAAAATATCACCTTTGACGTTTCATGTTTCTTTTTCCCATGTGCCGGGATTTTGGCGACACGCGTCTAGTTTATCTATACGTTTCGTTTTTTGACGGTTTTATTTTTATTTCTATTTTATTTTTGTCTAAAAAACTAAGTGTTAGTTAAATTTTGAATATTGGTACCTAATATATTTTATATTCAATAAGGGTAAAACGAAAACAGAACAAAATAAACCATATATGCTTAATTGAATCTGAAAATCTGATTCATAAAATACTTTGAAATTCTGTTTTCAAACCGATTGCTTCTGGAGCATAGAGTTTTTATCGTAGTAGTCCCTCATTATAGTTGTATAATGGATGCAACATAAATGCATCGATCGAGCACCGATTGGCCAGAAAAGGAGCTAATTCTAATTTTATTAAAAAAAACGCGATACTCATGTACAATACAGAAATTTTCGATATCGTAGGATTAATATTAAAAACTTAAAGGACCCAATAATAATACAAGTCGACCTTTAGGTAAAATTATGGTATTTTCGCTTAGTATTATTACGATACTATATACTACAAACTATGAAATAATGGTACAATTAGGATAATTATACTACCAAATCCGACCCTGGTTACGTCGTGTTGTGATATATGACGTTTGTATTATGACAGGTGCGCTACTTTTTCTTGTATGAAAGTGTTATGACAAAAATGTTTAGATGGACCTATCCGTCCTTTTGAAATCATTGACATAGTGACATATCATTGAAACGACGTCAAGTAAAAAAGTTAATACTGGTTATTTTTTAATATTTTGCTTTATTTTAAAGATTCAAATTTAAATTAGTGATAAAAACTATACACGTTATAATGAAATATGAATACTTCATAATTCTTCGGATTTACGTAAAATACTATTTTAATCGTGTGAGTACGCTTTTGCAAAGTTGAGAAACGTCAAAAGGTGTTTCTTAGATTTGGTTGACTATAAGGAACCATAATCACAGGTTGTGAGGTATCATAGTCCTCAAAGGTAACAACCTATCTGTAGCCTTCTTCGTTTGAAGTTGACTGGAGATATCCATGGGCTGCAGTAGACACATGCCACCAGACGTATCTAATGTCTCCCTCCCTCTCTCTCGTGGGCAACTCTTATACAACTAGAGTGCCTGATGACGTGTTTTTGTAAAAGACTATAATCCGATAGTGACGCTTAATTTTGATTTTTTTTTATAGGATAGGGTGACAAACGAGCACACAGTCCACCTGATGGTAAGTGGTTGCTGCGGCCCATAGACATCTACATCTATCTTCCATTACAAATCAAAATGCAGATGCGTTGTCACCCGTGAGGACTGAGATGGAATGCCTCATTTCCAGTAAAAAGGGTCTCCGGTTCTCTATACTCACCATACGAAATACAGCAGCATTAAGCTACTATTTCACGCTGGTATTCTGTGAGAGCGTGGTCCTTCCCCGGTCGAGCCGACCCATTCGTGCTACAACTATACTACTAATATAATTGCAGCATGGCTCTACCACGTTAAAAATTAATTTAGAAATTAGATTTTGAATAAGAAGTTAAAATTTTTAGTTAAAACACGATCAAATCCTTAAATTTACTTTCATTATAATTTAAACCTTAAATTATTCCGCTTAAAAAGTAATTACAGCATAAAATACACAGAGCGCGCTAGGACTATTACTAGTATTATTCGTAAAGCGTACTCGAATTAACCGGTTGTTCAGTTATCGCGTGCGCAATACAGATAAAAGCTAATCTCATTTGTGTGATAACATTTTATCCTGAAGAGTACAACAGTGTACTTCACCGCCAAAATGTTGACATAATTTGTAAAGTGACGTACGTGGCGTGAACGAAATAATTACCTTTTTATAAGCGCTATAATATCTCGCGTAGAGATGGCGTAAGAATATCCTACTAACATGTGTGTGCCATGGGTGTCCTGAGTGGCGATAGAGGAAAACGAAACCAGGAGATTGTCGTTTGCGAACCCGCCTGCTAAGCGTGATGACAATGGCAATAATCCCCATTATAAGGCAATCTTTGGTTAGGCCCGTGTCAGGCAGTGTTCAAAACATGTAGCAAATTGCGGATTCAATGTTAAAGTCAACCAATCCCGAAGGCATCATAGCATTTTTACACAAATATTGACTCGAACTAGGGTTTGAGTCTATAACCTCAGACAAATTTTAGACTTAGTACCCGGTAAGTGCCTATGTGCCATGCGATGTCTCCGGTTCTCTACACTCACGATACGAAACACAGCAGCATTACTTTACTCTTTATAGCATGTTATATGAATGCATAGTTTAAATATATGAAATATACATATATGCTGCTATTTTACGCTGGTATTCTGTGAGAGCGTGGTTCTTCTCCGGTTAAGCTGTTAAGGTTAAGCTCATTCGTGCTAAAACTATAATGAAGCTGCAGCGTGGTTCTACCACATACAAAATTTCGCCATTTGACTAAAGTCTTAAATCGCTTCATTTCTAGTCTAGTCGGAGTGGTTAGGAATACTGGTAATGTAAATAACGTTTCGAGTGCTTATATATTTTATATAAACTGTAGGTTAATTAAAATTATTTGAATTTATAGTTTATTGGAACAAAGTCGCAGCTTGGAATCTTCAACAAATAATCCTTATTTTATTTTATATTACTTTATTTATTAGGATTGAATAACGCAGGGTTCTTAAATAACTAGTACTATAGACTAGCCAGTTTGTAGAACTCAAGTATATCGATAAATGTATAATAATAGTTTCTAACGTTGCTGTTACCATCCACTTGACAGATTTCTACTATAGCGATAGCTTTCAAATATTATCATCAGTATATAAGTGTGTTTTTAGTGCTACCTAGTAGCGTTGGACTCAGTAAAGAGATATGCTAAGAGGCTTATAGGTAACCTTAATTTTGTTGAAACTAATCTTGTAAGCCTCGAGCACAGGCGCCAGCCTCGCGATATTCTATAGAATCATTTCGGAGAATGGGCACAGAATGCTTTAATTTCTCCCTACCCTTTCCACCAACACCTATTGGCGGTTCTTAACGCCTGTGTTTTCGATATTCCACGCATACGAACTAAATGGTTTGCTTCGTGTTTCGTAATGCGTAGTAACGGAGTGGAATAATTTGCCAGCGTCTGTTTTTCCGTTCGAATACAACTTAAAAGTAAAAGAGTGAATAGGCAAATAGGAATTGGTCAAACCCTAGAATACTATAATACACAATAGAATGGCTGTCAACCTTATTTTGTACTGAGGTTCGGCGTCGCCGGGGGCACACATACAAGCAATTATCAGTTAATCACTACTACAAACCCGATTCGCTGTGTTGACAGACGGATTTTAACACATATGTATTTGTAAATAGCGTGCAATTTGGCATTTTCTCAATTTCAGTGGCTACACGGGCTCCGCCCACATCCCCGTTCTATTATGTATTTATTATAGTATTCTATGGTTCAAACACTTGCTTATAATAAGTAAATAAATGTATTATTTGATTATATCCCATAAAGCACACTCGTATCTCATGCGTATTCAGCTGTGTTTGTGTTGTCTGAAATTTAGGCGTTGTCGTTAAATAATGCCAGTAAATTGCGTAGCTGTTCGCGATAATTACGCGTTTAATCCTATCCGTTATGCAAATATTTACGTGATATGCGTGCTAGCGTGGTGTTTCTTCGATTGTAACCTTTTTAAACCTGTGAAAATCTATTGAAATGTTTATTATTGTGCAAAAGTGAAATAATTTCATAATAATTTATATTTTTTTACTAAACCACGTTGGCCTTTTCATCTTATTTTATAAATCTATGTTTATTTTTTCATTCTTACATTGTCATCCGATTCTGAACTACGTTCAATATGTCAAATAATAATAATAATATTCCACAACTATCACACAACGCCATCTAGTCCCAAGCTAAGCAGAGCTTGTGTTATGGGTACTAGACAACTGATAAACATACTTATATATTTCTAAATACATAAATATTATAGATAAACTACACCCAGACACAGAACAAATGATCGTGCTCATCACACAAACATTTGTCCTGAGTGGGAATCGAACCCACGACCTCCGGCATAGCAGTCAGGGTCACTAACCACTAGACCAACAGGCCTGTCAACAAAAATCTCTAGCTCATCGGAAAGTTAGTTTAAAATCAATTACTAAATTTGATCTGAACAGACATACACTAACTAACAGACACACATAAGAGAACGTGATAAAAATTGAAAATACTGACCGAAGAATCTGCACAAAAAATTTAAATATGAAACTAAATCTCTAAATAAACGTATACTAAATAAAATAAGGCTTATTATTTTATGGGTCATCTTAAAAAGACATTAAAAAAGCAGAAAAACAACAAAATAAAACAGTTCAAGTGCTCGCTACCGCTGTGGTCAATGCCCGTCTTCGATCAACAATACCAACTAGATGTCGGGTCGGCGCAAGAAATCCATCTCAGTAAATAGGAGCGCTCATGAGAAGTGAGCTCTTGCATGTGAGAGTGTAGCTCGCAAGGCAATAACGGGGAAAAAGAACTTTATTAGTTATAACTTAAAGTTGATTTCACACCAAATGTTATTTAATTTATGTCTTTTCATAGTTTATATTCACGCGGACAGTATTTAGCTACGATTTTGTACGTGACCCGTTATCTAGTTGGTATTGTTGATCAAAGGTGCCCGCAGACCGCAGAGACATCTACGAGGTTGGATGTACGTTGTTTATTCTAAAATTTAGTACTAATTCACTCGACAATTCCGGGGAGTGTGGTAAAGTTTCACACCTACGCACTTTACCACAAGACCGCCATTAGTCCGGAGCACACCAAGTGCAATTGCGAGATGAGTGCGTTGCAATATTCGTTTGTGTAAATGAAACTGAAACCAGATTTAACTTAAAGTTTGATAAATCTACTTATAAGTACACATCATTTATCTTACGTATGATAAACACGTAACAGTTATTGGATTTTTTCGTCAAGGAATTGTCGGAGCCCGGAGTCATGAAGTTGGCAGTGTTCACCCCCGTACCTCGGAAAGCTCGTTAAGCCATTGGTCCTGGATTGGATCTCTCTTCGGTCGTATCGGACCATGCCATCCCACCGGACTATGAGACTGAGGGAATTGAAAGTGCATCTCTGCTTGCGCATATACTCGAGCACTATAATTCATTTTTGTACAGATTTCTAGTATTCGTTGAGACTAGCCTCCATGACCGAAATTCTGTCTGGAGGACATTACATTATCAATAAAATTGCGCACCTTTGACTTTACTTTCCGTCGTCGTCGGTCTGAGTATTTTAGATCTAGTTTAAACAAGATGATTACATCTATCGTATCATGTACATATGTTACATATATCGATGTGTGATTGTAACCCGCAAATATAACGGTATGGTTCAATAGTAATTGCGCTAGCTGTAGGTATTAGTTGTACGCTTGAACGAATTAACCACTTCGTTCAAGGTTGTACGTTACGATATTTTAAAGAACAAACTGAAAATGCATTTCACGATTTTTTTTTTCAAAAAAATTCTTTTAAGGTGTTTTTAATAATCTGAGGTAATATGATCCTTCTAGGATATTCCATAGAAAGACATGACCTGACACATTCTCATACGCTTCTACCATTTCATTAATCAAAATGCATTTCTAAAGATAATAAATGATGAATTTTTATATATATATATAATTGTGTATATATATATATATATATATATATATACAACGTGTCCCAAAATTCAACGATAAGCTGACACCGGAGGATAAACCTGCCCTGGACTAATCGGAGAAAAAAAGAAAAAAAATATATCCCAATTATGTTTTAAGTTATATAAAAAAAATGAAATTCTTCAGAAATTGAGACCGTTTATGATATTTTTCACTACCATGACCACAATTTTTTTTTAATATTTGTTTCTTTTTTTTTATAGGCAACCTGAATAGCACTGCTATCTACCACAATTCTTAAAAAATCCAGAATAACTCTTGTTTTATCACGAAAATTAATGAAACTTTTTATTCCCTAAATTTTTTGAAGACTTTTACTTTTAACCAAATTTAACTTACCGTGGTGTAAAAAAAAAGTATGAACACTAGTATGGCAAGTTTTTTTTAAAAATTGACGCTACTAACCAACATTCCAAAATGGCATAATACTCTAGGAAAACAAGTTATAAAAAAATATGGGTCTATTATTTCTTAACAGGGGCCGAATTCCTTAAATTGTAATTGTCAGTAATCACTTTTACTACATGCCCAAAATGGGTTCTTGTTACAATTTCTAGGAATTTTAATGGGGCATGCATACCTTATATGTTAGAGAGAGATAGATAGATAGAGATATTTACGTTAAAAAGAGACAACAACAGGGCAGGTAGAGAAGCTGTTATTATTCTCAGCAAGTCAGTTCAGTACGATCTGCTCCTTTGTTTACTGCGCACCGTTCCCAATTCAACTTACGTGGCTCTCGTACATACTATTTGACTATACTATAGACTTTTGACATGGCTTTATGTACTGGAATCTACCTGCAAACTTAACTGGCCTGGCATTATTTGGACTTTCGGGATTCCTGTAGCTTCTTCTATGGCACGTACCGAAGTAGTCGAATCATTTTCTATCTCATTGAGAACTTCTTCATCACGATCCAATCTAGGTCTTCCAGCGCTTCTCCTATTGGATGGCATACGAACCTCCGAAAACGCTTGATGCATATTAATAAACACTCGATAATCAGGATATCTTTGAGCATTTGGGTATCTTTTTTGATATAGTCTGCTAGCAGCGTTAGCATTACATCGGCATTCTCCAGATTAAATGCATATTGGCGTATTTTTGTGGTGTGTACGGTTGCGGCATGTTAAACGCCAAACAGTCCAAAATGCGCCAGAACTCTAAATCACAAAACACACAATCGTAGTCCAAGATAATGCCAGGTCAGTTCAGTTTGCAGATCACTTCCAGTCCAAATAATGTCAGGCCAGTTAAGTTTGCAGGTCGATTCCAGTCCAAAAAGCCAAGCCAAAAGTCGATAGTATGTACGAGAGCCACGTAAGATGAATTGGGAACGGTGCGCAGTAAACAAAGGAGCAGAGCATACTGAACTGAGTTGCTGAGAATAATAACAGCTTCTCTACCTGTGGTTGTCTCTTTTTAACGTAAATATCTCTGTCTATCTATCTCTCTCTAAAATCTAAGGTATGTATGCCCCATAAAAATTCCTAGAAATTGTAACAAGAATCCATTTTGGGCATGTAGTAAAAGTGATTATTGACAATTACAATTTAAGGAATTTGGCCCCTGTTAAGAAATCATAGACCCATATTTTTTTATAACTTGTTTGCCTAGAGTATTATACCATTTTGGAATGTTAGTTAGTTGCGTCAATTTTTAAAAAACTTGCCATACTAGTGTTCATACTTTTTTTTTACACCACGATAAGTTAAATTTGCTTAAAAGTAAAAGTCTTCGGAAATTTAGGGAATAAAATAAGTTTCATTAATTTTCGTGATAAAACAAGAGTTATTCTGGATTTTTTAAGAATTGTGGTAGATAGCAGTGCTATTCAGGTTGCCTATAAAAAAAAAAGAAACAAATATTAAAAAAAATTGTGGTCATGGTAGTGAAAAATATCATAAACGGTCTCAATTTCTGAAGAATTTCATTTTTTTTATACAACTTAAAATATAATTGGGATATATTTTTTTTCTTTTTTTCCCCGATTAGTCCGGGGCGGGTCTATCCTCCGGTGTCGGCTTATCGTTGAATTTTGGGACACGTTGTGTATATATATATATATATATATATATACAAGTATGGCTCGTTTAAAGTTATAGGATTAACATATTATGAAGTTAATCTATCAATAAATCCCACTAATTTAAGATCAACTTTCAGTAAAAAAAAATAAAAACAAACATTTGCCTAAATAAATAAATTAGCCTGTTACAACCTATTTTTTTTCTAGTCAGTAAGTAATCACCCAGTACACTTTGATGGTATAATCGACTAAAGGTCAACATAAATTCTATTATTTTGTGTCAACTTATTTTCATTGTACAATGACGTGTGAAATTTCGCTATGGGAAAATCGACTATTGAAATTGCTTCATATAATATATCCTTTATTCCTTAGTTCTGAAAATATTTTGTTAATAGTTCTAAACATAAATTTTAACAAGTCAACACCAGGTAGTGGCGAATATCCACTACCTCATATCGTCCCATGGATATGACAGAGAGACATGGAGCAGGTGATGGACAGTAAAATCTTCCTGGTAATAGTCAAGATAACGAATAGAATAAAATATATTTTATGCAGTACCTACTTATATAGATTTCAAGAATACTTATTGAGTCTTTTTTTGCTTTTACAACTGGTTCGGAAAAAACCTTGGAAGAACCAGCAAGAAACCGGGATATTTTTTAAATAATATTTATTTACAATATATTATTCTATTCAATTAGTACAAAAAGATTTAGAAATCCGCCTGACATACATGGCAACTTTAATGGTGATAGATGGATAATGAAATGGATGATTCCTTAGTTGTTGACTGCAAAAATATACATTAACGAAATAGATATTTTTGTACACTATCCAGACACTTATACCTATTATAGATACTCCGACGTTGTCAAATGACCCATCTGTTCGACTCGTTCATACATACTATATCTCTGATAACTCGCGGCGCGAAAACGGCAAATGAGTTGGGAGTGCTGCCAATAGATTACACGTTGATGGAGCTGTGTGAACGGCTTTTGGTGTATCTTCGTTTTTTTTTTTGTAAGGTTTAGCTAAGCGCTGGTTGTGGTTTTAGTTCACTTCCAAAAAGCAGGTTTCCAATACGAGAGTATGTTCATTATTTGTATGTATGTCACACGATTTTTTGTTGATTAATGTAAATTTTGATCCATATAAATTAAAAGGAAATATTTCACCCTTAAAGAAAGGGAAATTAATGATAAAATTTTCAAGGTAACAAACTGTTAGTAAGACATTTTCGAGTTGTTATACTTTAGCCCACTTAAAAGGTTTAAAAATCAGACTTAATAAAAAGTAAAAGCCGGTTTCAACGACCTAAAAATAATAAAATAACTTACACTTGCTTACACAGAAGTTGGGACTTTAATACTTCACTATATCATGTCCTGGCATCGACATATGTATTTCATATTCTGAGTAATATAGAGTATAAGTCGGTCCTCAGCCGTGTGTAAAGCGCATAGTAGAGTTAAAGCCCCGACTTCAGATCGTGAAACTATTTTATTTTAGCTCTTTGGAATCGGTTCTTGCCTTTCGTTGAGTATTTGTTTTTACCCTATTGAGTGGACTAAGGAATATCACAATCTCAATGTCGTCCAACTAGTTACATTACAAACTTCAACCCCTATTTTGTTACTATCTTACCAAACACAACAGCATTATGCGACTAATTTACGCTATTCTGTGAGAGCGTTGGTCGAGCTGCCCAATTGTGCTTCAGTTACAACTAGAACTTTACCACGGTTCTACTTCATAGAATTAATATTGACTGCCTCGTCGATCTAGTGGATGTATTGGTGCAACTGCTGATCATGAGGTCCTGGGTTCGAATCCCAAATTTTTTTTGATTTTTTGATTGACAACTCCGTGGCGCAGTGTCTTAGCAATTAGTAGCTGCGCTGGGGGTCGCGGTTTGGAATCCCGCACGGAACAAGTATTTGTATGGCTTACAAATAATTGTTCCGGGTCTGGATATTTGTGCTTGTGCAATTTATATTTGTAAACTGCCCCCGCGATACAGGAGCAAATCCTAGTGTAGGGGTAACGTTTTTAAAAAAATAAAAAATAAAAAAATTAAAATTTAGATCAGGGCAAAAAATCAATTATTAAGTTTTTCCGTCAAAATATCCTCAGTAGCTGCTCGGAGTAAGAAGTTGGCGGTGTCTCACCCCTGTGCCTCAGAAAGCACGTAAAGCCGTTGTTCCTGCGCCTGATCTCTCTCCGGTTGTGTCGGTTTACCGTGCCATCGGATTATGAGAGTAAGGGAGTAGAGAGTGCACCTGTGCTTGCGCATGCACTTAGGCACTATAATCCTGTCCTGCGCCGATGTCTAGTCTCCGTTGAGGCAGGCCGCCGTGACCGAAATTCGGTCTCGAGGAAATTATAAGTAAAATTAAAATACATAAATATTTTATTTCATAGCTCAGAAAACCTATTACCGATATGGAATAAAGGTCACCGAGTGACAGCCTTGTACCGGTAAGCGGAGTGTTTGATGCGGCGATCCTGTATGTGCGCACAGTCAGTGCAGACTTCCCTGCTGATGTGAAGAATCGACGCTCCAGGACGCTTATTTTAAAATGGGTAATTTCATTAATATCCTTCCGAAGCTAATTTCGGTCGCAGCAGCCTCAATGGAGACTAGTCATCTACGCAATACAGAATTAAAGTGCACGAATACGTGCGCAAGCACACATGCACTTTCTATATAATAAATCAGACACAAGACCAACAACTGTACATGCTTTCCGAGGGTTGAAACTCTGCCAACTTCCTGACACCTCTGGTCTTGACTCGACCCAGGATTCAAACCCGGTAACTTCTTATCAGCAATCGTGCTTACGACCACTAGACTAAGGAAGAAGCAATCGTCAATTATTATACACGTGCAGGATCGCCTCCATCACTACATACGAGTAAGACTTGATAGACCACAAATCCTCGCTAAAGGATACCGATTGCTTCCAATGATGCTTCGTGAGGCTATTGAAATCAAATTTTTTTAAATTTCTATAGAGAAGATGTCTGGGTGCTACCATCTGATTGGTATCCTATAATTAATAAAATTAAATCCCGACTCAAGCATACAAATGCAAGACTTCAAAATACTATAAGTTCATACTGCGTAGATCGAAACAAAATTAATTATTTTAATCTATAGGTAGCAGTGGTTAACTTTGTCATTGGGACATCGAACACTTCCGTCCTCCCCGTGACCGTGGGTGCTGTAAAGTGCTCAAAACGTCGGGAAAATAAAATATCCTCATATACGCGATAAAATCCGTAAAAACTAATTTTATTTAAAAGTCGATGGATGCTAATGGTTTAACGTCTTTTCGGGAATTAATTGGGAAATCCTATGTTTAGCAGTTTAATTGCGAGGGGCTGTAGTGATGATGTTGATCAAATCATATGAATAGTTCTTCATCGGACAATACGAATAGTTTAAATTCAATCTAAAGTATGTCACACACTATGCAGATACGATTAGATATCTGTATCTGAGCGTAAATCTTTCAATATTGCTCTCTATGAATAAACATACACAGCGCAGATAATTTATATTTTATCTTTAGGTATCTGTCTGTAGGCACCGACATATTATATCGATTTTTTTTTTATGGAAGAAGGAGCAAACGAGCATTAAGCTCACCTGATGGTAAGTGGCTACCGCCGCCTATAAACAACCGCAACACCAGGGGAATTTCAGGTGCGTTGCCGGCCTTTTAGAAAGGAGTAAGCTCTTTTCTTGAAGATCCCTAAGTCATATCGGTCTGGAAAAATCGGCGGTGGTAAACAATTCCACAGAGAAGTTGTACGAGGAAGAAAACTCCTAGTAAAATGCACAGTAGTAGACCGCCAAGCATCCAGATGGTGAAGATGGTATCGTGAATTTTGACACTATGTGCGTTCCTGAAATTTGGTGGCTGAAATTATTCCGAACAATTCCTCAGAGCACTCCCCGTGGTAGATACGATAGATAATACAAGGGGATGCAACATCCCTATGCAATGCCAGTGAATCCAGCCGATCAGAAAGAACTAACGAACCGTTGTGCGCAGGATGCGATCAAGTGCAAGAAGTTGGCACTGGATCTGGAGTACCTCGCCCCAGAGATGAAAACAGTAGTGAAGCAGAACTTGCGCTTTGTAAAGTTGCAAGCGATGTAAAAGTAAAAGTAAAGTTACAGCCTATATATGTCCCACTGCTGGGCTCAGGCCTCCCCTCATTTCTGAGAGGGTTTAGGGCAAGGAAGTGTCCGCCGCGCTGCCCAAATGCGTGTTGACGAACTTCACATGTCTTCGAAATATTTTTTTTCTTATTACTCAGACATGCAGGTTTCCTCACGATGTTTTCCTTCACCGCCGAGCACGTGGTAAATCAGCACTTAAAATTGCAATTAATAATTTCATTGGTGCCGGCGGGGATCGAACCCGGGTTACTCGCGTTCTGTTATATTTACAGCGAGCGTTAACCACTGAGCTACCACGGCTCTTAGCAAGCGGTGTGCTGACATGAAATACTTTCCCGCTCTGCTGAGTACGCCAAATTATTTAGAGGCCAATTTGGCCTTCCCTACCAAGTGATCACAAAACTGCACACTATTCGACATGTCGATACATAATTCTATCAAGTGAGGCGCAAAGGGACTGAAATGAGTAGATATTACATAGGGTTTCTTTTTAGTGGTAAACGCGGGAATTTGTGTCTTCTGGGGATTGAACTGGTCTAGATTTAGTCGCCCCAAACCAGAGACTTTTTTAAGCAAGGCCTCGACTTTAGACACAAGTTTGTTCCGGTAATAGGTGACGTTTTCCCGAGAAATATTGGCATGGCCGGTGTATAAGGCATCACCAGTGCTGTTGATAGCACTCAGCCTTATTAAACACCAGCGGTAATAGGCTTGTAATCAGAGCATGCACCGTCTACTACGACCTCGATGCTCCGATTAGTAAGGAAACTAGTGATCCAATTTCACAATTTTTCGGAAAGCCATAGAAAGGGAGCTTCGAAAGAAGCGCTTAGTGCCAGATGCGATCGAAGGCCTTCGCTAGGCATACTAACGGACCTTAGACTATACCGCCTCCGCCTATCTATGGGGTCAGGTAAACCAGAAGATCACTCTTGGCCACTTGAAGCTGGTGAAAATAGAAAAATGACAATAGTGATAATATTATCTGCTTATACAAATATATCTGGTAACATCTGAAGATAAATTGGCAAACACAAATATGGCGTAGGATTTTACGTTTTTTATGTTTCTAAGTTAAGCTCTTGGGTTCGAATCCGAATAACACAAGTAATTTGAGCTTACCAGGGGTGCTTTTTTAAATGATAGGATGACAAACGAGCACATAGTGCACCTGATGGTAAGTGGTTGCTGTGGCCCATAGACATCTACATCTATCCTCGATTACGAATCAAAATACAGATGCGTTGTCACCCGTGAGGACTAAGATGGAATGCCTCGTTTCCATTACACTACACTCCAGTTAGCTAAACTCACCATACGAAACACAGCAGCATTAAGCTTAATATTTTACGCTGGTATTCTGTGAGAGCGTGGTCCTTCCCCGGTCGAGCCGACCCATTCGTGCTACAACTATACTACTAATATAACTGCAGCATGGCTCTACCACGTAAAAAATAATTATTATGTGGAATATTAGTAATATGAATAGCATTACAAGTATTAAAGCTCAATACAATATTAATTTGAAACAAATGACACGCTGATATCCAGTGGCGAAGCTTCCATTAAAGCCGAAAAGCCGGGCTTGCCTTATTAAACCTGAATCAATCAATAATATCAATCAATAATATCAACTAATAAAATAACTCGTAAAATGTTTCAAGCTATTTCAAATTTCCCGCGCACTCCACCGTTCGACACATGTCGACCGATGACCTCGTATTGCTTTAGCGATACTGCTGCTGTCATAAAAAATGAGTTTTAATAGAGCTAATAGTTGTCTCCCTCGCTCGCGTGGGCTTTTTACGGGGCTTTCGAGAAGACGATCGCTCTCTTTCTAACCTATGGCTATAAAATATTCTATAATGAAATATAACTACGATTGTTTATATAGCAATTAGTATAGAGATTTAAAACCAGGCTTTTGGGAATAAATTTGTTAAAAGCGGAGGCGCATGGGCAATACGTTTGCAAGTTCATTTCACGTTTCAATGTTTATTTACTCTGTGTGCTTATCTTAAGCGATTTATCTTATCTCTTATCCATTAGAATGTAAATAATTTTTTTTAATTTTGTACATAGTTTGTACTTTGTTCGTGTTTTACTTTTGTTCATGTATTGTATTGGATGTAAATATTTTTTTTCTTTCGCTTAAACAAACCCAAACGGCTTTCTTCAAAGCCACCGAAGCTATGCAATTGCTGATATGTAATACAATCTATCTAGCAGTGGTATGCCTTCTGTGTGCTTTGTTAAACACGTCCTTGACAGCACTGAATATGAAACTGAAGCGTGGAGACAGATCAAGATTGGTGTATTTTTATAAAACTGCTAAAAACAACAATCTATATTTTTATCAATTTCTATCTTGGGCTTGCCCTAGCTTGGAGCTCTAGCTTCGCCACTGCTGATATCCATAGTAATAAAATCAAGGAAAAACATAAAACTTTGCAATGGTCAATCTAAATGCCAAATGAATACGCCTCTGCTCTTCGGATTTGAAACCAGATACAATCGACTCGGTAGATCGAGGTGCTTATCGTTGTGCTGCTCACATAATATACCTATTATTATTAAATAAGAAATATACATTTGTAAGTTTTTATTAAACGTCTCTGTTACTGATTAGCAAAATACCAACAGAATTACTAGTGTAGGTATGATTCGTCTGACCGGTTTCGCACTGCAGCATTTGAGTGAAAAATTAAATATAATTATAAACTGTCCTTTAAACCGTCCCAACTATAAGCTATCTACGTGTCATGAAAATGGGAGCGAGTACGCCAGATTTAATCAAGAGTGCTCACAAAATTACGTTTGCTTGTTTGAAACTAGTTGTTGAATTTACCCATTAAAGACGTGTATCACGAATGTTTGCTTTTCATCTACGCGGACATATTTTGCTATGCGAGGCTGAAACTACGCTGTTAGTGAAGGTTATTTGTTGTGTAATTGTTTAGGATAATTAATCAGACGTAACTATACGCAAAGTCACTTTGGTAATGATAAAAATAATTAGCTAAGTTCGCGCTATTCGTGTGTACCTATTATTATTCTTCATCTAGCTGAAAGCCGCTCAAAGGTTATGCTCTGGGTTTCTTTACGTGATAGACTTTGTAATGAGGGTATCTGCAGTAGAACCAGAATAACTAATGAAGCGCAACGGATCAGTAAGCTAAAATGGCAATGGGCCGGCCACATAGCTCGAAAAAGCGATAACCGATAGGAACGAAAGATAGGCAGCTTCGTATTTATATGCGTACTTATAAGCCCCACACTAGATAGAGTGACAACCTGGTAAAGCTGCAGGAAATTGATAGATGCTGTGTTTACTTAAGACCGTCCCTTGTGACATTCCTTGGAGCTTGGGGGAGAACTATGTTCAGCTGTGGACTTGTGGAAGGCTGTATTTATGAAGACATTTTTTAGATAATAGAGGTAGAGATAATTTATATTATATCTACCTCCATTGTCTCGTCACTCACTTGGCGGCTTCCTATCGCAGTTGTATTTCTCCTCATGATGCCTCGTTAAGTGATAGAACGTGTCGACACTGCTGATATCATCAACGGTGATGTGTGAGTGTTGGGTGGGGTGAGTGGTGTCGGGAAGTGTGTTTTTGGGTTAGGCAGTGATGGTACATGAAATCGCAGTCCCTAGTGTGAGTTTTTCTCTTTAAGATGGGTAATCTTAATCTTCTTAATATATATAAATTACGTGTCACGTTGTTTATCCGCGATGGACTCCTAAACTACTTAATCGATTTTAATCAAATTTGCACACCGTGTGCAGTTTGTTCCAACTTGAGAGATAGGATAGTGTTTTTTTCCCATGAGTCAGACCCACAATTTTTTTTTTGCTAATTTAAGGATTTTTAATTGGACATGACAAAAGGTCGTCGAAAAGGGCAGAACAACGTCTGCCTGACAAGCTAGTATAATCTATTTTATTTTTCACATGGACCTTAAGGGGATATAATAAGTCAGCTCAAATTCTAATTTCGTCCCCACTTCTCCGCGCGTCGTATGCTATATACCGACATGTTTGTAATCACTAATACTGTAAGTAGAAAGGTCGTTAGACACTTATTTCATTAGGTTTATCATATTTATGCCTGTTTCTTAACGCCAAGCCAGTCGCTTCTTATTTTTATTACGGTTATTTCCCATTTTAATTTTACGTCGTCCTGTTGCGTAATGTATATTCTGATCGTAAGCGACACAACCTCCCCCTTCAAAGGACGAAGCGAAGTGACCGGGCGGCAGGAATCACGCTTCAAGAGGCCGATAGTTTAGGTAATTTCTTTTTACAGTGAAAATAATGGTATTTAAAAAAAAGTAAATAACATAAGCACTGCTTTATAGTTAGTTCAGTTAGTATGCAAAGTTTCATTATCTTATTGAAAGTATTTTATGAATAACAGCGGTTTATCTTTATTGTTTATTTTGGAGGTAACTTTGGATTTTTTTTCTATCGAGAAAATTTTACGAAAACGTGTTTTCGTCTAACATAATCCTTAACATTAATCCTCAACTTTACCATATATTTAAAAAAATTAATGCTGCAATATTTTCGGCATAACGAAGGATCTTGCTAAGCCATTTGAGATTATATTTCCCCTTAATTATTAACACCCCTTTTAAATAATTAAATTTTGGTATGGTATGGTTCAAATTTATAGAATATAATCATTCTTTCTGTGCCTTAATCTGCGCTTGAATCGTAACGCGATGGAGCCACACTGCAGCTGCGCTAGGGCTGTCGGTTGGACCAAAGTAGGACCCAGCCCAGCCCTCAAAGTTTACCAGCGTTAAAAAGCAGTATTATATTGCTGCTTCGTCATATCGTGAGTACCGGGAACCGTATACTCTAACAGGTTATTACGTCTTTGACCTCAGAGGGGTAACGAATTTGCATCTTTATTTTTAATCGAAGTTAAATGTAGTGTTAGTGGACCTTAGCGTCCACTTACCGTAAAATTGACTTAATCTTCTTTGTACTCATATGAAATACGCAATCGTAATTTAATTTATGAATTATAGGTATACTCTGTGTTTATTAATAACTTAGTACGCATAATGCGAATCCGTATGCTGGCTGCGGGATGAACATGTCTCGTGCAGTATGCAGCTTTTCTCGGGTCAAGAGGTCGACCGTGTCAAGGACTGGCCACATTGTCCGGAATAATTAATACGGCAACAATTTCATAACATAGCTTTATCTCTTTGGTATAAATTATTTACTCAAGTTTTTTTCCTAAAATGAACGTGACAAAAACCGTTGTGTGATTTCTATTAAAACGCAACTGTATCAAGTCACAGTGGCCTAACGGTTAAGAGGACTGCATATCTCTGAAAGTCGTGGATTCGAATCTGCTATTTAGCTTCTGTTTCGGTCCACACCAACAGAAGCATTTTAGTTTACTTAATTAACCTTTACTAAATCAAAGATAGTATTATTCCCCTTCAGGTTTAAAAGCAATCACAACCTTTATGAAATAGATCAAGTATACGAGTAAATAATATAGAGACTCTAAGATTTCAATTAACACCGGTAGAACGAAACAACACACATCACCAGACAAAGACCTATGCTTGCTGCCTTGGAAAAGTGGTTGGTGATCGCGAAGCCGACTTTGTAAGCGTGTAGCACACACTGTTCTTACTGCATCACATCATGCAGCCAGCGAGATTTGGTTTCGGCATTTTATAATAGCTAATTAACGGACCATAAGGTACAGGACATACCGCCGGCCGCCAAATAGTCGTCCGTCAATTCGTTCGTGCCTGTCAAAGGTAGTGCTGAACATAGGTCTGCCACATAGATTTCCGCATAAGGAGGAATATATGTCAAAATTGCCACGCTTGGAGGTGGATTTTTTATCATCTAGTTGTTACTAGAAAGGTGCTACGGACCACATGCTGGTTCATCTCCTCTTACGACAGACACTCACGGGATGACATTGGGTAGCGAATATTCTTACTACCCACTACACGGTAATTAATAAGAGGAATAGTCCATTAACCAGCAGATTTATAATAATAAAGAAAATGTATAAATAAATAAATAAAATCCGGACTGGTCTAACGTGATCTAACGGTTCCGTATAAACTTACCTTGTAATAGCGGTGTACTCCGGTGGCTAGTAATATTTATACATTTATATATAATATAAAATACTGGAGAGCTTCCTCCTTTTTTTGAAGTATTTTTTATGTGTACTACGTAGTACGAATACGTACTACGTAGTACACATAAAAATACTGGAGAGCTTCCTCCTTTTTTTGAAGTCGTTTAAAAAGGCGCAATACGTAAGCTTTAAAAGAGGTTTCACCGGAAGTATCAAATCAATCTCTCAAGATTAAAAAAAAATAAGTTTTCTGTTATCGATTCATTTGATCGATTTATTTAATTTCAAATGAGCATGATTCGAAATTAATTTTAGTTAAGTTAAATTTTAATCTATGGTAACCGCGGTTAACTATGACAGCTGGACGTTGAACATCTCAGTCCTTCCCGTGACCATGGGTGCTGTAAAGCTTTCGAAACGTCGGGTAAAAAAGTTTAATATACGCGATAAATTCCGTAAAAATTAGTATTATTTCAATATTTTTTAATATTAGATTAACAGGATACAGGATTAATATTCTTTTTTTATTCTCCTTTAGCCAATAAAATTCCATAGTTGGACATGGACTGGTTTCGTATGACAAACAATAATTTCTTCGAAATACTTTACCGTCCATTTCTATTGCTCGAGTGTACTAGCCACTCATTCTTAGTATATTGTTTCTTGCCCGAACATCCGTGGTAAAATTAAAAAAAAATGTCAGTTAAATACGCATTATTAAGTAACTCAAAAACTACGGAACTTGATCAAATTTATATGGAACCACATTTTTTCAGCTTTCAAATAAAAAAAAGAATCATTAAAAACGGTTCACCTAGAAAAGCTTCTAAGGCAACACCACAAAATAAAAATAGCACTACGTAGTACACATAAAAAAATACTGGAGAGCCTCCTCCTTTTTTTGAAGTCGTTTAAAAAGGCGCAATACGTAAGCTTTAAAAGAGGTTTCACCGGAAGTATCAAATCAATCTCTCAAGATTAAAAAAAAATAAGTTTTCTGTTATCGATTCATTTGATCGATTTATTTAATTTCAAATGAGCATGATTCGAAATTAATTTCAGCCACCATTTGATTATACGCTAGCTTCGGTTTCAGGAAGGTCAAATTTCGAATCAAACTCGATTGCTTCAGAACTCAATTCTGTTGGAAGTAGGAATGCATATGACAGAAATGCAGTTCGTTTCGTGTACACCAACTGATTGTAAATGCGAAAGTAGTCTCGAGCCACTGTTGATCCACCAATGTTACGGGTCGCGTAAAGCTGAATAAAAGACGAGACGACGAATTTGTGCTACAACGCATTTCAGCGGAGCATTTTTGCCATGAAAATGTGCTAACTTAATGTTTGATTAGCCCACTTAATAAAGACTGTAAATTTGAGCAGAAAGATTAGATAATAAATTATCATAATGTATTTTAAACATTTTTAAACAAAGCTCAAGTTGAAAAGCATTAAAACCAACTTAAAACGCTGATTACAATAATCATTCTATAAAGTGTAGTAAATGCTGTTTTGAATATTTATTATATCTCAATATGTAAAAGTTCTAAAGTATAAAATAAAACATGGAGGCCAAGATTCTCCAGCCGAAGATGGTCACTTAATCTTGCACGGCACACTAAATTTATCTGAACGGGCGAAAAAGTGAGCTATCATTCTACTTGACCCAGTTACATGTATTGAAGTTATAAAACGTCCTCAGTGGAGTCCCGAAAGTCAGCTTTGGAAAACATTTTATAAAGCATTGGGTGAAAAACGAGCACACAGTCCACCTGATGGTAAGTGGATGTTGTGGCCCATAGACATTCACATTTATCCTCGATTAAGAATCAAAATGCAAACGCGTTGTCACCTCTGAAGACTAAGATAAATACCTCAATTTCTGTAAAAAGGGTCTCCGGTTCTCTACGCTCATCATACGAAACCCAGCAGCATTACGCTGCTATTTTACGCTGGTATTCTGTGAGAGCCGAGTTGCACCGGTTGAGCCGAGTCATTCGTGCTACTACCATAATATAGCTGTAGCGTGGCTCTACTACGTACAACAAATTCGATTATTAATAAATATTTAACTTTTAACTTAAACAACCATTGAGTACTTCCTGTATTTCTTATCAGGTCGTGACCCCATCTAGCGGGGTACGCCCTACACTTCGCCCTACCGATAAGTACGTGACTGCCACTCGATGACCTCATCCCACATCGGCTGTTGGTTCTTGGAGCTATATGGCCGACCCATTGCCACTTTAGGTTACTGATCTGTTGCACTGTCGGTTAACATGGTTCTACAGCGGATATACTCATTGTGGACTCAACCACGCAGAGGAACACCGAGAATATCTCTCTCAGTTACGTGCTGAGTGACCTTGAGATTTCTCATACAAAAGCAGTGAAGGATCACATCTAAGATCCATATGGCATCACTGGGAACAGGCACTGGCTTTACACCCTTGTTTTCAAGTTTTAAGGCATATGTGAGAAGACGCGTTGTGATCTCCCAAACGCTGCCTAGTCGGGTTGGATGCGTTGCTTCGGCAGAATATATAAGATATTGTTAGCAGTTAACATTAATTTGAATATAAGAGTTCCGTCAATACGCAATTAAATGACGATCTCTAAAATGAGATAATGCCTGTACCCATATCAGCTGTAAAATTACTTTTACTTTTGTTCGAACTGTTACCAACGTAAAATTATTTTAGGACTGGAGATATTAAGGATATTAAGATTATTTTCACAACAAATAAAACACTTTGCACATTCTCACCGAACGCAGACCGTTAATAGGTAAATGTAACACCCATCTACGTAAGTTCATACTGATCCTATAATAGGTATGACCTGGTTATAACAGGGATCTCAGTAGATCATTTAAGTCAGTGGTACTGGTTTTGAAAAACCTGATTGTTCAATATTATCATTATCACTGCATTCCATCATAAGAACACTGCTGAAAATAGGCCTCCAAGGAATGCGATGGGAGAAGGGTTCTCGAGGCAGCTTCATACTACAAAGCGCAGTGCGGAAGACTCAGCTAGAAGAAGAGACTGACTAAAGAAACATGCAGGAAATCAATAGTGCATCTATTGGCCTATGAGTGGTTTAGAACCATGCTTTGTAGCAATCTATGGTTGAAACCTATGTTCAACAATAATTGTTTACTTAGTAAATTAATTATTTACTCGTGATCCCACCCGGATTGACGTTATAATCATGAGATTGTTGATGATGATGAAACCTACAAATATAAATATTTCAGAACCTTCACTAATATAATAATTGTAATCAATAACGACAACAACGATTTAGAAACGATTTTTCATGACCTCAGATATATCACAAGAATTTTTCTAAGATATTATTAAAGAAACCCGATAAAACACGCAAAATGACATCGACGTCATCATCTATGATAAATCTTCATATAACGTTCACGTCAAAGCCCTGTTCAAACTGATCGCTTTCAGAGCACTCCGGCTTAAAGTCTGATCCGCTCCATTAATGTGCAACGAACTGAGTAGAGCTTTTGAGTGGGTAAATAAACTAAGCACAGAGATAAAAATAGAAGAAACCTCATTCAACTACAATTTATTTGCGCGTATCAGTTTTAGCTAGTTCAAATAGTACATAGTTCAAATCTGAAATAACGGGTTGGATTTAGTTTACTTAAATCTCTGTTTTACTATTACAAGTAAAGTCAGGGCTTGACAACTATGCTCCAAATAGCCGAAGATGCAAAGATGGTAAAGCACAACTTATTCATATTTAAAAAAAAACTATTTACCCTTGTCCATATGACCATTACCACTACTATTGACATTGCAGCCTATCAAAAGTCCCCTGTTAAACATAGGCCTTCGCAATAGATTAATAAGGGGGATACATGACGTAGTTACCTCGCTTGGCAAACGGATTTTTTTGGGTTGTTATCAGGAAGATGCTGCTGCCCATCTCCTGCTTAAATTCTCTCTGTCACTTCTTACGACACTCCATGACGATATGGGAGAGCAGATGTTATAGACGAAGTGTAGCCCCCCGCCCCCTCCACTGGATGAAGTGACGACTTGGTAAAACATTTTTAAACTACTTTCTGTCTGTTTATGTTCTCTAAAATTCAAGCAATGAATTTATTACAATAACAAACTTATACCATTCAAGAAAAATTAGCTTAGTAATGACTGTCATATGCATTCCTACTTCCAACAGAATTGAGTTCTGAAGCAATCGAGTTTGATTCGAAATTTGACCTTCCTGAAACCGAAGCTAGCGTATAATCAAATGGTGGCTGAAATTAATTTCGAATCATGCTCATTTGAAATTATATGAATCGATCAAATGAATCGATAACAAAAAACTTATTTTTTTTTTAATCTTGAGAGATTGATTTGATACTTCCGGTGAAACCTCTTTTAAAGCTTACGTATTGCGCCTTTTTAAACGACTTCAAAAAAAGGAGGAGGCTCTCCAGTATTTTTTTATGTGTACTACGTAGTACTATTTTTATTTTGTGGTGTTGCCTTAGAAGCTTTTCTAGGTGAACCGTTTTTAATGATTCTTTTTTTATTTGAAAGCTGAAAAAATGTGGTTCTATATAAATTTGATCAAGTTCCGTAGTTTTTGAGTTATACTTAATAATGCGTATTTAACTGACATTTTTTTTAATTTTACCACGGATATTCGGGCAAGAAACAATATACTAAGAATGAGTGGTTAGTACACTCGATCAATAGAAATGGACGGTAAAGTATTTCGAAGAAATTATTGTTTGTCATACGAAACCAGTCCACGTCCAACTATGGAATTTTATTGGATAAAGGAGAATAAAAAAAGAATATTAATCCTGTATCCTGTAAATCTAATATTAAAAAATATTGAAATAATACTAATTTTTACGGAATTTATCGCGTATATTAAACTTTTTTACCCGACGTTTCGAAAGCTTTACAGCACCCATGGTCACGGGAAGGACTGAGATGTTCAACGTCCAGCTGTCATAGTTAACCGCGGTTACCATAGATTAAAATTTAACTTTTGTTCCGATCTACACAGTATGAACTTATGGTATCATGGAGTCTTGCAGTTATATGCTTGGGTTGGGATTTAATTTTATTTATTATAGGATCCCAAGCAGATGGTAGCACCCAGCCATCTTCTCTATTGAAATTAGGATGTTTTTTGATTTCAATAGCCTCGCGAATCATCCTTGGAAGGAATCGGTGTTCTTTAGCGAGGATTTGTGGTCTATCAAATCTGATGTAGTGACGGGGGCGATCCTGTACATGTTCACAGACTGCAGACTTCCCGGAGCGTCGATTCTTCACATCAGCTATATGTTCTTTGACGCGGGTTTTAATTGATCTTTTAGTTTGTCCTATGTAGGAGAGACCACATTCACAATCAAGCTTGTACACTCCTGCATCTTGCAGAGGGACGTTACACTTGACTGATGGTAAAAACTGACCGATCTTCTTGGGCGGCTTGAAGTATGTTTTGATGGAAGCGCGCTTCAAGATGTAGCCAATCTTGTCAGTGACTCCTCTAACATATGGCAGTACAGCAGGTACACGCTCGACTGTGGCCGGCTTCACTCGTTCTCTGTGACGTAGGCGCGGGACCCGAAGCTTGTTGTCATGCAAAACTTGCTTGACATGTTGGAGCTCGGCAGCCAGGTGTTTACTGTCACAGATCCCTCGTGCTCTCTGAAACAAAGATTTACCCACGGTAGCTAACTGTGAAGGATGGTGGTGAGAATCACCGTTTAAATATCTATCTGTATGGGTCTTTTTTCTATACACAGTATGGCTCAAGGTGTTATCAGGATTCCGAATTACTAACACATCTAGAAAAGCTAAGGAATTGTTTGCCTCTAACTCCATTGTGAACTGAATTTTAGTATTTATAGAGTTAAGATGGTCTAAAAATGCAGTTACGTTATCTAAAGGTAGAATTGTGAAAGTGTCGTCTACGTACCGCTTGTAGAATCTTGGATTTATGGGAGAAATAAGCAAGGCTTTCTCCTCAAAGTCTTCCATGAATATGTCGGCGACAATGGGAGATACAGGTGAGCCCATCGCCACACCATCTACTTGCTTGTAGAACTCCTCCTTCCACAATAGGTAGCCAGATGTAAGGCAGTGTCTGAGTAATACTGCATATTCTACGGGCATGTTGTTTTCTTCCAGCCTTCTAGTTATAATTGAGATGCAGTCTTCAACAGGTAAGCATGTAAACAATGACTGCACATCAAAACTGACCATAGTTTCATTGTCTGCCAGACGTAGGTCTTTAATCTCGCTGACAAAATGGTAGGAATCCTTTATGTGTGCTCTTGTATGTCCCCTGAGCGGTGAGAGTATTTTCGCTAAGTGTTGAGCCAATCTGTAAGTTGGTGAATCGATTTGGCTCACTATGGGGCGTAATGGAGCATTGGGCTTGTGTATTTTTGGTAACCCATACAACTTTGGTGATTTGGCGCACGTAGGTATTATCCATTTTACGTCCAGATTTAATTTTTCGGAGTGTTTCTTTATGAGGTCACTAGTTGTTTTTAGTGTGCTGTTTGTTGGGTCGTTTTTAACCTTTTTATAAGTACTTACATCCGACAAAAGTTCTTGTATTTTAGAATTATAATCTGACGTATCCATGACCACCGTGGCGTTTCCCTTATCTGCGCGGAGAATCGTAAGTTCTGGTTTATTGCGTAGGTTCTTTAACGCTATAAATTCGTCTCTGGGAAGATTCGGTTTAGGCACTGAACATCGACGTAACATAGACGAAATGTCTTGACGTATCGCCTCCAAATCTTCTTTCCGCATATTGTTTTTAAATAAACAGTCCTCGACACTACAGATAATTTCTTCGTACGGTAATCTGCTTGGAGTTATAGCGTAATTTAGTCCTTTGGATAACACCTTTATTGTTGCATCATCCAGTGTTTGTTTTGACAGATTATAGAACGCGATTAATCTATGATCTGTGTTTGTCAATGGTTGCTTTTGGTTCTGGCATTGATTCGGATGTTTGACATTTGATTTGGCCGTTAATTTTTGATATTTTTCTATATGTTTGTTTTTGCATTCGTTATATTTACTAATTTCGCGTTTATTTAATGTTTCCATGCAAAAGTTATAATCAAACGTCGTTAAAACTTTCTTTAATTCACTGGATGATATGTCTATGGATTTATTTATGTCATATAGATCGGAGCGTTTTTGTTGGATTACCGCCCGTAACAACTTTTTACTTGCCTGATTTAAGATCTTAGCGCTTCCTCGAATGTCCTTTTTGGTGGATATTTTGACACACGTAGGAATGAGATTATGGTCTCGGCATCTCTTCAAGAAATTTAAGGCTGTTAGATATCTTGCGCGCTTAGTCTTTAGATCTTCTAATCGGCGTATTTTATTTGCAATTACCAGTCCGTACTGGTTTACATAATGATTTCTTATATTTACGCGAACACTACACATTGAAATAATACTAATTTTTACGGAATTTATCGCGTATATTAAACTTTTTTACCCGACGTTTCGAAAGCTTTACAGCACCCATGGTCACGGGAAGGACTGAGATGTTCAACGTCCAGCTGTCATAGTTAACCGCGGTTACCATAGATTAAAATTTAACTTTTGTTCCGATCTACACAGTATGAACTTATGGTATCATGGAGTCTTGCAGTTGTATGCTTGGGTTGGGATTTAATTTTATTTATTATAGGATCCCAAGCAGATGGTAGCACCCAGCCATCTTCTCTATTGAAATTAGGATGTTTTTTGATTTCAATAGCCTCGCGAATCATCCTTGGAAGGAATCGGTGTTCTTTAGCGAGGATTTGTGGTCTATCAAATCTGATGTAGTGACGGGGGCGATCCTGTACATGTTCACAGACTGCAGACTTCCCGGAGCGTCGATTCTTCACATCAGCTATATGTTCTTTGACGCGGGTTTTAATTGATCTTTTAGTTTGTCCTATGTAGGAGAGACCACATTCACAATCAAGCTTGTACACACCTGCATCTTGCAGAGGGACGTTACACTTGACTGATGGTAAAAACTGACCAATCTTCTTGGGCGGCTTGAAGTATGTTTTGATGGAAGCGCGCTTCAAGATGTAGCCAATCTTGTCAGTGACTCCTCTAACATATGGCAGTACAGCAGGTACACGCTGGACTGTGGCCGGCTTCACTCGTTCTCTGTGACGTAGGCGCGGGACCCGAAGCTTGTTGTCATGCAAAACTTGCTTGACATGTTGGAGCTCGGCAGCCAGGTGTTTACTGTCACAGATCCCTCGTGCTCTCTGAAACAAAGATTTACCCACGGTAGCTAACTGTGAAGGATGGTGGTGAGAATCACCGTTTAAATATCTATCTGTATGGGTCTTTTTTCTATACACAGTATGGCTCAAGGTGTTATCAGGATTCCGAATTACTAACACATCTAGAAAAGCTAAGGAATTGTTTGCCTCTAACTCCATTGTGAACTGAATTTTAGTATTTATAGAGTTAAGATGGTCTAAAAATGCAGTTACGTTATCTAAAGGTAGAATTGTGAAAGTGTCGTCTACGTACCGCTTGTAGAATCTTGGATTTATGGGAGAAATAAGCAGGGCTTTCTCCTCAAAGTCTTCCATGAATATGTCGGCGACAATGGGAGATACAGGTGAGCCCATCGCCACACCATCTACTTGCTTGTAGAACTCCTCCTTCCACAATAGGTAGCCAGATGTAAGGCAGTGTCTGAGTAATACTGCTTAAAAAATATATTTGAATGCTAGCCAGTATTATAGTGGTAGTAATGTAATAAATCCGATATTTGAAGCTTTTCGATTATGTGCATAATGGCTTGAGTAAACTGGTTGAGTTTTTTGCATTAAATTACCAGCTGAAGGCTCTGTGGCGTAGTGGCTTAGCATTGAGTTATAGCGCTGAGGGCCGCAGGTTATAATACCGCACAGAACAAGTACTTGTACAATACTTGTACTGTACAAGTACTTGTATGGCCTACAAATAATTGTTCCAGCTCTGGATGTCCTTGTGCAATTTATGTATGTTAACTGCCTCCATGATACAGGGGAAATTCCTAGTATGTGGTAACGTTAAAAATAAAATAAACGGGAAGATGACGGTGAGGCCACACCAAATTGCACCTACGCCTTTTAACTGACTTCAAAAAATGAGGGGGGCACTGAACTTGACTATATGTTCTTATTTTTATATGTAAAATATCGCGTCAGATACGCAATGTTTTCACCATTTGTGAATCGATTTTATGGTTATTATCCCCCTCCCGCAAATCCACACCTAAAGGGGGAAAATTGGGGATGAAATTTTTAACGTAGGTAACTTTTAGGCGATATTCTAGTTCTTACCTTGGACTGTGAATTCCTTGTGATATTGCTTAGTTTACCAAAAATGATCAAGTACTTTAACTTCCCGCTATGAAAATCAATGATTTTCATAAAATATGGTAGCTATTTTTTTCACCCCGGGTTTTGAAAATCAAGTTCTTAACAGATCTCGACATTTTGAGGTCCTAGGAAGCTATACTGGATATTATTGCGATGATGTCAGTATCTCTGCGTGTATGTGTATGGTGTGCGTATCACATACATACAGACATACTGACAACTGTAAACATGTAAACATCTCATAACTTTGTAACGGAGTGTTCCATCGAAAAACGGTTTACAGCATCTGAAACAGTCTCGCTGAACTTGATTTTCTGTGAATTTAGAAGAATCCGTAGATTCTGAGAAAAGCTCAAAAATTCGAGTTTTTTTTTTAAATTTTCAAAAAAGAAGTTTTATTGGAATTACTTCGACACCCTTGTCTTGACCAATTCTTTAATCTGTTCTTCTACTCAAAAAAACGACGTCGATAGGCATGATCCGCATCAAAATTAGTTGATTCACTCTAGATAAATCGTTCGAAATCTTAGAGAAAGTGTTTTTTTCAAAGTAACTAGAAAACTTTCCGTAATAGGCTTGTTAAGTAATTGCCGTAAATCTGCCGTGCGTTACGTTATGGTGTTGTATCTGTAAGTGTATAACCGGAGGAATTTATCACACGCAACCGGTTTGTTCGTATTGAAGCTAATGCAGGGAAATTTAGATTGGACTATTAGAAATCTTATAATAATTATTGGCATTTCGATTACAAATCCGTTTAGTATTTAGCTGTTTAATTAAATTGTGTATTTAATTTTACAGTTAAATACACAATCATTAATTATCACTAAATATTAGATCACTGAAATATGAGTTGTATTTTTTTTTGTAATATAATAATTTATTAATGAACGAAAATGTTTGTAGTTTTTAAATAAACCGTAGTTTTTACATCTTTAGTTCATATATTTATAGAATTGCAGTTGTTTTTATATTTATAATAATTAAATCAATCGTTGTTTTGGGATTCAATATGAAAAACCTAATACTATACCATATTGTAACTTTTTCAGCTCTTAACAATAGCTCTATATAAAATCTAGCATCCGAATAAATTCAAATAAGATCCACGGCAGCGCCGCTGTTGTTGACAGCGACAAGCCGACAAGGAGGCAACTAGCGCTATTGGACGTCGTTGTCAGGCGAAATTGGCTCAGTTTTAAAATGAAATATGTACTCAGTATTTCTACTGGGTTCATAAAAAATCTATTTACGTTATGACTATTAACACTGACAAGTTTCAAGCTTATTACTTTTTATTATTATTAATGAATTTAATAAATTGTTAATAAAGCATACCATAAAGTATACCATAACATTACATATATGAAATGTTTTTAAAATGGGAAGCGCTTCAACCAAGTGCCATATTGTTTTTATTATTTATTTAACTTCTATCACACATTAATGTATATAAGCGGACTTAATGTCTGAGTCTTTCTCTATAAGTATACCATAAAGTAGTGCACAGATAAAGAAGGTTAGTGTAAAAAGGATTCCTAAAAGTAAAGTAAAAAGGAGAAAGGAACATATATACACATATATATATAAGAAGGGAACATATACATATACATATACAAAAGATAAGATAATATAAGAAATAAGTTTTTGCGAGAATTATTGTTACTATGGTTATAAAAATTAACCAGCGTGGTGTCACATGAGTAAGAGTACACCTCGAAGAAAAAAAAAATCTGGTTACACTTTTTAATTTGAAAGTCGTCGAATCGTAATCCCTCGGGACACAAAGGACACTAATTGGAAAAATGATGTAAACATGAATTTCAATGTACCTATTGAAGTTTTCCTTAATCAATTTGATACTCAAAGGAACCCTTTTCAAATTATTTGTAATAATTAAGTATTATTATTATCAACATTGGCGGGCTTATAATCATCTATTTATTAACTATAAGGATCTTTTTAAAGGATTTGTGACGAGCTAAACCGCTATGATGTAAATTGAACTCTTATCTCTTATTCATGCTATATGTTTTGAGACATGTGCTCAGATCCAAAAAAGAATGAAGGCTGAGCGCTGGATATATTTTAAGTCGCCGAAATCATTCTTAACTTCTTGGCACGCACTAACGGACACATCATTCTTCTTTCTTTAAAGGCCTACAAAAATTTACTCCTGGACGCACATAATACACTGTATACGCCATGATGTTAGTTGCAAATAATTTTATTACGCGTATATGTATGCGTGAGTTCGTATTCGTCAATACTAGACAATAAGTCGAGCATATTACTCACTTAGTCACTTAGTTTCCTCGTCATTTGAAATATACGCATTCTTTCTTCTTTATTATTAATATTCAAATTTAAAAGACTTTACCTACACCTTATGATATTTCTTAGTCTACTCTTTTGAGTAGACTAAGAAATATCATTAAAAAAAACTTTTATTAAGACGATTTTTTAATAACGACTTTCTGAAGTCGGCGTTTCAATTCTTCTAGACACTATGATATTACACTGACTTCTGTAGTTCTTAAGTGGAAGTTATTTATTTTTTGTGTTTTGAATGTAGCTTTCACTTTTTGAAGTAAAACTTCTTTATCACCGTAGTGGAATAATTTTGTACGATATTTAAAAAAAACGTCAAGTTTTCTTGTAACTCTTCACCGCCTATACCTATGTCGCAAAGAAGTTTAACTTCGTACGTAATACACAATTACACGCATTATTTTTTATTAAAGGTTTAATTTTATTTACATTCTACTACCACTACCACATCTACTACCAAAATAATTTATGTAGAAAAGAATAGATAATACTTTATGTAAAAAAGGATCGAAACTCAGTGGCGTTGTGGCCCGACATCATGACAGGAGGCATTCGTGCCGCGGTCGTTGACCCCGTGTACAATGCGGTGAATACACACAACCTACGACAGCGCAATTGTACGCCGGATCGCACTTATTTGTACTCCAAGCGTATTATTCTTGACGCGTTCACTAATGAAGTGGAATACACTGAAGTTACTCCTCATGTTTATGGAATTATACTCGCGGAGTAGGGAGGTTTTTGTTTTATCTGTCACCGATGTCGCGAAAGATTTCCGTTTGTGTCGACTTTTCAGTCTAATGAAATGTTTGCTTTTGGGTTTAACTGTTAAAGATCGTTCATTTTCTTCACAACATTTTATTTGACTTTGTCATATAATTCTCTGCAGTTTTTTAAGCCTAATCCCCGCACTAGGTCATTACACTATAACGCGATTTTTTAATAGCATTGTGTGACAAACGAGCATACAGTCCACCTGATGGTAAGTGGATGCTGTGTTCTGTAGACATCTACATTTATCCTCGATTAAGAATCAAAATGCAAATGCGTTGTCACCACTGAGGAGTAAAATGGAATGCCTCGATTCAAGTAAAAAGGGTATCCGGTTCTATACACTCACGATACGGAACACAGCAGCATTACGCTGCTATTTTACGCTGGTATTCTGTGAGAGTGCGGACCTGCCCCGGTGGAGCCGACCCATTCGTGCTACAACTATAATGTAGTTGCATCGTGGCTCCACGCTCTACCATACCAGCGTTAAATAGCAGCCTAATACAGCTATGTTTCGCGTGGTCTGTGCAGAGCTGTAGAGAACAGTAGACCCTTCTTACTGGAAACGAGGCATTCCATCTTAATCCTTAGGGGTGACAACACATCTCCATTTTTATTTATAATGGAGGATAAATGTAGATGTTTATAGGCCACAGCATTCAATTGCCATCATGTGGACTGTGTGCTTCTTTTTAACCGTGATCCTATAAACTGCTAGCGACCATCCCGGGAAATCCGTTTTAATGATTTAATTTTATTTAGCTATTAACTTATCAAAGTCCACTGCTAAACATACGCCTATATACATACACACGCATATGTTTATTATATATATATATATATATATATATATATATATATATATATATATATATATATATAATATAACGTTCATTGTGTCAAACAATCTATCAAAGGCTTGTCTTTTGATAACCTTCTTAATATTGTAATAAGCAAAAGGGGTTGATCACATCAAATGCCAAGTTTGACGGTTCAAGATACTAAACTATTTGTCGCGAGTTTGTCTGTTCATGTAAGACATAAGTTTGCAATTGCGCAATGAAGACAATATAACCGTACTATTGTTGCTACACATTCCGTACTATTGTTTATATATAGGTAATGTTACATCCGATATTATATATCATTATTACTATGTCCCACCGCATGGGCACAGGCCAGTCATTTCTGAGAGGGATTTAGGGCAAGGAAATACCCGCCGCGCCGCTCCAAAGCGTATTGGCGAACTTCACGTGTTTTCGAAATATTTTTTTTTTCGTTGGTTCCGGCGTGGATCGAACCCGGGTTACTCGCGTTCTTTAAAATTTACAACGAGTGCTTAGCTCCTGAGCTACCACGGCTGTTTTGGTCTTAAATTTTGTAATGTTTCTTACATAACCGTTACGCGTGGAAAACGGTAAAGACATATTTTTAAAACAGTATAAAATAAGGTAAAGTACATATAGGCACGCAATCAAAAGGGTTATATATTAAGAAACGACCAGTTTAAAAAACAAAACCGTTTTATACCGTATACACACAGTATTATTTGATTGCTATGTTTAAAATTAATGTTACTTAAGTATTAAAGTAGGTAATAAGGAAAAGGAAAAGCTTTTTTCCCCGCTCGTTTACTTTAGGTATGGTTGTATACATTGCATATGGGGTAGTCAAGCTGTTATATTTACAAAAAAACAAACTTAAAACTAAATATTAGTAAGTATAGAAGATGTTAATAATTTAAAGTTTCACTAAAGTTTTTGAATATTCGGCGTAAACCATCATGGTGTAGTGTAGATAAACAATTACGTGTTCGTGAAATTTTTTTATTCAATATAAATTACAAGTAATTCTTGTTGAAGTCATTATTACTTAATCACTGGTTCGGAAAAAAAAACCTCTGTCTTGGGAAGAACCGACAAGCAACCTAGTGAGACTTTTTTTTTCTAACTAAATTACAGAATAAAAACACAGTTTGTACAAGCTTCTTATAAAACTTAATTAAGGAACAGCTTCGAAGCGATCACCTCATTCCCAGGGGTTATTATCAACAGTGTATTCATTTATGTTATAATAACCCTTTTTATACAGGTGTTGTTTAATGAAATATTTAAATTTGCTAATAGAGACCTTGTATATTTTCTGGAATTGTTGAAGACGTTGCTAGTAGTCTATCAGCAGGCGTAAAGTCTGCGCAGCGAACTCTAATGTCCAATGTTCCTCTCAGTGATTGCAGGAGGCCTGTGACGATCGCTGTGAAGAGTGTTGGTTATACTTTATTTTAAATAATTATACACCAAAATTGAACGCAATATATTAGCGTGGCTGTAAGCAGCATATTTACGAGCCAAATATCAAGGGAACTCTTATAAAAGCAATCATAAATTTCGCTCACGCGCCGCTACGCTTGGTCTAGACTGCAGACAGCAAAATTACCGAGCCGTTTAATTAAGCCCGATCGCAATATCGCCGCCGAGACCAGAAAGTTAGGCCATCGTCTACAAATGCTGCCGTCGTAACGGCTCCTATGTGTGTCAGGGGGGAACTTTAAGACTATTTCGTCACATTTCATGCCCATTTTCCGCAAAAACAACTCTTCTTTGGGCATAATTATTTTATCAATAGGGTGATGAAAACATTGTTCCCAAAAATGTTTTTTCCAGTTTTCTTTTTATAGATTAATATTTTAAGTTCGATACGTTATTGGTGCAAATCTTTTTATATGTTACGGCTAATAGCCGAAGTGCACATACACCTAGTTCTAGCCGGCTAGAACTAGATGCGGCCAACAGTACGTAACGGCTAATAACCGTAGTGCGCGTATACCTAGTTCTAGCCGCCTAGAGCTAGGTGCGGCCAACAGTATGTTACGGCTAATAGCCGAAGTGCGCGTACACCTAGTTCTAGCCGGCTAGAACTAGGTGCGGCCAACAGTATGTTACGGCTAATAGCCGAAGTGCGCGTACACCTAGTTCTAGCCGGCTAGAACTAGGTGCGGCCAACAGTATGTTACGGCTAATAGCCGAAGTGCGCGTACACCTAGTTCTAGCCGGCTAGAACTAAGTGCGGCCAACAGTACGTAACGGCTAATAGCCGAAGTGCGCTTACACCTAGTTCTAGCCGACTAGAGCTAGGTGCGGCCAACAGTATGTTACGGCTAATAGCCGAAGTGCGCGAACACCTAGTTCTAGCCGGCTAGAACTAGGTGCCGCCAACAGTATGTTACGGCTAATAGCCGAAGTGCGCTTACACCTAGTTCTAGCCGACTAGAACTAAGTGCGGCCAACAGTACGTAACGGCTAATAGCCGAAGTGCGCTTACACCTAGTTCTAGCCGGCTAGAACTAAGTGCGGCCAACAGTATGTTACGGCTAATAGCCGAAGTGCGCTTACACCTAGTTCTAGCCGGCTAGAACTAAGTGCAGCCAACAGTACGTAACGGCTAATAGCCGAAGTGCGCTTACACCTAGTTCTAGCCGACTAGAGCTAGGTGCGGCCAACAGTATGTTACGGCTAATAGCCGAAGTGCGCGTACACCTAGTTCTAGCCGGCTAGAACTAGGTGCGGCCAACAGTATGTTACGGCTAATAGCCGAAGTGCGCGTACACCTAGTTCTAGCCGGCTAGAACTAAGTGCGGCCAACAGTACGTAACGGCTAATAGCCGAAGTGCGCTTACACCTAGTTCTAGCCGGCTAGAACTAAGTGCGGCCAACAGTATGTTACGGCTAATAGCCGAAGTGCGCTTACACCTAGTTCTAGCCGGCTAGAACTAAGTGCGGCCAACAGTACGTAACGGCTAATAGCCGAAGTGCGCTTACACCTAGTTCTAGCCGGCTAGAACTAAGTGCGGCCAACAGTATGTTACGGCTAATAGCCGAAGTGCGCTTACACCTAGTTCTAGCCGGCTAAAACTAAGTGCGGCCAACAGTACGTAACGGCTAATAGCCGAAGTGCGCTTACACCTAGTTCTAGCCGGCTAGAACTAAGTGCGGCCAACAGTATTTTACGACTAATAGCCAAATTGCGGATACTCTGATATAGCTGCAGCAGCTTCTATGTAATAAAATTTATTTTGCTATCTGCTACCGTGAGTTGTGTTGAATACAGAATAAATTTCCCTAAATGATCTCAAATAAATGGCAGTACAACAATCTCTTATTAAAGCTAGGCGTCGAAGGTCCGAGGCTTTCTGTTTTTTTTTTAATTTCCATAGAAGCAACTCCAAAGAAGTTATTTCATTATGGTAGAACCATTAATAAAGGTTCAACCGTTTCCCAGATTTCGGTAAATATAAATATAAAAAACGTACGCGTCGAAAATATAATCTTCTCGCTTTTGTAACTTGGTTAAAACAAAGAGCTACCGAGCGGAATAATTATTTGTGTTCCTAAATAGAGTAATATAGCCGGCGAGACGTGAAATTTGGGCTATCGTCAACAAATGCTACCGACAACTCCGATTCCCGAGTTAGAGGAGGAAACTTTTACCGCATGTTTTCAGACAAGCGCCACCTTCATTGATATCTAACATTTTAATGTTTAAATATGTCGTCTGGTTTTTTATTGCGTATTAAGCTGCAAAGGTCTTTGCTTCTTTTAAATTATATTTAAATTAGCCATGTACGCCATATTTGTAGGCACTGCCCTTATGTCATCGCCGAAAGGGTTTTTAGGTTAAGGAATGACCCACTGCTCTGGTGATAAATGTTTTATGTGTTAATAACTACATATCCTCACGCCTATCATCGCCAGGAGAGTGGGGTAGACAGGGCCCAAAATGCAGGGAGCCAATGAAGATGTTTAAGCCAATTTAGATGGAAAATTCTAAAAGAAGTGATGGGTGGCTAGTCCATCGCCTTCTCACAAATACAGTATCCGATTATTCGTCTTTTACATGTTAGGTTAAGTCTAGACACATTCTTTTATGTTATAACTCCTTCAACATGGGGCCTATAAATCCGAGGCCATAAAAATTTATGAATCTGGGTTGGTTTTGTATTGACATTTGACTTTTCTTTACGTTATTTTTGTTAATTTATCAGTAACTATCAAATGCTGATATCTATTATCTTCTTTATATATAAAAATGAATTTCGTGACTGTGTAACTGACTCATCTATCAACGCACAGCCCAAACCTAAGCTCGACGCAGAAATCTGTGATTTGGACAGTGGCTGCCTTTTATGACGTAGCCGTAACGTAATCCACTAGGAAGGGATTTGGAAAAATTCAAGCCCTAAGAGGGTGAAGAGGGGTTTTACAGTTTGCATGAAACTTTAATTTACAGTTCGATTTCATATTTTTGTATGGTGTAACTTTTTTGTTTTACGTGGCGATTGATTCGATACTTACTGAATGTTCTGAAAAGAAAATAAATGGGTACATATTTTGCACACAAAACAACCTCTATACCCGGGGGGGGGGGCTGCATGCTCAGAAGAGAGTGTTATATAGTATTAATTTATATCAAAAATAATGATAATTAATTGTCATTTCATTAAAAAAAGTGATGCACCATGCTAGTCTTTTTATATAAATATATCTTTAGTAACAAAATGCTATCGTTATGAAAAGACATAAAGCAGTTGTTTATTGATACCCATACAAATACATAATCGCAACCGGAAGTCGAGTCCGTACTCCGTAGTCCAGTTGTGTATTGTCGCAGTTTGATGATGATGACGATGACAATAGTAAAACACGCATATTGATTAGTATTCCGTTTAATCATTAAAGTACCCGTAAACGGGGTTTATAAATTACATTTTTACGCGGTTTATTATTTTTTTGTTGATATCAAGTAGAACATTGTTGCCTATTACCTGGTTTGTTTACCTCTATCACCTCTTACTACACCTACGGGATGATATGGGGGTAGTGGATATTCTAACACCGCCACTACACGGTGAACTGTATCGCTGAGCAATTTACAAATGAAGCCGTAGGGCAGCAACTTTGCACTGCATTGCGCTATTTTCACGGCGGCATAGCATTGCCCGTGACGAGAGCCTTTTTTGTAAAGGACTCTCACAGGGATGAGATAAGGGGCCATTCATTAATTACGTAAGGATGATTTTGGCGATTTCTTACCCCACTTACCCCCATGTACCTAATATTTCTCTAACCCGCCTCCGTCTTACGTAAGATTCTATCTCATTTTTCAGAATAACTAAAACTCAGAGTTTGACGTAAATCAAAGATTTTTATTTATAAACAGATAATTTAGGTTATACTCTTATTATTTAATATGCTATTGTGATCAGAATTATTATTGAATAAAAAAATGTAATCATTCAGTGTTATTGTTGTATTGCTCGATAATAAAAGTATAATTTTTTTATATTCCAAATAATTAGAATAAGATTAATACGCGATACGAATGTACTATAATTATTATTATTAACATTTAAGATGGATAAAATGGATTCATTTAAGATTTTAAAATTTTGATGAAACTACAAAAAATTGTAAAATAAGATGTAAATCGAAGTGTACATTATAGAATGAAGAAAACTATTCGCCATCCAGAATGGAACTAGATTTCTAATATTAAATTTTGTCTTAGAAAATATTACGTAAGTATGTGTTTTACCCTCCCCCCCCCCAAGATAAGGGCATGTAGAGATTTCCCAAACCCCCCTCAGGACCCTTACGTAATTAACGAATGGCCACTAAGGCTTTTATAGTGTCTTTCGTTTAATAATGCCGAACTTACTGCTGACAATAATATTCAAGAGAGGTCCATTTTTCATGTAGTAGGCTGAACGTTTGTGTGTTAACTCGTACCTTATATCAAGTTTTAATCGAAAAAGTTTACCAATATTGACTTCGGTTTCGATAAACGCGACAAAGTTTAATTTTGTATTTATTTAAATATTTTGAATGTTTTATGTATTTTACCTTTTATCGTGTTTGATTTTGAAAAGTTAGAATTTAACATTAATGATTAATAATTTTATGGACTTAAATATTTCATTAATGTCAGCACGTTTCTCTGATAAATATTCTGTAAATGATTTATTAGTTGACGGTAATTTTGGCGTTGTTGGGCAAATTTAGGTATATAATTACATAGTAGTATTGAAATTTGCTATTGGATTTATTCATTCATTACTATATTATCAAAAATCTACTAAACATGGACCTTCTTATAGATTGTCCTATAGAGAGATATATTCCATAGTGTCCATCCATAGATCGTCAACCAAAGTTTCTTTGTCTAGTTGTTATTTGGAAAACGCTGCCTGCCATCTCCTGGTTTAAGTTCTCTGTATCGCGTCTTACGACACCCATGAAATGATGCAGGGTAATGGGTATTATTACGCTGCCACTATACGATTAGTGTATGGCTTGGGTTTTTTATATGACAAACGAGCACACAGTCCACCTCATGATAAGTGGCCCATAAACAGCTACATCTATCCTCGATTAAGGATGACAATTTAGATGCGTTGACGCTCTTGAGGACTAAGATGGACCATATGAAACACAGAAGCATTAAAAGCTGGTATTTTACACTAGTAGTCGGTGAGAGCGTGGTTCTACCCCGGTCGAGCCGACCCATTTGTGCTAAAACCATAATACATACAGCATGGCTCCACCACGTTGCAAAACACAATTTCCGATTGGACGTCTTTTTAATGTTAGGTTAAGTCTAGACACATTATTTTATGTTATAACTCCTCTAACATGGGGCATATAAATCCAACCATAAAAGGATGTTTGGGCTGATTAATTGTCATCACGACTTAATAGCGAGAATATCTCCATATTTATCTTACCTTTAAGGGTACATTTTTCGGTTTTCTCACAGTATTTCTGTGATTTCTTTGAACGTGGTAGAGCCATGTTCTATTAGTAGTATAGCTGTACCACAAATGGGTCGGCACGACCAGGGAAGAACCACGCTATCACAGAATACCAGCGTTAAATAGTTCTGCTTGTTTCGTTGTATGAACCGGAGACCCTTTTTACTGGAAACGAGGTATTCCATCTTAGTCTTCACGGGTGGCAACGCATCTGAATTTTGACTCGTAATCGAGGATAGATGTAGATATTTATGGGCCACAGCAACCTCTTACCATCAGGTTGACTGTGTGCTCGTTTGTCACCCTATCTTATAAAAAAAGATTTAAGTTATATAAAAATTTTTAGCCACTTTATTTTCTCTTTTTTCTAAAAAGGAAAAGATATAATTTACTCCTGCCTGTCTCCTAAGTTATACTTTGGGGCTAATCACTCTTTCAGAAACGATATGTGTGTCAGCTGTGGGACGTAGGTATATAGGCTATATAAATTTACTTTGCTTTTTTTCGATTTAACGCATCTTACTCAACGCACATGAAGTTAGTGCGCAATGCGGGACGAAATATCAGTTTGATAGTCCTATTCTTCTTGTGCGCTTAAAGTATTTCGTTCTACTGATTAGACTACGAAGGCCCTTATGAATATCGATAGTCGTTTATATTTTATTAAGCCCGCAACGTAAAATCGATAGAAATAAAACATACTTTGTATTTATTGAGCGTATAATTTTACGTTTGCTTCTTTTTCTGGGTACTTTCCGTTATACCAACGGTTGTTTCGTTGAAAATAAAAGTCGTAAATACGAATTAACAGCACGCGTAAAATAACCGAGTCGGACGAAATAATGTAAATTTATTAAGGCAATTGAAACAATAAACCCAGTTAAAGGAAAAGAGCATTTAGAATAAATACCCTTTTGTTTAAAAAAAAAGAAATCAATACAGTTAAACAAAGAAAGCCTATATACGCTCCATTTCGCCATCTTTCTTATTCACTTGAATGGGAAGGACAAACTGGCCTCTATTAAAGCTTGTATTTTATGCCGGTCCACCGATTGCAGCTTTACAAAGCGCAGCGCCCAGGTTCAGCCTTAATGAATACTGTTATCATTTCTGGGCCCGAGAACCGTAATATCAACTCCTTACACCTGACTGCATTTAACAAAGAGCGGCTTGAAATATCGAAGATCAAGTGCTTTCCGTTCACTGGCCTTGCATAGGGTCGTTGCATTTTTGTGTTCTCGATAGCAGATATATATCGTCAGAACATGCCCCGTGATATTAGTGGTTATAGTCAATTACCATCGTTTGCCCCCTCTTATATAAAAAAAAGAATGTGGAAATTGTTGCCAGCGATTTTTCCTTACCAATACGATTTAAGGATCTTCAAGAAAAGAGTCTAGTAGAAGAGTCAAGAAAAGAAAAGAGAAAGTAGTCTAGCGTGACGATTAAGGTAAATCCAGGGAGGCTTACTTCCAACAGTGGATTTCAAGAGGTAATCAATAAAGATACAATACACTGAATAAATATTAAAAATGTAATATTAAAAAACAAAACAAAGTGTAAAACTTAAAATGGGTCAAAACTCAGATCAACACGCACTGGCTTAATTTAACATAAGTTTTTTTTTACTTTTCTGCAAACAAAACATTAACATTTAAATCGTTTACAATATAATAAAAATAAATAAAATTGAAGTGCCTGTTTGGAATGTCAAAATAATAGCTTTTTACTGAATGCATTTTTTATAGGATATGGGTGACAACCGACCCCACAATCAACCTGATGATAAGTGGTTGCTGTGGCCCATAGACATCTACATTTAACTGTGGACTAAGATTTTTTACGTGGTAGAGTCATGCTGTAGTTATATTAGTAGTGTAGTTGTAGCACGAATGGGTCGGCTCGACCGGGGAGGGACCACACTCTCACAGAATGCCAGCGTAAAATACGCTTAACTCTGTGTTTCGTTTGGTGTGTGTAGAGATCCGGAGACCCTTTTTTACTGTAAATGAAGCATTCCATCTTGGTTCTCAGGGGTGACAACGCATCTGCCATTTCATTCGTAATCGAGGATAAATGTAGATGTCTATGGGCCACAGCAACCACTTACCATCAGGTGGACTGTGTGCTCGTTTGTCACCATATCTTACAAAAAAAACGATGGAATGTCCCGTTTCCAGTAAAAGGGTCTCCGGTTCTCTACACTCACCATCCGTGAGATCGGAGTGGGAGCACCCCAGTCGAGCCGACCCGTTCGTACTACAACCATAATATAGCTGCAGCGTGGCTCTACTAAAAAGTGAAAGTATATACTGTACTTATAAAAAAAATACATTTATTATAATTTTGTCTGTCTTTGTGCTTATAATCTTCGAAACGGCCGTGCCGATTTTGATGGGACTTTCACTGGCAGATAGCTAATGCTATAAGGAGTAATTTAACCTAATTTTAGTTTAGAAAAAGGATTAAGATTCCACGCAAAAAAATTAAAACCATAAAATCCAATTGTTATAAATTCCACGCGGATGATGTCGCGGGGAACAGCTAGTATATTCTAAAAACCACACAACGTCAAACAAAAATACAAACCTAAACGCGTTGTAAAAAAACAAATCATCGGCCCGGGGCAACACGCCGTCATGTACACACTTAAATTATAATTCTCTTACCGCGCTAAAAGCACTTATTTTGTTCAAAAGCTTTCAAATGAAGCAATAAAAATCTTTCCGACGCGCGTAATGCACGTGTTAGATAGCTTTTCATTCGACGATCGTTTGTATTTTTATTTTTGTCGTGTGGGGTTCGATTAAACCGGCGCTGTTTTAAAAAGATAAATTTTGAATTGTTACGGGAAAATTCACATAAGAGACTCTCAAAATTTATATGTTTTACTTGGCGAATTCGCTTACAATTGTGTTATTATTGTGACATTATTTATTTTAAAAGTTCATAAAACTGTTTGGAATCACTTATCTTTATGTCTGTACATATAATAATCGATTGCTCTCCGTTAGTCTCGCTAAAACTCAGAAACGGCCGATTGTGACGAATTTTTTTGTATGATGTGTTTGAATGGGTCCCTAGATGGTTTAGAACCACATTTATACTCAGTAGGTGGCGCTGTTGTTGAGATTCGTGCGAAGCCGGGTCAAATCGCTAGTAGACAATATTTTGTAAGTAACTACAGCATTAGATATTGTTTATTCACTCATATTATTGTATGATAGAAAGATCAAACATGAAAGTAGGTCGTTTATCTAATAGAACTCTATCGTACTAATTAGCCTTTCATTGATTGTAAATGGCCTAAACGTGGCGTATCAGTGAAAGAGAAAACTCAGTTTTGGAAACTTTATACAGCAATCTATCCGATTTTAATAAATGATAGATATATTTCTGGAACCAGACTGTTTTTTTTTTAATTCTTTAAAAGCTTTTTGCAGGCTCGAAAGAGTCGGTAATCCGCCACCTGGTAAGGACTTTCTCATATAATACCAGCGTAAATTAGCAGTTTCATATTTTTCGTATAACGCTTGAAATATGTACTAAACGCTACTACACCACTTGCCCTGCGCAATGCTCTCCATTAGAAGGAGAACTTAGTGTAGGTGAATCGACTCTGAAGGAATATGTATATTATTTGATTGCGTATCCACCACTACACGGCACTAAATGTACTCAAAAGAGATTAGACTAATTTAATTTCTTTTTTCAAAAAAGATAATATATTCTTAGTGATTATTATTATTAATTATTAATTCTTAGTAATATATCCTACCGTGGTGGAGCTATGCTGCAGTTATATTAGTAGCTGAATGGGTCGGTTCGACCCGGGAAGGACCACGCTCTCACGGAATACCAGCGTAAAATAGTAGCTTAATGCTGGTGTGTTTCGTATGGTGAGTGTAGAGACACGGAGACCCTTTATACTCGAAACGAGGCGTTCCATCTTAGTTCTCACGGGTGACAACGTGGAGAATATATGTAGATGTCTATGGGCCGCAGCAACCACTTACCATCAGGTGGACTGTGTGCTCGTTTGTCACCGTATCCTATAAAAAGCCCATAAAAAGCTACTCAGAACATAAGCATATCCGGTTTTAGGGAGAATTTGTCTTAATCGTCAAGCGGATTACAGACCAGACGTGTTGCACCACTGACGTTGCATCCCTTCTCATTTCTTCATCATCATCATTACAGCCCTTCACAAGTCCACTGCGGAACATAGGTCTCATCAAGGAATGCCACACAGCACGGTCCTGAGCCACCTGCATCCATCGACCTCTCGCATGTCTAACCCATGTCATTCTATCTAGTGGGGACGCCCTGCACTTCGCCTGCCGGTACGAGGCTGCCACTCGAGAACCTTTTTCCCCCATCATTTATCGGTTCTTCGAGCTATATGGGCGGCACATTGTCACTTCAGCTTACTAACTTGTTGGGCTATGTTGGTCAAAAACCCCGAGCATAGCCCTTTCCATAGCTCGCTGAGCGTCTTTGAGCTTCTTCAAAAGGTCACCACTGGCTACACGCACTCGTTCTACAATATAAGTAGTTTTGAGGTATTGAGGTATGCCTGATGAGAAGATGTATCATAATCTCCCGATCGCTGCCCAGCCGAGCACACAGTCAACCTGATGGAAAATCGATGCTGTTTCCCATAGACATCTTTATTACCTATCCTCGATTAAAAATCAAAATGAAGATGAGTAGTTACCCATGAGGACTAAGAAGGAATCCCTCTTTTCCAGAAAAAAGGGTACTCCACGGTACTCCGCACAAGTACAGGGTTACGCTACACTCACCACACGAAACACAGCAGCATTAAGCAGCTATTTTACGGTGGTACTCTGTGAGGACGTGGTCCTACCCCGATCGAGCCGACCTGTTCATGTTTCAACCATAATGTAGTTGCAGTATGTACTCTATCACGAAATAGATACATTAAACATTGAATAATTATTATTAATATTAAATAATTTTTCAATGTATACAAAGCTATTACACAGTGTAAATATAAGAAATCATTTCGGTTTACCAATCAAACAATATACATACCTCGCCAGAGGATATTTGGCAAGAAAAGTTAAATAAACCTTATACTTCAAAGTTTTCATTAAGTATCATACAGTGTATATCTTTACGGTCTTAAAAATTCTCGAGGCCTTATAAATTCCATGTTTGTTTCTTATATTTTCACTGTGTTAATAATGTTGACGCAATTAACGGTTTTTCGACAAGTAAAAACAAGGAAATAAATACACGCTGATATTGAGTGCTGTCGTTTTGATTAATATTTCCCAAGGACATTGTAATTGATAGAATTAGTCCTTGGTTTTCGGAAATTCTTTATAATAAGCATGAGAAAATTAATTATCTAAGATCTAATAGCTCTGTTTTATATTGAGTTACCTAGTGCTACAAGTAGTTCCTTTGTCCCTAAATCTAACACCAGTAATACAATTAGTAAAAGGAGTAAATACTAGAATGATAGGACCACATTACCGTCGATCCTTAAAACAACAACCCCCCCCAGTTTTGCTCCCAAAACAACCACAATCCCCCCAAAAAAAACCCCAAAAAACCAAAAAAAACCCCCCCCCCCAAAAAAAAACAAAAAACACACCCTTAAGGGTTCTCCCCCCCCCCCCTCCAAAAATCATTTTAAAGACACACCACCTAGGGCCCACACTCGATTAAAAAATGAAGCCAAAAGGAAAAAACCGCGACCCCCCACTAGCTGAAGTGACTTCTTGATAAGAGATGCAGGAAGTCAATAGATGCAGGTGGTTCAGTATAATGCTTGTTCGAGGCGGAATATGTTCAGCAGGTGACTTGTGATGGGCTGTAATGATGATGATGATTATTCCGTAGTCAGCGTATGTAATTTCAAATGACAAGTTCATCTATGAGTTGCGTGAGTAAGGTTTGCGCATCATTACCCCTCCTACTTCCGACCGCATCCCGCGCTAAGCAGCTGAACCAATTTTGGTGAAATATTTCGTGTGTGTTTAAGTGGGTCCTTGGATGTTTTTATTTTACAATTGGACTCGGTAGATGGCGCTGTGATGACCTATGCGAAGTAGGGGCGTATCACTAGTATTTAATATCAATTTTGAATAATTTTCCATAACGCGTTGCAGTTGTCATTTATCAGTCACTAATCGTTTACTATCGTCGAGTCGTCTTTGAATAATCTTTTATAATTGCTTTTCACATATTTTTATATTGTATAAGTTTGTAGTAAATACGAAATATGTAAATTTTATCTCAACACACAAAGTTGGATAAACGAGCTAACTGCCCATCTGGCGGTAAAAAGCTACTCCAACCCAAATACATATGCAACCAACTTCTAGAAGAAACGAGTATAAAAGGCAAATCTCAGGGAGCTGAGTTGAAATGCCTCACCGGCCTTATCCCAGCTCCTTAAACCCCTTAAACTCGGAAACAACAGCGGATGCATTGTTGTTTATATGCAAAAATCGGTTAAAATATGATAATATTCTTCGACCGTGTGGCGTAATCGACAGATACATAAAGCGTTTTATAAAGTTGGAACCGTGTAGTGGCGGTGTAAAAATATCGCGACACCCACGGGGATATGAGCTCGTGGGTTTCGCAAAAGGCGTCAGGGGAAGTCAAACCAGAAAATGGCAGCTGTAAGTCTTCACTATTCAAATATTCAGCCTTTGTCCTTCGTTATAAAGTAAAGGGGAAAACAACGTTACTCAATTTACTTCTATATATTTACTCGACGAGCTCTTATGAAAGTAATAACGAATGAAGTCCTTAATTACTGACTACGATAAAGCGCACGCAACGTCAATCACGCAGAGATGACATCTCACAAACGTTACAAGCACGAAATACGCGATATCACAAATGATAATTATTTCTCTTTCCTTATATACTTTGATGTATTTAACTTTTTTTTTGAGAATGTTGTTATCAATAAAATTGTAAATTGCAGTTTTAAGTGCTCATTTACCACATGCTCTACGGTGAAGAAAAACCTCTAGACAAATACCTACATAACCGAAAAATTTAAAGAAATATCGGACGTATGTTCGTTGTAAATGTGAAGTTCGAACGTGAAGTCCTTTAAACCCTCTCAGAAATGAGAAGAGGTCTGTGACAGTCTGTGGGACGTACATAGGTTTTAATGTTACTATTACTTTAAGTTGTAGGTATATAACATAATGTCCGTTACGTTAAGCATTTTGTACGATTTTCTTGTGTAAAAATTAAAATAAAACAAATGGAGTTTCACAAACCGTGAGTTTGAACTGGCGCGATTTTCACAAAAAAAACATTTTTTAAACACTGTTTTCTGTCAATGTATTAAAAAGCGTTTGCATAGTCAAAAACATGCTGTAGTGAAATATGTTTGAAAATTTATTGTACATTACGTATTTAAACTATATTATATCTTTATAACTACAGAAACAAAATCAACAAAGTCCTTTGAAAAAATCAAATATCTAAATGTTCGTTAATAAATTGCCTATCCATTAGCACGGCCATTAGTGTCAATCGTAAAATAAAATAATGCTTACTTTATGAGGAGATGCATGTTATCAATAATTATTTCGCATTTCTGTTGTTTAGTTGTAGGAATATTCATCAAGTATCTACCTTCCTTTTAAAAAAATTGGAATTGACTATTATGGAATCAAGATTATGTAGGCATTCAATACATATTTTATTAGTTGATATATCTTTTTAACAACACGTAGATAGCTCCTAAAAACCTCACAAATAACAACCAGCGCGGCATTTTGCTCATACACGCACCTTAACAGGATGGACTTTATACTTAGTCGGTTCGTAAGTTCTGTCAAAGCCTTATTATTTAAACATTTTAAATACTGGTTAGATTAACTTCACCAATTTTAAAAATATAACGTTTGCGCTTGCCGGAAACAAAAAAGACATTCATTTTCATTCATTTTCAAATATGAAGTGGTCGAAGGAAGAAGATAGAGTAGCGGTTATCGCGTTGCACCGCTGTGTTTACGTGCCAAAGAGATTTTCCATATTCTACAAAAATTGAAAATAACCCTACCATATTTGTTTATCGCACTATCAAACGATTCACTGAAGATTCAAGCTTCGAAAATCGTAAGAGCACCGGCCGACCTCGTACAGTTAGGACACCCGCGATCATCAAAGCAGTGAAGGCGCGAATCCAACGAAATCCTGTTCGTAAACAAAAAATCTTAGCTCTTCAGATGGGCCTAAGCAGAACCAAGGTCAAAAGAGTGATCAATGAAGCCCTAGGACTACGAGCTTATCGTAAGAAGACCGGACATTTTATGAACGAGCGTTTGAAAAAAATAGGCTGGATAGATCCTGGTACGCGGGAAAAAATACCGCGAAATTTTCTTTACGGATAACAAAATTTTTAAGGTGTATGTCCAAAGCAGTGAAGAAGCCAGCACGCTTATTTTAACGAGCACATTATCCTTCGTCACTCATGGTTTGGCTTGAAGCTTAACTGAGGTGTTTTTCTGTGAAAAAGTTTAAAACCAGTGCCGAGATGTACCAAAATACTGTCCTAACAAACATAGTGGAACCTCTTTCTCAAACAATGTTCTAAAACAGACCTTGGATATTCCATTAGTACTCTGCACCAGCTCATAGGGCACGAAGCACGCAAAACTGGTTGATCGCCCATGGAATTGACTTTATCGGACATAAAGACTGGCCCTCTTCTTGTCCAGATTTAAACCCATTGGATTATAAGATATAGCAACATTTGGAGGAGAAAGTCTGCGCTAAACCTCATCAGAATTTGGAATCTCTCCGAGCATCTTTGGCTAAAGCAGCGGCAGAAATAGATATGAGTGTGGTGCGTGCTGCGATTGATGATTAGTCGCGTCGATTAAGGGCATGTATTCAAAATAGGGGAGGGCATTTTGAATAATGTAAATAAAATTGTATTCTAAATTAAATTACCTTATATTTCATATATAATTTCTATATAATTATCAAAAAGTGTATCATTAATTTTATAAAAAGATTTTGACAGAACTTATGACCTAAGTATTTTAGAGTTAAGTTTAGAATAAGAGCAATATAATTAATAAGCCTATAATATACAGCCTATAATAATTAGAATAAATAACAAGAGAAACACGCCTTTTCCACAAAAAAGTTATAAAATATTATTTGTATATCGTGCTTTTAAAAAAAAACCAGTCATCAACATCCTCAAAAAATCATACCTCAAGTTCCAATAATGCTAGGTATTGCCCCTGGCTCCTTCAAAATACTCTTTCCGGAGGCCACCCTCCTACCCCATCCCAGGTCAAATCCAGGGGCAACCCAAACTGGAAAGATGTAGTGTAAGGGACATGAGAGAGTATCCCAAAATAGTAAAGCAGTCCAAAAGGCTGACCCCACCACCTAACACATAGCCAGAAGAGAGAGAGCTTTTAAAAAAAAGTCCCGCTGGGTTTCTTGCTGGTTCTTCCTAGTACAGAGGTTTTTTTCCGAACTTGTGGTAAAAGTAAGAAATTACTTTCAGTAAGTTTTATATATTATAATCTATATTGAATAAAAATGATTCTATTCTATTATCATTGACACCTTTCCTATTTTACAGACGATTGGAGTAACAGTCAGTCTAGCATTTTAAAAAGTACCACATTTTAAGTGCTCTGTTTGCCTTTCTTGTTTAAGATTTGGTATGATAGAGACATGTGCTGGAATTTTATTTAAGCGATTTTTACAACATACTTCGTATTGGTTAGGGTGATTGATGTGAATTAACTATTCTAAATTGACAAAAGGTCTAAAAGTTGACGTTACATGATAGTACTGTAGCTACCTGCAACCAGCTTATAACGACTAGGACCACAGATGCGGTGCTACCCATGGTGACTAAGATGGCATTACTCAACCTGTTACTATAATGGCTCTCTTGCGGAAGTAACTAGGAGAACCTTATCGTAAATTGTTCAGTTATTACACAGATAACGAAACCACTAGCAAGGAAGTTAGAGATCACGAACATGTTTAATTAAATGTTGTAGTATTCATCGCACGTAAGAACATCAAATTTATGACGTCACATTTCAAGATACAACAGTATTTGTGTAATAAGACTCTCTATCTGTATTGCGTAAGCCAGTGTGTTTTAAATTTGAGTATTTTCATTGCGTATAAGATCATGTAAGTTTATTCATCTATCGTTGCATGCCACTTTTTATGTTAAAAATATATTTAGTACATAATAGTAATTTATTGCAATAGCATTTGCATGTTAGTACGGTGGAGAATGGTCAGTGCAAGTTGAGCTACATTTTATTTCATTATTTTTTTATAATGCAGTCTATCAAAAGTCCGCTGTTAAACATTATCCTCCATCATACCTTGCTTCATACGAAGATATGTGTAGTTGGCACGCTTGGCATCCGGGCCGGCCGACGGTACGATATTGGATAGTCCAAATTCAGCAAACAATCGATGCTCATAGGTACTCTCTCTTTTGGCTTAAAATTTGAGCTCATATGCACTTATGATATACCGTTACGCTTAACTTCATTCATACTTGTTAACACAGTAACACCATGAGTTTGAATCAAGATACCAAAAGTACGAGAGTAAGAGAAATATTTAGCTAGGCTAATCTGGTCCCCCCTCCCTCTTCCCCGGACGAGTTGCAGTAGTTGTCGTTTCAATTCAAATTATTATTATTTTAGCTTCATAAATTATTGTACGTCTAGGATTTTATTTATTTTTTATGTGGTAAAACAATGCTGTAGCTATATTATGGCTGTAGCAAGAATTGGTCGGCTCAACCGTGGTAGGACCAGGCTTTCACAGAAAATCAGCGTAAAATCCCGTTCACTCATGCTGCTGTGTTTTGTATGGTGAGTTAACGGGTGACCCTTTTTATTGGAAACGAGGCACTCCATCTTGTCCTCAGGGGCGTGGCGACGCATTTACATTTTAATTTTTAATCGAGAATATACTCGTATGTAGATGTCTATTGACCACAGCATCCACTTACCATCAGGTGGAATGTTTATTCTACCGTTACCCTTATTCTATAAAAACTTTCCCTCGTTTTGTCGTATTATACGACTCGTATTTTCAAACAAACATTTGCCTAATACAACGCCAAAATGTTTATAAGAGCATATTAGAGTTAACGCCACGAGATACGACAATGATATGAACTCAAAACAACTTTTGTCACACGAACAATTTCAAAGGCGGCTCAAAGTTTTATAATTAACACGCATCAATTCATTAACTTTACAACAAACTGCCATAAAACTAAGAGCATCGCACAACATTACGGGACTTGATATCGTGAGATATTGATTTAATTAAGGTTCGTTACAGGCACGGACATTGACCTAATATATTTCATCATTATATATAGATCATTTTAGATTTTCTTTATAGTATTAGGGTGACAAACGTGCATACACTCTACCTGATGGTATGTGGATGCTGTGGCCCATAGATATCTACATTTATCCTCGATTAAGAATCAAAATGCAAATACGTTGTCAAAACCCCGAGAACTAAGATGGCATGCCTGGTTTAAAGTAAAATGGGGTCTCCGGTTTTGTACAATCATCATACGGAACACAGCAGCATCAGACTTCTATTTTACGCAGGTATTTTGTGAGAGTGTGGTTCTTCCCTGGTCCATTCGTGCTACAACCGTAATATAGCTGCAGCATAGCTCTACCACATATATATAGCTATACATCTATGTCACTGGTGAAAAAAATATTCATTTTACTTTGTAGTTGATTATAATAATGCGTAACTTACTGGTCTGGGCACCTGACTGTGCCGGTCCTTGTTTGAATCGCAGCTGAAGCCAGATGTAATGCAATTTTTTTTATTATACATCCAATTTTGATTTTTACCCGTATAACCAATGCTTTTTTTATAGAAGGAATAATTACAAACGAGCACACAGTCTACCTCCATCCTAGGTATGTATGTCATATATATAAATGCTGAACGTTTTACACGTGTTAGTAAAACAATAGAACTATTACAAATATTGTATACATTATATATGAAATATGTTTTAAAAAAATCCCGCAGTTTCTTGCTGGTTCTTCCAAGGACAGAGTTATTTTCCGAACCAGTGGTAAATAAAAAATGACTTTCAATAAGTATGTATTATGTAATAATCTATATTGAATAAAAATTATTCTATTCTATTCTACAATTGACTTTTAAATGCTTTTAATGTAGTCGGTCATAATATCCTTCTTGTAATCCTTACCTGTCTTTTTATTGATTTACAACGTCTTTTCTGGAGTGATTCTCGTCTTATTTTCGCTGGCGTCAGCATTCCGTACTCAACGCAAATTAATTCACAGTAAGTCGACCTTGTTTCTAGCTTACCGCAAGGCGGTATAGTTTCCCCACTAGCATTTTCAGTTTTCATTAACTCTATCTAGCACATTCAATATTGATTGTTCGTACCATCAATATGCCGATATATTTGTAATCACTAATACTGTAAGTAGAAAGGTCGTTAGACACTTATTTCATTAGGTTTATCATATTTATGCCTGTTTCTTAAAGCTAAGCCAGCCGCTTCTTATTTTTATCACGGTTATTTCCCATTCTAATTTTACGTCGTACTGTTGCGTAATGTATATTCTGATCGTAAGCGACACAACTTCTCCCTTCAAAAGCCTAAGCGATACTAACGGAGCGATAGTTTAGGTAATTTCTTTTTACAGTGAAAATAATGGTATTTTAAAAAAAGTAAATAACATAAGCACTGCTTTATAGTTAGTTCAGTTAGTATGCAAAGTTTCATGATCTTATTTAAAGTATTTTATGAATAACAGCGGTTTATTGTTTATTTTGGAGGTAACTTTGGATTTTGTTTCTATCGAGAAAATTTTACGAAATCGTGTTTTCGTCTAACATAATCACTAACTATAATCCTCAACTTTACCATATATTTATTTCAAAATTAATGCTGCAATATTTTAGGCATAACGAAGGATCTTGCTAAGTCATTTGACATTATATTTCCCCTTAACGTTCACATTACCGCTTAAAATTGTTTCTTCTCTTTAAGACTTATGCTTGTACAGTTATTCATAAGTACTACCGATTACTAATTATGCAGACGTGCTACCCAGATTTAAACCAAAATCTTACAAGCGAAAGGGCATTGTTAGTAATTGCGTCAGATATTTTTTTATTTTTTGTAATATGTCTCTATATCGCTCTCCTCTTAAAGAGCACTATAAAACAGAGGTGTATATTATTTTTCTTGTTCATTTCTCTATTTAAAACTGAAATTTTAAAATTATTTAAAAGAAGTTACACAAATGGTAAATACTTTACCGATCAGGGTACACTTCTCTGGATATCCTGTCCGAAGACATCAGAAAACCTATTAAGACTGCTTTTTAAAGATTACTTCATTTTAAAGATGTGAGTTGAAATGTACTATGTGTATCTATTGGTTACTTTTGTCATATGTTTATGTATACATAATTCTACATTATGTAACGTTACTTTTACATATCTTTTTTGGATTGGTATAGAATTCCAGAATACATTAAGTGATTTTGTTATGGTGATAATACAATAACTGTGACATTATTACGTGGTAGATCCATGCTGCAGATATATTATGATTGTAGCACAAATAGGTCGGCTCGACCGGGGAAGAACCACGCTCTCACAATACCAACGTGAAATAGCAGCATAATGCTGCTGTGTAGAAATAGGATCTCGGGCCGTATATGCTCCTGTTACTGTGTACGACTATGGCTTAGCAAATGTGTATAAAATGTTTGTAACACTAGTACTATTACTGTTTTAATCTCGGCTGTAAAGATAACTCTCTACTTCGCTACGCTCGCGTATTATCATTATAGTAACAAATCACTTTAATGGTCTGCGAATAAAGTAGGCTGAGCTCAAGTTGTAACCGTGAACCTACTCTAACGATTTTTTTATATAATAATGTAACAAACGAGCACACAGTCCAACTGATGTTAAGTGTACGCTGTGGCCCGTCGATATCTACATCCTTCCTTCAATATGAATCAAAATACAGATGCATTGTCACTCCTGAAGACCAAAATGGAATGCCTTGATTTCAGTAAAAGGGGTCTCTGCTTTTCTACCTCTCACCATACGAAGCACAGGTAGTATTAAGCTGCTATTTTACGCTGGTATTCTGTGAGAGCGTGGTCCTTACCCGATCCGGTCGACCTATTCGTGCTACATACCAATATAATTTAGCTATCGTTCTACTACGTAAAAAAAATTTAAAACCGTTTTATTTATTTTATAGGCAATCGTATAGAATATATGGTATTAAAAGCAATTTTTGGTGATTGTTATTAGCATAGTAACCATGTGACGGTGTAAGAATATCCCTTGCCCCGTATCGTCCCGTGGGTGTCGTAAGAAGCGACAGAAAAATAATGAAACAGGAGATGAGCAGCAGCATCTGCCTGATAACAATTCAAAATAATAAATAACTGTGGTAGCCAACACGCGTGGCAACAATAGCAAAATTCCCTTGAGGCAATCTATGGGGGAGGCTAATCTTCAGAAGTGCACTTTTATGGGCTGTAATGGATATACTTAGCATAGTATTCTGTAATGGTAAACTGCACAAGACTGCGCCGGGGATGAGCGCTCGCGTTACATGTCATAATACATGAGCAAGCCGAGTTCTCTAACCGCCGGCACCCATTAAATTGTTAATTGCGCATAAAAGTGCCGATTTAATACGATCTAATACGATGAGTAAGAATTGAAATATTGTGTGACACGTAGGTAAAAAATAAAATAAAATACGAAAAAGTGAGGGTAGAAATCTAAACTTCCACTCGTTCTGGCGGTCAACAATAAAACGAGTCAATCGGTGTCGTAATTCTGTCCGTCGTGATAATTCTTTAAGTACAAGCGAAGAGAGTCGTGTTGCGGAAACGCTTTTTACTGCCAACAAGGCATTTCATCTTGGTCCTCAAGAGCGACGCATCTGCATTTTGATAGTTAATCGATGATAGATGTAAGTATCTATAGACTACGGTCTCCACTTACTATCAGGCGGATTGTATTCTCACTGTCACTTGCCTGTTAGATTAAAAGATTAAAAGGAAGAAAGATTTATTTTTCTTCTACCTTTTCATTAAATAAATTGGAAGGTTTGTATAATTATGTTTACTCTCTTCTACTAATACAACTTTACAATATGTGGCACATTTTACATGCAGCTCAGACAAAAGTACATGAAGCTTTCGCGGAGAGCATGGCCATACATAATATGCATTCATATTTTTAATTTGTTGCAATGCAACTCTTTTTGTATTTGGCACGTTGTCGTTCGCCGCCTCCTGAATATATGCATACTATGTTGTAATATTTTTTAAATAAAGTCATTCGTACGTTAAATAAAGTCATCAGTATGAAACGGAATTTTCTATAACAATTCGATAGTTGATGCCGTGTAGTGGCGGTTAAGAATATCCACTACCCCATATCTTTCCGTGGGTGTCGTAAAAGGCGACAGAGGGAGACAGGCGGGAGATGGGCAGCAGCATCTTCGTGATAACAGCAACTGTACGACAAAAAAAACTGCGGTTGCCAACCCGCTCGCCAAGCGTGGCAACTGTGGCAGTATACCCCCCATGAACAATTACACAAATAGGACGGCCCCCAGTCCCCGGCGGCCCCGCTATTCCTGGCTACGGTGGCGACCATGGTAACGACGGGGCAGGGGGTGCTAAGAATCTCCGGTGGAGGTTCGGTTGCCACCTACGACGACTCGACCTGGCAACATTTAACGCACGCACCCTGAGGACTGACGAGAAGATCCTGGAGCTGAAAGAAGAGATAGACAAGTTGTGCTGGAGTATTATAGGATTATCCGAGGTCCGAAGAGAGGGGGAGGACACGGTGATTCACACCGAGGGCACCTCTTCCCAAGGAGGACTCACAATCTCGCGATGATAACAAACCCCAAATCCAGCCATCATTCCCCAAAACCCACTACACAACTCAACACTGGCACAAGAGAAAACGTGAGCTGAAGTTAGGGAAATTTGGAGTGGGGCAACGGAACCGAAGGGGCCAGCAGCTGGCCGACTTTATGGAGAAAGAGAGACTCTTTATGATGAACTCTTTCTTCCACAAGCGGCCCCACAGGAAATGGACCTGGTCGAGCCCCGACGGTTCGACAAAAAAATGAGATTGACTTCATTATGACGACCAGACGCCAACTGTTCAGTGATGTCTCAGTGATCGCAGGGGTGAAAACTGGCAGCGGTCACAGAATGGTTAGAGGCACACTGAACCTAAACGTTAAGTTGGAGAGGTCTCGTCTAATGAAGTCAACGCTCCGTCTCCCTCGTGCTCTAATCCAGAATCCCGAAAGCTTTCAGCTCGAGTTACGTAACCACTTTCAGTGCCTACAAGATTGCAATGCAGTGGACACAGCTAAGTTCTGCAAGACCCGCCGTAGAAGAACACAAAAACTCTCCGATCACACTCTTAATCTCATGGTTGTTCGGGAGATGAGGCTGCAATCGTCAACAGATTTGACAGCATACAGGCAACTGAACAGACAGATCTCCAAATGCATGCGGCGAGACTTACGCAACTTTAATACTGCTCGTATTAAAGAAGCGCTCGAGCGGAACCAGGGCTCCAAAGTCTTTGCCAGAGATCTGTCTGCCAGTAGCAAAGAGCCAACTGTCAAAGCTGAAGACTGAGTGTGGCAGCATCGTTTCCGGGACACCTGAGATTTTGAGTGAGATTGAGAGGTTCTATGGGCAGCTGTACACATCATCGTTGGAGCCACACGCAAGTGTGAGTAACGATTCAAGAGCAAGTCTTATCCGACACTATTCCGATGATATCCCGGACGTCAATCTGAGCGAGATTAGAATGGCTCTCCAGTACCTTAAAAACGGCAGGGCCCCAGGCGAGGATGGAGTTACAGCGGAGCTTCTGAAAGCGGATAGAACACCGGTACTTGAAGTCTTTCAGAAGCTCTTCATCCGTCCTCCATGGTAGCACTACTCCAGAGGCGTGGAGCAGAAGTGCGGTAGTCTTGTTCTTTAAGAAAGGCGACAACGCTCTCTTGAAGAACTACAGACCGATTTCCCTTCTGAGCCGCGTCTACGTGCTGTTTTCGAGAGTCATTACGAATCGTCTCACACGCAGACTCGACGACTTCCAGCCTCCCGAACAAGCCGGTTTCCGAAAAGGCTTCAGTACCATAGACCACATACATACCCTGCGGCAGATTGTATAGAAGACTGAAGAGTACAATCTGCCACTTTGCCTGGCGTATGTGGACTATGAGAAAGCCTTTGATTCCGTCGAAATTTGGGCGGTGCTACAGTCCCTTCAGCGGTGTCAAGTTGACTGTCGGTATATCGAAGTGCTGAAGTGTTTGTACAGTAGGGCTACGATGGCTATCCGAGTACAGAACCAGAGTTCGAAACCTATCCAACTGCAGAGAGGTGTAAGACAGGGTGACGTTATATCCCTGAAACTCTTCACCGCTGCATTGGAAAACGTTTTCAAGCTACTGGACTGAAAAGGATACGGTATTAACATCAATGGCGAGTACATCACTCACCTTCGATTTGCCGACGATATAGTCCTTATGGCAGAATCGCTGGAGGACTTAAGCACTATGCTCAACGACCTCAATAGTGCCTCCCAACGGATAGGTCTTAAGATGAACATGGACAAAACAAAGATTATTTTAATGTCCATGTCACACCTATGCCGGTAGTTGTTGGGAGCACTATGCTCGAAGTTGTTGACGAGTACGTTTACCTGGGACAAATAGTCCGACTAGGTAAGTCCAACTTTGACCGAGAGGTCAATCGACGGATTCAACTCGGCTGGGCAGCGTTCGGGAAATACGACATATCTTCTCGTCAGATATACCTCAATCTCTAAAAACTAGATTGTACAACCAGTGCGTGTTGCCAGTGATGACTTACGGATCTGAGACGTGGTCCTTCACTTCTGGCCGTATGAGGACGGTCAAGGTCGCTCAGCGAGCTATGGAGAGGGCTATGCTCGGAGTTTTTCTGCGTGATAGACTCAGAAATGAGGATATCCGCAGTAAAACCAGAGTGACCGACATAGCGCCCAACGGATTAATAACCTGAAGTGGCAATGGGCCGGCCATATAGCTCGAAGAACCGATAACCGATGGGGAAGAAAGGCTCTCGAGTGGCAGTCTGGTACCGGTAGGCGTAATGTACCCCCAGGGCGACCCCCCACTAGATGGAGTGACGACCTGGTAAGACATGCAGGAAGTCGATGGATGCAGGTGGCTCAGGACCGTGCTTTGTGGCATTACTTGGGGAAGGCCTACGTTCAGCAGTGGACTTGTGAAGGGCTGTAATGATGATGATGATAATGATGATTCGATAGTATGTTTTTGTATGAATTTTAGCCGATATCTTGGTCAACTGTGAACCGATTTTGATGTAAATTTTTTTTAATTAAATAGGTATATGTGGGGGTATAGGTATGATGTGGGGGTTTTCCTCTAAATGTTAATGACGTCCTAGGCTAGACTAATTCAAGAAGCATTAACTGCCAAGTACCTATACCTTATTCCAAGTTATAAATGTACCTTTTTTTATAGAAGAGGGGGGCAAACGAGCATGTGGCTCACCTGATGTTAAGTGACTACTGCCGCCCATGATCAACCGCAACACCAGGGGAATTGCAGGTGCGTTGCCGGCTCTTTAGAAAGGAGTAAGCTATTTTCTTGAAGGTCCCCAAGTCGTATCGGTCCGGAAAAATCGCCGGTGGTAAACTATTCCACAGAGAGGTTGTACTTGGAAGAAAACTCCTTTTGAAACGTACTGTGGTGGACCGCCAAGCATCCAGATGGTGTGGATGGTATCGGGACGTTTGCCGCGTAGTGCGTTCACGAAATTTGGCGGCTGGGATTAATCCGAACAATTCCTCAGAGCACTCTCCATGGTATATGCGAAATAAAATGCAGAGATGCAACATCTCTTCGCAGTGCCAGTGAATCGAGCCGATCGGAAAACACTCGGTCGTCGACGATTCGAGCCGCTCTGCGCTGGATGCGGTCAAGTGGAAGGAGCTGGTACTGGGGAGCCCCAGCCCAGAGATGGGAACAGTATTCCATGTGCGGCCGAACCTACGCCTTGTAAAGTTGCAGGTGGTGTGCCGGCATGAAATACAGTCCCGCTCTGCTGAGCACGCCAAGCTTTTTAGAGGCCAATTTTGCCTTCTCTTCCAAGTGACCATGAAACTGCACGTCACTCGATATGTCAACGCCGAGGATTCCTATAGGCTGAGGCAACAAGGGGAGTGCCTTGAAACTGAGGAGATACTTTAGGGGGTTCTTCTGGGGGTTAAATTGAACTAGATTTAGTCGCCCCCAATCAGAGACTCTGTTCAGCAAGGACTCGACTTCAGACACAAGTATATCCCGGCACTCGGAGACGTTTTCCCGAGAAATATTGGCTCGGCCGGTGTAAAGAGCATCACCAGTGCTGTCATCCGCATAGCAATCAGTGTTACGGGTTTGCAACATATCATTGATATGCAGAAGAAACAGCGTTGGTGATAGCACGCAGCCTTGTGGAACACCAGCATTAATAGGCTTGCAATCGGAGCTTGCACCGTCTACAACGACCTTGATGCACCGATCTATAAGAAAGCTGGTGATCCAATCGCACAATTTCTCGGGAAGCCCATAGGAAGGGAGCTTTGAAAGAAGCGCTTTGTGCCAAACCCGATCGAAGGCCTTCGCAATGTCCAAACTAACGGCCAATGCCTCCCCCTTTGACTCTACTGCCTCCGCCCATCTGTGAGTTAGATAGACCAGAAGATCACCAGCTGACCGACCACGGCGAAAACCGTATTGGCGGTCACTGATCAGCTGGTGATCCTCAAGGTACCTCATGAGCTGGCAGTTTACAATGGACTTTATTGTTTTGGAGAACAAGGAGGTGATGGCGATAGGCCGGTAGTTGGAGGGGTCTGAGCGGTCGCCTTTTTTTAGGGATCGGGTGGACGAAAGCCGTCTTCCATGATTTTGGGACTACGCCTAGGGAGTAGGAGCACCGGAAAAGATGCGTTAAAACCGGTGCCAACCCTGTAGCACACGTCCTCAGCACAATTGGGGAGATGTCCAGTGTGAACTGCACTTCCAGCATGGAGCACTCACAACGCGGGATGGTCGGCGGCGTACTCCCCCCGTCATCGAGAGTCGAGTTGGACGCAAAGAAAAAGCCCAGAAGATCGGCTTTCTCCTTTGCGGTATGGGCCAGTGAGTCGTCCTCCTTGTGCAGAGATGGAATAGATATTTTTCACCTTTTCCTTCTGTAATGTTTCAATAACAGTTTATCACTTGATGACACCAGTATCTTAAATACACCTATTTACATAAAACTACAAGAAGTATAGTAGTCAACATAATTATCGTAAAAGTACCCTTTTATTAATTTCATTAGAAATTGAAGAACATGAGATAATATTAGAGATTAAGGCTAGTTTTAACCGAATTCAAAAAACGATAAGGTTGTATTTGTTACTTATTATGCTTTTTAACGTATGTTAACCGATATCTCGCAAACGGTTGAATTTATTTAAATGATTCCTATTTATTAAATATGCTTATATACTTGAGAGGTCGTCCGATAAAAGCTCAAAGTAAAAATCTATCCCTGAGGTTGTAAAAACATAAAATGAAGATTAAAATGTACCCATCTAATCGACTTTCTATTTCTTACCTTGAACTTGTCAACTCGACTTTGGGACCTCTGAAAAGGGAATAAATAAAAAATTAAAAAGGTCCACATCCAAAATTTTATAATGGGCTTTATAATTATGTAATTCTTCGGTACGTTATGTCTTAGCACTCTACTACAGAAATTATTATGTGGAAATTAATATAATTTCCATTTTAGCTTAATTTTTGAAGTGGGTTCTACTTTTTATTTTAAAAATTATTTATAATTACGACACATTCTACAGTTTACATTTAAGATATTTAGCACGTCCTAATTTTTTTGAGATAGATTTTTTTGAGAATTTTACTGGCATAATTGAAAAAAATAAAACGGGTATTGACTTTCATTCCTAGCCTAGCCATAACCTTAAATCTGTCACCCAATCTATAATCTCATAGCCTCACCACGTCACTGGTTAGAATATCTAAATTGCTACTGTCATTTGTTTTCGTGGTCACAAACGGTAACATATAATTAGATCGAGTATGTATCTAATTTCTCGTTATAATTAATTCTATAAGTTGGCATTGCGTTCCAGAGTCTATGTAGAGTAATGCAGACGCTACTTATGTTTTCTTTAGGACAGCAAGCAGCAAATGGGCTTGGAACGACGCCATTAGCGAACATGTTTTAGATTCTTGCAGGAGGTAATTGTATAACAAGCTTTTGCTACAATGTTATAGGATTCGTTGTTTGAACTAATTTATGAATACACGAGGACTATCTAGACCAAACTGTTCCCACTCGGTAATTAATTTTATAATTTAACCATACGAGTAGTTGAAGTTAGTGTGAATGTTTTATGTTGTGTCAGTAAATCGTTTATAAGGATGCCTTTAAGGCGATTTTATAGCACTAATATTTAGGTTTGGTCTTTAGTTATTGTTTATAAAGCCTACCAAAAGTCCACAAGTGAACATAGGCCCCCGCCATAGATTGCCTCATAGTTTAGTAGGTGGATTTGCGACTGCATTTTTAAGTATAATTTTGAGTTTTCATTAAGAAGGTTTGTTTTTCTCTGTATGATATTGGGCAGTGGATATTCATACACCGCCACTACACGGTCAACGACTACGGATTCTTGAGTGGCCGTGGTAGCGATGCCACCAATATTTGTAGTTTTCGGCTTTGCCGGTAAAAGAGTTAATATCTGAAAGGGCACCAAGCTCCATGGCACTTGGTTAAATCATAGGATCTATCGATATAAATATATAACGTTCTTGAAACGTCGTCTGTGTGGTGTGTGATGAAAACCAGAAGCTACTACCGGGGCATTCCATCCTATTCCTCAAGTGTGACAGAATAAACTGCATTTTGATACTTGCTCGAGGTTACCATTACTCTTAGGTGGAATGTGTGCTTGTTTGTCACACTTGTTCAATAAAAAAAAAATAACCCCAGAATGAGTAGAGTTCTTGGATCTAGTCTTGGAGAGAGTTTTACTACTTATATTGTATGCACGTTTCTCGAACTTACTTCTATAAGGAAATGGTTTCACTACCTACTTATTCCAATGAATAGTCTAACTGTTAAAAATATTTAAGAAAGTAACAAAACATGAAGTGTCATTTTAACCCCTAGACTAAAAAAACGGAATACAACCAGTTCGTAGCATGTTAACAAAATCCGCATATTTTACAGTGCCTGTATTCAAGAAGCGACAAACTGCCTTGGAGCGTTGCCACTTGCAAACACATTAGCATAATGCATTAAGATAGTTCCAGGGAAACCTTTTCTTTCGCAGTTTAACGGCTACGGAGACTTCTTTGTGTCGCATCCTTTTATTTTTGCTGCTTAGCATAAGTTCGTGCTAGTGGTATGAAACTCTCTAAATAAAAGATTCTACGTGGAGTTGGAAAGATGTTATAATTTCGTCAAAAAAATGTTTAACTGCCTCGTTGGACTAGTGAGCGATTCCTGATCATGAGGCCCCGGGTTCAAATCCCGGGTCGGGTCAACAAGTTATTGGGTTTTTATGTAAAGAAATTCTCAGTAGCAGTCCAGAGCCAGGTAGTTGGCGAGGTTGCTCTCCATCCCTGAGGTTGTAAAAACATAGAATGAAGATTAAAATGTACCCATTTAATCGACTTTCTATTTCTTACCTTGAACTTGTCAACTCGACTTTGGGACCTCTGAAAATGGAATAAATAAAAAATTAAAAAGGTCCACATAATGGGCTTTATAATTATGTAATTCTTCGATACGTTATGTCCTAGCACTCTACTACAGAAATTATTATGTAGAAATTATATTATTTTAGCTTAATTTTTGAAGTGGGTTCTACTTTTTATTTGAAAAATTATTTATAATTACGACACATTCTACAGTTTACTTTTAAGATATTTAGCACGTCCTAATTTATTATACTTTCACGGACAGATATAAAAAGTATTACTCGCTTAGCTCATTAAATTGCCTGTCGTTTGTTACCCTAAATGACATTCATAAAATAACATTACTGTCCTTTATTCTTTAATTAAAGGGGAAGGGTTCCATGCAGTTAATTTGTATAAACGTCTTAAATGTCAAAAGAAATAACTTTTTCCTTAATTTTACTTTTGCGTAAAATTGTATTAATTAATTTTACGTAGAGATTTTATAATTCCTTTCAGCTCAAGTTAGCGTCTTGCTGAAGATTTCATTTGCTTCTCAAGCGTGATTATTACCTAAGTTGTGACGTTTGGAATGGAAATTGGCGGCCAGGTAAGCTTAGATCGTCATAATATGTATAAAATATTCCCTTTAAAGTACCTTTCGCCTAACCATAGTATATGAAAAGATGACTATTCTTACGCCGCTCTCACATGGGCATTGTTCATTTCTTACAAAATTTTACTGTACTGTCTACACTAAACTAAAAGATAAATTACATAAAATATTCTGAAATTATTAAATTAACTGTCCGAACTAATCTTCAATTGGCTGAAGCGATTATAATGAAACTTTACTAGCAGACATAAGACAATGTTAGAATGTTAGAAGTCGAGTGGGCCTGATGGAGTCTTGTGCTGAAAACGTGTGCTCCGGAGTTGGCACCGGTTTTAACACGTCTTTTCCGGTGCTCCTACTCCTAAGGCGTAGTCCCGAATGCTTGGATGACAGCTTTGGTCCACCCGATCCCTACAAAAGGCGATCGCACAGACCCGCCCAACTACGGGCTTATCGCCATAACTTCCTTGTTCTCCAAAATAATGGAGTCTATTGCAAACTGCCAGCTCATGAGGTACATTGAGAATCACCAGCTTATCAGTGACCGCCAATACGGTTTCCGTCGTGGTCGATCAGCTGGTGATCTTGTAGTCTACCTTACTCATAGATGGGCGTAAGCAGTAGAGTCCAAGGAGGAGGCATTGGCCGTTAGTTTGGACGTAGCGAAGGGTCTGGCACAAAGCGCTTCTTTCAAAGCTCTTCCTATGGGTATCCCGAGAAATTGTGCGATCGGATCACAAGTTTTATTGCTAATCGGAGCATCATGGTCGTGGTAGACGGTGCATGCTCTGATTACAAGCCTATTAACGCTGGTGTTCCACAAGGCTGCGTGCTATCACCAACGCTATTTCTTCTGCATATCAATGATATGTTGCAAACTGATAACATTTATTTCTATGCAGACGACAGCACTAGTGATATACCGGCTGTGCCAATATTTCTCGGGAAATCGTCGCCGAGTACCGGGACAAACTTGTGTCTAAAGTCGAGTCTTTGCTTAACAAAGTCTCTGATTTGGGGCGACTTAATCTAGTGCAATTCAATCACCAAAAGACACAAGTTTGTGCGTTAACCGCTAAAAAGATCCCCTTTGTCGAATCTTCTCAGTTTGAAGGCACTCCCCTTGCTGAATCAGCTAGCCTTAGAATCCTTGGCGTCGACATATCGAATAGCGTGCAGTTTCGTGGTCACTTGGAGGGGAAGGTCAAATTGGCCTCTAAGAAGCTTGGCGTGCTCAGCAAAGCAAGACAGTATTTCATGCCGGCACATCGCTTGCAACTTTACAAAGCGCAAGTTTGGTCTCACATGGAATACTGTTCTCATCTCTGGGACGGGGCACCCCAGTGCCAGCTCCTTCCACTTGACCGCACCCAAGGCAGAGCGATTCGAATCGTCAATTCACTGGCGCTGCGTGGAGATGTTGCTTCCCTTTGCGTGTTCTATCGTATCTACATAAACATAAACACTCACGCCTGTCACCCAGAGGGGTAGGCAGAGACTACAGACTTCCATTTGGCATGATCGTGACACACCTCTCTCGCCTCCTTCACATCCATACATCTACGCATGCATGCTCGTCGGTTAAGGGTACTCCTAATTTGGCCCGTTTTCAATAAATCGCCAATTTGGTCGATAAATTTTCGCCTAGGACGTCCCTTTCCGACTGCCATTCACTTCTGCAACATAAATTTTCTTTGTCACTCTTTCCTCATCCATTCTTTCCACATGACCAAACCACCGAAGCATTCCTTTCTTAATCCTGGTCACAACATCATCTTGCAAACCACACTCTTCTCTTATCACACAATTTTTCACCCTGTCATTCAGATTCAGCCCTAACATACTCCTTAACGACCGCATTTCTACTGCATTTATTCTACTCTCGTGCTTCTTCTGCCACACCCAACTTTCACTACCATACGTTAAAGTAGGGACCAACACAGCATTGTGAATTGCCATACGTGCCTTTTTTGACACATTTTGACTCTTCACAATAGAGTGCAGGGCCCCATTTACTCTGTTTCCTGCGTTCACTCGTCGTTCTATATCCTTATCATATCTCCCATCCCTGCTAAATACGCAACCCAAATATACAAACTCATCTACTTGCTCGATCAACTCCCCTTCTATTCTTATTCCACATATCGTTTTACTTTCATCTCTTTCAAAAACCATAATTTTCGTCTTACTTGCGTTCACTTTCATTCCCCTCTCTTTTCTCAGTTCATTAATGTAACCATCATTTGCAACTCAGACGCCGATGACGCAAATATGACTTGATCATCGGCATACAAAAGGCATTTGACGGTTAACTCGCCCGTTCTTAACCCACATTCTTTATCTTTCAAAGTTTGCAAACACCTGTCCATAAATAGGTTGAATAGCCAAGAGGAAGCTACACAGCCCTGTCTGACACTTTTTTGGATGCCAAACCAGTCCGAGTAGACCCCGTTGATCCTAACACAAGCACTAGAGTCCCTATAAAGAGATTCCAATGCCTGTATCAAGCCAGCGCTCAACCCAAATGAGTTCAGTGTTTGCCATAGCACATTCCTATCCACTCTGTCATAGTCCTTCTCCAAGTCCATGAACGCACAAAAAACCTTTTGGTTTTTGGCCAAAAACTTCTCCGCGATCATGCGCATTGAGAAGACTTGATCTGTACATCCCATTCCCTTTCTAAATCCCGCTTGCACATCCCAAATTTTTCCATCGGTTTCTTTCATGACCCTTTCAATTAGTACCTTGGCATACAATTTTCCCACGATGCTAAGAAGGCTGATACCGCGGTAGTTTTTACAGTCCTGCTGCGACCCTTTTCCCTTATATACTGGGACTATCACGGCTTTGCACCAGTCTCCCGGTACCCGCTTCAGTTCCCAGCATACATTAAACAAGGTGTGCAGCAGGCCTGCCACCACTTCCTCTCCAGCCCTTAGCATTTCGAGTGAAACTCTGTCATAACCGGCAACCTTACCTGCTTTCATGGTTTTCATTGCTTTCATTATTTCATCTATACTTATCTCGCTACCTCCTTCCTCTTCTTTCGGAGTTCCTATTTCATTCAGTTCATACGTTGTCTCCTCACTCATAAACATGCTTTCAAAATATTCCTTCCATCTCTTTAAACTCAAAACTTCATCATTCAGAATATAGCCATTCTCATCTCTTATAGCATTCATTATAGGCTGTTTTGAAGGTCCCCTGGCAGTTCTTACGAGTTTCCAGAACATTGTTCTATCGTATCTACCATGGAGAATGTTCTAAGGAATTGTTCGGATTAGTTCCAGTCGCCAAATTTCACTAACGTACATCGCGTCACAATAACCAATACCTCCCTAACTATCTGGATGCTTGGCGTTCTATTTCTGTGGGTTTTACTAGGAGTTTTCTTCCTCGTACAACTTCTCTGTGGAATTGTCTACCACCGACGACTTTTCGGGACCGACACAACTTATGGAACCGATAAGGAAAGAGCTTACTCTTTTCTGAAAGGCCGGCAACGCATCTGCAATTCCCCAGATGTTGTGATTGTTCATGGGCGGCGGTAGTCAATAACCATCAGGTGAGCCGCATGCTCGTTTGCCCTCTCTTCTATAAAAAAGTAATCTAGGCTACATTTTATCTATACCAGTTTCTAACTAGGCGAGACGTCTTTTTTAAACAAAAAAATTGTTTGTAATTTTAATCTTTAATTATTATCCTAAAAATCTTAATAACGCCACTAGTAGTGAATATAATTAATATTTCAATTTGAGGAGCGTCCATCCATCCATCAAAGCCTGAAATAGTTTAATATCTTTGCTGGCAAAAACACGTCAACATTAATAAAGAAAACCAGATACGAGTAGTATTGACAGAAACCGTTTTATCGAGTTGAAATTCATTTTCTAAACTGTTTTTGATATGGTAAGTAAGAGGAACCGTGGACAATTCTTACTTGGAACGACGAGGCAATCCATCTCATTCCTCATGGGGAAACGTATCTGTATTTGCCTCTTAATCACCGATTGATGGATGTATCTATGGGCTACAGTATTTTCTTACCTTCAAATGGATTGATGCTCGTTTCTCATTTTTATTTCTATAAAACACATTGGCTGATAATTAGACTACCTGCCTACTACTTTGCAGGTCTTGTATTTGAATGCTAAACGGTACCAAGCCGATAGTGGATCCTCTTTCGGCGCATCTTCCTTATAACAACGCAATAATATTGAAAATCTACGGCTGCCCAACCAGCCTGCCAAACATTGCATCTATGGTTAATATGAATAAATCAATGGTCTCTCTATTCAGCAGTGGATTTGTGATAGACTGTAAGAAATGAATAAATGACAAAATATTAAAGAAAAGCTATTGTAGGTAGAAAATGGTTACAACTTTTTCTTTCGTTGCATTTTGTTAGAATTATGAAGATGTCGCTGTTGTCCTCTAAAATTGTTCGTCACTTTCGAAGTTGTTTCTTATCACAAGCACGAAAAAGAGGGTGAACCTTAAGTGACTCTTATTCCTAGTTCGTCAGGCTTCTCCGTCTAGGAATCCATCTTATTAGGTCTTCCCTATATCTAGCGCCAAACAGTAGTGCACTTACTACTGTGTTTCATCTTAAAAGACATTGGAGCTAGTATGGTTGCAGGCAGTGAGGCATTTCGTTTCGGTTCTCAAAGCCGATATTGCATTTATGGCCTTTCATGTTTGAAATGTGTTAAAGGTATCCATGAGATTCAGTAACTACTTACGGGTCCACTTCTCACGTGGACGATTACTTCATTTATTATAGTTAATAATAGGGCTCATTACAATGGCCAACGCATGCTAAATGTTTGGCAGATTATTAACTACAAGTTAAGCCCAATTTCAAGAACGTAAAATTTCCTTCACGGCGCATATTTCATTCGAAAAGGAACGCCAACAAATATAAAATAAATAAACAGGATAGATGGAATAATATATAACAGTGTAATAAGAAGAAAGGGTCCAAAAACATTACTCAAAATCTCGAAAATCTTTTCAAAGTGCTGAAATATAACAGGGCGCGACATTCTCTATCAAGGGGAAAGAGAAAAATAATACTATCACTGACGACTTTATACTTGCTAGTATTGCCTTTGGTCAAAATTCTACTGTTACCGTTAAGATCTATTAAAGTCCACTGCTGAACATTTGCCATAGTTGTCGGCTTGGCACGCGGGTTGGCAACCGCAGTTTTATAATTTTAGTCGTTATTAAGAAAACGCCGCTTCCCATCTCCTTATCTGTCGGCTCTCACGACAATCACGGGATGATAAAGGGTAGTGGATACCTACACATACACCGCCACGGCACGGATTAAAAATCTACCAGTTGTAAGAAAACCGTGCTAAGGATTTGTTTGCATAATTTTTTGTGATATTTTATACAGTAGGGATGGCATTTAATTGTTTATTATGTTTTGTATGGAAAAATCAAATATTTAGTTACTTTACCTACCAATCAAAGTACACACCACGATTATGGTATTTGTGCACGACTAGCATCATCGTCGTCAAACTGGTATATCTAGTACTGTTATCGTCAATTCGCCTACCAATCGTTGACAGCTTCTAAGTGTCTCAACGAAAAAAAGAGTTGCTATCTTAGTGGTAGACCATTTTTTTAAAATATGACGCTATTTTTTAAGGGGAAAACATGTGCTCGATTTCCGGTAACCACAGCTTTTCTCTATTTTCTAAGCTATTATTTGCCCCACTGCTGGGGGAGCTTTGTGAAGAACCGATAACCGATGGGGAAGAACGGTTCTCTAGTGGCAGCCACGTACCGGTAGGCGAACCCTAGGGTGGCCGCTCACTGAATCGTGGACCACCTGGAAAGATATGTGGGAAGTCGATGAATGCAGGTGGCTCAGAACCATGCTTTTTAGCATTCCTTGATGGAGGCCTATGTTCGGCAGCCGACCTGTAAAGGGCTGTAATCTTTGATTATATACCTGTCGCTTTAATGATGACGATATAAATGTATATATTACCTATATTGTATACTATTATTTTGTATAGTAACATATACAACATAACATAAACAAAACGTGTTTAAAACAAAAATGTGTTATTTGTGTAAGAGATTACAATTCAATTTCCTACACTATCGTAAATTCTTGTTATCCTCGCTGATCCCGGCCCGACGCGACGCCGCAAATGTCTGGTAATCCCCGTCCGCTTCACTGCTGATTATTTTATATTTATTTGTTGCCGTCGACATGTGTAAAACTATCCGTAACTATTTCAAAATTCCAAAAGCTATATAATTCTAGTCCATAATTAATTCGGCACTATAATTTATTTCTGTAATTTATCTTTTATAAGATTTGCTGTCTCCAAATGTCTTTGTGGCCTTTCCTAAATTCTCTTCTTACGACTCCCAACAGAACGAAATGGTGTGATGATTCTCTTACGCCGTCATCACATGAAAAACAAGTGACATTTTTAACACTTTTTTTTATTACATTCTTGCATTGTTATCGAAATTTAAGCTATATTCAAAATTTCAAGTTTCTAGCTCATCGATAAGTTAGTTACTAAATACCACCAAACATGAAAGTGACTTAATAAAAACATGGTAAATAAAATAATGTATTATATAAGCCAGATATTTACCAGGTGAAATGGCGCCATTTCTGCTTAAGAGTCTGTCTGGGAACGTGCCGTCTTCTTACCCATTAAAAATAGCAATTGTTCCGGTCTAAATATATACGAGTAGAGAGCCACAGTGTAATTAAAGACTGACCGGCGTTCTATCTTAGTTTTTAGAGGTGACAACGCTCTGTAACCATCTTTGTTTGAAGTTGGTTACAGTAGTGCATGACAGCAGTAATAATGACCTCCAAACCGAATTTCGGCCACGGCGGCCTGCCTCAACAGAGGCTAGCCATCGGCGCAGGACAGGATTATAGTGCCCAAGTGTATGCGCAAGCACAGGTGCACTCACTATACCCTCACTCTCATAATCCGATGGGACGGTAAACCTACACGACCGGAGAGAGATCAGGCGCAGGACCAACGGCTTTACGTGCTTTCCGAGGCACGGGGGTGAGACACCGCCAACTTCCTGACTCCGGGCAACTACTGAGAATTTCTTGACGGATAAACTCAATAATTGTAATAATTAAACTCATGATCAGCAGTCGCACTACTACAACCACTAGACCAACGAGGGAGTCATGATAGCAGTAGAGACTTAACATCATGTGGTGACAAACGAGCACACAGTCTACCTCCAGGTTAATGGATGTTGTGGCCCATAGACATTCACATTTAAGAATCAAAATGCAAACCCCTGAGGGTTAAGATATAATACGTCGTTTCTAGTAAAAAAGGTCTCCCGTCTTCTACACTTACCATATGAAACACAACAGCATTAAAGCTACTAGTTTACGTTGGTATTCTGTGAGAGCGTGGTCCTACCCCGGTCAAGCCGACCCATTCGCGTTACAACTATACTACTGACATAGCTGCAGCATAGCTCTACGACGTAAAAAAACTTAAAAGAGTACATCAAGAATCAATTACAACTAATTCATATAGAATTTGAAGCTTTGAAGTAGTTTTAGAGAGTATTGAATACCTTGATTGCAGATATGGAATAAATGAATAAATAAAAAGCGGTCTAGGTGCGACCCGAAAGGTTCACACGACTAACGTCCCAGTGGAAAGAATAAAAATTATCATAAATTTAATCAATTTTTCATTCGGCACAAAAAACGACTTGACCGATTTTGCTCAAAATTTAATGAGGTCTAAGTTACATTGACATCGGGACGTCAGTCACCTCAGTCCACCGTGACCATGGGTGCTGGAAAGCACCCGAAACGTCGTCATCATCATCATTACAGCCCTTCACAAGTCCACTGCTGAACATAGGCCTCCCCCAAGTAATGCCACAAAGCACGGTCCTAAGCCACCTGCATCCATCGACTTCCTGCATGTCTTACCAGGTCGTCACTCCATCTAGTGGGGGATCGCCCTACACTACGCCTACCGGTACGAGGCTTCCACTCGAGAACCTTTCTTCCCCATCGGTTATCGGTTCTTCGGGCTATATGGCCGGCTTATTGCCACTTCAGCTTACTAATCCTTTACACTATGTCGGTCACTCTGGTTTTTCTGCGGATATCCTCATTTCTGAATCTATCACGCAGAGAAACTCCGAGCATAGCCCTCTCCATAGCTCGCTGAGCGACCTTGAGCGTCCTCATACGGCCAGCAGTGAAGGACCACGTCTCTGATCCGTAAGTCATCACTGGCAACACGCACTGGTTGTACACTTTAGTTTTCAGAGATTGAGGTATACCTGACGAGAAGATGTGTCGTAATTTCCCGAACGCTGCCCAGCCGAGTTGAATCCGTCGATTGACCTCTCGGTCGAAGTTGGACTTACCTAGTCGGACTATTTGTACCAGTTAAACGTACTCGTCAACAACTTCGAGCATAGTGCTCCCCACAACTACCGGCATAGGTGTGATATGGACATTGAACATAATCTTTGTTTTGTCCATGTTCATCTTAAGACCTATCCGTTGGGAGACACCATTGCGGTCATTGAGCATAGTGCTGAGGTCCTCCAGCGATTCTGCCATAAGGACTATATCGTCGGCAAATCGAAGGTGAATGATGTACTCGCCATTGATGTTAATACCGTATCCTTTCCTGTCCAGTAGCTCGAAAACGTCTTTCAACGCAGCGGTGAAGAGTTTCGGGGATATAACGTCACCCTGTCTTACACCTCTCTGCAGTTGGATAGGTTTCGAACTCTGGTTCTGTATTCGGATAGCCATCGTAGCCCTACTGTACAAACACTTCAGCACCTCGATATACCGACAGTCAACTTGGCACCGCTGAAGGGAATTTAGCACCGCCCAAATTTCGACGGAATCAAAGGCTTTCTCATAGTCCACATACGCCAGGCAAAGTGGCAGATTGTATTCTTCGGTCTTCTGTACAATCTGCCGCAGGGTATGTATGTGGTCTATGGTACTGAAGCCTTTTCGAAAACCGGCTTGTTCGGGAGGCTGGAAGTCGTCGAGTCCGCGTGCGAGACGATTCGTAATGACTCTCGAAAACAGCACGTAGACGCGGCTCAGAAGGGAAATCGGTCTGTAGTTCTTCAAAAGAGCGTTGTCACCTTTCTTAAAGAACAAGACCACCGCACTTCTGCTCCACGCCTCCGGAGTAGTGCCACCATGGAGGACGGAATTGAAGAGCTTCTGAAGGACTTCAAGTACCGGTGTTCCACCCGCTTTCGGAAGCTTCGCTGTAATTCCATCCTCGCCTGGGGCCCTGCCGTTTTTAAGGTGCTGGAGAGCCATTCCAATCTCGCTCAGACTGACGTCCGGGATATCATCGGAATAGTGTCGGGTCAGACTTGCTCTTGTATCGTTACTTACACTTGCGTGTGGCTCCAACGATGATGTGTACAGCTGCCCATAGAACCTCTCAATCTCACTCAAAATCTCAGGTGTCCCGGAAACGATGCTGCCACACTCAGTCTTCAGCTTTGACAGTTGGCTCTTTCTGGCAGACAGATCTCTGGCAAAGACTTTGGAGCCCTGGTTCCGCTCGATCGCTTCTTAATACGAGCAGTATTAAATTTGCGTAAGTCTTGCCGCATGCATTTGGAGATCTGTCTGTTCATTTGCCTGTATGCTGTCAAATCTGTTGACGATTGCAGCCTCATCTCCCGTCTAACAGCCATGAGATTAAGAGTGTGCTCGGAGAGTTTTTGTGTTCTTCTGCGGCGGGTCTTGCAGAACTTAGCTCCGACCGCATGGACAGTTTCCACGAGCTTGTCATTCATATCGTCCACTGCATTGCAATCTTCTAGGCACTGAAAGCAGTTACGTAACTTGAGCTGAAAAGTCTCGGGATTCTGGATTAGAGCACGAGGGGGACGGAGCGTTGACTTCATTAGACGAGACTTCTCCAACTTAACGTTTAAGTTCAGTGTGCCTCTAACCTTTCGGTGTTCGATCACTGAAATCACTGAGACATCACTGAGCAGTTGGCGTCTGGTCGTCATAATGAAGTCAATCTCATTTTTTGTCGAACCGTCGGGGCTCGACCAGGTCCACTTCCTGTGGAGCCGCTTCTGGAAGAAAGATTTCATCATAAAGAGTCCCTCTTTCTCCATAAAGTCAGCCAGCTGCTGGCCCCTGCGGTTCCGTTGCCCTACTCCAAATTTCCCTAACTTCAACTCACCGCCTTCTCTTGTGCCTAGTTTTGCGTTGAAGTCTCCCATCAACACCGTGTAGTGGGTTTTGTAGGAATGCATGACTCTAGAAATATCCTCATACATTTTCTCCACCTCCTCATCGGGATGTGCCGAGGTTGGTGTGTAGACCTGTATGACCTTCACCGTTTGGTGATTCTGAGTATCAGGTACGCGACCCTCGTTGACACACTCCCAATCTTTACAACGTTGTTGACGAGAGACTTGTGGACGATAAATCCGACACCTCCTTGGGACAGATGGTCGCCCTCCCGGTGATAGAACAAGTTGCCGGACTCGAGGATTACCGTGTCCTCCCCCTCTCTTCGGACCTCAGATAATCCAATAATATGCTAGCGCAACTTGTCTACCTCTTCCTCTAGCTCCATTATCTTCTCGTCAGTCCTCAGGGTGCGTGCGTTATACGTTGCCAGGTCGAGTCGTCGTAGGTGGCAACCGAACCTCCACCGAAGATTCTTAGCACCCCCTGCCCCGCCGTTACCATGGTCGCCACCGTAGCCAGGAATAGCGGGGCCGCCGGGGACTGGGGGTCGTTTATTTGTGTCGTTGCTCATGGGGGGATATTTGCCATAGTTGCCACGCTTGGCGAGCGGGTTGGCAACCGCAGTTTTTTATTATGTTATAGTTGTTATCAGGAAGATGCTGCTGCCCATCTCCTGCCTGTCTCCCTCTGTCGCCTCTTACGACACCCACGGGAAGATATGGGGTAGTGGATATTCTCAACCGCCACTACACGGGAACCCGAAACGTCGGGAATTAAAAAAAAAAACATTTAAAATTAAACGCGATAAAATCCGTAAAAGTAGTTTCAAACAATGATATAAGTCTTCTTTTGTCTTTGTATGTTATCTTTTCTTCTTCTTCTTATACATAAAAATCAAATCAATTGCCGTCCGTTAGTGTCGCTAAAACTCGAAAACGGCTCGAACGATTTTGATGAATTTTTGTGTGTATTTGAGTGGGTCTCTGGATGGTTTAAAAACTCCATTGAGCCCGGTAGGTGGCGCGGTTATCAATGTTGCTAAAGATATAGGTAAAATGTATATTTATATTGGCAAGTGCGTGTATGGAGATCAATTATATTTTCAGAACTTTCAATGCCTAGCATTGTAGTATTCAACAACATCTTAAATAGATTTTTTTGAGAATTTTACTGGCATAATTGAAAAAAATAAAACGGGGATTGACTTTCATTCCTAGCCTAGCCATAACCTTAAATCTGACACCCAATCTATAACCCCATAGCCTCACCACGTCACTGGTTAGAATTTATGATCTAAATTGCTACTGTCATTTGTTTTTGTGGTCACAAACGGTAACATATAATTAGATCGAGTATGTATCTAATTTCTCGTTATAATGGATTCTATAAGTTGGCATTGCGTTCCAGATTCTATATGTGTAATGCAGACGCTACTTATGTTTTCTTTAGGACAGCAAGCAGCAAATGGGCTTGGAACGACGCCATTAGCGAACATGTTTTAGATTCTTGCAGGAGGTAATTGTATAACAAGCTTTTGCTACAATGTTATAGGATTCGTTGTTTGACCTAATTTATGAATACACGAGGACTATCTAGACCAAACTGTTCTCACTCGGTAATTAATTTTAGGTTAGGTTTATGGTTAAATACCATACGAGTAGTTGAAGCTAGTGTGAATGTTTTATGTTGTGTTAGTAAATCATTTATAAGGATGCCTTTAAGGCGATTTTATAGCACTAATATTTAGGTTTGGTCTTTAGTTATTGTTTATAAAGCTTTTTTTTTGCGCCCGAAGCAATTAAAGGGCTATCCTATACGTAGGGAGGCGGAAAATGCATTACGCATACCACGATAGCCGGTCTATCGTGGTTATGAGGGGCTCACTGTCCTACTGGGGACTCTAAGTGATACCCTCTAAAAAACCGCCTTTGGGGACAGGCAACCGGCTGATTAAGCTGTATTGTGCCTTATCATGAGCGACCCTCTTTTGGGAAAAGAGGGCGCAGGCGGCTAAGTGCCGCTGAGGGAGTGCCTACGAAGGCAAATTAATGTTAGTTATTACAATAATTTAATTTAATTAGAGTTGGCCTGAGCCGCCAGGAGACAGTTCAGGTCGTTTGACAGTTTATTAGGCGGGTCCGAGAGAGAGTTTCTCGGCCTGCGGACACGATAGCGAGAGGGGGGTGGGGCTGCATAAGAAGCTGCCTCACGAATTAAATGATTTGGGTGCGACTCTGAGGCTTTGAAGAAGTTCTCAGAGAGTTTTTTAAAAAATTGTTGAATTGTTGGGAGCTCTAAGTCCCGATGAAGGTCGGCATTACGGACGTACCACGGTGCGTTCGCAGCTCGACGACAGAAGAGGTTCTGAACTATTTGGAGTTCATTTAAAATATTAGGGTTTGCGTGGGCAAAGACGGGGCCCGCGTAGGACATGACTGGTCGTATACAGACCTTGTAAAGGGTACGCTTGTTTCGAAGGGACATTTTACTGTGTCGGCCCAACATACTGTTGAGCCTACTCAGATAAAACCGTGCGTGACGGGTTACTCTTTTGACGTGGGGCCTGAAAGTGAGCCCTGTGTCTAGAGTGACACCTAAATATTTGGCGGACGTATGCCAGGGGACAGGGGTCCCTAGCATACGTATTGGTGGAGTGTTTTTGAGACGGCGTCGTTTATAATCGAAGTGAACGGCGGAGCTCTTCTCCGGGTTCACATCGATGCGCCATTTTTTGAACCAAGCTCCTAGGTCATCAACTGACTTTTGGATCTTGTTCCGTATGAAGGGTAGTGAGACACCTTTGCAGTAGATGGCAGTGTCGTCTGCGAAGAGGGGGGAGTTGAACACCTTTCGACGGGATGGGAATGTCGTTGGTGAACAGGATGTACAGCAGAGGAGCAAGTACTGAGCCCTGAGGGACACCAGCCTTGATAGTTCGCTGTGAAGAAAGCGTGCCTTCGTGTCTAAAACGAAAGGTACGATGTTTTAAATAGGAGGCCACGAGACGAACTAGACGATCGGGGAGACCTATTTTGTAGAGCTTGTAGATGAGGTCTGTGCCAGACTTTATCGAAAACTTTAGCTATATTGAAAAAGACCGCGATGGTCTTATGACGACGAGGATAGAAACCGCTGATGATATATTCCACAATGCGGTGAACTTGTTGGGGACATGAGTGTTTGGCTCGGAAACCGAATTGATGGGGAATGATAAGAGGGTCGCCGTCTGTGGGAAACAGATAGCACCTCATACTCATACGTTTGGATGACTCTTTCGAAGAGCTTGCCCATTGCCTTGAGGAGGCTAATGGGGCGATGGCTGGAGGGGGAGGTTGAGAGGCTTGCCTGGCTTGGGAATTCCAATTACAGTAGCCTCTTTCCACGTAGTGGGGAAATAACTGAGGTTGAAGCAGGCGTTGAAGATAATAGATAAAAAGGTTAACACCTGCTCAGGAAAGTGTTTTAGGGCTTGGTTGGAGATGCCATCCGCGCCCGGAGCCTTTTTGGGCTTAAGTCCTTTTATGAGGGATGAAATCTCATCATTGGACACAGAGATAGGTTCGGAGGCCGTAGGGGGTGAGTTCCGGCGGCGGACCTCATCCTCCACTGCCTGGACATGAGAGGGGTCGACGGGTTGAGAACTAGGAGAGCATTGAGCGGCAATGCTATCTGCAAAGCACTCAGCCTTTTCCTCGTCCTCGAAGGCAACCGTGCCGTCGGGACGGGAGAGAGCGGGAGTGTGGGTGATAGCGTCTATGCGGAGGGCTCTAGCCATCTGATAGTACGCTGTGTGAGATGGAGAGATATTCTCCATGAGCTTACTCTTTTCGAGGTCTCGAAATTCAGAGAGGCGGAAACGGAGTTCTCGTTGAAGACGGTTGGCCGCGCGCCTATATTCGGGGGTGGGATATTTTGCTGCTCTCCGGAAAGCAGCTTTTTTGGCTTTTAATAGGTTGCTAATATGTAGGGGAAGCCCACTATTGTTAGCAACCGGGACGACCCTTTCGTTCTCCTTAAGGGATGCTTTAATAAGGGTGGAGAGTGAATCGACCGCGGTGTCGATTTTTTCAGGACTATCTAAGTCCGACGGTAGGGAGATGGTAGAGTCCTGTGAGTCCAGAGCTTTAGATAGGGACTCCTTGAATCCCTTCCAGTTAGTGAAGGTTTTCGCGTGTGTTGGGGGAGGTGGCTGATGGCCAAGAATGAGGGAGACCGGTCGGTGATCTGATCCTAGATCGTCTAGTGTCTCGATTGCTCTGAGATTGGGAGAAACTCCTTGGAGTAACGCAAAATCTAACACATCGGGGGCGTGATCGGTGTTATCGGGAAAGTGAGTAACACCGAGAGGACTATGGACGGTAATATCAAGAGACTGCGTGATATCGAGCAGTATCTTGCCACTAGGGGACGTAGTGCGGCATGTCCATTCAGTATGTTTGGAGTTAAAATCTCCAAACATAACGACTGAATTGCCTAAAGATAAAATGGCCTCAAAATCTTTTTTGAGGGGATAGGTTCCTGAAGAGATGTAACATGAGGCTATGAGGATGGACTGATGTCCAGTCATAGATAGCCTGCATACCGTGGCTTCCATGTTGGTAAGCTGCGGAGTAGAAATGGGCGAGCAATGAAGTGTCTTCTTGTAATAGATGGCCGTTCCGCCGCCTCGGCGGTCGGGTCTGTCGTTACGAAGAAGAGAGAAGTTTTTAATAGAAAGGCCTCTAGTGTCCTTAGCTTTGAGATGAGTTTCCTGTGGGAGGAGGAAAGTTTATAAAGCCTACAAAAATTCCACAAGTGAACATAAGCCCCCGCCATAGATTGCCTCATAGTTTAGTAGGTGGATTTGCGACTGCAGTTATTTAAAATAATTTTCATTTATTATTAGAAGACATGCTGCCAACCACCTTGTTTGTTTTCCTCTGTATGATATTGGGCAGTGGATATTCATACACCGCCACTACACGGTCAACGACTACGGATTTTTGAGTGGCCGTGGTGGCGATGCCACCAATGTTTGTAGTTTTCGGCTTTGCCGGTAAAAGACTTAAGATCTGAAAGGGCACCAAGCTCCATGGCACTTGCTTAAATCATAGGATCTATCGATATAAATATATAACGTTATTGAAACGTCGTCTGTGTGGTCTGTGATGAAAACTAGAAGCTACTATCGGGGCATTCCATCATAGTCCTCAAGTATGACAGAAAAACTGCATTTTGATACTTGCTCGAGGTTACCATTACTCTTAGGTGGAATGTGTGCTTGTTTGTCACACTTGTTCAATAAAAAAAGAATAAGCCCAGAATGAGTAGAGTTCTTGGATCTAGTTTTGGAGAGAGTTTTACTATTTATATTGTCTGTATGCACATTTCTCGACCTTACTTCTATAAAAAAATGGTTTCACTACCTACTTATTCCGATGAATAGTCTAACTGTTAAAAATATTTAAAAAAGTAACAAAACATGAAGTGTCACTTTAACCTCTAGACTAAAAAACGGAATACAACCAGTTCGTAGTATGTTAACAAAATCCGCAAGGGTTCGTATTTTACAGTGCCTGTAGTCAAGAAGTGACAAACTGCCTTGGAGCGTTGCCAGTTGCAAACACATTAGCATAATGTATTAGGATAGTTCCAGGGAAACCTTTTCTTTCGCAGTTTAACGGCTACGGAGACTTCTTTGTGTCGCATCCTTTTATTTTTGCTGCTTAGCATAAGTTCGTGCTAGTGGTATGAAACTCTCTGAATAAAAGATTCTACGTGGAGTTGGAAAGATGTTCTAATTTCGTCAAAAAAATCTTTAACTGCCTCGTTGGTCTAGTGGGCGATTGCTGATCATGAGGTCCCGGGTTCAAATCCCGGGTCAGGTCAACAAGTTGTTGGGATTTTCTGTAAAGAAATTCTCAGTAGCAGTCCAGAGCCAGGTAGTTGGCGAGGTTGCTCTCTGTTCGCTCGGATCTCTCTTGTTGATCTCTCCTGCCCTGTGTCCTGTCGGACTATAAGAGAACACTTGTGCTTGCGTACACACTCGGGCATTATAACCCTATCCTGCATAGATGGCTAGTCTTCAATTCGAACTGGTCACCTTGGCCGAAATTCGGTTTGGAAGACATTATAATTTCGTCAACGATTGAACTGAATAAAAATCTCAGAAACTCATTGAATAATTTAGTGAAATAATGAATAAGCCAAGAATGAGTAAACGGTGACTGAAAATACTGGGTGTGAAGAAAAAATAAAGGTGAAAACATGGTAGTTAATAATTGTTGAAAATGCTCACCCAAAAAAATATTGAAAGCCAATAAAATACCATTTGGGTGTACATACATGTTACTTCGTAAAGCCATGCTGCAGCAGTGTCGTGGTTGTAACACGAATGGATCTCCTAGACCCAGGAAGGACCGCGCTTCCGTATAAAACCAGGGTAAAGTAGCAACCCAATGCTGCTGTGTTTCTGATGGTGAGTATAAAAAAGGAGAATATTTTTACTAGGAACGATTTTAGCCCTCAGGGGTGACAACTCATATTAATCTGCATATTGATTTTTCATCTGTAAATGTCTATGTTCCACAGTATCTACCTACCATCAGGTGGATTGTGTTTTCGTTTTTCACGTATATTCCATTGAAAAAAATTGTGTGTCTGCATTTCATGAGACGAGAATTTTATAAGGTAAACCCTGGAAAAGGACGTAAGGAACAACAATTTAGCTTCCTTTATTAAATCAAACGAACACATGTTTAGAATTTACAAGAATCGCAGTTAGATTAGATTCGTTGAATCAGAATCGTTATTTTCTTAAGAAAAAATCAAGCAGTAAATATAGTAATTCACAAATTGTGATCTAGTCCTTCTCATAGTATTAGGCCTAAATGAAAAGCATTCAGCGGGGCGTATGACGTAGTGGCTTGTTAACCTTATATTTGGAGGGCCCGTCACTTCAGGACAATACAAAGAAGTGTATTTGGCCCCGCCCCGCTGCAAGATTTTTTATAGAACGACGTGGACCTGACCAACGAGGACACGTAAATTGATGCTATACCCAATACATCTATCCTCGATAGTGCATCAAAATTCAGAATGCGTTTCTCACCCCTGTTAAGATGAAATGCCTTCTTTCCAGTAAAAACGGTCTTCGGTTCTCTACATTCACCATACAAAACACAGCAGCGTTTAGCTGCTATTTCAGGATAGTATTAGTGTAGTAGTGACAGTGAAGTAGAAGTAGAGCAACGCACCTGCAATTCCCTTGGTGTTGCGGATGTTCATTGGCGGCGGTAGTCACTTAACATCCGGTGAGCCGCATGCTCGTTTGCCCCCTCTTCTATATAAAAATAAATATAAGTGTAGTAGTAGTAGTAGGTAAACGAGCACACAGTCCACCTGATGGTAATTGGATGCTGTGGCCCATAGACATATACATTTGTCCTCGATTAAGAATCAAAATGCAGATGCGTTGTCACCCCTGAGGACTATGATGGAATGTATCTTATCAAGTAAAACTCGTCATACGAAACACAGCTGCCTTGAGCTGCTATTTAACGCCGGTATTCTGTGAGAGCGTGGTTTTCCCCGGTCGAGCCGACCCATTCGTGCTAAAACTAATATAGCTGCAGCATGACTCTGCCACGTATAAAGTATTATAAAGCACTGAGCTTCTGTACTTGTGTATGATTAGGGAACGTACGACATACGTAAAGCCGCCGACACTCAGGACTCAAAAAATGCTTATCATGAACGCCGAATGTTCTGTCTCTATGCACGCTCTGAGATTGCAGGCACTCAGGTCTTACCCTAAGAAAAAAAATAGAAATGTGTTTGTACTGAATAGAGTAATTTAGTCATGGCGTCTTTTCTAACGAGTCGTATTGACATACGTAAGCGAATGTGATGCCATTCAATGAAATGTAGGGTAAATACATGATTGCTGCTAAAAAACAAAATATGTATCTACTCGTACAATGCTGTTTAGTTTTTTTTTTTTTTTGATTCGAATGAAGTTAAAATGTTTTTTTTTCTGTTTTTATTCTCTATATGAGTGGACTTATCGCCTTGTCGTAGTGGGAAATATACAAAAATATTACCTGGTTAATATTTAGGACTAAAATGTCTTATTAATTATTGAGAATTAGCGGACCGCCACCGAATTTACACAGAGCGACAGCGCCACCTTCTAGGTCCAAATATGAATCAAAACCATGTATGAACCCATTCAAACACATACAAAAAATTTCATCAGAACCGGTCGAGGCAGTATCGAGCTTTAGCGAGACTATTGGAAACCAATTAATTTTTATAAATAAAGATAAGACATTTTAAAACTATTACTGATGAATTACGTATCAAACGAGCACACAGTACACCTGTTGGTTATATGACATATGTGGCTCATAGTAATCTATATCAATTAAGCATCAAAAATGTGATGTCAGCACTGTGGAATGAGATGGAATGCATTAGTACCAGAAGAAGATTCTCCGTTTCGTGTCACTCACCAAACTAAACACAACATCAATCGAATCACATTCAATCGAGGCTTTTAATTAACGGCGTAGTGACGGTGTCACAAGAAGCGACAGAGGTAAGCGAACCGGTGATGGGCAGCCGCGTCTTCTTAATACATATCTACTCATCTGCCAAGCGTGCCAACTATGGCAAATATCTCCCCTATGCAACAATATGCGAGAGGTCTTGTTCAGAAGTGGATTTTTGACAGGCTGTAACGGTAGCACTACTCTCTAGCCAGTAATTGAAGTCTTTAAGTCGTAGTTACGCGTGATTGATGGACAATCGGAGGTCCACACACCGACTGGGCAGTGAAGTCACAAGGTTCCAGATGAAAACCAGCGCTGCCTTTGCAGCATTATGCTGAGTTGGAGACCTATTTAATGTTACATTTTATTTTTAAATTCTTTTTTTAGATGTTAAATCTTTTTTTATATTATTTCATTAATAATTTTTAAAGCCTAAGCAGTCTTATACCTGTCATTTTGCCCCTTGTATTTGTATTTTTATATTTCTTAAATTGCGTGTAAAATGTAATTATCAAATAACTTTTCTTTCTTTCTAACGGGATCAAGGCTTTACCATGTACATAATAATTTAGTTTTATATGACTTCTACTTATATCATTGCTGATTTATCACATACTCGATAATCAAAGTAAAAACATCGTAAGAAAAACCTACACCTCTGAAAAAATAATTTAGAATTCGTACACAATGCTCCGAAATACCCTCAGAAATGCGATGCCAGGCCCGGGAATAGGACGTAATTAGACTGAAACTTTACTCTTAGACTACATATTTGTGAAAAACTGTCATAGATTGATTGCAGTTTTAATCTTGGTTTTTTCTTTCTTTTCAGGTAAGCGATTGGCACGGGAACATTTTACAATCTTCATAAACAACAGGACTATGCCAGTAATTACGTGATTCAATGTTTAGCATTGAATAATTTTACTAATTTCACCTCTTTTATTATATCACATAAATCAAAACTACATTTCACTTAGTTTTTTTTTTTAATAAGGTACGTGAGTGTAATATGGTAGTTACCTTAAGCTTTGCCGGCATATAAAACCAAACCTATGAGGAAGACAGAGGCAAAAATACAAAGTCGTATACAATAATTAATACATTAAAAAAAATATAACAAACAAGCTTTAGCAATAATTAGGAACACTTCGAAAAATCAACTTAAAAGAATTAACTACACTACACATTTCTAAAATCTACTAAAATATTTACTATATTGTCAACTGTCAAAACGGCGTCGATAAAGCAGCGCCTTTTTATCATTTATTATTTGATTGACTGATGAAGAGCTATCATACCACAGAGGCGTCTATGCAAATAAGTGTGTAGTTTTTGAGTTATAAAAATATGACCATATTAATCGGTTGACCATATTACCCTCTCGTACTATAGAATTGGAATGACAAACGAAGTTACAGTCTTGATAGTAACTGGCTACTGATGTATTGGCTATTGAAGTTAAAACAAAGAAGGACATGTTATCCACCACTGAGGACTATATGATGTTTTTATTCGATGCACATGTTTGTCGTTAGAACCTGTTTAAGTTTTCATTAAATTCGGCAAACTAACCGAATTTACGATTACTAAATCTGCACTATTTACTCAGTGTGCTTAGAACAATGATTTTAGACATGAAATAATCAATTGTATTCTTATTTTTTTATTTCAAATTCCAGTTTTTCTTTTTCTAAAATGTTTATAGTGTGAATCTCCCGGGATGAGGTTTTTCGCCATTGCTGCAGAGCAATATGAACCGTAGTTGAGATTATGAGAAAATAAGTAAACAATCATCGGTAAGGCAGGCGGAGATTATAAAGCGAAGAGTACGGACCGGACGCGAGTCTGTGAGGATTCTCGGAAATTGCTCCAATGTTAAAAATTAATTTCTGATCTCTGATTTAACTTAAAGCTTTCATGTTACTTACTATAAAATTTTGTTTTCTTTTATCTCTCTTAACTTTTCTCATATTGCATGTTTTGAATGTAATTAATTATTTATACATATTTATCATCGTCGTCATCACAGTCCATCACAAGTCGACTGCCGAACATAATCCTTTCCCAAGAAATGCCACAAAGCATGGTCTTGAGCCACCTACATCCAAAGACTTTCTGCATGTGTTACCAGTACGTGGCTGACATTCGAGAACTTTCTTTACCCATCGGTTTTCGATTCTTTGTGCTATACAGCCGGCCAATTACAACTTCAGCTTACTAATTTACTGCGCTATTTCGGTTACTCTGGTTATACAACGGATATCTTCATTATTACTAGCATAGTCCGCTTCGCAACTCGCTGAGCAATCTTGAATTTCCTCATACGATTTATATGTCATAATTCTCTTGTATATTTTTCATAAAAGCAGTAAATTAACAAGTGTAAACGTCTTCGTCGATTGTGTTTAGAAGATTGTCCATGTAAACGTATTTATTGAAATTATTTTATTAATTTATCGAGCCGTGGCAGCTCAGGGGCTAAGACCTCGCTGTAAATTTAATAGTATGCGAGCAACCCGGGTTCTTTCCCCGCCAGCACCAATGAAATACCAATTTCAATTTTATGTGCTGATTTACCACGTGCTCGGCGGTGTAAGATTATTCATTATGGGTAAACCTACATGGCTGAAAAATTAAAATAAAATATATTTCGAAGACGTGAAATTTGTCAACTACGTGTTGACAAATTTCGAGAGAGATTAGAGCAGCGCGGCGGACGTTTTCTTGCCCTAAAATACTCTCAGAGATGAGAGGAGGCCAGTGCCCAGGAGTGGGACGTATATAAGCTATAATTTTAACTTTAATTTATTGAATATTTTACTGTATTCATTAATCCATTTAAGTTAAAAAGTTAAAATCGTCTTACAGCTGAGCATAGGTCGCCTCATCATTTCTGAGAGGGATTTGTTTAAGGGTGTGTCCCTACATAAGTATTAATTGGCATAACTTTATTAACTTGCCCTCTTATATTAGTTATAGTTATAAACACTCACTATTGTCACCCAAAGGGGTGGTCAGAGACTACGGATCACCATTAGGCACGATCCTGACATCCTCTCTCGCCACCTTTACATCCATGTCAGAGCTGGTGATATTTAATTCAACATTGAGATCGTACGCGGCAGGCGTTATCTTAAAAAAACACGCGGATGGTTAATTACTAAACTATCGAAATAATGTAGATGGAATTTAGAGTTGTGCTGCAAGTCCAATTCTATGATAAAATTTGTGTGCTGGAATCGCTTCGAACAATTCCTTGGAGTGCTCTTAGTGATGAAGACGATAAAAATGTAAAGAAATGCAATAAAGTTAGTGAGAACGTGTTTTTATCATTCATGTTTTTATTATAGCCCGTCAGAAGTTTATTGCAAACATCTACCTCCTATATTTATTGCCTCATAGGGGTCATAGTAGCAATGCTTGGCATGCGAGTTGGCAACCGCAGATTTTTTTTTATTATTATTGCGTTCCCACCAGGAATATATGCTGACTGATATATTTCAGTTTCCCGCTGTCTTCTCTATGACAACCACGGCATGATTTGGGGTTGCGTATTCTTGTAATTTTTCGGAATTGAGATTACCAAAAAAAACGGACACAGTAAATTTTATACCTCACTTAATATTATATTAAATGATGCAGCTGTTTTACCCGCATTAAACCAGTAGTGTCTTATATTTATTTGAAAATCAAAAATTAAAAAATTAAAAAAGCAATAAGCTATTACGTTTTTCATGTGATTTTCTACACGAGATATTGAGTGTATCATTGGTATTTATGTAATGGTTTTAAGGTAGGATGTTTAGACAATGTATGTACTCGCAGCAATATCAATATCAACCCCCCTGTCCCCTAAAGAAAAAAAATAAAAAATCCCACCAAGCGAAAAAAAACAAACGACCCATCCCAAAAAAAAAAACCATTTAAAGTGATTGAATCAATGCGTAAATAACTTTTGGATGTAGAGATATATTTTACTTATTTTAGATTTTAAAAGAACTTACTGCATGCTTCCATCCTCGGAATAAGACTAGACTCAAAGATGGTCACTTGTCAGTTAAGCTGTACGCATAAATTACACTCCACATCTTTCAATAGATTTCTCTTTTTGGACTATTTGAAAATTAAATTAGAAAAATCGAGACAAGTACAATGACCCAATTTATGTAGAATTATAGGTTCCCGTATACTTGCATAGGTATGTAATCACACTAAAGAGGACATGACAAAGTTTGATCAATTTTTAAAATATATCTACATTTAGAAGAAGATATTTAGAATATTTAACTTCATTTTCTTTTTTACAATTCGCGCAAAACTGTTTATCTATCAGTTGTGTCTTTATAATAATTTAAATTCCTTTGTTAATTTTCCGCTTATGTCAAATGCGAAACAAAGTTTACAGTTGACAGACGATGCTAAGTTAAAAAAAAGGATTTTTTCTTATATATTTTTATAACTTTTGTCTTTATAAAAATATATAAGAATATATTTTATTTTTATTCCCCTTGAGAATTGTCTCAATCTCAATTTTCTTCGTGCCTTTGCACGAGTTTAATCATGCGTGGGCGGAAGCAATATAAGTAAGCTTTTAAAATTGGGTTTTTCTTGAAGATTCAAATTCATTCTTAAATATCTGATTAACCTAACCTTAACTGAAGGTTAACCTTACTTCCTTCAACCTATTATGTCTCTAAAACATAGTTGCAAAATATTTGGCCAATCCTCGTGTCGACTGGATAGTGTCGGTTACGGTTAATTCTACTTACCTTTTTAGGATTCCGTACCCAAAGAGTAATTAACGGGACCCTATTTCTAAGCCTCCGCTGTCCGTCCGTCCATCTGTCAGCGGGCTGTATCTCATGATCCGTAATAGGTAGATAGTAGAAATTTTCACAGAATGTATATTTCTGTTGCCGCTATGACAAAAAATTATAAAAGTAAAGTTTAATTAACACCGTGTCAAAGTCTGCCGAACTTAAACGACGTTAGACGATGTTAGGTTTTCGGGTCTTGGTTTTTTTCGTTACGGAATTTCTTGATTCGGTCTCCGCGCCGTCAAAGCCCGCGATAAAAGCTATGCAGTAGCTTAAAAATTAAAGGGGGCTACCCTACTAGAAACGTCTTTTTACGAAGGTAAGGAACAATTCAATCGCGAGTCCGACTCGCACATGAATTGTTCTTTACCGTCATAATTGTTGGAAGATGAAGTGGCTTTAAGTATATATGACGCTTGTTGCTGTGTGTTTATTGTGTATAATCATCCATTATTGTTCTTTGTGTAAGAAATAGGCAACGAGGAAATGCTAAAAAGACCCCATGACTTCTAATGGCTACGGCCATCAAGTTTACGCTAAAAGCCCAGACTGATACTAGGGTGCAGCATTAAAAGTGAGAAATATTGCGATAGCCATTTTACCTCTGCGCAGCGTGGCGATTATGACAAGTCCTCGCTACAACGGACAAAGCCATATCAGCAGTGGGCATTGTGGGCTGATGTACAGGAAAAAGCCCGTCTTACCCTTATTTTAGGAGCCATCCAAAATCGCACAGTGTTACTCTGGATTTATAACTAAATTTTTAGGTCGAATACTGCTATTTTCGTGGAATATATTTATTTTAATTATTTCTAAGAATCTGAAGAAAATGGATAACTTTACCTTTAAAAAGTTACACATTTTACAAAATCGCTCAGCACTCCCTAGAGTCATGGAAAAACAAAACTGCCTAAAACAACTTTGAACGGTTTCGTTTTTTTTGTACTCTGTGTATAATGAACCTTTTAAGTCCATAATAATATAATATAATATAATATAAATATATATATATATTATAATATATATATAATAAATATATATATATTATATATATATATATATATATATATATATATTGTTACGCGCTCCAATGCCTCAAATCGGCGCACTAGCGCCATCTAGTCTCGAACCGAAGAACTAAACTTCTTGAAGTTTAAAACTCGAACTCTCGGTACCTTGAGCGTGTTTACTTGAACATTCTGGATATTTTGCTAATTTATATAAGTAGGCGCTGCAAGATGCGATCGAAGTAGTGTTGATTTGGCGAAACAAGCGAAGCTTCGGAGCGGAATAAAGTGAATTAGTGTGTTTAATTATTAGTGTTTTTAACTTTAATTTGTGTAAAGTAAATTAAAGTGTTAATTTAGGTAATTTTATCGGCAATTTTTATTGTCACGAACCTCAAGCTCGTAACAATTGGTGTCAGAAGTGGGATAAAATAATGCCGATTTTACCTAAGGAGGAAACGGAAGGTGTCCGTACCCGAAGTCAACGCCAGCAGGAGACGGACCAACGAAGATTTGCTGGTGCAACGCCGCAGACGTCGGAGGGCCAGCCGCCGGCTGCAGGCCCGTCGGTAGCTCCTACATCTGCAGCACCTGACTTAGGTGCTCTGATGGTGATGCTGCAGGAGCAGGCTCGCCGACAGGAGAAGCAGGCTCGCCGACAGGAGGAGCAGGCTCGCCGACAGGAGGAACAGGCCCGCCGACAGGAGGAACAGATGCTCCTCATGAAGGACCTTCACGCTACCTTCGGGAAGGAGATAAAGGAGGTGAAGGATAGGGTTGCTCAGCATGACAACTGCCTGTCGGAAGCTGAAACCCAAATCGCGAAAGCTGAAAACCGAATCGAGAAAGCTGAAACCCGAATCGACCAAGTAAACAATCGGGTGACGAACTCTACTGAAGATCCGAGAACGGTTTTACTGGGTCCACTGTCGAAACGATGTCGAGGACTGGTGTCGCAAATGTACAAGTTGTGCGGCTGTAAAGGGACCTCAGACTCGTAGTAGAGGTGCATTGAAGTTGTACAATGTTGGTGCACCTTGGGAGAGAATAGCCATTGACGTGGCGGGGCCGTTTCCGGAGAGTGAAAGCGGTAACAGGTATTTCATGGTTGTGATGGATTACTTCACTAAGTGGCCAGAAGTCTTCGCCATTCCAAATCAAGAAGCTTCAACAGTTGCTGATAAGCTAGTTCATGAAGTCTTCTGTCGTTTTGGTGTACCTTTAGAGATTCACAGCGATCAAGGAATTTGAGTCTCAAATATTCCAGGAAACTTGCCGAGTTATGGGTACTCATAAAACAAGAACTACTTCTTATCACCCGCAATCTGATGGAATGGTAGAACGATTTAATCAGACATTGGAGAGGTACCTAGCAAAAGTTGTAGACAATCGGCAACGAGATTGGGACAAGCACATACAACCGTTTTTGTTGTCATATCGAAGCGCTGTTCACGAAAGTACAGCAGTGACACCAGCTTTCGCAAACTTTGGAAGAGAATTACGGCTGCCTGCAGACCTGATCACCGGGATACCACCTGATGCTCCACGCAGTATAACCGATTATGCAAATGACTTGCGGAACAAAATGAATGACGTTTATGAGCACGTCAGACAATCGGGCCAGCAAATGTCTGAAAAGATGAAAACCCGGTATGACCGCAAAATGAACAACAAAGGGTTCGACGAAGGTTCACTTGTGTGGTTGCACAATCCAGTCCGCAGCAAAGGGAAATCTCCTAAGCTTCAAGCTAAATGGGACGGCCCGTACCGGATTGTGACCAGGATCAACGATGTAACCTACCGGATACAGAAAGGCGCAAGAGGGACTCCTAAGATCGTCCATGTAGATCGCCTAGCGCGTTATTATGGGACCGATAATGCTCCGGACGAGCATGTCTTAGGAGGGGGCAGTGTTACGCGCTCCAATGCCTCAAATCGGCGCACTAGCGCCATCTAGTCTCGAACCGAAGAATTAAACTTCTTGAAGTTTAAAACTCGAACTCTCGGTACCTTGCGCGTGTTTACTTGAACATTCTGGATATTTTGCTAATTTATATAAGTAGGCGCTGCAAGATGCGATCGAAGTAGTGTTGATTTGGCGAAACAAGCGAAGCTTCGGAGCGGAATAAAGTGAATTAGTGTGTTTAATTGTTAGTGTTTTTAACTTTAATTTGTGTAAAGTAAATTAAAGTGTTAATTTAGGTAATTTTATCGGCAATTTTTATTGTCACGAACCTCAAGCTCGTAACAATATATATATATATATATATATATATATATATATGTGTGTATGTATATATATATACTTGCATTATGTAATTTTAATTAACATCGAACTCATTTCATTGTTACCCTACAAAGAAGAATTATTATAAACGTACTCATGTAACATACAAAAGTACACCTTGGAGTTTTTTTTTATAGAAGAGGGGGCAAACGAGCATGCGGCTCAGCTGATGTTAAGTGACTACCGCCGCACATGATCAACCGCAATACCAGGCGAATTGCAGGTGCGTTGCCGGACCTTTAGAAACGAGTAAGCTCTTTTCTTGAAGGTCCCCAGGTCGTATCGGTCCGGAAAAATCGTCGGTTGTAAACCATTCCACAGAGAGGTTGTACGCGGAAGAAAACTCCTTTTAAAACGTACAGTGGTGGATCCCCAAGCATCCAGATGGTGTGGATGGTATCGGGACGTTTGCCGCGTAGTGCGTTCACGAAATTTTTGTGGCTGGGATTAATCCGAACAATTCCTCAGCGCACTCCCCATGGTATATGCGAAAGAAAATGCAAAAAGATGCAACATCTCTTCGCAGCGCCAGTAAATCGACCCGATCGGAAAGCACACGGTCGTCGACGATTCGAGCCGCTCTGCGCTGGATGCGGTCAAGTGGAAGGAGCTGGTACTGGGGAGCCCCAGCCCAGAGATGGGAACAGTATTCCATGTGCAGCCGAACCTGCGTCTTGTAAAGTTGCAGACGGTGTACCGGCATGAAATACTGTCCCGCTCTGCTGATCACGCCAAGCTTTTTAGAGGCCAATTTGGTCTTCTCTTCCAAGTGACCACGAAACTGCACGCCACTCGATATGTCAACGCCGAAGATTCCGATACTGGCTGAGGCAACAAGGGGAGTCCCTTGAATCTGAGGAGATACGACAAAGGGGTTCTTTTTAGCGGTTAACGTGCAAACTTGTGTCTTCTGGGGGTTAAACTGGACTAGATTTAGTCGCCCCCAATCCGAGACTCTGTTCAGCAAAGACTCGACTTCAAGTTTGTCCCGGTACTCCGAGACGTTTTCCCGAGAAATATTGGCACGGCCGGTGTACAGAGCATCACCAGTGCTGTCATCTGCATAGCAATGAATGTTACGGGTTTGCAACATATCATTCATATGCAGAAAAAACAGCGTTGGCGATAGCACGCAGCCTTGTAGAACACCAGTATTAATAGGCTTGTAATCGGAGCTTGCACCGTCAACAACGACCTTGATGCTCCGATCTGCAAGAAAGCTGGCGATCCAATCGCACAATTTCTCGGGAAGCCCATAGGAAGGGAGCTTCGAAAGAAGCGCTTTGTGCCAAATCCGATCGAAGGCCTTCGCAATGTCCAAACTAAGGGCCAATACCTCCCCCTTGGACTCTACTGCCTCCGCCCATCTGTGAGTTAGGTAGACCAGAAGAGCACCAGCAGACCGACCACGGCGAAAACCGTATTGGCGATCACTAATCAGCTGGTGATCCTCAAGGTACCTGAGCTGGCATTTTACAATGGACTCCATTGTTTTGGAGAACAAGGAGGTGATAGCGATAGGCCGATAGTTGAACGGGTCTGAGCGGTCGCATTTTTTAGGGATCGGGTGGACGAAAGCCGTCTTCCATGATTTTGGGACTACGCCTAGGGAGTAGGAGTACCGAAAAGACGCGTTAAAACCGGTGCCAACTCTGGAGCACACGTCCTCAGCACAATTGGGGGGATTCCGTCAGGCCCACTCGACTTGTGGATGTCCAGGGAGAGGAGTGCTTTGCGAACCGAGCGCTGTGTGAACTGCACTTCCGGCATGGAGCACTCACACCGCGGGATGGTCGGCGGCGTACTCCCCCCGTCATCGAGAGTCGAGTTGGACGCAATGAAAGAGCTCAGCAGATCGGCTTTCTCCTTTGCGGTATGGGCCAGTGAGTCGTTCTCCCTGTGCAGAGATGGAAGAGATGGCTGACAGAAATTACCCTAGACAGCCTTGACGAGAAACCAGAATGCACGGGTTCCAGAAGGAAGGCGAACTAGTTTCTCGCCAATTCTGCCTATGTGCTCTGACTTTGCCTTCGCAATGACTCTTTTGAAGGACCTAGAGGCGGAATTATACTTCTTTTTTAGAGCGCTGGTGTTTACATCCCGGGACGTTGATGCGTCAGCCCAGGCTTGGTAGCACTCCTGCTTATAGCATGATGCTATCTTACAGGAGCGACCAAACCATGGCTGAGATTTGCCTCCAATGGGCACCAGAGAGGAAGGAATAAATAGTTCCATACCCTGAAGTACCACATCAGCGACAGAATCCGCAACAACGTTGGGATCGTCCGGCGAGAAGCAAACCCGCCTCCAAGGGTAGGATGCAAAGAAAGACATCCCATCCCAATCGGCTGACCTATAGTGTCAAACTCGGCGGCAGCCTGCAGAATGCAACCGCGATTTCAGCGTGAGTGGCACCACACTCTGGACAAGACAATGGTTCGAGGAGCCTAAAGGGGCGTCGACAGAAATCTGATATCCGTCCGGGTGAGAGGTCAGCAGAAGGTCCAACAGGGAAGGTGCATGATCCTCCACATCTGGAATCCGCGTAGGCGAAGTAACCAGTTGTGTCAGAGTAAAAGTAATGAGTTAAACCGGCCTGTGACTCAGCTATGTGGTGATTTTAGGTCACCGCTGGTATTCTGCCGACTTTTTAAAAAACACAGTATCTTAACCTAATTTTGGCATTGACGTGAAACAAATAAAGAATAGACAGGAATAAAATACATTTATTCATATTATGTGCTATGTAAATTTCGATATAGGAGACAATCGTTTTTGGGTCCATTAGATATTTCAACGACCCTCAATGACACAAAAAAAATTAAGAAAAAGATGAATTTATTACTATAAATAGCCAAAAAGATTTTTTGAAAATTTAAACGGAATCATAAAATATGAAAAAAAAGAGTTGTTTTGATATTCGTGTTCAGGTCCATTGGTTCCGGTAATCTTATATATATATATATATATATATATATATATATAATAATCTAATATATATATATATATATATTAGATTATTATATATATAATAATCTTATATATATATATATATATATATATATATATATATATATATATAAGATTACCGGAACCAATGGACCTGAACACGAATATCAAAACAACTCTTTTTTTCATATTTTATGATTCCGTTTAAATTTTCAAAAAATCTTTTGGCTATTTATAGTAATAAATTCATCTTTTTCTTAATTTTTTTTGTGTCATTGAGGGTCGTTGAAATATCTAATGGACCCAAAAACGATTGTCTCCTTTATCGAAATTTACATAGCATATATGAATAAATAATTCTGCCTATCCTTTATTTGTTTCACGTCAATGCCCAAATTAGGTTAAGATACTGGGTTTTTTAAAAAGTCGGCAGAATACCAGCATACATATATATATATATATATATATATATCGGCAGAATATATATATATATATGTATATATATATATATATATATATATATATATATATATATATATATATATATATATATATATATATATATATATATATATATATATATATATATATATATATATATATATATATATATATATATATATATATATATGTATATATATATATATATATATAACATTACCGGAACCAATGGACCTGAACACGAATATCAAAACAACTCTTTTTTTTCATATTTTATGATTCCGTTTAAATTTTCAAAAAATCTTTTGGCTATTTATAGTAATAAATTCATCTTTTTCTTAATTTTTTTTGTGTCATTGAGGGTCGTTGAAATATCTAATGGACCCAAAAACGATTGTCTCCTATATCGAAATTTACATAGCATATATGAATAAATGTATTTTACTCCTGTCTATTCTTTATTTGTTTCACGTCAATGCCAAAATTAGGTTAAGATACTGTGTTTTTTAAAAAGTCGGCAGAATACCAGCGGTGACCTAAAATCACCACATAGCTGAGTCACAGGCCGGTTTAACTCATTACTTTTACTCTGACACAACTGGTTACTTCGCCTACGCGGATTCCAGATGTGGAGGATCATGCACCTTCCCTGTTGGACCGTCTGCTGACCTCTCACTCGGACGGATATCAGATTTCTGTCGACGCCCCTTTAGGCTCCTCGAACCATTGTCTTGTCCAGAGTGTGGTGCCACTCACGCTGAAATCGCAGTTGCATTCTGCAGGCTGCCGCCGAGTTTGACACTATAGGTCAGCCGATTGGGATGGGATGTCTTTCTTTGCATCCTACCCTTGGAGGCGGGTTTGCTTCTCGCCGGACGATCCCAACGTTGTTGCGGATTCTGTGGCTGGTGTGGTACTTCAGGGTATGGAACTATTTATTCCTTCCTCTCTGGTGCCCATTGGAGGCAAATCTCAGCCATGGTTTGGTCGCTCCTGTAAGATAGCATCATGCTATAAGCAGGAGTGCTACCAAGCCTGGGCTGACGCATCAACGTCCCGGGATGTAAACACCAGCGCTCTAAAAAAGAAGTATAATTCCGCCTCTAGGTCCTTCAAAAGAGTCATTGCGAAGGCAAAGTCAGAGCACATAGGCAGAATTGGCGAGAAACTAGTTCGCCTTCCTTCTGGAACCCGTGCATTCTGGTTTCTCGTCAAGGCTGTCTAGGGTAATTTCTGTCAGCCATCTCTTCCATCTCTGCACAGGGAGAACGACTCACTGGCCCATACCGCAAAGGAGAAAGCCGATCTGCTGAGCTCTTTCATTGCGTCCAACTCGACTCTCGATGACGGGGGGAGTACGCCGCCGACCATCCCGCGGTGTGAGTGCTCCATGCCGGAAGTGCAGTTCACACAGCGCTCGGTTCGCAAAGCACTCCTCTCCCTGGACATCCACAAGTCGAGTGGGCCTGACGGAATCCCCCCAATTGTGCTGAGGACGTGTGCTCCAGAGTTGGCACCGGTTTTAACGCGTCTTTTCGGTACTCCTACTCCCTAGGCGTAGTCCCAAAATCATGGAAGACGGCTTTCGTCCACCCGATCCCTAAAAAATGCGACCGCTCAGACCCGTTCAACTATCGGCCTATCGCTATCACCTCCTTGTTCTCCAAAACAATGGAGTCCATTGTAAAATGCCAGCTCAGGTACCTTGAGGATCACCAGCTGATTAGTGATCGCCAATACGGTTTTCGCCGTGGTCGGTCTGCTGGTGCTCTTCTGGTCTACCTAACTCACAGATGGGCGGAGGCAGTAGAGTCCAAGGGGGAGGTATTGGCCCTTAGTTTGGACATTGCGAAGGCCTTCGATCGGATTTGGCACAAAGCGCTTCTTTCGAAGCTCCCTTCCTATGGGCTTCCCGAGAAATTGTGCGATTGGATCACCAGCTTTCTTGCAGATCGGAGCATCAAGGTCGTTGTTGACGGTGCAAGCTCCGATTACAAGCCTATTAATACTGGTGTTCTACAAGGCTGCGTGCTATCGCCAACGCTGTTTTTTCTGCATATGAATGATATGTTGCAAACCCGTAACATTCATTGCTATGCAGATGACAGCACTGGTGATGCTCTGTACACCGGCCGTGCCAATATTTCTCGGGAAAACGTCTCGGAGTACCGGGACAAACTGTGAAGTCGAGTCTTTGCTGAACAGAGTCTCGGATTGGGGGCGACTAAATCTAGTCCAGTTTAACCCCCAGAAGACACAAGTTTGCACGTTAACCGCTAAAAAGAACCCCTTTGTCGTATCTCCTCAGATTCAAGGGACTCCCCTTGTTGCCTCAGCCAGTATCGGAATCCTCGGCGTCGACATATCGAGTGGCGTGCAGTTTCGTGGTCACTTGGAAGAGAAGACCAAATTGGCCTCTAAAAAGCTTGGCGTGATCAGCAGAGCGGGACAGTATTTCATGCCGGTACACCGTCTGCAACTTTACAAGACGCAGGTTCGGCTGCACATGGAATACTGTTCCCATCTCTGGGCTGGGGCTCCCCAGTACCAGCTCCTTCCACTTGACCGCATCCAGCGCAGAGCGGCTCGAATCGTCGACGACCGTGTGCTTTCCGATCGGGTCGATTTACTGGCGCTGCGAAGAGATGTTGCATCTTTTTGCATTTTCTTTCGCATATACCATGGGGAGTGCGCTGAGGAATTGTTCGGATTAATCCCAGCCACAAAAATTTCGTGAACGCACTACGCGGCAAACGTCCCGATACCATCCACACCATCTGGATGCTTGGGGATCCACCACTGTACGTTTTAAAAGGAGTTTTCTTCCGCGTACAACCTCTCTGTGGAATGGTTTACAACCGACGATTTTTCCGGACCGATACGACCTGGGGACCTTCAAGAAAAGAGCTTACTCGTTTCTAAAGGTCCGGCAACGCACCTGCAATTCCCCTGGTATTGCGGTTGATCATGTGCGGCGGTAGTCACTTAACATCAGGTGAGCCGCATGCTCGTTTTCCCCCTCTTCTATAAAAAAAAACTCCAAGGTGTACTTTTGTATGTTACATGAGTACGTATATTACGTTTATAATAATTCTTCTTTGTAGGGTAACAATGAAATGAGTTCGATGTTAATTAAAATTACATAATGCAAGTATATAGTGTAAGGTATTCTGCCGACTTTTTAAAAAACCCAGTATCTTAACCTAATTTTGGCATTGACGTGAAACAAATAAAGAATAGACAGGAGTAAAATACATTTATTCATATTATGTGCTATGTTTCAATTTTTGTCCATTAGATATTTCAACGACCCTCAATGACACAAAAAAAAATTAAGAAAAAGATGAATTTATTACTATAAATAGCCAAAAGATTTTTTGAAAATTTAAACGGAATCATAAAATATGAAAAAAAAGAGTTGTTTTGATATTCGTGTTCAGGTCCATTGGTTCCGGTAATGTAAAAAAATATATATATATATATATATATATATATATATATATATATATATATATATATATATATATTAAAAATTGTATTAGTGACGGCCAACTCGAAAGAAATTCGACTCGACACAAGATGACACTTTTATGTTATGCAATATGCACTATTTATACGAAATAACAAAAAATAATTAGCAATGCTAATAATATGTAAAACAAATAATCTAATAGATATTTATGCTTAGTAACAAATAATAAATTACTCTACAAGATAATTGTTAACAGCTAACTTAACTTTTGTTATTAATTATTACACGAAATATTTTTAGAGATGACTAACAGAGTGAACGAACAAGTAGTCGTAGTCGTAGCGCTACGAGTACTGAACCGGCCATATCCTTAAGTCTGGTGTGTTAGAGAAATAACTTAAGTAGAATTAAGCAATCGAAAGGAGCGTCTTATTGCGTTTGTAGCTTGCCTTAGAAAATCAAACGCGTGAAATAGACTACCGGCGGGACGACTTGAAGCCAAACACTTAATACCCTTTTCTAAAAAAAATGAAGGAAACGCCTTGACTAAATTTTACAATCTCATATCCCGTTTGCGATATTTTGAATGCAGCGTCTTACGGTTTTGACTTTGGTAGTGACTCACGGCGACAATTTTAATATATAATGGATATAACTATGTAGAATATCTGATAATAGCTGTAGTTCTTTGGTCGTGGATGGAAAAGGGAGATCTCCCGCCGGGCGGCGTATGCTAGTATGTAGTTCTTCATTATATTACAGAGTCATTCGGAAACGTAGATACCGTTATGCTTAGGTTTTACCTCTGTGGCCATTGATTTATATAGTTTTGTATAACTCAATGTCTATGGCACGATGACAGCACCACCACAGCTCTATGGGACCCCTACAGCCAACCCCTGAAGCGAATGTTACACGCGTGATATTTATCGCGATCCTTGGATCGCGATCCATGATATTTATTGAACAAATATTGATGGATCGCGATACGGATCACAGAATTTCTAGATTTCCGAAAATCCATATCGCAACCCACGGATCGTGATAAATATCACGCGTGTAGTATTCGCCTGAAGATTAAGATAAACCTGTAAAGTTTACTAACTGTCTGAGTCTTCACCCGGAACATATAATAGGCGTATGATTTATTTTATGTATATTCAACGGTTTCTCGAAAACGCTTGAACGGATTTAGTCTTAGAGTATAAAATCAATTTTTTGGGTGGTTGGTTGAATACTCAAAGGATTTAGTATATTCATGTTTTATTAAACAGAATATATTTCAATAATCATAAGTTAGTCCCGTATATATAAAATTATCCATAAGGGTGGGAAAAAGGGATGAAGATTTTATTGTACCTGTTTAAACGACATTCCTCTCGCTACCTTGAACTTGTGATATTCTTTGTGCTACTCAAAAGGGTAAATTAATTAAAGTTATACTAGTAAACTTTTTTTTTATTTGTCTTTAAATTTGCATTACTTATTACTACCACAGTGTTACTTTATGGGCAAAAGTATATTCAGTATACGAAATACTTTCACTAGTTTATAAGTACGGTTTTGGCAACCTTCATCGAAAGTATATATACACAGGATGATTAGAGTGCCGAACGTTGACCAGTCAATAAGCTAAAGTGGTAACATGCTAAAGACATTGGAGGTAAAAATCTGTTTGATGATATCCTTTTTTATCGTGGAGAAATCGTGATGGATAGCTGTGCGGCGGCAACGGACTTCTTCGGCCAAAAACAATGGTGACCAGCGTATATGAAGGGTCCCGGGATCACTTTGCTTGCCTATTAGCACGTCCCGGGTGTAGCTTCTATTATCAACGTGTGATGATATCCTACTGGATAATAATAATAATAATAATGTCCTCCAGACCAAATTTCGGCCACGGCGGCCTGCCTCAACGGAGGATAGCCATCGGCGCAGGACAGGATTATAGTGCCCAAGTGTATGCGCAAGCACAGGTGCCCTCTCTATCCCCTCATTTTTATAATCCGATGGGACGGTAAACCGACACGACCGGAGAGAGATCAGGCGCAAGGCCAACGGCTTTACGTGCTTTCCGAGGCACAGGGGTGATACACCGCCAACTTCCTGACTCCGGGCAGGTACTGAGAATATCTTGACGGAAAATCTCAATAATTAATTTTTTGGCCCGACCCGAGATTCGAACCCAGGACCTCATGATCAGCAGTCGCACTACTATAACCACTAGACCAACGAGGCAGTCTGGATACTGGATAACGACCTAGGCAACCACCATTAAAAGTATGTACTAAAGACGACCAGAGTAATTATCTTTGCTCAGTAAAGTAGGCTATAAGTGACAACATGCCATAGATATACATTTATATCGCGAAAGTTTTTCTGGAGAGGCATATTTATCAGTGGGTTAATTATAACTTGTTATGATAATGATGATGAAATCATGGATGTGTTTGCAATTATTTTAGCTTGAATGCATCTTATTTGTTTAGACACATAGATATAATGAATGAAGAAAGTGCGACAAAGTTTAATACAAAGCCCCAGGCAAAATTTCCCAACAACTTCTTTTTAATTTAACGTTTGGTGGATGGTTATATGTATGTTTTATGGTACAAGTACGACTGGAAGATTACGTTAAATAATAGGCAGATAATTTTATTATTTCACATAAATTAACATTAGTGAATTAACAGCTCATTACTGCTGTGTTTCGTATGGTAAGTGTAAAGAACCGGAGACCCTTTTTACTAGAAACGTGGCATTCCACCTTTGTCTTCAGGATAGACAACGCATCTGTATTTTTATTCTTAACCGAGGACAAATGTAGATGTCCATTGGCATCTGGTTACCATCAGGAGGGCTGTGTGCTCGTTTATCACTCTTTTTCCATATAAATTATATTATAAGCAACGTTTTCTTCCCATAGCTAAGTAGTGCCTGCATTTATATCCTACTACAAGCAGATCAGCCACAAAGCGTTACAAATTCCACTCGTCTGAAATTGTGTGTCAAGAATTTGCAACGCTATAGATGTAAACAAAAGGCATACTATATATATAGGCATACATATATCGTCACATAACCATAAATATCTATTTTCTTCTGTATATATATATATATATATATATATATATATATATATATATATATATTAAATTGCTGCCCGTCAGTCTCGCTAAAACTCTAAAACAACTTCTAAGGATTTTGATGAACTTTTTGTGTGTGTTTGAATGGGTCCCTAAATGGTTTAAACTCACATTTGAATACTGAAGGTGGCGCTGTTGTCGAGATCCAGCTATTAACCAATGGTTGCGCAGGCGATCGTATTCTGCTTGCTCGTGTACTACGACTATAAACTAGACTACTAACTACCAATATTATTAAAATTAAGTTGTATATTAAGAAACCCTACCTCCTCCAGTTGTGCGCACTATTATTCTCACCAGAAACCTCAAAACCACCACAATATTAAAATCTTAGCTATTTTTTTATAGGAGAGGGGGGCAAACGAGCACACGGCTCACCTGATGGTAAGTGATTAGCGCCGCCCATGAACAACTGCAACACCAGGGGAATTGCAGATAGGTTGCCGGCCTTTTAGAAAGGAGTTAGCTCTTTTTGCGTCATGGGCCAGTTAGTCATTCTCCCTGTGCAGAGATGGAAAAGATGGCTGACAGAAATTCCCTAGGACAGCCTTGGCGAGAGACCAGCTTGCACAGGTTCCCGAAGGAAGGCAAACTAGTTTCTCGCCGATTCTGCCTAAGTGCTCTGACTTTGCCTTGGCAATGATTCTTTTAAAGGACCTGGAGGCGGAATTATACTTATTTTTAGGGCGCTGGTGCTTACATCCCGGAACGTTGATGCGTCAGCCTAGGCCCGGTAGCACTCCTGCTTATAGCGTGATGCTATTTTATAGGAAAAACCAAAACCATGGCTGAGATCTGCCTCCGATGCGCACCACAGAGGAAGAAATAAAAAGTTCCATACCCTGAAGTAACACATCAGCGACAGATTCCGCAGCAACGTTGGGATCGTCCGGCAAGAAGCACACCCGGCCCCAAGGTTAGGATGCAATCTACAGAATGCAACCGCGATTTCAGCGTGAGTGGCATCACACTCCGCACAAGACAATGATCCGAGGAGCCAAGAGGGGCATTGACGGAGACCTTATATCTTTCCAGATTAGAGGTCAGCAGAAGGTCCAACAGGGAAGGTGCATAATCCACACATCTGGAATCCGCGTAGGCTAAGTAAGTTGTGTCAGACTATATCAAATATCATACATCCCTTTACTACATACAAAACAATAAATGGATTTCGTATAAGATTTTATAAAATCTTATTTGCAGTACAGACGGTTTTAATTGAAAGGTCTAAAAGGTGTACACACTGAAAGGTTTTATTCGAGGTCACGGCTCCACTTGTTACTCTACCCATGTGTACATACGTCCTAATCCTTTTAACGCCTCTCTTAAAAGCACTTACCTGCTTTTACCTTTTTAAACAAAGCAATAAACGAGGGGTAATATCTGTGTCATACTCTTCTTTTATTCACACAATTCTATTGCCTTTTTATGTATCAATCGACTTCGAAAGACGCGTACACAATGTACTGTGGTGTATGTATATTTAAATCACTTGCCGTGGTAGCTCAGAGGCTAAGCGTTTGCTGTAAATTTCACAGTACGCGAACAATCCGGGTTCGATTCCCCCGGCACCAATAAAGTTGTTAATTAACTGCTTTTTTACTACGTGCTCGGCGGTTAAGGAACCCTGAAAAAAAAACATATTTTGAAGACGTGAAGTCCGCCAACATGCATAGGAGCTATATGAACACATGTGATAAACGGAACACAGACAAAGCTTCTTATGAACGTGCAAAATTGGCCGATTTTGGTAGGGTTGTGTAGGTGAAGACAATTTAAACAAAAAAATTGATAAATAGTTTTATTATTCAGTATGATAGAATACTTTACAAATTACTTACTCTAATAATTTTCTTTTTATAATTTTTGTTTTTTAATAATTTATTGTTTCTTTTAATGGTGTGTTTAATTCTGAATCTAACAGAGTTTACTATAGCTGTTGAAGAGTTCCCTCGTGAGTAGACTATCCTGCATACAAAATTTCGTGACCCTGCTAATACTCGTTTAAGAGTTTCCTAGTGAGGAGACAATCTTGGCTGCAGCACCAGGGTATGACTATAATATTATTGCATTGTCACTGAAGCTACGGTATACAATATTTCAACTCAATCAGACATCAGGAAATGGTTAAAATCTTACTTGCAATATGTGAACTTTACACACATACCTACTAGCCTACTACATACCCACCCACATACTTACAAATGTTTACTAAAGAAGGATCTTCTTATTAAAAAAGGATCATACAATAAAATAAATGTACTTACTTGAAAACGTAATAATCAAATATTTACTTACCTATTGTACTGTTTGACTATCCCAAAGTATTGATATATTTTAATTTTTTCTAGTATTATTGATACACACAGTTTAATAAACAACCATTATTAATAATACCACGTATTTACATTAAAATAATCAAACTTGCAAGTAATACGACAAACAACATCGCATTGACCGGGATATTACGTCATCCTGTCTTACACCTCTTTACATTTGGATAGGTTTCGTACTCTGGTTCTGTACTCGGATAGCCATCGTAGGCACCGCTGAAGGGACTGTAGCACCTCTCAAATTTCAATGGAATCAAAGTATTTCTCATAGTTCACATACGCCAGGCAAAGTGGCAGATTGTACTCTTCGGTCTTCTGTACAATCTGCCACAGGGTATGTATGTGGTCTATGGTAGTAAAGCCATTTCGGAAACCGGCTTGATCGGGAGGCTGGAAGTTGTCGAGTCTGCGTGCGAGGCGATTCGTAATGACTCGAAAACAGCACGTAGACGCGGCTCAGAAGGGTTATCGATCTGTAGTTCTTCAAGAGAGCATTGTTACCTTTCTTGAAGAATAACACCACCTCACTTCTACTCCACGCCTCGGGAGTAGTACAACCATGCAGGACGGAATTAAAGACCTCCTGAAGGACTTCAAGTACCGGTTTTCCACCTGCTTTCAGAAGCTCCGCTGTAATTCCATTCTTGCCCGGGGACTTGCTGTTTTTAAGGTGCTGTCGGGCAAACATGGGCAGGAGACAAAATTTTTATCCCTCGATTATATCTACTGACAAGAGATAAAATTGTCTTATCCCTATGCCAAAGTTTTATCCACCCTCTCAGCATGGGCCTATGGTGTATCGCTTGATTAGTCGCCACAACCTGCTATTTTTTTAGTGATTTTCTGCGCCACCTTATTTTTGGATAAAGGACACCTGAGTTATTAGAGGAAAAACAAAAACCACTTGGTAGATGGTTTCGCGAACCAGGAGTCTGCGGCTGGAATTGAAGGTGTCGCTTGCGGAGTCTCGGAAAGCTCTTTCCGAAAATATATACATCATTAGCCGGAAGTGTATATCCTCGGAATAACCACACTTGCAGCTGGTGTCCCACATCTTGTAAGTTTGGACTCTAATAACTTTTATTTTTGAGCAATGACGCCCCTTCATTTTTTTGTATATAGAGGACAAACTCATGCCCTTACTGTGGGTGAAATTGCAAATTTTTTAGATAAGCAGTTTTTTAATAGTGATTTTTTTTGTAAAACATATCCCTTTTCGCCATTTCGTGATAAGTTTGTTGTAGTTTACTTTAATAGTTAAGAATACATTGATTTATATCCCATGTTTTTTCTTCTCTTAACTTTATTTCATGTCCAACCTGTTTTATTCTATATTTGTTATAACTTCTCTGCACGTTGTTAATTTTACATATTAGATTTGGTATAGCTATAAGGTCCACTTTTTTATTATCCTATTTTAATTTTGCATTTTTCTTTCCATCTTACAAATTTTACTTGTCAACGTTAATTTAGTTGTAATATCCCATAGATATAAGAAAGAAGTGAAGTGTAATATCCGCTTTATATTTTTAATTATTTTTAGTAGACTTTATATAACTGATTCTATTTTGTATATACTTACCTTTTTTCTCTCTCTTTTAATATTATTACCATAAATGTTTAAATTATTATTTCATGTCTTTCCTTTAATAATGTACAATACATTAAATGTTACAATATCTTACTGTGGCGACTAGAGGCTACTGTAAATAATTAATGTAGTAGTGTCATTGTGAAATAGTAAAATTGTAAATTAAATTTTATATAGATAGTGTGCAAACTATACAAATATTATATTAATTACTTATGTTTTTATTTATATTTTAATATGTTTTTTCCTTTTGTTTAACTGTTAACTGTCGCTAAACTGTTAATATTTTTTGTTAAACAATATGTCATGTGTAATAATTGTTATATTTAGTTTAAGCATATTTTTGCCTTGTTTTTATTTTTTTTCTAGTATTCTAATTCTTTCTTTATTTTCTTTTGTATAATATTTAAGTTAAGTATACATTGCTTGTATCAAATCGGAGGCAATCCGTATTACTTCGCTTGTGATTGCATATGTGTCTAGAATTAAGTCAAATTGTGAAACTGGACAATACAGACCCTTTGGAGGTGGTGTAACCGCTGGAGGAAATTAAAAAAATCTTATCCCCGCAATTACTGCCATTCTAAAAAAAATTACAAAATACATCAAAATTTATGTCTACTCTAAGTTACAAAGATTTAATTTTAATTGAAAATGATGAAACGGGAAGAATGAAAATGAGTTTTGTGTTATTTGTATTCCTAATATTATGTATATTAGTCTTTAAAATATTAAACAAATTTTGCTAAAGAGTTAACATATTTCTTAATTTATACCTTTGAATTGTAACTTTACTAAGTTTGATAACTTTATTTTAAAACATTATACTTACCTAAAATATAGTATAGACCGATTCTATTATCATTAAATATGACTTTACCATGGACTCGCCTTGGGTATTGTTGACACAACCTATGTAATTAAATCATGACATTGAGCTATTGAGACTCAATAACTCAATGTTTAGGGGGTGACTACAATCTAAAAGGTTGTAAAATCTTTAACCGGGACGACTATAGTCTCATGGGACCACCTGTAAGACTATTGTGGCACATATGCATTACAGTTATTTCTGAAGGAAAGGGGAATATTCGATGAGGATAATACTACTATACTTTATTTAGAAAAACACTTGATTATTAGGTTTTTATTAAAACTTGATATTTAGGTTTTTTAAAAACTATAACTTGTTTGCTATTACCAGTTGAACAATTTAGATTAGAATTGTAGACCGCCCTTTTCTTGTACTAAACCCCAGTCTGGGATGGTAGGTGAAATATATCAACATGGGTGCAGTCAATAGCCCTAAGAATATCTGGCCGACCATGCTCTGCTAGGTACCCTCTACCTACATTTTGCCTTGCTTGTTATATGCCCGGAAATGATATTCACTTCAGTATTAGTCAAAAATAAAATGAAAGAAGTGGATGCACTGAAACTTGTATTTACCTACACAAGAGGCTTATTAAAGTATATTGCTCCCCATATTCTAATGATGGCCCCAATCACTTAGGTCAAGTATTTGCTGATTATTTGTTGTTTGAACAACAGCCATTCCACGGTAGATACTGAAAGATGTAAAGTACCTACCTAGGAAAAAATATTAAGTTAAGTTAGCCAAATGTATTGATTGCAAATGTGCGATGTTTTTGCACAAGTGTAATATGTACTGGTAGTCCATCCACAGAATTAGTTACACAAATACAAAACACAATCTTTAAGCATCCGAAACAGGTGTAGACATTCGTTGTCGGGGAATTCCAATAGATTAAGTACTCTGATCACGTATCGATCGCCGATGTAATTTTCTTTCTTGTTTTTCATTTTCTGATATGAAAATGTAGTTGAAATAGACTCGAGGCATCTTTTTTGTATTAAAATGGTTTGAAGATAAACTTAAACCCACGACCACGAAAGAAGATAAAATTGTCCCTTTCAAATGTCAAAAAGGGATAATTTTTTCTCTTTCCTTTGGCCCCATGCTACGGACGGGGGATATATGTCTACTAGTTATGTCAAATGGCGATATACTATAGGGATAGGATAATTTTATCTCTTGTTAGTGGATATAATCGGGGGATATAATTTTTGTCTCCTACCCATGCTCGCAGGGTGGATAAAACTGAGCAAGGGATAAAAAAATTATCCCCTCCCCGTGGATATATTGTCTCCTGCCCATGCTAGCCCGGCTGGTCCTTATTCTTTACTCTCTGTTGGAGTCGCGCGGCAAACATTTCCATAACCTTTTACACTATCACAAATGAGAGAAAGAGAAAAATTCCTAGTCATAAAATGTGTCCTATTTCCTGTTAAAACTTAAATTATCATACACCAGTGTTCAACTATAATCCCACTTGTGTGTAAGTGGTGTGATAAAACCGTACCCGGTAAATCCCATAATCTACCTTTCAAAATATATTTACTCTTAATTTGAAGTCCCGGGCACTGTTCTAGACTATGAAAGGAGAAATAAAAAAGAAAACGTTTGATTTGATTTAAAAGTTTAAAACGTAATGAATTAAATTCTCATAATCCCTCACATAATCAAATCTCACTTCATAATCAGTCCGTGATGAGCCTCTCCTATGGTAGGGAGGGACGATTTGCCTTATTCGTCACGCTTGGCAGGTAAATTGACTTTTACAGTACCAGGTGTCAACCCTTACGCCAACAACCTACGAGTTAACTGACACCTTATTGACACGGATTAAATTTATAAGTAAACTAAATCAATAAAGTTTTTAATATAAAAGTTGAAGAAACTTAAACGAGATCACGAGCTGTGGTGATCCTGATAATTGTTTTATTTTATCCTGGTAAACCTGATCAGGATATTAAGATACAGTTATTAAATCACTAGCTGACCCGCTCGCTGCGCTGGGCGCACGATTATATTTTATTGTGGAACCTAGATGTAAAATATCAAGATATTTTTTGATGTGGTAATCGTAAAATCCGCTCTTAGTGAGCGTCTACATTGCGAAATAAGTAACTACTACTTTTCGGTAAACACATAAAAAATTGTGGCCAAAAAAAACTATCCTATCTCTCAAGCTGGACCAAACTGAACACGGTGTGAAAATTTCGCGGACAAACATCGTGACACGTAATTTATATTAAGTGATGCCAGGCAAAGTCAAAAGTAGTTTTATTCAAATAAACTTTAAATTGCTTAGCATTATAACATTGTTCGACTGAGTAAATCGGTATATTTAAAGTTTCATTTTAAACCTTAGTTAAGTGTTGAAAATTAAAGTCATAATTAGAAACAAGGTAAATGTTCTCTTAATTTTCCGAATAACTTTGAACATTAATAAAAAAATGCTGCAACTGAAAAGCTGAAACTCCGGTGCGATGTTTCAGAACTAACAAGAGGTTAATATCCGATTTCTTAATTCGTTCTCTGTTTCAATCTGTTTTCTCCGTTTCAAGCTGGCTCTACGGCGAACGGAGCGGCCGCTTCTTCTAGTTTTTCTTCTGGAAATCGATCGAAAAATTAGATAGAGACTTAAGATGTTTTCTAGGTCTTCCAAGTTCCATGCTTGCATGCACAACTGTTGTAATATTTTAGGTGCAAGCAAGAACTACAGCACTCCATAGTTTTTTTTTAAATGGAATAAGGGTGACACGGGCACAGTCATCACACAGTCCATCTGATGGCGAGTCGAATACTGTGACTCATAGACATCTACATCTAGCCTCGATTAAGAATCAAAACGCAGATGCATTGTCACCCCGGAGAACTAAGATATGCGTCATTTCAAGTAAAAAGAGTCTCCGGTTCCCACATACTCATCATACAAACATAGCAGCAAAAAGCTGCTATTTAACGCTGGTATTCTGAGGTAAATTACTATAATATACCATATTATTGTTTCAGATATATCATTGATTAAAACTACTTTTACGAATTTTATCGCGTTTAATTTTACGATAAAATCCGTAAAAGTAGTTTTAATCAATGTGTAGTGTTCGCGTAAATATAAGAAATCATTATATCAGATATATCATTCTTTAAGTTACAGAATGATTTTAGTAGGAAGTTATGAAACGTGAATTTATTTCATTTTTAGGTTCTTATGGCCAAAAAGAATTAAGTAATAACTTATCTACAAAAGTAATACCTACGTACTTTATTACAAAACTTAGTTGAAATTTACTTCACTATATCCAAGTATTTACTTACATACCTACCTATACTTGGCTTTTGTAATTAAAATATTTTAAATTATAAGAACACAAAATAATGAAATTAAAACTTTGTTTACTAACAAGATTTTTAACTAAGTAGAATACGATCACATTTCTGTTAGGAATCGTATTTAAAGTGTAATTGTTGTTTCTTGCCAAATCATGCATCGAGATTCCCAACGAAATAGTCTTACAAGTTGCATGCGTTGGGCATCGCAGAAATCACATAGGTTCGAAAATATGGTCATTCGATCATAATCACAATAGGTACTTCACCTAAGTAAGTTCTTTAACATTTCGCAATGTATTTATTCTTTTACTCTTTATTGACATGCCTTAGTAACTACGGAAAGTCCGCCGAGACTTAGGAAGGAGAAAAGATGCAAAGTAATATGGACATACACGGGCGCGGTGATAAAGTTTTATTTAGCTTGCGTGCGTGATTTATCTAATTAATAATAATAATGTGGTCTATTAAACGTCGGCAAGCAGTCAACATCAAAGAAGTGCAACTTCTGTACGTAATACTATCATTTATTCTGCGCCGCCGAGCACATTGTAAATCAGGACTTAAAAATTGCAATTAGGTTACACTGGTACCGGCGGGATCGAACCCGGGTCGAAACCAGTAAAATTTTCAGCAATCGCTTCACTCCTGAGCTATCGCACCTTACCTCATAATATTTATTCATTTCAGTCGCAAATGTCTCAAAAAAGGTAAAAAAAAACTGCCATTCGGTTTGTAATTCGAAAGGTTCGCTAATGAGCGCCGAAATAAGAAATTTAAAGTCTGTACACAGTATTGCACCATTAACCTAGATTACACTGCACTTCTCATTACTCTCTTTTTTAAACGTCAATCTACAGATTAAAAATTGGAAGGTTAATTTTAAAATATGATAATAAAGAATTATAAAATATTTAGATATTGCTTACCTAGTTTACGCTGGTATTATTATTTCTAAATCAAAATACAGATATCGTAGTTTCTTTTTTTTTTCATTTATATAAAATTTTATTTAAGTTAACACAAAGTACTAAATACGATTTTAAAATTTAATTCCAAGTGCAAAATATTGTCGCATCGAAAATAAAAATAAAACTTATCTGGAGACTGCCTGCAGTGATTAACCGCTATGTAAGCGATTATTACCGATTCAACAAATTAAGGCGAATTTTATCGTGAGTTTGCTATTGTACTTATGATTTCTTTCTTCAAATTTTTATGTGCCAGTATTATAGTGTTAATCAAAAAAAAAAAAAAAGAAACAAATGAACAACGAATTTATAAAGCAATGCCATAGCTTTATAATGGGTGCGTTTGGCAGAAAAAAGCGCTAGCAAGCGCTTGTAAGCAAAATGGCGAAACTAAACAGTTTTCGGCCAGGACACAGGAAGTAGAGTTTATAAGTTGTTTTGTGCAATATTAGTTTTAAGTAATTTAATGACATGAATAGATATATACATGTTATTAAAAATTCATGTTTGGTAAGTTTTTAATATGGATACTTTACAAACATATATTTAAATTAGGTTAGGTTCCCTGGTTAAAACTAACTTCGTGTCCTAGAGGAAAATAGCTACTTACGATTTCACAGCGTTTACCGCTTACGATCGCTATTTTGCTTACAAGCGCTTGCTAGCGCTTTTTTCTGCCAAACGCTCCCAATGACACTATAATTCGAATTTCGAATTCCAATTTCAATACAAGATACAAGACGTCAAAATTCAGCTATGAAAAGTCAAACGGCAATTCGAAAAGTATTATAACTATAGTATAAAATTAATAGGTCTGGATGTCTTTTCAATTATTTAATCAATTTTAACAAATCAGACTTCGTCACTTATTCAGTCTAATGCCGCCATATTGGCTGGCTCGTTCCTTATTACAATAACATTTTAATTTAAAAATATATACTTTTTTTTGAGTGACTAATTATGTGAATATAATTACTTGTGAAATATTTATTATTAGTAAAGAAGTTATTTTTAAATTTCTTAAATGTTAGGAATTAAAATTGAGTCTCAACCATTTTTATACAGGAAATAGCATAATGTATATGATAAAAGAACATCCCCATGACAATCAATCGTTTAGAAACTTGACATAAAAAGAAATATTTATACTTAGTAATCCTAACAATACTTAAAAATCTAACAATAGATAATTTTACTAAATAAAAATAAACGTTTTGCTTTGCGCCATTCCTTGGGGTAGACAGATTTAATAAATGAATGAATGAAAAAAAAATTATAAGAGATGAGTTGCAAGTTTTTATAAACTCAAAAAGATGTCAGCACGTGAATGAACTAGCAAAACACAAGCGAACATAAACGACAATTTTAAGAAATGACGTTTTGGTGACGTCATTCAGATCAGTCTGCTAGGAGTATTTTGGTAATATTGCTGTTTTACTTTTGAAAAACTTATATTATTTTCTTTGCTAGTCGTAAGGAGCTACTTTGGATTAAGTTTCTCGTAATAAGCTAATGACATACGTATGTTTTCATTTTTAAAGTAGGCGTTATTTATAAGTAATTTCAATCTCCAACAAACACATTACTCGTTATTATGCTATCAACAGCTATACAAAGCACAACACGGTCTATTAAATTTTAATTAGTGACTAAGCCTTAATATGAAATTTGTAACGGCATAGTTGAGGGCTCTACTGGCAAGGTAAACAAGATAATAATCCGGGCTTATCCCAGGAATAGCGGCAAATATTAAAATATTCCCGCCGACTACGTAATAAAGCGATGTTTGACCAGCAATCTTTTCTGCATGTTGGCGTACGTACTTACGTACGCCAACATGCAGAAAATTAGGCCACTTCATTGTGGTGTAACTAGGGGGTGAAAGCGTCTTGCATTTAATTATCTTTGGTGAAATCGTTAAAAATATGCGCAGTGGTTCTGCTGATAGAACACAATCATAAGAGATTTAGCCGAACGGTAAGTTAAATGGCAGTGGGCCGTACTTACTGAGCTGACAATGAATAAGAAAGAATTTTCTTTACTGTCAGCTTCGTACCGGCAAGTGCAGTGCAGCACAACACTCCCATTTGTTTTATAGATCTTTTTGTTTGTTCTAAGTTATAGAGGCCACATTCACAATCAAGCTTGTAGGTGCAGGAGTGTGCAAGCTATTCGTGAGTTTATTGACATTTAAAAAGACATCCTAATATCAATAGAGAAAATGGATGGATGCTACCATCTTCTTGGAATCCTATAATTAATAAAACTAAATCCAAACACAAGCATACCACTGCAAGAATTCGAGTTAGTAAGCTCGTTCTACGTAGATCGGACCAAAAGTTAACATTCAAAAGCTGAAGACTAACTATGAGATCAAGACGTTAACATGCACCGCAAACGAAAAAAGGAAAAAAGAGAATAAATTGTGTAAAAAAAAAAATGATGATGACGATGGTACTCCTAGGTGTGTCGTAAAAGGCGACTGAGGAAATCCCGGAAAAATCTTACCGCGGCTCCACATTATCGCTGTGAAGCTCCGTAAACAGGCGCGAACGTGAATGTGGATGGTTTTCGCGGGTTTCACGCGCGTTCACGCCTGTTCCCCGATCAGAGTTGGCATTTTGTCTCGCGACAAAGGGTTCACGCACCCTTCGCGCAGCGTTCACGCGTACACATCCACATTCACGGCCCCGTGCCAGTTAATTTCGGACTACAAAGGCGTACGGACGATGTATTTTAGTCATACACCATCTTCTTTTCTTCCAACGCTTTCTAATGCCTTTCTTGTTTTGGATGTCTAAATAGTGATATGTTGCCACAGCAAATAAAGTTATTGCAGCAGCAGCTTCTACGTCCATTTCGCGGCGGGTTTCACGAACGATTGTGAGCATCCCGTGAATGTGGAGAGCACGACTTGTGCCGTGAATTCGGCACTAATGCAGAGCTGCCGTTATGCGCCCTCTACAATCGCGTGCAATTCAGGCCGTCGCTCAACTTGTCACTCCACACTCGTAAAGTTTCGTTCAGAGATGAGAGTATATATACGAGAAGTATCGTTCGTGGTCTCAAAGACAATGGACGACGATATGGCTGTTGCTCCTACTGTGACGCTATGTGTGTAGTATAGTAGTGTGTAGTAGTGTACTATAATTATCTATGTATTAAAAATAATAGAGAAATAAAAAAGACATGGGGAAAAAGATGGTGGATGACGAAAAATATTGCGAAAAATAATTTTCGTAAAAATAACAAAGATTGTGAAATCGATGCATTCGCGTTCGCGCGCCGTGAACCATACCCGTTGTCGCGGGACAAAAAATCGACACCGATCGGGGAACGGCGCGAAACCGCAAAACCATCTATCTACACGCACGCTCCCGTTTCACGGCTTTCACGGGCTTTCGCGCCGCGAGTGTAGATGGCGTGTATTCAGACCGACAACGTTCAGTAATGCGATCGTCAGTCAATACATACCGTGGGAGAGGCCCATGCAGAAAATGATTACGATTTATTTATCTTGTTGGTCATTTCGTCAACTTTACTTGTATAAAAAAGAACTACGAAGTTGACAAATAGCTTCATATTTCAAAAAGCTTTCTTTTCTCCTGTGTGTTGCAGTCCAGATATTCCATTGAAATTCCTATCTCTTGTGTATTGTAGCCCCAAAACACTATGTATATTTTGTTACTTATGTCTATTAAAATTCAATAAAAAATAAAATAAAAAACTTTTTTATTAAATTTCGTACAGTTAAATCCTGTTTATTAAGTCATTGTCATTACGATTTCTTATCCTGGAAGTACCATCCCCCAACGAAACCGCGAAACGCAGTCCTGAGCCATTGGCCTCAATCAATTACCGCCTGCATGTCTTGTCGGCTACGGTGTGTAATAACCGGTACAAAGCTGCCACTTCGAAACCTTTCTTCCGTTCTTTAAAACTACTTTTACGGATTTTATCGCGTAAAAATCAAATAAATTAATTATTTGATTTTTGATTCCCGCCATTTCGGGTGCTTTCCAGCATCCACGATCACGTGGGACTGAGGTGACTGATGTCCCAATGTCAGTGTTAATCCGGAGTACATTCAACTTTTATTAATAATTATTTATGGCCCGATCTTCCAGTCCGGTCTTGCAGTTGTATGCTTGGGTTTAGTTTTAATTTTATTAATTACAGGGTTCCAAGCAAGTGGTAGTACCCACCCTCCTTCACAGTTGAAATTTGGATGTTTTTTTAAAATTTCAATAGCCTCAAGTAGTCCTTGGTAGAAATCTATGTTCTTTCGCGAGGATTTGTGGTCTTGCAAATTTGATGTAATGTTAGGGGCCGTCTAGGATATAATCACAAACTGTAGTCTTCTCATGATCATGACCTTTCTTTGACATAATTTGTCAGTTCTTCAAGTTAGTGGGGCCATTGCCATCGGATTTTGTTGGTGTTGACCACAAAATACAGGTAACTGTTAAAACCAATCTGATTTTTATTTAAAGAATCGGTCTAGGCGTCCATCTGGGTAGGCACCATCCTTATATTTCTGCCGCCATATATCAGCACCTGCACTGCAGTGTTAAGGTCTGAATATAAAGAAAGCCAGTATAATTACAGGTTGTGAGATATTCCGCCTTAGCCTTTAAAGCTAACGCATGCCTTCACCCAGTAGCCACTTAAGTACCATCAGTTTATTAATAGAATCAGGCGATACTTTGCGGAAATCCATTATATTACAGTTGACAAGAATTAGTTGAATGAAAAGCACCTCCCGCCGTCCCTCAATTGCGTGCACTAATCCTACTCCCAACACCACTACACTAGGAAAGACACACCATCGACGATAATAAGATACGTGTTTCGCCTCTACACGAGGCATCTTCAGGTGATGCGGCGAGCCAAAATTGAATTAGTGCTCGCAATTGAGGGAGGGCGGGAAGTGCTCTTCAAACTAGGTAAGACGCATCATTTATTTTACTGAGCGAATGTGGGCGAAGTAATTATTACCAACTTTAATACCATCAGGTTGACTGCAAATTCAATTAAGAGCGCATATTCAAATATGTCCAAGTCGAAATCTACGCGATCGCTTTGGAACGGCGTAATATTGACGCACACTACAATGTTATATCTGTGTGCGTGTCAGGACGAGCGTGAGGCTATATAATAGTTGCCTTTAGTTGCACGAATCACTTTGATCTTTGATTATATACCTGTCTTGATACTATTGGAACTGAAATAATAAAAAAATAATTTCCATATAATGGCTTATATAGTGTATAGAAATCGGAGGCTAATATGTGGAAATTGTTTTATTCTTTTAGTACATTGAAGTCGGCTTTACATTTTCACCCTATTGAGTATATTATAATATATGTTCTAATTGAAAAATATGTATTGTGTAAAATATATATCATTTGATAAACTTTTATTCTGTTTCATAATGTAAACATAATTCATTAAATTAGTGTTGCCAGGTCTAGCAAGTAAAATTTCGGGACGAAAGGTAAAAATAATCGGGGATTTGGTATTCATATCCGGACATCTACAATGACTACAAAATATAGTATAAATATAATTTCTTTGTAACCTTTTTGTGCTTTATTGATAGCCGTGGTAGCTCAGATGGTCAACGCTCACTGTAAATATCGCAGTATGCGAGTAATGCGAGAAATTGTGACTGTAACTTTACTTTACTTTTGTGCTTTATAATTATTATTCAGGTCTGATCTCATGAACGAATAAATTTTCGTCCAAACATCGTAAAAACTGTTTTTTTTTTAATTTTAGGCAAATTAAAACATTTTTGAACTATTTGTTTTTTTTTTTGCAGTCCCTGAATTTTTCAAATCACTCATTTTAATATAATTCTGTTTAAAACTTTTGTGTTTTTTTTTCGACTGGTGAGACAATGTCGTAGTAAAAATATTTTAATGTGGTAGTAGCTAACAGATGTAATCATTTTTGCTGTCAAAATTATGTATTAAAATATAGAATAAGAAGGTTAGTGAAAATCGGGACATTTGGCGTCCCGATCAAGGGTGAATCGGGACGTGTCACTAGACCCTTGAAAATCGGGACGTCCCGCGCAAATCGGGACACCTGGCAACACTAGCGGGGATCGAACTACACCCTTGAGCTAGTCAACTCAAGCACGGCTCATATGTTTCATATCTGGGGGCACGGTAGTGCCTCCGCCAAGTCGAACAAAACAGCGGCACGGCCGTATCATCATTGCGAGACTTGGTTATTTTACAAGTTATGTTTTTGATGGCATGTCTTTGTTTAATCATAACGTTATCACCACACTAGGAATTTTTCCTAAGTACATCGTACAGTTTAAATACATTAATTTCACAAGGACAAACATCCAGACCTGGAACAATTATTTGTAGGTAATACAAATTTTTGTTCCATGTGGGATTTGAACCCGCTGCGCTTAGCGCTACAACTCATTACCAAGTCACTCCGCCACGGAGCCAAAGGTACGATTTTGTATTTTTACTTGATCTGAATTGCTTACGTTCATTACTCATTTCTAAAAAAATATGTATGAAATGAAAATTTGCCACCATTACATCACTTAATATTTAAATATTACTATCATAAACATATTTCAAAATTACTTACTATAAAAAATATCGCTTATAAAAGTCTCAATCATTTAAAATGCTCGATAGTGCTATAGGTATCTAGTTATGTTATAGTGTTGTATATATATATATATATATATATAGCCCTATCGGTGTATCAACGCGATCGCGCGGTGTCGGTGAGAAAAAGTAATACGTCCTATCGTTGGGATTACCCCGAGCCCGGAGCGTACTGAATCGAACGGCGGGTGTCGTCTGCGCATGATGCAGGGCTGCCAGGTGCAAAAATGGTGTGATCGTACAACTAAAAAAAATCGTATGTCAAGGAAAAGAAATGAAAATATTGTACAACTTTTAAGTACAAAGTTTTTATTAAAAATAACAAATAATCGTTTAGTTTTAGAAAAGAAATGCAATAAAAGAAATAAAGAAAGAAAACATATTTATTTGGTAGATACCTTATATATATCTACACAACAAAACAAAAAAAAAGATTGAAATAAAAACTTAAAACTACACAATTAAAAAAAAAACTATTTATTAGAATTATACAAATTTTCTGTGGTCATATTGTTTAACTTTTCTTTTGTTGGCTTAAACTTCGTACAATTTTCGTTTCTTCTTATTAATTGTTTGGCTAATAATGTTCCCTTTAGTGTTTCATTCGATAAACTGTTTCTAAGTTTTGTTTTTATTAAGTTTACTTCGCTGAATGCTCTTTCACAATCTGCACTAGAATGGGGCAAACATAACAAATTTAAGGCAAATTGAGCCAGTGTTTTATAATTCTCAAATTGTTTTTTGATGATGCCCCAAAACTCGTCGGTATTCATAGATAAATCAATTTTATCTGAAATGTTGGGAAAACTGCGCCATTCGTCATCTATTGCCTGCATCATTTGAATGTCGTTGGGTTTTACGATTCTTGGAACAAGTATCATAATCAGCTGTAAGGTAGGTACTTTATTCCTGTAATTACTAGCAACAGCATTGGTAGGTTCAATACAGTCTATTTTTGATAGAATGGGATCATCTAGGTCATATCTTTTTTTAATTTCTTTAGCGCTTGTGACTAGAAAATGCCGACAGCGATGAAAAAACTCCTTAGTGGCAGGAATCTGACGACGAAATTCAGGCTGTGTAATTTTGTTCATCACTCGGATTCCCAAATAAATTTGATCATCTTTTAACCATTTTTCTTGTCGTTCAATATCAATGGTAGAAAGCTCAGTTTTGTTGACATAATCACGATCCAAATTACATAGCAAAATATCTTTGTACATTTCGCGCACCTTTCGTTTAAACATTTAATCACTACTTTTTCCGATTGAAAAAGTTTATTGAAATTGGTAAATTTGGGCAATATCCAAGACAGGAACAGGTAATAAAGCTGCATGAATGGATTTTAAGCTATTAAATATCAGTTCTGTTGAAACAAAACGTGCATTCAACCAGCAGTCAGTAAAGAACAATTTTAATGCATCCCATTGTTCTATTAATCGATCTACAACCACCACCAATGACAACCAACGGGTTTGTGAAGGATGCAAAATCTTGTGAGGCGAAGCACTCACAAATTCTTGAAACTGTTGAAGGCGAAATTGTCTTTTTGAACTATTTTTGAAAAAACTATATATCTCTCTCGCTAAATCTTCGCAGCGCCTTGTTAATTGTTTGCACGATTCAGATGCGCAAAGGTGTGCAGAGTGGCAAACACATTTCATTGCAAACATACCTGGCAAATTTTTCTTGAGTCTGCTCGCCACAGAGTTATTCCCACCTATCATCACGTTGCAACCGTCTGCACCAAAACCAATCATATTTTTTGTCGATATATCCCGGTCAGAAAAAGACTTCATCAGTATGTTAAACAAATTTTCCCCAGTAGCACCTTCTTCTGCTGTTTTTTCATCATCAGAGCTAAATATTTTGCAAAGATCCCAAAACTTACTAACAATTTTATTTTCCTCAACGTCATAATATCTAACAATTATACAACTGGCCTTGTGAGTGCTGACATCTGTTGACTCGTGAGACATAACACTGAATTTCTCAGTTTTCAGTTTTTCGACAAGAGACGATTTTTCACTTTCACCAATTACTTCGGTAATTACAGCTGTAGCTTTTGTTCTTTTCATAGCAATTTTATGTTCCACTACAAAATCTTCCAATATACCATTTATTAAATCTGACATATGATCTGCAGTTTGGAATGCAATATTATGCTCAGCTAGAAAACCCGCCATCTTGATTTCAGTCGCTGTGACAACTTTATTTTTCGACATAACTCCTTTCGTAACAAATGCGGACATGATATTACGCTGTTTTGTTTCGCTTGGTATTGCAGACATGGCTTTCGTATGCTTTTGCCTTGAAGAATGTAATTTTAAAACTCCATATTCTGAAACCATTTCGACGTCACAAACAGTGCACCTGGCTTTAAATTGGTTTTTACCAGGCCCTAACCAGTCCTTAAAAAAGTCTAGTTTTTCCCAATCAAGACGATACTTCTGTGCTCTGTGTTTATCCCTCTCTGCTACAGAAAGCTCTCCTCTTTTAGCCAATTTCTTTTTTGGAGTACCTGGCGCAAGTCGCTCGTCTTCACTTTTGTCACACATTCTTGCTTGACCAAAAACCACAAACACAAAAAAGCACTGAAGACAGTATACAGATTCAAAGAGCATATATAAACTACGTACAGTTCGAGCGAGACTAACAAGAAAAAAGAGTTTTTAAGAAATCGCAATTATTACCGAAAGAAAAAAATAATAAGTTTCGAAAAAATGCAAACAAATACAGCCTTTAAATAACTCTACAAAGAGTCTTTATTAAAGTAAAAGATACGCGTTAGGTTGTTGGGGAATTCCCCGAAACTCATACTTGCCAGTTGAGCACGTTCAATTCATTATGAAATGTTGCCAGATTTGCCAGGTATATAAAAATCGTACATTTTCCGTACGATCTTGGTCTAGCGATAGTACATGAGTAAAAATGCCAAAAAATCGTAGGAGTACGATTAAAATCGTACATCTGGCAGCCCTGGCTGATGGTGATTTATAGTATTTTTAAAATAATGAAATAAAATAATTGATAAAATAAAACGAGCTAAAATTTTTTTTGGATATTTAACATTACATGTATTTGGATAAAATAATTAAAATAGAAATGTTTATAACCAAATACATGGAAAAAATTACATTGAAGTAGACAGTTTTGGTGATTTTATAATATTAAATCGAAATATTTTCGTAATTTAGGTTTTGCTATACACTAAAAGACTATATATTCCATTATAATAACGCTTAAAATAAAGTATTTTAGCTTATAATAATGGTTGTATTCAACCTGAAAGATGACTCTGATGCATATTTTCGTAAAACGCTGTGAAGGGATTGTCTTCGCCCTAAAAAACCGTCATTAAAAACTATGATTTTGCATTGCTATGTACTAAATAAAGACTTCATCTTTCTAAAGCCCTAATTTTCAGCAAATAATCTCCTCACATCGTTACGATATCGCCTTTGGAAAAACATTTTTCACCACGCATATGCCCTCTTAACACTTCAGTTTTATTTAAAAAAAAGTAAAAATTTATCACTGTACGTCCCTTTTCCATTGACCCCGATTTCAATAAATATCAGTGTTTATTTGAAAGAGCGATTGAAAGATCCCTAGGGTCGAAAATCGAAATTGCTAAAGAGAATAAAGTATTCCTTCACATCAACACTATCAAGTAACTTTGTATATTATTCATAATAAACACCGCCTTTGACACGTGCTCCGTACGCTAAGTGTTTCCTTTTTGAAGACTTCGAGAGTTTGCTACGAAAAGTGAATTTCCACACGAAAAGTGTCGCACTCGGGCTCTTGTCACGGTATCTTGAAGCACAAAGCGCTGCATTCTCCTTTTTACTACCTACTTACTATGCGGCTTATTCAGTTTCAACTCGCACAGAACCCGACTTGGCGAATTTGCATCTAAATTTAAAGAGCCATCTCCGCATCAAGGGAATGTCAATGCTGCATTCGAAATTGTGTCAAGGCGACGTAAATGCCTCATGTTATTTCCCTCTGAAGTTTTTGAGTCTGTTTGTAAAGACGTCATTTGTCCTAGACTTCTGTGCAAATGTGTAAGCCATTCTAAGACTTCATTTTGGTTACATGAAAATGAAAAATATAGAATATTAAAAAACTATAATTAAAAAAACTAAAAATATATTATTATACAGTCTTTCTCTCCGTGATATCGTGTCGAGAACGCTGACTGTGTTTCCTCGCTGAACGGCTGTAGTTAGCCTTTGAGCGAGAAAAGAACCAGCCCTCTTGTCACCAGCAGTGATAACCATTCGCAGTTACAGTTCCTTTAGGAACTTCGCTGCATGTGACCCCACGGACCGATAATCTCTACAGCAAATGACACATATATTTAGTAATCTCTCAGAGACTCTTATTTGCGCCACTTACTTAGTTCAGCTACTATAAGCTATTTTATTTACATATTTTACTTTTTTTTTGAAGTAATAGAAATACGTAAAATCATAATTTTTTGTTTCAGGTCTAGAGGAGAAATAATGCTGAAAAAAAGGTTAGTATTGTGTTTAATAGTTCGTTTGAGTCCCATATTTAAGTTGTTTGTGTTTATTCTGTATTTTTAACAACGAGCTGACAGTCCACCAAATAGTAAGCGGCTACCGGAGCCCATGGACACCTGTAACCAACCAGATGCATTGTCATCTCTGAGAATAAATATGGAATACCTCACAGCCTGTAGTATACCCGCTCTCTTCTACCCTTTAGAACACAGCACCGGAACACAGCAATCTGCTTTAAGGGGGAAGAATTATTTTTAGAAATAGGTAGACAGATTCTTCTGAGCCGTAGTAGCTCAGATGGTTAGCGCTCGCTGTATATTTCACAGTACGCGAGGAAACCGGGTTCGATCCCCGCCGGCACCAATGAAATTGTTAATTACAATTTTGAGTGCTGCTTTACCACATGCTCGGCGGTGAAAGAAAATATCGTGAGGATGATGATCTGCATGTCTGAGAAATAAGAAAAAAATTTTCCGAAGACATGTGAAGTACGCCAATACGCATTGGGGAAGCGCGGCGGACAATTGCTTGCCATAAAGTCCTCTCAGAAATGAGCGGAGGCCTGTGCCCAGCAGTGGGTCGTATATAGGCTGTAACTTAAACTTTTCGACTTTATACTCCACAAACACCGTGTAGTGGCGGTGTAAGAATATCCACTAACCCATATCAGAGTTTTCCCAATAACGATTAAAAATAGAAAACTGCCGTTGCCAACCCGCTTGCTAACCGTGGCAACTATGGCAGATATCCCCCCTATAACGCAAACTATGGGGGAGGCATATGTTCAGCTGTGGACTTTGATAAGCTATAACGGTAACGTAAACACCACAAATACACAAGAGAGTCTCATTCACATTCATACATACACACATGCATTAGCGCTTACCTAATGCGAAGATCCCGCTATTTTAAATAAAAGTTCGCGTTTTTATTCGAACTATTTGCCGCAAACAGTTCCCTTGAAGTTTCACATTTGCTACAATTTCCTCCGCGAATTCTTAAAAGAACTGCGTCGTCTAAAGTGGATAGCTATCGAAAGTGACGCGTTGGACTTATATTTGCTGAAGCATTGAAAATTTATCTTGATCCTTGTGTGTGTGCGTGTAAGTTTTCGAGCAGCTTTGAGCGACTGATGTTTAGATAGAATAAAATTCATTAACAATTGTGTATTTAATTGACAACTTTATTAATAAATTACTGTTTATCTATATCTATGTATAAGCACTCACGCCTGTCACCCAGAGGGGTAGACAGAGACTACGGACTTCCATTTGGCACGATGCTGACATACCTCTCCTCTCTCCTTTACATCCATATATCTACGCATACACGCTCATCAGTTTAGGGTACTCCTAATGTAGCCCATTTTCAAAATATCGCCAATTTGGTCGATGAACCTTCTCCTTGGGCGTCTCTTCCCGACTCTGCCGTTCACATCTGAAATACAAACTTGCTTTGTCACTCTTCCCTCGTTCATTCTTTCTAAGTGACCAAACCACTGAAGTATTCTTTTCTTAATCCTTGTCACAACATCATCTTGGACACCACATTTTTCTTTTATCACCCAATTTCTCACTCCGTCTGCCAGATTCAGCCCTAGCATACTCCTTAAAGACTGCATTTCCACAGCATTTAATCTACTTTCGTGCTTCTTCTGCCACACCCAACTTTCACTACCGTACATTAAAGTAGGGATTAACACAGCGTTATAAATTACCGTGCGTGCCTCTTTTGACACATTCTGATTCTTCATAATAGAGTGTAGAGCCCCATTCACGATATTTCCTGCATTCACTCGTCGTTCTATATCCTTATCATATCTACCGTCCCTACTAAATACACATCCCAAATACACGAACTCATCCACTTGTTAAATCAACTCCCCTTCTATTCTTATTTCGCATAACGTTTTACTTTTTCTCTTTCGAAAACTATCACTTTCGTCTAACTTGTGTTGTCTTCATTCCCCTTTCTTTTAATGACCAGTTCATTAATGTAACCATCATTTGCAACTCGGCCGCCGACGACGTAAATATGACTTAATCATCGGCGTACAAAATGCATTTGACGGTTAGCTCGTCCATTCTAAACCCACATTCTTCAACTTTCAAAGTTTGCAAACAACTGTCTATAAATAGGTTGAACAGCCACAGGGAAGCTACACTGCCCTGTCTTGACACCTTTTTGGATGCCAAACCAGTCTGAGTAGACCTCGTTAATCCTAACACAAGCACTAGAGTCTCTGTAAAGAGACCTTAAGGCCTGTATCAAACGAGCGCTCAACCCACATCAGCTCAGTGTTTGCCATAACACAGTCCTGTTCACTCTGTCATAAGCCTTTTCCAAGTTCATGAACGCTCAAAAAACTTTACGTTTTTGGCCAAAAACTTATCCGCAATCATGCGTATGGAAAATATTTGATCTGTATACCCCATTCCCTTTCTAAATCCCTCTTGCACATCCCAAATGTTTGCATCAGTTTCTTTCATAACTCTTTCAATTAACACCTTGGCAACTTGGCATACAGTTTACCCACGATACTAAACAAGCTGATACCATGGTAGTTTTGATAGTTCTTCTGTATATAATTATTAAACACATTCGTTTAAATTCATACATACATTCAAAATATATGATGTAGTAATAAACTACTACATCATATAATTTGAATTTTTTATTTATAGGATAGGGTGACAAACTACTACATCATATAATTTGAATTTTTTATTTATAGGATAGGGCGACAAACTACTACATCATATAATTTGAATTTTTTTTTATAGCATAGGGTGACAAACGAATACCCAGTCCACCTGATGGTAAGTGGTTACTGTGGCTCATATACATCTAAATCTATCCTCAATTACGAATCAAAATGCAGATGCGTTGTCACTCGTGAGGACTAAGATGGAATGCCTCGTTTCCAGTAAAAAGGGTCTCCGGTTCTCGACACTCACCATACGAAACACAGCACCATTCGTTTTACAACTATACTACTAATATAACTGCAGCAGGGCTCTACCACGTATAAAATTTGTTTCGTTTGGAAATGTCTCAAAACTTATATTTTCCATTTTAATTGTATGGCGGATCATCGAGGCAGTCAATAATAATAAAAAAATATCAATATAATAATAATAATCAATATTTATAATTATAATTCTAGTGCGTGCGGGTAAGGTCGATCGTCAATATTGATCAAAGTCGTTTCTTTCATATCTTTTGAAAGTTGATTGTTGTATGTGGGAGTGAGTAAGCTTGTGAGTTATCTCATAGATATACTTATCTACGAGATAACTCAGAAGCTTATTCACTAGAAAAAAAAATAGTTCGAAGACACGTGAAGTTCGCCAACACGCATTGGGGCAGCGCGGCGGACACTTCCTTGCCTTAAAACCCTCTCAGAAATGAAGGGAGGCCTGTGCCTAGCAGTGGCACGTATATAGGCTGTAACTTTACTTTACTTTACTTATTCACTTCTATTCACAGGTTTTGCATACTATGTATATTTTTTTATATCATGCGCACCCAGACAAGCCGCGAGAATATTTTATTTTGTTCTCAAAATAATCCTTTACGGATAATTGTGTTAACGTTACACAAGTAACGAGAGACAAGGGACTAATAAATTTGTTTCCCATTATCTACGATCACGTTCGACTCTACCCTTAGCTTACTCCCGCATTCTCATATTATTTGAGTTGAATAAATTATTACTTTGCATCATTGTAAGTGTTCAAAATTTAATTAATTTAACGTTCAGAATTATTTGAAATGCAAATTTTTAAATCAGTTGTTTGTTATAAAAACCGTTGTAAAATTCATATCTTATTATTTATATAATAAAATGTTCAATAGGAGACCCTTTTTACTAGAAACGAGGCATTCTTTTATTCGAGAATTTAGTCTTCCTGGGTGACAACGCATCCGCATTTCGATTCTTAATGGAGGATATATTATGTAGATGTCTATGGGACACATAATCTGTTTACAATCAGGGTGTCTTTGTATTGTTCGTCACCCTTGGCCTATAAAAAATCTTGTATAAACTGTTAGATAATAATGTTACGAGCTTGAGGTTCGTGACAATAAAAATTGCCGATAAAATTACCTAAATTAACACTTTAATTTACTTTACACAAATTAAAACTTAAAACACTAATAATGAAACACACTAATTTACTTAATTCCGCTCCGAAGCTTCGCTTGTGTCGCCGAGTTCACTCTGCCTCCATCGCATCTTGCAGCGCCTACTTATTTAAATTAGCAAATATCCAGAATGTTCAAGTAAACACGCGTAAGGTATCGAGAGTCCGAGTATAGATTTTCTAGAAACTTAGTTTCTTCGGATGGCGCTGTCGGTTGTGATGTCATTCTCTGCAAAGCCCCCCTCGCCCCCGCTCCTGACACTAGATGGCGCTAGTTGACTTATTCATGCAACACTGCCCCCTCCTAAGACATGCTCGTCCCGAGCATTATCGGTCCCATAATAACGCGCCAAGCGATCCACATGGACGATCTTAGGAGTCCCTCTTGTGCCTTTCTGTATCCGGTAGGTCACATCGTTGATCCTGGTTACAATCCGGTACGGGCCGTCCCATTTAGCTTGAAGCTTAGGAGATTTCCCTTTGCTGCGGACTGGATTGTGCAACCACACTAATGAACCTTCGTTGAACCCTTTATTGTTCATTTTGCGGTCGTACCGGGTTTTCATTTTCTCAGACATTTGCTGGCCCGATTGTCTGACGTGCTCATAAATGTCATTCATTTTGTTCCGCAAGTCATTTGCATAATCGGTTATACTGCGTGGGGCATCAGGTGGTATCCCGGTGATCAGGTCCGCAGGCAGCCGTAATTCTCTTCCAAAGTTTGCGAAAGCTGGTGTCACTGCTGTACTTTCGTGAACAGAACTTCGATATGACAACAAAAACGGTTGTATGTGCTTGTCCCAATCTCGTTGCCGATTGTCTACAACTTTTGCTAGGTACCTCTCCAATGTCTGATTAAATCGTTCCACCATTCCATCAGATTGCGGGTGATAAGAAGTCGTTCTTGTTTTATGAGTACCCATAACTCGGCAAGTTTCCTGGAATATTTGAGACTCAAAATTCCTTCCTTGATCGCTGTGAATCTCTAAAGGTACTCCAAAACGACAGAAGACTTCATGAACTAGTTTATCTGCAACTGTTGAAGCTTCTTGATTTGGAATGGCGAAGACTTCTGGCCACTTAGTGAAGTAATCCATCACAACCATGAAATACTTGTTACCGCTTTCACTCTCCGGAAACGGCCCCGCCACGTCAATGGCTATTCTCTCCCATGGTGCACCCACATTGTACAACTTCAATGCACCTCTACTACGAGTCTGAGGTCCCTTTACAGCCGCACAACTTGTACATTTGCGACACCAGTCCTCGACATCGTTTCGACAGTGGACCCAGTAAAGCCGTTCTCGGATCTTCAGTAGAGTTCGTTTAACTCCCAGATGACCTCCTGAATAATCATTATGGTACAGCTGTAGAACATCCGGTACTTTAGCTTTAGGGACAACCATTTGTAAATGACAGCTGTCTCCCCGAACATTTTCCCATTTACGGCACAGAACTCCATCCTGAAGCAGCAAGCTGTCCCACTGGGCCCAATAGCTTTTAGTGGTTGAACTCATTGCTGAGACGTCGCTCCACTTAGGCTTGGGAGCACTGGCCCTTATCCATTCCAGAATCGGCTTGATGTCCGGATCTTCCTGCTGTGCATGTTGTAAGCTGTCCTTCCATTCGTTGCTGAGGTGGTCCGTCCTGAGCATCCTCAAGGATACCTCTTCCTTACTCTCTTGCCTAGTACAATGGTTGCAATCTTCAGGACAAGGTCTTCTTGACAATGCATCTGCGTTGCCGTGAGATTTTCCGCTGCGATGTTCGATCTCAAAGTCGTATTCCTGCAGTAGTTCAATCCACCTCGCAACTTGTCCTTCTGGATTTTTAAACTGCAATAGCCATTTTAGTGCAGCATGGTCAGTTCGTAAGTGAAACTTTCGTCCCAGAAGATATTTGCTAAAATGCTGCAACGACTTTACCACAGCGAGCAATTCGCGTCTTGTGACACAATAGTTCCTTTCCGGTTTTGACAACGACTTGCTGAAATACGCTATTACGACCTCTTGGTCACCATTCCGTTGAGACAACACACCGCCGAGTCCTATATCACTTGCGTCTGTGTCAACTATAAATTCTTTGCTTGCATCAGGGTATCCCAAAATAGGTGTTTTGCACAGACGGTCCTTGAGCTCCTGGAATGCGATATTGCAACTTTCATCCCAGCAGAAATGTCGCTTCTCCTCGGTTAGCTTGTGCAGAGGTTTGGCTATATCTGCAAAGTTCTTCACGAATCGCCGGTAATAGGAGCACAAACCCAAAAATGCTCTAACCTGCGTCTTGTCTTTTGGAACCGGCCAATCCTTGACAGCGGCGATTTTCTCTGGATCTGTGCGGATACCTTCTTCCGATACTACAAACCCCAAAAAGTTAACTTGCCGTTGAAATAGTGAACATTTCTTCGGGCTCAACTTGAGGTTGGCACTCTGAATCTTCATGAGCACGCGTTCCAGGTTTTGAAGGTGTTCCTCAAACGTACGGCCCAAGATGATGATGTCATCCAAGTAGACCAGACAGGCATCGCCAATTAGCCCGGTAAGTACAAGTTCCATCAGCCTTTCAAACGTTGCTGGAGCATTGCACAACCCAAACGGCATTACTTTGAATTGCCACAGACCCTTTCCCGTCGAGAACGCAGTTTTCTCCTTGTCCTTAGGGTCAATTTCAACTTGCCAGTAGCCACTTTTTAGATCCAGCGTGCTAAACCATTTTACTCCTGTAAGCATGTCCAGCGTGTCATCAATTCTTGGCAAGGGATAGCTGTCCTTCTTTGTAACGTCGTTCAGACGGCGGTAATCAACACAGAACCGCATGCTGCCATCCTTCTTTTTCACCAGCACCACTGGTGAACACCATGGACTAGAGGAAGGTTCAATAACACCATCCTTCACCATTCCTTCAATCATGGTTTCCACTTCCTTTTCACGTGCTACCGGCAATCTTCTTGGCCGCTGACGGATAGGCAATTCCTCTCCTGTGTTTATTTTGTGTTGAACTAGGCCAGTCTTTCCTATGTCAGCATCATTTGATGAGAATACATCGGCGTACTTGAGTAACAACTTCTTCGCCTTGACCAATTCGTTCGGGGACAGAACACTGCGACAGTCTTCCAAAAGTGTGGTCACTCTCGTTTCTGAATCCTTGCTGGGGGTCCCACTCGATATATATTGGCACTGACGTAACCAATCCACTTCCTCACAAGTACCAACCAGTGTGCCTTTTTCTATAATCTGTTCTCGGTCGCAAAGGTTCAGCACACGTACTCCTGAGATGTCAGTGGTCCTGACCAAGGTTCGAGCTACTTTCCATGGAAGGTCATTGTTTACCCTTTCCACAAGTACACAACGGTGAGTTTGCCCAGCGTTTCGAGGAAGACTAACCGGAACAATCGTTTCCGATCTCGGCGGAAGAACAATCTTCTTGATGCTGTACACGTTCCCTGGTAACGCACCTTCCATAAAAAGTTCCTCCTGTCCACATTTCAAAACACCTTGCTTAACGTCGATCTCGCAACAATTATTCCTCATAAAGTCTAAGCCTAGGATGCAGTCGTCCATTATATCAGCCACGATGACATTATGCAGGTAGATCACGTTGCCTAGCTTCAACTCCATCTCCTTCTCTCCACAGACGGGTATACGCTGACCGGTGGCTGTTACCAAATTAATGCGTTCTCGGTTGTATGCGGAGTCCCCAAGGAACTGACTTGTAAGTTGGGAACTAACAACCGTACGAGAGGCTCCAGTGTCTATGGTCAGTTTACACGGCATTCCGTTGACCTCGCCCTTGATGATTAGACTGTTCCCATCATGGGTTTGTGAGATCGAGATCCTTGGGGCTCTTTTAACATCAGCCAGCACCCGCCCCGCAGTTCTGGCTTTTACTCGTTTCCCTGCTGCTGCTGGGCGGTGCTGTTGGCCGCAATACCCTCCTGCGATCGTTCAACTTCCCTTTCTTGGGTTCGCATAGGGCAGCTGGATCGAAGATGGCCCTTTTCCCCACAGCCATAGCACCTAGGGCTGTATCCTTTGTTGCGGTCGCGAACTGTAGCTGCTGCAACCTGCCTGACACGATGGGAACGATGATCCTGCCGCACGGCTTCCACTTCCAGTGCATGGGCCAAGGCGTCCTTAAGCGCCTCGTGGTGCCCGAGCCTCACAGCAGCTCTGACTTCCAGGTCGCGGATGCCGTCGATGAATGTCTGCACCAGGTTCCCTTCAATGAGCGCAGGTACAGACCGGTATGCTTTTCGCACCAGCTTCTCCACTTCTAGAGCCCACTGCTGCAGGTTTTCGTTAATGCGCTGCACACGATCTTTAAGCTGCGCACGAAAGACGTGTTCCAGGTGAGCGTCGCCATATCTCGCCTCCAATGCCTCAAGGAGTTGCTCATAAGTCACTTCCTCACCGAGAGCTTCCAGAACTGTTAAGGCCTGGTCGCGCAGGCCTAGTGTGAGAGCAGTCATGGCCTGACTTTTATTCCAGCCGTTCGCCTTCATAACAGCCTCGAACTGGATTTTGTAGGCTGACCAGGAAGAGGTCCCGTCGAACGGCGGCACTTTGAATCCACGTAGCGAAGGTGTTGTAGCTACTACGGGAGCTGTTATTTCATCCTCAAGTTTGAGGTCGTCCAGCGTTTTCTTCACGTCAGCCATTACGTTGTCAACCCGTTTTACTTGGTCGATTCGGGTTTCGGCCTCCGACAGGCGGTTGTCATGTTGAGCAACCTTATCCTTCACCTCCCGTATCTCTTTTCCGAAGATAGCGTGAAGGTCCTTCATGAGGAGCATCTGCTCTTCCTTATCGCGTTGGAGTTGCTCTTCTAAACGACGGGCCTGTTCCTCCTGCCGGCGGGCCTGTTCCTCCTGTCCACCCCGCAGCTGCTGCAGCATCACCATCAGAGCACCTAAGTCAGGTGCCACAGACGTAGAAGCTGCTGACGGACCGGCTTCCGTGGCCGGCGGCTGGCCCTCAGACATCTGCGGCGTTGCACCACCAAATCTCCTCTGGTCCGTCTCCTGCTGGCGTTGACTTCGGGTACGGACACCCTCCGTTTCCTCCTTAGGTAAAATCGGCATTATTTTATCCCACTTCTGACACCAATTGTTACGAGCTTGAGGTTCGTGACAATAAAAATTGCCGATAAAATTACCTAAATTAACACTTTAATTTACTTTACACAAATTAAAACTTAAAACACTAATAATGAAACACACTAATTTACTTAATTCCGCTCCGAAGCTTCGCTTGTGTCGCCGAGTTCACTCTGCCTCCATCGCATCTTGCAGCGCCTACTTATTTAAATTAGCAAATATCCAGAATGTTCAAGTAAACACGCGTAAGGTATGGAGAGTCCGAGTATAGATTTTCTAGAAACTTAGTTTCTTCGGATGGCGCCGTCGGTTGTGATGTCATTCACTGCAAAGCCCCCCCCTCGCCCCCCGCTCCTGACACTAGATGGCGCTAGTTGACTTATTCATGCAACAATAACTAGGAAAGTAGGTGGTGTCTCCATCGTTCAGTGCCAATTTTACAGTTTGATATCGACAGACAAAGGAAGAGTGTTTTAATATCCGGGCGACAACGTCATTCACTTTGACTCAATACTTGTTATTGTAGAAAAAATGTCAGTTAAGCTTTATACAGAATTCGTGTGTTACTTTTATATTTAGTAAAGTAACAAAAGAATAATATTTTTATATATTTTAAAATAAGTAGGTGTGTACAGAGGCTTTACTCATAAAAAGACGTCAATTTAAGTAATGCTTAAAGTTGCTCCCTCTCTCCTAACTAAATGGTAATAGAAAAAGACAGGTTTAAACTTAATTAATACATAACTAAAGCAATAGTCAACGATTATAAGTAAGGCCGTATGTGATTAACTATTTGCAAAAAAACTAAGCTGTTCCAATTTATTTTGGATTTGATTATTAGTATAATTCTCCGGCGAACAATCAAGTTTTTAAATTTTCAGTCTAAACTTACACTTTCACTAAAATAAAAAAATGTGTATGAAAGGACTGCAGATAGCTAGTAATCTTGATTTATACACATGATAGTTTCACCCTCCCTTTTCATAAAAGACTGAGCTAATGTTTCGGAGTGTTACCCGCTTAGGCTAAATTTTGATAAATTTATTAACGCTTTGACTGAATAAATTTTGTAATTCATTGTATTCCTTTGATCATATTGGAAAATCAGCTGATTTTAATATTAACATAGTTTAAGTAAATGAACTCAACAAAAGGGAACTTTTATCTTCTCTGAAAATCATGGATTTGAGACAATATGTCATAGAACCAAACGGAGCATTCGACTCAATATGCAGACTTATGTAGTCATGCTTTTATTTCCTATGAAATGTACACCAAAACTCAAAAACTCTTTCTAAATGGATAACATATAGATCACTAAGAAATATAAATATTGAGGCCTTTAATATCTTTGGTAATGGTATAAGTTGGGAACGACTTTGAATAAAGCTCGGGGGAAGGAACTGTTTTATGAAAGATCTAAAATCAGGGAAACTGTTGAATTTTTTTACATAACCTCGCTTTATTTTTTGTTATCCCTAGACGGTATAGTCCCGCTCCATTTACTTTGCCATTTAAAGGTCTCAAAGACCCTTCCTTATACGAGTATGTATATCACGGCAGTAGATTATGTTTAAGACCTTTCCACTGTATTGATACGACGTTACACAGCGGCCACGACTCTTTTGAATTTGGTCGGTTCTAACCCAAGCCTTTTCGTGCGCACATTTGCATGGGTAAATTTGAGAAATACTATCCCAATTTTTATTTATGCTACATCAAAATATTTTATTAATTTATCGGTACGGCGTCTCGACATGCGTCGTCGATAACGGTAAACTATCATATGTATGCCAGAACCAGATATACACTAGCCATCAAAAAAATCGGCCCACCTGCGTTTTTGCCGCAAATCACGTTTTTCTAAAGCAGAACCAATCAAAACGTTTAAGTACTGAAATGTTTTATTTAACTTGTTTATTTACACCAATTTAATCACAGTTACAACATCAAAATGATTTTTTGAAAGTAATTTTCATTTAAAAACCAAAATCTTAAATTTTTCACGATTATTTTTATTAATTTTCAATACGCTCTAGTTTTTATGTATTGAACTTTATGTACACAATTGTTGCAATTTAATATTGCGTATTCCCTCCTTTTACTCTAATGACAGCCTGCATTCCCCGTTTTAATGACCTTATCAAGATTTTGATGGTCAGTTCAGGGATTCGGTTCCATTCTTCCCTAATGGCGGTTTCAAAGTCTCCTAATGTTGTAGGTGTTGGATTACGGGCTCTAACCTTTTGTTTTAGGGTGTCCCACATGTGTTCTATAGGGTTGAGATCGGCGCTTCTTGCAGGCCACGACATAACCCGAATGCCGACCTCCTCAAGGTGATCAGTTGTGATGCGCGCTACGTGTAGTCGCTGCATTAATTCAAAGGTCTCTCCAATATAGCCGGCGTATGGCACCACATGGTCTTCTAAGATCTCTGTGATGTAGCGTGCTGCAGTTAAAGCACCTCTTCGTATGAAAACCAGCTCAGTGCGTCCAGTCAAAGATATCCCAGCCCAAAACATTACAGAGCCTCCACCATAACTGACAGTTTCTCTTATGCAACACTGGGTATAACGTTCACCTGGTCGTCGCATGACATTACGGCGTCCGTCAGAACCATATAAAGTCTTTCGACCTTCATCACTAAAAAGAACTGACTCCCATCGTCCTATAGTCCAGTTGATGTGGTTACATGCAAATTGAAGTCTGGCTTGTCGATGAGCTGTGGTCAATTGTGGTCTTGTTGCTGGCTTGTGAGGTCTTAAATTCTGCTCACAAAGTCTCCTTCTCACAGTACTATCACTTATAGCTACACCTCGACCTTCAAGTAAGCGTCGCTGGAGATCAACACCAGATAGGTGCCGATTTCGTAGAGCTGATAACACTATAAATCGGTCATCCCTTTGAGTTGTCACCCTATGTCTTCCAGATCCAGATCTTCTTCGGTACTGCCCAGTCTAAAGAAACCTTTGGTAAACTCGTCGTACTGCAGAACGGCTCAGATTTGACCTCCTGGCCACGACACGTTGACTTAAGCCTTGTTGCAGCAAAGCCACAACTTGGGCCGTCTCAGCTTCAGTAGCGTCCATTATTTTTAGACAAAGTAATCAAAGCTACAGCCTCAGTAAATAAACTTAGCGTTATTAACTAGAAATCCCTACAAAAGTCTGTGTCGGACTGAAATAACGGTTCGAATTTGTTCTGACGCAAAACAACGAAATCAGCACTCAACAGTATTTCTGTATAAAAAATTGTAAAGTACCTTCAAGTGCAATAAGATTTACGACAAACAAGGTGTCAAACATCATATCCGACCCTCAAAATATAAAACAAATGTGTGAAACAACTTCTAAGTGAAACAATCGATAAATTTCAAACAAAAAATGGGTGGGTCGATTTTTTTGATGACCAGTGTATCTAATATCGAGAGGAGACACCGGCGGCGTTAGCCAAGTTATACAATCGAAGCAAAGTTCTACAATCGTTAACATTAATAGAAATCTGTACAACGACACTTGTGTAAAAGTTATCGAAATTAACACATTGACAAGTCCACTGCTGAACATAAAACTTCCCCAAGGAATGCCACAAAGCTCCGTACTTAGCCGCCGATGGTTAAGAAAGGTTCTCGAGTGGCAATCACGATCACATACAGCTAAACAAATTGTAGCGGCCCCCCAGTAGACGGAGTGACGACCTGGTAAGTCGAAATAATTACGATTGTAGAAAGTCAATTGCCTAACCTAGTATTGTGATCACCATATCCCCATCCCCCCGTCCCTCGTCCAGCATTTCTTACATAGACATACATAGACGTTAATTTTAATATGTAAAGTTGTTTACTTTTACGCGGACTTTAACTAATAATTTTTAATATCCTTGACTTTAAAGATATCTCGGCGGGAATTGGCCGCATGTACTTGAACCATACGATTTTGTTACTTTTTTGCTATGAAAAAAAATAAAAAATTATAAATAATATGTGTTCTTAACGTTTACTAAAAATAATGTACTTACTAATTAACTTATATGAATTTTATGGAATGTGTTCTTAACATTCCATAAAATTCATATAAATTTTAAAAGATTTCGTCATGAAATCTCTGCAAGGTACACGTTTAACCTTTTACATCCCTGAAGCTTCCTTCCTATGGGGGCTTCCCGAGAAATTGTACAATCGGATCACCAGTTTTCGTGCAGATCGGAGCATCAAGGTCGTAGTAGACGGTGCATGCTCTGATTACAAGCCCATTAACGCTGGTGTTTCACAAGGCTGCATGCTATCACCGACTTTCTTCTGCATATCAATGACACGTTGCAAACCGCTAACATTCATTGCTATGCGGACATCAGCACTGGTGATGCTTTATACATCATCCATGCAATATTTCCCGGGAAAGCGTCGTTGAGTACCGGGAAAAACTTGTGTCTGTAGTCGAGATTTTGTTGAACAAAGTCTCGAACTAGGGGCGACTTAATCTAGTCCAGTTCAATTCCCAGAAGTTTGCGCGTTTACCGCTTATAGGAATCCCTTCGTCGTATCTCCTATGCTTCAAGGCACTTCCCTTTTTGCCTCAGCCAATATCGGAATCCCCGGTGTCGACGTAGCGAGTTGGAAGAGAACGAGGTCGACATAACACTTGAAAAAGAAGGCCAAATTATCCTCTAAAAAGCTTGGCGTGCTCAGCAGAGCGGGTATTTCATGCCGGCACACCGCTTGCAACTTTACAAGGCTGAGGTTCGGCCACACATGGAATACTGTTCCCATCTCTAGGCTGCGGTTCCCCACTGCTAGCTCCTCCCATTTGATCGCATACAGCGCAGTGCTATTCGAATCGTCGGCGACCGAGCTCTTTCCGATCGACTTGACTCACTGGCACTGCGAAGAGATGTTGCATCTCTTTGTGTATTTCATCGCATTTACCACGGAAAGTGCTCTGAAGAATTGTTCGGAATGATCCAGCCGCACAATTTCACCATCATACATCGCAACAAAACTCGCGATACCATAATACCATCTGATCGGGCGTTCCACTACTGTGCGATTTAAAAGAAGTTTTCTTCCTCGCACAACTTCCGTGAGGAATCGACTACCACCAGATACGATGTAGGGACCTTATACCGATACGACTTAAGGACCTTGAAGAAATGAGCCTACTCCTTTTTATAAGGCCGGCAACCTATCTGCAATTCCCCTGGTGTTGCAGTTGTTGATGAGTGGCTGTAATCACTTACCATCAGGTGAGCCGTATGCTCGTTTGCCCCTTGTCCTATAAAAAAAAATTGTATCCAGTACTGAAAACAGGTGCTGCTCTTGACGTTACTACTGTTAAATAAAACACGCTAAGAATATTTATATCTATAAAACTTTATTTATTCATTTAGTGCACGTTAACACCGTTCTTGCTGTAGCCAAGTTGAAAATGGAGAAGAACACCAAATTCAGTGCTTTCGCTGAAAATTAATGATGCTTTATTACTATAAATAAAAACATTTTCTTTATATATTGTTGGCGCGACTACTAACGCCGCCTAGCGACGCACCGGAACACCAAACTTTTATGTACGAATCAGAGCTCGTCATTGTTAGCAACCAATCACAGCACGTCGTGCAATTAGTTATAAGATCTGTCTGTTTTAAATTTTGTTTATTACCTGATACACACTGTTAGCAATAAGACGACTTAAATATAACCAACAAACGTACAATAAATCAATCATTGAAGAGCACCTGCCTCCCGTTCCTGTACATAAAGTGGTCCTTCGAGCCGGATAAGGAGTTCAAGCTTGGAATCTCCGAAGATTCGTCGCATCAAAATACGAAGAGGAGATTCACGTATCGAGCGAAGAGCTGCAACGTTAAGGCATCGACAGACAGGAGTGGCAGGTTTGAACTTCCCGTCCGTTTCCCCATCTCATCCTTCGATAGGTGTTGATTTCGTGCTGATATTCCATTTCCAGTGCTCAAGTGGCGGTACCTACCTGCGCAATGGCACCCACCTTGGTTCGCACGCATATACAAATTGGCAACTGTAAGTACTCTTGATTTCCTTAAATCCCAAAATGAGTGAGCCCAAATTGTCAGATTTAATTAAGAAAAGAGGAGTTTTAAAAGGTCGATTAACCCTGTTTGAAAATTATGTTAAAAAAGTTCACTTTACCCTTGAGTGAACAACAGTCATTAGAATTAAATTTACGTGTCGAGAGTACTTCGAGTTTGATAGAGATGTATAGTGAAATACAGACTAAAATTGAAGAAGAGGTAGCGGAAGATCTCGATCTTGTAAAACAGCTGGAAGAGAGATATCGTTTCGAAAATCAATTTTATTGTGCTGTAGCTTCTGCAAAACTTTTATTGAGAAAGGAAGTAGCTGACAAGTCTAGTGTTTCAACATGTAAGCTGATAGGCATAAAGTTACCCGATATTAAAATACCTTCCTTTGACGGTTCATACGATTGCTGGCTAGAGTTTAAAAATTCTTACGTTAGTATGATTCATGATCGCGATGATTTAGGTCCTGTTCAAAAATTTCATTATTTAAAATCGTCATTGTCCGGTACCGCGGCACACGTCATAGGTGCATTAGCATTTACAGCTCACAACTATTTTCACGCATGGGAGCTATTAGAGAATAGATTTAATAATCTGCGACTATTGGTTCATAATCATGTGAAGGCATTATTTAAAATTCCATCGTTAAATAAAGAGTCCGCTTCCCAGATTAGGAACTTAATAGATATTGTTTTGAGAAATTTGCGTGCCCTTAAAACGTTAGGTGAACCAACAGATTCATGGGACACTTTAATCATTTACATGGTCGTTTCCAAATTAGATCAGGCCACTGAACGCGAATGGGAAAATTTTCAAGGTACATCTAGTTCGTTAATTGAATCAAGGTCAGCTTTGAAACTGGATAACTTACTTAAATTTCTTAAAGACCGCGCCGACGTTTTAGAAATGATAAAAGTGAACCATAACAAATCCCACGAGAACAAAGGCGGCGAACAAACGCGCTCTAAGAAACAATATACACATACTCATATTGCTACGAACGTTACTAACAATAACAATAAGGGTAATACGAAACTAAAACAAAGCCGCGTGTGTGTGATGTGTCATAGTAATCACGCGATTTATTCCTGTTCAAGGTTTCTTAATTCGTCTATCCAAGAAAGGAATAAGATAGTTAAAACGCATCAGCTGTGCATCAATTGTTTACGCGCAACCCACCCACTTGACAAATGCAAGTTTGGGCCATGTAGGTTGTGTGATAAAAGGCACAACAGTTTGCTTCACATTGATGGGCAGGTAGACGGAGCATCACAGGTGAGCGGGTCGAGTGCATCAGCACAGCCGGTCACCGCTAACGTCTCCACTGTCTCGTCATCTTTACACGTTACGGCTAACCATTCAGAATCGCAAAACAGTAATCAAGAATATTCGTTATTACCCAACGTTTTGCTGTCCACAGCGTTAGTGGACATAGCAGATTATAATAACAAATATCACACTGTACGCATTCTGCTTGATAATGGTAGTCAACATTGTTTCATAAAGAAATCGTTATGTGAAACATTAAATGCACCGTTAATACAGTCCACTTATCACGTTGCTGGGGTAGGTCAAATAATTTCGCAGTCCACCCACATTTGTAAAATAAAATTACGTTTAAGGTTAAATTCGTTTTGTATGAACATTGATTGTTTAGTGTTGCCGTGCATTACAAATCAATTACCCACATTTAGTGTCGATGTAAATAATATGTGTTTACCTGATAATATTCAACTTGCGGATCCGAACTTTCACTCACCGTCAGACATCGATATACTGATAGGCGCGGATAAGTTCTGGGAATTATTGTGTGATGGCAAAATTAAGTTGAACAAAGGACCTTATTTACAAAATACAAAATTGGGTTGGATAATGTCGGGACCTTTACGTAATAACCCACTTCCCGTTAAGAGTGTGCAATGTAATTTCTCCCAAACAATTGATACACAGTTGAAATTATTTTGGGAATTCGAAGAGATAAACAATAACGTTAATAAAAACATCCTGAGTGCTGACGAACGTGCGTGCGAAGACATTTTTGTCAAAACGACAAAACGTATGGAAGATGGTAGGTTTTCCGTACGCATTCCTTTAAAGGAATCAGCTAATGTGCTCGGAGACAGTTACACAACGGCTGAAAAACGTTTGTTGTCGTTAGAACGAAAATTCCACCACGAGTCATTGCGTGTTCACAATCAAATTTCCACAAAATTTACTTTTGGACAGACTCAACTATTGTCCTTGGATCTGTTGGCGTAGTAGGAACCAAAAATAACCCAGCGGATCTGGTCTCGCGGGGTCTTAGTCTTGATGTACTCATTGACAGTAATCTGTGGTGGAGCGGACCTGAGTTCTTAAAAAATTCTGAGTCGGCATGGTCACAGCAATCTTCGACTACACACTCCGACTTACCAGAACTAAAATCACAAACGACAACGGTTATGGTTTGTGATGTAACAAAGAATAAAATTATTAATTTTGAAAGGTTTCGTTCTTATCAGCGTATCGTGCGCGCCGGCGCTTACCTGTTTCGATACATACATAACTTACGCACACCAAAGAAAGATCGTACTCAGAGGCCGTTATCAGTAGATGAATTATATGACTCATTACAGTCGTTAGCGCGTCTTGCTCAACGCGAATCGTTTCCGATGGAATATGATAAGTTAAAACGTAACTTACCTTTAAAAACTTCAGGTTCGATTTCTAGGCTGAATATATTTCTAGATGAAAGAGATATAATTAGAGTAGGTGGCCGTCTTAGTAACTCGCCTGATTTTAATTACGACAAGAAGCACCCGATACTTTTATCAAGTAAACACTACTTCACACAATTGTTGTTTCAACATCAACACAAAGAGCTTCTTCATGCTGGTCCCCAGCTGCTATTGGCGACCGTGCGTGAGAATTGGTGGCCGTTAGGGGTAGAAACCTAGCTAGAAAGGTTGTCCACCAATGTGTTCGCTGCACTCGAATGAAAGGTAAAACCCTAACACCAATCATGGGCAACCTTCCGTCTGAATGAATAGAACCTGGTTTCCCATTCATTCGATGTGGAGGGGATTATGCGGGTCCCATAAACGTACTGAATCGCAAAGGAAGGGGAGCTAAATTGGAAAAGGGCTATATTTGCATATTCGTTTGTTTTGTTACCCGGGCCATTCATCTAGAACTTGTCAGTACGTTAGCTGCTCAAGAATTTATATTAGCACTTAAAAGATTTATCTCACGACGAGGTAAACCAGCTCATTTTCTCATCGGCCGGCCACTCACTGCACCAGCCTGCAGAGACCTCACCGAAGCACGGACTCACAGCTTGACACGGTTTCAAAGAGTGGAACAAATAAAACAGCACTTCTGGAAACGCTGGTCACAAGAGTATGTTGCTGAACTTCAGAGAAGGACGAAGTGGAAGGCGAACAGTCAAGACATAGCATTAAAGACGCTTGACGTTATTAAGGAGGACAATTTACCACCCCTTAAATGGCGTATGGGCAGAGTTACCCATATTTTCCCCGGAAAGGACGGCGTGTCGCGTGTCGCCACCATCCAAAGTGCTACGGGTCCTGTACAACGAGCGTTTTCGAAAATCTGCCCTCTGCCTGTATCATCAGCAGAGGACGACAACATGAATGCAGCCTGCGGCATCTCCAATCAAGCGGCAACGTAGATACATCATTGGGAGCTGGAGCTTCCAAGGCGGCCGGCATGTTGGCGCGACTACTAACGCCGCCTAGCGACGCACCGGAACACCAAACTTTTATGTACGAATCAGAGCTCGTCATTGTTAGCAACCAATCACAGCACGTCGTGCAATTAGTTATAAGATCTGTCTGTTTTAAATTTTGATTATTACCTGATACACACTGTTAGCAATAAGACGACTTAAATATAACCAACAAACGTACAATAAATCAATCATTAAAGAGCACCTGCCTCCCGTTCCTGTACATATATGTTTAAGTAGATATGACAAGTTATACATGTATCTTTTTTATAGAATAAGGGTGACAAACGAGCACATAGTCCACTTGATGTGATGTCCAAGTGGATGCTGTGACCCGTAGACATCTACATTTATCCTCGATTAAGAATCAAAATGCCGATGCGTTGTCACCACTGAGGACTAAGAAGAAATGCCTTTTTTTAGTAAAAGTTCTTTGGTCCTCTACACTCACTATGCGAAACACAACAGCTGATATATTACGCCGTTATTCTGTGAGAGCGTGGTCCTACCGCGGTCGAGCCGACCCATTCATGCTACAACTAATATAGCTGCATCGTGGCTCTACCACATATTAATAATTAATTTATATAATACTATTATATAATACTATTATATAATATATTTACTTCAATATTTATGTATTTAATGGATTGAACAAGTAAGTACCGCACTGACAATGTTGTGTATCATCACCAGTCTGTGAGATGTCAGGCCTCGCCAGACACGTTAGCAAAGTTTAAATACATATTTTTGAAACATTTAAATATGTGTTCTCGAATAGTTTAATAGCAATTTAGTGCCCTATTTAGATTTTTAATCAATACTTTTAATATGATTCGAGTTTCTGTCTTCACACTACCCTTGTCCGTATGTTCAACTTTTATGAAATGCTATTGTTATTGCGTAATAATTACAATATATAGATTAACAGAGTTTCGGAAAAGTTAAGTTAATATATTGTCACCTTAATATTTTAAAGCCATGGTCTTCAGTTGTAATTGTACCATCTGCCGTTACAGCCTAGCTATGGAGTGTAAAAGTAAGGAGTACCAACTCCCATAGTAGAATAGTTGAAAAAGTGGTCATCTGTAAGCAGTAAATAACAGTTCAAAAACTATGCACAACAGCGCTCGGGTAGCTACTGGGATGAAATGAAATTAGCAGTTGTCGCCGGTTTAAGTGTGCTGCTAAACTGCTCAGTAGTTTTTTTATAGAATAGGCTGACAAACGAGCACACAGTCCACCTGATGGTAAGTGGTTGCTGCGGCCCATAGACATCTACATCTATCTTCCATTACAAATCAAAATGCAGATGCGTTGTCACCCGTGAGGACTGAGATGGAATGCCTCATTTTCTGTAAAAAGGGTCTCCGGTTCTCTACACTCACCATACGAAATACAGCAGCATTAAGCTACTATTTGACGCTGGTATTCTGTGCTCAGTAGCTCTAAAATGATTTTATTTAGTAAATATAACCTCGAAAGAGTCGTCTATCCCACTAATATTTTTCGGTGCCTTTAAAATTTACCCCGTAGCTATAGTGGCGCCACCCTTATTTAACGGTTTTCTATGGACACTTTTTAATACAAAGTCTGTACTCCTTACACTCCTAAGCCTAGCGAGGGCCATCATATAAATTAGCCTTCGCATTAATTGCCTCATCGGTGCGCTAGCAACTGCGATTTTTATTTTTAGTTGGCATTAGGAAGACGCTGTTGCGCGTGCCCTTATTTGTTTATTTCTTTTTTTTCTTACACCCGCGTGGCGATATGTTGTAGCGGGTATTCTCACACCACCACTAAATAGGCTTGAAGTAGATATACTGAGGTGTTACAAATAATTAAAAATTGCTATAACGTTCCCTTAATTATTTTAAAATCAGGTCTTCAGCTGTAATTCAACCTTTTATGTTACTACTTTATATTTACGACGTACTAGGTGTAACCCTTATTTTGTTGAGCGTATAAGGAACCGTAATATAGGGAATGGAGTAAAACATAAAATACGGCTGCCTCTACTTCTATCGCTACGTGTTCTCGAAATGAGATTTTTTTTTATGACCTAACGTAAATGAAGCGAAAACGTACGACGGTATTATACATCTTGAATCTATGTATATTTAAATTGTTATTTTTAAATTATCGCTACCCTAGTTAGCGGGGATTGTGTATATTATCATCAAGAGTAGGCATCGGCGACGTTAGCTACGTTGACCTTCTACTATACTTAACGCTAATAGAAATCTATAAAAGTAAATGAAATCAAAGATAAACCAAAACGATTTGTCATCACCATCATCGCCCATCTCAATTCCACTTCTGAACATAAGTTTTCCCCAGGGAATGGCACAAAGCAAGGTCCTTAACTATTTGAACCCAGCTATTTTCTACATCTCTTACCAGATTATCACTCCACCTACAATAATTTTTAAATACAGTAAGTCGAATTGAATATTATATATAATCCATTTAAAAATTTAATTCGCATAAGTCGTGCAATGTCCCAATTATAAATTGATAGGGGGTTTTTTAATGGCTAAAGTACGTGAGCTTGTCCCTGCTTAATATGGAAGTTTCAAACCTAAATTATTTGTGTATAATCAATTCCCGCTATTCATTCAGTTACTACAGTCTATCGTAGTCCACTGCTGGACAAATGGCTTCCCATACATTGCTTAATATGGGGAACATTTGTCATTGTTGCAGGCGCGTTGACAACCGCAAAGGAGATATTTGTTATGCTGCTGCCATTGAGTTATATGCACTACGTATATGCTAGAGAGGCTATGCCCAACAAAAAATGTACACTACTCTGTATCCCCACATGCGCGGGAAACAGTAGAGTCGCGCATGCGCAGTTGATATAAACGCGCGAAAATTGTCATAATAAATAATTGTTTATTGAGATTGTATTGTTAATCGATTACATTTTTTTAATTTTCGTCTATTTTGCATATGTGCTAATTTAATATAAAATTATTATTAGCGCCGCCCCGCACTGCATGAATATCGAAGCCACAATAACAGGTGTACGGATTGCAGTACAGTTAAGTTGAACATAGTGAGTGTTCGGAATGGCATATCTAGTGCGTAGTACATATGTATCAATGGCTGCTGCTCATTCCCTGGTTTTGTTTCGCTCTGTCGCCTGTGACCTACAGGACAATATGGAGTAATTGATATCCTTACGCCGTTTCGTAATTCAGATATGCAAAACTAGATGTTAGGTCTTTTTTTTGTCCAGGGGGGCGTCTGGGCAACAACCATTCTGTAACCTCTTTCTGTCGTCAAATATCAGCAGATCAGCAGCTTTCTTGCAGATCGGAGCATCAAGGTCGTTGTAGACGGTGCAAGCTCCGATTGCAAGCCTATTAATGCTGGTGTTCCACAGGGCTGCGTGCTATCGCCAACGCTGTTTCTTCTGCATATCAATGACATGTTGCATACCCGTAGCATTCATTGCTATGCAGATGACAGCACTGGTGATGCTCTTTACACCGGCCGAGCCAATATTTCTCGGGAAAACGTCTCCGAGTGCCGGGACAAACTTGTGTCTGAAGTCGAGTCTCTGCTGGACAGAGTCTCGGATTGGGGGCGACTAAATCTAGTTCAGTTTAACCCCCAGAAGACACAAGTTTGCGCGTTAACCGCTAAAAAGAACCCCTTCGTCGTATCCCCTCAGTTTCAAGGCACTCCCCTTGTTGCCTCAGCCAGTATCGGAATCCTCGGCGTCGACATATCGAATGACGTGCAGTTTCGTGGTCACTTGGAAGGGAAGGCCAAATTGGCCTCTAAAAAGCTTGGCGTGCTCAGCAGAGCGGGACAGTATTTCATGCCGGCACACCGCCTGCAACTTTACAAGGCGCAGGTTCGGCCGCACATGGAATACTGTTCCCATCTCTGGGCTGGGGCTCCCCCAGTACCAGCTTCTTCCACTTGACCGCATCCAGCGCAGAGCGGCTCGAATCGTCGACGACCGAGTGCTTTCCGATCGGCTCGATTCACTGGCGCTGCGAAGAGATGTTGCATCTCTTTGCGTATTTTATCGCATCTATCACGGGGAGTGCTCTGAGGAATTGTTCGGATTAATCCCAGCCGCCAAATTTCGTGAACGCACTACACGTCAAACGTCCCGATACCATCCACACCATCTGGATGCCTGGCGGTCCATCACTGTACGTTTCACAAGGAGTTTTCTTCCACGTACAACCTCTCTGTGGAATAGTTTACCACCGGCGATTTTTCCGGACCGATGCGACCTGGGGACCTTCAAGAAAAGAGCTTACTCCTTTCTAAAGGGCCGGCAATGCACCCGCAATTATCTTGGTGTTGCGGTTGATCATGGGCGGCGGTAGTCACTTAACATCAGGTGAGCCGCATGCTCGTTTGCCCCTTCTTCTATAAAAAAAAATCAGCACCTGAATTCCTGTGTAGGTATAATTGTTATTATACCGAGGACCGAGCCTGTGAGACATTCCGTCTCGGTCCTCAGAGATGAGAACTCATTTGTAAGCTCCTTTATTCATAGCAATGTCAAAGAATAATGTCCAATTTTGACCTGAAAAATTTCTAACGCGTCTTGTGATGTAAAATATCTCATAAAATTGCCTTTATTTTGCTTATTTCGTATCGCATAAATGAATTTTCCAGTAAAGCCGGGAAAAAAAGTAATATTACTATGTTTATCGTTCTCAATAGACTTTTGCAGACGGAACGCGTTTAACAACGACTTAAAAGCCCAGAAGCCATGACAATATATATTTAAAAAAAACGTGTTTTACACATTTCGTTTCACAGACTACGAACATTTTATTAATTTGTCATGTGGTTTATGAATGTTCAAAATAACCATTTTTTTGTTATTTATCTTATTATTTTATGACTAAATACGATTTTTGTGGTTTTATACTATGTGTGGATGTTATTTTCTTTCCACAGCATAGTATACCATAGTGTACAATTGACAGGACAGGACCTGAAAAATTTATTTGATTTATAGCATTTTTCCCTGGCCTTTAAATAAAAAGGTGATTCGTTATTATGTTATTATAAACAGTAATTGATTTTATGCAACAGTAGTTGTAGGTAGACGCGACCTGTAAAGCTAATCAAATGACAGGTCAATCAATGTATGGAAAGTGGGCATACTTCTTTAAAGCAACTTAAGCGGACCGTTTGAAACAAACAATGTGAAGTACTTTTAATTGCAATGTAATTTTAATAGCTTTTCATTCTGGTCCCATATATTTAGAAAATTATGGCAAAGAAAAATTATAAGCATCGACGTGATGAATTCCATCGTTACTATTCTGATAATGTCATTTGTTAGACAATACTTGTTAACTATTTAATATATAAAATAAATGAACACTACTTAGTAGACTTTACATTACATTAAGTACAAAATTTTCTTCGAACGCATTAGAAGTAAATACAATATATGTTCTGAAATAAACGGTGTATGCAAACCAATGGCAACTTAGCCCATCACGATGCGACACAGGCCCGCATGACTGCAACGTCACCTTCTTTGCTGGTACTAAAGGCATTATACCACGATGGACAGCATAAAGACAACAATTGACACTCGTTGAATGACCCAAGGTCTGCGCCACTTTTTATACTGCTTGTACGCATATTAGAAATCTACCCTCACTCTTAATACATTTTAATACCTACAAAAATTCTTGTACTGAGATAGCTAGTCTAGCACATTTAGTAACATCTAGTTCCGTCCTATAAATTCTTACTCTTAGAAATGATTATACTTACATTATCCTCGTTTTAGAAACAAATAAAAACTTAATATCAGAGGTAAATATCTCAATTTCATAATCTGTAAAAGACATCGCTCCGTTCAGCATAAAGTGCGTTCAGGTGAGGTCGCTTAAATTGCTTACCGGTGATATATGGGGGCCTTCAAATCCCATAGATTTACTTTTTTATGACGTATATTATGGATCATAAAATATTAAATTTATTTCGAATGTGGCAGATTGCTGTAAGATCTCATACGATAAACTTATAGAATATATCGCTAAGGTATATATATTTCGTATCTTTATCTGATCTATAAACATAACCTCAGTATAATGTGTATATTATAATCTGTTGCATTATAGATTCTACCTTAACCATATCCACTTTAAAATTACAACTATGTAGCCAATCTACAATTAGCAAACTCGCTATATATAAATATTTCCAAGGTGTAAAACGCGAATTTTATGTCTATAGGTCTCAGGATTCTTTTACCATCGGATGAACTATGAGTTTGTTTGTCACCAACAAAGTTACACATTGAAACTTATTTTACTGTATTTTATTACGGTTAGTGACGTACAGTCAAAATTTAATCTTATTTCCCGATAGTTTTTCATTTCAACCGCGATACATCATGTACGTATTACGTAATAAGGTACACTGCAAATTATATTTAAATGATATTATGATAGTAACAATATTCAAAGAAAACCCGTTCGCAGGCACAATTGGTAAGCCACGCTTACCGCAGCTCAATTTGTGTTGGGTCATTTTTTTTCGAGCTAAGAATGCGTCCATTTTTTATTTGCGTTCACTGTCAATATCCAATGATTCGTATTTCATTTTAATTTCAAGTACCTCACGCTGTACGACATTTTAACCCATGGCACCCAAATATTAGATGTAGAAGGTCTAGGCCTTTCACTCTCATAAATGTACTTTTAATTACGGGGGACCGTCTGCCGTTCTTTAAAATCCATTATGTAACTTGAGTTTGATTCCGCGCGTTTTAATTGGTAAAACGAAGAGAAGTTCACGAAGCCCTTTAAAGGTTATATCGCCCTTTCACTTTTGTTAATTATAGATATGTAATTAAAGGGTAATCAATCGTATTGTGAGTCTTTTAAATGTGATTTTCGATCGGCATAAAGACGCTTTTGTGCTCGAAGCCAAACGTATTATGAGTATGATTTAACGGAATTTCTCGCTTCAAATAATCAATTTATAGGTTAACTTACACCACGGTGCCTCTAAAGTGTTGCTGTCGAGAAAAGTTGAAGTACGAAATTTCTTTTTCTCATTTAATGATGAAAACTCTCAAAATACGTGCATACAAGGATATTTTATGCATTTAATATAAGCTTATCCTGAATATAACTATGTACGTGTGAATGCAATGAAATTTTGTAATTCAGTTTTCACTCACACTTTCACTTACTTTCAGACTTTCACTCACTTTTAGACGACTAAAATCTAAGAATCTAAAATTTTGCAGACAATAAGAACAGATACTATTATTTCATGACTCTTACTTAGTATTCTCACTAAGATTTTAAGATTATGAGCAATGCGTGTTTTGCGTGAACCTATGAAATAAAAATACGTGTGGCACTCGGGGACTGCTGCGGTAAAGCTATAGCATAGCATTTTTATCAACTTATGCAATTATAATTATTTATTTATTTTATTTACGGTACCTACTTTTCATTTAATTGGAGCCTTTCTTCAAAGTTTTGCAGAAATCGAATATATTTTTGATAATACTCGGATGGACTTCTAATGATCAATCTTACTGGCTGGAAATGGACGGGAATTGTCCTAATTCCCAACCCGTTGAAAATTCTTATTAACTACTAAAGTTACTATAATATTAAGCAACACATTAAGAGCCTCTTCCATTTTAGAGGGAGTATCTTTGTCATTTCTATTTTTTTTAAACATGGGAATGTGTCGCGGGCCTATGTTCAGCAGAACCTTTAAAAATATGCACGAATGGGCCGGCTCGACCGGGGGCGGATGGGCTTCCACAACCACATGAACACAGCGGAACATTGAAGGCTGCGACACATGTGTTGATATTTTGCCGCATATTCTTTGGTAACTACCACTAGCAAGGAACGAAAGTGTACATAATACCTGAAAAATATACTAATAATTACATGAAATATCTGGGTTTTTTTGTAAGCTAATATAAAGATGGGCGAAACTGTTATATTTTCCTAATTCGTTAAGATGTTGTTATATATTTTTCTAACTGTTGTTTAAAACTGTTACAATATATTATAACAGTTTCAAATATTATATTGTACGCGCGGTTAGTTCAGTTCAGTTGTCGGCTGTGTGAGCGTTTCGTTATATGTTGTTATAACGATTATAAATATGATAATGATAGTCGTTATAATATCAAACTTTTTTCTAAAAAATTTTCAATAATTGCACACTGCTTTTTTTTCGTCCACACTTCGGACTATAAAATAGTTTCAAACAGCTACTGCGCTACGCTAACACGCAATACCCTATCTATATTCCACTAAATATTTTCTATTTCTTTATTAAATCTTAACGAAAAACAAAGAAAAACAACAGTAGCTTCGTCACGTAATATAAAGCGCCTATATATAGCAGATAACAGTGTCAGTGTCATCTCGGCTAGACAGCTAACTGAACACTAATATATTATAACAGCCAAAAAATTAAATAACAGGCACAACAGCTAGCAATGACAATGAACGAAATACTAGCAAATATATTTCTTTGTCGTTATATTTAGTGTTAGTAAAATAAGCTCTTATATCGTTGTCTTAGAGTTTAAATTAGTGTAAACCATACGCAATCCAACGCAATCCTTGTGGCACAATGTGACTCCGAATGAGGCGCCGCCTCTCGGCCGACGGCTGGAGACCGTAAACTAGCTAGCGCATACGCAAATCACAAATGATAGTTGTGAGTTGTGACTGTTACTTTTGTTAGATGGCGCTTTCTCACAATATTGAATAATATATTATAACAGTCAATGGTTGATTATTCTAATGTGTTGTAGGATTATGAATATATAATGAAATATATTATCTGTTGTCTAACTAATATATATTTATAATGGTTCCGTTAGCATCGAATCTCTCTACATTAAGAATTAATATGATTTGAATGGAAATACTATAAAATACGCCCGGCACAACATTTGCGTCGCAGTCACCAAAGGTCTCAAATTTCAGTGGTGTTGGTGGTTGGTTGGTTGGTTGGATGATTGGTTGGTTGGTTTGTTGGTCCGCCGTTTAGAGATGGCGTAACAGAATCCACCATCCCATGTCGTCCCTCGGGTGTCGTAAGAGTCGACATAAGGAAACTAAAACAAAAGACGGCAGTAATACCATCCTAATAACAAGTGTAATTAATAAAAAACTGCGGTTGCTAAACAATCTAAAGGCAATCTGAAGGTGATGCCTATGTTCAACAGTGGGCTTTTGATAAACAGCAGTATATGGACGAATGGACGTTAGTTGTATAAATTGAATGGTTAAATATAAAATGGATTAGTTTCGTTTCTACAAGTACACATACTTTAATATAGGTACTCTATTTTATGTATGAGCAAATCAGTACGTTAATAGACATAGAATACTATAATACAGGATAGAATGGCTGTCAACCTTATTTTGTTCAAGGAGAGTCGTCGCCGGGAGCACTCATACAAGCAAATTACGTCGTATTATCAGTTATTAATCACTATTACAAACCCGATTCGCTGTGTTGACAGACAGATTTTAATACATATTTATTTGTAAATAGCGTGCCGTTTGGCATTTTCTAAATAATTTGCATGCGAAATTTGGAAACGATTGTAACGTCAAAACACATCTCGTGTTGACATTTATACGTGTGAATTGACGTGTTAGTGGCATTTTAGTGGCTACACCGGCTCCGCCCACTCCCAGTTCTATTATGTATGTATTTTAGTATTCTATGTAATAGACCACCAATGATTCTTATTGACATCAGTGAAAAAAGGATAAAATTCGTTTACTCGTCCATTATAAATTAAAACGTACAGTGATGTTTAAATTTTTTTACAAAATTGTCATTACATAACGATCCTAAATCAACATAATGTGCAGATTTTAAACGACCTATGTTGATATTTCGTTAGAACCGTTTGGTGATATCACAATCGGAATCCATATTAACGTAATGAAGAAATACTTACACACTAATGACCTTAATACAACATTAGATTTCACAATACAGGTTATTGTTAATGTTTTTAAAATAATGGCAATAAAGTTGACTAGCAGGCACGTAACTAAATTACGTTTTACACATAAATACAAAACGGTGTGTTGGAGTGGTGAGGTCCGTCATAGCGTCCGAGGCAATAAAACCATTCGTATAAATCTACCCTCGCAAAGAGTTTCAACGGCGTGCCCCTTTGGGCTTTGCGTGCTGACGCTTTTGTAGTGGAGCCAAGAAACATATTAAGTGATACGTCACTCTCATAAAATCTGATCTGGCCTTTACATGATTAATGTTTTATTGTTTGACTTGTTTCAGTTATTTTTTTAGATATTTCGAATTTCGTGGATCCGTGGTTGCTCAGATGGTTAACGCTCGCTGTAAATATAACAGAACGCGAGTAACCCGGGTTCGATCCCCGCCGGCACCAATGAAATTGTTATTTGCAATTTTAAGTGCTGATTCACCGCGTGCTCGGCGGTGAAGGAAAACATCATGAGGAAACCTGCATGTCTGAGGTATAATAAATAAGAAAAAAAATATTTCGAAGACATGTGAAGTTCGCCAACACGCATTGGGGCAGCGCGGCGGACACTTTCTTGATCTAAAACCCTCTCAGAAATGAGGGGAGGCCTGTGCCCAGTAGTGGGACGTATAAAGGCTGTAACTTGGATTTCGTAGGTTTATAAAGAAAGCAATTGGCACGTTATTCTTCCATTACGGTCGTAATGTTTGCAGGTTATGTTTGCATACAGGTATTGCTGGATCTACCATCTAGTTCCTCCGTGTCTGCTGGAGTCCGCCTGGTTAGATACCACCCTCTTGCCTATCTGTGCCGCTAAATAGCCAGTATTTGCACTGCTGCGTCCCGGTTTAAAATGTGTAGAGAGAGAGCCAGTGTATTGACTGTGAGGCCATATTAGTCCTCAGAGGATGTCTCCTCGCATCGCATCATCACGCATCGCACGCATCTGTAGCTTTCTTTGTTTCAAGATGGCTGCAGGTGTTCATGGACTGCAGAAGCCCCTAACTATCAGGTGAATTGTAAGCTCTTATTTAAAAAAAAGTAGTCCCGCTGAGTTTCTCGCTGGTTCTTCCCAGGACAGGTTTTCTTTTTGCGAACCAGTGGTAAATAAAAAAAACCGGCCAAGAGCGTGTCGGGCCACGTTCAGTGTAGGGTTCCGTAGTTTTCCGTCCGTCACAATAAGTGTTCCCACTTAAAGGTGGGTATCCATTATGTTCGCGCTCCAGCAGCGCTCCGCGCTCCTGCAACTGCTCCCGGTAGTGGGTGGGTGTTTCCATCCAAGTTCAAAATGATTTTCCTAGAAAGTCCTTATAAAGTTCTACTTTTCAGATTTTTTTCATATTTTCTAAACTTATGGTTCAAAAGTTAGAGGGGGGGGACACATTGTTTTTTACTTTTGGAGCGATTATTTCCGAAATTATTGACATTATCAAAAAAATGATTTCAGTAAACCCCTATTCATTTTTAAATACCTTTCTAACAATATATAACACGTTAGGATTGAAATTAAAAAAAAATCACTTCCCACTTTACATATAGGGGGGCTATCCTAATAAAAAAAAATTTTCCAATTTTTATTTTACCACTTTGTCGGCGTGATTGATATACATATTGGTACCAAATTTCAGCTTTTTGGTGCTAACGGTCACAGAGATTAAGCGAGGACGGACAGACGGACAGACAGACATGGCGAAACTATAAGGGTTCCTATTTGACTACGGAACCCTAAAAACGACTGTAACCTTGAGTCGGCTCAACCGGGGAAGGACCACGTTCTCACAGAATACCAGCGTTAAATAGTAGCTTAATACTGCTGTATTTCAAATGGTTAGTGTAGAGAACCGGAGACTCTTTTTACTTGAAACGAGGCATTCCATCTTAGTCCTCACGGGTGACAACGCATCTGCATTTTGATTTGTAATCGAGGATAGATGTAGATGTCTATAGGCCGCAGCAAGCACTTACAATCAGGTGGACGGTGTGCTAGTTTGTCACCCTATCCTATAGATAAAAAAACGAACGGGTGGGCTACACACTTACGGAATCCCGTTTTGCTCGCAAAATTTCGAACAGAAAACTGCCGTAGGTGTGTGACGGGTCATTCATTTTACACTTTCTGCGTTCGGAACCCCGAATCGGAATTCCGAAACGGAATCGCGAAACGATAATAAACAAATATATTAAAACGAATATATTAAATACGGACATATTTAATATAAAGATCTTTATTTACATAAAATTATTTATACATGTGTCACAGTGCATCATCTTCTTCGATCTTAAGAAGAAATATTATCGGTTTAGTTTGTTAATTAGGTAATTGTCTATTATTTTTATAATTTTATTTTTATTAAACCACAGTTTTATGTTATGTCACCAAAAATATTTAATAAAAAGATCTATAAAGAGGAAGTTCCTCTATAAAGAGGAAGTTCCTTTTCCCGTAAAGTCCTCTCAGATATCAAAGGAGACCTCCTGTAAGGCTTCTTTTACTCTACCCTCGTTATAAAAATGGTGTTATATTTTAACTATAAATAGCAAATTGGTCATCCCTTACAAAGTATGCTAATCTTTTTATGGGATTAAAGTAGGAAAAAATCGCTCCGCTACCTTCTTTCTTTATATATCTCTCGGATTTGCTGGCCGCGTCGCTAATGTTATATCGATCCGGTAGTTTGGCAGCGGTTACAGTCCGTGCCATGCAGCACACGTCACTCGTTCCCGCACCCTGTCTACAGAACTTGCCGACTAATGCCAAATCGAATCTACAGCTCGTTTGTGAAAGAAAGAGAACGTAACTTTGTACGGGAGCGCTGCTGAATTCGAAACGATATCGTTAGGTCGAAGCGCACATTTAGCTTTTAGTATCCGTTGCTCCATTGCTAATAAAACGATACTTGATTACTTCTAAAACTCTTTGATTACTGCGTATTGTACGTGAAATGTGGTAAAAATAGCATTAATCATAAATTGTTTCAATCTTTACAACCTATCAAAAGTCCACTGCTGAATATAGGCCTCCTTCATTAATTTCCTCATAGGTTGGATATTTGCCACTTTTGCCCTGACTGGCAGGCGTGTTGGAAACCACAGTTTTTATATTATTTTGAGTTGGTACCCGGAAGATGCTACTGCCCATCTTCTGTTTTATTTCCCTCTGCCGCCTGCTATGGAACCCACAGGATAATAACAATAATAATAATATTAATGTCCTCCAGACCGATTTTCGGTGGCCAGCCTCAACTGAGACTTAGCTCATCGGTGCAGGACAGGGTTATATACAGGCTGCACTAAAAGTATCGGGAATGGAATATTTCCACTGTTCCTGTCATATGAAAATCTTTTTAATTGAAAACTCCTTGGTTTTAAAAATCTAATACCATTTATTTATTTAAAAAAAGATTCTCGGTCTTGTCACAAGAGAAAATGGAATTGACTCGATAAAATTCAAGAGCGATGATTTATTATGACTTTCGAAGTGGTTTAACACAAAAACAGTGTATTGACCGGATGATTTCTGCATTTGGTGATGAAGCACCATCCAAAACCACAATTTATCGCTGAATTGCTGAATTTCAACGTGGACGTGTCAAGCTCAGTGATGATCCCCGTCAAGGTCGTCCAAAAACTTCAGGCAACTTTAGACATTGGCATGAGTCAAATATAAATAATCTTGCATGAACAATTAGGTGTAAAAAATTTGTTTTCCCGATGGATACCGCATTCGCTCTGTGAAGAGCAAAAAGCGGCTCGCGTTACTTGGTGCGTCAGAACTCTCGAAAGATTCCACGCAGGATCCTCAAATGCTGTATACAACATCGTATCAGGTGACGAAGCCTGGATATACGCGTACGAACCCGAACAAAAAACCAGTCACGAGTTTGGATGTTCTAAAATGAGTTAAAGCCAACAAAAACTGTTCGGGCACGGAGTGTTGCAAAAAAAATGGTGGCCACGGTTGGCTCCAAAACCGGAAGACTGTTACGACTAGTCCTCTTGAGGGACAAAGAACGGGTAATGCAGAATGGTATGCTAGCATTTGTTTGCCACAGGTCGTTTCTGAACTCCATAAAGAGAACTGCAACCGCCGCATAATCCTCCATCACGACAATGCGAGTTCTCACACCGCACACAGAACAAAAAGAGTTTTTAGAGCAAGAAAACATAGAATTATTAGACCATCCGCCGTACAGCCCCGACTAAGCCCTAATGATTTCTATACTTTCACTAAAATAAAGAATAAATTGCGTGGACAGAGATTTTCATCACCCGAAGAAGGACACTGTGGACGCCTACAAAACGGCCATTTTGGAGACCCCAACTTCCGAATGGAATGGTTGCTTCAATGATTAAAACTACTTTCCATCGTATGGAAAAATGTGTCAAATTTCGCGGATAATACTTCGAAAGGCAATAAATACATTTTTAAATAGTAATGTTGTGTCACTTCCTTGATTCCCGAAATTTTCAGTGCCGCCCTCGTAGTGCCCTAGTGTATCCGCAAGCACAAGTGTACTTTCTATTTCCTTACTCTCATAGTCTGATGAGACGATAAACCGACACAACCGAAGTGAGTCACCGCAAACTTCCTGATTCCGAGCCGCTACTGAGAATTTCTTAATGAAAAAATTCAACTGATATTTTTTGGCCAGACCCGGGATTCGAACCCCGGGACCTCATGATCTTCAGTCGCGCTACTACAATCATTTAACCAACGAGGCAGTCACACCACGAATAATATGGGGTATTCGGTTTTCTTACGCCATCGCTACACAGCAACAATCGCTCACATAAAATGTCCAAGTAATAAAATACAATCTATATCATATCAAATAAAAAAATCCAACCCAAATAAAATCCAATATCCAGTCATACTTTTTATTAATTTTATATAAAAAAGAAATACGTGTACTTTTATAGAGCTTCTTCTTTATCATCAGCCCGCAATTGCGAGGGCTGTTGTAGAGAATTGCCTTTTTGCACTCCTTATGGTGGCCACACACGGTCTGTTAAACTGATCATTCGAACTGATCAGTTCAAACTAAAACTGTTGATATTTTTTAAAATATCGGATTTTCGATATATCCATAAATAAACTTATATGTAAAACTGCTATATTAATACATTTATAATGATTGATATATCGAAAATCCACTATTTTAAAAAATATCAACAGTTTTAGTCTGAACTGATCTGTTGGAGTGATCAGTTGAACTGACAGTGTGTGGCGTCCATTATGCTGCTTTCCGTCTTCAGTCTGAGTAACGCCTGACTTTAATGAATGGTTATACCGCCATATACCTATAACAATCAGATCTTTTTAACATATACTATAGTTGCCTTCTGCAGCACCCAATATTCTGTAGCTTGATTATAGCTTTCTAGGTACATCCAATTTATAAACCGCAGCGTCAATTGGATATTAACGGTCTGCGGTTTATAAATTGGAGTTTGTCCATTTGTCGAAAGTTGGAATTTAACTAAATACCTGGTTTGCTTTTACTAAATACTCATTTGTAAATACTTACTTGTAATTTTTATTTGTTTTGATTCCCACCGGTAACGATTCCTATTAGAATAACAATATCGCTCTACAAATCTTGAGTTTGACGTTTTTTTTTATAAAACTGAAGTGTCAAGTAGTACTTACAGTCCACGTGATATTAAGTTGCTACTGAAGTCCAAGAACACCTGCAGTAAACATCAAGTAAAGAAAGCTTCTGATGCGTTATCACTTCTAAGGACTAATATGGAATCTGTGAGGCAATTCTGGCATCACACTGGCACCCTATGCCCTTCAGACAGGAATAGCAGTACAAGCAATGCTAGTAGGCGACTGAAATAGGTAAGAGGATCGTATCTGCCCAGACGGATTCCTATGTATATAATGAGTCAAATCACCTATTTAATGTTCGACATATTAATTCAGATAGGAATTTATCATACCGTTTGATTACAATTTATGACGTGTGCTAATTATTGGCGTTGAGCCAAATCTGAATATACAGGCTGTTTGGAATATGGGTGCAAAGTCTAAAGGGGATTATACTTGAAACCGTTTAGAATATATTAAGCTAAACTTGTCTTAGACGATGATGAAGATGGTTAGAAATTATTTTGTTTGAGTAATCACACATTACATAACTAAAAAATAAATGACAACTGTTATTGGACACTATTATCAATTAATTGAAAAAAAAAATATATGTATTTTATTGTTAAAAACCTTAGAGATTCAGTTTTAAAAAAAAAAGAGCAGACTTCGTCTAAGACAAGTTTAGCTTAATATGTTCCAAGTAGTTTAAGGTATTATACCACTCAGGCTTTGCACCCATCTTCCAAACAACCTGTGTATTCATTGCACCAATATGCGATTGCCAATACTTTTTATTTGTGGATTCGAATGTATCAGTTACAGCAGGTAAGATATTAGATTTAGGTATACCTTAGCTGTGTATTCTCTCTTATTTTCCTACGTTATGAAATTATGAAATAGTTACATTGTTGAGTAAACAATAGTTAAAATTGTTAATATTAAACTCACACAAAAAAAAAAAAATAAACCACAAGCACGATAAATAATCAATGTATAGTGTTCGCGTAAATATAAGAAATCATTAAATAGTTAAAATTTGTTTTTTTAAATCAAAACTTTTGTAAAGCTAATTTTATATGGATTCAACTATTAAGTTAAATGATCATGATTTATGATTGTTAAGTGATTATGATTAAAGGTAGTGATACGAGTAGTTGTTGACGAAAATTATTGTAGTTTGGTTTAGTTGTACCTACTTACCGGCTTATCTTACTTTGATACACAATTTGACGACTCCGCGCCGCAGAGGCTTAGAATTAGATATTTAAGTAGTAGTAGTAATAGACTGGACATCAGCAACAAAATGGTCATCTGTTACATTTGCCTATAGGATATATTTCGAATTTACGTCATTTAGTCTAGTGACATCGTCGAAAGATCAAGACGAATTCGTATCCTAAATTTGAAAAAAATATTTTGTAAAGAAAATATGCCCGCTTGTACATTAAAGTATTGTAAGTTTCGATATGGAGTAAAAACTGAATGTGATTTCGATTTACTGTCGCAAGTTTATTGTATATTACCTAATAATTTTTAAATTTTATTATTTCTGGTAGATTGTTCTAGAACATTTACCATTATTGTCATAAGCGCCCCCTGTTATCCAGTACTGTCACTATTTATTTACCAAATGAGTTAGTAATTAACAACGTTTATCGATTGGTGTTATCAATAAAAATACTATGCAGGTGGCGCTATCTTATTGGATTTGATGTTTCTCGATGTACCTTCGTCGCTGACCGACCAATCACATGTTATTGCTATAGCGTCTAAAGCCCGGTTTACATTTTGAGAAGTGACAAGTGCGAGTGACAATGACAAGTGACAAATGACAAGTGCTTAGTGCGTGTGAACAGGCAGTGACAAGTGCGAGTGACAAGTGACAAGTGCGAAATGAAAAGTAACAAGTGAATAGCGGTCTGCTCTATTTTCTGACAAGTATCTCTGCCCCGCGCTAACCTTGCTTTCCCCTCAGTTACCCACCGCCGCCCCCGTTCTAGCGGCGACGTCGGAACATACAGATGTTGGTTATAATAGTTATTAAATAAAATATTTTTGTTATATATATTGTATACATACTCGTATTTATAATAATTTTGTTTTATTACGAAGTGGTCAGATAGCAATAACATTAAATTTGTTAAGGAATTATTGAAACACGAATGTTTATACAATATTAAATCTCTGAATTTAAAAAAATAAAATAATGCGAGACGCTGCTATGTCCTCAATATCTCAAGCAATGGGAATGGCCGGTTTCGGCGCAAAAGAAGTAGGTATATGCGAAGTTAAGAAGCATTAAGTTTACATTTTACCAAGAAAAGAAGAAAATTAAAGACTCCTGTAGGTCAGGGCTGGAGCCATCAGAGTTTATTAATAATAATTTTTTTTTAATTTTCTTGAATTTAAAAGATATAATTAATTATAAAAATTAATGTAGTATAATTATTTTAAATAATTAATTGGAAATGAGATGTTAATCGTTTTTAAATATATTATTTTCGGGCTTAAATTTTTTTCCTTGTTATAGCTTTAAGACACATTTTTCTCACTTAAGCTATTTTAGGAAATTGGTTTGCACCAATATCTTTGCAATAAGGCACTTCACACATCTTTTTAATCAAAAAAAGGTAAAATTATATGATGAGAAACCAGTTTTAATCTTTAAAGCTGTGCTAGCGCCTCTTTAACAATTACCAATTTCTCACTCGAAAATTTCACATAATAATGACATCCAATTGCCACATGTGTGAACACCAACTTGCTACTTGTCACTTGTCATTTGTCACTTATCATTGCCGCTCGCACTTGTCACTTCTCAAAATGTAAACCGGGCTTAACGGACCGAGTGACGTCATCCAAGATGTCACCAATGTGACTGCTATTTGAATTGATTCTTATTTATTGGAAATTAAATATTTTATTTCATGACACTAAAATGACCAGTGCGTGTTGCCAGTGATGACTTACGGATCAGAGACGTGGTCCTTCACTGCTGGCCGTATGAGGACGCTCAAGGTCGCTCAGCGAGCTATGGAGAGGGCTATGCTCGGAGTTTCTCTGCGTGATAGACTCAGAAATGAGGATATCCGCAGTAGAACCAGAGTGACCGACATAGCCCAACGGATTAGTAAGCTGAAGTGGCAATGGGCCGGCCATATAGCTCGAAGAACCGATAACCGATGGGGAAGAAAGGTTCTCGGGTGGCAGCCTCGTACCGGTAGGCGTAGTGTAGGGCGACCCCCACTAGATGGAGTGACGACCTGGTAAGATATGCAGGAAGTCGATGGATGCAGGTGGCTCAGGACCGTGCTTTGTGGCTTTGTGGCATTACTTGTGGGAGGCCTATGTTCAGCAGTGGACTTGTGAAGGGCTGTAATGATGATGATGACTAAAATGACTTAAAAAGTTTATATGATTTTTGGTTATGATGGGATTCATACTTAATAGATTTAAACTATAAAACAATCATGCATATTCGTTATCACTATATCGTAAAGCATTTCAAACTTATTAACCCTCAACAACATTATCGATACTATTTGTCGGAGCGGTATCATTCCTTAAACGGATTCCTAAAACCTTCTACTTATTATCGTCACCTATTGGGGAAGAGCTGAAATGTTTTCATAATAAATATGTGAGTGATGTTTTGCTATGTTCAGTTAGAGGGTATCACACTCGCGCGAGCTTAGTTTTGGTATGAAAATATTCCCAATGTCCGCTCTATAGTTTAATTATATATTTAAATTAAGTGTTCAAATCCCACATGCATCAAGAATTTGTATGGCCTGCAAATAGTTTTTCCGAAAGTTTGTCTATGTGCAATTCATGTATGTGTCTTCATGATACAGGAGAAAAATCTAGTATGGGGATAATTTTTTAGTTAAAAATAAATAAATTAGTATAATAATAAAATAGTTTTTTAACTTTTCATAAATTGATCACAACTCATAACAAATTTTTTCGCTATACCCTCGTTCTATGACGTAGTGGATATGTGATGGATGGATAGTATCTACGTTTGTAGTTTTATATTGTTCATTCATTTGTTTATAACTTAATTTATGTATTAATTAGTTTTCTACTTGATTATTTATTTATTTTAATTAAACCTTGCATAATTTATAGGAACAAAAAAGGTTGACGTCAGGCTAAAATAATTTTCTAACCTCGCCTCGTTAACCGTATAACAGTGATATAACGTCAAAGGAAAAGACAACGGAATATCAAAAAATCAGCGATAACATTATACCTTATAATTTTAATTCTTTTGATATTATTATTTATTTATTAAAGTATTTATTTACAAAAATAATTAGAACAAACGGCGGACCTAATGCCTAAAGACATTCTCAGTCCATTACGCTAAGCAAAGATAAACATAAAGGAGGCCATGTAGCAAAAACTAAAATGGAAAAAGAATAATTGAAAAGCTTACAAATAAAAATTATTAAATAAATTAAGTCTATTTATAAACCATATTATATAATTATATCGGATGACATTTTTACCGAAAGGAAAAATATTGGGTATAAAAGGTGAACGTAATAAATGTGTGCTATTATTTAACTTTTTTATCAAATAAACTTTAAATTAGAAAAGTGATTTTAGAATAAAGAAATTAAAATTGTGTGCACCTTTGATTACGCGTAGCAAGTATCGTCTATTGAATGATGAATTTGTAACGTCCTTGACCTTAAACCGGCCGCTATGTAAAAAGTTTTCTTCAAGTTGTTATTTATAGATGGATCAATTTGATAAAATTTCAATGAAAAAAAACAATAAATTTGAACATCTATGCCCTAGGCTTCGACTTCATATTCATTTTTCATAATTCATCAGATTTCATAAGTTTACGCGAACACTACACATTTGAATGAAACTAGTTTTTACGTACCTTCCTAACTCGAAATCGTTTAAAGGTTTACTGAAAAAAAAATTGTAGTCATATCATTTCCACAACTAAGACTCTAGCGTTTAGGTTACAGAGCGTGCAAAAAATAAACATACACACATACATACTTTTGAAAAACATTACCGTCCTTATGGTGTATTCGGGTAAAAAACGCGGTAAAATCTATCCATTATCAATTACTACAGCCCACAAAAGTCCACTACTGAACATAGGCCTCTCCCGTAGATTGCCTCTTTGAGATGATTTCACCATACCTGCCACGCTTGGCAGTCGGGTCGTAGTTGTCGGGGTGTTGCTGCCCATCTTCTGTTTTTAATGTCCCATAATACGACACTCACGGTTCGATATGGGGTAGTGAATATTTTTTCGCCGCCACTACGCGGTTTAAAAAATCCGCAAAAAGTCCATAAAAACCAATTTCATTCAAATACGTAAATGTGTTGAGCGGAGGGGCAACTTAACGATATCGCTTTTTGTTATCTCAATTTCGCTCATCGTCTAAATTTGTTACTGCGGGCTATTTAAGAAAATCTATTCTTAAGGACTAAGCTCCAGTAAACTGAACAAAATATGGAAACATATTACGCTAAGTGGGTGGCGTGTGCCGGTAGAGGCGGCGGCGGCTTGACCGCGGCGGCGCGATGAGCGCGGGCGCGCTGCGGGCGGGCGGCGCGGGCGACTCCACGCCCGGCTCCGACCTCGGCGAGCGCATCACGCGCCTCTTCCCCAAGTGCCGCCCAAGGAACATGCAGCACCAGCACGATAGGTACGCACCCTGTTCCGTGTCACAGCTACACAGCAACAGCTACAGCTAGACAGTACGCCTGCCGCGCAAATGTTAGTCCAACCGTGTCACAGACACACAGCTACAGCTAGACAGTACGCCTGCCGCGCAAATTTTAGTCCAACCGTGTCACAGCTAGCAAGTACGCCTTCCGCGCAAATTTTAGTCCAACCGTGTCACAGCTAGCCAGTACGCCTGCCACGCAACGGTGTGTCCAATCGTGTCACAGACACACAGCTACAGCTAGACAGTACGCCTGCCGCGCAAATGTTAGTCCAACCGTGTCACAGACACACAGCTACAGCTAGACAGTACGCCTGCCGCGCAAATGTTAGTCCAACCGTGTCACAGACACACAGCTACAGCTAGACAGTACGCCTGCCGCGCAAATGTTAGTCCAACCGTGTCACAGACACACAGCTACAGCTAGACAGTACGCCTGCCGCACAAATGTTAGTCTAACCGTGTCACAGACACACAGCTACAGCTAGACAGTACGCCTGCCGCGCAAATGTTAGTCCAACCGTGTCACAGACACACAGCTACAGCTAGACAGTACGCCTGCCGCGCAAATGTTAGTCCAACCGTGTCACAGACACACAGCTACAGCTAGACAGTACGCCTGCCGCGCAAATTTTAGTCCAACCGTGTACAGCACAGCTACAGCAAGTACGCCTGCCGCGCAAATTTTAGTCCAACCGTGTCACAGCTAGCCAGTACGCCTGCCACGCAACGGTGTGTCCAATCGTGTCACAGACACACAGCTACAGCTAGACAGTACGCCTGCCGCGCAAATGTTAGTCCAATCGTGTCACAGACACACAGCTACAGCTAGACAGTACGCCTGCCGCGCAAATGTTAGTCCAACCGTGTCACGGACAAACAGCTACAGCTAGACAGTACGCCTGCGGCGCAAATGGTCGGCCACCCGTGTCACCGAGACACAGCTACAGCTAGACAGTACGCCTGCCGCGCAAATTTTAGTCCAACCGTGTCACAGCTAGCAAGTACGCCTGCCGCGCAAATTTTAGTCCAACCGTGTCACAGCTAGCCAGTACGCCTGCCACGCAACGGTGTGTCCAATCGTGTCACAGACACACAGCTACAGCTAGACAGTACGCCTGCCGCGCAAATGTTAGTCCAATCGTGTCACAGACACACAGCTACAGCTAGACAGTACGCCTGCCGCGCAAATGTTAGTCCAACCGTGTCACAGACACACAGCTACAGCTAGACAGTACGCCTGCCGCGCAAATGTTAGTCCAACCGTGTCACAGACACACAGCTACAGCTAGACAGTACGCCTGCCGCACAAATGTTAGTAAAACCGTGTCACAGACACACAGCTACAGCTAGACAGTACGCCTGCCGCGCAAATGTTTGTCCAACCGTGTCACAGACACACAGCTACAGCGAGACAGTACGCCTGCCGCGCAAATGTTAGTCCAACCGTGTCACAGACACACAGCTACAGCTAGACAGTACGCCTGCCGCACAAATGTTAGTCCAACCGTGTCACAGACACACAGCTACAGCTAGACAGTACGCCTGCCGCGCAAATGTTAGTCCAACCGTGTCACAGACACACAGCTACAGCTAGACAGTACGCCTGCCGCGCAAATGTTAGTCCAACCGTGTCACAGACACACAGCTACAGCTAGACAGTACGCCTGCCGCGCAAATTTTAGTCCAACCGTGTCACAGACACAGCTACAGCTAGACAGTACGCCTGCCGCGCAAATTTTAGTCCAACCGTGTCACAGCTAGCAAGTACGCCTGCCGCGCAAATTTTAGTCCAACCGTGTCACAGCTAGCCAGTACGCCTGCCACGCAACGGTGTGTCCAATCGTGTCACAGACACACAGCTACAGCTAGACAGTACGCCTGCCGCGCAAATGTTAGTCCAATCGTGTCACAGACACACAGCTACAGCTAGACAGTACGCCTGCCGCGCAAATGTTAGTCCAACCGTGTCACGGACACACAGCTACAGCTAGACAGTACGCCTGCCGCGCAAATGTTAGTCCAACCGTGTCACAGACACACAGCTACAGCTAGACAGTACGCCTGCCGCGCAAATTTTAGTCCCATAGCAACCGTGTCACAGCTAGCACAGTACGCCTGCCGCGCAAATTTTAGTCCAACCGTGTCACAGCTAGCCAGTACGCCTGCCACGCAACGGTGTGTCCAATCGTGTCACAGACACACAGCTACAGCTAGACACTACGCCTGCCGCGCAAATGTTAGTCCAATCGTGTCACAGACACACAGCTACAGCTAGACAGTACGCCTGCCGCGCAAATGTTAGTCCAACCGTGTCACAGACACACAGCTACAGCTAGACAGTACGCCTGCCGCGCAAATGTTAGTCCAACCGTGTCACAGACACACAGCTACAGCTAGACAGTACGCCTGCCGCGCAAATGTTAGTCTAACCGTGTCACAGACACACAGCTACAGCTAGACAGTACGCCTGCCGCGCAAATGTTAGTCCAACCGTGTCACAGACACACAGCTACAGCTAGACAGTACGCCTGCCGCGCAAATGTTAGTCCAACCGTGTCACAGACACACAGCTACAGCTAGACAGTACGCCTGCCGCGCAAATTTTAGTCCAACCGTGTCACAGAACAGCTCAGCAACAGTACGCCTGCCGCGCAAATTTTAGTCCAACCGTGTCACAGACACACAGCTACAGCTAGACAGTACGCCTGCCGCGCAAATGTTAGTCCAACCGTGTCACAGACACACAGCTACAGCTAGACAGTACGCCTGCCGCGCAAATGTTAGTCCAACCGTGTCACAGACACACAGCTACAGCTAGACAGTACGCCTGCCGCGCAAATTTTAGTCCAACCGTGTCACAGACACAGCTACAGCTAGACAGTACGCCTGCCGCGCAAATGTTAGTCCAACCGTGTCACAGACACACAGCTACAGCTAGACAGTACGCCTGCCGCGCAAATGTTAGTCCAACCGTGTCACAGACACACAGCTACAGCTAGACAGTACGCCTGCCGCGCAAATGTTAGTCCAACCGTGTCACGGACAACAGCTACAGCTAGACAGTACGCCTGCCGCGCAAATTTTAGTCCAACCGTGTCACAGCATACGTGTCACAGACACACAGCTACAGCTAGACAGTACGCCTGCCGCGCAAATGTTAGTCCAACCGTGTCACAGACACACAGCTACAGCTAGACAGTACGCCTGCCTCCCAAATGTTAGTCCAAGCGTGTCACAGACACACAGCTACGCTAGACAGTACGCCTGCCGCGCAAATGTTAGTCCAACCGTGTCACAGACACACAGCTACAGCTAGACAGTACGCCTGCCGCGCACATGTTAGTCCAACCGTGTCACAGACACACAGCTACAGCTAGACAGTACGCCTGCCGCGCAAATGTTAGTCCAACCGTGTCACAGACACACAGCTACAGCTAGACAGTACGCCTGCCGCGCAAATGTTAGTCCAACCGTGTCACAGACACACAGCTACAGCTAGACAGTACGCCTGCCGCGCAAATGTTAGTCCAACCGTGTCACAGACACACAGCTACAGCTAGACAGTACGCCTGCCGCGCAAATGTTAGTCCAACCGTGTCACAGACACACAGCTACAGCTAGACAGTACGCCTGCCGCGCAAATGTTAGTCCAACCGTGTCACAGACACACAGCTACAGCTAGACAGTACGCCTGCCGCGCAAATTTTAGTCCAACCGTGTCACAGCTAGCAAGTACGCCTGCCGCGCAAATTTTAGTCCAACCGTGTCACAGCTAGCCAGTACGCCTGCCACGCAACGGTGTGTCCAATCGTGTCACAGACACACAGCTACAGCTAGACAGTACGCCTGCCGCGCAAATGTTAGTCCAATCGTGTCACAGACACACAGCTACAGCTAGACAGTACGCCTGCCGCGCAAATGTTAGTCCAACCGTGTCACGGACAAACAGCTACAGCTAGACAGTACGCCTGCCGCGCAAATGTTAGTCCAACCGTGTCACAGACACACAGCTACAGCTAGACAGTACGCCTGCCGCGCAAATGTTAGTCCAACCGTGTCACAGACACACAGCTACAGCTAGACAGTACGCCTGCCGCGCAAATGTTAGTCCAACCGTGTCACAGACACACAGCTACAGCTAGACAGTACGCCTGCCGCGCAAATGTTTGTCCAACCGTGTCACAGACACACAGCTACAGCTAGACAGTACGCCTGCCGCGCAAATGTTAGTCCAACCGTGTCACAGACACACAGCTACAGCTAGACAGTACGCCTGCCGCGCAAATGTTAGTCCAACCGTGTCACGGACAAACAGCTACAGCTAGACAGTACGCCTGCCGCGCAAATTTTAGTCCAACCGTGTCACAGCTAGCCAGTGCGCCTGCCACGCAACGGTGTGTCCAGTCGTGTCACAGACACACAGCTACAGCTAGACACTACGCCTGCCACGTAATGGTGTGTCCAACCGTGTCATAGTTAAACAGCTATAGCTAGCCAGTACGCCTGCCACGCAATGGTGTGTCCAATCATGTCATAGTTAAACAGCTACAGCTAGCCAGTACGCCTGCCACGTAACGGTGTGTACAACCGTGTCATAGTTAAACAGCTACAGCTAGACAGTACGCCTGCCACGTAACGGTGTGTCCAACCGTGTCATAGTTAAACAGCTACAGCTATGCAGTACGCTTGCCACGCAACGGTGTGTCCAATCGTGTCATAGTTAAACAGCTACAGCTAGCCAGTACGCCTGCCACGTGACGGTGTTTCCAACCGTGTCATAGTTAAACAGCTACAGCTAGCCAGTACGCCTGCCACGTGACGGTGTGTCTAACCGTGTCATAGTTAAACAGCTACAGCTAGCCAGTACGCCTGCCACGTGACGGTATGTCCAACCGTGTCATAGTTAAACAGCTACAGCTAGCCAGTACGCCTGCCACGTGACGGTATGTCCAACCGTGTCATAGTTAAACAGCTACAGCTAGCCAGTACGCCTGCCACGTGACGGTATGTCCAACCGTGTCATAGTTAAACAGCTACAGCTAGCCAGTACGCCTGCCACGTGACGGTATGTCCAACCGTGTCATAGTTTAACAGCTACAGCTAGCCAGTACGCCTGCCACGTGACGGTATGTCCAACCGTGTCATAATTAAACAGCTACAGCTAGCCAGTACGCCTGCCACGTGACGGTATGTCCAACCGTGTCATAGTTAAACAGCTACAGCTAGCCAGTACGCCTGCCACGTGACGGTATGTCCAACCGTGTCATAGTTAAACAGCTACAGCTAGCCAGTACGCCTGCCACGTGACGGTATGTCCAACCGTGTCATAGTTAAACAGCTACAGCTAGCCAGTACGCCTGCCACGTGACGGTGTGTCCAACCGTGTCATAGTTAAACAGCTACGTACGTTATAACAGGCGTACTGTCTAGCTGTAGCTGTGTGTCTGTGACACGATTGGACTAACATTTGCGCGGCAGGCGTACTGTCTAGCTGTAGCTGTGTGTCTGTGACACGGTTGGACTAACATTTGCGCGGCAGGCGTACTGTCTAGCTGTAGCTGTTTGTCCGTGACACGGTTGGACTAACATTTGTGCGGCAGGCGTACTGTCTAGCTGTAGCTGTGTGTCTGTGACACGGTTGGACTAACATTTGCGCGGTAGGCGTACTGTCTAGCTGTAGCTGTGTGTCTGTGACACGATTGGACTAACATTTGCGCGGCAGGCGTATTGTCTAGCTGTAGCTGTGTGTCTGTGACACGATTGGACTAACAGCTACAGCTAGCCAGTACGCCTGCCACGTGACGGTGTGTCCAATCGTGTCATAGTTAAACAGCTACAGCTAGCCAGTACGCCTGCCACGTGACGGTGTGTCCAATCGTGTCATAGTTAAACAGCTACAGCTAGACAGTACGCCTGCCACGTGACGGTGTGTCCAACCGTGTCATAGTTAAACAGCTACAGCTAGCCAGTACGCCTGCCACGTGACGGTGTGTCCAATCGTGTCATAGTTAAACAGCTACAGCTAGACAGTACGCCTGCCACGTGACGGTGTGTCCAACCGTGTCATAGTTAAACAGCTACAGCTAGCCAGTACGCCTGCCACGTGACGGTGTGTCCAACCGTGTCATAATTAAACAGTTACAGCTAGCCAGTACGCCTGCCACGTGACGGTGTGTCCAACCGTGTCATAGTTAAACAGCTACAGCTAGCCAGTACGCCTGCCACGTGACGGTGTGTCCAACCGTGTCATAGTTAAACAGCTACAGCTAGCCAGTACGCCTGCCACGTGACGGTGTGTCCAACCGTGTCATAGTTAAACAGCTACAGCTAGACAGTACGCCTGCCACGTGACGGTGTGTCCAACCGTGTCATAGTTAAACAGCTACAGCTAGCCAGTACGCCTGCCACGTGACGGTGTGTCCAACCGTGTCATAGTTAAACAGCTACAGCTAGCCAGTACGCCTGCCACGTGACGGTGTGTCCAACCGTGTCATAGTTAAACAGCTACAGCTAGCCAGTACGCCTGCCACGTGACGGTGTGTCCAACCGTGTCATAGTTAAACAGCTACAGCTAGCCAGTACGCCTGCCACATGACGGTGTGTCCAACCGTGTCATAGTTAAACAGCTACAGCTAGCCAGTACGCCTGCCACGTGACGGTGTGTCCAACCGTGTCATAGTTAAACAGCTACAGCTAGCCAGTACGCCTGCCACGTGACGGTGTGTCCAACCGTGTCATAATTAAACAGTTACAGCTAGCCAGTACGCCTGCCACGTGACGGTGTGTCCAACCGTGTCATAGTTAAACAGCTACAACTAGCCAGTACACCTGCCACGCAACCGTGACACAGTAACACAGTCACAATTAGTTAATACGCCTGTCGTGCAACCGTATCACAGGTACAGCTGGCCACTCCGTCTGCGATACAACCGTGTGGGCAATATATACAAATTAGTCGAAAACGGTGCACGGAGGTGCTAAGACTCGCCTGTTAGTAAATGCTTGAGTCTTTCGTGAAAGTATTTTATGCTGGATGTGCTTTTCACAACATTAAACCTCTTATTTTTCAATACGGTATATAAAGGTTGGCGCAGAATTAATCTCGTAATGTGAATTAGCTGCCTTTTTTTAGAAATAAAAAAAATAAATTGAAACTGTTAAATTGATATCATCATTGAGTAGAAAAATAATATCGGTCAAATGACCACCTCCTGTGTTGATGAACATTTGTGCCCGTTTTATGACGTTTTGAATTGATGTTCGCAAAACATCTGTCTCCAAATATGCGATTTTTTCTTTAACGTGACCTTTCAAGACTTGCAAGCTTTGTGGTTTGACAGTAACTTTGAGAAGTGCCATTGAGCACTTTATTAGAAATGTGCTTCGTCGCTTATTATGATTTTGGATACGAAATCATCCTCATCTTGCACCAGGTGTAACACCACGCTTGAGTGAGTTAACCTCGCTTGATAGTCAGCAGGCAGTAGTGGGTGTACAGTTTGCACTTTTTAAGAGAACATCTTCAGCTTTTTCACCAAAATTTGTTGCAATAAACGTCTGCTGATGCCAAATTCATCGTTCATCATCATCGTTGTCTCCTTGATATTCGTGGATATTGTCTAATATCTTCGGCCAGAGAGACGCACAGCCAAACGCTCAATTGTTCGCTCACATGGTGCAAGACGACTAGGAAAACTACGTCGAAATTCACGCTGCAACAGACCTAAAATTGGTTAAATAAGCAATAACAATAATTCTGCGATTTACAGGTAGGTGTGTATCGCTGAATGCAACGATACACGCCGGACCAGACGAAGATTTAATTGACAACGAGCAATTGATTGTTATCAACAACAACAAACAAATCACAATGACATTAGACGCTATTTGCGAAAATTGTATATTTACATTATTACATTACTTTTGCGCTATCCTATATATGAAACAAACCTATTTTGCTTTGTCAACTAATTGATAAAATTTTGTCACTTACTAAATGGTAAAAATAAATACGCTTATCCGCTTCTGTCTGTGTGTTCGCTTAAAATTTTTAAAATCACCCTTGCGAATCCGGGGCTTGTCGTTATATAAGCTGTAAGAAAATACTTCAAAAAAGCAGTAAGGTTTACCGGGTAAATTATAAGCTATTATAGGTTTGGAGACACTTTGTGTTCATATTATATACTTACAAGCATTTTATAAACCCTTTTGTTCTTACCACCGGAAAATATAAGCAGTTTGGTATTGCAAGTTCACAAAAATTAAAATTAATTTACATAGATATATTTACATTAATCGAACTAATTAATTGATAGAGAAGATCTAATCGACTGCCAAGAGATCGCGAGAGTTCCTGTGATATTATTACATTAACGTAATAGACTATGCATCTGATATATATCACTTACAATATAGTTACGTCATGCGAACCGAGGTAACTCTACGAGTATTGCGCGCGGTATCTTATGACTGCTGAACTGCTTCAAGGCCTGAAAATTATGTAATATTTACGCACGTTGTCAAATCAATAACATCTCTAAGGCTGAACATGGGTCTTACGCGTATCAGCCCCTAAAAGCTTCTTTTTTTATAAAATTACGGTGACAAACAAGTACATAGACATCTACATTTATCCTCGATTAACAATTGAAATGCAGAAGCGTTGTCACTCCTGAAGACTTAGATGGAATGCCCCGTTTCCAGTAAAAAGAGTCACTGGTTCTCTACACTCACCATACGAAACACAACAGTATTAAGCTGCTATTTTACGCTGGTATTGTGTGAGAGTCTGGTCCTACCACGGTCCTACCACGGCAACTATAATATCGCTGCAGCATGGCTTTATCACGCTGCAGCTATATTTCTCATAACATTAATAATCACTGCAGTAATGTTAGTTTTAAAATAAGGGTCGACTTAATGTCATTTATAAATTATGCTTTCACATAGAAGAACAACTCCGTTTGTTAGACGCTTTGAATAAGCAATGTTGCACGCAATACGCCTTTTAGTCAATTCCCAGCCTTTGATCTACATTATTATGTATATTGCTTTGGTATTTCTGCACAAACAATACTATGAACTTTGCTTTGAACACAAAAACATTTTAGAAATGAGTTATGTGCTAGGAATACAAATAAGTTATTGTAAGTTTAGTTTTTCGTTAATTGTTAATGTATATCTTCATGAGTCCTTGTTAACTTTGAAGGTTAGATATTATCTGCAATTTGATTATTAATCGAGGATGTTGTACTGTTTCAATTCCAGTTATAAGAAAGAAGAAAAGAAATAAAGCACCATTTTTTGAAATACATATTATTATTTGATATATATATATATATATATATATATATATATATATATATATATATATATATATATATATATATATATACTTGATATACTTTGCGGAAATCCATTATAATAAAAAATAAATATATAAATTTCTTTGCAACTTTCCGCTAAACAACGCTTGTTTAGCGGAAAGTTGCAAAGAAATTTATATTTTTATTTTTTATATATATATATATACTTGTATATACTTGATATATACATTAACAACAAAAATACTTATATAAACTTATGGGATTAAAATTCATCAGATCACACAATCAGTCTTAGGCTGGTTCTACATTAACAAATAAAAAGCGGGGGGAAGAAGCGGTTAGTGAATCAAATTAAAAAAATTGATACTAAATAACCTATTTGGCATCATATTTTAGTATCCAACTCAACATAATGATGCAGAACCATCAGTGCTCGTAATGGTGATGGGATTAAAGTGTCTGTAGAGTAATATTATTAGTAAAATTGATAGCTTTTAGTAAAAATGAAATATTTACCGGGGAAGTAGAAGTAGGCTTAGTGCTGCTGTATTCCGTTTGGTGTGAGTAGAGAATTTGCGACCCTTTTTCTGGAAACGAGGCATTCTCTCTTAGTTCTCAGGGATGACTACGCATATACATTTTCATTATCAATCTAGAAGTAGAGTCACAGTAATCATTACAATCAGGTGGACTGTGTGTTCATTTATCAGTCATATTGTGTAAAGACTTGAATTGGAGAACCTTTTTATTGGAAAATAGGCATTATATTTTATTTCTTAACGCATTTTAATTCTCAGTCGAGAATAGATGTAGATGTATATGTGCCACAGCAATCCTCTTATCATCAGACGGACTTTGTGTTCGTTTGTCGCCCTTATGCTACAATTACGTATTATTATTTTGCGCCAAAAATCCGCCATTTTGTTTATTTGAAAAAAGAGAACATTTGAGTTATTAAGACGAATAAAACGATACCTTAATTGTCGAAATCCATCCAGCCGTTTGGAAGATACGAGGTAATAAAGAAATTTACAAACATACAAGATCGCGCGAAAAACATAACCCTTCTGCCAAGTCGGGTAAAAAAAGATAAATGTAACTGTTGTCGAATTCGATCGAGTACGAATCCTATTCCAATGCGGTTAGGACTTTGAAACTGCATACTAGTCGGGATCACTTAGTACGCAATTAAAAAAATTAGGAAAACTATGGAGAAGCTACGTTGTATTCTCACAACTTTATATCTTTAGCTTTAGACAAAAATACAACTTATTTCGTCCTGCAAGCCTCCTCTCATTTCTGAGATGTAGGAGCAATCAGTCCGACACTCCAGTTTGAATTTCCTCGAAATATTTTGTTCCTCAGGCATACGGGTTTCCTTTTTTTTTTTTTAGAATAGGGTGACGAAAACAAAACAAACGAGCACACAGTCCACCTGATGGTAAGTGGTTGCTGCGGCCCATAAACATCTACATCTATCCTCCATTAAAAATCAAAATGCAGACGCGTTGTCACCCGTGAGGACTGAGATGGAATGTCTCGTTTCCAGTAAAAAGGGTCTCCGGTTCTCTACACTCACCATACGAAATACAGCAGCATTGAGCTACTATTTCACGCTGGTATTCTGTGAGAGCGTGGTCCTTCCCCGGTCGAGCCGACCCATTCGTGCTACAACTATACTACTAATATAACTGCAGCATGGCTCTACCACGTGTAAAAAGTTTCCTTACAAAGTTTTCTTTCACCGCCGAGCACATGGTAAATCAGCAATGAATTTTACGGCACACTGGGTGACAGTACCCCTTTCCTGCCTTGCCCTATACAAAAAAGATCGGTTAGAAATATAACTTCTTGTAATTGGGGAGGAGCTAGGTAACTTTTGTAGGTTATTCCTTTACGCTAATTTATTTCCATGCCCTACTTCTAGTAATAAGGAGTAGTTTTTAACTAACTTTTTGTACCATTTATTGTGAACAACCATTAAACAGCGTTAGTGTGATGTTAACTTTAAAAATGCCTTACAATTACAGGCTCTCTATAGCCTTCAGACCGGAATAGCACAGCATAGCACCCACTTTTGCTTGACGACATAAGTAGGTTAGATGGTTGTGCCTACCTAGATGGCCTCCGAGGCTCAAAAGAAGTCCTACCACATAGAAGTCCTATAATTTACAATTACGTAGTGTAATTGTAATGGCTTAACCATTGCAGGACTAAGGGCCGCGTGTTCGAATCCCGCATGGAACAAATATTTGTATGACCTACAAATAATTGTTCCGGTTCCGGAAATATATGTAAACTGCCACGACGAGAAAGTCTTAGTGTGTAGGTAACGTTTTAAAAAAAATATTTTATTATATTCATCAACAACTCGTTTCCAAAAATCGTATACAACGCTACGTAATCACCCGTTCGCGTGCCAGAACGGGTTCCCGCTAACTTATTACCTTTGAACCGCTCACGTGATCGCGGCTTAATAACGAAACGCCACTGTTGTTAAACGAGGCCGTACGTCTCGCTCCTTACGCCGTCTACACGTGAAATGGGTCGTGGAAGTCGTAAAGTTTTCGTTTATTTACATACCAGAGACGAGGAAATTTATACATTCAGGTGTGAGACGAAGTTCATTACTTTACGTTAGTTATATGGTACTGCTATGGCAAATTCCTCCATCTTTCGTTTCATGTTAGTGCACAAATATCCATTTCAATATGTATTATGGTATTTAAACAATTATTTTTTATTTTATTAGAAGACTTTTCAAGTTTTCATCTTTAAAGGGATTGCAATACGACTGAGTAATTTTTTTTAGTTGTTTATTTCCGGGTGTGGATATCCTTGTGCAATTTATGTATGCACATTGCCTCCACGATTCTGAAGAAAATCCTAATGTGTTGGGTAACGTTGTTTTTTTTATAAAACGAAGAAGCAAACAAAATAAAGAAATCTAGATTATGCAATTTATCGTAATATATTAACTTAACGTTGTCAACGAATAATCCGAGCTTAAGCTTAAGCACACTAAGCACCATTAAGCACTTCTTATAAAAGATTTTTAATTACTTCTTCCGTATTAAAAAGCAATTAGTTCTTCTCTTCGTACTTGAATGTCCCTATCATTTAAAATCACAGTTTTAATCTTGAACATTCTTTTTATTATTTTTTATTTCATCTTTTATGTTATAAATACATTGTGTTGTTTGCTATGTAATAACTAATTATGTGTATGGTTATTGTATTACGTCTACATCAGTGTAATGTGTATCTACGCTTTTTGTGTGCTCTTGTTTTTTTTTTTGTAGCCTTGTTAAAATTAAGCTGTTTCGCACTATTGGTATTTTACTTTTCTCAGTACGCGAGCAGCCTAATGATTACAAATTGGTAAATAAATTCTAAGGGCGTATTTATCACGTTTTAGACCATGAAGGAAAACATGATGAGGAAACCTGTATGTGTGAAGTCAATTGTCATGCAGGAATTCGATGGCTGCAGGTCGCTCGGGACCGTGCTTTGTAGCATTCCTTGGGGGAGGTCTATGTTCAGCAGTGGCCTTGTGAAGGACTGGTAATGCATGATGACGATGTGAAGTCCACCAACGCGTGACAGCGCGACTGATACTTCCTTGCCAGAAAAACCCTCTAAGAAATGAGAGATGGTCAGTGCCCAGCTTGTGTATAGAGGATGTAACTAAAATCCAGATGAGTTGTCACCCCTGGGGACTAAGATGAAATGCCTCGTTTCCAGTAATAATTGTCTCCGATTCTTTACACTTACCATATGAAGCACAGCAGGATTAAGTTGCTATTTTACGCTGGGATTCTGTGAAAGCGTGGTGCTGCCCCGGTCGCGCCGAGCCATTCGTGCTTCAACTATAATATAGCTGCAGCGTGGCTCTACCACGCATAAAATTGTTTGAGCTACGAGGTAGTTCATGACAACTGTAGATTTGATTTACGATTATGATTGTATCTGTAGGGAGCTACAAAACAATTATCAGGTTTCTAAAGCGTCAATTGACAACTATGCGTGAGGCGGCCAACCGTACCAGTTTGTGCGGGATAATCCCGCAATAATATTGTTTTAAATTATCTTGCATTATTAAATCAATAAAATACTCCCTCAAGTCCCTTGAGGGTACACTAGTCACTCTGTCTTCCATACAAACGTAGTCTGGCGATTACTCTACTGTTTGATGGTGTACGTTCAAAATAAAAAATATTTCAATTTGTCTCATCATTATCTAGCCCCGTATGGAAACAAAAAAGTAAGAAGAAAAGAATATATTTAAAAGTAACAATTTTAACACATTTTTGGGCGAAAATAAATTCCATAAGAAGAACGAAAATTGCAAAACAGTTACCATAAAAGGATAAATTAGGTACTCAAAAGTGCAAAACATTTTATTTTGATCAGATACATTCAATAGATTTTTCATGATATCCAGATTCCCAACGGTCTGTTTATAAAATTTCGCGCGCTCGTTTTGTTGTAAATCATCATGCTTTTCGCTTTCGCACGTGATGTCGGCTGAGATAGCATGCATTTTAACCCCGCCCACCATTTAGTTCGTGCCATCGACTAGGGCTAGGGCCCTTGCACAATATTGATCTTTGCAGTTTCGTTTCTTTACGTTGAACTTTGCCGATTTTTTTAAACCTGACGTGATAAACGGACTATCCGTCAACCTGATGGTAAGTAGCTTCTGCAGCTAACTTCAAAAAAGGAAGGTTTCAGTTGCATTGTCACCTTTAGGGACTAAGATGGAATGCCTCGTTTTCAGTACAAAGGGTCTCCGGTTCTCTACACTCACCATACGAAACACAGCAGCATTAAGCTACTATTTCACGCTGGTATTCTGTGAGAGCGTGGTTCTTCCCCGGTCGAGCCGACCCATTCGTGCTACAACTATGCTACTAATATAACTGCAGCATGGCTCTACCATGTATAAAAATTATGCCCATATCGACCCGTGGGTGTCGTAAGAGGCGACAGATGGAAACTTAACTCCTGTTCAGTTTCCATCCATGGGCAGTTGATGCAGCTCCTTTCCTTATAACAACTCAAAATAATATAAAAACCGCAGTTGCCAACGTGTCTGCCAACCGTGGCAACATGCCATAGTTACTGCAATGGATTGAAATTAAAAGTTATGCTCTAAGAACTGGCTTAGTATTCTGAATGAAACCTACAATTCATAAAAAAATTGCCACTGATTTGAGACTTTCATAAAGTAGACCTCTTTACGAATGAGATTTTTATGAAATAGAAATCGAGCTTAGCTAACGCTTTCGGTTATCCGTTATTCCGTATTCCGAAAGAATAAGGGATACTGGAATGTTTATTATGGATCGTATTATAATACAAGTATCATCTTGGCTTGCAGGCTGAACTCCGGTGTGGAGGGCCGAGAGATGAACAACGTGAACAACGTGTCCTCAGACGAGGAGCGCGGCACCGACGGACAACTGGTCATATTGAACTCCAAGGGAGGCACCTACAAATTGAGAGATTCCAGGTGAATACAAAATGAAAAATTATAATATAATATTTCTTATGTGTTGTCCAGGTTCACTTAAAGGCCTATCCGTCGAGATATCTCAAGGTCGCTAACATGAGATATTACAAGTTTTTGGAGTTATAAGTCTGGGGAAAAACTATTTGCACGCAACCATTTTTTTAAGTTTATTTTAGTACGCATATGTTCGATATGTCGCCATTTGGCGACCGTCTGATCCAATGCTTCGGCCGTATGAGGAACCTCAAGGTCGTTTAGTGAGCCAGGAAGAGCTCTTACTGTCCACTACTGAACATGGGCCTCTCCTATGAATTGCCTCATAGGGGGGATATTCGCCATAGTTGCCACGCTTGGCAAGCGGGTTGGCTACCGGTTTTGTTATTTTAAGTCGTTATTAGGAAGACGCTCCTGCGCGTCTCCTGATTCGTTTCCCTCTGTCGCCTCTTACGACATCCACGGGATGATATGGGGTAGTGGATATTCTTACACCGCCACTACACGTAAGATGAAGAGGTCAATGCTCGGATATAGCCTTCGTAATAAAGATATCCGGTGCAAAACTAAAGTATCTGGAATAGCGCAACGGGTTAGTAAGCTGAAGCTGCAATGGGCCGGTCATAGCTCTTAACTCTAAAAGACGATGGTAAAAAGGCGAGTGGCAGCCTTGTACCGGTAAACGAAGTGCAGGAAAATCGATATTAAATGGTAAATGTTTTTCAAAACACCAACTACAAAAAATTATGACAACAGACAACCCAATAAAAATTAAAAAGTGCTATCACTTAATTATTGGAGCTTAACACGGCTTACTCGTAACTTAAAATTATGTTTTTTTTTTATAGGATAAGATGACAAACGAGCACACAGTCCACCTGATGGTAATTGTTTGCTGCGGCCCTTGGACATCTACATCTATCCTCGATTACAAATCAAAATACAGATTCGTTGTCACCCGTGAGGACTAAGATGGAATGCCTCGTTTCCACTAAAGAGAGATCCTGTTCTCTACACTCACCATACGAAACAGCAGCATTAAGCTACTATTTCACGTTGGTGTTCTGTGAAAGCGTGGTCGCCGGTTGAGGCGACCCATTCGAGCTATAAGCCCCGCCACGTGTGATGAAACTGCGCAGAGCGTAAAACAGGTAGTGCGGTGCGGTATGAGTTACGGGGAAGCGAAACCATAGCAACGGGCGACGCGCTATCCCCACGTAGTGTCTCCCTGCATCCCGTCGCCCGCGCACATCCTTGTGTCGTCTTGCGTACTATCGATATCGAAAGTGTTAGCGACTACCTTTTATACAATATTGAAATTTATGGGATTATTTTTGGACTTTTTAAAAATATTGTTGTACAATATTTGTAAATAAAACTTTAAGAGATTTGTTAAAAATAGCAAGATCTATTGAAAGATGACTGAAGCATGTAAGAAAAAAGAGAGGTTCAACTAGTCCCGGAAAAAAACCACATGTTTCTTCATGAATTTAAGTATATATTTTAAATGAAGTAAAAAAAAACAATAACATCAGTGTTTAACACTGTATTTAATAAAGCTTTCTAACAGTGTATTGCACTTCTTTATACATTAACATCTAAAAAGTTATTAACAATAAAATCACGTATGTCGTCTTGAGACAAAACAGCAATTACAAATAAAATATTTTATTTCTTTAACTAAGTGAACATAAAATACAGAATATTATTTAGCAGCAATTAAAACCTAACGATGATATTATATAAAAATATCGTTCCTTTTTCGTGGAGACTTTGATGTGTAGTTATAATGTCGACCTTTGACTTTTTACATATTAAAATGTCATAATACAATTTGCATTTTTCTGCTTAATTGTACATGCGCAGTGGACGCTAATTAATATCATGATTCGTGGCGCAACCTATACAACTATACTACTAATAGAATTGTAGCATGGCTATACCACGTATACAAAAATCTGTCTGTGGTCAAAATCTGTACGAATTGCAGTTTTAAATACTTGATTTCATGTTTAATTTATTTAGAGGAAGGTATTTAAAAATTGCACTAGTTGTAGTAACGTCCGTCATTGAGTCATTGACTGAGTTGATGCAGATGACTCAGGACTGTGCTTTGTGGCATTCCTCGGTGGAGGCCTATATTAAGTAGTGGACTCGTGATGAGCTTTAATGATGATGATGATGATGATGATGATGATTATTGTACATAGTAGAGCAACGCTGCAACTGCAACGTGTTATGGTTGCGGCAGCATCAATCTGCTCGGACTAGGGTTGCCGCCTTTTTTTTAACAAATGTAGTATTTTTCTCAAAAAAGCTGCAAAAATATAGTACTTTTGAGAAATTCAAGAGAAAAAAATACTTAGTAAAAATTTATTTTTCATCTTTATGTATTTTTCCACATATATTTGTTATTACTCTTTGCTTTCCTTACCTTCTACCTTAACTTTATAATTATTATAATAGGAGTCTGAGCAATTTAGATTCATGATTAAATAAATTAACAATTAATTTTTAATTAAATTAATACATGCTCTTTTTCTTTTTTCAATTTGCATTAATGACGGAAAAAAATCTTTCCCAAAACCTCCTTGTTTCAGACTTCCAATCACAGTTAATATGAATAAGCGCAACAGTTGAATTAGGAATAAAATATAGTATTTTTAAAATATAGTACTATACAATTTTTCTATAATATATAGTACAATTGACTGAAATATAGTACGATACTATATATTGTAATACGGATGGCAACCATAACTCGGACTGAGTACCAGCGGGATATAGCGGTCTAATACTACTTTATTTTTTTAAACATATAACATGATCATCGTATCCTTACAAAATAATATTATTATTTTTTTACCTTTTTATGTGAACTAAGGAATCACAATCTCAATGTCATCTATGTAGTTACATTAATTATCTGCTATCTTGCCACTTCTAAGGGGCAATATTTTCTTCAAGTTTTCTTTAATGTAAATTATATGGATTGTCCCATTTCCCAGTCCCCATGAGGTATTAGCTATTTATTTTTAAAAAAACAACCAAATTGGTTTTTTGGTCAGTTTACAATTGACGGAGATATCGCATAACATACTTACAAAAGAACACACAGTCGAATTGTAAACCTTCTTTTTTGAAGTCGGTTAAAATATAGTCTAGTTCACTCCCGGTACTGTTCTCTACCTGTTGGTGAAGCTTCATCATAATCGCTTCAGCCGTTCCGGAGGTTAGAATGGATAGACGGACAATTTTTTTAAACGGTTATATTTGTCTTAAATGGCATAGAAATAATCTCTTCTGCTGAATAAAAAACAGTTATTTCGTTATTGGAGACACAGGTCGATAAAGTACACTTTAATTTAAATCCAATTTTTAAATTGGAGAAAGAATTTTAACCAGGTTGCAGGTATATTATCGTTGTAGCTCGTAATGGGTCGGCTCGACCGGGGAAGGACTACGCTCTCACAGAATACCAGCGTGAAATAGCAGCTAAATGCTGTGGTATTTCGTATGGCGAGAGTGGAGAATCCTAGACCCTTCTTAATTGTATACGAGGCATTCCATCTTAGTCCTCAGGTGCGACGACACACCTACAATTTATTATTCGATGGTAGATGTAGATGTCTGTAGGCATCCACAACAACCACTTACCATCAGATGGGCTGTGTGTTCGCTTGTCGCACTTTTAATATATAAAAAAAATATTGCTGGCTGGTTACATTTTCTTTTTAATTTATTTTTAAATTATTTCAATCGGATTTAGGATAATCGAGATAGCGGGCGGTCGGGAGCTGTACTCCCAGAGCCGCGCGAAGGCTGTGCGCAAGCTTCGACACAACAACACGCATAAGCAGAACCTGAGAAACAAACGTTCGCTGACTAAGGAATCCAACGACTATACGGACAACATTAACAATGAGGTATGTTCTTAATCGGAAATATTGAAGATACGGTGTAAAACTGTGTGTTCTCAGACTATAGAATCTGCCATATGTTCATCTTGAAAAAGCTTTACAAATATTGTGCAAAAACTCCCCTTTCTATTATGTACTTATCTTTTGGGACTGTTCCCGCCTACATCGACTATAAACTTTTTTTTAAAGCTTATTGTTTTTTGGACTCTACTTTTAATTCAGAGATCATTCTTGTTTGTGATTTAATGAACATAAGTTGAGGTTGAGGCAACAATGTAATAATACTTACTAGTTTTCAGTTATTTTTTAGGTATAACATATTATAGGGCATTATACTAATCATGATACTTAATATACATTAATTATATTACCTGACTGACTCGTTGGTCTAGAGTAGGGTTCGAATCCCGGATCGGGCCAAAAACCAATTATTGAGGTTTTCCGTCAAGAAATTATCAGTAGCTGCCCGGTGTCAGGAAGTTGGCGGTGTCTCACCTCCGTGCCTCGGGAAAGTACTTAACGCCGTTGGTCCTATGCCTGATCTCCCTCGGGTCGTGTCGGTTTACCGTCCCATCGGATTATGAGAGTGAGGAAATAGAGAGTGCACCTGTGCTTGCGCATGTTCATCATTCGCTCATCATTCGCTGTTTTAATTTAAAATCAAACTTAACCAATACGTATAGATCATGAGTTGTGATGATACTAGGTCATCGTAATGATATTGTATATAAATTATATTGTCATAGGTTCTTAATAGGTTTGTGAATTTTAGATCAGTCTGGAAGCAGGTGAAAACTGAATTATAAAATTCCATTACATTCATAAATACATACATGCAGGTAGAGTTATTTAGACAAATCGTGTTAAAAATAGGAATACTATATTATAATTTTTTTTTCAATATAATAATAATGTCCTTCAGACCATATTTCGATCAGGGAATCCCGTCTCAAAGGAATCTAGCCATCTGCGTGTGTGCGCAAAATGGGGTAAAACATTGACACGACGAGTGAGACATCAGGCACAGGACCAATGGCTTTATGTGCTTTCCGAGACACGGGGTTGAAATGCCGCCGATTCCGTGACTCCGAGCTGGGAATTTCTTGACAGAAAAATTCAATAACAGATTTTGGGCCGACCCGGAATTCAAACCAGGGATCTCATGATCAGATGTCGCACATCTCGGTATAACACTCTAAAACTTGACATCGTAAAACACAATTTTGTATTCTAAAAGTTGTTTTGATTTACCCATTTTAAACAATCAAACAATCAATTTCTTGCGTATTCTATGACAGCAATTTCATTCTTTTGATGTGATTATTTTATAATGTTCATATAATTCAATTTTTTTATTACAAAACAAATTATTGTATAATTCTTACGAAAATGAAAGTTCGTTTGAATGTTTGCTGGTACACACATTCAACGAACTAAAAGCAATATTATAGAATACATTGTACATTTTAACATCATAAGGAGTTTATTTCATTTTTTTACAGATATCTCTACACAGAATTATCAATGAGCCGAAAAAAATGATATCACGCCATACGTCGCCCACTTATACGAACAGTGACCGGGAGGCGATCATTGAGGCGAACACCATGGCCATACCTAAAAACAGCTCTCCAATACTCGATCCCCATAAAAAAATCGACGTCAGCACCAAAAGTAGTCCCATAGCCGTTGTTGCTGATGGAGAAGTCGTAGTGTTCGACGATAACGACGACTGGAAAGGTAAATTTAAATTTTATCTTTTAATGAAATTGTTGTGTTATAATTTTATTAAATTAAAATTAATATCCACGTTATTTTATGGTCTATGGATACTTATAAACAATAATATATATATATATATATATATATATATATATATATATATATATATATATATATATATATATATATATATATATTACTTGTGTATGTAAATATTTAATCCTACAACCAGATTCGGCTTAAATACTATCCTCAAATATTTTTATCTCTAAATCAACTGTATGTACCAAGATTTATTAAAAAACGATTGTAAATGTCTATGGACCACAATATTTATTTAAGTAATTAAATTAATGTATAAAATAATTTTCTATTACCATCTTAAAATTTACGTAATCGTAGTTAATGATCGGGAGCAACACCGGTAATACGGTGTGAGGTGTCAACGAGTACTACAACAGTCAGTTATATCTGTATTTACAAGTATATTATTATATTATTAGTAATGCGGTACTGCGATATTAAATTTTACGATTACAAATAATCGTCCCCACTTGGAGCTTGGCCCATGTCAAGCCGGTTTTAGACTGAGTATATTTTAATATTTTCATGTATTTCCGTAACCCCCAAAGCTAATTGATATCTAACGTTGCGTGAAAATCTCTATAGCGCCCGTTAATTTTAAGCTTAGGGTAAAATGAAGCGGTTCAAACTTCATTAAGCCATCGTAAATTCTATTAAATGAATACAGCACGATCCTCGAGAGACTGTGCAAACATAATTTATAATAGTGTTATCCTTTCGGATTTCTCTCATATACCTACGGTTATATTGTGATCAAAATCATATTAAACGTAATCTAAAGTATAAATTTTATTTACTTAATCATCTGTTATTAAAATTAAAATTATTAAGAGTAATGTTCTATTCAAATTTGCATTTATGTACGGTACGTAAGGGTAATATGGTCGTCTTAGGTTTTGCCGCCCTATAAAACAAGAACTAGGAGGACAGAAGCAAATGGACAAGTCGTATACTATCTATATATATATATATATATATATATATATATATATATATATATATATATATATATATATATATATAATAAAATTTTAAATTGCAGATGTCTGTACATTTTATATTTTTGTAACAAAATTGATTTAGAGCGACTAACGACGACAACTGAATACATTTCTATCATTTTTAGAATTGTCTGTCTGCCTGTCCGTCTGTCTGTCTGTCTGTTTGTTTGTTAACATATCATCTATAAAGTACTGATGTATATCAAAATAATCGTGAGGAAAATTGTGAAGCGTGTCTTCGTTTTAAATTTAGTCCTCCGTGTAGTGTAGTCTTCGCCACCCGTTTTCACTGCACCCGCGTTCATGCGCATACAAATCAATTTGGGTGCGGCGCGACGTCGCAGTAAGAAGCTGGCTTTAGACATGCGCTCCGCGCTGCGCCTTTGAAGTTACCGACTTTAAACGGATAGCACACGCCGACCCACGCCTGCCCGCGCCGCGCCACGCCAAGCCCTTCACATGGCGCGTGCGGACGCGGCGCTGTGCGTGATAACACACGCAGTGAGAAGCTACCATTACTGTAATAATAAATTAACTACTATAATTTTATATAGATGGCGCTATAAGTATTTTCAAGCACCATAAGGTTTAATTAAAAACGAGGTATGAAGGACAATAAATACGTATTTTGCGATTTCAAAATAACCCGTTACGGTAAGGGGGCAGGGGCAGAGGATGTGCAATTTTGTATGGATTATATAAAATATTTTGGTATTTCTTAAAACAACCTCTTAATACCGGGGGAGGGAGAAGGGGGTAGATAATGTAAAATTTGAAGGGAGAAAAAATATTTAATGCTCTAAAGTAATTAAATAATAAAATTAATCTATTACGGTTTTAAAACAAGGGTTCAAATTTTGTATGAAAAATATTGTATTAAATCTACAGCTTAAACCGCTGGATGATGAAGAAAGAAGTCTTAAAAAATTAAAATCCGTAGATATTAAAATAAGGTTTTAAGAATGTTTTTACGGGGTGATTTCATATTAGTATGGAGAAAATTATTAAATGATTATTGTAAATTTAAAATTAGTATGAATACTTTAGGATTACCATAATGCAATTATGATTTCTTACATTTACGCGAACACTACACATTGATTAAAACTACTTTTACGGATTTTATCGCGTTTATTTTACTATTATTTTTAATTCCCGACGTTTCAAAATTCAAAATTAAAACTAAACCCAAGCATACCACTGCAAGACCTCAGGACATAGTCAGTTCATGTTGCATAGATCGGACCATAAACAATAATTAAAAAAGCTGAAGGTACTCCGGGTTTAACAATGACATCGGGACGTCAGTCATCTCAGTCCCCCCGTGACCATGGGTGCTGGAAAGCGCCCGAAACGTCGGGAATTAAAAATAATAGTAAAATAAACGCGATAAAATCCGTAAAAGTAGTTTTAATAAATAATGCATTTAGTTTTTTTTTTCATTGTCCTAATAATATTTTACCTTAAAGAGTTAAGTTAAACCAGGCGGAAAAAATTGTTTTTAATTGCATGGGGGTAGGGAAATTCGTAAAATGAAATTATGATAATTATGGATAATTCTTATATAATAAATTTCAGCCCGATGACACCTTAGACCATTCTTGATGGTCTAAGGATGACACATATTACTTAAATGTCAGAAAACTTTCCTAGGTTGAGTTTAGTTTTGTTATTCATTTGTTTGCAGGATGAGACAAAATATTGATACTTACGCAATTTCATTTATTTTGTTAGTGTAGGTCATTGAGCTATTATGTACTACGTACTAGAGGCGACACTGCATTCAGCTAGTCTGTTCCACTCAACTGCGGTGCATACACCGCACTTTAATCAGTCACTCGCTAGGCGCTTGTAGAGTTGTCACGTGTTGTGTTGATTTAAAAAAAATCTCTTGATAAAAATACGCCGTCGTGTGTACTTAGATATTGCACAAATAATTCAAGAAATGTCAGTAAAAACCAAGGAATTACTTTTCATCGGTTAATAATCGATTAATCAATAAAATCGTATTATGTATTAATAATAAAACAAATTATTCCTAAGACACCATCTCGTGTCATGGAATATAGATTATGAAATTAATATGTTCAGATGCGACATTCCTGTGGGTACTTAAGTATAGGACGAATATATTATTATACTCATTTTTTTGTAGAAACATATATAACTTATTATAATTTGACAAAATTTTTCATGTTTAAATCTGCTTGTTATTTTTTTATTTTATTTTTAGGTTTCCACATCAAAGTCAAAGTGGTATAAATTCGTCCATTTTTAACACTCGCGTGCCCAGCATTTATGAACGACTTTTATTCTAATTTAAATGTTACGTTAATAAGTTTTGTCAAACATACATTTAGTATGCTTTTTTTAATATTTGACTTAGATACCTTTTAAAATATTCGGATAAAAATATCATTAAAATGTAATTGTTATATAATATTATGTAATATTATATTAAATAAGCAAACAATATACAAAATAAATGACAAAATTTAAATATTGTTCTCGATATAATTTACCTATTTAACAATACAATCTACTATTACCTACGGGTCATTCTACGTATATCTATTCTATGATAAAAAAACAACCGCGCGAACACAGAGTAGCGCACATTTTTGTTTGAGATAGCTGTTCTAGTACGTAAGTACGAGTACATATTACTTCAATGGTGTATGTACTTATTTTTGGGTAGGCATTGGATTACAAAGGTTTAAAATGTTTGGATTGTAGTTTTCATTTCAATTTTTTTATTCGTTATCAATAATTAGCGATAGTGCTAGCTTATTTAGGGCAACATCTTATTTTCTTTGTATGGATGCCAAGTATTGGCTAGAGAAATTCGGAAGCAAATTGGGGATTAAGTTATTGTGCAGGCCGCGAGCCCTGAGAGAAGATGAAGCTGTAAGAGTCGCATAGACTAACAGCACTAACATCAAGATAATAGAGAGGTCATTTTGTTGTTTATTTACAAAATAAAACACAAGCGTACAGTTTTCCCTGTTCGTTTCTTGGTTAGTTTGTGGCTCCGTTTATTTGTTCGTTCGTTTGTTTGCTACACAGCTAGTAGTTAATACATTAAAAAAAATAGCAAACAAGCCTAGGCAATAATTAGGATTACTTAGAAAAATCTACTTAAATAACTAACTAAGTATATTACACAATACTAAAATCGGCTTAAATATTTACTATAATGTTAACTGTTAACATGGCGTCGATAAAGCGTCGCCCTTTTGACATTTTGCGAGTAGTATTTGATTGACTGATCATCATGAGTTATCGTATCACAAAGCCATCTATGCAAACAAGGCTGTAGTTTTTAAGTTATAAGAAAGTGACCATATTAACCGGATGACCATATTACCCTCACGTACTATAATATGTTTTATTACATATATGAATTCCGATATTGGGGAAGCGTTATCATAATATATTCCATCATACATTTCGTCAAAAATCCACTGCTTAACAAAGGCGTCCCACAACAGAATACCGCGTAGTGGGTTCGCAAACGCAGTTTTAAAAATATTTTAAGTTTATAGTAAGTATTAGAAAGATGCTGCTGACTTTATCCTACTTTGGTTTCCCATCGGCTCTTACCACTCACGGCATTATATGGGGTAATATGTTTACTTACGTCACTACTTCACGGGTCGGTATATAACGTCAGATCTAAAACAGCCAGAAGCACCGTTTTGCTGAAATATGACTAGAGCCAGTATACTCCAAAGTATAAGACATGTCATCTTAGTCTTCAGTGTGATATACAACACATATTATGTGGCCTTTTTCTATGAATTTATTCGCAAATGTCCACAGGCTGTAGTAGCCACTTATGGCGACGACGATTGGCTCGATGGTCACTCCAAAATTATTTAAAAATAAAGTTACTAAATACGTTACAATGCAGGTGTACTAATCTATAATGCTGAGACGGATCACGACGAATCAACGACGTTTATAACTTCAGTGGTATCACCACTAGAGTTAAATTATTTGAAATATCATCATCACGATCCATGTGCTCCCGAGTATTTGAAATCCAAATTTCAATACCTGGACGATTCTCTCTGGAATAATTGTTCTCTCCGTTCTTCGGCTAATTTTAAGTTGCTCACTCCCTTGCACCCTACTGGTTACCTATCTCACTCTTTCGCCCTTGCGGCCATTAGACTCTGGAACGACATCCCTCTTGACATTAAAAACGCTCCCAACAAGTTTGTTTTTAGAAATAGAATACAATAGTCATCTGTCGGAAGCTATGAGGTTTTTATAGGTATTTTCTGAATAAGCTCGTATATGCTATAAGATTTCAAGTCGCCTCTTTGTGACACCCGCAGAACGAAATCTTTAAATGAATAAAGATTCATGTACATTAAGCACACATCGAACGCGAAGCGAAGATGTAGTGCCCTATATTGTCATCAAAACAAAAAATCGCGATCCACTCAAATCCACCAGCTTTGTATTAAACTTATATAATAACATACGTACATCAATAGTAAGAGGAAGTTTCAATTAATACTTCTGACGTAGTTATAAAATTATTTATTCTAATTATTATAAAGAAAAAGTTAATTAAAAATAATTTCGCTTGCACGTCCGTTGGGCGGTATGCGAACAAGATATCTTTCGAAAAAACTGAACTTATCATTGATTTTCTTTATTAGCTTTAGATTTTAATCCTTAGGAACCCTTTTGAATTTCACTTTTGTAAACCGTCCGGTTCATTAATATTTGACAATTATTTTCGATAATAAAATACGAATCACCGACATCAAACAGTCAAAATAAAATTTTGTGTTAATTAAACAGAAACAATTTTTTTGTAGCTATAAACGAAATACGTGTTTAGGTAATTAATAAAAATAAATTGTTTATTCAAAACATTGCATAAGCGTTCGAGTTGTGCATTTTTGGATTTTCCAAATATTTTTTATTATTCTTATCTCGTTCAATCAACACGTTTTTTGTTCTTTCTCAGCCTGTTATTGTTTTGTTCTTCCTTCTAAATATAAGCCTTTCTGTAGGGATGATTTTTCGTACCAGATATCTCGCATAGTTGACGCTGCATCCAGTCGCTTGTTTGGGTTTACTTCCTATTCTCTTACGAAATTGTATACCACCATCTGTAGGAGGCCATGAGTTCTATCTGCTTGTTTCCATAGCCGCCTCTTACGACACTTGCGGAACAAAATGGCACGATGAATTCTCTTAGGTGATCTCAAATGATCAAATTTTAAAGTAATCGAACATTTGCTCTCCCAAACGTCCGAATTGCACGAGGTTGTGGGCTCAAATTTATATATCTACTTGATGATGGTGGTATGGGCCGGACTGAAAATAAGTGCATATTGAGGCCGGTCCATTTCGTGATTTTATAATATTATGCATAACGTAAAAAAAAACAAAATAGTATCGTTAGTCTCAAGGTATAGTCATAAGTTTAATTCTGTTGATTTTTAAATATATTATTCATATTTTAGTTTTTGTAAATTAAGCCTGTATTTAATATATCGTACTCAAACAATGTGTGTTTTCTTCTTTTTTTCTTTCAAACGGCAAACTTAATTGATATCAAATAAAAAAAAAACACCGCCATCTCATTTCTTTCATCCCTTCGACCGCATTCATAAAACAAATTTTTCTCTCCTTTTATTTTCAGTGATATTGAATTCTGTGTCCTTAGGTTTGAGGATGGAACCAGAAGCGAGTGACGATGATATAGATACGAGTGTTAAACGAACTTTAGACTGTATGAAGAATGGTGATAGTGAAGTGATGAACAATAAAAGTGAACTGAGTGATGAAAGTGAGTCGTTGCCCTCTAGGGAGGACGTTAGGATGAGTGAGGGTAGCCCCAGTGGTGTTTGGTTGTCGGGTGACGAGGATAAGAACAGGGTTACTAGGGTGATAGGCGAGCTGCCGATAGCGGAGTACGAAGGCTCGCCGAGGAGGTACGGTGTTGGGACTCAGAAGAACAGTAATAGATCGCCGAGACCAGGGTTTCCACAGGTTAGTATATCGCAAGCGTTCTCTTTTCATTGTTAATGCGCTAGGTGATGCCGTGCACACACGTGCATAAACTTTGTATTAGAAAAGGGTTTGAGAGTTATATACACACCAAACCTAATCCGAACAATTTATCGACCCTGAATTAATAAAAAATTAAAATAATAATTTCTTAAGCTAGAAAATATTTTGTGTATATTTTGTAAATACACGATAAAAAGGGGTATATTATCTATATACATGTAGAGGCTGACTCATCCACCTATAAATAAAGTAGCTTAGTACCGTTCTTTCTGACAATATCTGGTGTACTATATTCAGTAGTGGAGTCATGGCGTGCTGTGATTGTAATACTTATGATACTAATATCATGTCAATCCTTATCGTTTTTTTTATTCATCTGCCTATTAAAAAGATGCTATTTCTTCCAGAGAGTAGTAACGGAGAGTCAGGACGTGTCCCCACCGCCCAGTTCCGCCTTCGATTACCTTTACGAGTTCTCGGAGACTCGCAAGGTATTGGAGGAATTTTTCCGTTGTCCTGCAGTACCCGGCCATACTCAGCTTAGCACCAACGATGAAATTGTCAATTTTCAGGTGAGAAAACAAGCATTAATTTTATTTCTGGGTATTGCTTAACCTTAAATAATATTTTGAAGTTGTTTTTACGTGACAAAGTCACGATAGAAAAACCTCACCGAAGACCGAGCTCTTTTCGATCGGCTTGACTCGCTGGCACCGCGAAGAGATGTTATATCTCTTGCGTATTTATTTTATCGCATTTACCACGGGTATTGCTCTGAGGAATTGTTCGGACTAATTCCAGCCGCAAAATTTCACCATTGCACATCGCGACAAAACTCGCGATACCATCCGGTGTGGATCTGGATGACTGGCGGTCCACTACTGTGCGATTTAAAAGAATTTTTCTTCCTCGCACAACTTCCTTGTGGAATCGACTACCTTTAGAGTTTTTTTCGGACCGATATGACTAATGAACCTTCAAGAAAAGAGCCTACTCCTTCTTAAAAGGCCGGCAACGCACCTGCAGTTCTCTTGGTGTTGCAGTTGTTCATGGGCGGCGGTAATCACTTACCTCTTCTATAAGAAAAAACGTGAAGTAGTAGCGTAAAATAGCAGCATAATGTACTTCTGTACTTCTTCTCTACTGGTGAGGAATGAGAACCGGATACCATTTTGAATGGTACCAAGGCATTCTAGTTAAGTGGACACCACAGGTGTGAAAACGTATCAACATGAAGACTATTTTTTTATAGGATACGAGTGACAAACGAGCACACAGTCCATCTGGTGGTAAGTGGTTGCTGTAGCTTTCTCGTTTGCGAATCATAATGCAGATGCAGTGTCAGCCATGAGAACCAAGATGGAATTCCTATTCCTCTTTTCCAGTAAAAAGGGTCTGCAGTTCTCTACACTCACCATACGAAATACATCAGCATTACGCTGCTATTTTAGGCCGGTATTCTGTGAGAGTGTGATCCTTCCCCGGTCGAGCCAACCCATTCGTACTACTATACAATTAATATAGCTGCAGCATAGCTCTAACACGAAAACATTCTGTATAAGTTTATAGATGTGGCAACCATTATTTGAAATTGATCTCCATGGAATGCAGTAGTCTCTAACCATCAAGTGGACTGTCAACCCGTTTGTCACTAATGGTGTTGTGCGCCTTAATTAATACCTGATACATGGCGAGTGGTAACTCGCGCCATCTAGTGTCGAGTAGCAGAACGAGGAGAGCTTTCTAGAAAATTCTATACTAGAACTTTCTCCACCTAGTCGGTCGGGGCCGATATATACTCGAACATTATAGATTTTTCAGTAGAAGAGGCCCTATATAAGGCCAGTAAGAACCGCGACCGAGTCAGTATTGAATTGGCGAATCAAGCGAAAACTTCGAAGCGAGAGAGTAGTACAATTTTGTTTTATTATTAGTGTGTTTTAAGTTGTAATTGGTGTTCGGTAATCAAAAGTGTCAATTTTGGTAATTCAATCGGCAGTTTTTACTGTCACGAACCCCAAGCTCTTAACAATATTATTTGAAGAAAACAATCTTCTTTTCATCACAACACAAAATTAATTGCAGCATCACACGTCTCGCATCTTTGGCTCCGCTCTTCTTATTTTAATACAAACTATTTAAAAATTGTGTTTCTCATTTCAGGAATTGGACTATGAGTTGAGACGTCAGACACAGGACTGTCCATCAGAGAATGGCATTGAAGAGTGCAGCGATTCCGAATGGCCGCAGGTCGAAGACACTCTGAATTCACCTCACGCGCCTCACAACCACACTGATTTCTTAGGATTGCAGGTATTGTAGGCGTTATTTCACACTCGGCGTGTAGTGGCGTTGAAATAACATCCACTACCGCATAATGTCGTAAGAGGCGACATAAAAAATCAAACTAGATGGTCAGCAGCGTCTTCCTATTAAAAATTAAAAAATAAAAAATTGCGGTAACTAACCCACCTGCTAAGCGTGACAACTAGTGGGGGGGATATGTTCAGCAGTTAATTGATAGGCTGTAACGGTAACGCTAAGGCGTTACCGTTACAGCCTATCAATTATCCGATTCGTTCGTATCAATATTCCGATTCGTTCATTGTACACTGTTTCATTTTATTGATAACTAACATTTTTTTATATAAAATAAGGGTGACAAACGAGCACACAGTCCACCTGATGATAAGTGGATGCTGTGGCCCATAGATATCAACATTAATCCACAATTAAAAATCAAAATGTAGATTTTTTATATAATAAAGGTGACAAACGAGCACACAGTCCACCTGATGATAAGTGGATGCTGTGGCCCATAGATATCAACATTAATCCACAATTAAAAATCAAAATGTAGATTTTTTATAGAATAAAGGTGACAAACGAGCACACAGTCCACCTGATGATAAGTGGATGCTGTGGCCCATAGACATATACATTTATCTTCGATTAAGAATCAAAATGCAAATGCGTTGTCACCCGTAGGGACTGAGATGGAATGCTTCGTTTCCAGTAAAAAGGGTCTCCGGTTCTCTACACTCACCATAAGTAACACAGCAGCAATAGGCTGCTATTTTACGCTAGTAGTTGTTTTTCTAAAAATAGTAACATGGCCTGTCTGCCAGTGAAAGTACCGTCACCATCGGTCCAGCCATTTCTGAGATTAGCGGGAACAAACACACAAATCGACAGACAGACAGAAATTTTTAATATTGTTGTTCTTGTTTTAAATACCGTGTATACTTTCGTGTCCATATTGTAAAAATATATTATTTTGACATTACAAACATTTACATTTTATTTATTTGTATAGATTAATCAATTTGAATGCACAGTATGTTATCATTCCAGCAACAAATTTCCCTTTATTCCGCACCGGACGTGACCGCTCTGCGACCGGGCGCCCCCAACAGCGGGTCGGGCTCGCCCACGCCGCTAACAACCATCCGCGAACTGCGTGACTCACGTGACCTCCGTGATCTCCGTGACCCACGTGACCCGCGAGACTTACGTGATTTCCTTGACTCGCGTGAGCTCCGCGATCAACGTGATCAGCTAGATCAACTAGACACGCGTGACCAACGGCTGCCTTTCACGCTGTCGTCGGCTGCCAGTGACTCGGCCAGCGATCTTTCACTCGCTATAATGGAGAGTGAGCTGTCTGAGATGAAAGGTTAGTTTTGTATTTATGTTTTATTATGTATATATGTATACAACATCATTACAGCCTTTCAAAAGTCACTGCTGAACTTAGGTCTCTCCTCATATACTGTCATACTTATATCATCAAACTTATAGCTAAATATATACTGTTGTTACAGCATACTGGTGACGCGAACTTATAAGATTTTATATTCAACAAGTTGTAAAAATAAAAAATTTATACAACCGACTTCAATAAAAATTAAATGAGACAATCATCAATGTAGTCGAAGTCAATTAAATACGCATTATTAAGTATAACTCAAAAACTCTGTGATTGTCTATCGCCTGCCAAGCGTGAGGATTACTACAAATTCTTAAGCCCAAAAGTTAAAATAAAATATTAAACAAAAGACATAAAAAGGCTTATTCTAATATTGGAAAATAAATTATGATAAAGGACCTTAGAAAGAAGTTGGTAGCTACAATGCTATTTGTAATTTGTACGTTTTATACTATTATAAAAAAAACTGTCAGTCAAAAAACTTCCTAGATTCACGAACTTGTAAACATTATTTTTGTATATATGTATCCTAGCGAGACGGTAAGAGTACTACACTACAGCATAATATCGTCCCGTGGGAGTCGTAAGAGGCGACGGAGGGAAACTGAAACAGGAGATGAGCAGCAGCATCTTCCTGATAACAACTCAAAATAGTAAAAAAGTGTGTTTGCCAATCCGCCTGCCAAGCGTGGCAACTATGGAAAACCCGTCCCAATGAGTCAATCTGTGGGAGAGGCCTATGTTCAGCAGTGAACTTTTATAGACTGTAATGGATGGAATATTGTTACGAGCTTGGGGTTCGTGACAATAAAAACTGCCGATTGAATTACAAAAATTGATACTTTAATTACCAATCACCAATTACTTAAAACTTAAAACACACTAATAATAAAACACAACTGTAATATGTACTGATCACTTTAGTTCGCAATTATATCGCTTCGAAGTATTCGCTAGCATCGCCAATTTAATACTGACCCATTTGCGGTGCATAGCCCTATATAGCCTCTTTCACTACTCTGAGTTCGAGTACATACTCCTGACTACTAGTGTAGACAGTTCTAGCATGGAACTCTAGAAAATCTTGACTTGAGTCCCCACTGACTAATGTCGCCATGTACCAAGCATTAATTGTGGCGCGCAACAATATAATAAAAATGTGCTTCCATCACTTTGCAGTCCAACTCGATAGCCGCGTGGTAGTCACGCATCTCCCGGTAGTTGAGGATGGACTTTCCTCCGGTCACGGTTCTGACACAGACAATAATAACCAGGTGAGAGATTCTTCTCTTTTTTATTCTTTTGTTTTCCATTTTCTTGCTAACTAAACAATATATTTTTATGGACGTAAGGGTGACAAGCGACCCCACAGTCATAATAAAAACAGAATGGTAGGAAAAACCACTTTAACACTAGTCTCAAGTTTTATAGGTAGTTATGATATTTAAAAACATAATACATACAGATACGTCTTTAGTTTCCTCTCAAATAATCAATATTTGTCAAAAAAAAACTAGCTTTACATTAGAACTAATATCAAATAACTTAAATACGAGTAAATTAACACTGAGCATATGGTGTCAGCTCAGATTTAATGTTTAAAATTAATTTGATCTGATGTGATATCATAATTAATGTACTAAATTATGAAGCATGTATCTATGTATAGATATAGTAAAGTAACCCATTAATAAAAAGCTAATTTACTTAAACAAACGCATATATTAATTTATTTTACTAGAAGAAAATAAAACGAAAAAAAGACTGCTAGCAAAATTTTATTTATGCTAAACAGCAATATTTTCTTTATTTAAAAACTTTATTGTACAAACCATAGAGGTTACAAAGGGCGTACTTAATGCCAATTAGCATTTTTTGTCAGCCAACCGATGGCGTGGTGAGAAATTACGCAAATACATATGAATACAAACAAGTGCTACTTGTATCGATACACACGGTCAGTTTAACTGGTTGGTTCAACTGGCGTGCATCCGAAAACTGACCGCATGTGAAATTTTAAGATGTTTTTTCAGTCAGTTACGTCAATTTTTCGGGCACACGGTCAGTTTAACTATTTATTTGAACTGACGTAAATCCAAATACTGACCGTGAATGTGAAATCTTATGTTAATATTTGAAGCCAGTGAGTGGAGGAATAGTTTTGGCTTACTTTCGTTTGAACGGATCAGTTTAACTGACTGTGTGTGTCGGCCATACCTCTACACTACGTAATTTCCCTCTTTTTAGCAATAAAGAGAACACCTTACTTGCTGTCGAATAACTCCTTTTATTTGCATTGTCTACGATAGTTCATGTTTTAATAATAAACAAACCATATTGTGAATTAAAGTAATAGACTTATTAATGAATCTATCTAGATATCAAAATTCATTAAATAATATACTAGAAAAACTGACATAACATCTTTGCGTAACCATGACAACCCTATCAACATAAACAGAATCAATTTTATATTTTCGACATATTAATATTATTATGCTGCTATTTCTCGTTGGGTATTCTATGCAAGTATAGTCCCTTCACGGTCGAGCCGACCAAAATATAGCTACAAGTGGCTCTACTCTATACTAACATACAAATTAATATAGTGTATATAACACTTATTAATGTTTTCACCCTGCTTTTGACAATGTGACTAAAATATGCTAGCTATAATAAGCCGCAGCAATACTCTATCACGAAATAAGTTTTGGTAATATGACACTGCCTCTACTCACGAGGGCAAAACGTAAACGTAAGTGAAGGAAATACAATAAAATTTTATGTTAATATTTGTCTAATTTCTGTTTTACAGAACTCTTCAGTTATAATACACGAAATAGTTGAGAATGGAACCAACACTGACCCACTCATCTTGTCCGACGCCGATCTACACTCATTGGATCCTCTAGGTAAATATTAAAATGAAAATAGTCTCCCCGCAAATTCGTTTCAATTATACGTTATATGATGATTTCTTATATTTACGGTAATATTACACATCACTCCTGTAAAGTGTCTGTAAACGTCGTCAATTAAAAAGGTTTTTTTTTAATAGAATAAGGGTAACAAACGAGCACACAGTACACTTGATGGTAAGTGGTTGCTGTGGTCCATAGACATCTACATTTATCCTCGATTAAGAATCAAAACGCAGATGCGTTGTCACCCCTGAGGACCAAGATGGAATGTCTCGTTTCTAGTAAAAAGTAAGAAATCTCC